>JAYESA010000003.1:182996416-184309939 GCA_036927795.1 Iris macrosiphon | reverse complement strand
GGTATCTCGATTAGGCGAGTTGGTGAGTTTAGTGGCTTAATGAGCTCGGTTTGACCTAGAATTTCAGGGGCACCCTAGTTTGACCTAGCTTTGACCATAATTGTCCCCGTTGACCGTAAAAGTCAACGTTTGACCTAGTTTTGACCTAGAGTTGACTTTTTGGACCCCGGGTTGACTTTTTGACCCGAATTTCACCGGTTTGATCCGTTCGACCTAGAATAGCCCTAGAAGCCTGTTTTTAATTATTTTATATCAGTTTAAATGCTTAGAACCCTGTTTAATTCTTGCTTTTCGCATTAGGTCCTTGCGTCACCGGTCCGGACCTCGATCCTCATCAGTTGCTCAGGACATCAGGCGAGTACCTACCTCTGATAGTTTCCATTTCATGATAGAGTTTATATCACCTGTTCTAGAACTGTAATACTTGATTCTGACACTTTATTACACGAGCTGGTACTAGTGGATCCCGTCATGAGGTGCTATCCCCCTTACCGTGTTCAGCGGGTACTCTATCATGTGTATTTCATCATGTGCTTCGGGTATTGATTATCATGTGCTATCATGTGCTTCTTGTGCTCTCGCCTTCGTGTGCGCGAGCTATTATCATGTACGTAGCGTGTTGTGGTTGGATCCAATGGTATTAGTGGGGGAGGGGAGTAGTGAGTTGGTTATATGATCAAAGCCAAACAGTATTCATGTGTATGTCGGTTATGCAACTCACGCATAACGGAGTTATCGTAGTGTTCTTCATGTGCAACCTAAGCCGATCATATAACGAACTTGTGCTCAAGGCACTTAGCTAGTATTCATGTTTCTCATCTGCAGTTACTTTTCCACTACTTGTATTGTTCTCCAGTTTATATTGCAGCTACTTCTTGTGCTCCAGCATATATTTATTTCCTGTGCATCTTGATTACTTTTCTATTGCTCGTCATATACACCTTACCATGCATTTGGAGTTGCTTTCAGAGTTATGTACTTTGCTCCAGTCCTGACTGGGCATATTTTTTCCAGAGGATCCTGAGGACTATTGCCCTACGTTCTACGGGCCTGGTATTGACGACTGTTGTGACCCCGAGGAGGAGTGCGCCGAGGAGACGCCGATAGCACCCTAGTTAGCTAGGTGGGTTTCCTGGGTTTTCCAGTGGTTTGTATTTTGGATGACTGTACTTATTCTTTTGTGCTTCTGTGAGATGTTGTAGCTTTTAGACCTGGACTGTATTATTTTGGATTGTTTTGCTCTCTTGGTTCTGGTTTTCTTTGTTTATATCATATCGTGCTTATTTCTTCCTCTAGATTTTGTGATTGAGATTCATGTATATATATTGCGTGGTTGCCCTCCTTCGGGAGAAGATTATTTTGATATATATATTGCGTGGTTTTGCCCTCCTTTTGGAGAGGTCATGCCGGATTTTTCAGTGAGATATAGATAGTTATGGTTGACCTAGAACGGACCTTTACAGCGTTCTACCGCCGATTCTGCGGCGTAGGCTGGACGTACCCACGGCTCATGCCCGATTTTCGGGTGCGGGTCGTGACAACAAGTACCGCATTTGAGCTCCTTTGCACTTTTCCTGTGCGCCCGGATTCTCCGCCGGAGATACGGGTGGTGATGACCCATATATATATTATGTACATTGGCGGGCCTCCGCCGTTCAAAAGATGACGTGCCTTTGGGCCCCTGGATCTTCAAAAGAGAACCATGCCAAATCCCAGTTTTCAGCCAGATAGCTCACTTGTGGGGAAAGTTATTCTTAACTGCATTCACTTAGACGGTTAGGCGACCCCTTTGGATATTTATTTCAGTACTTTATTGGCATGTGTTTAAGTATCTTGTTATGTCCCTCTGAGGACCTGGTCCCCTGCCAGGTGTATTTGTTCTTGAGTATTCGCAGGAGCGCAGATTCGGATGGTTACCTATGTTTCGAGGATGTCTTCTCTTCGAGCCGTGATTGATAGCTGGTATTCTTATATTGGGTTTGATTGTGTTATACTTATATTGTATTTGCTCTTATATTCGAGTTGGTAGTGAATTTGTTCCCACCCAACTATCATCCTTAGATACTTCTTATTGAGATCTAATTTCATAGATGTTGGTTATTTAATTATATTTGATTTTCGTGGATGAGATTTAGATTATACCCTGTGACTTGTAATATATTTTATACCACTCGTGGATTTGATATTCATATTACAGCGTACGTATGAATTTGGTTTTCATATATTGGAGTTGCCATATCCATGCGGCTGACATGCTTACGTGTCCAAGTCCTACGTATTTTTGGGACGGGGGCGTGACACCTACAAGCTAGCCCTACCTCAGACTCTGGAAGGAGTACATGACGTCTTCCACGTATCTCAGCTGAGGAGGTACATTCCAGACCCAAGTCATGTACTGGACCATTCAGAAATCACCGTCGGCCCAAGCCTATCGTACCAGAAGGAACCTGTAGAGATCCTAGATCGTAGCGAGAAGGTATTGCGAGGCCAGACTATCCCTCTAGTTCGTGTTGCATGGAGACATCATGCATCAGGTCAATCAACCTGGGAACGATAGGAGGATATTCGACAGCGTTTCCCCCATCTATTTCCAAACCAGGGTATGTCCTAATATTTTAAAATCAATCTTTCATTTTTATTATATGTCTATTTTTTATTTCGAGGACAAAATATTCTAAGGAGGGTAGATTGTAAACTCCCTCGACCAGATTTCAGTAATTTAGGATTAATTTTAGCTAATTAGAATTACTGCAACTTTTTAAAATTTATTTTGTTTACATATCCTATTGATTTGTGCACCTGTCCCTCACACAATTATTTAGGACATTACACTAGCTGTTATTCCCAAATAAAATTCACATACCTGCCCTAGACATGTTAGGCTATTTTCCTGAATTTTGTGCAACTCCCAGATGCTTTATTTTGAGCCTCGTTTGAGACGCACAAATATCGTTACAAACGTCCGTATTTATTTCCTATTTAATTTTCTGCTCTTTATCCATCTCTGTACCCCTAGGGATTTGAGGCCCAACAGGTACCTGTTTTACCCAAACAAAAATACGTAAATATTCTACATTGAATATACTACAATTAGTATATTGACACCGTAGTAAAATTATGGCCCTACCTGCCTCTAAATAATTAGAGAACACCGTGCGCAGTATTTATTAAATAATAAATACGATGACCCGTATCCCCCAGAAACCAGGCCCTGCCCCTGCCCAGACTCACCCCCACCCCCTCAGGACCCTCCCACAGCTTTTCCCTCTCAATTCTGAGCATTTTAGTATTTTCTGGGAACATGGTATTTTATCAGACAAATTGCGTAATTACGCAAAATACCAATTTTAGGACCTATTTGCAATTTATAGAAATTTCAGGGGTTTTTCTGCAAAATTCCCTGTGAGGTGTCACCTCCCTATTGGCTGGTGAACATGGACCGTCCACGTGTCATGTGGGACCCACAAAAAAAATCTGAAATGGCTGCCAAAATATCCCAAAACCCAAAATTACCTAAATACCCTTGAACTTCCCACTATTTATACCCTATGCCATTGCCCTAACCCTATATATATTCGACCCTTTCCCCCTCATTCCGACCACACCCCACCACCAGCACGGCCACCCTCCGCCTGCCGGACCACCACCAAACCCTTGGCCTCTTCCCTGCCCTTCCCTCCGACCACTGCCACCCCCCTCCGGCCACCGCCTCCGCCGCCTACAGCCGCCACAGACCCCACCCCGACCCTGCACACAATAGCCAACTCCACCACCTGACCACCCCCAGCGCCACCCTCCGCCACCGTGCACCACCGCCACAACCACCACCCGACTCGCCACCACCGTCCCGACCAACTCCTACCGCCCCACGACCACCACTCCGGCCGCCCTCACCCCCGCAGTGCCCCGACCCCCTCTCCTCGACTGCACCACCACCCTCATCCCGACCGCCTCCAGTCACCACCACCGCCACCCCTGACCTCCGCCACCACCACCAGACGCCTCGCCACCCTCCCCTCCGTCAACTCATCGTCCTGCACCACCACCTCCGCCACCGCCACGGCCACGGCAGCCCCCGCAAGCCCCCGCTACTGCTGCTGCTGTTAGCCACCACTGCCACTGCCACCACTCCTCCGGCCGGCCGACCGCCGCCTCCTCCGTCGCCGTCCTCCCGCCGGCGACCAGCCGTGGGCCCCCCTGCCACCCTGTCAGGTATAAATACCATAGTATATACGGAAATACATAAATATTATATATGCATGTATATATGTATATATTTATATATATTAATATATATATCTGTTAATATATATTAATATATGTAATTAATATTATATAAATATTAATATTATAAATACTGTATATACAGCATATATATATATGTATTTCAATTTCTGCATTTTTATTTTTATTATTTATTTATATATATATATATATATATATATATATATATATATATATATATATATATATATATATATATATATATATATATATATATATATATATGTATATATTATATATTATATATATAATTATTGTTATTATTATTGTTAAATACAGTATATATATATATATATATATACAGTGTGTGTATATATATATATATATATATATATATATATTATATTGTAAATATGTATATATATATATATTAATACATTTATGCATTTTTCTTTTATTTATTATTATTTATATATACATATATGTATATATATATTATATATTATCTATATACTATTATATATATATATATCTATATTAATATACTGTGTATATTATACAGCATATATATATTATTGTATATATATTATATATATTTGATTATTTTTCCTTATATATATATATATATATATATATATATATATATATATATATATATATATATATATGTATATATATATATATATATATATATGTATCTATTATTATTATATTATATATATAATTATTATATTGTAAAAATATAGTATATGTATATATGTAAATATATATGTATTTTTCTTCTTCTTTCTTATATATATATATATATATATATATATATATATATATATATATATATATATATATATATATATTTATTTATTTATTTATTTATGTATAGTATAATTATATGTATATATATATATATTATATATGTATATATATATGCTTTTCATTTTTATTATATGTAATTATATGTATATATATACTATATACTAAAATATATATGTATATATATATTTCAATTTCTGCATTTTTCTTTTCTTTCATATATATATGTATATATACTCTATATATATCTATCTATATATATTATTGTATATATAAATTAGTATATAAATATGTATGTATTTATATATTTCAAATTCCTGCATTTTTTTTATTCTTTTCTTTTATATATATGTATATATGTAAATATATACATCTATATATATATATATATCTATCTATTATTATTTATTTATATATATATATATATATATATATATATATATATATATATATATATATATATATATGTATATGTATATGTATATATATATATATATATATATATATATATATATATATATATATATATATATATATATATATATATATATATATATATATATATATTTCAATCCCAGCATTATTTTCTTTTTATATCTATAAATATGTATTTAAATAAAATATATCTATTATATATATATGCCATATAAATATATACATACTACTATATATACTATATCTATATGTATATATATACTCTATATATATATGAACCCTCTATATATATTGGCTTATGTGTATATATTTACATAAGTATATATATACTATATTATTGTGCCTTTATTTTAATTATATTTACGAGTCCTGTAAACGTCTTAAACAGAAAA
Source organism: Iris macrosiphon (assembly GCA_036927795.1). Lineage (NCBI taxonomy): Eukaryota > Viridiplantae > Streptophyta > Magnoliopsida > Asparagales > Iridaceae > Iris > Iris macrosiphon. Next base: position 184,304,078 of record JAYESA010000003.1, on the reverse strand, counting down.
CATCTCCAGCACAGTCAGTGACCCCCTGTCACCAGAACCCTCAGAACTGACTGTGAGACCAGGTTTCCAACACAATCAGGAAGTAGGCAAGTATACCTTGCCAAGTTACTGTCTAAATTCAAATGCTGTTATATGCTATTTTTTCCTGAATTTCATATGACTGTGGGTACCTGAGATTGCCTCAGGTACAGTCAACAGATATGTTGACACGTAGTATAATTAAACTTAGTCTTTTACAGACTTACCAACAACTGAGAGGGTATCCTAATATCCTCCTAAATTCTATCACGGGAACACGCAACATGGTTGCAAGTACATATTGGAATACGAGCTGCGTATTTGATTAGCTACCAGTACGTGTGACGTGCATCACGGCTTAGCATAAAATTAGGAAAACTCAGGAATAATTACGACTTGGCATTTAGTTACATTGGGCGGAAAAGATAACTAGTAGACGTATGGGACACCCCCTCCATGAGTCTTTATCCTTCGTACCATGCTCCTCGGAGATGGTCGATTGCAGAGCTACCCGTGTGTCCGGGGGCATATGATACATATACTAGCCAGTCAACACGATTGGTAAATTAAGTCAGCATATGTTAAGCCTACACTTTTCCATGCGTACTACAAGGTCTTTACTTGCATTCACATAGATGGTTAGCACCCTGTATTTATTTATTTATTCAGTATTTTCATACCTGGCATGTTATTTTCCTGTATCTTGTTATGTCCCACTGAGGACCTGGTTCCCTTCCAGATTTAGACGAGGCCTACTACCCCACGGTGTATGGTCCAGGACAGGAGACTAGGCATGCCACAGAGGAAGAACTAGAGGAGACACCATCAGAATCTACCTGATCCTAGAAGCTGGTTCACCTGGAGATGGAGCTATTTTCTTAGATGGACGATACTTTAGTCTATCTTATTTTGGCACTATTATTATCTTTTGTAGTGGGTTTGTTCCCACAAGATGTGTACTATGACATTTTCAGACTCAGCATTATATATATTCAGCACTATTTTCTGACATTTCTGTGGATGAGATAGATTTACCTGTATTAGACTTATAATATTTTAGGACAGCATAGCATGTTCCTTTGGGTCTATTAAATTGGATTAAAATCCTTAGTGACGTGTCAGCTGGCCAATGCCACGTGGCCTAGTTCCATACATTTTGGGACTGGGGCGTGACAATTTGGAAGACCAAGACTACGTATCGTGGACAACTTGGAATCAAGGGGCATCTTCGGATCTCGTTCCACGGGCGGTCTCTGGGGTTCCGATCCGATCCGGATGGAACTAACGTTTAGTCTCATACATCTGGACGGGATAGATTTGTAGCCACTCATAAATCTTTGTTGAATGCCATCCTCGTCATCGACTATAACTCATCCTTTATGGCTATGCCAGCGATAATTGTTCATATAGAAAAGTCATCCTCGCTTAGCGGCTATCTGCGTGCGAGTCACTGCATCGTATCGAGAATATCTGAAACACCTGAACGATCTTGAGTATAACACTTGTACATATAGAGCGTTTGAACATCTTATGCAATACCCCTCATAATTCGAGTAGCTCGTGCATCCGAAATAAAATATCGCTCACAACACTTGCGTTTGCATATGCTATTGCCCCTGAATTCACATATATATATGTCCATGCTTGGATTAACTTAGTTTGCCTTGGACAGGGAAGGATAAATGGTAAGTTGGTAAGTCTTGTCGTATTTTCTCTTATATCGCACGGCGTACTGCCACACGAGATAGGCTATTCAACATTGCCATGAAACTGATCCTAGACAAGACTAGAAAGACAATAAAATAGTTGATGCACGAAACCTACTGAACGTGTTTGAATTTGTCAAGCGGGCGAGTAGCCTCCCCACCAGTGCATTCATGTACTGATAACCCACCAGATTGTTTGCAGGGTATGGGAGAACCTTGTCCGGTGCGGATGTCTCCTTCGTGCGTACTAAGGCATGGAGTTCACTCTGAAGCCTTGGAGTGCTACGTCCGAAACTGATGCACTTATACAGGACATAATGTTGGAATATCGCCTATACATCATTCCATAAATATAGCCACTTGGCACGCTTTTACTGTTTTAGAGAGAGAGAGAGAGGCTTGAGGGATTTGTAATCTCGGCCTAGCGCCGCTTGTAACACTTGTTCAATATCAATAAAGAGTTATTTTACTTCTATACTAGTGTTATTCAATGCTTCCGCTATTGACGACTCAGTGAACTTGTTACCAATCGCCTATGCGTTTATAATTTTGCTGCACTCGGAAAATGTGTGCGACTCTATGGCTTAGACCTCTTACCATTAGCATGAACCTCGGTGATTCTCGCCTAGCAGGGTAAATCGATCGCCCCGCGGGAGCACTGGCGCGATGATTCTCGCTTAGCAGGGATGGTCGATTATCCTGCAGGAGATCGGAGCGTGACAGCACGTCTGCTACGCAAAATAATCTCTCTGCAAGAGGTGAACTAAAGATTAGGAAATATACATGAATCAAGCAGGATGCAAGCATTTCAATAGGCCGGTTGGAAGGAAGATGAGTTATAGTCAAGTGTAGATGCGACATAAAACTCTATTCCTAGGTGCATGCCTGCTCGATAAAGTTACGTAACCGAAACGACTAACTCGACACCTGCATGGGCCACCACTAAAAATATGTCACGCTCAAGTCCTAAAATACGTAGGACTAGGTATACGTACACATGCTAGTTGTACGAACAAGTATTGGAACCCAATTTAATGGACATAACCAGTCATAGTACGCTGTAAAATATAACTAAGTCTTAATATCACAGACAGGTAAAATCTAGTCTCATCCACAAAATATTACAGAATAGGAAATTGAATGAAATAGATATGTCTCAGAATCTACTATAAAAGATTATCTAGTGGAGAACAATCCACAAAAAAATGAGTACACAAGACTACTGAAAGGGTAAATAAGCAATAAAGAAATAAACCCAAAACACTAATCAACTATCATCCAAGAAGCTCAAGGAAACTCCCATGGCTCCACCTGAAGGTCCTCATCAACAAAATCTCTAACTACGTAGTCTGTCGGGTACAAGTGCTCGTCAAGATCTGAAAAAGGTGCCAGATCCTCAAAGGGACATAACAAGTACACAAGAAATCGACATGCATGAAAGTAAAGCAGTCAACAATAAATAGGGTAACTAACTATCTATGTGATATGCACTCGAGACATCTCTAGTGGCACATGAGGGGAGAGAAATATAAGAATAGTCATCCCACCAGGCGTTCAACGGAACTCGGGGGTACACGATTTATATCATATATATAGTAAGAAACAGAAATCTTATATGCTCACTAGTAGATTCTCTCCTCCTAATGTACTATCCGAACCGTATACGCGGTACAGACATAATGCAACGACGCCAATAAAATCTAAAAAACTATCCCAAACACCAACTACTAACACAAGATACGAACTCACGTATCGATGTACGGTCGACCCGCTAGTCCATGCACTCTCTCACTTAGTGTACGTGATGAACAAGTGTCAGGTCAGAAAATACCTTGTACCTTCATAATATATTGGGTAAGTATGCTACTCTAAGACGCATGCACACAACTAGCAAATAAAACTAGGCATATATAAACTGAACAATGCAATCAAGCAAGGTGTACTTGTCTTCCAAGCCAATCTGCGAGCACAACAAGTCTGGTCCGAAGCTATCCATAGGAACGTCTCGAACACGTAGATACTAATTAGACTCTTATTTTCTAGTTTAAGTTAGGTTATTATCTAGTTATTAATTCTACGTTGGTTGTACATGCAAGTAACTAGCCCCAAAATATTACTAGTTGTTAAACATTACCAAAAATCCTTTCAAAAGATATTAATTATCAAAAATAATAATTCTAAAATTTTATTAGAAAATAAGATTTTTAGTGATAGGGTCATCTCCTATAAATTCTATGAGTCCAGAACCAAGTAGAAACCAAACTAGGTCATAACAGGCTACCGACAAGTCAATAAAACCAATTTTTGACAAATAAGTAAATCTAAATTAAATAATTAAAAATTAGAATTAAAATAACATAATATAATTTTAGACGTAGAAAACATGGGTTCTTGGTCGGGGTTTAAGTCTAACCTTGACGGGGTCATATTTTCTCAAAACTAGGTCAACTTGCTACCTACAACACCTAAAATTCTAATTTTTCTAAATAGGAATAAAATCTGAATACATATGATAAAATCAGTAATAAATACAATAAATATAAAATACACATAAAATACATATTTTTGGGTGAGGGGGTTTACAATGGCTGTATATCTTATCAACATGATATCCTCTTAGGTGTTAGGATGGAAGACACCGTTTGAGATGCTTACAGGTGAGAACACGTACATTGTTTACCCAAAGATATTTGGATGTGTATGCTTTGTGAAGGATAATAGGCATGTGGTAGGAAAGTTGGACCCTCAGGGACTCAGAAGGGATATTCTTGCTGGAGTCCTGTGGAGCGAAGGCTCTTTGTGAGCATGGACGTTATATTCAGAGAGATGGAACCATACCATAATGGTTCAGGTGAAGGCTCCATATTTGGTGACATACTAACACATGAGGTATTATGAGTGAGGGAGAGATGGGCCCAAGCGTGATTGTCGGGTCAGTTCCATGCCCAATAATGAAAGTTGGTCCATGGGAACGAGAGGGAGATAGAGAGGGTGAGGAAAGTGATAAAAATTCACACAATCAGGAGGAAGAAAGTAATGCTCCAGTACAGAGGGAAATATACTACAGAATAATCTACAGAGCTCCAAGTCTACAGAAGGAGAAAGCAGTAGTCTAGTACTGTGCCTATTGTCCTTATTGTACCATGTCTCTCGCCTAACCCTGCCCCAACTCTTGAAGATGCACCTCTCGTACCAGATCTCTCTGATTCGGATACGGACCATTCTGATTTGGATGGTATGATCTCTCATTCACTATCTGATATTCCCTTAAGAAGATCTTCTCACAGTAATGCAGGAAGATCCCCTAATAGTTATGGTTATGAACATGATATTGTCTATTTTTTTATCCTACTCTAATATATCCTCTACTTATCGAGCATTCATTGCATTGTTAGAACCACCTCTTTGCCTAAGTGTTGGCAGGAAGAGAAGGAAGATCCAAGATAGAAAGCTACAATGTTGGAGGAACTAGGGATACTTGAAAAAAATGGGATATGAGAACTTGTTCCATTACCTGAAGGAAAGAGAGTAGTTGGATGCAAATGGGTCTTCACAGTAAAGGAGACACCAGAAAAAAGGTGGAGCAATATAAGGCAAGATTTGTTGCAAATGAATTCACTCAGTCCTTTGGCATCGACTATGATGAGACATTTACTCCAGTACCAAAGATGAACACTGTGAGAACCCTGGTCTATATTGCAACAAACCATGGGTGGCAAGTTCATTAATTGGATATGAAGAATATATTTCTTTATGGAGCTCTACAAGAGAAAGTATATATGGAGACGCCCCCGATGTTTTGCACGAAGTAGTCGACAGAAAATGTATGTAAGCTGAAGAAATTACTGTATGGACTCAAGCAATATCCCCGGACATGGTTTAAAAGATTCAGGAAAGCTGTCACATGCATGGTGTCACGCCCCGATCTTCCGCGGTCCCGATCGCCCTGCTGGATGTGATATCACCATACTAGCGCTCCGTGGGACGATTGTTTCCCTCGGGACGTGATGCCATGCGATCCTGGAGTTGCGCTCACACAAGGCAATAACGTTAGTCGTCTTGGTTATCATCGAACTAATCGAGTTTGCAGCAGAGGAGCAGTGTTACAAACAATAACCCATCTGAGTATACAAAGTAAATCTCAAGGAACGAGGTTCTCTTCTCTGAATACAATAATATCGTTCCATATATTATGTCCCTCTATACAAAAGAAGCTCAAAATATCTCGATACAGCACAAGGCATCGACTCTAAATTTTTGGGTCCTGAGGATGAGGCTCGACTATCGCTTCTTCGGACGATCCAGTACCTTCGAACAGAACTGGTTGGGGGTCAGTACTTTGGAGAAAGCACTAGTGAGTATAAAATTAACGAACAGAAACAACATTCACTAAAACCGACACTAAGTAAGCATGTGATAAAATATTACATTACTAGTGATCTTTCTAGTTTTACCTAGGTTCATTCCATGCAGTATAGGATAAGAGTCAGGTTACACTTCTTTAAAAATATCTTTCAAAGCCATATTTCATATTCAAAAATATGCAAACAGGCAAGACAAGCAGTTCATGCATGATATGCAAGTTTATTTAACTAATTCTGGTATGCAACGTGTCTCGTGAGCCATATTCATTTTCTAAAGACTCTGGCATGCATCTAGTGAACTATCTTCTTATCATTTCTCTCTACTCTTCTTATCAACAATTATCATCTTATCGTGTGAACGAGATAGAGGCATATACGTAAACAAAGACTTCTCTATAAAAATGGTTTATACAAGAGAACGCGTTCGATAGCATATATATCACTTATTCAGTGATTCTTATACTTCATCGAACGGTTATCCCTGCAGCAGACATACAAGTTAGCAATAATTTACATAAACACATATGTTCTATTTTTTGTCCATCTCTGGATTAAATAGTTAGGTATGAAAAAAGGTTGAATCCTAGCACGTGTCCTAACTATATGATGGCCCATGAGTCTACTTCCTCATGATTAGTAGCGGTGTTATCACGGTCCAGTACTGCACTAGTATACACTAATTCTAGCTGCTTTGATGTGTGAACCAGCTATCTAATAGATACGAACACCCGCCTGATTGCGAGAACTTCTTTGCTTCATGGTGTTTTCTCTGATCCCCCCTAGGGTGAACGGTCCCCAGTGTCCCAGAAACCGGTCGTAGGATTATCCTTGTGCACAAGTTATCTAAAGACCAATTCATGAATGCACACTACCAGAATAACACATATTAGTGATTCCTAAAAACGTTGTTAATAGGTAAACTAAAATCGCTAAAATAATTTAGCGACGTAATTAGCGACGTTTTTATGGTGTTGCGTATTTTATGGTCGCTAACAACAAAAATGTCGCTAGTCTTCGCTGTAGCGACGTATATTTGCGATTTTCTTCTCGATATGCATGACATCAAGGTTATGTCTGATCAGATTGGTGCTCCAATATGGCAGATTCCAGAATATGTTCCTCTTCGTCCAGTTATGAGTATGACCAAATCAATCGCACTTGTACCCCTTAGTAGGCTATTCGATAACACTTGGTAAATCTTTAATATCTTCTCATATCATGTCTCTGGGCCACCTTGGAAGTGGATTTGCCTTTTCCATAACCCCGGTATGAAATGCATTCATGTTCCTCCAGAACGGATGATCCGACGGCAGAAATGGTCGATGATAATCGAAGAAGCACGATTTTCTTTCGTGTTTCAAACGAAAAGCCTTACTGCAGTCCATACAATACGGATATGAGAGACGAACATGAGTGCTCCATCCTAATAACATGCTATAAGCCAAAAAGTCGTTGACGGTCCACATAAGTGCTACCCTCATATAAAAATTCTGCTTTTTTGAAATATCGTACGTGTTGGCGCCTACTTTCCACAGCTGATTCAACTCATCTATCAACGGTTGCAAGTACACATCGATATTCCTCTTCAAATTATTTGTTCCCAAAATGATGGTTAAGAACATAACCAGAGTCTTTATGCACATCCAAGACGGTAGGTTGTGCGGGGTGACGATCACAGGCTGTAAACCCCCCACCCAAAATTAGGCCTACTTGGCTTGGATAGAGAAACTAGGGCTAGTTTGAACCTAATTAGAAATATAATATTTTATTTTAGACGATTTTACAATATTTATATCCCTTAGTTCACCTTACCGTTGCTTCGATAATTGGAGCACTACACTAGCCATTGTCTTCCTATAAATTTCACACCCTTGTCTTAGACGTACCCGCCTTCTATTCTGACCTTTGTTTAACTTATAATTATGCTCTCTTGTGCTACATTTTAGTCGCACAATATTTGTCGCAGACGTTTATTATTAATTCTAAATAAATTTAACTTTGTATCCTTGTACGTTCCAATCAAAATTGGAGACACAATCTTGACCCATTTTGTGCAATCTAATTTATGATAATATTCTATCCTAAGTCCTCTATGTCCATGATACTTGTGTCCTACCTAATTTTAATTTCATGTACTTCTAATTAATTCAAGAACACCATTTGTATTAATTTTAATTAAATTAATCTAATTTCTATCTTTGTGCAATTTTCTAATTGTTTGGCATTTTTATGCAAAAGTGCATTGAGGTGTCCACACCATTGGACACAATACATAAAGAAACCTATTTTCCTTCATTATTTGGTCATGTGAATTTTTTTCATAATTTTTGGGATGTGCAACACACAATATCACAGTGGATTTGTTTCCACCTAACTATCATCCTTTGATACTTCCTATTGAGACTTAGTTATATAGTTATTGGTTATTCATTTTTATTTTGATTACTGTGGATGGGATTTAGTTATGCCCTGTGACTTGTGACATATGTTTATACCACTTGTGAATTATTGTTCATAATACAGCTTACGTATGTGTTATGGTTTCCATATATTGGAGTATCATATTCATACGGCTGGCATGCTAACGTGTTCCTAGTCCTATGTATTTTGGGACTGGGGCATGACACAGGCCAACACAAATACTGAGAGGCGAAAGTCCGAATGGGGTAAAATCGTCGGAGGAGAGACCAAATCTTACATTATACGGATCCAAAGCAAAATTGGGACTCTCTCGATCGAAGTGCTTCCATGATTCTCCATCGGATGGGTGATCCAACAATCCTTCAATTTGTTCTCGTCTGTGCGAACTCATATTTTCGGCAGTCTCCTTCACCATAAACAACCTCCGCAATCGCGACGTTAAAGGCAAGTAGTGCATAGAATCGGTTGGCTTCCTTACACTGACAGACCTTCCTGTACCAGTTTCTTTGTAGCGATCAGCACCACAAAATCTGCACATATCTTCATCCTTGTCGTCTTTGTAGTACAACATGCACCCGTTGCGACATACATCAATTTTCCCGTATTCCATCCAGAGTGATCTCACCATCCTTTTAGACCGGTAGAAGTCTTTACGTAACTTAACACCCGCCGACAAGATCTCTATAATCAACTCAATCAGTCGGTTATAGCATTCTTGCGATATATTAAAATTAGATTTGATGCTCAACAGTCTTGTAACTACCTCCAACGGTGAATGATCCTCACAACCAGGATATATAGAGTTCTTGCATTCTCCAGTAATTCTATGAACTTTGTAACATCAGCATTCAGTGCCTCTTCAGCTGCATCATGATTGTTCGGATTGAAATTATGCCCGACAGTGTCAAAAACCATGTTCACGCACCCGTCGTCGTAATCAGCATGGTCGTGGACACCCATATACGGATCCACATAAGGCTCCGGCTTTGATGCTAAAGACACAAGTTCTTCGTGTGAGATCCGCTGATAGTAATTCGGCATAAAACCTCTCGAGTATAAATGATATGTCACATCCACTTCTGAGTGATATTTCAAGTTGCGATATCTCACACACGGACACTTAATTTTGGTACCGTCAATGTACTGAGGGAACATCTTGGCGAACTGCAGGAACTGTTCTACCTCATGTATAAATTTATCCTTTACACCGCACATGTCATCAGGATGACGGTTGTACATCTATGAACAATGACGCAAGTAGTAATTCAGATCCATTTCTAGATACTTCTAAAAAGATGAATAGACATCGTTCAAGTATATTATCCAAATGAATGCAAAAATGGATACACATGTGAACACTAATAAAGGATATGTGTGACGTCACATATTCAATCTCAAGTCATACCCATAAACACTATACTTAATACTAACCCCCAATCCAATTCCACACACAACACACTCACCGATATATAGGAAAGGATTAGTGTGTGTGTGTGTGTGTGTGTGTGTGTGTGTGTGTGTGTGTGTGTGTGTGTTCGTATCCGAGTTCCACCCATGTTTGGTATTGGAGTCGCTAAAAATGTCGCTCGGACCCAACTACTAGGAATAAATGATCACAATAGTATAACCTAAATGTATAAAATATATTTTATAAAATATAAACCATCAATACAACTGACACCGCCAATACCGATACTCATAGGAATAATACAAACAATCATGATTAATTGATTTCTGATACAAATAAATTAAAACTTATCTATCACATGTAATGTGTCTGTGTTTGTGTGTGTACATGTCTGTGTCTGTGTCGTATTGTGTATGTGTCTATGTGTGTGTACGTGTCTGTGTCGTATCAGATATGATTAGATAGGGTTTGGGTTTACCTGTGTCTGTGTCATATCGGATAGTGTAGAGAATATTATCTCAGTGTGTGTGTGTGTGTGTGTGTGTGTGTGTCCGTAACTGTGTTCGAGTTACATCCACAACACCATCTTATTGTGTGTATGTGTATCTGTGTGTGTGTGTCCGTGTGTCCGTGTCTGAGTTCCATATACAACCTCCAATCCAATTCCACATACAACACCATCTCAGTGTGTGTTTTTGTGTGTGTGTGTGTGTGTGTCCGTGTGTCTATATTTTTGTGTCCGAGTTCCACACATAATATTATCTTACCATCTCAGCGTGTGTATCTATGTGTGTCCGTGTCCGGGTCTGAGTTCAACCCACAACACCATCTCAGTGTGTGTGTGTCCGTGTCCGAGTTTCACACACAACCCCCAATCCAAATCCACATACAATACCATCTCAGTGTGTGTGTGTCATGTTCGTGTGTCCGTGTCTGAGCCCCCCTGTTAGTGACAGTGTGTGTGTGTCGTGTCAGTGTGTGTCCCTAAAAGCCCTACAGAGACAGAGACATAGAGACAGAGACAAGAGTGAGAAGCTCACTGAGTGAGGAGGAGGGGAGCCGAAGGAAGGGATGAGGAGCGCCTGAGGGAGGGGTCGACGGAGGAGGACCACGTCAGAGGGGAACAACCGCATCGGAGGGGAAGAAGCCGCATCTGGGGGTTACGGGGGGGAGGGGGGCTCGTAGGTGGGATCACGGGGGCTCGGAGGTAGGGCGTTGAAGAGGGGGTCGCTGGGGCGGGTGGCTCGCGGGTGGCTCAGAGGCGGTCGGTAGAAACAAGGTGGGAGGGGGCGCACGAGAATGGGAAATTTGGGAGAATGAAATAAAAAGTTGAACCGATCAGCAGAACCCTATATGAATGATTTAGCGATGTCAACACTATATGTCGCTATATGTCCAAAATTTTAATATATTGCGACATATAATGTTTGGTGTCGCTAAACGTCACTATTATTAATAATATAGAGATGTCTACTGACTCGTTGACAATGTTAGATTTCATAATACTAAATGTAGTCGCTAAACGTTGCTGAATGCCGCTGATAGCAACGTATTGCGATATATGTTAAATACATAGCTAATTACAAAATTATTAGCGACATTATATTCCAGAGTCGCTAATTTGACATATTTTGGTAGTGGCAACTCTATCAGATAAACTCTATATGGATGCAACAGTTCAATAAACAAGCAGACTTAAATCTATTCTTTTTTTTCTCTGTGCGGACAGGCCGCCATCTCTATCTCTATATGGACTGGCTGCCATCTCTTCTCTATGCGGACTGGATGCCATCTTTCTGATACAGTTCAAGTATTTCAAACAATTCTATCTTTTAAAGCGATAAAAAAATATGCAAGCGATCTCTATTAAAATAGACGTGGTACCGTTCTTCTATCTCTTTAACTAAGCATGTAGTTCTACTCTATCTTTATACGATGGAAACATATAAATATTCTTTTACTTTTGTTTATTAGTATGGCAGTGGCCGTTCAATAGCAGTGACAATGTTCTAAGCATGCTATATTCTTTTCTATACAAGTATGGCAATGGTTCTCTATTTAGACAAGCATACAAGTTCTCTATTTAATTATGCAGGTTTTCGTTCTCATTCTCGTTCTATCATTCTCATGTGATCAATATCAACTTAGCAAACAAGAATTACAAAAACTCAGATTCATTATTAAGGCGTACAAGAATCAGAGAATGAAGTTATGCCCGCTCACCAAGATCAGTCGTCTTCTGGTTCAACAAGGAGCTCTTCAGGAAGGTTTTCTTTTTGAGTCAGAAAATCGATATCTCTTGCACATAGTGCCTACGTGGAGTGGGGCACTACACATGGGGTACATCCAAACCAGTGCAGATCACACAATCTTCTTCTGACATGCAAGAGACCAAGTCACCATACTTGCATTATATGTAGATGATATAGTGATCACAGGTGATGAGGAGGAGAAGATTGTCCAGTTAAAGTCAAAACTTGCCAAAGAATTTGAAGTAAAGGACTTGAGAATGATGAGATATTTTTTGGGAATCGAGGTAGCTCGAGGAAGAGATAGGATCGTCCTCTCTCAGAGGAAGTATGTACTATACCTGCTCACAGAGACTAGTATGCTAGGATGTTGATCTACAGTCACTCTAATCGATCAAAAAGATAAGTTAGGAAAGAGGCGGAAGAGCCGGTTGATCGTGAGAGATTAGAGACTTGTAGGCAGATTGATTTATCTAGGCCACACTCGCCCTGATATCTTATTTAATGTGTGTAGTGAGTCGCTACATACATAATCCAAGGAAGGGCCACATGGATGCAGTTTTTTATATTCTGAGATATCTGAAGTGGACTCCTGGAAGAGGGCTATCGTTCAAGAATAATGGACACCTGGGTATTGAGTGATACTGCGATATAGATTGGGCAGGCTGCATGGACGACATAAGGTATATCTCAGGGTACTGTGTCTTTGTAGGAGGTAATCGAGTCTCATAAAGTAGCAAGAAACAGTCTGTGGTAGCACGATCGACCGCTGAAGCAGAATATAGATCTATGGCTCTGGGAGTGTCAGAGTTGTTGTAGGTAAAAGCACTGCTGACAGAGTTGAAGCTGGACCAGGGAACATCATTGCGCCTTCTGAGTGACGGTCAAGCTGCACTAAGTATAGCTAACAATCAAGTTCAGCATGACAGAACAAAGCACATCGAGATCGATCGATTCTTCATCAAAGAGAAGCTAAAGAAAGGGATATTAAAGCTCGAACATGTTCGCTCAGAATAACAAGTCACAAATTATCTTACTAAGGATCTTAATTCATTGAGTCTTTCTAAACTATGTAACAAGATGTGAATGTTGACGTCTATCGCCCATCTTGAGGGAGAGTGTTGAGAGTATTAATGGACTTTTAGTCCCACATTTAGTAGAATAGTAGAGAGAAGGGTTAGCTATATATATATATATATATATATATATATATATATATATATATATATATATATATATATATACCTCCACCTCAATAATAAATAAGCCAAGTATTATACTAAATTTCTCTTCTATATATGAGAGAAATTTGAATAGATATTACACTTAATCTTGAACATACATTGATACTACATGTGGGTTATATTATACTGATACTGGTACTATAAATGGAAGAAATTTGAACATATATTGTATTGGTTCTTGCCTCCTATTCGGGGAGCGCGACTAAGAAATACAAGACAGTATCGTTCAATCGGGATAGATTGAAACAAGAACTCGTCCTCGTTATGGATTTGCTTCTTCGGAATCGATTCTCATATTCAGTGGACCGTGCCCCCGGGATCGACTTAGCGACAGAGTCAGGAGGGACCTCTCCGCTGCATCTTTTGTTGCCTCGGATTTCGATGTCGCTTGTTGCTTTCGTGCTTTGAGTTAGTTTTCGGATTTGCTTGTTTTCCTTGAACGGTTTCGATGGATTTCATTATTTTTGTTCATTGAACTGCACTTCAATTCAGAGATTTGGAAAGAGTGGTAGAGGTATTGATCGAGTTGTTCGTGATACAGGTGAACGAGCAGTAGGCGGCTTACGAGCGGAGTCTTGAAGTGCCTCTTTTCTTCTCTCTTCCAACCAACTAAGTGAGTGGATACCATCCCGATTAGCTAGCCCTGCTTCCAAGTCTTCACACCTATAAATCTTGCATTCTTGTTGTCTCAATCAGACGATAGCAAGTAATAACTAAAAGATACCAAGATAAAAAGGGAATAGACTTGGTACATTATGCTTGTCGATTAACTTCGTGAACGGATACTTGTTTGCATGCTTGTTCGTTTGGAATATTCATCATATGCTTCAATTTTAGTTACAATGTAATACTTCTTCTATAAATTGTGTTATGCATATAGAGAACACCCTTTGTTATGCGATATACTGATCAGAAAGACTATGCAAAATCGTTTATGCTATGGAACTGATATCGTGCTAGTATTTCCTTGAATTCCAAATAAATGTTGTTTGATCACGGACAACTTGTGCACAAGGTCTTATGGTTTTCGCGGACGGTCGCCGGGGCACTGGGACCGATCCGATCCAGACGGAACATTATGTATAGTCGTATGTTATGGGACAAGGTGTTATGCAGCGGGGCTCGCCACCTGCGTTGCATATCATCTTTGTCTTGAGACTATAACCAATCCCTTCGTGGCATCATGCCAGTGATCCTATGTATATTTAAACCTGTTCCAAACTAACTTGTGTCTTCGTGGCAGGGAAGGCATGGTAAGTATTGTGCAGGTGGTTCAGACGGACAGGTAAAAGTCACTGAACGGTGGCAAATTTATTTCAGTAAATTCTATATGCTGCTTACTTGTAAATAAACTAAGGCAAGATAGAAAGACCACAAATAATAATGAATGCTTCACTAAAACAATAAGTTGATTGGTATAGTTGGGTTAGCTTGCCTTCACCAGTATTTTTTGACATACTGACCCTCGTTGAAACAGGTTTCCCGTACTAAGGAGAACCGAGCGAGGAGCCGAAGTCGTCTTTCCCGATCCAGTCCAGCTGTAGGCACATCCTGATCGTACCGCATTTTGAAGTACTTGAAGAAAGGATCTTGCAACACAAACATAATGCAGCTTAGAGGGAAGGTCATCATCCAGCTTGGGGGTCTATACATTTTAAAGTTTAGTAAAGGGATGTAATGTACAGGACTGCTACCTCATTTTGAGTCAATACTTTTGTAAGCCCGTGCGGCAATTAGCTGACTCGTTCAAGAGTTTGTAATAGATGTTCATTATCAATAAAAGAAAACTTTTCCATGTTTCAAATCTGTGTTTTAATTTATCTACGTACTCTGAATATGTGCTCGTTATGCAAAATACTCTAGCCTTGTGTGGGCGCAACCCCAGGCCCACACGGCGGCCACGATTCGGGGGATGCCCTAACGATTCTATAAAATTGGGTCGTGACATGTTGGTATCAGAGCACAGATTCAAGTTCCTTAACCCTCGTATTGGAAAAGTTCCTTTAACAAATTCATGTGCGAACTCTTGAACTTGTTAGGCCAAAATGAGATACGTTAATGCAATGTGTCCATAATACATTATGATCCTAATATAATTTACCTTCTTTTAAAGGAATGGCACCAGCGCAATCATCAGCGCTAGCACCGGACGAAACACAAGGCCAAGAAAGTAGTTTGGGCACTTCGGGAAGTTCAAGGAGCCAGCGAGCCATGTCTCGCGTCGATCCCATCCAGCAAATGTTGTGGATGTTGGAGGCAAACCAACAAAGGGATGAAGTCGCTAAGAACGAGCCGAGAAGCGAGCGGAGGAGAGTCAGCTCAAGTTTCAAGACAATATAAAAGCTCGATTCTCAGTCCAAAAGAAGCAGGTAGATGCCCTGCAACAGATCGTGCAGACTTTGGCCTCCAACCAGTCCACAGCAAGGCCAGCGACTCCGGTGGAGCAACCTGTGCTTGAAGTTGAGATGCCGCAAATACCAAGGACGAGGGAAGTGACTGCCTTCAACTTTGGCAACTTCAAGAAAGTCTGCAACACTCCATTCAACGGGACTGAGGACCCAATCGTTGCTCTAGATTGGTTGGCCGAACTTGAAGACCACTTCGCTCTGCTAGAGGTCACCGAAGAGAAGCGCGTCACATGCGCGCAACTACAGTCCCGTCTCAACACACACGATTGGTGGGACATGCATCGACGATCTCTTTAATTTGACCATGGAGAGGAGGTGATCTCGTGGACAACTTTTCATGCCGCATTTGAAGAGGAGTTTATACCCCCTCTTATGCGTCGTCAGAAGGAGAACGAGTACGTGCAACTGAGGCAAGGCAGCATGACAGTCAAACAGTATTCCGTCGAATTCAACCGACTCTCCAAATTCGCTAGTGCCTATTTACCTGATGCAGCGAGTCGAGAAAGAAGGTTTGAAGGTGGTCTACACCCTGCCATCCATGTGCACGTAGTCGTTCATCAGTATCGGACAATACGGGAAGTCATGAATCATGCCATATCTCTTGAACCGCAATATCTTTTGTTGTATCGGATTTCGATGTCGCTTGTTGCCTCGACTCGGAATCGATTCCCATATTCAGTGGACCGTGCCCCCGGAATTGACTTAGCGGCAGAGTTAGGAGGGACCTCTCCGCTGCATCTTTTGTTGCCTCGGATTTCGATGTCGCTTGTTGCTTTCGTGCTTTGAGTTAGTTTTCAGATTTGCTTATTTTTTTTGAACAGTTTTGATGGATTTTATTATTTTTGTTCATTGAACTGTACTTCAATTCAGAGATTTGGAAAGAGTGGTAGATGTATTGATCGAGTTATTCGTGATGCAGGTAAACGAGCAGTAGACGACTTACGAGCGGAGTCTTGAAGCGCCTATTTCCTTCTCCCTTCCAACCAACTAAGTGAGTGGATACCATCCCGATTAGCTAGCCCTGCTTCCAAGTCTTCACACCTATAAATCTTGCATTCTTGTTGTCCCGATCAGACGATACCAAGTAATAACTAAAAGATACCAAGATAAAAAGGGAATAGACTTGGTACATTATGCTTGTCAATTAACTTCATGAACGAATACTTGTTTGCATGCTTGTTCGTTTGGAATGTTCATCATATGCTTCAATTTTAGTTAGAATATAATACTTCTTCTATAAATTGTGCTATGCATATAGAGAACACCCTTTGCTATGCGATATACTGATCAGAAAGACTATGCAAAACCATTTATGCTATGGAACTGATATCGTGCTAGTATTTCCATGAATTCCAAATAAATGTTGTTTGATCACGGACAACTTGTGCACAAGGTCTTATGGTTTTTGCGAACGGTCGCCGGGGCACTGGGACCGATCTGATCTGAACGGAACATTATGTATAGTCGTATGTTATGGGGCAAGGTGTTACATAACGGGGCTCGCCACCTGCGTTGCATATCATCTTTGTCTTGAGACTATAACTCGTCCCTTCATGGCATCATGCCAGTTATCCTATGTATATTTTTAAACCTGTTGCAAACTAACTTGTGTCTTCATGGCAGGGAAGGCATGGTAAGTATTGTGTAGGTGGTTCAGATAGACAGGTAAAAGTCACCGAATGGTGGCAAGTTCATTTCAGTAAATTCTATATGCTGCTTACTTGTAAATGAACTAAGACAAGATAGAAAGACCATAAATAATAATGCATGCTTCACTAAAACAACGCGTTGATTGGTATAGTTGGGTTAGCTTGCCTTCACCAGTATATTTTGACATACTGACCCTCGTTGAAATAGGTTCCCCGCACTAAGGAGAACCGAGCGAGGAGCCGAAGTCGTCTTTCCCGATCCAGTCCAACTGTAGGCGCATCCTGATCGCGCCGTATTTTGAAGTACTTGAAGAAAGGAGCTTGCAACCCAAACATAATGTAGCTCAGAGGGAAGGTCGTCATCCAGCCCGGAGGTCTATATATTTTGAAGTTTAGTAAAGGGATGTAATGTACAGGACTGCTATCTCATTTTGAGTCAACACTTTTGTAAGCCCGTGCGGCAATTAGCTGACTCGTTCAAGAGTTTGTAATAGATGTTCATTATCAATAAAAGAGAACTTTTCCATGTTTCAATTTATCTGCATACTCTGAATATGTGCTCGTTATACAAAATACTCTAGCCTTGTGCGGGCGCGACCCCAGGCCCGCACAGCGGTCACGATTCGGGAGACGCCCCAACGATTCCACGGAATCGGATCGTGACAAGTATTGATATTGTCTTCTTTGGGTTTTAATTTATTGCATGTCATAGTCAATAGGACAATAATGAATGTCATTTTGGTGAGATATTGAATATTCTATCTTTTGATATATATTGGTCCCTCACTACAAGTTCAAAGGTTTTGGCTGGCCCTTCAACATACATGAGTAGTACAAATTCGAGTCCTGCATGTGGAGATGAAGATATAAAGACATGGGATGCTCATAAGAATAATTACTTGTACATGCCAAGATGAAGATATGAAGAAATAATGAGAAGAAGACCTATTGCACAAGTTTTCTAGTTGGTACAATATGTAAATGCAAATGTTAGGCTTTGATACTGAAATTTATACATGAGAACAAATTTAAATGACAGGATATAAATGCAAATATTTCGACATGATGTAATTGCAAATGATTTGAACAAATTTAAATGCCAAAACTTCACTTTGCTAGCTTCCATGTATTTCATTGATAGTGCATTTGAACTTAATCTTGTATGTGGAGTTCTGAACATAAATTGCACTCAATCTTGGTTGTTTACTCTAAAATTTGCATGATTGCACATATAATGCAATACATGTGCAACTTGTTTCAAAATAGTACAATAATATCGAAAGATCTAAAATTGATAGTGTGATTCAAATTTTATTCATTAATACAAATTGGGTTGTACAAATTTCAATCATTAGTTCATACAAATTTTATTTACTCACAACTTCTCATACTCATACAATGACATCTTAGCAGTCTCTAACTTCTTATGCTACATGTGTGTCTTCTCCAATCCTTTTGTCACCCAAAGTGTTAATTGTCGCTCAACAATTTACCTTCGTCATTTTATTTCACGTTCTTCGGTACTAAATTCATGATCAAAATAATTTATGAATTCTCCATTGGGGTTCTTAGCAAAAAATTTATGAATTTGTTCTTGGTTATCCATGAAGATGAGACCATCTGAAAACTGGGGGCTTAGGGCAAGTAATAGAATTTTGTTGTATTTAAATCATAGTGCAAAATATTCTTTGATAATATTACTCATTTCGTTCTAAGAAAATGTACTAGAATCCACCAATTTGGGATACAATTAAACCTTTACAAATTAATGACCTTGGGACCAAGAAAAAAAAATCTATTAGTTTAGTGAATATTAAATAATTGATAAACTAATATTTTATTAATCGATCGATTAATTAATAACTTATTGATTTATCAAGGTATTTTTTATTTTCATAAATAGTGTACATTGAATTTAGTTTCTTATTTTATGAACTAATTTCATGTATTTCTTTAACCAAGTAAAATTCATAAAAAAAGTACAAAAATAGATTGTGCATTGTTCACTGTACTACATTATTTTATTTTATGAACATTTACCCAAGTAAAAAGCTCTACATAGTTTTTCCTTTTAAGAACAAACAATTCTATGTATTTGTTTAACTGATCAAAATTTATAATTATACTTATTTTTTTCAAAAATAGGTTGTACATTGTTCAATGTACTACATAGTCAAGAAAAAACAAACAATGAGTCATAGTCAAATCATAAGCACTTTGTATAACAAAAAATATTAATTTATATATTACGTATGTAGGACATATATAATTTTTTATAATGTATTATACTATAAATTCAGTGAATTATTAATTTAGCACGTTATCCCTAAGTTGGGAATGACAAAAATATTATTTAACCGAGGTCATTAATTTATCGGGTATTAAATTATCAATGTTCTATTATATATCACTCCATTCGTGTAATAGTTCATTGGAATGGATAAAAAGTAGCTATTATGGTTGATCTCGATTTGTCGTAGTACCATTCTGCAATTTTAAACCTATATACATATCTTAATTTTTTGTGCAAATAAATAAGGTTTAATTCAATGTACATCAATTTAAGATATATTTAAAATGGAATATTTGGGTGCTAATTTAATTGCAAGAATTCTGTTTTAATTCAATGTAGCAAATTTGTGTTCCAGTAGGGGTTTAGAATTTACCTCGAGAATTTGGGGTGAAAAAGGATGTCTAGCCTTCGTCGGTAGTACAGAGCATGGGGAAAGAACAAAAGTGAGAGAAGTTATAAACAATTGACCGTCGGTTGTCCAAAGAACATGAAGTGGTAGAGTGAACAACCGGGTGCAAACCATCGAGAGAAAGATGTGAAATATCATCTCTCTCTGCTACGGGATCTGGCTATACAAAACAACTAGGATCAACCCCAGATAACAACTACCACAAGAAAAGCTCTATGGTATACTAAAACAATTATACAATCATAATATAAGTTAAGAAGTAAATAAATTCAAGGAATAACTAGACATGAAAATAAGGGTTGAACACGACATAGGGAGAAATAACCAAAAGTATCTCAGGAAATACAATCAATGTCGGCCTATCTGGAACCGCGGCTTGATACCGTTAACTAGTTAGAATTATCACAAATCATGTCTACTAACATATACAAGTTGAGGTTCCGAGGAGACGTGCGCTGCAGACTGTCTAAGATAGATCAGGGACTAACAAGACTGACAAGAAGGTAAGGGCATCACTCGACGGTAAGCCAAATAACATATCTGAAAATAGAAGTGCATAAGTTGATAGTGAGATGGAAATGTTCCCCTTACAATGGAGAGCTCCATAACGAATACATGGTCAACCATAGTCTGCGGGACTACCTGAAACTCACAATCCTCGCATCCGAATGTTCTAGGTGAATTATATCTAGTTAATTAATCATGTCATTTTATCTAAAGTTCCATGTTGTGGGCGCCCAAAAACTTTCCCTATCATGATGCTCCCTTCGAGAAAATGCTAGAGTAGACAAGTAGGTTAAACAACCACAAACAATATATTGACAAGCTAGAACCCAGGGTGTTGGAAATCATTAAAAATTGGAGTATGTCACTACGAGCCACCTAGAGATATTGATACAAGACTGGAAAGTTTGACTTGTCATTCTGGAATCAGGAATCTCGATAATACATGCTATGAGAAGGCCAATTGTATCAGTACGTTGCCGTATAAGACTCACTTCATGATATAATGATCCAGCACAAAGGATATGTATGTATCTGAAATTTTTCATAAATAATATAAGTTATAACTTGATTTAAAGCTTTTGACTTGAATTAACTCGATTGAAGTACATAGCAGAGAAAATGGCTCAGTAAACCAATAGAAATTAATAAAAATTTCAGTATTAAAAAATATCCATATTCTTGACAAATCTTGGATATGATCGATACAAGAGATCCGAACGTTCGATCCCCACGAAACTTGACCCACATACTCACAAGGATGTCCAAATATTTTGTGCCAATTTTTAGGGCGATCGTCGTTCGAACCTGTTAGCCCAATATTTAAGTTAAGTTTTTGAATATGGCTAATCGATTAAGTTTAGCATTATGATAATCGTGCAATCGCTATAGTAACATATACTTAAACTCAGCATTGCCCAAATATGCATTAATGTTATAATATTTGCGTATGTATATTGCTTTGTTCGTATAACATGTACATGCAGAAAGCAATAAGCAAGATCATATATTGACATATGCAATGAAGAAACATGATGAGCCAAAGACGACGTTATACCAGAAGATTTGTCTGAACCGCCTACGACTTATCCGGAGACTCGCACTCGGGGGTAACGTCCCTCGTGGGGGTTCGGGGGCAAATTCTCCGAAAGGTATTCAGATTCCCATATCTTGTTATCTTTGGACAACTGCCTTCAAGGGAAAATGAGTCTTCTAGTTAATGAACATTTCAAAAGATTGGCGTCATCATGTGTTCTCAGGTTTTCATTTTGTTTTGTATTATTTATTTATTTTTTTAGGATAAAATATTCACTGGATCATGTTGGCACTAGGAGATCAAACTCATATTAAACCAGAACCTAGTCCACTCAAATGAGCCTAAGCCGGAATGTAAAACTCCTATTCCTAGAAACCGTATATGGCCTTTTTAATTATTAATTTAATTGTAGTAATTATTGTCTAATTAGGAGAAATAGATTTTTATTAATTTTTATTTTAGGTGTTGTTGCACTTAGGGGAATTATGGGGCCATTAGGAATTTTTCGGAATTTATTTCATGTAGGAGACCCCTTGAGCAGTTGCAAGCTTAATAGTGTGCATTAATATAATCTAGAATTTATATATATATATATATATATATATATATATATATATATATATATATATATATATATATAAAAGAAAAAAAAGGAAAAGAGAAGAAAAGAAAAGAAAAGAAAAACTATTATTAATAACTAACCAACCCAAACCATTATACCCGCCCCCTTTCTTAGCAAGCAGCACCCGCTGGCCCCTTTGTAAAGAGAGCACAGCCACTTCCTTTTTGTGAGCCACAAACCAGCATCCCCCCCTTAGCAAACCGAGTATACAACGGACCCCCCCCCCCCGCCGCGGATATTAACCAATCCCCCCTTCTCTTCCTTATATATATATATATATATATATATATATATATATATATATATATATATATATATATATATATATATATATATATCATTCACTTTTTATCCCAAACCCTAAACCTAGATCAATCCAAACTCTCCCTCTTCCCATCTAGACCTAGAGAGCGCCTCCACCGCAGCCGGAGAACCCCACCAGGCCGTCCAAACCAATCCCGACAACTGCGACCCCGCGCACTGCAGATTCCGCAGCGAGGTACTTATGTTCCAGAGTTGTTTTCCGTCGACTCGCTCAACCAAATGCCACCCCGTCTTCACCGGTATGCTCACCCCTTAACCCTTTTCAATATCTGTGTAATAGCAGACCTCGAACAACGCGTAACCATAGGCAAAAATAGCGCCAAAGTTGGCGGAAATAGACCGAATTCTGGGATCGTAGAAAACTGCGGTGACCACCCACGTTTCCGAGTTCGTATCTCCCACCACAGAGATTCGAATTTGATGATTATTTTTGTATGCGTAGACCACTTGACCTAGTTTAATTTTGGTTAAATAACCCTAGATTATTAATTGCTGTAGGTAGAATTAAATTCGTTGAAAAACCCCATGAACACACTTTTTCCAGATTTCTAAAAGTTATGAAACGGAGCACGCTCCGCCAAACGGGACCGCCCTGCCATGTACCAAGTGTACCAAACGGTGCGCGCAGCGTAACCGGACATGTAAGAGTTCACAAAAACTGATTCGGACGGATGTGCGTGCCGGAATCAGCCGGTATCCGCGGACAAATCCCGTATCGTAACTTTTGCAAAAGTTGCGCACATTTTTTGCACGCTCGTCAGATTGCGACGAAACTTACGCCACTGGACTCGTGGTAACGCACTGGTCCTGTGACCCAATTTTTACACAATTCTGAGACAGTTGACCAAGTTGCCAATTGGCGGACCCCACGGTTGACTTTTTGGGCGAAATTATGTTCGGCCCATCGGAATCCATATTTGGACATACCGTTGGATTCGTATTTACATTTAGAGTTTGTTTGACCTATAATTTGTCCTATTTAGAGACTGTTACACTTGGCACACTTTTCGGTGCAAAGTGGACGAAAGAGAAGTGCTTTCTAGCTATTTTGCTTATTCTGGGAACGTTGGTGATATCTATTTCAGCATCCGGAGACATTTATTCTAAGGCCATAGCTTTTGATCTTGTGCGCGCGATATCTGGACGTTACACCTTGCAGCTTTCTTACCAGGCAAGATACCTTGCCAAATTGCTTACAGTATTTTGCATGCTTAGTATATTTCTGTATATTTATTGTATTTCTGTATATTTCTTACATGTGTAATTTTTTCAGTCATTACTATGTATTAGATATGTTGACACACACATGGCACTTAGAATCATGAGAGGACAATCATTAGGCGTATGGGCTTTTAACCACTCTGGTAAAATATAGTATATAGTTCGCACTACGGACGTGTGTCGCGCTGGTCGCTACCCCCGAGGTATGTCGATTTATGTAGAGTCGTGCTGGTCGCTACCCCCGAGGTATGACGATTTCTGATGTCCACTGGCAGGTGTGTGAGTTGTGAGGCTTAGATCGAGTAGCCTACCATTGCCCATACGTCAAAAAGTTGTCCTCATTTGTATTCATATAGATTGTCTTATACAGCATACTTATATATTTTCAAACATTATGCATGTTCACTGTATTCAAATTGGCTTGCTTCTATGTATCTTGTTACGTCCCTCTGAGGACCTGGTCCCTTTCCAGGTGTATCTGTTCTTGAGTATTCGTAGGAGCGCAGATTCGGATGGTTACATATATTTCGAGGATGTCTTCTCGTCGAGCCCCGTGGTCGTTAGCTGGTACAATATTATATTGTGTTTATTGTGTTGTACTTTTCCATTCGAGTTGGTAGTGGATTTGTTTCCATCCAACTATCATCTTTAGATACTTCTTATTGGGATCTAGTTATATAGATGTTGGTTATTTATTTATATTGATTTTCTGTGGATGGGATTTAGATTGTACCCTGTGAATTGTGATACATTTTATACCACTTGTGGATTTGATATTCATATTACAGCGTACGTATGGGTTATGGTTTCCATATATTGGAGTTGCCATATCCATGCGGCTGGCATGCTTACGTGTCCTAGTCCTATGTATTTTGGGACTGGGGCGTGACATATTTTTATGGTGACCCATACAGGTCGAGAGCATATTATCTCGGTTACGTTACTGTACCGAGCAAGCCTGCGCCTAGGAATAGAGTATAGGATCTCATCCACAATTGACTATGATTCGCTCTCCTCCCAATCCATTCTATTTGAAATATCCTACTTGATTCCTGTACTTCCCTGATAGTCCTTGAGTATAGCCCCCTCCTAGAATATAGAAGTCCCTGTTGCTAGATGATAAGTAGGGTAACCTTCCTATTAAGAGTACAACTAGAGTGTTGACACACCACTAAGTTTAGAATATCTAGTGAACCTTAGAATTTCTTATCTATAGATTGGTTTACCATTACCCCTTAATGTATTATGAGGACTTGAGAGTAGTATAGACATTACTAGAGTTAGTTAGAAGTTTTACCATAATGTTGACCCTAGTGTTGAGGAACCAATAGAAAACCAAAATTGAAAATAAGGACTGAACCTAACCTTCATAGTTATATAGTATTGGAGAACTATAAAATTAGATCATTGTCTTATTATTAGTAGACAACACCTTAGGAAGCCTAGAGGAATGTAATTAACCCTTTTCCTTGATCCTACCTCAAATATAGCAACTAGCATACCACTTTCCCTTAGAAAATCGTGATGCTATCTAGAGCCCTCTATTTTAATTGTTCCTCTGCGACCTTAACGTTCGCTAATTGCGCGACGACTAAATTTTGTTCTTCTACCCTTCATCTTTCAACTCATGCCATCTGACACTTCTGATTGTAGGCCAGGTAATTTATTCTGTGTTAAGGACATATAGTTGCTGGGATTATAGTTGTAAATGTTAAATTTTGAAATTGTGTGCTTAGTAGTTAGAACTTGATGGTTTAAAATATTCTTGAAGATTGAGACCTGGTGCTTATCCCTTAGTTTTAAATTGTGTAACATGTACCCCCACCTCGATCCGATTTATATCCCCTTTTCCCTTGAAGGCCAGTAACTGTTCCATTCTTACTATTGACACTTGCACTAAGACTAGGACTCAGGACGACCATGACCTATGTAATGTAAGAGGATACCCTAATAAGTACCAAGATCTTTTTCTAATAATAATTTATACTTTATATTACAAGGACCAGGTTATTCTGAAGAATTTCCTCAAGGCAATTACAGTATTAGTTATTGTAATAAGTTGGGTAGTATACCTCACAACATAGTATCACATAGTCTTTTGACCTATTATTGAAGTGTGATTGAACAACATTAACTGTATGCTAGCTTAGGACGACAGTATTTTTTTTAGACTATAGAACTTAGAGGCTATACCCCTACTTTATCGACTATCGACTTAGACAAGGAATTAGTATGACAACTGTAGAGATTATGGAGTCTTATCTTTTGTGAACTTGAATTGTTATGTACCTTCTTTCATCATAATCCAGCGTATTTATATTTGATGTACTACCTTGACTTATGCTGCTATTGTAGCCTAGTTTTTGCAAGCTTATTCTTTTATCGAGCTTGCTCATGACATATGTATTATTGGGTGCACACAATGATACAATTACCTAATCAGAATCGGTGTATTAAGGTCTAGCTAACCTTAGTGCGCTTGGTTCGCTCTTTGCATGACTACTTTACGTGGATTAGGATACATGGTAGTAGGTGGATATACTTGCCCCTAGACATGTCTGACACATCGTATCGGTTACATAACTGTACTGATACGAGCATGTAAATAGGAAATTACCATAAAATATGATTTCAATCCATAACTGTCCTAACAACTCTCTTTTCGAATTCTTTAATCTCTTTGAACCTCGTACTTGTATTCTATCACCTTCATCTTGAATTCTTTATTATTGCTCTCCGTCTTCCCTTATTTCGGAAAGACGAAACCTCGTGCTGGTATAAGTTGACACTGATAGTACTAGATATACCCCATAAGGCTAATCACATGACTTACTGACTCTCTTTTATAATTGATTAAGGGCATATCATAGGTGATATGTTTGGTGTTAAAACTTTGAGGATTGAATAACATAATTAAATAATTTGAGGAATAGTTTTCCAAGATATATAGCCCTAGGTGATAGATGGATAAATTTTAAGTTCGGTAGATTGTGAACCCCTCACCCACAATTAGACCTACTTGGCTGAGATAGTGAGACTAAGGTTAGATTGAGTCCAGTTAGAGATAGAACACAATATTTTTATTTAATTTTGTAATAATTATATCACTTAGCGCACCTTATCGTGCTCCGATAATTGGAACACTACACTAGCCACTGCCTTCCTACAAATTCTATACCCTTATCCTAGACGTGCCCATCATCCGTTCTGATCTTTGTGCAACTTTTTAATTGTTGGACGCTTTCATGCAAAAGAGAATTTAGGTGTCCACACCATTGGACATGACACATGAAGAAACCTATTTTTCGCTCATGTGAATTTTTCCATGATTTTTTGGGATGTACAACGCGCAACATCGCCCACGCCTTTAAATCTGGCATTACATTTTAAACAATGCAAATCTTATACCATCCTTGACTTACTACCGTGGCTTAATTTTAATTTTGAGGACAAAATTTTTATAAGTTGGGTAGAATATAAAACCCTTATTCCTAGAAACCGTATATAGCCTTTTTAATTATTAATTATTAATTTAATTGTAGTAATTATTGTCTAATTAGGAGAAATAAATTTTTATTAATTTTTATTTTAGGTGTTGGTGCACTTAGGGGATTTATGGGACCATTAGGAATTTTTCGGAATTTATTTCATGTAGGAGACCCCTTGAGCAGTTGCTAACTTAATAGTGTGCATTAATATAATCTAAATTTTTTTTCTATGAGTATATATATATATATATATATATATATATATATATATATATATAATAAAAGAAAAAGGAAAAGGAAAAGGAAAAGGAAAAGAGAAGAAAAAAACTATTATTAATAACTAACCAACCCAAACCATTACACCCGCCCCCTTTCTTAGCAAGCAGCACCTGCTGGCCCCTTTGTAAAGAGAGCACAACCACTTCCTTTTTGTGAGCCACAAACCAGCATCCCCTCTTTAGCAAATCGAGTATACAACAGACCCCCCCCGGCGGATATTAACCAAACCCCCCCTTCTCTCCCTTATATATATATATATATATATATATATATATATATATATATATATATATATATATATATATATCGTTCACTTTTCATCCCAAACCCTAAACCTAGATCAATTCAAACTCTTCCTCTTCCCATCTAGACCTCGAGAGCGCCGCCACCGCAGCCGGAGAACCCCGCCAGGCCGTCCAAACCAATCCCGACGACCGCGATCCCGCGCACTGCAGATTCCGCAGCGAGGTACTTGTGTTCCAGAGTTATTTTCCGTCGACTCGCTCAACCAAATGCCACCCCATCTTCACCGGTATGCTCATCCCTTAACCCTCTTCCATATCTGTGTGATAGCAGACCTCGAATAACGCATAACCATAGGCAAAAACAGCACCAAATTTGGCAGAAATAGACCGAATTATGGGATCACAGAAAACTGCGGTGACCACCCATGTTTTCGAGTTCGTATCTCCCACCACAGAGATCCGAATTCGATGATTCTTTTTGGTATGCATAGACCACTTGACCTAGTTTAATTTCTGTTAAATAACCCTAGATTATTAACTGCTGTAGATAGATTTAAATTTGTTGGAAAACTCCGCGAACACACTTTTTTCAGATTTCCAAAAGTTGTGAAACGGAGCATGTTCCGCCAAACGGGACCGCCCCGCCGTGTACCAAGTGTACCAAACGGTGCGTGCAGTGTAACCGGACATGTAAGAGTTCACGAAAACTGATTCAGACGCGTGTGCGTGCCAAAATCAGTCCGTATCCGCGGACAAATCCCGTATCGCAACTTTTACGAATGTCGCGCGCATTTTGTGCATGCTCGTCAGATTGCCACGAAACTTGTGCCACTGGACTCGTGGTAACGCGCTGGTCCTGTGACCCAATTTTTATGCAATTCTGAGACAGTTGACCAAGTTGCCAATTGGCGGGCGCTACGGTTGACTTTTTGGGCGAAATTATGTTCGGCCCATCGGAATCCACATTTGGACATATCATTGGGTTCGTAATGATATTTAAAGTTTGTTTTACCTATAATTTGTTCCATTTAGAGACTGTTACCCTTGGCACGCTTTTCGGTGCAAAGTGGGCCACACGTGGACCCCACTTTTATCCGAAATTATCGTTTTGCCCCTGTGTCCAAATTGGATGAAAGGGAAGTACTTTCTAGCTATTTTGTTTATTCTGGGAATGTTGGTGATATCTATTTCAGCATCCGGAGACATTTGTTCTAAGGCCATAGCTTCTGATCTTGTGCGCGCGATATCTGGATGTTACACCTTGCAGCTTTGTTACCAGGCAAGATATCTTGCCAAATTGTTTACAGTATTTTGCATGCTTAGTATATTTCTGTATATTTATTATATTTCTGTATATTTCTTGCATGTGTAGTTTTTTTTAGTCATTATTATGTATTAGATATGTTGACACACACATGGCACTTAGTATCATGAGAGGACAATCATTAGGCGTATGGGCTTTTAACCACTCTGGTAAACTGTAGTATATAGTTCGTACTACGGGCGTGTGTCGCGCTGGTCGCTACCACCGAGGTATGTCGATTTCTGTAGAGTCGCGCTGGTCGCTACCCCCGAGGTATGACGATTTCGGATGTCCACTGGTGGGTTTGTGAGTTGTGAGGCTTAGATCGAGTAGCCTACCCTTGTCCATACGTCAAAAAATTATCCTCATTTACATTCATATAGATTGTATTATATATCATACTTATATATTTTCAAACATTATGCATGTTCACTGTATTCAAATTGGCTTGCTTCTATGTATCTTGTTACGTCCCTCTGAGGACCTGGTCCCTTTCCAGGTGTATCTGTTCTTGAGTATTCGCAGGAGCGCATATTCGGATGGTTACATATGTTTCGAGGATGTCTTCTCGTCGAGCCCCGTGTTCGTTAGCTGGTACAATATTATATTGTGTTTATTGTGTTGTACTTTTTCATTCGAGTTGGTAGTGGATTTGTTTCCATCCAACTATCATCTTTAGATACTTCTTATTGTGATCTAGTTATATAGATGTTGGTTATTTATTTATATTGATTTTCTGTGGATGAGATTTAGATTATACCCTATGAATTGTGATACATTTTATACCACTTGTGGATTTGATATTCATATTACAACGTACGTATGGGTTATGGTTTTCATATATTGGAGTTGCCATATCCATGCGGCTGGCATGCTTACGTGTCCTAGTCCTATGTATTTTAGGACTGGGGCGTGACACGGAATCAGTCCAAAACCTAACACAAACTCAACCCAAATATGGACCCAACATTCTGGAAAGGGAAACCGAACTCGGGCCATACTCGGTCTCCTAAGACCCAGTATGTTCAGTTCCTGAATTAACTCGTTCACTTCATGACCCGGAGCTCAACATTCAAATTAATTTATGAATGTTGGGGGACCGAACTCGGTCCAAACTCGGTCCCCAGTAACCCTATAAATAGAGCTCAACTTTCTCATTCTAAAATTAATCCATTCACTTTCATATTCTCTATTCCTAAGCTACAAACTTTCAATCCCCAAGCATCAACTCTTCGGCCTTCTAATGTCAACGCGGTTCCAATTTAGAAGTCTGATCGAGTTATAAAAGTTTGATACTTCCAAGTTTTAAGTGTTTTAATTATGTATGACATTCGCATCAAACACACGTGTCAGAAGTCGCGAGTCCTTCTGATCAAAGTTTGTGATATAAGAAGTCTGCAAGCCTTCGGATCAAAGCTTGTGTTGTACGCTATTTCACAAATAGTGGATTAACACCAAGCAAGAGTACTCGAGCCTGGACTAGTCCTCCACAAGATAAATCAGGATAAAATTCTCGGTGTTTGAGTTTGCTCTCTACACTCTACTTACTTGTGCATTTACTTGATATTGTGTTACATTATTGTTAGTTGGTTATCTGCCTTCATTTTTAGTTGATATAGATTATCACATACTCTATTAACCCCTCCCTCTAGAGTTGCATTTAGGTCCTTTAGAATCAGCATTCAAATCAAATGACAAAACTGGATAAAACGGGGTTGTACTAGCATGATACTGTCCAGGTGGTATATCGACGGTATACTACTCGAATAGAAAACAACAAAAAAATGCTATTTGTCATCCAAATATTTTGGGTGATGACATCTCTCATTATGTGTCATATGATATGGTAGCTGACATGACAAATTTTAACATTATAATTAAAACTAATATTAAAATTAACTTTAAAATTAAAATTAAAATTAAAACTAAAATTAAAATTAAAATTAAAATTAATTTTAATATTAAAATTAAAATTAATATTAACATTAAAATTATTAACATTAACATTAATATTAAATTTACATTAACATTAATATTTAAATTAAAATTAAAAATAACATTAACAATAACAATAACAATAAAAAAATTTGGGTGATTAACATTTTGGGTTAAAATTTGCCATGTCAGCTCCCATGTAATGGGAGATGGCATCAACCAAAAATTTTGGTAGACAAATAACAAAATTGAAACAACAATATTATTATGGATCGTCATGAAACTACCATCGATCTATCGATATCCCTCGAAAAAATTATCTAACAAGTGTATTATGACATAAATTCTCTGTAGAGGCAATGTGGCTAGAATCACGCAGATCCATGGCCCGTGTACGAGATTGAAATAAATTTAATACAAATCATGAAAATAATCGAAACTCGACTGATCCATAGAATCAAGTTTCGTCTGGGCCAGCGGACTCGACGTGTCAAGTACTCCCAACTGCAGATAATATAATATATAAAATACGAGAAAATTCAAGAATTCTAAATCAAGTTCATATCAATGCCATATAAATTTAAGACTTTATCAAGAGAGTAAGGTGTACTAGCCTACGGACGGACAATGCGATCGATACGGAGTCCTAGGATGCAGTTGTAAAACCCCCTTCCTAGAAAATCGTATATGCCCTTTATTTATTAATTATTAATTAAATTGTAGAAATTAGGTCCAAATAGGAGAAATAGATTTTTAATAATTTTTATGTTAGGTGTTCGGGCACTTAGAGGACTTGTGGGACCATCAGAAATTTTTCGAATTTTATTCCATGTAGGAGACCCCTTGAGCAGTTGCTAGCCTAACGATGTGCAATACCCTATTATATAAATTTTTTTATGTGTGAATATATATATATATATATATATATACAAATATATATATGTATATATATATTTAAAGAAAGAAAGAAAAAGAAAGGAATTAAATAAGTATAATAATAATACTAATACTAATAATATAATAATAATAATAATATGTTAACAATGCTTTCCCAGCAGACTTGTGATTTCCCGCCTTCAGAAATCCCAGGGGACCCGCCCCCCCCTTAGCCGCACTTAGCTAACTTCAGGATTTGTTTCCAACCCGCGGAACCATCCAACTACCCCTCTCTCTCCTAATATATATAATAATATATATATATATGATTAGCTCCCCAAAACCCAAACCTAAAACTCCAGACTTCCTCTTCCCATCTAGAGCCGTCACCGCAGCCAGAGAAGCCTCCCCAAGCCATCCAACCATCCCGTCGACGCCGACATCGCGAACTGCAGTCTCCCACTCGAGGTACCTTTGCTCCGGCGTAATTTTCCGTTGACTCGCTCGACCAAACGCTGATCCGTTTTCATAGGTATGATCTTTCCTTAACCCTCTCAAATATTTGTTTTATAGTCAACCTCAGAAAACGTGTGCCCCTAGGTGAAAAATAGCGCCCAAGTCAGCGCGAGCAGACAGAATTCTGCAATCGCAGAAACTTGCGATGACCACCCATATTGTCGAGTTCGTATCTCCCACCACAGAGATCCGAATTCGACGATTCTTTTTTATACCTGTAGATTACATGACCTAGTTTATTTTCTGTATAATAACTTTGTGCTATTAGTTGCTGTGGACAAAATTGTAGTCATCACAAAACTGCGCGCACCCACTTTTTCCGGTTTTCTAAAAGTGGGAGATCGGAGCGCGCCCCGCCAAACGGGACCGCCCCGCCGTGTGCCAAGTGTACCGAATGGTGCACGCAGCATAACGGGACACGTGAAAATTCGTGGCGACTGATTTGGACGCGTGTGCGCGCCGGAATCAGGCCGTATCCGCGAACACATTCCGTGTCGCCACTTTTGTGGAACTCGCGAGTATTTTGTGCACGCTTGTCAGATTGCGACGAAACTTGTGCCACTGGACTCGTGGTAACACGCTGGCCCTGTGACCCAATTTTCACGCATTTCTGAGACGGTTGACCAGATCGCCAATTGGCGGGCCCCACAGTTGACTTTTTGGACCAAATTATGTTCGGCTCATCAGAATCCAAATTTGGACATACCGTTGGGATCGTATTGACATTTAGAGTTGTTTGACCCATAGTTTGTCCCATTTAGAGACTGTTACCCTCGGCACGCTTTTCGGTGCAAAGTGGCCCACATGTGGAACCCGCTTTGGCCCAAAAATGACCTTTTTGCCCCTGTGTCCAAATTGGACGTAAGGACAGGCATTTCCAGCTATTTGATATCTTCTGAGACTGTTGGTGATATTTATTACAGCTTTTGGAGTAGTCCCTACCGGATCCCTCGATACCAGGACGACAGTGGATATTCAAACATCAGGCAAGTGTACCTTGCCAAACTCTGCAGCTTAGTTATTTATTTTTCTTGTTATATATATATTACTGTGCATGCTCAACCTAGGACCGTGTGACGTACTTAGCGTCCGATTATCAGTCGGGTGCCGACACTGTACGCGGTGTTGGGTACGGTCATCTAGAGATGGACATCCGTGACACTTTATATTCTCGTACTTGTCTTTTCAAGTACCATATGACCCAGGACACTTGACACTATTCATGAGACAGGATTTTCCCGAGATATTCGTGGTAATTCTGTATAGGATACAGGACTTGACATAGATTTTATATTCTATATACATTATGACTTGTTGCATTTAGCTATGATCGCGCTTGACATGGACATGAGACGTTATGGACATGATATGCGTGGTTACATTGGGTGGGGAGAGACACACAGGCTACAGGCTGATTATATATATAAAACATAGTAAACACATAGTAAACACATAGTTATTGCTGCTACCGGCTCCCAGACACAGAGCTTGTAGTGGTCTCAGCCTGAGTATTCGTGCTGCTCTCACTTGCATTTCACTTAGATGGTTACATATTTACCCCACTGTTTCATTTAGTTATTTATTTGCTGCACTGTTTATTTATTTATTGGCATGAGCTTTCTTGTACCTTGCTATGTCCCCTGAGGACCTGGATCCGGATTTTGTTCCCAGATTTTGCAGACGAGGTTTATCCCGAGGTTTACGGGATCGGAGCAGGAGCTGATCCAGGAGCTGTACCACCATCCGAGGACGAGGTCTTAGCTGAAGACTTCTCTTGAGCATCCATGTTCATGCTCAGCTTTTATTATTTATTTCAGTCTTTTCTTTCTGGTCTGTGGAACCATTGTACTAGATATTTATCGGGTTGTTCCCCAAAGTACTTTGTGAGACTTGCTGATGATTTACATTCCTTATTTATTCTGTGAATCATATTTTATATCTTGTGTGGATGAGATTAGTTGTGCCATGATTGTCGTAGACTTGTTTTACAGCTTAAGTATGCCCTGATGGATCCATTATATTGAGTTGGTCCATCGGTGCGTACTGCTGGCCATTGTCACGTGTCTAGTCCCACGGTATTTTGGGACTGGGGCGTGACATGGTTTTTGTGGTGGCCCATGCAGGTCTACGACTAAATGGTTTGGTTTCAACTTAGGGACCGAGCAAGCCTTCTACTAGGATTAGAGTATAGGATCTCATCCATACTGACTATGACTCATCCTCCTTCCAATTCATTCCATTCGGATAAATTGCATCCTGCTTGATTCATGTGCTTCCCTATTAGTTTCTTGAGTATAGCCTCTCTTAGAATATATAAGTTCATGTTGCTAGATGATAAGTAAGATAACCTTCCTATTAAGAGTACCACTAGAGTGTTGACACCCCACTAAGTTTAGATTATCTAGCGAACCCTAGAATTCCTTATCCCTAGAATTGGTTTACCATTACCCCCTGATGTATTATGAAGACTTGAGAGTAGTATAGACACTACTAGAGTTAGTTAGAAGTTTTACCAAAATGTTTGACCCCAGTATTGAGGAACCTAACCTTCGTAGTTAGATAAGTATTGGAGAACTATAAATTTATATTCTTGTCTTGAGATAGGCAGACAGTACCTTAGAAAGCCAAGAGCAATGCATAGAATATTTTTCAAATCATACCTCAAACATAACAACTAACACCCCACTCCCCTTAGAGAACCATGATGCTATCTAGAGCCCTCTATCTTTATTTTATATATTGTTTCCCTGCGACCATAGCGCTCACTATTTTGCGACGGCTAATTACGTTTCTTCTCTTCATCTTTCAACTCGTGCCATCTGACACTTCGGATAGTAGGCCAAGTAAATTTATTCTTTGTTAAGGGCTCACAGTTTACTAGGATTATAGTTGTAGCCTTGA
The DNA here is from genome assembly GCA_036927795.1 of Iris macrosiphon. Lineage (NCBI taxonomy): Eukaryota > Viridiplantae > Streptophyta > Magnoliopsida > Asparagales > Iridaceae > Iris > Iris macrosiphon. The sequence goes on along the minus strand of JAYESA010000003.1, from coordinate 184,268,659 downwards.
GTGTGAAATTTTTTGCTTGGTAGTTAGAACTTGATAAGTTTAAGTTGTTTTGTAGTTTGTGGCCGATGATTAACCCTTAGTTTTAAATCGTGTAATTTGTACCCTCACCTCGATACAAGTTAGACCCTTCCTCCTTGACGGCCAGTAACTCTTCTATCCTTACTATTGACACTTGCTTATAAGTGCTATGACTAAGACTTAGGATGACCATTACCTACATAAAAAGGATACCCTAATCAATACCAAGATTTTCCTCATATACCTTAATAAAGAGTTTCTATTTTATTTATATGTGCAAGATTATTGTGTAGGACCCTCTTAAGACTGTCACCGTATTAGTTTAATTCTTATAAGTTGGGTAGTATACCTCACCACCTAGTATCATATAGCCCTTGTGATCCATTGATGAAGTGTAACTGAATGGCATTAATTGTATGCTAACATAAGATGATAGGGTTTATTCAGACTATAGAACTTAGAGGCTCACACCCCTACTTTGTCGACTATCGACTTAGACAAGGAATTAATATGATAACTGTAGAGATTGTAGAGTCTTTTGTTATTGTTGCTTATGTTGTTTTGTTTTTGCAACTTGAATTATTTGTGACTTCTCTCATCATAATCCAGCGTTATATTTTCTGTGCTACCTTGATTTATGCTGCTATTATAGCCTAGTTTTTGCAAGCTTATCCTTTTATCGAGCTTGATCATGACATCTGTATTATTGGACGCGTACACTAATACAGTTGTCTATTCAGAATCAGTGTATTACGGTCTGATCAACCTTAGTGCATTTTGGTTCGCCCTTCGTAATACTACTTTACGTGGATTGAGATATAGTTGACTAGTATACTTGCCCTCTAGGTATGTCTGAGCATATCGTATCGGTTACGTAACTGTACTAATACGAGCATGCGAATAAAGGTTTACCAGAATAGGATTTCAATCCACAACAACTTGACCATTTCTATTTGAATTCTTAAACGCCTTGATCCCGATACTTCTATTATATTACCTCACCCTTGAACTCTTTATTATTGATCTTCGTCTTCCCTTATTTTGGAATGACGAAACCTCGTACTGGGTATAAGTTTGATATATAGACAGTACTAGATACACCCCACAGGCCGGTCGCATTATTGATGACCTTCTATATAGGATTAAGGGAATATCATAGGTTATATGTTTGGTGTTAAAGACTTGAGGATTCAATAACATGATTAAATGAGTTGGGGCATAGATTTATTAGATGAATAGTCTTAGATAATAGATGGGTGAATTCTAAGTTGGGTAGAGACCGTAATGCTCACTTGAGAGAAATTCTTAGACTATAATCAAGTGAGACTTGACAGAGAGAGCCCTACCCTAATTTAATTTCGAGGACGAAATTTTTATAAGTTGGGTAGAATGTAAAACCCCCTTCCTAGAAAATCGTATATGCCCTTTATTTATTAATTATTAATTAAATTGTAGAAATTAGGTCCAAATAGGAGAAATAGATTTTTAATAATTTTTATGTTAGGTGTTCGGGCACTTAGAGGACTTGTGGGACCATCAGAAATTTTTCGAATTTTATTCCATGTAGGAGACCCCTTGAGCAGTTGCTAGCCTAACGATGTGCAATACCCTATTATATAAATTTTCTTATGTGTGAATATATATATATATATATATATATATACAAATATATATATGTATATATATATTTAAAGAAAGAAAGAAAAAGAAAGGAATTAAATAAGTATAATAATAATACTAATACTAATAATATAATAATAATAATAATATGTTAACAATGCTTTCCCAGCAGACTTGTGATTTCCCGCCTTCAGAAATCCCAGGGGACCCGCCCCCCCCTTAGCCGCACTTAGCTAACTTCAGGATTTGTTTCCAACCCGCGGAACCATCCAACTACCCCTCTCTCTCCTAATATATATAATAATATATATATATATGATTAGCTCCCCAAAACCCTAACCTAAAACTCCAGACTTCCTATTCCCATCTAGAGCCGTCACCGCAGCCAGAGAAGCCTCCCCAAGCCATCCAACCATCCCGTCGACGCCGACATCGCGAACTGCAGTCTCCCACTCGAGGCACCTTCGCTCCGGCGTAATTTTCCGTTGACTCGCTCGACCAAACGCTGATCCGTTTTCATAGGTATGATCTTTCCTTAACCCTCTCAAATATTTGTTTTATAGTCAACCTCAGAAAACGTGTGCCCCTAGGTGAAAAATAGCGCCCAAGTCAGCGCGAGCAGACAGAATTCTGCAATCGCAGAAACTTGCGATGACCACCCATATTGTCGAGTTCGTATCTCCCACCACAGAGATCCGAATTCGACGATTCTTTTTGATACCTGTAGATTACATGACCTAGTTTATTTTCTGTATAATAACTTTGTGCTATTAGTTGCTGTGGACAAAATTGTAGTCGTCACAAAACTGCGCGCACCCACTTTTTCCGGTTTTCTAAAAGTGGGAGATCGGAGCGCGCCCCGCCAAACGGGACTGCCCCGCCGTGTGCCAAGTGTACCGAATGGTGCACGCAGCATAACGGGACACGTGAAAATTTGTGGCGACTGATTTGGACGCGTGTGCGCGCCGGAATCAGGCCGTATCCGCGAACACATTCCGTGTCGCCACTTTTGTGGAACTCGCGAGTATTTTGTGCACGCTTGTCAGATTGCGACGAAACTTGTGCCACTGGACTCGTGGTAACACGCTGGTCCTGTGACCCAATTTTCACGCATTTCTGAGACGGTTGACCAGATCGCCAATTGGCGGGCCCCACAGTTGACTTTTTGGACCAAATTATGTTCGGCTCATCAGAATCCAAATTTGGACATACCGTTGGGATCGTATTGACATTTAGAGTTGTTTGACCCATAGTTTGTCCCATTTAGAGACTGTTACCCTCGGCACGCTTTTCGGTGCAAAGTGGCCCACATGTGGAACCCGCTTTGGCCCAAAAATGACCTTTTTGCCCCTGTGTCCAAATTGAACGTAAGGACAGGCATTTCCAGCTATTTGATATCTTCTGAGACTGTTGGTGATATTTATTACAGCTTTTGGAGTAGTCCCTACCGGATCCCTCGATACCAGGACGACAGTGGATATTCAAACATCAGGCAAGTGTACCTTGCCAAACTCTGCAGCTTAGTTATTTATTTTCCTTGTTATATATATATTACTGTGCATGCTCAACCTAGGACCGTGTGACGTACTTAGCGTCCGATTATCAGTCGGGTGCCGACATTGTACGCAGTGTTGGGTACGGTCATCTAGAGATGGACATCCGTGACACTTTATATTCTCGTACTTGTCTTTTCAAGTACCATATGACCCAGGACACTTGACACTATTCATGAGACAGGATTTTCCCGAGATATTCATGGTAATTCTGTATAGGATACAGGACTTGACATAGATTTTATATTCTATATACATTATGACTTGTTGCATTTAGCTATGATCGCGCTTGACATGGACATGAGACGTTATGGACATGATATGCGTGGTTACATTGGGTGGGGAGAGACACACAGGCTACAGGCTGATTATATATATAAAACATAGTAAACACATAGTAAACACATAGTTATTGCTGCTACCGGCTCCCAGACACAGAGCTTGTAGTGGTCTCAGCCTGAGTATTCGTGCTGCTCTCACTTGCATTTCACTTAGATGGTTACATATTTACCCCACTGTTTCATTTAGTTATTTATTTGCTGCACTGTTTATTTATTTATTGGCATGAGCTTTCTTGTACCTTGCTATGTCCCCTGAGGACCTGGATCCGGATTTTGTTCCCAGATTTTGCAGACGAGGTTTATCCCGAGGTTTACGGGATCGGAGCAGGAGCTGATCCAGGAGCTGTACCACCATCCGAGGACGAGGTCTTAGCTGAAGACTTCTCTTGAGCATCCATGTTCATGCTCAGCTTTTATTATTTATTTCAGTCTTTTCTTTCTGGTCTGTGGAACCATTGTACTAGATATTTATCGGGTTGTTCCCCAAAGTACTTTGTGAGACTTGCTGATGATTTACATTCCTTATTTATTCTGTGAATCATATTTTATATCTTGTGTGGATGAGATTAGTTGTGCCATGATTGTCGTAGACTTGTTTTACAGCTTAAGTATGCCCTGATGGATCCATTATATTGAGTTGGTCCATCGGTGCGTACTGCTGGCCATTGTCACGTGTCTAGTCCCACGGTATTTTGGGACTGGGGCGTGACAGCAGTGCAAGGTTCGTGTCCATCTCAAAGATGGCTCAAAAGTGCAAACCTCGCTCTATCAACATTCGTGGGTTCGCATGAGATCGTAGAAAGTGTAACACCCCATTCCGTTCAAGCGGACTGCCGATTCAAACGGCAAAAGTGCAATGTCCCGACCCGCTTTGCTCAGGCGAGAATACTCGTTTGAGGCAAAGGATATCCAGACTTGTCCCTACAGGATTCCAGCTTAGGCTTTCAGAGGCTCGCTTGACGTATCGCTCTACCGAGGCGAATCATCGCTAAGGTGGGTGGCTACGGTAAACTTGTCTTTGCTTAGCCAGCACACATAAAATCTGGAATGATACATGCTAGTCGCTAGGTGAATCACCCCCTGCATGCTAATAAGAATCCAACTCACCTAGCTAAGAGAATAATCCCAACTTGTATTGCTTATGCTAGAACATGGAAATAAAATATTGCTTATATTCAGACCCTCGCATGCTAAGTCCCTTATGGTTTCATCCCTCGGCTTACCTTCGGGTCCGAGTCAACGTGTTGCTTAAGTTCCTTAGAAACGCATGCTTGCCTGCTTACGAATGTCTAACGTTATTGTATTGTGCATGCATTCTTGTTAGCCAGGAGACTATCAAATAGTCCTTCTGTATAATTGAACCTGCAAGTATCCGGGACCGTTGGGTCGCCAAGGCAATCCTCGAACCAGGGGCACGCATCAGGACAAGTGAATACTGAACGAGAATCCTGTCATGTTACAACTGAATGATAATCCCATCAAGTATACCTCTGAACGAGAATCATGTTAACGAATCCACGAATCTCAGCTCTTGGAGCAAACGCTCGGTTCAGAACAAAAATTATGGATTATCATATCAAGTTATGGAAATTGGACAGACCCTGACCTGTATGTCGCGGACAACTTGGAAACAAGGTCATTCGGTTCCACGGACGGTCTCCGGGGCACCAGAACCGATCCGATCCGGATGGAACTTCATGATAGTCTCACGCATCTGGACAGGATGGTCTGCAGCCACCAACAAATCTTTGTTGCTTTTCATCCTTGTTCAAGACTATAAATGGTCCTTTATGGCTATGCCAGCGACTCAGGTTCATATAGATAAGTCATCATCGCTTAGCGGCTATCCGCGTGCGAGTTATTGCATCGCATCAATGGACAACTGAACACCTGAACGATCTAGATATAACGACTCTCGTGTTGCATATGCTATTGCCTTGGTTTTCATTATGAATGCCCCTGAATATTTATACTTGTCGTACTTGAATTAATAATGTTTGCCTTGGACAGGGAAGGACTAATGGTAAGTTGGTAAGTCTCGCCGTGTTTCCTCTCATGTCGCACGGCGCACTGCCATACGAGTTAGGCTATTCAATATTTGCATGAAACTGATCCTAAGGTAACTAGAAACACAACTTAATAGTTGGTGCACGGAACCTATATTACGTGTTTGGATTTGTCGAGTGGGCGAGTAACCTCCCCACCAGTGCATTCAATGTACTGATAACCCACCAGATCGTTTGCAGGGTGCGGGAGAACCTCGTTCGGTGCGGTTGCCTCCTTCGTGCGTGCTAAGGCCAGGAGTTTCCTCTGAAGCCTTGGAGCGCTGCATCCGGAACATAAGCACATATAGAAGACATAATATTGTGAACGTTGCCTGAACATCGCCTGTACAATCATTCCACAATTATAGCCACTTGGCACGCTTTTTCTGTTTCAGAGAGAAAGGCTTGAGCGACTTGTAATCTCGGCCAAGCACCGCCTGTAACACTTGTTTATATCAATAAAAGAGTTGCTTTACTTCGACTTATGTTATTCATTGCTTTCGTTATTTTGTCGACTCAGTGAACTTGTTACTGATTGCCTATGCGTTCATGACTCCGCTGCACTCAGACAATCTGTGCGACTCTGTGGCTTAGAACTCTTACCGCCAGCTAATGAACCACGGCCTTGTACGGGCGTGGCTCACGCTCGTGTGGCATCACGCCCGGATGGGTCAAAGCGATCGTTCCGCGGGAGCGCTAGCACGATGATTCTCGCCTAGCGGGAACGGCCGATTTGCCTGCGGGAGATTGGGGCGTGACATAATGGTATCAGAGCTTGGCTTATACGCCTGTGGACTTCGTTTCGAATATCTCTGTTTCGAAAGCTCGTTCATGGGTTATGTGCACGCTCTCTCTCATTGTCCCAAATGGGATATTCCAACAATAAGTCTAAATACTTTCAAAATACGTTTTGAATGATATGATTGCTTGTATGATATTGTGCTGCGAATGGCCTTTGTGCCAACCTGGGTGAGAAACCTTGAGATTATCGCTAGTAGCTTGTCCAATTTTACTATCTCTAAGTTTGGTTGAATGCATATGTTTGAGGGACGCCTTGAACTTGTGCACGATCCAAGACTTAAGAAAATGTGAAACTCGAGTGCTAAGACTTCACTATCGCTAAGGGCGTGCATGTGTCCGGAGCGCTACAAATATGTGTACGATCCAGACTAGCGATATGTTGATCTCGAACGCTTGTACAAGTGAATATCCAATAAACAAGTACAACGACTTGTATAGGTTTGCCTCAGCCTTGTATCGTTAAATCAAAATTGATTGAAACGTACTGCTTGTCCTCAGTAAGTCTCGAGGACGAGACTTTTTCTGAGTTGGGTAGGATGTAACACCCCGTTCCGTTCAAGCGGACTGCCGATTCAAACGGCAAAAGTGCAATGTCCCGACCCGCTTTGCTCAGGCGAGAATACTCGTTTGAGGCAAAGGATATCCAGACTTGTCCCTACAGGATTCCAGCTTAGGCTTTCAGAGGCTCGCTTGACGTATCGCTCTACCGAGGCGAATCATCGCTAAGGTGGGTGGCTACGGTGAACTTGTCTTTGCTTAGCCAGCACACATAAAATCTGGAATGATACATGCTAGTCGCTAGGTGAATCACCCCCTGTATGCTAATAAGAATCCAACTCACCTAGCTAAGGGAATAATCCCAACTTGTATTGCTTATGCTAGAACATGAAAATAAAATATTGCTTATATTCAGACCCTCGCATGCTAAGTCCCTTATGGTTTCATCCCTCGGCTTACCTTCGGGTCTGAGTCAACGTGTTGCTTAAGTTCCTTAGAAATGCATGCTTGCCTGCTTACAAATGTCTAACGTTATTGTATTGTGCATGCATTCTTGTTAGCCAGGAGACTATCAAATAGTCCTTCTGTGCAATTGAACCTGCAAGTATCCGGGACCGTTGGATCGCCAAGGCAATCCCCGAACCAGGGGCACGCATCAGGGCAAGTGAATACTGAACGAGATCCTGTCACGTTACAACTGAATGATAATCCCATCAAGTATACCTCTGAACGAGAATCATGTTAACGAATCCACGAATCTTAGCTCTTAGAGAAAACGCTCGATTCAGAACAAAAATCATGGATTATCATATCAAGTTATGGAAATTGGATAGACCCTGACCTACATGTCGCGAAAAACTTGGAAACAAGGTCATTCGGTTCCACGGACGGTCGGGCACCGGAACCGATCCGATCCGGATGGAACTTCATGATAGTCTTACGTATCTGGACAGGATGGTCTGCAGCCGCCAACGAATCTTTGTTGCTTTCCATCCTTGTTCAAGACTATAAACGGTCCTTTATGGCTATGCCAGCGACTCATGTTTATATAGATAAGTCATCCTCGCTTAGCGGCTATCCGTGTGCGAGTCATTGCATCGCATCAATGGACAACTGAACACCTGAACGATCTAGATATAACGACTCTCGCGTTGCATATGCTATTGCCTTGGTTTTCATTATGAATGCCCCTGAATATTTATACTTGCCGTACTTGAATTAATAATGTTTGCCTTGGACAGGGAAGGACTAATGGTAAGTTGGTAAGTCTCGCCGTGTTTTCTCTTATGTCGTACGACGCACTGCCACACGAGTTAGGCTATTCAATATTTGCATGAAACTGATCCTAGGAAACTAGAAACACAACTTAATAGTTGGTGCACGAAACCTATATAACGTGTTTGGATTTGTCGAGCGGGCGAGTAGCCTCCCCACCAGTGCATTCAATGTACTGATAACCCACCAGATCGTTTGCAGGGTGCGGGAGAACCTCGTTCGGTGCGGATGCCTCCTTCCTGCGTGCTAAGGCCAGGAGTTCCCTCTGAAGCCTTGGAGCGCTGCGTCCGGAACATAAGCACATATAGAAGACATAATGTTGTGAACGTTGCCTGAACATCGCCTGTACAATCATTCCACAATTGTAGCCACTTGGCACGCTTTTTCTGTTTTAGAGAGAGCCTTGAGCGACTTGTAATCTCGGCCAAGCGCTGCCTGTAACACTTGTTTATATCAATAAAAGAGTTGCTTTACTTCGACTTGTGTTATTCATTGCTTCCGGTATATTGTCGACTCAGTGAACTTGTTACCGATCGCCTATGCGTTCATGACTCCGCTGCACTCGGACAATCTGTGCGACTCTGTGGCTTAGAACTCTTACCGCCAGCCAATGAACCACGGCCTTGCACGGGCGTGGCTCACGCTAGTGCGGCATCACGTCCGGATGGGTCAAAGCGATCGTTCTGCGGGAGCACTGGCACGGTGATTCTTGCCTAGCGGGAACGGCCGATTTGCCTGCGGGAGATCGGGGCGTGACAGAAAGTAAAGTGAGAGAGAGAGAGAGAGAGAGCTCTTTCTTCTCTAGCACACAAGAGAAGATTGAGGGAAAAAGCAAAATAAAAGCGAATGAGTGAGAGTGTGTGTATTAAACACTCTTAATTCTCTCACTGGAAACAATTATAGTCGTTGGATCGAGATCCAACGGCTGGAAACAACATGCATGCACTCTATGTCCACTCAGAGCCAGTTCCGACAGTATACATGCAGTATACCTACAATATTTCGTTTTGAGGACAAAATTGAAAAATTTACCAATTTCAGGCACCAATCCAGCTATATGTTCTAGCCAGGGTACATGGTAGTGCCATGGGTCTTTAAAAGTTTCAAAAAGGAATCCATAAAACGACATGACTCTCGAGAAAACCCAAAAACTTAATTCGTTACATCAATCATTAATAGATTATCTCGAAAAACTGGAGTACCGCACAAGATTTTCCGTACGATCCTCGATGCACATAACACGAGAAAATTTTCAAAAATTAGTAAATCCATCACTGATATCCTGGCACGGTATCGACAGTCTAGGACTCGTATCACGAAAATCCACTATCCCTTACCACGATACAAAAATCACAAAATTCAAAAAATAATATACAAAATAAATACACGCGTATCCTTATAAAAATATCGATACTGTTAAACGAGTCTCACAAGGCGGATATTTTTATCATCTGGAAGGGTCATGTGCACGGCACTCTACCCCAATGACAAAAATCACTGAAACGATGTGGGGGTTGGGTGGGGTGGGCTTTTATCTCCTAAACTCATCAAACCTTAAGGATACTAGTATTTACCCTAAATATAATAATAACCGATAAATTGTAATTTTTTGGAGAGCCAATTTTTTTTTACCCACCAAAACTAGATAGATGTTCACATTCCACTCAAGAATTGTAATATGTCATTTTCATCCAAATTAAACCACTTTGGGTGTGGTTTGGTGAACATCCACACTAGTTTTGACCAGAGATGACAACTTTGAATGAAAGGGTAAACATCCACACTAATGAACAAAAATGGACTCAGAGCGCGTCTCGAGCAATGCACAAGTTGGTCTAGCTATAGGCTATAGCCACTTTGTGCATGAGCAGAAACGTGTGATCTGTTTTACATAGGACAAAAAACAGGGCTGCCACCTCTAAAACCCATCCAGAACCCTTCCAACTCCCACAGAGAAAAACAAGGCCAGAGAGAGAGAGAGAGAGAGAGAGAGAGAGAATGCAGCAGGAGGGTGATGTCCCGTTACATCCCATGATGGCTGGGATCACCACAGAGATCATCCAACAGGTCCTCCTCTATCATCACCATCATCAAACTCTAGCTTCTTCTACAATGTATGTATGCCTATAATGGAATAATTGAATGAATGATCAAATCTCTAATGGACTTGATTCCTGTAGGTTAATTTTCCTGTGTTTCTAATCGCGTATGTACGATGTCAATGACGTTGCATGTATGTTGCATGCATTTCCTAGGTCAAATCTTTCTAGGTAATATGCTTTGTATTTGTAGGTTTTACGTGGCGCGAGTCTGAAGGTTCTAATAACTTACTTGATTAAAAATAGTATTTATATTGGTGTTAATGTTGTCAACGTGATGTCAACCGTCTGTGTCGGCGCCCCGAGATTCATACTGAAGGGTTTGTTTGATTGTTGGGAGATTTTTTGATCGAGGGGACAAGAAAGTGAAATTCCAAAGGCAAGTGAGATTTGGATTGAAGAGAGAAATGATAGAATATTCGATTTCTTTATGGTGAAAAGGGATGGGTTTCTCTGAAATGTGGGACCCAAAAAGAATTTCGGTTAGAACAAGAAACCCTAATTCACGGGGGGAACTGACCTCCCAAATCTCTCTACCAAACATCTGAAAGAGAAAAAAATGTGAGTGGGGTTCATGGTTACCTGGAACGTGGAACGCTCCGGAATGTCAAACAAAAACGATAGCGAGGTATGTTGGGGATAGGCTTTTTTGGGATGCAATACATTTATCCAGAATTCTCTTAAGGAACAAATATGTTATATAATGTATATATAAAATTCAAAGTTAACCAAGTACCATAATATAGCATCATCAAAAATTTAGAACTAAAAAAATAATAACAATAAATTCCAAACGATCCTAGCAGTAATGTCTTTTTTTTTTTAAATAGCAAGTCTTAGGCTCTAAAAACTTTAAAGAAAAATAACAATAAAATAAAACGTGCATTTTCCCTTTAATATCTTGGCTAGAAATCCAAATAAGAACATAATTTATTTGCCTGTTGGAATTAGATTTCCAAAGTCTATTGGTCTTTCACGTTCCAAAACGTGTGTTTTCGGATCGCAGAGTGCTACCAAAATGGTGAATTTAGGTTACTATGGTGAGGCCCACATTTTGTTTTTTGTAAGTTCCATTACATATCCTTCTACTTTTGTCAACCAAACGGGCTCTAACTTCTAAGGTAGCCATGGTCAAGAGAGAGTCTTGCCATAAAACCAACAAAAGATTGGTTGACTAGTGGTTAGTACTACCATGCAGTTTAATCTCATGAAATCAAGGCCATCATCCAATTTTTCCCGAAGAGGTAAGATATACAATTTTATTTGTAGGGAATTCTGTTGCTTTGGTGCAAAATAAAAGGTAGATAAACAGGTTTTGGAACAATGGATTTGATTATAGAATATTATATGGCTCTGAAGCTTCTTGACTAAGATCAAGTAGGGTTGAATTGATGGTTGTCTGAACACTTGAGTATGCCACTATATACTCTGATACTCGAGGTAAGTAATGACAACAATTAATTAGTCCCAGTGATGGCTGTTATTTGTTCCTTTGTGAAGAATTTTAAGAACATGATTGCATTCTTTTTAATTCACTTTCCCTAAAGGAGAGATTGTAGGATTAGAGACTACAGGAAAAATGGCAGATATGTGCATCTTTAGAACTTGTGTTGAAGTTTCACCCTATTGAACTTACTTTTTACTTGTTTCCATGCCACATTGCCAGGTTCTAGTATTGTCATAGCCGGTGATTTAATATATAGTGTCGATGGAGAGAATCATAATTCTTGTTCCAATGAGACAAATATGGAGTGTCAATTCTTTGGTTTTCACTATCAGAGGAATGCCTTGTCTTGGTCAGTATTGCACTCATCAGGATTTGGTTGACTATACTCCCATCCCATTCAAATTCCCATAAAATAAGTTCTTCTCCGCTATCCAAGAAAGAAAGGATATCTTATAGGATCAGATCATCTTCCAGTTAAGTTCCGGAAGTGTTCGGCAGATGAAGAATTGTTGTGCCTAAAGTAACTTGTTTAACGAAACAATAAGTAGTAATTAAATGCATGGATGAGGAGCTGCTATGATGTTAGTTAGATTAGAGGTGGGTCAATTTCTAAGCTAATGTTGAAAGAAGCTTAAAGGGTTTAAAACTTTTCGAAAGAAACCCACTATATTGAAATTATCTTTGGCATACCTGCAAGAACTGAGGAATTACTTCATATTAAAGGTCAAGAATGCTCGAGAGTGAGGCACTTTTGTTACTTAGTATCAAATAGTCTAGGTTGACTGACTAATGCTCCTGTTAGAGTTCACAGGATAATTAATTTAGAGGACCAAGGACTAGGGGAAAATACCTAATGAATGTTGATTGTGGATGTAAAAGAGGATACGATGGTTGCAAATATTATAGAGATGACCCTTGATAGATCTGAAAAGAAAGAAAAAGGATTCATGTACACAACCCCAAAAAGTTAAGATCGGATTACGATGTATGTCTTTAATCTATGTGTGTGCATACAAATGCCAATCTTAGTTTTGTGAAACCTGGAAACCACACCTAATCAAATTCGGAACATAATTAAAGTGACAGAAAGACATAGATGTCAAATTAGATGACACACTGGGGAAACATTACCTAACTCCTACTGTTATTTCATTCACTGTTCTCTTCTGGATATAATCAACAATTCCTTCTATAGCTAGTACCAGATAAAAAAGAACAAATGTGCTTTAAGTTCATATGGAAGGGTATTGTTCATGTAATCCGATGGGAGTTTTTATGTCCCAAGGAGTGAGGCGTATATTGAGAATAACTTCAAATCTTAATGAAGCTTGCTTTTTTAGAATTCTTTGGAGACTATTCCAAAGGAAGAGTCTTTCGAGAGAATAGATGGTTGGTAGATGCAATGTAAAGATATTTCTATGTCCCATATGGTGTTGATAACTCTAGTGATTTGAAAGAGCATCACATTGTGCATGATGCTAAAACATTTCTATGGTCTTAAGACTCAGGATTTTAAGGTGAGCTCAATATTACAGGAAGGAATATGGCGTCCTTATACTTTCAATTTCAGCGGAGGGTATACAGATATCATAGAAACTACTCAAGTACACCAGGGGTCCAGTACATAGATGAAGATTTTTATGGTTGGATGGAGAAAAAGATGGTTTATTTAAACTCAAACTAGCCTGGCAGGCAGGAAGAGGCAAATACACTAGACTGACTAATTCAGCATTTTTTTAGCTGCTGCCTAACTTTCTAGTTCAAGACAAATCTATTTCTTGGCCATAATTTCATTGGCAAGATATCTATCAACCAACATTTAGGGGTTAAACATGTTGTAGAAGGTTGGTCCTTTCTGAAGCACTTTTTTTGACTTCAAGTTGTGCTTCATGGCTGACCTCATTTTTGAAGGAAAATGCCTGGATTGGCTAAGATAACTTGATTACTTGGCACTATTAAAGTGGGGCAGATCTATGCATAAGGTTGAACCACCAACAGAATATGGGGGAAAAATTACAAAATCTACTATGTGGTTTTTTATGTCCATCCTTCTGTATTGGTAAAATTGGCATTTTAGATAGCAATAAAACGTTTGAATATTTGTTTTAGAAATTCTGTGAATTAAAGCCTCCCCCCAGCCCCCCCCCCCCCCCTCTCTCTCTCTCTCTCTACTTCTACCTTGACACCCTCCTCCAACTGCATTCGCCCCCCACCTTCACCTCCATGTCCTCCTCACTTCGACGAATATTTGTTTACAAATTCTCTGAATATCCCGAATCAAATGCTAAAAACCTACATAATTTGATTTTAATTTCTAAAATTATAAATAGATTGCTAGCTTGTTGAATTCTTTCATTCCTCTTGATGGTTTCTTATGAGTTATGGTATAATTTTATTGTCTATGATTAGATCAATTTAAATTCTTGCTAGTTTTCAAATTGTATGATGGTTTGATATATTATGTCGTTTGAGTTGTAAATGGTCAATGAACCTTTCTATGTTCCTTCTGGCCATTTCCCATGCCCACCCCTTCTATTAAGTACGTATTACACTATTTTCTTTAGCAATGTTGTTTCATTTTGGTCTTTAGTCTCATTGTGGGAAGAACTATAGCAAATATTATCATAAAAACTTTTTGTCTACAACCTTTCCTGGTCTAGCGCACGAGTAAGTAGGTCTATCTTCCCATCTAACTATCACCCAAGGTTTTATGGCAAGGCCCTCTCGTGGCACATAGCTTCTATAAAAAGATTTTGACCACAGTTCATACAACGTTTAGATATTTTATTTATGTAATTTAAATTTGCGCATAGCTTCAGACAATCCCTTTCTGACAGGAAAAGGTTTGCATGACATTAATGAGTCGCATATATTCTTTTCCTGAGTGTTATTTCTGTTGATGAGATTCTCTTCTGGCAGGGGTTCCTATTATTGATGTGTATAGGTAATTTACATTTGCTTACTCCTTTTATATATATAGTGCCTTTTTCGTTCTCTACGTTTTTCCATCTTCTTTTACTTCAAGCAGCACTGGGCAGTTCTCCCTTCTACAGGATTTCATGTGGTATGTACCTTTTGATGTTGCAGTATCTCGAGGAGAACCAGCAGCTTATTCTAGTCATTCTTGAATACTATAATGCGGGGAAAGCTGCGGAGAGCATGGAGTATGATTTTGTCCTCTTCAATATGATCTCGTCAAATAACTTGGTGGTCTTAACTATGTCAAAGGCTGTGTTGATTCTAAATTCTTCCTTATATAATGGCAGATTGGTTTAAGAAATTAAACTTGTTCATTGAAAGGATATTTCACCATGCAGTTTATATTCTAATTTTAAATAACTTTATGAGTAAAAAAATATCGAAATAAAAAATCTAGGAATCATGGACACTCCAAATATTGGTGCTGTGTCCTTGTCGTGTTGTGTCAATATGTATTAGACAAAGGCACATACACTCCAAAATACACTCGGACATGCCATAAAATATGCACTGTTTGTGTCACTTTGTCCATATAGTATCGTATATTCGCATCCATGCAACATAGCTTGCCTTATATAGATACTTCATATTCACGTAAATTGATATCAATATTGTGGTTTATCAGATCTTTTACAAGATTAACATGTGGATTAAGAATATTGATGTCCATTGGGTGCAAATTTAAGTGGCTGATGTCAGTTATAAACTACTTCAAACGATACTAGTAAGTTTTTATTTGACATAGTTCTTCTCTATTTACTTGACTAAACAATGGTATGATCCTAGTTACGTGGAAATTGCAATTTAAACCTTTCACTAGTTTTTATCGGAAGGTTGTTCTACATCACATCATTTGTTCATCATCATGCAGACCTTTTTCCATCAAAATGGAGTCAACTTTGTATAGCATTGAGAAGACTCCACGTAAAGATAACCGAGTTTTGTTGTTCACGATTAACATTCTTATGATCGGTAATCCACTATTAACTATGGCTGTCAATGGTATCGATGACCCAATAACCCAATCTGATAATTTTTTTAAATTATATGGTTTGGATTCCAAAATTAAATCCAAAAAACCTTAATTGTTAGGGTCCGGATGTGGTCTCATATGAACCTGAAACTCAATTAAATGTATTAAGTAATCTGTCAATCACCTACATATTGTATTAAGATTTATATACTCTATCCAAAAAACAAGGTTCAAAGTATCGGTATCGGAATCGGTATCGGACCATTCCTATGAGTATCGGGATCGGCGGTATCGGTAGTATCGGCGGTTTCGGATCGGAGTATCGGGTTTTTTGGTATCGGAAAGCAAACAACTATTAGTAAATTATTAACATTTTAGAGAATATATTTTATACAATTATGCATAATTTAAAGTATTTTCAGTATTGTTTCTTAGTATTTTTGATATTAAATGAAATAGTAGTCATCCTTGTCGATTGATTTATATGCGATAGATAAGTTTTCCTCTTTTATATGTTTTTACAACCTTATTATGCTTTTACATCCTTTCTAATTGGTCTTTTTAATTCAAATTTTTTTGCCGAATTGACTGGAAAAGAGACCTCTAATGTCGGTATCGGTTTGTATCGGGTATCGGTCGGTATCGGATCGGGACATGCCAAACTGTATCGGTATCGGCCGTATCGGATCGGTATCGGCCGATACTTTAAACTATGCAAAAAAGTTAGATAAACAACACTCAATAATGTATCACTAGTATTATAATGTGTAAAAACTAATTGGTTTGTTGGATTGTTGTTCAAATAGAAACAATCAAAACTGGTCTTAAATGATGTGTAAAGCGCATTTTTGTATGACACCTAGTTGCATCAGCAGTTTCTTATTAGCTCTTTGCTTTATTGGTCCATATTTGTCCCTTTAACTTCTTTTGGTGCATACGTATGCCTGCAAACTTGCAACCTTATATGAGTGCATACATACGTATGTCCATTTAAACTACTCTTGTGACCATTAGAAAATTTTCTCACTTTTTAAGCTCAAAATCAGACATCAATTCTGAAAATCTTAATCAAATAGGAAACATATTTACATGAAATGTTTATTGATAGCTCTTTCTGTTTATAATGTTTGTTTGTATTTTAGTTCCTGTGAACTTGTATATGTATGTTGATCCCTACAAACTTGCAATGTACACATAGCCCTCACGTAATTGTTGCTCCTTTCAAGTAATTCTTTTGACTAACTCTTAAAATCTGTGCTTACTTTTTAATCAAAAAATCAGACATCAATCCCATAATTCCTAATGCAGATAGGAAAATCGATTTGCATAATTATGATAGCTTCATATTGCTTCCTCCTTATTTTTTTTGTAGTTACCTACTTCTTGCACTTTTATTATTATGTTAACCTCCTATTTATCTCCCTTTTTTGGCTATGAGTATGCCTAAGTCTGGTAGACCTAATTGATCCTGGCCCTACTAGAGGCACGTAAGAGGATGAGACTTGATCTTGATGGACGGAATCTAGGAATCACAGGGACAGGAAAATGGGTGTTATGTATTGTGTCATATACTTATATCGTATATGAATCGAGCATGACATAGATTTTGCAAAAAATACACTAGGACACACCAAAATTAAACCGTGTTAGTAGTATTGTGTCATGACTATATTCGTAAAACCCCTATTGTTGGTCCAACGACGAATAGAAGATAGGGATTTTGGTTGGTTAATATTCGAGTTCTTGTGTCTTATGTGGACATATGGGTTAACCATTTTGGCAAGTCGGATCAAAAGATGTGCACATGCTGCCATTCACGGGTTATGTCCTGGCAAGCCTGTGAGTCGGGGTGTGACAAGTGGATAATGTTATACTAGGGTGAGACTAGGCCATCCACCCTACTGCGACAAGGATGTGTGGTAATGTTACACTAGGGTGAGACAAGGCCATCCACATGGCTGCAACGAGGACGTCTTTGAGTGGAGAAATTGTGAAATCCTGATAGTTAGTCCAACATCGTATAAAAGAGGGAGTTTGACTTGCTTATATTTGAGTGTTTGAGTCTTATGTGTATATCCGTGTTAAGCATTTTGGTAAGTTGGGTTAACTGATGTGCACATGTGACCCATGCACGAGTCATATCCTGCAGGCGCATGGGCCGAGGCATCACATTATTTGTGTCCATGCAACATAGGGTGGGACTCAGACCTCCTAGATACGGGCTGGACCTGGGTTAGTGTGTGTGGAGTCGTGGCCGCGCATGTGCGTGTGCGTATGTGCTCATGTGTGTAGGAGTTTTGCTAGTGTAGAACTTGTGACTGTGCTAAGACCAAAGTAGATTAGGTGGCAATGCTGTGTGTCATTTCTAAAGATTATAAGATGATACTATCTTCAACAAAAATCAAACTTGTATTAATTGTCAGGTCAAGGCTAACCAGACTATTCCTTGTGACATGGGCCTGAGCTTAACTTTTAGAATTCGTCCCGAAAGAACCTGGTTTTGAGCCCTACAAAAATTATTTTGGCCTTGGCCTAGAGCCCTGTAGCTATATGAGCCCACTGTCCTGCTCGCAGTTTTTCCTTTTCTTTTTTGTTGTTGTTGTTCTCTTTCATTTTGTCCCCTCTATTCTTGTTACCTTTTATCTAAGAAGATTGTTTTATTCTCTCTTTGCTGCTAAAGGTTTCAAGCAAAACTTCAGCAAAACCTCATGTTCCTTGCAGCTATTGCAGATAGTCAAGGCCAGCTGCAGACACCCACACAGGTATCGATCACCTAAACATTTCTATTTCTTCGTCCTTGCAGTTTTCAGGAAGCATAGCCCTTTATATTTGTATGCTTGATTCAGTTTGTATGATATTTCTGATACTGACATCAAACCTTAGAATGTCTATATTTAAATAGGATTCAGTTTCTTTACAGCATTAAAAATTAGATCGTAGTAAGAGTGTGACCTTTCTTTGTTGTTTTAGCAGAGGGGGTGTTGGAGGAGTCATTACTCTCCAGTATGAAACAAACCTCCGGTATTAGTGAAGAGTTGGTGATCACTAGATACCCTGGTCTCAGGACTCATCTCACGCTTAACATGATTAGTTCGTGACAAAGTAATTATCATCTCAACTAAGCTGGTCAGAATTTAGTTAGGTACTATGAATTAAATATACAAATTGTAAATTACATAAAACTAAATCATTCTAATTTCTAAGAGTAAGGTAAGCATTTGTATTCAACCATCAATGCCTATAAGTTATTAAAAGATCACGTCTACTACTATAAGACCAACTGCTGAGTGGAGTTCTCTATATGTCATCTCTAATTTTCAAATAATTCATCCAACCCTTAAAACTATACCCCTTTTCATTGCAGAATCCTCCGAATGCTGTCATGCAACCTGCTCCTCATTCCATGACATACCAGCAGCCTCAACAGTCAACCCCACAGTCGGTGATGGCTGCTCATTCCTCCGTGTTTTGTGCTCAGCAGCAGCAAGCTGCCATGCAAAACGAGCTTGCGTTAGGCTCAGGAGTAAACAATGGCTTCAACATGCCTCCTAATGGTGAAGGACAAATCGATTACTCTGGGGAGGACAGAGTGAGGAAGGGAATAAGCCTTTTCACTACTTGAAAGGTCCAGATGAGGAGTAAAATCGGAAGAGTATTTTGCTTATATTCAAATAATATTACAATCAGTTTTCTTTCGTACTGTTTGGTATGGTACAGAATGTGATTCTTGCATGGATCACTATGCCAAGAAATTATGGAAAGGTTTTGATATATTTCAGTTTTGATATATTTCACCATTGCAACGGGAGTTTATGTTGGTATTATGTTCATTGCCCTCTTTCTCCGAACTAGTTTTTGTTTGAGGGATCTGTGTCACTGCCTAAAACTACTAAAGGCTATGAAAGGTCATTGTAATGGACATCTATTGTTGTTTCGAATCAAATCAAAAGGTTTATGAAATCAAATCACAGATCATCGCTGATCAGGGCAGCTATATCGAACTGTTCTCTCACTTTTTGTTGTTGTGTTGTAACTGCGAAGTTACTGAAACTACTGACATTTTTTAGCACTCTCTTCCTACGGTAGAACGGATATTATTCTAATATTGGGACAGATATTTTGTATCTACCAGTAAGACAGGAAGATTGGACTGATAGGTCCTGCAAATTTGGCTTACAAGTCCAAACAATGTAAGTGGCAGTCCATTTAGATTAAACCACAAGTTTCTGCAGCACTCTGCCTATTCCCTTTACAGGGAGCAAGGAGAAATCTTCCAAATGAAATCTTCATCAGTTCACATGATTATGAATAACATGCCATTTGAAGATGACCTAAATCTTGATTCCCCAAAAGATATCAAACATTAGCTTGAAACAAAGTACTAAAAATGGCTTAAACTGCAAAATAAAAAATATATTCATTTACATCTTTAAAAATACTTGCTGCATTCAGTTACTGATGTAGTTACTGATGTATAATATGATGAGCAACATTATTCACAAAATAGTACTGCTGTACATAAATCTACATCAAATGTTTCTTAAGAATCATTAATGTGCGCTGCCAAATTCTGGTAACCTAAGTTTTGGCTAATGATTCCAAAAAAGCTATATACAAAAGGGAACATTGGACATTTACAAGACAATTCATAATTGGACAGTACATGAAACGGCAGCCTTAAAATCAATCAGGTGGTTGAGTGGCAGATTTGTTGTACGAAGCCTCCATTTCCTCTTTATAGGGTTATAAACTTGAATCTCCAGAGCTGGCCTCTTTTTGGGTGGTCTTGAAGAGTATGATGAAGTCAGCACATAGAGCTCCCCATTCATGGCAACAAAGCAACATGATTCTTCCGATGGGAGCTTTCTGGGTAGGCTCGACTCTTTCAGCCACCGGTTTAAAGCAAAATCATACCTGCAATAGAGCAATCATGTGAGACAATATAAATGTTAATTGCTCTTGGGTTGGCGTGTTTGTGAGCAAGTAAACAATTGAACTAAAATTCAAAGTAGATAATCTGTATCTTACTGGGTAGTAGATCACTTTACTATCAAAATTACCTCAACTTAAATGCTGATAGAAATTTGGGTGGATCTTGTTAAAAAATCGTTATATAATAACCATTTTTTATTCATAATTTAAAAATATACAATCTACCATTGACTCGTTCTCACTTCTCAGCTCTCCGATTGAGATCATCACAATGTTCTCAAAATATGCATCATATAATTCTTATAACAATCAACTTCAAGAGACTGAAACATGGTCGTATGGTACTTCATAGGAACTTCAGCTGATTCTACAGCTTAACAACAATTTCGGCATATACATATACCACCCCACCAACTAAACTCTAGCAAATTCCCACAAACAACCAAGGAAGTTGTGGTCTTATATATAAAGTAAGAGTCTCAATAATCCTAAAACATTACACGTAGGTACCGCACACTAAACAAGCTAGGGACACCGAAGTTAATTTAGTCACGTTGGATTTGTAGATTTGGAATATCAAAGATACAATTAGCTATAAAGCTTTTGCAGTCTGCAAGGCTTTTTTGTGCTACCTGTGTTTCAATTTGTGTTTTGATGATCATATACAATTTGATTCTCTACAGAATAATATATGCCTTACCTAGCTTGTCTGAATCAACAACCCACCCCTGCTACCTATCTCACAACCAATGAACATACCCCAAACAAAAAAAGAAAGAGAATCATCCACCTTCTGCCCTGTTTTTAACTGCTGTAAGCGACATTCTCAAACACCATCTTCCCTCTCATCACATGAATCTGCTACTGTTACCGATGCCACCAAAGCACCTCTGTGAAGTGTAGACGTAGTATTACTATCATTGAAGGAAATTGCAAACAGACCTTGGTCATAAAAGTCATTCCTTGACTACGTCTTTAACACAATGAAACAATGAAGATAAAAAGCTAATGAAGTAACCGAAGTCCTGAAGTGCTACAAATGGTGCTATTTAGGGTATGCATATTTTCATCAGGATTAATAGATTAAATGTCATAAGGTTCATATTCTGAGATACAATATGATGGATGTGCTTCATTAGGAATTATGGGAGTCGAGGATGGAGTGTAGAATGATATGGCAGTTGTAGATAACTGGTGATGGCCCTTGATAAAGAACTGAAACATTAACAAAGATAAATAGTGGGTTTCATGGAGCGGACTAAAAATTAGAGATCAAGGTTCAGCTCTCGTTCTTGTTGCTGCTGCCATTGTTGAAATTCAATGAGAGTATTCAAGAACATGAAAAGTTAATACTTTTTACTAAACAAATGACATAATAGAGAATTTTAAATAAGCTCTCAATCTTATGAAGATGAACAAATGATTGCCTGTTATTTATGCTAAATTTTACCAATATGGCGATATTATTCATAGCTAAATAAGAAGATAATTGCACTAGGCGATATTATTCATAGCTAAATAAGAAGATAATTGCACTATGTAAAAATACTTGACACCCTCAGAATGGTATTCTAGACATTTACACTCAGATTCTTAATATTGCTCAGAATTCCTGAACTAGCATAAAACATTTGTGCAACTAATGCACGAGTAGAATGTGATATTGGTTATAACAAGTATGTATATCAATGTAACAGATTGTAACAAATGTTGTTTATGTAGGGATTGGTTTCTATTAACTTTTTGATGCAAGCCGGGAAAAAAAAGAAGGAAAGCTAAGTCCACAAATTATTCTCATTGTTGGTTACCAAAATAAACCATAATTATAACAGTGAGCGTTGACCAGCCTGTTTGGAGCAGCAGCAAGTCAGCCTATTATTCTGCTTTATCATCAAGTCTCGAGTCAATACATATTTCATTTCTCCCGCTTCTTCTTGTTACTGGTACCGAAAGTTAGTGAGACAAATAAAAATTATATCATTAGAGTTGTGCTCTATTTTTATTTCTCGCCACTGAACTTTTTTACTTGAAGTACAAGCTATCTAAAGAATCGGTTTTAGTCACTTTGTTTCCTCTGTTTACATCTTCTCCAACAAAGATCAAGTCATGCATGCCTCATTACAGCAGATAGCTGATAGCTAGCTCGGGATCACCACCTCATTGATAAGTTCAAGACATTGCTTCAGAAATCATGATTCTAAATCTTTGGTACAATGAACATATTCTCCATCCAAATTCCTTTTCCTGGATTCTGAACTAGATAGCGCAGAATTCTGAAAACTGCCTCAATGTGGAACTCGTGGAGAAGACATGAATCTACTTGCGACACTGACGACAAAGGAAATGTCTGGACGAATCATAATGGCCAAGTAGTTGAGTTTCCAAACTACTCGACGATATTGATCCGGATTGATCATCAGTGTCCCCTCGTCGGGAAGTAACTTTATCCCTGGGTCCATGGACGAGGTTGCTCCCTTAGCTTGCATCATTTAGGATGTCTAGCACATACTTTCTCTGAGACATTAAAATGTCCCGCTTACCACGTGTGACTTCTACGCCCAAAAAGTAGCTAAACGATCCCAAATCCTTAGTTTGAAACTGTTCTCCTAGAAACTTCTTTAGTCCTGCAATGTCCTAACTGTCGTCTCCTAGGAGCACAATATTGTCCACATAGACACCAAGTAGTATCCTTCCAGCTGATGTCTGACGGTAGAATACTGAATGATCCTTCTTCGATTGGCACATGTCAAACTGAGTAACCATATTTGTGAAACAACCAAACCATGCACGAGGGGATTGTTTGAAACCATAAAGGGCCTCCCGCAGATGACACACTTTATCCTCCCTTGCAACGAACCCGGGAGGTTGCACCACATACACTTCTTCGTCAAGATCTCCATGAAGAAATGCATTCTTGATATCCAGCTGTATCAACAGCCAGTCATAACGAACAACTAAGGCCAAGAGTACGCGCATAGAGCTCATCCGAGCAACTGGAGAGAACGTCTCAAAATAATCCTCACCATAGGTCTGAGAATATCCTTTTGCCACCAGACGAGCCTTCAGGTGATCAAGAGTGCCATCCGATTTTACCTTAATATTGAACACCCATTTGCAACCTACTGCCTTCTTACCATGACGTAAATCAACCAAGTTCCATGTATAATTTTTTTGAAGTTCTTTCATCTCCTCTTCCATAACAGCACGCCAGCCGGGATGTTTAAGACCCTCCTCTGCAGTATTGAAAATCTGAATCCCATCAATAGTAGCCATCAATGATTGTGTGTGGCTCGCAAGCCCTTTGTAATTGTCAACATACAAGGGATGATTATGACATGTACGATGAGGTCGAGCTGGCGGATCAGGCGAAAGCAAATCATTGGAGCTAGAGGCCTCCCCACCAGTGCATTCAATGTATTGACCCCAACCAGGTTGCATGCATGGTGCAGAAAAACTCACACGATTTCAGAGATCGCTTGACGCATCAAGGCAACGGATCGCACTTGGCGTCTTGGGACATGGCGCACGGACCTGAAGCTCACATATACGGGACGTAATGTATGGGAACATCATCATCCAGAGTGTTTGATTCAAGTTGTAAGCCTAAGGGCATATTCATTGTAATGAGAGAGAGAGCTTAAGCGATTGTAATTCTCGGCCTAGCGCCGCTTGTAATCTTTACTTCATATTAATAAAGAGCTTATTTTTTATTCAATACTTGTGTTTATTCAATGTTTCTGCTATGACGCCTCTGCAAACTAGTTATCAATCGGCCGTTTCGGTACTTGCCTTGCGCGGACGAAACTCCAAGGCTCTTGCGGCATCACGTCCTGATGGGAACGATTGTCCTGCGGGAGCGTTGACGTGGTGATTCATGTCCAGCAAGGACGATCGATCATGCGGGAGATCAGGACGTGACAGAAGTATACTTCTTTTATGCTATTAATAGTACGAACAATGCTATTATGAAAGAACATTGAAAAGTCTAAGGCAATGATAGACCATAATAAATCAATTGTTGTGGAAAAAGGATTATATATGGATAATAATAAGATAAAACAGGTATTTCTTGTGTTTTATTGATAAAATGGCCACGAACATAGAATAATCCTATAATCATGTCTCCAAGGTGTTTGGTTTATTGTTGAGTCTTAGAAAAATGATAGATAATTTGTGACAATATTTGTGGAAACTATCGTGAAATTTAGGATGGACTTTAAGTTAAGATGCTTAAGACACAAGTTATGAGTTGTGGCTCCGGAAATGTGATATGGAACAGCGAACGACAACAACATAAAGGTCGTAAGTGTTTTTAGAAAGAAGAGAGCTTATCATAATTTCATCGCATTATCATTCATTATTTCATATCATGTTTATAAGATAGAACTTGCATAAAGCATTGATCACGGGCAATTTTTGCACAAGGTGGATTCCTCGAGCATTGCCTCGGATACCAGAATCGCGTCGGCCTAGGGGAATACATTTATCGTGGCTCTTTAGTGAGAAAGGATCACACGGGTATTCAAGACCTTCAGTAAGACAACCTACATGCATCGGAAGGGACTATGTCTATCATTTAAGTCCAATTATGTTTGAGTCATTGACCTTCATATACAGATAGGGTGCATTACTAATGAAAATTGTTTTGCATTATTCTATATAAATTGTTGTTAATATGTGTTTTACATGTCCTATATAAATTGTTGCTAATCTTTGTTTTACAGGAAAAAATTATCGGCTACAGTAAAATGTGCATATTACATTTCATGCATTCTATATAATATTTTATGAAAATGTGGTTTTCAAAATATTTTTTGTTGAACTAGCAAGAGAGAAAATATTTGGAAATCCTATAAGATAAAAGATTTGTTGGGCTTAAAAAAAAACTTAGAATGATAGAAAGATCACTTAATGAAATTGTTAATGTCTCACACAATTTAATGTGATTGATTTTGATGAGTTTGGTTGTACTACTCCCCAATGCATTATGTGTATTGACCTTACCACTATTGCATGTGCGGAAGACATGATCTGAGCACCAAGAAATTGGTCTCATTTCATTCACTTTCGAAAGTGTTATGTTTATTTTAATATTTGGGCATAATATATGAAAACTTTATTGGAATCATTTTCTGTGATATAATAATTGTTGAGGATTTGTGACTCAACCCCAGTTTCAGTTTCTATTTCGCTGCAATATTATTGTTCAATAGCTTTATTCAAGTTGAAGTTTCAATCTTTTGCTTAAATTTTGTCGTCATCTTTGTTCTTGGATATTGGAAATTGTGAAATAGTTTCGCTTTCTTTATAAAACTAATTAATGCCACAAATGTTAGCTGATCGCCTTCAAGATTTTAGCTTCTAATCCCTAATAAACTCGAGCATTCCATCACCCTGTCACCTATAAGCTATGTAATCCTGCTGTTATCAAGTAATCAAACATCTCGACCTGTCATATATCCAAATTTCTTTCCAGAGAGAGAGAGAGAGAGAGAGAGATTAAATAATTACCTGTACATATCATTGTTGTCTAACATGAAGACGCCAGGATCCCCCTCCCCGCCCATCCCTTCGACGACCCCAACCTTCCCGAGCTTCCTCCTCTCGCTGTCCTCCCACATATCCCCTACCTCCCTCCACCTCCCAGTCTGCAAATCCATCGCCACCGCGTCCTTGCAGAACACGTCCTCCGGCACAACCCCTGCCACCGTCCTGTACCCCGCGTATCCTCCCATGACCCAGAACTCCCCTCTCCGGACGAACCCCATGCATCCCGCCCTCCCCGCCGGCATCCCGTCCCCAACCGAAGTCCACTCCCCGGACGCGACGTCGAGGCGCTCGACGGTGGCGGTCCGGGCGCCGCCTCCCGAGGGGAACATGGGGTGGCGGGAGCCGCCGCCCGCGACAAGGATGGAGTTGGCGTGGGGGAGGGCGGCGCAGGCGAAGCTGCCGCGGGGAACGAGCATGTTCGGGAGGCGGGACCAGCCAGAGACGGGGGAGGAGAGGTCGAGGCGGAAGGCGGAGCGGGAGGGGAGGGGGTGGTTGAGGGGGTAGGAGCGGGCGTCGAGGAGGGATCCGCCGAGGAGGAAGAGGTGGGGGAAGAGGAAGGAGGGGAGGAAGTTGGAGAGGGCGTATAAGTAGGGGGAGACGGGAAGAGTGGGGAGGAAGAGGGGGGAGCATGATTGGGGGTCGAGGAGGAGAGGGGGGAAGAGGGAGGGGTCGGAAGGGAAGAGGAGGAGGAGGTGGGAGCTGAGGCGGAGGAGGCGGCGGAGGGGGAGGAGGGAGGAGGGGGAGAGAAAGGAGCGCCATAGGCGGGAGACGGAGCGGAGGCGGGGGTGGAGGGGGAGGGGGAGGGAGCAGAGGATGAGGGAGGAGATGTCGTTGGGGAGGCCGGGGATGAGGAGGGACTGGGAGGAGAGGGGAATTAGGGTTAGGGTTTCGGAGGGGGAGGAGGAGGAAGACATGGTTGGGAGTGGGAGAAGGGAGTGGAAATTGGAGAAAGCGAGTGTTTCCTTTCCCCTGGTTTCTCGGACTAGTAACTGAAGCCGAGAGAGGAGACTTGTGGGTCAGAAACTTGGTCACTAAGTTGCTCCTTGTGGCCCGCTGGTACCATTGGGCTGCTAATGGTACTTTGGTTTGGGATTTGCTGTTACTTTTCAAAAAGCTGTCAGAATCACCTGTCGTAAGTGAGAAACTGTTGTCAAAAGCTATATTAAAATTAAGTTTACTCATTTTTTTTCCTATATATTATATTAACAATATTCTAGAGCGCTTTCTTAGAAAGACAATTCCACCCCCCCCCCCCCCCCCACCTCCATATTTTTTTTACTTCGATAGTGGGTACCTCGTAGGACCTCGATCCGCCTATTCGGGTCTTATATGGATATGTAGGAAATGATGCTTCTAGGTGTGTATAGGGGATATGTTTGTTCGCGAAAATAGATTTCTCGTCAAGTTCCTCCACCCTTATCCCACAATTTTTTTTTATATTTTAGCAAATGCTTCCACTACAAATATAGAAACTAGTATAAACTGCCACTTATTTAAAAAAAATTAACAAATGCTCACATTATTAGTAAAATAATATAAAATTTGATTCAATTGTGGGGGTATATCTTAAAATTTTAAATATTGTATACAAATGAATTAGGGCATTAGCTAGTTTTTAAAATAAATTTTGGTATATGCTAGTTTATATATTTGTAATTGAAATATTTGTTAAAATATCCAAATAATAATAATCATAAATCTTAAACATAGTCTATGGTAATTTTAGTCGTAGATCCGGACTCATCAGTCCACGTGTTAACGTTTTAGACACGAACATAGGAAGGCCCATTGGAGGCGACCTCATAATTTTTTTATTTTCAACAAGTTTTATTATATTTTTTTAATACAAATTTAGTAATAAAATAACGAGATAGCTGCTAATTAATAAGGTTATAAGTATATGGTTGGTTTGTAATAACTTTTATAATTTTATAAATTTTAGAAGCATATTCGGTATCAATTTTCGGTTGAATATAATAGAAGGGAAAAAATTCACAGTAGCTTTATACGGATTGTTATTATCAAATCAATGACTTTGATTGTGTGTGACTATAGTTTTTAATTATATCCCTTTACTCTATGTGATTCTTTTAACTAATTAATGGTGATGATAGTTTAGAATATTGTTTCGTTTTTTAACAATTACGAAACGTAAAAAAATATTCGACTTAAATTATAGGTTCATGTATTTTCTCATATATTAGTATTAGTAAGGTCCACTTTAGTTATGGTTTTAAATGAAAAAGTATTTCATTAAAATTATCAACCACCAAATGATTCTCTTAAATTTTTTTTTATTAATTTTGTATGGTGCAAACGACAATTTTGATAGTCCAACATATTGGAAGGAGTCCTAATAACTTTTTGGACTAGCTAAAATATTTTTTTCAGAGAAAAAATTATAAAAGAAATTGAGCCAGCACTGAGTGTATTTTGTAGTGCCTTTATCAAGGGCCTTATTTAGACAATTGTTATTTACGTTTTGTCAAATGCCAAATTTTTTTCCCGCAACTGACAAAAATAACTAATTGTGGGTGGGTATTTATGTCAAAATCCCCTTATTCACATGCCGAAGATCGGTACCGTGTCAAGTCGGTGGCTAGATTCTATCCGGGTCTGGCCGAGCCGACGTGGCCTCTGCCATGAAGACACATGTAACTTCCCATTTTGAGTGGCCCGATGTTGACCCGAGCGGCAGAAACCTGTGCTGACATCGGCCCATAAACTCCCTTGACGTTCTCGTTCCTGCTCACGGTGGCCCGGCCCGTCCTGCACCTCTAGTCTAGCCCTAAATATCGAAACAAACTATTGGCTTTTCCAAACGAGTAGTACCATAGCACAAACTTTCCCGCGCTTTTCTTCCCCTTTCCTTTCTTCTAATCCAGAATGAAACCAATCTGAAACTGAGGAAGAAGTACGACAAAAAATGTCGGGCCGGTCGCCTATCCGCGTCCTGAACGTGGCGGAGAAGCCGTCGGTGGCGAAATCGGTGTCGGAGATCCTCTCCCGCAGCGGCGGCGGAGGGATGCGGTCGCGGGAGGGCCGGTCGCGCTACAACAGGGTCTTCGAGTTCGACTACGCGATCGGCGGGCGGCACTGCCACATGCTCTTCACCTCCGTCATCGGACACCTGATGGAGCTAGAGTTCGACGAGCGCTTCCGCAAGTGGCACTCCTGCGACCCCGCCGACCTCTACTCCGCCCCGGTCCGCAAGTCCGTCCCCCAGGTGAGTCCGCTCGCTCATAGAACGCTTTCATAGGCGTCCACTTCTTGATTTCTACGGTGCCCGCCAACTGTTTGTTCGTTTGTCACACTCACGGCACATACTCACGACACATGCGATGTGCCTTTGCAAACATTAGGCCTCTGACCAACCGTTAACACATGGGAATTCTCCTATCAAAACGGGTTCAACTATGGAGCAAGAGAATGGCGGATAAAAGACTTGACAGTTTCTTTTACGACGCTGCTATATGGCCCGCAGAATGGCGTGACTGCCACAGGCCTGTGCCACGTGGCAGCCTCCCATTGGAGGGGGGGCGGATTTTAAGGGGGTGGGGCCAATGCTGGCAGGGGGCCAATGGGTGGCCGCCATGTGGCGCGGGCCAGTGGCGGCCACGCTCATTATGCGGGCAAAATAGCAATTTTGTTTCTTTTACGTTCAGCTTTCAACCCGAAGCCAAGCCCTATATGACGATGAAATCCTAGCCAAGGTAGCTATGAATATAAGGCCTATATCACATAGATACAAATAGGACACGAGATAATAAGGACACGATGGTTTGGCATATATTTTGGTCTATGTTGTAGTGGGCGCTAGACGAGGCGAGACGACATGCCATTCGTCTCGCCTAGGCGCCCGCCCATAAATAAAAATGTATTGATTATTTATGAATGCATATTATTGCCACACCATTACTTCCCAAAGCTTTCCTTATAATTCAATACCACCATTACTTACTTACAATTTTTTTTCTCATAATTCAATACCACCATTACTTACCAAAACTTTCCTCATAATTCAATACCACCATCAATACAAAATTCCAACCAGGTTCATATGCCAACCCATTTATTTTTAAAACTTTCTATTTTTTTTTCCACCAATTATGGTACCATTCAAAATACTTCCGTATTAATAAACTTCCATTCTAATAAAAGTAATTAAACTCACCAATCCGTTCAAATTTCAATAGCACATCTCGTTAGCTATTCAATATTTTCTTAGTTAGCCCATCATTAAATTAATGCACCATTTAGCTCTTCTAAATTCGAAACATTTCCTTAAAACAACCAATAATAATAATAGTAATAATTATTCCATACAACTCAATAATAAAAAAAAAAAACTATTTGAACCTGACTTTCCTCCGCCTATAGGCACTTAGGACTTCCTCTGGTCGACCATAGGCGTCCACCTAGGAGCCCATCGCCTGACACTATCTTTATTTTCCAAGGTCGAGGCGACCTCCCCCAACCTGCACGCCTAGGCCGCCTAAGCGCGCCTAGGCGTCACCTGTAGATTTTGGTGTGTTATAGTGTATTTTGGTGTGTCTGTGTCATGCGTAATACGTGTCCTACACGAAGTGACATGGACACAACAAGACTTTGAGTGTCCCTGCTTCCCAGAGAAAGGCCCTTGCATAAAACCTAACAGGCAAGCTGGCGGGTAGATGGACCTATCTTTGTGATTTCAGAGATTTAACTATATTGGCTTTATTTGAATACTTGGCTAACATTGTCAAGAGCTATTTTATGTTGCATGGAAGCAAGCACAAGATGTGTACAACATATGCCTCAAGCTGATGGTTTGGTGAAGTTGAAGCCACTAGAAGCATACTCAGGTCTTTTCTTCGACACAGACCTACGAAGTGGGGCAAATGACTCAGATTGGCTGGTAAAACTAGGGAGATGACAACTTTTGAGACAGTCAACATGACCCTCCAATCCTCTCGACTTACTTTGTCAAGACTGCAAAGGTGCAATGAAGGGAAGGAGCCTTGCAACCAGGGACATCACCCTACAGTTGCTTATAAATACCTTTGGACTGGCTTACATGTTTCAGTTTACCAATGAGTAATAGGAGATAAGCCACTCAGGCTTCAAACATACAGACAAGCGCCTCTGGCAGCTTAAAAGCTATAGAAGTTATCCCCTAAGTACTATGTGGCCTTCCAGATATCCAAATGATGCAGCAAGTAGCATATTAGTTAGAACTGCCGTCTGAGGCGAAAGCTCATACTGTATATTTCGTTTCTCAGCAGAAAATAAAGCTGGGAACAGCAAACAGGTCCAATCTCTGAAGGTGTGTACATTTACAAAAGAACGACCAATCCATTTAGAGGTTCTTGTGCAAGTAGTAAAAGGTTGATACTTTCTAAGCTGCTTGCTAGGTGTGAAGGGGAGAGCGGTTGATAGGAGTTACCAGGGTAAGGGATTTCTGGTTCCAGGTGGTGTCTATATAGTAGTTGTAGATGTCGGCAGCGTGTAAACTTGGCCGTGTGGATACTAATTCCTGTTAGTTTTATTAAACCACTCATTTTCTTATGCATTTGACTACAGGCATCTTTTAAATTGAAGCTACCGAGGGCCTTGAGAATTAACTACCTTTGAATTGTCAAAAGAATGTCTCCTTCCGATGGGTTTCAGCAACTCAGGGAAGGCCTATATGATTTACCAGATACGAGATAACAAATTTTAACACATAAAATATTTATCCAAGTTCGTTGCCTAAGATGTTCAACTTTCAACTTTTGATTCCCTTACCCCTGAACTTTATAATCTTGTTTTGTTCTCTTTCATCTCCTCTCATTCCTTATTTTGTTCTTTAGTCTTCTCTTTGAGCATTATCAATAACTAAGTCTCAAGCCTGCAAAACAACAGCAGCAGCCGTGATGGTGAGACCAAAGATAATATGATTTCTCAAGGATAACTATGGTTTGTGCATGGTCCCTCCATGCTCTTTATTGGTGAAGCTATATCATAAGTCTCGTCTTTGCGACTTTCATAATCACGAAGCCTCATCCCAGATACTAAGGGCCAGTCTTGTCAATGCTCTTGGTTTTTATTGAATTTTATTAATACTATTTCGACATGGTTTAAGATTGATTATTGTAAACTTTCTATATGTTGGTGCAGGACAAGTTGGACATCAAAAGGACATTGGAGGAGGAGGCTAGGAGATGTCAATGGCTTGTTCTGTGGCTTGATTGTGATAGAGAAGGTGAGAATATAGCATTCGAGGTTGTAGAAGTTTGTACTGCCGTGAATAATCGCCTTGATATATGGAGAGCTCGCTTTTCTGCATTAATTGACAGGTAATGACTAACTAGAAAAGCTGTTTCATGGTATATGCCTTTGCCATTTCTTTTTACATTTTAGTGCATTGTGTTAAATTGAATTGGCAGGGAAATATGTGAGTCAGTGCAGAATCTTGTTCGGCCTAACAAATTATTCGCAGATGCAGTTGATGCCAGACAGGTGATCTGGGTTTCCTTCTCATCTTGGTCTGCTTGCTAGAATATTTTCTTCTTTACTGTTTAATTGCTTAACCGTTAACTGTAAGTAGTCTTAATAGTTTTTCCAAGCTGTTTCAATATCTTATGCGCAGTTTTGTGTAATATATTCTTTCTGGAGATGCTTAACTTCGATCATTCAGTTGTAGAACTTGCTTTCACTCGTTCCTGTTGCCATTATTGGCATGGTAGTCCATGCTGATGGCTGGTTATCTTGCACAGGAAATTGATTTGCGGATAGGTGCCTCATTTACTCGGTTTCAGACAATGCTGCTGAAAGATGGATTTATTCTAGATTTTGCTGGGGATGACAGGAACATTGTTTTAAGTTATGGCCCGTGTCAGGTATGGATGTCTATGGTAATTCATTTGAGTGTGAATGTCTGTGGTAATTCATTTGAATATGCATGCCAGCTGTCGATAGGTGATGTGTTGATTACAGTCATGCCTTAACCCGTTACGCTGTGCAGTTCCCAACCCTTGGTTTTATTGTGGAACGCTATTGGGAGATTCAATCACATGAACCTGAAGAATTCTGGGCAATTAATTGTTCACATACTTCAGACGAAGGCATTGCTACTTTTGGTTGGATGTAAGATTGTTACTTAGGGCTATTGTTATTGTTCTTTTGAGTATAACCTAAATGATGACTTATATTTTACAGGCGTGGGCGCTTATTTGACTACACTTGTGCTGTTATAATATATGAGATGTGTGTTGAAGAACCAACTGCAACTGTGAGGAATTCATTCTTACCATTTTCCATGTTTAGGTTTTGTCAGCTTCATATGCTGATATTCATTTGTATAGAATTGTGAGGGATAATCTTCCTGATATCTTTAGGTCAAGGATGTTCGGCACCAGGAGAAGCTGAAGTACCCACCATATCCACTGAATACACTTGAGCTCCAAAAGCGTGCATCCAGATATTTCAGAATGAGTTCTGAGCACACAATGAAGGTATTATAATTCTTCCTATACTTGTATTCTATATGTGGTTTCTTTTTCTTCCAACTGGAAAATGCAACACTAGTTAGAGAATAACTTAAATGATGTTAATCTAACTATCACGCAAAGACAATATTCTTGACATGGTTCATCTCTTCCTTCCAACTAGCAACTATGCCATGTGCACACATATATGGTGGACAGTTAAATTTAACTTATCACTTAATAGACTTTGGAAGTTATTGCACTTAACTCCACACGAGTTGTGAAACATTTGTCTGGTAAACTTCTTATGTGGATTATAAACCAAAAATCATACGCTTTGGTGTTGGCTTGATTATATGCTACTACTAAGGTAATCAACAATCCTTAATTGGTATGACTTGGGAAGGAATCATTGTGAATATAATATAATGTCATTCCTGCTATGGTTTAATGAGAAATTTAACAAGAGAATCATAATAACTAGTGATAGACATGTCGTGCAAATTGATTGGAGAGAATAATTTGGTACTTAATATGTTGGTTGTCAAGGTACATGCATGGCAACAAATGTTGCTAACATAAAGGAATCTGTGCCCTACCAGGAAAAGCTCTCTAGTCTCTAACTAAACTTGAGGAATTCATTGAGCAAAGAATGCATGCTCTAAGGATTGTGAAGCCTACTGCAGTTAGACGAACAACATTGTTTTATCTACATGTTCAAGTGACGTATACAATATAAATATTATATCTATATCGGTACTCCTAAATCACACAATTCCATGTCTTATAAAGTACTCTAATAGTATATCAATCCTGTAATATAGAACAAGGCTCCAACTGTAGTCACCAGGTGCTATGGTGGCATTAGAGCATATTAGTTTACGATTCATTAATAAATATGTTTGTGTATCGAAGACATCCTATATACCTAAGAGGCAGGAATCATAGCTTGAAAACGAAAGAGGTGAAATTTCTCAAAAGTTGATCACTCATGTCTATGTTACTACATTATCTCAAATCAGGAAAGTTTTCTCTACTGCGAAAAACAAATGTAACTAGCAACTTCATCAAGCAAAAGATTTCTCTGAAAAGGTTAAGCTTGACAAGGTAATGTTATCTACAGGTTTAAAATATTCAGAGGTTAGCAGGTTTAGTGACGGGTCAGGTGCTCCCCACAAATCTGCTATGGGCTAAATCACCCATTGTAATAGCCAGTATGGACGTAGGAATCATAAACTCTAAAAAGTGGGACCTGGGGCCGTGCGATATCCTGTTGTAAATGTAGCAGACATCACACATACTCAAACATACAGTAGGACATGCACTCCCGCTTCTTTGTTTCCATACGGTGTCGTATTCGTGTTTGTTTGACTTAGATATGGACCCATCCGGCATGTAGGTCTAAGGTAGAGTGGACAAGGACTTGAACTGCTGTAACGGTTGCGGCACTGTTATTTAGAATAATGGGCTGTGGAACTTACAATATTAAATAAGGATTCTCCTTGAAGGAAGAGTGCTCTTAGAATCCAGTACAACCTTTTGAAGGGTCTTAGAATAACTTACACTGCCTCCTAAACACTATACTCGCGCAAACATTCAGTGTCTTAATACGTCAAGGTTTGGCAGTAGGCGGCAAATATTGCCTCTTTGCTTTAGTTGTGGGTGAACTCATTAGGCACATCCAGACAAAGTTTCGTTGTAGTGTTGTTTGCTAATGTTCTGATGTCAGTTGGCATGGCATCATAGAAGGCTTATTCAATTATATAGAATATAGACTGAAGTTTTAAAATCTAAAGGATATAGAAATTATAGGACAAAAGTAGTGTATACAAAATGTAGCTTTTGCCAAATATAAAAAGAACAAATGGGGGAGTAGTTGACATCGATGTAAAAGGAGATACCTAAGAGTGACTTTTTCCATGGTTTAGCATCTGCCATCCATCATGATATCAGCGGATCGATAAGGATGTTGTTCCTAGAGTTAAAGCTTGATGGTTGACGTAGACAAATGCTTGGCCTGTCTGTAGACTAGGTATTTATTTCATAAGCCATGCTTTATGGTTAAGAATGTTATCATTCAAAAGACAACTTTCCAGAAATTGAGTAGCTAGAAGGAGAATGTTGAGATGGATGACCAAAAGCAAACATGCACAACATTGATAGAATATTAATGAGAGAGTAGTAGGTTGCCCTTGCTCAATAACCTATTATCTGAAAAGAAGAGAAGAAAGAAACAACTACTGTTTTTTATCCTACCTGAGAGAGGAACACTTATACCTGCAACCCTTTTATTGCTACTGAACTGCCATGAAAACGAACTGCCTATACTGCAGCTAGAAAAGTTGCAATACAAAAAGATAGAACAACAGATTGTGGCATTCTCAGGAAGTTGAGGTGGTGTGAATGAGGTATGAATAGGGTAAAAAATATTCATATGGTATATTGGTATGGACGTGACGTGTGATGGCGACTTGTAAATTGATCGCTTAGTAGGACTGGTATCAAGTTGCTGCTAGAACTATGGTTAGACAGAGGAACACGGATTGAGGTAGAAGAAGGATGTCAGGTGCTAATGTATGGAGAAGATGACCCTTAATAGGAAGAGAAGGATTCACGTACCGACCTTAAGAATTTGGGATAAAGGCTTTCATGTTGTATATGCCTAATAATTACTCCCAGGCTAGGAAACTTAAAAGGGCGTCACACACACAGTGCCGCAAGGCTCTTGCTGATGCAGGATTGGGAGGTCAAGATGTATGCACCTTGTCCCCATTTATGGAGAGACCGTTTCCATGACCTTAACTAGCATGCTCCAGGATGCAAGCTTCAAGCCTTATTGTCGGTACAAGCAACACCCTCGCTAGGCATCCTTACAATATATAAATCAAATGGCCACAATACTTTGGATGCAGAACTTATGATATTTAGGAGTGTGCTGCTCATAAGCTTACTATATTGATTTATTTTCTTTGAAAGTATGTGACAACCGTTATTAAGAATCAACGATCAATTCACATCAAGATGAAATAGTTATTTTTTCCAATCAACTCACAGAATTAACAGTTTTTTTTTTGGGTTTCACATTTTATTAATTTTTATCTCATGCACGTTTGTGGAGCATTTACCATGAGATCTCATTAAGAACGCTTGATGAACCAATTTTATGTTTCTTTTCTATGGTAAGAATCTGCCAGTACAACCTTTTAGCAGACTGGACCTCTGATTAAATTTTAGTTGATCAAAATCTGATTCAGGATGCAAGCTTCAGGCCTTATAGCCACAACAAATGGCCACGAGACTATGAATGCTGAACTTATGCTGTTTAGGACTTAGGAGTATGCTGTTCATAAGATGCAATATATTTTCTCTTAAGAATATATATTGGTCAAGGATCAATAATCAATTCACGCCAAGATGAAATGGTTAGTTTTTCTGATCAACAACTCGCAAAGAACTAATATATATATATATATATATATATATATATATATTGGCTTTCTAGAATGGCTTTTATCTCATGTAATGTTTGTGGATTGTTTGCAACAAGACCTCACTAAGAACTGCTCGATTTGATAAGAATCTGCAAGCACGACTTCTATTGAAATGAACCCCTGATTAGGTTTTAGCTGGTCAAAATCTGATTCTCTTTTTCTTTAATGTGTTGTTTTTATACATTTGCATGATTCATGATTCAAAGGAGTCCATGTTCTCTTGGATCTATGGTTTAGCCTGTGCTCTATCACAATGCTTGGTTTGTGACATCACTATCTTGGCCCCCTTTTAGTGAGGTTTTCTTATTTGGAGTAGAAATTTCAAATTTATTGGCAATTGAAGTTATTTATCTTCTTCTCTATCCAGGTAGCAGAGGACCTTTACCAGTCTGGGTTTATTAGTTATCCTCGTACAGAGACAGATAACTTCTCGGCGAACACAGACCTACACGTTGGTATCTACTTTCATGATGTCATTGCTGGAAGATTTAATTACGCATTATGTATTGATGTTGTTTAAGCACACATTTAATTTTCTCATTTTAACTTGTATGACTTTCAGATTTTTTTTTTCTCTATTATACTTTTCTTACATCGTTTTAAAAATAAATTTGGCAAGAAGTTCCTTTTTAGAGGATTTCATACACAAGTAGGCATGACTGACTGGGAAATGTGGATTGTTTTGATAAAGAAATCATAGTTTGGCCTGAGCTGGCTATGCACAACTGGTGTATCCTTTAATTGTTGTCCAAGACTTCTAAGTTCAAACTTTGTAGAAATTAAAAATGACAATTAGTAATGTGGCGCATATTTGTTATATAATTGCTGACACAGGGAAACCATCTTTGTTATAATCAGCTTAGTTTCATCGATATCAGGTGACAGTATTAATAGGTGTTCTTGCTACGAAATAATAATATAGGAACTATTTTGTGAACTATGTTTTGATGTCTCCAACCACTACTACAGTTATAGCTGCAACAACAAGCACAAGATAATGTATATTCCTGAGGCTGTGTACCTGGAATCTATTGCATATTAACATTCAGTTTCATCCATGCCACTCTATCCCAAGTTTGTTACTTCATCTCTAGCTTTACGTATTTGTCTTGCTAGAATTGGTTCTTGGGTCATTGACTTACAAGTCTCAGATCATATGGCAGGTATTCCCAATCAGATTCCTAGTTCTTTTTAGCTTATCGTTGTTCATGGGCCATCTCTAATTTTGTTCAATTACTTCACCTAAAGACTTGTCTATGTTGTCATCATTTGCTCGCTTCTTGCGATCTTTCCTGCCAGTCTTTTGTATGTAAGTTTACTTACATCAGTTGAATGCACATTTAATTATGAGTAACTTTCTGTCTTACTTATCCTGTCTTGAAGATCTTCAAGAGGCTGATTGGTAGAGTATGAGTCAGGTGGACAGCCTTTCTCAGTGGCAGTGCTTCCTCATTGTCTTCTATTCTTTCCTCTTCAGCTATATTCTTATTATGTTTAAGCTGGTTATAGCTTTTCCAGAGTTCGTTTTCTTATTTTACGTAACTTGAGTCTTTTAATTGTGAGTTCTGTAAGTCGAGAAAACATCATGAGACTTTTCTGTGTCAACTAGTCGTATGTTTAGACATTAATTGTTCTTTTCAAATGACATGTACCTTTCATAGGCATCTTATTTGGGGTGTAAGTATTTTACAGTTCTTTTTTAATGATTACTTCCATATAACTTTTATCTATATGTATCGAGACATTTTGAGCCTCTAGTGGCTAAGAGATGGAGACATAACGCATCCTAGGTGGGTGGGTTTGATCCCATGGGGAAGTGGATTATTCCTTCCAATTAATGGTGGGAGTCATATATATATATATATATATATATATATATATATATATATATATATATATTGCATTTTTTTGTGAATTACGAATCTAAAATTGTTGCTTCTTTGAGGAGCAACGACTTTTTTGAAGCCAGTTTTCTTTTGTGTGCATTTCAGTTGTGAATTGTGAAACAAACTTTGTTGCTTCTTTGAGGATTTTGTGAACTGATAATGCTACAACCAAAGACGATAGGTTTGTCTCCTTTTCCATTAGAGTTGACTTTGTTGCTTCTTTGGACAAACTTTGTTTCTCCAAAGATGATATGTTTCTCCTTTCCTCCTTGCTGGCAACTTCTCTAGTACTATCCTGTAGATCAGAGTATACATTTAATAAACATATTGTTCTTGTAGTCCTGGACAGAATACTATTTCTCAAAGGAAAATACAGTGTCTTCTTGAGGATGCTCATGCTTTCTTTTTTCATGCTTATGTTCACAAACATTATTTTAGTGATGCTAGTCGTACTGCATATGATATTCTAACCTTAACTTCTCATCCTGATGTGAGTTATCTTCAAAGGTCTTTGTTATTGTCTGTTTTCTTCATAAGTTCGGTTTTGGAGGCGATAAACTTGATCCTCGATTCAGGTTGCAAGTCTGAGGATTAGGTTGGCTTTGACCTCCCTAATATGGCCCAATAGAACCTTGGCTTTGGGTTTACCAACTCCAGGCCCAAGCGGATGGCACGATGGGTAACTTAGGTTGGGCAGGTAGAATCAAGTCAGCTTAATTTGACAGTATGATTTAAAGAACTCTTCCATGCATAATTATAAGTATTCATACATCCTATAAAATTTAGTTCAAAGTACTGACTAGAAACTCTCCGCAGGATTAGAGAATATTTCGTAACTAATCTAGACAAACTTTAGCTTCATTTTGAAAAGATTCGATGATTATCAAAATTATATAGTAAAATAGATAAACCATACTGTATATACATTTTCTTGGATCAGGTCAGTTTGGGACTGGATGACCTTCAAACTGCGATTTAGGTTGGTCAGGTTCCTTCGATGGCCACCCTGAATATACCATGTTTGAAATTTACCAACCTGGATCCAAGACAAAATCAGTGAAGCCAACCCATATTGGCCCAAGTATTAATTAGGATTTGTTAGATCATGTAGGGTCCAACTCAGAATTCACCCTTGCATTACCAACCCAGATCCAAGTCAAAAGCAGTGGAGCCAATCCATCTTGGCCCAACTATCAAATAGGATTTGGTTAGATCATGTAGGGTCAAACTCAAAATTCACCCCTGCATCGATCTATCAAACATATTTTATTAGGATGTAAAAAACTCTGGAAAAATCACCGCTGTTGTCCTACTTTACATAAATACTGTCTGATGTCACAGTCTTTTACTCCTTACCTGGTCACATTCTTATACTCCTTTACCTTCTTCCCATCATCCACTGAGTTTCTTATATTGCTGTATTGCCCCATTCCTCTATATACTTATTGATCCCATAGATCAATCTGTCAGAAGTATATATACTGTAACTTACCCTAACATGTCGTTATCTAGTCCAAATGTTATTCTATCACTACTTTGTTGTTGATAATTTAGATTTATTATTTTATCAGTGGATATAGGCCTGTGCCTTATAGTAAATTCTTTTCTTTCCTGTTGAGTAACTATTGTGTGATAAACTTTGAATTAGGCTATTGTACAAGATCAAGTTGGGCATCCAATTTGGGGTTTATATGCTCAACAATTGTTGGATCCTGAAGCAAGACTTTGGAGAAACCCTAGTAATGGTGGACATGATGACAAAGCACACCCTCCAATTCATCCAACAAGATTTTCTGTTGGTGAAGCAGGGTGGAGTCAAGACCATAGTGTATGTTCATAATTACCTACGCAATATTTACTTGAACTATCATTTCTATCAT
The DNA here is from genome assembly GCA_036927795.1 of Iris macrosiphon. Classification (NCBI taxonomy): domain Eukaryota; kingdom Viridiplantae; phylum Streptophyta; class Magnoliopsida; order Asparagales; family Iridaceae; genus Iris; species Iris macrosiphon. Next base: position 184,227,823 of record JAYESA010000003.1, on the reverse strand, counting down.
TTAAATAGGTATAAGATGCAAGATTCAAAGAGTTTATTGGTTGACTTCATTGTTATCTCCAGAGATTATATGAGCTTGTCGTTCGGCATTTCCTTGCCTGTGTATCACAACCAGCTGTAGGAGCTGAAACTTCTGTTGAGATTGACATTGCTGGTGAACAGTTTACTGCATCTGGACGTGTAGTATTAACAGTAAGTGTTCTCTTGCCTTCTGTAACTATATTTGTCAAGAAACAGCTATATATTTTTATTAACTATGTGAATATTTCATAATATTTGCAAAAGAGTATGTACCTTGTTTTTCTTCTTCTTCTTTCTGTTTTCTTTTTTGTTTGTGATGTTCCTTGCCTTTCAAGGCTATTCATGTAGATTCTTCTAAGGGTCAGTTCCATATATTCTTTGTGTTGGTGTTTTTGCCGTTGGACAGTAAAGATAGTCCCACATTGGCTACACCACCAAGTGAGTATCTCAATATAATACTTTGTATGTGTTGAGGTATGCACATGGGGTGTGGTGGGACACATGGGTGCCATGAGGGGGTGTTTTATTAGGAGAAAAAAAGGATTAACTCCTTAATTAGAGTTTTTAAGTTGTTTGTCATGCTCTTGGATGTTATTCCATAGGAGCTAAGCCCCTTTCGGACTCGGACTCGGATTTGGACTGGGACTCGGGCTCGGGCTCAAGGGCGCAAAATGGCGCTTTGTTGGCGCACTTTGCACTTAGCACATCAGCATCGTCGGAAGACGCTTGTGCGCTTTTGTTGCGCTCGTGCGCTCGTTTTATGCGCGAGTTTTATGCTCGGGTTGCATGCATACACGTGTTGCATGAACGAGCGTTGAGCGGGTGCTGAACGGGCGCTGAGCGGGCTATGCATTGGGTTGCGATTGTGGGATATCAATTTTGTATATTGGTTTTTTAGTCCCATATCGGAAAGAAGATGAGGATGGGCTTCCATCCTTCCCTATATAAAGAGCCCTCTAGCATCCTTTTGAGACACCAAAATTGAGAAAGAGGAGTCCAAAGGAGTCCGTTCGAGTCAATACAAAAAGGTGACTACGAGCGTTCCAAAAGTTCTCTTGTGAACTTGCTGGTTCCTAGGTGCAGATCGTCGATAGAGAACGAATCTTGCTTTGAGCAACGGTGGTCTTCGCCGCCCCAACAAGAATATAATTTTATTCTGTCTTCTTCTCATTTTTCTTCTTTCTTGTTATATCTCAATTGCAACTGCGTTTGCAAGGAAGAACAACGCTTGTTTCTGCCCGTTGGTTTCTGGAGTTGGCACTTGTCTTGAGTTTAGATCTTGTTCAGGAAGATCTTGTTCCATCCTAACAAGCTCGTACAGAGTTTTGTTGCTACCTTCCTGACAAGCTCGTTCAGAGTTTTGTTTCTGGCATATGTTCAATCCATCAGAAGATCTGTCTCAGGGAATAACAATCTCAAAGTAAGATCTGAGTAAGATGGAGAACAACCGTGCAAGTTTTTTCGACACAAGTTTTTACCAACTTGAGAATATTGACGGGCTACACTTCAATCATTTGGATGAGGAATGAGTCCTCTATCAAATGTTGGATGTGGGTAGAGAGATTTAGGATCTACCATTCCTGCGGATGGAAGTGATCTTGATCTGGCGTTGCTGGAGACGCACATTCCAAAGAAAGGAAGTCAATATCTGATGCAAGTTGGCACATGGAGATGTCTGAAGCTAGTAGCCGCATGGAGAAGTCTATTGCGGTTGCCGAAGAGAGTGTCACTATGCATCTACAAATGGCAACAATTAGAACATAGAAGAACTCGACACATAAGCAGTCTCGGCGCAGGACGCTCACTGCGTATGGCGGGCTCGGTGTAGTGTAGTCACTGCGCATGGCGTTCTTTGGGTGCATGGCAGGACTTGGCACATGGAAGCGTCTATGTGGCTAGCTCTAAGCAAGGTCTATGCGCGACCAGGTTATGCCATAGGGCTATGAGCACCTTGGCGTATGTCTCTCCAAGCATGAATGACCATGAGAATGAGGATTGTAGATCCAATTTTAAACCAAAATAGCAAGGTAAAAGCTTAGCTTTGCTATGATTGCGCAGGTTAAGTCATCTTGTGTGGTTGCTGACTGGTGAATGAACACTAGTACATCTAGCCATGGGAGCTCTAGGAAGAGCAGTTTACTGAGGTCAAGCCTATCACTGAAAAAGGTCGAAGATCTCGATAGCGAACAAGGATCAAGCAGAGGATCTGGGGATTGGGACAATGGTTCTGGACTTCGAGAAGTTATAGTCAAAGAAGTACGTGTAGCAAAGTACCAGTGATTACCAAGGAACTGATCTCAGGAAGTCTGTTGCAGACTTGAGGGTGAACATCCATGGTTGCGAGATGATGATATCATGGCAGGAGACATACTTTGAAACAAGGCTTCAATATCAGATGGATGTTCGAGCTTTTGCTTGTGAGTAGTCTCTCATTACAAGAGTTGTGGGATACCAAGACTAGGACATGTACTCTGTACCGCAATATGTCTAGTCTATGGCTTATCTCCAAATGTGGGGGTAAGGAGGTGGAGAAGTGTGAGGTCTGTGTGCAGACAAAGATTACAAGAAAATCGTTCAAATGGGTAAATCGAAGTACAGATTTTCTGGAGTTGGTACACTCAGATATCTGTAACTTCAAACAGTTCTCCACAAAGACCATGATGAAGTATTTCATTACCTTCATCGACGAATACTCGAAGTACGCGCTCGTCTATCTGCTCAAGACAAAAGATGAAGCATTCGAGAAGTTTAAGGAGTTCAGGGCTGAGACTGAACGTCGAACATGGCAACAACGCAAGAGACTCAGAAGTGATCGAGGCGGAGAGTTTAGGTCCATTGAATTTGCATCGTTCTGCAAATAACATGGAATTGTCAATGAGACGACTACTCCGAATTCTCCTCAATCAAATGGAGTAGCTGAACGGAAGAACAGAACGTTGACAGAGATGATGAAGTCAATACTGTTAACTTTGGGTCTTCCAAACTGCTTCTGGGGAGAAGCTGTGTTGACGGCTACGTTTATCCTAAACAGAGTGTCGTACGCAACATACGATGTCACTCCTCATGAACTCTGGTTCAAAGTCAGACCCAACTTGAATGTCATTGGAGTGTGGGAGTGTCTGGCGTATGTGAAGTTTCCAGACTTGAAGATTTAGAAGCTAGAAACGAGGACTACGAAGACAATTTTTCTGGAATATGTTAAGAAGAGTAATGCTCGGAGGTTCCTTGATATTGAGTCAAATTATATCATCGAAATCTCGCGACGCAGAATTCTTTGAAGATAAATTTGCAAGGCACAAGAAAATTATTTTCGTGGACATTCCGGAGAATAGTGTGATTTCACATGAGGCTAATGCTTTCAATGAAGATGTAGTCCAAGAAGAAGTCATTCCAGAGACAACGTTCGAACCAGAGCTCGCAACCAGTGTCTAAGTGAGTGAGGAGGCAGAAGGACTTCGGAGATGACTTCGTCACCTATCATGTGAAAGCAGACCCTCTTTCCTATGATGAGGCGATGAAGACCAGAGACGCTGTCTTCTGGAGGGAGGTTATAAATAATGAGTATGACTCAATAACCTCAAACAACACTTGGGTGTTGGTCGATCTGCCCGAAGGAGCTAAACCAATCGGATCTTCAAGAATAAGATAAAGGCCTATGGAACTATTGATAAGTTCAAGGCAAGGCTGGTGGCCAAAGAGTTTTCTCAAAAGCTGGGGATCGACTCTTTCGACACATGCTCCAGTAGCGCGGATGACGACCATCATGATGTTTATTGCTATAAGTGCAATCCATAAGCTAGTTATACATCAGATGTGAAAACAACATTCTTGAATGGTGAATTGACCGAAGAGATTTACATGCAACAACCAGAATGATTCATCGTCAAGGGCCTTGAAGACAAAGCCTGCAAGTTGGTAAAATCGTTATACGGTCTGAAGCAAGCTCCCAAGATGTGGCATGAGAAGTTTGATAAAGTTATACGATCAAACGACTACAGGGTCAGTGAGACGGACAAGTGTGTTTACACAAAGTTCGTTGACGGGAGAGGAATCGTCGTTTGTCTATACGTGGACGACATGCTGATTCTAGGCACGGATCGAGCACATGTCACTGAGACAAATAAGTTCCTCTCCTCCAAGTTCAGTATGAAGGACTTGGGGGGAGCTGATGTGATCTTGGGGATCAAGGTCATCCGGACGGGCACTGGAGTGGCGCTGTCAGTCTCATTATATTGAGAAGATACTTACACACTATGTATATCAGGATCTTTCAGGGATTGATACTCCGTACATGTATGACAAGAAGCTGAAGCTAAATCCTAGGAAAAGTATCAGGCAGCTGGAGTGTTCAAGCGTTATTAGAAGTTTGATGCATGCAACAACTACCACAAGGCCTGACATAGCTTTTGCCGTCGGGATGTTGAGTCGATTCACAAGCAATCCAGGTGTTGAGCACTGGAAAGCTGTGAGGAGAGAAATGAGATATCACAAGAGGACTTAGAAGTATGCATTGCACTACAACGATAATCCGACCGTAGTGGAAGGCTTCAGTAATGCAAACTGGTGTTCAGAAGAAGAGAGCTAAAGGTCCACATGAGGATATGTCTTCTCAAAGGGTGGAGCTGCTATATCGTGAAAGACGAACAAGCAGATAATGCTCTCTCATTCCTCAAGGGAATCTAAGTTCTATGCACTGGCGGCTGCAGCAGAGGAAGCATAATGACTTCGGGAGCTCATGTATGATCTTCCAGTAGTTTGTGCGCATATTCACCGGTACCGATTCACTGCAACAACCAGACGACTGCAGCTGTGGCATCAATTTTTTCTCTTCAATGGTTAGAAGAGATCTGTGCGGCTAAGGCACATGGTGCTGTATGAGCGCATCAAGGATGACGTCATGGTAGCGGTTAATGTTCGGAGCTAGGTGATTCTAGTGGCGTTCAAGACACTACATGAGCTCATCAAAGATGGCATCATTACATTGGTTGATGATTGGAGTCAGGAGGGTCGGGCAGATCCGTTCATATAAGACCTCAAGCGCCAGTTGATCATAAGAACTATAAAGGAGCGTAGTACTCCATGTTACAGTGGAGACACCACATAATGTACCTTAACAGGGTAAAGCCTCGACTTCAGGCCATGTCATAGCGGCGTAACACCGCATATAGTCAAGGACACAATATACATCGGCTTGGAGGACTTTTGATATTCTGTCTTTGTAATTCTACCATAAAGTTTTGTGCTATTAGTTTAAAGAAAAATCTACTAGGCATCTAGCTTTTGGTTCAAAGAAGGATCATTGACTAGGAGAATATCAACAGTAGATAGTCCTTTGAGACATTGAGGGGTTACGGACCCAGAACCACTGTTGTCTACTATATGCTCTCTGAGTAGAACAAAATCTTGTGGGAGGATGGCTTAGACGCCTTAATGAGTTCTAGGACATTTGGAATGTTCGACATGCTTTACAGGAAGCACGGTAGCACATCACTACAAAGGAGCAGAGAACTCCATGCTACAGTGGGTGACACCACCATGAGGTTCCTCGATGGGGTAATGCCTCGGCTTCGCGAGCCATGTCACAGCGGCGTAGCACCGCATATAGGCATGTGGCCTAATGTTGTAAAATGAAGAGTGGTAGACAGCACTACAAAGAGACCGGTGTCCTCATATTACAGTGGTGTGACACCACCAAGAGGTACCTAGAGAGGGTAAAGCCTCGGCTATGCGAGCCATGTCACAGCTGCGTAACACCGCAAGGAAGCACAAGGTTTCATGCTGGGTAGTTTGGCACTACAAAGAGGCTGGGACCTCATGCTACAATGGATGATACCACAATGAGGTGGGACCTCTGCTTTGGGCCATGTCATAGCGGAGTAGCACCGCAAGGAAGTGCAAGGCTTCATGCCAAGGACCCTTTAAAAGAACTCACCTAGAGTGTATGGAAAGAGATATATGCCGTCTCTTGAGGGTAAACTTCTAGACGTCCAAGATACATACATCGAAACCAGGCGTGCACATGGCCTTTAATGTGCAACCGGAAGCACAGCTGAAGTCATTGTGTGAGTGAGAAGAATTGCAGCTATGGTGCAAAATTCAAGGCTTAGTCAATTCTTGTATCATACTGTTATTCGACCCATGCGGGAAGATTCAAGTCGAAGCGACATCTATCCTAATGCATGATGGAGTCACCGTGGGGAACGTTCAACCCATATATTGAGATATGTGGAAGATTGTTGGTGTTTTTGCCTTTGGACTAGTAAAGATAGTCCAACATTGGCTACACCACCAAGTGAGTATCTCAATATAATACTTTGTATGTGTTGAAGTGTGCACGTGGGCTGTAGTGGGGCACATGGGTGCCATGCGGGGGTATTTTATTAGGATAAAAAATGATTAACTTTTCAATGAAAGCTTTTAAGCTTTTTGTCATGCTCTTGGATATTATTCCATAGGAGCTAAGCCCCAAAGGGGCTTAGCGACTCGGGCTCGGACTCGGGTTCAAGGGTGCAAAGTGGTGCTTTGTTGGCGCACTTTGCACTTAGCACGTCAGCATCGTCGCAAGGCGCTTTTGCGCTTTTGTTGCGCTCGTGCGCTAGTTTTATGCGTTCGTTTTATGCTCGGGTTGCATGCACGTGTTGCATGCGCGTGTTGCATGAACGAGCGCTGAGCGGGTACTGAACGGACGCTGAGCGAGCTATGTATTGGGCTGCGATTGTGGGATATCAATTTTGTATATTGATTTTTTAGTCCCACATCGGAAAGAAGAGGAGGATGGGTTTCCATCATTTCCTATATAAAGAGCCCTCTAACATCCTTTTGAGACACACCAAAATTGAGAAAGAGGAGTCCAGAGGAGTCCGTTCGAGTCACACAAGGAGGTGACTACGAGCGTTCCAGGAGTTCTCTTGTGAACTTGCTGGCTCCTAGGAGCAGATCGTCGAAAGAGGACGAATCTTGCTTTGAGCAACGGTGGTCTTCACCGTCCCAGCAAGAATAATTTTATTCTGTCTTTTCCTTTTTCTTCTTTCTTGTTCTATCTCAATTGCAACTGCATTTGCAAGGAAGAACAATGCTTGTTTCTGCCAGTTGGTTTCTGGAGTTAGCACTTTTCTTGAGTTTAGATCTCTGTTCAGGAAGATCTTGTTCCATCCTAACAAGCTCGTTCATAGTTTTGTTGCTACCGTCCTAACAAGCTTGTTCAGAGTTTTGTTGCTACCTTCGTAACAAGCTCGTTCAGAGTTTTGTTTCTGGCATCTGTTCAATCCATCAGAAGATCTGTCTCAGGGAATACCATTTTGTATATTAATAGGCATCTTCAACCTAGATTCTTTGCTAGCTCCACCCATCGATCTTTAAGTTTCTCTTTTGGTTTCAGATCTCATGTTAGCTTAAGGTCAAACAACCAATATCTTTCTAAATCCACGTTTACAACTTGAAAAGTTTTCTGGAAGTCTAAACTCTAATAGATAACCTATTACTAAGGGCAATTTTCCTAATACAGATCTTGACAATGAATACATCTCATGAGCACCAAATGTACTGTAGTTTATGTATACGACAATTACACTCGTTACAAATGATTGGTCAGGAGTTCCTGCAGTCAAGAGCGTGAGCTTGTGTTTCTTGTTCTCTTGTTGCTCAATGAACTGAAGCCACAAGCAGTTAGCAGCTAGGAACTGGCAGTGTAGTAGGTCACCTGAATTGAACTTGTTAGCTTATTTTATATAAGTAGTTCGAAAAGGACATGAATGCCACAACCTCCCACCTAACTATTTTTTCTACGGAAATTATAAGAGTGATTACTCAACCCCATCTTTAGTAACATAGTTTGACTCAATGTTCCAACATGTACTTATAATTCTACAGTTATTGGGATAAACCTGAGCATTGTTCACTCACCAAGTTCATCCATAAAAGTTTATTTTCTTGCCTCTCCATCAGTCCGTCTTATATATGAACCGCTTTCCAGCTTATGCAGCAAAACTTGAATATTGCAAACAATTAAGATGATCAATCCACCGATAGAACTTAAGTTGTTATTCATTTCTTTATCTGTCCCAATATTCAAGGGTTCATTCTTTAGGTTCGTCTCAGCATTAAACTGTAAAAGTCCTAGTGATGTACATGACATTTTAATTCTCAGTGTTGGATTGATGCTGGGTATAGCAAACAATCAGCTGAAAGAAAAAGCTGTTTTTTCTCTTGATCAGTTAATAAGGATAACAATAGAACAAAGGAGTTGAGCTAAAAGGAATGGAAAATAACTCCACCATAAGAAACTAGAGTAATGATAGAGAATGAAACGGAGGAAGTTAAATCTGAGGATGGCGATATAATCTAGTAGAAGCAGTTCGGTTCTTGCACCCTTTTCTGGGACTGCTGCACTCATCTCCATTCTGCTTCTTACGTACTAAGAAGAAGTACTTGTAGTGATGTGGTTTGAAGGTTCTGTAAATCTCAGCAATTGATTCATGGAGGCTTACCTGAATATTAATGGCGAAGGAAGATTCAGGGTTGCTGCTAGCAAGGGAAAACGAAAAGGAAACCCACATACGAGTTTTTTGAGTTTATGAGAAGATCACCTTTGGAGTAGTGAGCCTTAAAAATATGAGTAATCATTTAAACCAGAACTTGATATCTGATTTGGTGTTACCTAAAAGGAGACATACTAAAACAATGAGTTCAGCCATAATTTTGTGTGTGGAGAAAATGGGTAGATATTTAATCTGGAGCAGCATAATTAAACATCCGACCAAAAACCATTAATTCAACACAGCTACATAGTTTCTATTACCACTAAACAATCCAAACTGACACCCCAACAAATTAATATCTCAACAAACATAAACCATACAGCCAAGGTGGCCAGGATTCAAGTTCTTAATTATATTCCAAAAAAAGAACTATCCCATAGTAAGACTAATATTGAAAGTTATAGAAGATTGATCCATCTTTACTTCTTCAGCTGGCCTCATTCTCAGTTTCAGCATCTGAAACTGGCGCAACAGCAGCAGTCGTCATTGCACCAACAGTTCAGCCATAATTTTTTTTTTTTCAACTTTTCTTCAAGAAGAGAATATTAACTTGTATTAGTAACATTGATAAGATAGAGGTCAATTTCTATTAGTAAGTTAGATTTTTTTTTTACTTTGCTTCTTATGTAATATTTTTGACTTTACCTATATGCTGCAGAAAAATTTTCTGGATGTTTATCCGTTTGTTTCATGGGGTGGTTCTCTAATTCCAACATACGTTATTGGGCAACAGGTTAGCTATTTACCTGTTCATGCTTTTATTTACATGGTCACTACAGGTATGCTTCTGTAGATTTAACCAGTTTGTCTTTTGCTTCCATTTGGTTGCTATGACTTTCAAATTACTGTTAATGTTCAGTTAGTAAGGGCTTGTCAGCATGCTCGTTCTTTATGTCACACTGTATAGCTAATAAATTTCCTAATCTATGTCACATTGCTGTAACTTAATATAAGTTATATCATATGATGGATTGTTGGTCTCTAGTTACTAACAGTTATGGGTACTAGATCATTTTATCATCACTATCCAAGCCTTTTCCCATCAGCATGGGGTCATCTAGGAATTGATAGAATTTTTTGACCGACTGCCGATCCGAAGTCAACCCTCCATTGCAGGTGCCAAATTCCTAGTCAGGTAGCTATAAGAATGAGAGGGTCATGCCATATAAAACCTAGATGGCCTATTGGTGGGTAGGGAGACCTACATTTTGGCTATGCAATTAAGGCTTTAAACCTTTTTAGTGTGCTGGTTCTTCTTGGACATCTTAGGATAACAGCGGATGCATTATTTTGTTCTTCAATTACTTTTTGCATGTGTTGATTGTATAAAGTTAAGACTGAAATGTTGCTATAATGCATTCTGTGTGTTTCTGTCATGACGAATATATGTTGTCCTACCTGTTGTTCCCTAAATATAGCATAATGAGAGAGAAGAACACTTAAGAGAATATCACAGACCACACAACATGATAACTGGAAAAGGAGGAATGGGTTTCTCTCCTCTTAAGAAACCCACAGTTTCATAACCAAATTTCTACAAACAATAAACTCAAATAGTAGTTATTGATTAGCTACATAATTGATTTGTCCGGAACTTCAAATAGAGCCATTACATCTCGAATGTTTTACAAGACTTCTAATGCAATTAAGATACTAAAGATGGAAATAAAATTAATCTTCCTGAAGTTATGGGTTAGCTACATAATTGATTTTAAACTCTAGGATGATGCTATTTCCTACCAAGGGGCTGGTTCCACAGGACTACGTTGCACTAGGAATGTGATCCCCCCTTAATTGTGCAAAAAATTGCATTTAGATTCTCCATTACCGACACTGATCGTGCTATCGACGGTCTAACCCGAAGCAAAATTGGTAGTCCAGTTTATAGCTTTTCATAAGAACTAAGGTTTGTCCGGAACTCCAAATAGGTCGGTGAACTAGAACGACAGACCTGTTTGGATTTCTTCAAGTTACTTCAGATCATCTTAAGAGCTTTTGGAGTTGCTTCAACCAAGCTGCAGTGGATAACATTTTGCACAGCCCGAAAGAAGTTGCAGAAACAGAAGTATTCATCTTATGTTCTCATTTTAATCATTGCTAATATTAAGGTTCAGCATCTTATAGTCTCGAGCAATAGATGCTCCGGTAAGGAGGAGCAATAAGATAATAGTTAAAGGAGCCACTAGGACTAGATGTAGGCCTAAATGAACATCCATTGAAGTTTTAAAGAAGGGTATGCTTTTCATTAGTGCGACAGAGGACATGGCCCTTAACAGAGCTGAATGGAAGAAAAAGATTCAAACAGCGGAGTCAAAAAATTTGGGATAAAGGCTTTGTTGTTATTGTTGTTTTTGTATCTTGTTGTAGTCTCTATCAAAACAACACTATCTTCCTCTCAAAGTCTTTTGCGCCATCTCGATTTGCTCCTCTCAATTCAGCTTTGACTTTATATGAATTTGAATAATATTCCTAGCATTGTGATGCCAAATAAAGCAGTGCTGATTTTACATACATCAATATAACTTGTTTGATTTCCTTGTGTCCCTAAATAATTCTGTCAATGCTTGTCAAGAAAATTGTAGAAAGATGTAAAGCTCCTAAATTCTTGGCTATGGTGCAGTTTCTCCCAACTAGCCTGACACTTGACTCAGGGGTGACAAGACCACCCCCTCTTTTGAGTGAAGCTGATTTGCTTAGCTGTATGGACAAGGTGAGAACCTATGTTTTCTTCTGTTACTTTCTACTTACCGTGGACTTCCAGTTAAAGATTGTTTAGACCAATTGTTAGTTATGATTTTAATGTTTGATAGGTAATATATTGGTGGTTATAGTTATGAGACAAGTCTTGTTGATATTTCTGTATCTTGGTGCCAATCTTTCTCGTTCTATTGTTTGCAGGCAGGCATTGGCACAGATGCAACTATGCATGACCACATCAAAAAGTTACTAGATCGACATTATGCGACGAAAGATTCAAATACTCATTTCTCACCAACAAATCTTGTATGTCCTGATTCATAGCGAACTACTTTTGACGATTTCTTCTACTCAGCCTACTTTAAAGTTAATTCAATACGATGGTATGGCTGCATGTACCAGACTTTTGATACTTCTAGTTAACTGATCAATAGTGACAGAGGATAAGAACTATACCTAGATGGAATGATTCATATGATCACACACGAATCACACAGATGCAGGAAACCTAGATAATATAGTAGATGCATGGAGCTACGTGTATATATATCGATGTGCAGATGCAAAGCTAATAATGACGATAATATGGCACACAAAGATCTATATAAACAAAACTATGAATCAACCATGAATAGACAATCTAGAGGATGTCGAAGCTTGCAATCAGTTCAAGAGCAAATTTAGGTTTTACGTGAAGACTGGAGTAATAAACCCTGTAACCGAACTTGCCCAAATCGATTTCGGGAAGATGGTTGACGAAAGGAAAAAGACAATCATATTTTCCCTCTGTCCCTTTCCTCCTCTTAAACTACTGCTGCTGCTGCTTCTGCTGAGTGCTGCTGCCATTTTTGTTAACTGTGCCTGACGCAGCTGCTGTGCAGCTACCTGCTGCAGACCAGACCAGCCTGATCTGGCCAATCAAGACGCTGATAGCGTCCTGCAGTCGCTGCTTCTGTGCTGCCCTGCCACAGTCAACATCCCTATTGTTCTGCCTCCAAGTCCCGAGCAGATTACCCACTTCCTCCATCCTTCTAAAACACTATCACAACCGTAACCCTCTTCCATTACCTTTATTTCCCTAGAAACCAATCATCCAAATTGAAATCTTGTCATCACCAAACACTACTTCCTGAATACTTCTACATTCAAACACTAAGCCTAAATCCTTAGTCCATTGAAACCCAATCCTTTCATTTACTAGTTGAAATCCTACACAGAGAATTGAAGTTGATCGTCTGATCTTGCATCTTGGACACGAAAGCTTCGATGTGAAGGAACCATCTAGGTCGAGAATAGAGCGAGTTTCGATTGCGTAAACATATTTCACAATCGTCAGGTGTAACCCTACTTTTGATTTCTTATTGATTGTGATTCCTGTGATCTTGTAGGATTGTTACTGTTAGATATAATACTAACCATTGATTCATAGTTTGATTTGTGCGGATTTCATTGCATGCCATAACATCATTGATGGATTACATCTACACATAATAGTTTTCACACTTCATGATAATTGCATCCATTAGGATATTATTTAGAGTTTTGCATCCGAGTGCTTGATAGTTATCAATTAATCATCTGCATCACATCTTTCTAGGGTTTCCCTTTAGTTATTGCCCTGCGTCAGCTTGTCAAACATTTTTCCAATGAAGTCATAAATTCTTTATCTTCAACTGTGCATTGTTAGCTTGGCCGACTTTTTTTTTTTTGATGAAATCATAAATACTTTATCTTCTTGCGCAATGTCTCTCTGACGTATCATTATTATTGTTTATTAACAGGGAGAAGCATTAGTGATGGGCTATGATGAGATGGGGTATGTCTTTATGCCTGTATCAAATGATATTAACCCTTCAGTCCAATGTACTGTTACTAACTTCAGTTTCAATCTAATGACTAGTAATTTTTGTATATGTTGGCACAAATATGACTGCTTATGATGAGAAAAAATATTTCCTGATTTTGTGGAGACTTTATGGATACTCGGTTCTAATTACGGGTCAGGAAATTATATTTTTGCTACCAATCTTAATCAGTGTTCATTACATTTAACTTGATATATTAATCTCACAAAACCATGATTATAAAAGGTTCACAACTGATAAGGATTTAAGCATTTGAAATCTTCCTTGCAGAGGCCCAAAACATCTGTAACCTTCATTAATATATATATATATATATATATATATATATATATATATATATATATATATTAGGAAGTCAAATTCAATTTGGATTCCTCTTCATAAGAAGAGAAATCCAAATTGAATTAGTTAAGGGCACATTGGTCAAAGCACCATAATAAATATCTTGACCCCTCATTCCCTATATAAACATATCCCCACCCTCCTTCACTCTCCATCCCTCATCTCCCTCAACCCTATATTAGCAAGGTAACCCTTGTTCCTCTTCAATTTGGTTTTATAACTCTAACTAGGATATATATATATATATATGTGTGTGTGTGTGTGTGTTCAAGAAGGGGGGAGCACTGCTTGTAGCAGCAGTATGCAGCAGTGGCAGCAGCAGCAGTGAGCAGTACCACCAGCAGCAGCGAGTAGTGCCAACAGTAGTAGCTGCAGCAGCTTGCAGCAGCTGCAGGAGCAGCAACAGTGTAGCAGCAGCAGCTGCACGCAGTAGTCGCTGCAGCAGCAGCAGCGCGCAACAGCCGTAGCACCTGCAGCAGTAGCACCCGCAGCAGCTATATATTATGTATATATATGTATCTATGTATATATGTATACTATATATTATCTATATATGTATACTATGTATCTATATATATTATATTGTATCTATTTATATATGTATACTATATATCTATGTATCTATATATATATGTATACTATATATGTATCTATATACGTATACTATATTGTATCTATATACGTATATATATATATATATATTATATATATGTATCTATATATTAGCTATATATCTATGTATATATGTATACTATATATGTATATATATATATATGTAATCTATATATATCTATATATATCATATACATTTATATCTATATATATCATATACATATTATATCTATGTATATCTATATATATCATATACATATATCTATATATATCATATACATATTATATCTATGTATATCTATATATATCATATACATATATACATATGTAAACTATATACTATATATGTACCTATATACATATGTAAACTATATTCTATATGTACCCTATATATATATATATATATATATATTATCTATATATGTATACTATATACTATCTATCTATGTATATTATATATATCTATGTAACTATATATAATATATTGTATCTATATATATATATCTATATATATCATATACATATATATGTATCTATATATGTATACTATATATTATCTATATATTTATGTATATATATATATTATCTATATATTTATGTATATATATATATTATCTATATATTTATGTATATATGTATACTATATATGTATATATATATGTATATCTATATACATATATATATCTTATATATATATGAATATCTATGTATTACATACGTATATATATATATATATATATATATATATATATATATATATATATATATATATATATATATATATATATATCATATGCATATATATGTATCTATATATGTATTATATATGTGTATCTATATATGTATTTACTATATATGTATGTATCTATATATATGTATCTATAAATAATATATAAATATATCTTATATATACATTATTTTTATACTTAGGTTTTTATATAGATATTTGTCCCATCTATAAACCAGAAATAGCATAAAATTAACCTAGAAATCTAGTCGGTTAAGTCTATTTAATTATATTTTACCAATTAATGTGAATTATTCATGATATAGGTTATCTGGACCCCGTCACACTCTGACTTGTTTTACCCGCTTTGGACCCCAGGCGAGTACAGTCTCTGATGGTTTTCTTAGTGATAATTTCTATAACACATGTAGTATTGTTGTATTTGATTCCTGACACAAAGAAACACGGACTAGCATATCTTGTGTTTTTAGACTTTGTTCTTGTACAATACATGATATTCGTGTGATTCTTGTATGCTAGTCGGGGCGAAAAAATGCTAGTTTATATGTGATCATACCCTAATACTGTGCAAATATAATTCCTGTGCAAAGGCTAACCATACACTTCATGCATGATTAACCGGCTCCCATTGTGCAATCCTAAGCCGATCACATAATCAAACTAGTATTTCAAAACACTTAGTGACTATAGATTTCCTTGTTGATATATGACATATTCTCTGTTTATTCATTTTTCCTGTTCATTTCTTACTATGCCTTGATGTCAGTTTATTTATCCATCATGTACTACTTTTCTATTACTGTTTTATAGTCCTTATCATGTATTGAAACGGCTATTAGAATTGTACTCGTTCAATCCTGATTAGATAATATTTCAGGTAGCACTTAGAAGGACCTGTGTCTCATCTATTATGGATTTTTGGAAAATAGCTTCAAGCCCGATTTTACCTCCTGGAGGATCGAGGAAGGCCGCAAGTAGGAGACCCAGTTATGACAATAGTTAAAGTTTGCGGACTTACTATAGTTGTATGAATTATGAATACAAGATTTTGTACTGTAACCTTTATACACATATATATATATCATGTTTTCACCTACCTTAGTTTTGTGATTGAGTATAATATCTGTTTCATTTATATTATGAAGTGTTTGTTATACAGTACTAGTTCCAGACATCGTTCTACCGCCGACACTGTAGCGTAGGCTGGGCGTACCCACGCACTCGTACCCAAACACCTGGGTGCGGGTTGTGACATATTTTTATGGTGGCCCATGTAGGTCAGACTTTGCAAGAAGTGCGATGTCGTAGTAGTACTTAGAACTATAGTACTATTACGAGCCTGCAATAGGATATATGATATTAGGAATAGGAAATACTCAATCACAACTAGGAATTACATCCCTGAATTAAATTTACTGATCTTGATTACTTTAACTGATTTGACATCTTCCATAATTCTTTTCCTTCTCGAATAATACCCTATCTTGTGCCTTAATGATGTCTCCTTATTATTTTTATCATATTTCAGCATGGCACGCTAGATTAGGGCATCACATAGTTTCAGATTTATATCATTTGTGCTTAAGCATAGCTTATTAATAGAACCTTGGGTAGGAGTTGCAAGCATCACTGACTAGGATAAAGATTTGTGCCTGATGTTTGCAAAGGGTATCACGTTAAATTGGGAGACCGTATTTTGTCTGCTAGCTTACTCGTAATGCCACTTCCAAGTTTTGACATTGTCCTTGGAATGGATTGGTTAGGTATGCATTTCGCTAGCATTGACTGCCGCAGAGGTCGTGTGCTGTTTCGGCCTCCAGGAGAGCCGGAGTTCGAGTTTGCTAGAAAGACAGAGAAGCCAGATCGTAGAATTTTTACAAAGCTATAATGGAGGAGAAAGAACTACTGCATCCTATTATTACTGAGTTCTTAGATGTGTTTCCTGAGAAGTTACCAGGATTGCCGCTAGACAGAGATGTTGAATTCTCTATTGATCTAATACCCGGAGCAGAACCAATATCGCAACATGTCTACCGGATCAACAACAATGGGCTGACGGAGCTAAAGAAACAGATCGATGAATTAGACGACAAGGGATTCATCAGATCAAGTTCGTCGCCTTGGGGAGCCCCGGTACTTTTTGTGCCAAAGAAGGATGGATCAGTGCGGATGTGCATCGATTACAGGGCCCTGTACAACCTCACAATCAAGAACAAATATCCGTTGTCGAGAATAGATGATCTCTTCGATCAGTTGAGTGACGCGAAGATATTTTCAAAGATTGACTTGAGATCCGGATATCATCAGGTAAAGGTGAAAAAGGAAGATATTTCGAAGACTGCATTCAGGACTCGATATGGCTAGTACGAGTTCTTGGTGATGCCGTTCGGATTAACTAATGTCCCGGCAGTCTTCATAAACTTGATGAACAAGGTATTCCATCAGTACCTGGACAAGTTCGTGGTAGTGTTTATAGATGATATCCTTATATACTCAAAGACGCTAGAAGAACACGAGAAGCATTTAAGGATAGTGCTTGAAATTCTTAGGAAGAAAAAGCTATGGAAAACTCTCTAAATATGAGTTTTTCTTAAACAAAGTGGAGTTTCTCGGACATGTAGTAACTGGAGATGGAATATCAGTTGATCCAAAGAAGATTGCTGCCGTAGAATCTTGAGCCACTCCAAGCTCTGTTGCAGAAATTAGAAGCTTCTTAGGATTGGCTGGATATTACAGAAAGTTCGTGAAAGATTTCTCTCGAGTTGCAGAGCCTTTAACTAAACTCACTCGAAAAGATGTAGAGTTTGTTTGGACAGAGGAGTGCCGGGTTGCTTTTGAGGAATTGAAGAAGAGACTGGCGTCTTCTCCTTTTTTGACATTGCCATCAGGGTCTGGAGGTTTCACTATTTATAGTGATGCATCGGGGAAATGTTTGGGTTATGTTCTTTAGCATAATGGGAAAGTGATTGCCTATGCAGCCAGGTAATTACGTCCTCATGATAAGAACTATCCTACCCACGATTTGGAGTTGGCAGCAGTCATCTTTGCCCTGAAGTTGTGGAAACACTATTTGTACGGAGAGCG
Organism: Iris macrosiphon; assembly: GCA_036927795.1. Taxonomy (NCBI): domain Eukaryota; kingdom Viridiplantae; phylum Streptophyta; class Magnoliopsida; order Asparagales; family Iridaceae; genus Iris; species Iris macrosiphon. The sequence continues at coordinate 184,209,918 of JAYESA010000003.1, read as the reverse complement.
TGGGGCATCCAATCACAGGCTCAAGGCCCATCTCTTCGAAACCCAGAGTTGAAGAAAGAACTCCGAGTGAACAAGAATCACAAGAATTGTTAGGGGCTGTTGCTACTTAAATGGGTGTACCCGGAACGGGGTTCCGATCTCTAAGCTGCTATAGCTACTCGATCTCGATGGCTAGAAGCGGCTCTTCTCACGGCTCCGTCACCATTGACTTTATTTATTATTATGGTAAATCAGTGTATTAAGATGTAATTCTGAGATCTTATTTCAATTCGATACGTCCACCTATGAGACTCACCTTTGGCTTCGTTGTGTGTCACCACCTCCCACCTATCCTACACATTCGATCAAGGTTGTCACTGCGAAGCTATAGTCAAGGTGCACGGGGTCTTACCGTCTAGCCGTTGGTACTCCGCATCTTCACAGACCACAAGAGCTTGAAGTACGTTTTCACTCAGGAGTTGAACATGAGGCAACGTCGGTGGTTGGAACTGATGAAGGATTTTGACATATCTTTGCAGTATCATCCTGGGAAAGCCAATGTAGTTGCCAATGCCTTGAGCAGGTATCCGGTAGCTATGTTGTTGACACAGGATCGGTATTTGTAGGAGGACTTAGAGAGCTTGGGCATGGAGGTGATAGTTCCTGGATTTGCTATGCAGATGTGGGGGTTGCAGATACACTCAGAGTTGATGGACAGGATCAAGGCAGCCCAGTATGAAAATGTATCTCTGAGGAGCATCAGAGCTCAGGTGAGAGCAAGATTAGAGAATGATTTCACCATTTCTGAGGATGGTTCTTTGTGGCATGGTGCTAGATTGTGTGTGCCTAGTGGGGAGCTGCGTGAGGAGGTGTTACAGGAAGCGCATCGCTCTCAGTATTCCATACATCCAGGTGCCAACAAGATGTATCGAGATATGCGAGAGAGTGTGGTAGTATGGCATGAAGAGGGAAGTGGCACAGTTTGTATCCAGATGCTTAGTGTGCCAGCAAGTGAAAGCCGAGAGACAGAGGCCAGGAGGTTTGCTTCAGCCATTACCCATTCCAGAGTGGAAATGGGAGCACATTACTGTGGATTTTGTGTCCGGACTCCCACGATCTCCAGGAGGAAAGGACGCGATTTGGGTCATCATTGACAAATTGACCAAGTCGGCCAACTTTTGTCTTTCAAGGTGGGTTTGTCTACGGAGAAGCTGGCAGAGATGTAAGGCAGATCGTCAGGATACATGGGGTTCCCGTCAGCATAGTCTCGGATCGGGATAGTCGTTTTACTTCTCATTTCTGGAGGAGTTTGCAGGCGAGTTTGGGCACTCAGCTCAAGTTTAGTACTGCATATCACCCCCAGACAGATGGACAGTCAGAAAGGACTATTCAGACTCTTGAGGATATGTTGCGCACTTGTGTACTAGATTTCGGAGGATCTTGGGAGGATCATCTTCATCTGGTGGAGTTTGCATACAACAATAGTTATCAGGCAAGCATCGAGATGTCTCCTTTCGAGGCTCTGTACGGCCGAAGATGTCGTACCCCATTATCTTGGGACGACGTAGGCGAGCGAGCATTGTTGGGACCAGAAATGGTAGTAGATGCTGCGGAGGAGGTAAAACAGATTAGAGAAAGACTTCGTGTGGCTCAGGCCAGACAGAAACTCTGGTCCGATAGTCACCGGAGACCGTCAGAGTTCGAGGTTGGCAAATTGGTATTCTTGCGAATTTCTCCAACACGTGGCACGATTCGTTTCGGGAGAAGTGGAAAGCTCAGTCCAAGATTTATCGGACTTTTCAGTATTACCGAAAGAGTCGGTGCCATAGTCTACCGGCTAGCTTTGCCATCTACATTAGAGGAAGTACATAACGTGTTTCATGTATCACAGCTGAGACGATACGTGATTGACCCTAACCACGTATTAGATCACTCAGATATTGAAGTGGGACCGAGCCTCAGCTACCAAGAGCAGCCCGTGGAGATACTAGATCACAAAGAAAAGATGTTGCGTAACCGGACGATTTTATTTGTTCGTGTCGCTTGGAATCATCACTCCCCGGGTGAATCTACTTGGAAGAGAGAGGAAGAGATGCGTGAACGATACCCATACCTCTTTGAATTTTGAGGTATTTCTTCTTTCTTTCTGTATGATCTACTTTAAATTTCGAGGACGAAATTTTTCTAAGGAGGGTAGAATTGTAACCTTCATTAAAATATTTATATATATATTAGGAAGTCAAATTCAATTTGGATTCCTCTTTATAAGAAGAGAAATCCAAATTGAATTAGTTAATGGCACATTGGTCAAAGCACCACAATAAATATCTTGACCCCTCATTTCCTATATAAACACATCCCCACCCTCCTTCACTCTCCATCCCTCATCTCCCTCAACCCTATATTAGCAAGGTAACCCTTGTTCCTCTTCAATTTGGTTTTATAACTTTAACTAGGATATATATATATATATATATATATATATATGTGTGTGTGTGTGTGTGTGTGTGTGTGTGTTCAAGAAGGCGGGAGCAGCACTGCCTGCAGCAGAGCAGCAGCAGTATGCAGCAGTGGCTGCAGCAGCAGCTGCACGCAGCAGCAGCAACGTGTAGCAGTCGCTGCAGCAGCAGCAGCGCGCAGTGACAGTAGCACCCGGAACAGCTATATATTATGTATATATATGTATCTATGTATACTATATATTATCTATATATGTATACTATGTATCTATGTATCTATATATATTATATTGTATCTATTTATATATGTATACTATATATCTATGTATATATATATATATATATATGTATACTATATATATATATATATATATATATATATATATATGTATCTATATATGTATACTATATATTATCTATATATCTATGTATATATGTATACTATATATGTATATATATATATGTAATATATATATATCTATATATATCATATACATTTATATCTATATATATTATATACATATTATATCTATGTATATCTATATATATCATATACATATATACATATGTAAACTATATACTATATATGTACCTATATACATATGTAAACTATATTCTATATGTACCCTATATACATAACTTTATATTATCTATAAATGTATACTATATTGTATTTATATAAGTATCTCTCTCTCTCTCTCTCTCTATATATATATATATATATATATATATATATACTATATGTATTATCTATATATCTATATATATATATATACTATATGTATTATCTATATATGTATACTATATGTATCTATGTATACTATATACTATCTATCTATGTATATTACATAGAATCTATGCCCTATATACATAACTATATATTATCTATAAATGTATACTATATTGTATTTATATAAGTATCTCTCTCTCTCTCTCTCTCTCTCTCTATATATATATATATATATATATATATATATATATACTATATGTATTATCTATATATGTATAATATATGTATCTATGTATACTATATACTATCTATCTATGTATATTACATAGAATCTATTTATATTATATATATCTATGTATCTATATATAATATATTGTATCTATATATATCTATATATATCATATACATATATATATAATATATTGTATCTATATATATCATATACATATATATGTATCTATATATGTATACTATATATTATCTATATATTTTATATATTTATGTATATATGTATACTATATATATATATATATATATATATATATATATGTATATCTATATACATATATATATCTTATATATATATATGAATATCTATGTATTACATACGTATCTATATATATGTATATATATCATATGCATATATATGTATTATATATGTGTATCTATATATGTATGTATCTATAAATAATATATAAATATATCTTATATATACATTATTTTTATATAAATGTCCCATCTATAAACCAGAAATAGCATAAAATTAACCTAGAAATCTAGTGGGTTAAGTCTATTTAATTATATTTTACCAATTAATGTGAATTATTTGTGATATAGGTTATCTGGACCCCATCACACTCTGACTTGTTTCACCCGCTTTGGACCCCATACGAGTACAGTCTCTGATGGTTTTCTTACTGATAATTTCTATAACACATGTAGTATTGTTGTATTTAATTCCTGACACAAAGAAACACGGACTAGCATATCTTGTGTTTTTAGACTTTGATCTTGTACAATACATGATATTCGTGTGATTCTTATATGCTAGTCGGGGCAAAAAAATGCTAGTTTATATGTGATCATACCCTAATACTGTGCAAATATAATTCCTGTGCAAAGGCTAACCATACACTTCACGTATGATTAACCGGCTCCCATTGTGCAATCCTAAGCCGATCACATAATCAAACTAGTATTTCAAAACACTTAGAGACTATAGATTTCCTTGTTGATATATTACATATTCTCTGTTTATTCATTTCTCCTGTTCATTTCTTACTATGCCTTGATGTCAGTTTATTTATCTATCATATACTACTTTTCTATTACTGTTTTATAGTTCTTATCATGTATTGAAACTGCTATTAGAATTGTATTCGTTCAATCCTGATTGGATAATATTTCATGTAGCACTTAGAAGGACATGTGTCTCATCTATTATGGATTTTTGGGAAATAGCTTCAAGCCTGATTTTACCTCCTGGAGGATCGAGGAAGGCCGCAAGTAGGAGACCCAGTTATGACAATAGTTAAAGTTTGCGGACTTACTATAGTTGTATGAATTATGAATACAAGATTTTGTACTGTAACCTTTATACACACACACACACACACACACACACACACACATATATATATATATATATATATATATATATATACAACATGTTTTCACCTACCTTAGTTTTGTGATTGGGTATAATATCTGTTTCATTTATATTATGAAGTGTTAATTATACAGTACTAGTTCCAGACAGCGTTCTACCGCCGATACTGCGGCATAGGCTGAGCGTACCCACGCACTCGTACCCAAACACCCGGGTGCGGGTCGTGACAACATCTATTCTGATATACCTATTACAAGAAATATAAAATATACAGGCTATAACTTTTAGTTGCTCCTTTTGTCAATTTCATTATATGATGAGCTTATCTTATTATCATAATTCTATGTCATTCAAGTATGACTATATCATCTTACAGTAAGCTTTACAGCTTTTGCTTCTTTAAAATCAATTTATTGCGAAAAAATTGAATGGATGTGAGAATTTACGTTAAGTAGGTTCTTTTTATTTTATTATTATTTTTGGCTCACATATCTAACTTTTAGAAGTTCAATACTTGAACTCGGTGATCCAAAAGTAACAAAATAAATCCCATCCTTTTCTTTTTGGCAACACTACTGAGTTCACATTATAGTTCATTTCATGGGGTTAAAGTATATTAGTTCAAAGGACAAAGCCATAGCTGAAATTGAGTGGCCATTGTGCAGTTGACATTATTTTGCAGGACACAAACATTATAGCTGTCAGCTTTAGAATGCAAGTCACAAGTGACAATCCTGAAGGACCTTAGGAAACCTGTCATATTTCTAACTAGTGAACTGGTACTATTTAAGGAGCTCCTTACCCAAACCTCCCATACTAATCCACCAATCCTTTCAAATCCTGGCTGATCCCCTTAAAGAAGGATCTCCCTATCTTCCTCACTCTCTTCCAACGACTTCCTTTTAAAGATATATTGTCAAGCTTATGTACTGTTGCAATGGCTTGTTTTTTGTCTTATTTAAAGTATGTTGCACTGACACAGAACGGTAACACGGATAGGGGGAGGGGAGAGAGTTTTAAGTTGATTTATTTACGTTTATACTTTATAGGTATGTGTCCTTTATGTTACCTTATTAAGTTGTGAGGGACAAACCTATAGGAGAATACTATTTAGCAGCCCTCCTTGTTGCTTCAAATTGCATTCACAGCTCTTATTATTTCATGAAAGACTATTTTAAAGCTACTAAAATGTACAGTTAATCGTCACTTGATCTTCTGGTTTTGGCCACGTACTTTGTACATCCTACCTGGCTACCTCATGCTCAGTTTAATGGCTTTTGACAAAGATTCATGAGAAATTTTCAATCTGTTGATGTTAACTCTAGGTTAATAATCACATATGGCTGTTTTGAGTCAATACACTGTATAGGTGCTCATAACTTCAAAATCATACGGTGGGACCCTTCTGTGGTTAATACCATTAAGTTCTTGATGCTCAGGGTAAACCATAATCTTCTATTACACCTATGCATTGTATGCTTATGTCATGGCGATAAATTGATGTATGGTGTGTTTAAATGTTAATTGATAAATTTCACTGATTGATCTTTCACATTTTTTTTTCTTTCTTATAATGATTAGCCAACATTACTTCTGTAATACTATCTCTATTCATTACAGGTATGAACTTTGGAAACCATATCTTAGATCTATGATGGAATGTGACATGAAAGCAGTTAGTGTTGGTACAAAGAGGAAATCTGAAGTTTTAGAGAGTTGTTTGCAGCAGATGAAAGCTTGTTTCTTAGATGTAAGCCAAGTTAAAATATGCGTGTTAGGTAGATGGTTATAATCGTAGTCTTAATAAAAGGTATATTTGTCATCTATTGATATTGCAATTTAGTAATTTTATCCTGGCTATATTTTCTACTTAGTTTGTATTGTTCAGTTCCAAAGAAAAATGAGTTGTTGTTTTCGGAAAAAAGTATTCAAAATCATTATTTTAAAGGAATTCAAAATTTCTACTTTTTTAATTGAACACTAGAAGACAGTGCGCCTGTGCATTTAAAATCACAATCATGGTGGCTTTAGGCAAAACACCCTAATTTCAAGTCTGTAACTTTTGAAATCACCATTTAAGGGAACAGTTAGTTTTGTTAAATTACATTCAACATCAACAACAAAACCTTTATCCCAAATTTTTGGGGTTGGCTGTCAATTTACATTACATATGATAAGAAATTATAGAAGTTAAGTTTCTATAATAAACACTGTTCTAAAAATCGGCCTAGGCGCCTTGCCCATAATTCTGCCGGAATCAGACCTAGGCGGTGTGGAGCAGGCTGAGGTGGGCCCGGACCTAGGCGGCGTTTTGCAAAAAAAAATCCCAGATCCATGATTTTATTTCCAGGATTTTTTTTTTTTGGCGGGGTGGGGGGCGCCTAGGTGGGCTAGGCGGCGGGTGCCTGCTTGACTAGCGCAGAGTGCTTTTCGCAACCTTGATAATAAATAACTTAATATTTTGAATCATAATATTTATTATGTACAATATTTATTATTCAAGTACTTGTGAAAGTATACTACTTTTATACAACAACTTGCAAATTAGGAAAAGTTCAAGGACTTGTTTGCAAATCAGCCAAACGTTTATGCTCTTGTCTTAACCTTCTGGCTACGAAATTCACTTGTAATTTCATATTAGGATCAAGAGAGTAGTATTTAATAAATGCTTAATACACTTTTTCTGAAACATTTGACATTTGCATGACAAACTACTTCTGCCTCATTTGTTCTGTATATCAAAGCTCCAATTAATCTGGACATCTCCTAGGGCAACAAAGCTTTTGTTTGGTCAAAGGAACATATAATGAGGCATGGATTGCAGGATTGTTTTGGTTGAGTATTAATAGACCACGAAGTCGTGTTTTTTTCCCTGGTAGTGATAGAGACAAGCTTCTGGTGATGCTATGTTCTTTGGCATAGTGTTGTCCATAACATGACTTTTTGTGATTGTATGTAGCTTGAACCTACCCAAACTTGTTTGTCTTCTGAGAAATAAATGTTTTGTTCAAATTGAAGTGTACAACTGTCACACCCCGCTCCCACAATAGGGGATACGATCACATGATATAGCCAACAATGCATCAACAACAGGCTTATACCCTGTCACTATGCATTAGTCTACACGAGCTCATTCACTATCCTTGTACATTTATATCATCAACCACACATTTTATAACAATGGAGAAAAATAATGTAAGTCCAACAGAAGTAAATTAAGTATTGTTCCAATTGACACACTTAATAACACTTGGGCAATAAGCCCTGAGCACGCATGCTCCACTCACTAGAAAGCTAGGCCGCTATCAGTCCCCCGAGGACTTTTGGTTGATTAACTCATTAAATCCCCAAGGTGGTGGTGCGCATGGTATCGTTGTTTCCCTATCTCGTCCCCAATTACAATTTTTATGGTTTGCCTACATTTGCTGATTTCACTCAAGTTCAATCAAGATCATTTTGGTATCAAAATCATTTACTTATATCTCTACTTTCATAGATGTTCATGGCTTTCAATTGCTAACAACACACAATCCAATCTACCCTAGACTAACTAACAAACAAGATACACAATCTAGGGAAACAAGATACGAGTCTATAAATTAATTATAACACATAATTACAGTAATATATAGTAATTATGATATGATTGCAAAGATCGAGCAAGAATCCCGTGCCCATTGTTTTAAAAAAAGCTCAAGGCACGCCTAGGCGAGTGCCTTGCCTCATCACCTGGGAGCGCCTAAGCCTCACCTGGAGAAAAAAGCATCACAGGGACAACTTCTCATATTCCCTTTTCATAACAATTTTTTTCATTTTGTAGCTCATGTTAGGTTATACAAATTCGTTGTGTATCCCTAAAATCTCATGAAACTTGAGTTTTTAGATGATAAACTAAAGAAAAGTCACAAACAGTACTAAATTACTAATAGAAAACAACAAAGTAACTTAAGAAGCTCATAAAATAGTCTATGAATCACAACATTAAGTTTAAAAACAATAACTTCACACATAGCCATTACGATAGAATACAAATTGTTCAAATGGAAAAACAAATATAAGATAATCAACGAGTCAATGTTTTACATTCCAAATTCTCTTTCATTTACAAATTGTTCAAATGGAGAAATTAAGCTCATAAAACGTATATAAAAAAAACCAAACAAAGCAAAAAAAAAGCTACATAAAACACCCAACACATCTAGACGTGTGCACAGGTTCGCCTAGTTACCCATTCGTCTAATCTTGTCTTTGGCGTCTTTCTTGCAAGGCATCGCCAAGAGAAGATATGTTGCCTGCCTTTGGATTAGGCGGTGAAACTTTGCCTTTTAGGCACCTATGCACACCTAGGCTACGCCTTTAACAAGACTGCACTTGCCTCATATATCCGAAAAAATGTTATCGTCGTTCGAAAAAGTAACATCGTCAACAATAGCTTTTATTAATAAACCGTAACGTCATTGTATCTCCTAACCAATATTAGGTACAAGGTGAATCTAAATATCTAGGATTTAATTCTGATTTTTATAGATTTTAATAGGATTCTAATCTAAACGACACAATTTTGATCTATATCGCAAACATGATCAACAGGGAATCGACTAACCAAGTTATGAATTATACAACAATAAACAACAAGAATTATCACTAAATTTATATTATAATATTTTTTCTCTAAATTTTCTACCAATTTTAGTTAGGGTTTTATTTTTATTAATCACAAATAACATTATTAATCATATATTGGTTGGTGATAAGGATTAAGAGGTATTGCTAATTCATGAATCTAAGTCACCATAACGATGCTCAAATATCACAAAATTAATCTAAATAATATTCTGATTATTTTCAATTTTTTCTAATATTTTTAATTAGGATTTATGGAATTTACAATAAATACTCTAAAATTCATTGATAGGTTTCCTAATGATAATCTATGTCTAAAAATCAAATAGATCTACATAAATTCTACTAAATACATTTTAGATCAGAATTTATTTACTAATTTATTTTGGAAAATTTTAGATTTTCTTACAATTTTCTATAATGATTTATAGTTTACCAATAAATGTTTCCAAATTAAAGAAATTATTTTAAATTGATATTAGTCTAGTTGTAATTTAATTAATGCTAAACAATTTCAATAAAAATTATATCAGAGATCTAGATCAATTACTTAATTCTCGAAAAAATCTACGAAGAAAATGGTACGAGAATCGTTGCGAAACTCTAAGAAAAACTCCACAAAACTTCCCTAAAATCCAATAACTCGTGGCTTTTGGTCGATTTTAATGGATGAAAATTCGCTAAAAATCTGGATAAAATATAAGGGCAAGCTATGGATGAGTTCAGGGCTTGGAAAAACACAAGTAGGGGATCTGGGGTTGCTTGTATAGATTATTAGAGTCGGTTTAAGACCAAAATTCTTAATAAACATGCTAACCCAACAACCCAATAAACCAATAACATAAAAGAAAATCGCAATAAATAGTAATAAATTCCATAAATATAAAATCTCACTTGGACACTAATTGTAATTAATATCAATTATCCCTAAATTTTCAGTAATTAAAATCATACATTTGAGCCAAGAATTACATTTATTTACAACATTGTCACTCATGTAACAAGACCGACCGAAATAGGTCTGTTACTAGTTTTGTATTAACGATCAAGAAGAGTTATGTGCCCCATTTCTTCTTTCATACTCTATGGAGTAAAGCAACCCCTGCTATTTGATCAAGTGGCATTGAGCCAAGAGTGAATGATAGGAATGTGGCGGAAGAAAAAAGTTGATAAGATCCTTCCATTTAGCAGCACCTTAGGATGGCATAGCCTTCACATTAATGGCGAGGTTCAAACGAAGAAAGGCTTACGGTGGATACCTAGGCACCCACAAATGTATCTAATGGGTTTGGAAGTTACTAAATCAGCTAAGGTAAAACCTTTCCTACAAGTAATTAGTAAAATACTAAAATCCCGAAAAAATAATAACTATGTATAACATTAATCATAATATTATCACAAAAAATTGCATGCCTTTCCAATGTTCCAAACTTGCCCTACCCTACCCTTCCTATTCTCACAGTTCCAACCCTTTTAAGTGTTAAAAATTACTAATTACATTTAATTACAAAATCACTAGTACGAATAACAATTTAGGGTATTACAACAACATTCCTTGATGTTCATACAGGCAAGGGTGAATAAAGTGAAACTCCTGGAAGCTATGGAGGTTTTCTTTGAAAGGTACACACACACACATATATATATATATATATATATATATATATATATATATATATATATATATATATTTCTGATGTATCAGTTATGTAAATTTACTGACTCATTGTTTGTGTTTCAGATCAAATAGATCTTCTGGTGATAATGTCAGAGAGGTCGTGCGACCTTGTAATGCTTGCAATGAGTCTAATATGGTATTAAAACGCAGGCCGGTAATAGTTCTTTTGCTGCCTGAGCTGTGAGCATGTACTTTTGGGGAGCTATACATCATTGTTATGATTCTTTATAAGCTTCTTTCATAACCTATAATTTTTATTTCCTCAGAATGGTGATTTTATGGTTGGGTGCTCGCGTTTTCCTCTTGTGAGTTCCTGTATCCTTTACCCTTCAGAATCTAATAACTTGTGGACCTATTGAAAATTTATCATCAAGTAACTCATCTGATTCTCAATCTCATAACTACTTTTTAGTTTATCTGGGTTCATAAAAATTTAAGTTGGGAAGTTAGTTATTATTTAGGTTGTATTATATTTTAGAAGTCTTTGGCTCCTATTAGGATTAGAGATTTCGAAGAAGATTTGGTTGTTATTAGATAAGGAAAGGAATAGAGAATTTACCTAGCTATATTGCATTGGGGCGGAAAGAGAGATTTTGTGAATCCACATACTGTGCCTATGTTCTTGAAAATGCATAATAGGCGTGCAACTATTTTCTCAAGCATCTGGAGCCGGCTTTTGGGGATCTAAAATCGAAAATGGCTGAGGAAACAACAAAAGGGTGATTAACTGATTTATTTTAACATACTTTTCACATGGAAAGACAGCATACTTTCTTATTGATAAACAACATATACCCAAGGGAAACATAGCTAAGGGAAACAAATATTTTGGGTAAGGCTTGAAACAAGATAACTACTTCAACCCAACAGCTCAACTTATTGGCTGTGAAGTAATGATTATATAGAAACTAATTTTAGCAAAAGGTTGTGATGCAGCAAAACTTCATTCTATGCTAAAAGCCATGTCAGAAGTGGGCCACAAAGTTTATCAAGATATTCTATCATTTATTTTATAGTGCAATGGAACTTAACTTCCTTGGAGCTATGCACAGCAAAAAGGACTTGTGCAGCAGCTGATGGGGAGTCATCAGAGTTTTAGCTTAAGATAGTTTTAGCTCGAGCAAGCTTTTACATTATGATGTCTAATTTTCTTGTTTTAGGCATGTCATTTCTTTTGCGCTTGTAGGCTTAGTGTGTCATGAAGATGCCTGCAATTTTCTATAGCAAATCATATGATCTAACCTCTTCATCTCTTTCAAGTCTAGGGTAACTTGGAAGGTGTTCCTTGGTTACACGAACTAAAATTGTATGACCAAAAATGTAGGTTCCAACTGGCCTTCTAGGTCTTACAGCAACAAGGCCCTTGCTTGCTCATAGCTACCTTGGGTAGGAATTTGACAAATTTGGCACCATCACAGAGGGTTGACTGCTGATAACAGGAATTCCATTAATTTTTTTACAGAACTTTCTTCTGCTACTTAGCCAATCTCATCCTACTGGGAGACAGCTTGGATTATGATGATGACTTTTAAGTGTCTCGTTGTAAATAAATTATTATTGTAGATTCTTTAATTATATCAATCGGCTAGTGTCGAAAAGAAAGTATTATAGTAGAGTATTTACTGTATTAATCGGCTGTTTTATTTGTATGTCTCGCAGTGTAGGAATGTGGTTTGGCTTCCAGGAGCAATATCTGAAGCATCTGTAACAACCAATGTCTGTCCCTCTTGTGCTCCAGGTTAGCTAGTCATGCATCTCTTATCATTCACCTCATTTGATCTCAACCAGGATTTGTTAAATTCAACCTTGTTTCTTATTTTATCTTTTTATTTTTATTTTTACTATAATACAGTTATGTTGTACGCAGGCCCAGTTTTCATGATTCAGTTTAAGTTTCGTCGACTAGAAATACCACCGACGTATGATGTTGACCATTTGGGTAAGTGATGTAAGCTGTCATTTACTTGTTCTATTTATCTATGTCAACACTTTATTTAATGCACATAAGAATGCATTTTATTAACAATGTGACCATAGCTTTACATCCCTAAGTTCTGAACTATTCTGTAATCTTCTTTCACTATTCAAAATTTCCATTCATTAGATGCGTTTTATTGACAATGTGACCTTGGCTTTACATCCCGAAGTTCTGAACTATTCTGTAATCTTCTTTCACTATTCAAAATTTCCATTCATTAGTGTTTTGCTTCTCTATATACCTAGGTTGTACTAATCTAAGCTTCTGGTATGCATCTTTTACATGAATGTCCATCCTACTTTATCTCTAAAGTGAACATTACATTATCTCTAAAGTGAACATTACATTCTTAGCTATTTACTGGCAACAGCCCGATATTATCAAAGAAAACTCAATAACTCAATCTAGCTCTTTTCGTAGTTATGCATCTTCCATAATGTTTTTCCGTGAGCATGCTATGCTACAAAATTAGTCAAGCTTGCGAACAGAACAAAATGAATATTGTTTACTGTTAAACAAGCTATATATCTTTTGTTAGGTATAAAGTTTTCAATACTGTCATTGTTGAGATTCAAAAGACAGTATGTACTGGATATTGAGGAAGAGAAAGGATAGTGACTAAACCTGATTTGGTGGAGAGAAATAATATTTGGGGAATGACCAGCATACCCTCCATAGGAGAGTTTATTCGTATTTATAATAACTCAAGAACGCAAATATGAAAGACTCTAATAAGTCAACATACAAAGATTACTGATAACCTAACGGGAGGTCATAGAAATTAATAACTGAATTTGGAATAATTGATCGGGTTTGCCAAAGAGTTGTGAAGTTGACTGGCGCATATAGAACAAAAAATCTTATTCCAAAGAGTATGATCGCACAACAACGAAATTTTTCGGGTTCACAAATCAGCCTGCTTTCAGTGCTTGAGATTTAATCATGCCTACGATGAATTTCACAAGGAGACGGAATGATGATATGGTCTGTGACGAATCCAGGGTTGGTCCAGTCATGCATGAAGCAAATTTTGGGGTTGCATTTGCAGTGAGTCGAAGTTGCAGGGAGTCGAGGTCTGAGGGAAAAACTCCATGCGAGAACATGGATGAGGATTTTGCTAGGTCGGGTCTGGCCTGGTGTGGCGGTCATGAGGCAGGGATACAGTGGTTATGGAGGCGTTGGCAACAAGGCTCAAGCGGCCATGCTAGGCTGTGGAAGCCTAGAAAGTAGTCAGGCGGCCTTGTGCCTATCGCATGGTTACCTGAAACAGTCTACGCTCCAGATTCCAGAATGAAAAACGAAAACGAGAATGTGAATAACGGGGGGAGGGGATTGTCTCTGTATGTAGGGAGTAGGCTCTTCGGAATGTAATACAAACATAAAACAATTTGAAGGAACAAATATGTAATATAATAGATAGTGTCTATTATAGATTCAAAATTAAGTACCATAATATAGCACCATCAAACATTTAAAACTAAAAAAGATTCATGAGTTCCAAACAAACCTATAAATAAAGTCTTTCCAAAGAGTAGCAGGTCTTATACTCTCAAGGACTTTCAACAACAAAAAAATTAAAGGAAGGGAATCTTTTTCCCTTTACAAGCTTGGCTGGAAACCGAACTATATGTTCTGTTCACCTGTCTGTACATGAATTTCCACGTTCAAATTTACCGGTGTTCCTCTTTCTTGAATGTGCGTTCCTAGAGCAGAACACTACCTATATGGTAAATTCAGGTAATCCTAGACTGTTGGCGTGGATTATCTGATTCCTGGGGCAACAGTAGAAGAGAAGGGAGGAGTTCGCAAATTTTGTAGGTTAGGATTAACGAAGAAAATAATATAAGATGAAGAAGAAGACAAGTATTCATTCGGCTAATAACATAACAAGAAATACAAGACAAGCATACTATAAAGGGGAGAAAAATATATAGGGAAAATAAGATACAAAAATACAAAACAAACATTCGTTCGGCTAGCCTGCTGTTTTTTTGAATGAATTGCACATTATGTGACTATGATATCATGTAATAGGAATGGAAACTGGAAAAGAGAATTTTTATAATTACATACATTTATTATCTTTGCGAACTGACCCTATAATTAAATACATTAATTGTCTTTGCCAACTCACCCTACGTTTGAATGGAAGATGAAAAACAAGAAAGTGACCTTTCCACTTTTTATTGCATTCTTTTTTCCCCATATTTTTATGCATTATTTTTTTTTCAACTTTTTTTGTGTTTTTTTTTTTTGAAAGGATGTATTGGTTTTCTTACCTACTCGCACAATATTTTAATATAAGAGGAGAACAAGGTAACTTTTGAACTTTTCTACTTTCTTTTGCCTATTTTTAAGATTATTTGGTGTTTATATATATATATATATATATATATATATATATATATATATATATATATATATATATATATATGAGCCATATTGCTCATTTTTCTAAATGAGCCATGTACATGTAGACCAATAGGAATATAGTGTACCAGTGCACATGGGTGCACATGGGATGTAGTAATCCATTCCTATTGGTCCACATGTGCATGGCTCATTTAGAAAAATGAGCACTATGGCTCATATATATATATATATATATATATATATATATATTAACACTTTACATTTTTTTTCCAAAGATTGATTAATTAAAATAGTTATAAAAAAATTAACTTTCAATTACGTACATGGCTAAATTGACATGTTAACAGTTTTACAAGATTTGGTCTAGTACTTTACAGTTTCTTATGAAATACTTTTCTGATAAATATTTGAAATCTTACTACATATAATTCGTATTCTTTAGACAATATGGCTATCCTATCTATGTTTCTACATATTTGCTTTGCCGAACATTTGCCAAAATTTTCAAACTTTTACTGAATATTGAACTTCTCAACCTCACTAAATTATTACTGAATACTTGTGACTAAGTTAGAGAGCACTAAACTCACCAATATTTTAGAAAGGCGCAGGGCGCAGTTGAGGTGCACGAGTCCTCTTGAGCCTAGGCACAAAGCATAGGGAAAGACACGGGCTTCAACGAAACCGAGGCACACATTTTTAGATTTTCCTAATAATACATAAACAAACTAATATTTATGTATGTTCGATTCATAATATCATTAAAATAGTAGAAAAAATGGAGTACATAAAATCATAAAAGATCAACAACCAACTTGAAACCATCGTAAAAACTTTAAACAAAATATTACAAGTTCATAATAATAATAATAAATGACAATCCTAAAATTCATCTTCATCACCAACACTAACCAACATATTTGTGTCCATCAACATCATCATCAACAACAACAACAACAACAACAACAACATCATCATCAACAACCTCCAATACAAAACCCATTAGTTACAATAGAAAGATTAGTTGATTAACTTGGTTATACATTTGTAGTGTTTCTCTTCTTATGACCCGGTTGGTGATAATATTTCCAACTAAGATCTTTTCTTGATTGACTTGATAACATTAAAAGTCATGGTAAAACATCTATAATTAAATAGAAAGTTTAGTTAATTATGAAAACACTAAAATACTAAAACATATCTATATCTATTGCAAAAAAAAGGAAAAGGAAAACACTAGGTTAATGCGTTTTATGCACGTTGAAAATAGGCATGAGGCGCCGCCGCCGCTGCCTAGGTGAATGAGCCTCGCCTCATAGAAAACAAGGCGCAAGGGTAAGCCTCAAGCCTAATGGGCCTTTTAAAACTCTGAATCCACTATCCGGCTATGAAGGCAAAATTGCGGAAGTGTGCATATGGAAAAATGGTGCTTACAGATGAAAGGGTTGACGTGGATCATCAGTCGCTAGACAACATGATTAAGACTGGTAGAGGGTCAGATTCACTCACGAATTATTCGCCTCAAGTATCCTAAATCTTTTCTACATCCTTGCTTCTTATTCACAATAATTTGCGAAATTTACGAATTATGTAAGGGAGCGAATTAATCCCATATTCATTCGGCAAGTCTTCCATCAATTTTTTTGAAAAATTCGCAAATTATGTTTACTATGGTGGCACGTACAACTCATGGACATAGCCTCCAACTTAGCCAATGGCTAGTCTAGTATTTGGCATCAAGGGATCAAAACTAGATAACATTAAAACTAAAAGATTATTTATATAAAGTTTAAAAGTACTTACTGTCATCAATTTTCTCTTAAATTATTTATTTACAATTCTAGCTTTACAATTTTCAGATCACAACATAAAATATAGTAATGGGATTGTCATTTCTTCACTCTTTGGGGTTGTGTATCATAGAGATTAATGCAATTCCTTATATCAAATTGTATTACCTTACCTCTTCATCTAGACTTTTTTTAGTTTAGGAAACTTGGAGGGTACTCCTTTGTTGCATGAGCTTAAACTGCAATCCAAAAGGTAGGTCTACCTACCTGACAATTGGCTACCTAGGGCCTAGGTTTTATGGCATGGTCCTCTTATGCTAATAGCTATTTTGGCTAGGAATTTGGCACCACCAACATAGAGGGTTGACTTCATGTCGTATTCGGTTATAAAAATTTGTCAAATCTTGTATAGAGCTTTCTTATGCTCCATAGCCGACCCTATTTTGATGAGAGAAAGCTTGTATGATGATGATGCACATATAGTATTTAAGATATATATAAGAGAGGTATTTTCACAATAAAAATATAAGTGTGTTCTTTTGGTCTTTGGTTCACCTTGGTCATGTATCGTGGTTCAAGTTAATCCAGCCCCAATAATGAATTGGTACCACTAAACTGTTGGAAGCCTAATCTGGATTCAAACGCCACACAATAAATGAATTTGGTGTAGCTCAAGGTTTAAACCCAAACCCTTGCGGTCTCTTCCTGGTTGTACTTGTGTATTAGCACATACACTGATACACAACATAGACCTAGTGAATAACAGCGCCATTCTTGTACTCGTTATATGACGAGGAATTTCTGTCATATACTCTGTTGCAGCATATCAACAACATACTCAATTTGCTACATAACATGTAATGATCAATGTTGGGTAAAACATTGGCCTTGAAGTCTGCAAATTTCATGTGTTCATTGTCTCAATATTGGATCCTTTTATGCTCATTGAGTGGTGTGGTATGTGGTTTAGCCATAGTTGCCAGGAATGTGGTACATCTTGGTTCGCCGTACGAGATTAGGTACGGGGAACATATCATGTAATACGATTGTTCGATGGGGGTAGGTTTAGTTGGGTTGTCATTTCGGATTGTGGTATGTTTTTTATGTTTTACTTGGTTCAGTATAATGTTTCATAAATGAATAAGACTCGAGTGAAAAAGTTCTAAGGCAAAAACTCGTTATTAAGAACATGACTTCATAAGGTATTACTCCAATTTTCCATTCAATATAATCCTTAACTGATCAAACAGAAGCATGGCAAGAACATAGAGCACAACTGGAAGACATCTTGAATTGATTGATTACACCTGAAAATGATAGAAATGTTAAATTAAAAGCAATATCTTAACAAAGAACAAATTCTTAAGTAATACAACACATCTAGAATTGATCTACATTACTTTTTTTGGATTGCTAAACGTAGCAATCTAACTTGTGAGCCATATGTCCCCGGATCAGAAAGAACTGCCATCCGGATTTGAAAATCTGGAAGTAGGTTCCAGTAGTGTAGTCAAAGGAGTGCCCCAGGCACGCCTAAGGTGCTCCTTGCTCCTAGGCGCAGGGACATCGCCTCGTTGTAGTTAAGGCGAGGCACATTTCGTAAGGCGCGCCTTTTTATGAGGCGCGGGATGGTTAAGGCGCGCCTAGACACGCCTGAAAAATATTCAGAAAAGAAAAGCTTATATACTCGTTTAATGTTTCTTTAATACTTTATTTTGTATACAGTTTTTTTCTATTTTCTTATACTGTTTTGTACAATGTTATTTTTATACTTTTTTTCCTTTCTTTTTTCTGTTTTCTTATACTGTTTTGTATAATGTTATTTTTATACTGTTTTTTCTGTTTTTTTCTTTCTGTTTTCTTATACTGTTTTGTATTTATACTGTTTTTATTTACTTTTTTACTATTGTATAATGTTTATTTTGTATACTGTTTTTTACTATCATTTTCATCTTTTGATGAAATGAAAGTCCTATTAATTTGAATTATCCTTACAAAGCACTTGAAGAGTATCTTAAAACTTCAATTCAAAGGGTACTCATATATATATATATATATATATATATATATATATATATATATATATATATATATATATATATATTGCGTCTCGTTGCGCCTCGGACGATATAGACACTTTGCGCCTCGAGTGCACCTTGCGCCTTTGACTACCTTGGGTTCCAGGGATATGAGAGACCCCGGTAATTATGTGCCCAGCACCTGTCAGTGCCTGTCGACTGCTTATGAAGATTTTCTTCCATTTCAATATTTGGGGCTTGTGAAAGTACTCTGGTTCTGTCTTTGTTGGTTGCAGGTGTTCACCCAAAATTCAGTCTGTTTCCATTAAAATTAAGTTGTTAGTTACATCTGCTTTTCATTTGTAGTAAATAATTTCAGCATTGCATTTTTGCTGATGACGCTACAAGAGAATTCATCTATTTTATTTTACTGTAAAACCTCTCTGTAGTGATATTCTATATATATAGTAATAACCTCCATATAGTCAATTATGGTCCCAACTTGGGCCAGCTATAAGAATAAACTCCACATTGTAATAAAGTTATTATTATTTTAGGTCCCGTCTTAAGGAACTCGCCTCCACAGTAATAATTATCTGTATATTCCCAACACTACATAGATACATGTACTAGTTTATGAAACTCTCTTTTATCAATGTCAATACCTTGGATTTGACATGCTCCATTAATTAATTATTAATGTAGTGCATACTTTACCTCTGTACCACTTGCACTAAGGATAACTAAGTTAAAATAATAATTTTTGTAACTACACATCTATTAAGTTATAACCTCCTCGTAGTAATAAAACTAATTTGGTCCCAAAATTATGACTATAGAGAGGTTTTCCTGTAGTATTTCTTAAGATGTAGCTTTTTTGTGCCTAAAGAGAAAATTATGTAAGGCGTTTATTCATAAATAAAATCTATGATTTGCAATGCATATACAAGGTTTGCAATATCCGTACCGGAATCTGTTTTGGACTTGTCTTGTTAGTATCAGTGGTTTCAGTAGTTTTGGATCAGAGTTTCAGAGTTCTTTGTTACGAAAAGTCAAAATTAATAATAATAATTATTACTGAAAATAGAAAATATTTCATATATTTAAGCATAATTCTAGATATTATTTGTTACTTGTTAGCTTTGTATGGAATAATATCAAGATTGATGGATGATGTAAATCTATAAATATACAACTTTGACAAATGGGAATCATTACAATGTGTCGATAAGGAATCTTGTCGACATGTAGCATGTAGATCTTCAACATTTCGAATGATTGTGTCGACACAATTTTCCCTCTTTCCTTGTATTATTTTCGTTGTTGAATTGACTGGAAAAGAGTGTCAATGTCGGTATCGATTGTCACGCACCTATTATGTCAAATCAATAAATCGTCATCAGACGTGATGTCGTACAAATTTAAATTGTACTTCTACAAGGCAAGAACGTGCAAGCGTAATAAACCAATTAAAAAAAGGTTGAAGCAACAACACGATATAAAAAGAAATAATTCTCTTTATTCAATAACTTGAAATGTAATACATAATCTCTCTTGATCAACTGAAACTGTCGACTTGGCTTACAATTTACAAAACTGACAAAGTGACATGAAATAATATCGTTACATATATCATGTTTTTTTATTACATTGAAAACATAAAACACTTTTAAACTTGAAAGGAAACTTCGAAATGCTTCAGAAGAGAGCTGTGATTTCTTTGCAAGATTACTGACACCTTTGAACGTCCACCTTATTTCCAATACCCGTAATCGGATGTGAGGGCACGAGTACGTGAGCAACGTCCTGCCTACGTCGTAACAACGACGTAGAACGCTATCTAGGTCAACAATATTATCTATCAACATCTCATAATATAATAATATTACATGTCAAAGATATCTCAACTCCATAAGGAGGACAAGATGATAATATAAAGTCAATGTCAATACTCAATCACAAGAAAATCTATAAGGAGGATAAATGACACGATATGATAAAACAAAGAAGTCACAATTAGATAGTCCTCAACATCAATATCAATCTAAACAAGTCTAGGAGTAATAATAATATATCACAAAAGTCTAATAGGCTGGAAATAAATCCAGTACTATAATACTGAATAAAGGTAACTAGAATAACTAGTGATACCGGCTAGGCCTTCCGGTAATCACTCATGAACTAAAGGGTCCAAAGCTGCAACTGCTACCTCCTGCGGTTCGTAACGAGTCTGACACAAATTCTTCCAATACTCTGAAAAATATATCCAGTCATGATGGAGCGAGTACAATCAAATAGTAGTTTCAAGTTAATTGATAATGACTATAAACAAAAATATAGAATGTAATACAATACGAGAAAGCAATAAACATATATCATAGTATGGTAGAAAAGAGAAAGGTAGTCTAGAGCAATATGTCATAAACTGATCACAATGAAATGGAATATAGAAAAAAACTGCAACTATACTAAGTTTTTTGAAATACTAGTTAGATATGTGATCGGCTTGGGTTTAACATTGTCTACTTAACCGTGGATAAACTTTGTCTATCTCAAACATTGAACATTGACTAGGATTTTGATCACGTATTTATCTAGCACTTCCCCCGTCCTGACTGGTTACAATGGATCCAACCATGACACGTTACAATGCAATGTACTCAAGGAATTGTCTAATGTTAAACATTGTCTAATAACCGTACGAGAATACGAGAAATAATGTAAACATATAATAACATCTCATGACTGAAGATCCATATGTGTACTAGTCCGCGTACCATCGTGCCAGGAATCAAGTAAAACATTTCTAAATACTTGTATAATAGGAATTATCAAACAATGGAAACTATCAGAGAATATACTCGCTTGGAATCTGGTGTGAAATGTCAAACAGTCTCCGTATCAGTGCCTCAAGGACCTAAATAGGAAATATCAAGTCACAATAGTGTTTTGGAATTATGAACATGTTATACTATCTTGCAACTAGGTCTCTAAGTCATTTCTAGGTCAAACTAAGTCGAAATAAGTCAAGACCTAATTCTAGGTTCATACTAGTTATACCTTGCTAATAATTAAGGTATATTAGTTAATACTAGTAAATACTAGCTATATTAAGTCCGTACTAAATTTTCTAGGCCAAGCCTTGTTAAACTAGGTTTCTAGTGTGCACTAGTTAATATGAATACTAATATACCATATATATATATATATATATATATATATATATATATATATATAACAATACCTTAGCTAAACTTATCAACTTAGGCAATACCTAGCCCAAAATCTAATACCTTACTATCTATATAGATCCTTACCTTAACCCCCACTGATACATCATGCCCAAGCTTCCTACTAGGTACTCACCCACATACCTTGACTAATTCTAAAAACTTCTTACCGACACTTGATACCCATGTATCAAGTGCACTGATACTTATACCCTAAGGTACTCACACCACACAACCTACTGCCCCAGGGCCCATACACACCCCAGCTACACACATACCCTTGATACCTATACTAGGATACCTTACACTTTAACACTACACTAATACCTTAACTCTACACTCAACTCACCCTATATCCATGATACCTGAATATCATGTGGTACCACATTAGATACCCTCAATATCACACTCACAACTAAGACACATAGCAAACTCGAGCCACACTTCACCCTACTGTTACTGCTCTTCACCAATTCTGGCACAACTCCACACCCCCAGGTACAACTTAATTCCAATACTCACCCTCACATAGATACTTGAACATACCACGACTTCCCTCCCCTTACTGTTAATAGGTTGTTACCTGAGCACCTTAAAACAACACATCTGACACCCCTCTTAAGACTTCCATATAGGTATAACTCAACTAACACTGCCCCAAAATCCGATACCATTCCTACACAAGCACCTTGCTGATCAGTTACCCCAAACTGATACACTACTACAGGTAATGCTTGACTACTTGGATTCATTCCCTTGTGATACAAAGTTCTGTACATTATTTGCTCTTGCAAATACTTCCCACACTTACCCATCAGTCCCCCAGGAACTTCAGTAACCCGAGCCTCATCACTGAGCACTGGCACCCCCCCCCCCCCCCCCCCCCAATCTCTCTCTCTCTCTCTCTCTCTCTCTCTCTCTCTCTCTCTCTCTCAGTTGTTGCAATGCAATATTAAGTATTTCTCTACTCTACACAGGTACTGCTGTGCTATTGCTAAGTCTGCACTCATGTTGCAGTTCACACCTCAAGCTGTCCTAAACACTCTCCCTCACTGCATCATAATGCAGTCTCTCCAATACACCCCCTCCCTCCCTCCCTCCCCTTCTCACTGCTATACATAACCAAACAATCCACACAGTGCTCTGCTACTGAACTCATGGCATACTCTTGTCATACTCAAAATGAGGCACACCCCTCTTCTCACCTGACTGACATTTCACTAACACTGATACACCATCTCACAACTTGAACCCCACACTAGCACACCACCAACAAGCTCAAGTACAACTCCCAATCTATTCAAGATTGCAGCAGTGGCAGTTGCTCACTGTCTTGCAACATGAAATGCAACTCTCCCACAACCTGCACAAGCACTCACAGATGCAACTCACTGCACACAGTCACGTAAATACTCTATACACACTCTGTGATACTCTCTTGTGCACCACACATATAACCCCAACATCTAATGCACCCTCCTGAACCAATCTAAAGGACACTAGTATCCCATTCCAAGTTGGTACACCACAACTCATTCTTCACACACAGGTAAACACCACATCACACAAGCCACACACACACACACACACACACACACATATATAGCACTTGAATTAATATAGATAACACACACTACAATAATACATTAAATCAAACACTTGGTGTGCAAACTCAAGTATCACTATAATACTCACCAAAAACTCATGATACACTTGTGATACTCCTTCTAAACCATGATACGACCATCACCAACACTTGATACACATCACAAATGATATATATAATATAAACACACCTATAAACAATAGATCTAAACATTATTGGTACCAATGGACACAAAAACTAGTGAAAACACCAATCCACCTTCCTGTATCATGGCGTATCATGATACGTCCTATTCGTATACAATTGTGGACACGTATCTACCCTTATAACACCAATACAAGTTTAAATAACCCCCAATTGACCATATGACAAACACTTGGTGCACCAATCTCGGATTTTTTTCAAATTGGACACAAAACTCAATGTAACTATCACCACAAGGCCTACTAGAACCTAATTCTTCTTCCTATGGGTAGTCCTTAGCCAAGAGAGGGTTTCCTATAGGTCTAATACTATAAATTAATCATGAAATTGAGGAAAAATAGGTATTATACCTTTTGAAAGCCAAATCCCAATGAAACTCCTCCGGGTGGATACGAAATGGACACAAGCTCCTAGAATATCCTCTCCAATGAGTGCTCTTTGCAATCCAAGCTCCTAGGCCTCCTTGATGATGAATATGAGTAGGAAATGAGGGGAAATTGAATGGAATTTGGTGTTGAATGGGTTGCTTGGGGAAGAAGAAATTTACTAGTGGAGTGAAATGAAGTGAAATGAAATGGCACCAAATGATTTCTCTCTCCTCCCTCTAGTGTGGCTGGCCTCAATTGGTTGGGTTGGGATGGTTGGGGAGTCCACTAGTCCCTTCTACAGGCTTCTAAAGGTTTCTAGTGGGTTCATGTGTATTCTCAAGGCTTCTTTTAATTAATTAGGGAAGGAATTACTCTAATGAGAAGGAATATTCTATCCTCTAAGCAATTCTAATCTAATTATGAAACTAAACCAATTGGGTCATGGGCCTACATGTAAGGTGTCATCTAGGTCCAATAGACTAGTCCAAACTAACTAGCTAACACAAAGACCCAATTATATGTATACAACTAATAATACTAATAACAATAAATAAAAAAATAATGCTTCTAATATAATTACCAAAAATTTATGAAATGACAAAAATACCCTTGGTCAATCCTACCCCCCTTAGAAAATTGTCCTCGAAATTTAAAGATGATTGCACTCCCTTCTAGGTCAAACCCCTAACCCATCTAAGATCATACATGCATACAAATTAAAGGGTCACTAATTATTATCAATATGTACGGTTATGATCTCTATCTGTCATGGTATTGCACTCTCTATCAGGAATTACTACTAATTATAGTCTAGCATGGAAATTGAAATCACTGATGCAAGCTAAAGGTACTAAGGAGTCAATCAATTAATAGATGAAAATGGACAAGAAGAAAGAACAGAACAGAACCTACTAGTCCATCACCTGCAGCGTCGGTCTCCTCGACCGTCATCGCAAATGCCCAAATGCCCTGTCCTGTTGGGGTGTATCCCTATGTTGGTGATGAGCAACCTGCGGTGCCACAAGTGGCCTAACTCCACATCTCTGATTTTGATCTGCACCACGAGCTGGATCATACGAGTTGATGGAACACTCCCTCACCTGATGATCGGGGGAATCACAGTACAAACATAACATGAGCCTCTTCCGACAGTTCTTCCAATCATGCCCATGCTTCGTACAAAAGGCACAAGGAAAAGTCTGTTGGTTCTGCCTCTGAGGCTGATGTGGAGCCTGATGAACTAGCGTACGAATTGGTGCATGACATTGCTGTTGATGATGATGTTGGTACGCCCGCTGCTGGATATGAGAACGCTTGGCTGGTCCCGCACTGCTACCAGCACCACCCGAAACGTCTCTGCCTTTGTTGGCCCTAAGTTCCAAGTCATCCTCTGTTGTTTGTCTCTGCCAAGATCTCCTCAAACGTCGCAGTACGGCGCCTAGTAGTGAGTGATTTGACCTTCCTGATCAAACCCTTCCTGAACTTCCTGGCTCGGACCACTGGGTTCTGCAGAACATCTGCTAGAGCTCGCAATTGGCATTTCTCACTAGGTAGAATATTACCAGGAGTTGAAGACCGACTGACTAATAGGCTTCCACCGGGGTTGGGATATCAAATGTTTCGAATTGGGTTCCTTTCAAAAGACAGATCGGGAAATAGCTAAGGGTTAAACCTAAACCATCGACTCGGTGAACCGACTCAGACGACAAAACTCTGTGGCATACTCATCCACTGTCATGTCCCCTTGCACCAAATCCAGGAACTAGCTCTCCAAGGCACTCAAAGCCACATCAGGGAAGAACTTTTCCTTGAAAGCCTCCCAAGTCAGTCCCGGTCTGGCAAATCTTGGCTCAGTGCGGTACCAGGTGAGAGCGATGTCAAACAAGTGGTTGTCTGCCGCCTTAATCTGCAAACTCTGTGGAATCTGGGCTAACTGTAATATCCTCTCAATGTCCTCAATCCAATTATCCGCATACAGTATCCCTTCCGTACCCTTGAACTCCCGAGGCAACATTATCTTGAAGTCCACTATGGTACCCGGTCTCGGCTGCTGCTGATCGGGCTGATACGAAGCAACTAGTGGCTGGGTGAGCGCTACTCTCTCCACTGCAGCTAGCGCAAGCTGGTGGGCATTTTCAGTGCCCTGACACATCACATTTGACTGTCTGTGTTGGGCCTCGGCCTGGGCTCTCTGTGCCTCCATCATCTCTCTAAATAGCGCAAACATCTGCACGACATCCACTGGCACTGGAGATGGTGAAGGAAGTCCCTCTGAAGTAGTCGGAACCGTCCTCCGAACAGGTGAAGGAGGAGGACCACCAAAAGCGGCTGAAGCTCCCACCTGGACAGGTGAAGTAGGAGGAGCAACTCCAGCTGCCCGAGTAGAAGGTCGAGAGGTGGTAGACCTCTCGGAAGCTGTAGCTACCCCCGAGCGGAAGAATCTGATCTTCAGAGCCATCTTGAAGTCAGATTGAAACAAGAAAAAATCAATATGGCACAAGATAATATATTATCAAGGAAAGACAACAATATCAAGGATACCAAAGAATTCAGAATGAATCAAGATTAGCAATTTCAAGTCAAATTGGAATTCCTAGTTGTGATTGAGTCTCTCTCATCCCAGTATCCCATATCCTATATCTTATCGCAGACTCGCATTATTACAATTAAGCCGTTGTACTACCACGACATCACACTAATTGCGAAGCCTGACCTGCATGGGCCACCACAGTGCGGTGTCAACCTAATTCATCCAAACCAACATAATAATCTTGTGAACCATACATTTGATTAAAGTCATCTTTATACTTAGCTAGTGTTTGTTAAATAGTCATAATCAAGAATATAAAACAGAAACATATCACTTGTATATGGATATCTTACCCACAATCGACTTGTTTATTCCTCTAAAACAAGGATTACAGCTTACTATCCTGCAAAAATAATCATTAACAATGCAGCATGTCTATATGACGGTAATTAGTGATTTCAACACCATAGATTGTACATGATAATATGATGTGTTCTTCCAGTGCGAGTAATTTGCCCTACTGGAGGTCCTGCAATATCTCGTGCTTGAAATACGGTCTACATAATTTTATCGTAGGTCGATACGGTTCCCGTGCCCCGGTCGAGAAAAGCAAACATTGTGCGCAAGTTCTCCATGACCATGCAAATACGTATGCAACTTAGCTATAAAACATATTATGCATGGTAGTGGAAATTGAAAAAATGTTGTCAATTCTCTTTTCATACTTCTCATTTCTCGAACGAATGCTCGTAATATCTTTCCATTTCCGGTTTCTCACAACTAGAGACCTATCATCCCAAACATTGCTAGCGATTCAATGGTCCCAAACCATTTCCATTACCTTTTCCATGAAAACTGAATACAACATCAATGAAATTACACATTTAAGAGTTTTACTATTTCATCCTCGTGCATAAGTGCATCAACAGTTTACAGTTCCGGTATTTTAATCAATAACAGAAATATTACACAAGTGATTTCTTTTATCTTTATCTTCTACTATCATTGATCGTAACGACGTTTGCAAGGGAAACCAAGAGAGTTCTTTTATTATGACTTGAAAATAAAGGAAAGAATGATCGACGCCACTCACCGATCAGAGAATTGTCGAGAGAATGAGACCTACTTCGCAACGATCAAGGTTCCCTTATACGTCCTCATGCAATGACACCAAGATCGGATCATTTCTTTTTCTTTCAGAATCCCAAAATGAATGCAGAAATCGATAAAAGTGAACAATGAAATCATTCATCGAAAACAATAACGAAAACACATTTATAAAAAACCAAGTAGCAAAAACGTCCAACGAAAACAACAAAAACATTCAACGAAAACAACATTGAAACAGATGGGAAGAGACTCTTATACAGAGTTCATTCTCGAAGGCACGATTTGCTGAATTTTGGACTTATTCAAACAGAAGTCAATGTATGAATTGCATAGGATCTCAATACATTTATTCCGATCGATTCGATGCCGAAAGGTTTTCCCACATGGCCCAATTCCGGCTGAGTTATACTAGCCACAAGTCAACATGATGCCACCCCAGGAGCAGGGCACTACATCGATAGCAGTCAATATTGTATGAGGACATTCCAAAACGATGTAGTGTGGCTGATATGTGATATGTGTCGGTATCGGCCGATACTACGGAGCTTGCTCGTACGTGCTGTGATCAATTTTATGTTCTCAAATTTGTAAACATACATGGATATCTGACTTTACTAATCTTCATTGACATTTTTTGCTTTCCAGGTCGTATTGGCGGCTGTGGTGTAATACTGAAGGAACTAATAGAGATGTCTGACTTTACTAATTTGCATTGACAGAAGTTTCTGCTTTCCAGGTTGCATTGGCGGCTGTGATGTAATACTGAAGGAGTTAATAGAGATCTGCGGAACAGGATCCCGCGCCGTTTCTGGCATAACAGGTTTGTCAATTTATACAAGAAAGATTTGAATATGAACTAACATTACAACTGGCTAGGAACTTTTAACCGGCGGTTAATGTGGGTTGTGCATGATACAACCTTCACTACCTAAACGGAACTCTTAATTTTCCCTGTGTATCTAATTTAACCAAATTGTCTTAAGATAATTTGACAAGGACTTTCTGTTCAGCTACTTTAGTAAGGGTTTCCACTAATATTCTTCTAGCTAGTATAATGTACAAACTTTTGAAGCAGATTTGTGTTTGTACCACAAACTTACATTTTTCAGATATTTTTATGACAGCCATTCATTGTCATTTGGTGTAACCTGCAAGACATTGTTATTATTTCTATTAACAAAAAGAAAAAATAAAAAGGACTTCGTCATATAGGTTGGACAAACAACTAACAAGTTACTAGAATCAGGCAAAATTCTATCAAACGTTAATTTCAAGTACTTTGGGTTACATAAATTCATTTTTTCTCTGAACAATACGCTAAGATAATAGGTTTTGTTTTACATCTTAGTACAAATCTCTCCATGAGCTCTGTTTTAGTAACATCTCTGTGATGAGTATTTGGTGAAATAAATTGATTATGATATGGAGAAATCTCCACAATTGAACACTATATACAGTTAATTCAGTGATTATTCATGTCAATAAACCAAGACTTATCAAGTTTCTAGATAGTATTTGGATGAGGTTTATGCTATTCTTTTGTATATCACATGGGTCAAACCCAACTTTGTTGTAGGGCTCCGGCTATCTCCCACCCATTTGCTTTTCATTTTGTTTTCAGTAAAGGGCCAAAAGTCCCCACCAATCAGGTGGTTTGCGCGCGCGCACACACACACACACACACACACACAAATCAACTTGGTCAAGCATCTTTTTGATACTATGCTTACTGCCCTTAGCGAGAGCACAGCGACCTTCGGAACCTCAAAGCAGCACTAGGAGAGGAAATTCAAGGCAGGATCCTTGTACTCATTGCAGGCAGACGGGGCATTCATCAAATGACTGCCCTTCTCAAGTATCTCGTTCCCGGAGTGCTCAATCAGCTAGTGCCCGAAATGCAAGTAGTAGTACAGGTAATCAAATTTACTTTCTTCTTGAGGATTAGAAACATAGTGATCCATTGCTATCTATTTTTAGTACTTCCAAGTTCACTGATAATGTAGTATGGGTTATTAACTAAGAATCGTTTTTTTACCTTGTAATACTGCACAGGTCAAGTTTCATGCGAGTCATGTGGAGCACCATGTCCTGTAAGAACTGCTAATACAGAAAATAATAGAGGAAGGAAGTTCTACAGCTGCCAATCTCAGGAGTGTGGTTTCTTTGTGTATGTGCTTGAACACTATCTGACATTGTCATTCTGATGGTTCGTCATTATTAGATTGAGCAGTAGAGTATATCTAACACTTACTCTTGCCTGTCCAGTGGCCTTTATCATTACAGCCCTTTCTTTTTCTTCATTGTTCTGTAGGCCATCCTTGCCAACTTTCCTCCAACAATTTCCCCATAACAGTAAATGCATTCCTTTTCTGATCCCATATTTATGTTGTTATATACCTCTGGATATTTTACTTATGCTTTAGTATTTAGCCTTGCGCTCCAAGTGATCAGATTTTATTTCTTTGTTTCTTTGACGGAATAATATGTTTCTGATCTCTCTTTACTGTATTGAATATTAAAAAAAGTGAGGAAATGAAGGAAAAGTACAAGAGAATGTCATCTTGCACTGTTTGGTTGCAAGGTTGGAACTACGAGAGTATAAAAAGAAACTGAAAGAAAAATAATAGTAAAACCTTCTGTCATACTCTCTTTTCTAACGGATTAAAAGTTAGAGAAAGATGGGAGGGAGAGCTTGCTCAGTGCAAGATCACACTTGGGCTGTTCCCAATCTTTGCCTCTCTTTTATTTATTTTTCCTTTTTTTGTAGTCATGTTTGAGTATCATGCTCAGCAATCATGAAAAATTATTTCTTTACTTTATTTTCAGTTTCTTTATTCATTCTCACTCTTAATATGGTCACTTACTTTGCTACTTAGAAAACTGAATTTGTAATTTGCTAATTGGTAAAGGATAAAGTTAGGAAAAATGAGCTTTGGTTAGATTTATATTTCTTTCTTATCACTTTTAATGGAATAAAGTTTCAGAATTGCTATTACTTTACTGCTACATGCTAACTAATCTCTAAACTTGATTAAGGCAATCTCTACTACAGCTCATTTTATTAGTTTTTATTTTCTAAGACGAACCTGCTATGAAAAAAACCGTATGAGTTTACCTTGTGGTTCTAAATGCAGGTGGGAAGATAGTTTGGACAGTGGTGGAGCTCGAGGCCGTGGAGCATCTCGTCGGGGTGGTAGTAGTAGCAGCAACAGGCAACCTTCATCCTCTGGAAGGAGAGGTGGTCCTGGCAGAGGCCGTGGTGGCCGAGGACAGAGAGGACAGAACGATGGAGTAACGTTTGTGTCAGTAACAGGTGAACCAGTATCGGGCAGATGTTATGTCTGTGGTGATCCATCCCACTTTGCGAATGCCTGCCCAAGTCGAGGCAGGTGACCATAGCAGGACACTAGGTTTTCCCTCAAAATTTTCTGACTACTGTATGTTAACTGTGTACTAATGATATCAAATCTAACTCCATTTTTGTTAGTGATTTGTCTTTGGAGTTGTGTACTCTGTGTAAGAGTACTGAATTGAGGAGAGCTCCTCAATGTAATATAATGACAAGACAAAATGTAATAAGAAAGTACACATTTATGATGGAAAATGATGTTGTATTTGGTAATGATAGGTGTCAAGTCACAGCAAGGTTTGCAGCTGGATCTAATGCAATCTGAGTATTCTGAGACCTAAAAAGTAGTGACAGCTAATTCTTATACATGGATATGGAAGTCGTCTTTCTTTTCTCGACGGTGAAGATTAAGCTCATGACCTTACTAGCCTAGGTTGATACAACTTGATAGGATCCCTCTTTTTATTATGTATCTATGTTGCCATATGTGAGTGAAATGGGGCGTAAAGAGGAAAGGGCAATTTATAAGGGCACTACACAATTTACTCGGGACTAGCCCATTGAAAAATTAGGAAAAATTACAAGTTTGCCATCATGAAAGTTACTCGGGGCTAGCCCACTGTTATAATCAGGACTGTCGAAATTTTGACAGTCCTACCACATGGAAGGACTGTCAAAATATCGACAGTCCTAAAAGTAGGAAGGACTGTCACAATTTTGACAGTCCTAACCTAGTTAGGACTGTAAAAAATATGACAGTCCTAAAAATTGTTAGGACTGTCAAAATTTTGACAGTCCATTTCCCAAAATTACAAGTTTGCCACACTTGGGGCTGCCCCACACCAAAGTATAAAAGTGGAATGGGTTTCTATTTTTGGCATTCCACCTAGACTTAAGAAACCCCCATTCCACCAAGGCCAAACCTAAATTTGGAAATAGGTAGTTGTAGTTGGAGGAGTATTTAACTTTGGTGATACTCCAAGGAAAATACTTATAACGGTATGTCTTCGACAAGCTACGTTGAATAAGTTTTGCAATTGTGCGAAAAAGATTTAGTTTCTTTTGATTAATGTAGGAACAATGCATGAAAAAATGTTCGATGACGAAGTCGGATCGTCCAATTCATTAATTATGCACTCCGGACGTTCCGAAGAACAAGTTAGTTGTTCCGAAGCACGTTCGGTACGTAAAACGACAACCCTAATTTGACAGTCACGAGTTAGGACTGTAAACATTAGACAGTCCTATATAAATATAGGACTGTCAAATATTACACAGTCCTATATAAATATAGGACTGTCATAAATTCGACAGTCCTAATTAAAAGTAGGACTGTCATAATTATGACAGTCCTATATAAAAATTGGACTGTCAAAATAGTGACAGTCCTTGATATTTAGATGAAGTTATTAATTTATATATTTTTTTATATTGGTTATAGGAACCTTGTTCAGAGATTGTGGTACATCCTGGCGTTGGTGTTGATGTGGATGATATTTTCACAACGGATATTGAATTTGCAAGCCATGAAGAAGCAATAGAGTGGTGCAGAGAAGTTGGGAGACGACATAACGTAGTTATTGTCATTGCAAGATCCATCCGATCTCGGCCGGGCCGAAAATATCTTGAGCTTGGATGCGAAAGAGGAGGTGTGTTTAGGGATCATAAAAAAAAGGGTGTTGTTGAAAAAGAAATTCCTAAGAAAAATGTTGGGACGAGAAAATGTGGTTGTCCATTGAAGGTGTTGATTGTAAAAGTTGAAGATGTGAAGTGGATAATCGAAGTTAAGAATGGAAGACACAATCATCCTATTCCAGGGACGCTTACGGGTCATGCCTACGTGGCACGTCTGAAGGAGGATGAAAAAAAGTTGGTTGAAGACTTGTTCCTTTCAGGAGTTGCACCGAAACAAATTTTTTCTGCTGTGCGACAAAAACAAGATGGGAACAAGTCTACCATGAGGACGATCTATAATAGTTTGGCCAGAGCGAAATGCAATAGTATGAAAGGAAGAATGGCGATGCAGCAAGTATTGAAGTTGCTTGGGGAGCATCACTACGTGGAGTACCATAGAAGACATCCACAAACTGATGAACTCCTTTCATTGTTTTGGGCTCATCCTGATTGCACACATATGGCTCGGTCCTTCGCAGACGTGTTGGTCCTTGATTGTACATATAAGACCAACAAGTTCAAGATGCCTCTTTTGCATGTTGTCGGGTTTACGTGTACGAAAAAAACATTTGCAGTCGCTTTTTGTTTTATGAAGAGTGAGACAGTAGAGGATTACACATGGGCGTTGAGGAAACTATAATCCCTTTACACATGTTACAAAGAGCCGTCTGTTTTTGTTACTGACAGAGAATATGCGTTGATAAATGCTATAGATATTGTATTTCCTCATGCGCATAGACTACTATGCACTTGGCATATAAATAGAAATATCCATGCTCAATGCAAGAAAAAATTTGAAACTGTGGACGGTAAAATAGACATGCTTCGCTTCGAAGAATTCTACAGTGATTGGATTCTTGTATGGCGAGCAAGTACTACAGACAGTTACGAGGCAGCATGGTACATGTTCCAACAAAAGTGGGAGCCAAGCAACCCGACATGCATATCTTATATCAAAGATACTTGGCTAGGACCACATAAAGAGCAATTCGTGTTAGCATAGACCAACATGGTGAAGCATTATGGCACGATCACTACGAACCGGGTCGAAGGGGCACACTCATGTTTAAAAAGATATCTACGCTCATCGGTCGGTAATTTTGTCTCTGTTTGGCAATCGATTCATTTGATGACTATTGCCACGGTGAACGATATTGTAGCATCATTTGAGATGAGCCTCAATATTGCAAAGCATGAATACAAGCAAGAAAACCTCTTGGATGGTTTAACCCATGTGGTATCTCACAAGGCCTTGGGGTTATTGTTTTAGGAGATTCGTAGGTCGAAGTCGGTGGGTTATGATCCCGAGGTTTGCGGTTGTTCATATCGACATTCACTGGGACTTCCGTGTGCACATGAAATCAACGAATACCGTCGTGAATCTATACCTATTCCAATAGACGGTGTTGACCAACGTTGGCGACAGCTGTCGATAATGCCGGCGGTGGAAGTGCAAGATGATTTCTTTGCGTTGTCCCAAGTTAAACTACTTCACGCAAGGTGGTGTGGCGCAACGGAACCGGAGAGAAGATCCATTGAGTTTAAAATCCAAGAGATTGCAGTCCCGGCAACTACTCGATTGCAAGAGCCATCCGTTGTTCGAACTCCTAAGGGAAGACCACACTCAAGAAAGAGTAGAGCCAAAAAGAAGGAGGAGGAGTCAACTAAAAGAGATCCATCCTTATTTGAACTTGTCGAACGCAGTTTGGAGGCGAAGTCCCTTGTTCGAACTCCTAAGCTAACTATTCGAAGGGGAAGAAACAGAAAACGATAGATGCAGTCACGGCGGAGGGTGTTCAAAACTTTTATGTTTCTTATAGTCTATACATTGAAAAATTCCTACCTGAGATACGGAACTTCATTTGGACTATTGATGATGTTCCTGCGGATGGCCACTGTGGATACCATGCACTAGCAAGACAACTAGGCTATTCAGTGGAAGCAGGATGGCGACAGGTTAGGGCAGAGCTGTACGAGGAGTTGGAGTCGCGACTAGCCTTCTATAGCCAGATACTTGGCGAAGAAATTATTGGAGATTTGTTGGCAGGCATACCTTGTACGGAAACAGTTACCGGACCAGAGCATTACATGGATGTCCCGCCTGCTGCTTACGTCTTCTCTAATAGGTATAAGTTACCTATTGTAATTATCTCACAGGGTATTAACAATACTTTCTTTCCAATGTGTGCCCCCCCGGCCGAACACCGAGTATCCACTCTATGTTGCATTGGGCTTGTCGGACAACACTTCGTCATCCCAAGGTTGATCGCTCATTCTCCTATTCCGCCACCTTCTACGCTTTGGTATAAACACGCACCTGAGGAAGCGATCGCATGGACGACACCCTACATGGATGCAATGGCGGCCTATAAGAAGATGATGAAGATGGAGGATCCAAAAATTATGTCGGACGACTACTTTGATATTTTAATCGATTGATACTGCCCCATGTGAAGATGTATATTGTGTTGATCCATGTATGTTTAAGTGTATATTGAACTATATGTTGTACCTATTGTAATGAAAAGAGTTATGAAGATTTTGATTGTATAATGCGCATTGCTACCAATAACTTAGGACTGTCATTATGGAAAACTGCCAGGACTTTAGGACTGTCATATTTTTTACAGTCCTGGTGTAAACTAGGACTGTCAAAATTATGACAGTCCTAAAGTTTACTCACTGTCAATATGTACATTTATATAACTTTAGGACTGTCACAATTTTGACAGTCCTAGTGTAAACTAGGACTGTCAAAATTGTGACAGTCCTAAAGTTTTTTCACTGTCAATTTTGAGGAAATATATAACTTTAGGACTGTCACTATTTTGACAGTCCTAGTGTAAACTAGGACTGTCAAAATTGTGACAGTCCTAAAGTTTTCTCACTGTCAATTTTGAGGAAATATATAACTTTAGGACTGTCACTATTTTGACAGTCCTAGTGTAAACTTGGACTATCAAAATTGTGACAGTCCTAAAGTTTTCTCACTGTCAATTTTTGAGGAAATATATAACTGTCAAAATTGTCACAGTCCACTGTCAAATTTGGACAGTATACAGATCAAAATATACAATTAACCCCCTGACCAATATGCACAGTATACAGATCAAAATAGTTATAACAAGGCAAAATAAACTCATAGTGTCACAACATAGCAAAATTAACTCAAATTGTCACAAGTCACATTCAATCAAACTTTTACAACGTTTACAACTCAAATTATAGTTTAAAGTTTTACAACGTTCACAATTATACAAATCAAAATGATTGTTCAAACGTCATGGCGCCTCTTCGTGCGTTGCTCTCTAGTATCCAAGAAAGAATATTCTTCAGCGTTGTCGATATTTTGGAGTTCGTCATTGATTGTCATATAATTGGAACCCTGGCAACTGACGAGGCTTCTTCCCAACTTCTTAACTTTCCTTGCCTATTCATGAAAAATGAAAATAATTGTTAGCCACAGTGACAAATATCAAACTTAAACTCTACAAGTAGGCTCACCATCTTGACCAGTGCAGTATATAAGACCGATTTGGGAGGAAGATCTGACGGTACACGCACAATATCCCCTCCGCGTTGGAACAAGGTCGGTAGTTCGACACCGGCGTAGTAGGGGAGGTAGTCGTCGCTGCACTCCGCCATATTGACTGCTGCTAGCCGGCCGGTATCTCTAATGACGTGGCGTTGCCACTCGGTGAAGTAGTGCGATACCCAGTTGAAATGTGCAGGTATATAGTTGAGCGGTTTTGTACCGCGCGGAGGAGTTATCATTTGCAAAGTTCGCCTTGGGACAGTTTGGACGTAGCCAAACTGACGTAGCACTCTATCCGGCATATAAGCCTCATTGATTTCATGACAACTGATAACACCGTGATATAAGGCGACTGGTTGCAACGGACGGGTAGTCTGTCGCAAATCACGGTATGGATCCCATACAATCTGCACCACATAAAATTTAACATAATATCATTTAGCATAACGTAGTAAATTAATACCAATTAAGTACAAAATTAGGTCTATATTCACCTCTTCTGTCGTCATATCTTCGAGGGCATGCCGTAGAGCGGCCAATGTGTGAGAACGTTTGGCATCTTCTTTAGTCGGCTTCCAGCGGCACATTCTAGGAAGGTTCTCGTCATACCCTTGGCTCAGCTTCGTCTGCTGCAGGGTTGGAAAGTGCTCGTATATCCATGCCTTCACGTTACCGGAAATATATTAGTCCAAAATTAAACAACACAATTTCAATTTATAGTTTAAAAAATTGACAAAGATATATGTATACATGGAGTAGAGTCTGGCATCCGAAAATTGTCTTCGAACCCACACGGGATGCCGCACCAAGCTCGCGGTAAAGGTATGCCAGTATACCGCTTCCCCAAGAAATTTCGTCCACCGTTTCAATGTTGTCCATATCGATAAGATATTTCGCATTTATGGCCGTTCCAGACTTATCGGTAATGCCTACAGCCCCTAAGATGAACTGCATATATCCGAGGGCCACATTATCGCTATTATCAATTTCGGGGGCCGTCTCAGCGAATATCTCCTCCAAATATTTTAGAGGAAGTCCATAGGACTTCTTGAATTCTCGAAGACTAGTAAAACTAGTGGAATCAACTCCCAGACATCCTGATACATGATCCACAATATTGTCGTAATAGTCGATGCTGGAGTCATCAAAAGTATGATTCTGCATGGGACGACCATCAACCCTAAGTCCCAATATATGATGGACGTCATCGAGGGTAATCGTCAACTCCCCATTTGGTAGATGGAAAGTGTTGGTCTCTGGATGCCACCTTTCTACAAATGCTGAAATCAGTGCATTGTCCACCGTCGTATATGAGTAGCTAGCCAAATATTGTAGACCGGTGTGACTGATTTTTGCCTTCACATCATCTCCCAATAATGCATACCTCCATGTATTGCATTTTTTGCCATGGTTGATCACCGTCAACAAACGACCACTCTCCTGAAAAGTCAACAATTGGATGAAATTAAACCTCCATGTAAAATAAACTTTGAACTTACAACTATATATAAATTTATCATAACGTAATGTACTTACCGGATTGTTCCATATTTGGTATGCAATATGGTTTTCGATCGACGGTAACATAGAGCAACCGTTTGGACGAGTGTCGACTCGTCTCTCTGCCTGCTCATAAGGTCCCGAACCATCAGTAGGCCAGTTTCCGAGAGTTTGTGGAAGACTATCGACAGGACTATCTGCAGGCTGAGAAGGTCCTGAACCATCAGTAGGCCGATTTGGAACATTTGGCATGTCCTCATCGGAGGAGGAAGATGAACCGGAAGAACTAGGAGGAGCACGTCTCTTTGTGGCAATCTTCTTCGTCAATGGACGTTTCCTCACTTGAGGGCGTGCCTCGCCTTCGCGGATAGTCACGCCTTGCGAAACTGTGTGTTCCTTACGCATCGACGCAGTAGGGCGTCTTCTCATTTCTTCATCCACAGTGTCCTTTCCAGGGGCATGACTATAAGATACAGACAAAAATTAATTTCTATTTTAACATAATAAGTGAATTTTTTTCCAGGACTGTAGCCATTTCTACAGTCCTGTAAGTATACAGGACTGCAGTTTTCTCAACAGTCCTAATCTTTTAGGACTGTAGAATTTCCTACAGTCCCATATAGATTTAGGACTGTAGGAAATTCGACAGTCCTATATATATATATAGGACTGTCGAATTTCCTACAGTCCTAAATCTATATGGGACTGTAGGAAATTCTACAGTCCCGCTCGATACTGCTCGACAATGTCGAGCAGTCTCGACATTGTACGCCCTAAAATCATGTTCCAAATGACTTCTATGTCTAAACTATATCCTAGACTCCGCCAAGGACTAGTATGCCCTCATTTGAAAGAAAATAACTCAAAATTTTCAACATGCAAGATGATTTCTTATCATTTTTGGACAATTTTTCAAATACAATAGCACAAGGAGAATGAGGATTTCTACCTTGCTTCTTTTGAGACTTTGGGAGCCATCGACAAGGAGGAGGAGGACAGCGGAGATCGGCCGGCGGGAGGGGGTCGGCTGAGGGGGGAAAGCTCCGGTCGGGCTGAGGGGGGAAGCTAGGTTTCAGAACAATGCTTTTTTTTCAAAAACCTGGGCTAGCCCCAAGTATAAACTTGGGCTAGTATGAGTAAGGGTTCCTCTATTGTGGGCTAGCCCCAATCCTGGGCTAGCCCCAAGTAAAATGGGCAGTGCCCTTATCAAAAACCGAGGAAAGATGGTGTTTCTTTTGATTTTGTTTCTTCAGACAACAGGCTTATGTGTACGGTTGTGGGGACTCTTATGGCTCAATTCGTTTTTTTTTTCGCAGGGATTTTCTTTTCTATGTTTGTTAAAACAAAAAAAAATATGAGTAAATTTGAATTGCACCTCATTTTATTTAATTATATTTAAGGTGCATTTTACTGCTTTAGCATAATGTACAATATCTTATACTTCCGTCAAAAACTAACGGTCAATTCCGTTGATAGTTAATTTTTGACCGAAATATTCCTTTCCTCTTTTCAGGATGAGGAGTGGGGACTGGTAATAATGGTGATCTGCTAGGGGTATTTAGGTCAAAAATTAACACGGAGTTGACTGTTAGTTTTTGACGGAAGTGGGAGTATTGTACATTATGGTAAAGCAGTGGGGATGCATATTGAATATGGTTAAATAATGTGGAGTACAATTCAAATTTTCTCGAAAAATATTAAAGAAAGATCATTTTATTTTTCTTATAGTATTTGGTTGGTGCAGGAAAAAAAAAAGAAAAAAATATATCAATATTTCAATAATATTCTTATGCTTTAAAATAAAAATAATACGGATTTTTTCATTTAAAGTAATAAAATATTATATATTTTTAAATAACGGGAAAAGATTGGGGAAATTGCAAGGGGGGACCACTCGCCAACTCAGTTGGCGAGCTGCTGAGTTGGCGAGTATCTCGCCAACTGAGTTGGCGGGGCACTCTCCTCGAGAGGCCCGCTCGCCAACTCAGTTGGCGGGTCAGTGAACGTTGGCTTTTCAGCCGTTGGGCAACGGCTATATTCCCTTCCTATATAAACACACACCCCCCCCAAACACTACCCCAAACACTCCTCACACCACATTCTTCTCCTATTTTCACAACTTCCTCCTCTTGATATTTACTGGCGATGGCTACCCGCAATGACGGTCGTATTCCTGGCGGACCGACTACCGCGCTTATTATTAAGCAACGTGAAGAGCACATTTCTAGTCAGATATTTACTGGCGAGGTAATTTTTGAAATTACAAGTTGCCAACTTTAGTAATGTATATGTTTTTTATAATGCCTATGTTTACTTTATTAATGCATATATTTTTTATAGTTATACGACCATAATAATGCTTTACGAATCCGGATCCACGTACATTGGCGGTGTGAAAGGAATTATCGTACGTGGGAGCTTAATCCAGCTCAAAAGGCTTTGGTGGAATCCTTTGGATTCCACTATATAGATCGTGTTAGATATTTAATTCACGATCTTCATTTAGTTGTAAGCCTTGCGGAGCGTTGGTGGCCAGAACGCAACACTTTTCAACTCCCATTCGGCGAGATGACGATCACCCTTTTTGATGTAGCGAATATACTAGGGTTACCTATTAAAGGTAACGCTATATATTTTGATCCGCACTTAAAGGGATCTGATCTGATCCGGAGTTATCTTGGTGTTAGCCCTCCTTCAGGTCTAAAAGACGGCAATTATGTAAAATTTTCATGGCTCCGTGGCAACTTTATAGACCTACATCAAACTATTGATGGGGTGGTTGATGTAGATAAAAATCGGGTATGTATTTTTTTTAGTAAATTTGTTTATTACTTAATTTAGTGGTGCAATTCTATATAACACTTAATAAATCCAGGTCATTCGTTGCACTAGAGCGTATCTGCTCTGTTTATGTGGTGCAATTCTATTTCCCAATGCATCGGGAAATATGGTAAATGTGCAGCTTTTACCATTCTTGGATGATCTGACCAAACCTACTGAGCATGCGTGGGGAGCTGCTACTCTTGCATTTTTGTACGCCAATCTGACAGAATTTGTCAGATCCAATCGCAAGAGTATTTGTGGATGTATTTCACTGATACAGGTATGAATTAAAGACCTTAAAAAGTAAGAGTAATTTTATACGCAAATTATGTTTGTACTAATGTCATTTTTTTGTTTTATAGTTCTGGTCCTACGAGCACTTTATATTGGTAGGCCTGTTACCAGCATTCTCAGTAATGTTGGAGTATTTCCAGTTGCTATGCGCTGGCCTACAGACGTAGTGGATTATCAACACTACCAATACAGGACTGTATCACTATATCGTAGCCAATTTGATACACTGCGGTATAATCAGGTAATTTTTAAATATGCAATAAATATCTTTAAATTATTTAAGTTTTGATCGTAGATAAACATCACATCATATTGATACAATATCTTTAAATAGGTAACCTGGTTACCGTACTCATATGAACCTGATGCTCCAGAAATCAAGATGACATCCTATGCATTTAGTTTACACAGATGTCATATTATATATGATCAGTTCACCATGTACCATCCGGCAGACCGTGTTCTTTGGCAATTCGCAATGGCCCCAATAATTCCCGATGATCCACCGACAGTCGGTTATCAGACATCAAATGCATTACAACGAATCATTGGTCTCGTTGCTGACTGGAATAATCGGTTCGAGAATTATAGTGTCAGGGATATGTCTCACATACTAAATTCTGCTGAGGAATGTAAGTTATAAGTTACTCATTATTCGTATTGATTTAGTGTAAATAGTTTGCTAAAATTTTGTTTACGTTTTGCAGACATAGGTAGCCTCGACTACAGGCGATGGTGGGGATGCCCTCTTATGAGCAACCGAGTATACCACTACGAGGAGCCCAGGTTCAAGACTAGATCTGTAGACGATTCTACTCTGCGTGCTTTTACCGATGGAATACATGATTTGGTATGA
Organism: Iris macrosiphon; assembly: GCA_036927795.1. NCBI lineage: Eukaryota > Viridiplantae > Streptophyta > Magnoliopsida > Asparagales > Iridaceae > Iris > Iris macrosiphon. The sequence continues at coordinate 184,167,602 of JAYESA010000003.1, read as the reverse complement.
CTTCATTAAACTTTCAAAAATACATATACATAGATATGATAAATATATTAATTTACGTGTTCTTCAAATTTCAGAGTGTTGTATACCAACAATTTTTGCAACAACCTGAGATAAACCTTCACCCACAAGGTCGACTTCTTATGGAGGAACTTGTGACTCGTGTTGAGCATCTGGGTATTGGACGGGAACCGAAAATGCCTCCATTACAATCCCGTCTTCCACCGGACTATCCGACCGGCTTAGTACGACAGAGACACTCTCGTCGTCGTCGACGTCGGGATACTGCTGAAGCGGGCCCTAGTGACCAGTATGCTGGAGCGGGCCCTAGTGAGCAGTATGCTGAAGTGGGCCCTAGTTACCAGTATGCAGGAGCGGATCCGAGTTACCAAACTGCTGGAGATGAAAGCTACTAGATATTCACACAATTTTTTTTTGACTCCATCAGCACCGCTGCCTACCCAAACTCAACAAGACGAGGACGAGGATCAGTAGAAAATTTGTAACATTGTATTATTAAAAAAATTGTATGATTTGTAATGATTTTTTATTACAATATTTGGGTATTGAACAATTCTATTTTAATCTCTCGGTTGACTAGTACATCTTCTTCGGTTGTGTCCCATAGCACCACAATTACTGCAACGTAGATCTCTTGTCGATGAATCCCGGGGTTTGATGCGGTTCTTCTTTGGTCTTCCGGCTTTGCGTCTTACATCTGGCACCCCAATTTGTCCTCTTACCAAAGGACCTTGGATTTCGTAGGGAACTGGAATTGGCTCCATTTTTTGAGCGTATACGGTTTTCAAGTTTTCCGTCGAAAATACTGCAGGATAAAAAGTATCAATACTAATATTGCAATATCTACAAACAAAACATGCATGTATACATGGTATATAAGTATGGTACCATCTAAAACATGTACAGGTTCTGTCAGTTATATGAACAATATAGGTTCTACCTGTTGCCCGGTCTATTATTTCAAACTTATAACTATCAATAGCTAATATTTCTAGGTGGTTCTTCTCTTTGATAATAGAAGTCATATTTTTTAACATCTTCGGACAATAATCTGTGTCTATATTTTCAGCAAACTTTCTACGATTGTCATGAAGTGTAATAATCTTGGCTCTAATACCATCGAGAAGTATTGTAATTGGCTTATCTCGTAATTTCTTAATCCAGCTATTAAAACATTCAGCAAGATTAGAAGTATTAATATCTAATCTAGGACAAGTAGCATACGCTGTTATCCAATGTTCAAATCGACGACTTTCATCGTTTACACCAATAAGCCAATCGTACAACACTATGTTCTCGGCTTTAATTATATCAAACACACTCTCTGCATCCGTTTTATTATATGATCTAGCAAGCGAGTCTAACAAGCGTTGAAATACTGGTTCTTTTGAAACTTTTTTCATGTTTTGTTTAAAATGTTGAATACAAAAAAAATGAGGAGATGCAGGAAAAATAGCACGAACAGCATTTATTAATCCCTTTTGCTTGTCAGATATAAATGAAATTGCACTCCAATCATTAAAACAACTTTCAAAAGATATTTTAAGCGAATTTAAAAACCAAGACCAAGAATCACTATTCTCACCTTCAGCAACAGCATAAGCTATAGGATATAATTGATAGTTAGGATCGTGAGCACAAGCAATAAATAAGATACCTTGATATTTAGACGAAAGAAATGTAGCATCAGTACTAATAATTGGTAAACATCCACTTAAAAATCCATCAATACATGACTTAAAACAAATAAAAATTCGTTGGAAGCTATTGTTTTCGGCAGTTTTAATAAAACATGTACTACCTGGATTTGTCTCCATAATTCTATAACAATACTCCTCAAGACTAGCGTATGCCTCATCATAACTACCATTAATTTCAGCTAGTGCTGTCTCTCGGGCTCTCCATGCTTTGGAATAACTAACTTGTATACGGTGCTCCCTATATATATCTTTAACAATTTGTGATGGACTGTATGACTGGTTATCTCTAATAATGTCAATTATCATGGTCTTAATCCATGAAGCGGTAGCTAGTCGATGACGTCCTGTACTAAGTCTTCCTAAACAAGAATGACGATTTTCTAATGTACTAACTTTAACTATATCGCCATTTCCAATAGATTTGACATATACTCTCCAATTACAATTCGGTTGATCACAACTATATATAATTCCACGAGCATTATTCATAAGACTAGCTGAACAACTAAAATTATATTTAATTGCTAAATTACTTATAAAGCTTCTAAAGTGAGAACGACTAGGAAATGATTGTCCCTTAAATAATTCATCAGTGATAGCTTTTACAACATCATCATCTACTGTATAACCTACATTTTCAACTAAATCATCACTATTTTCATCGTCGTTGTCACTATCATCATCATGATTAGATTCATCTGATGAATGACCTTCTTGGATAAATGAAACTATTTGTTGAGAAGAACTAGCACCCGAACTAACATGCTGATATTCAGAAAAATATTCATTATTTCTACTATCTAAGGTTGCTGCTACTTTAATAACATATATTTTTATATATCGTGATTGTGAATTAATCTCAAGAATATAATTCCATGCATCTTCACTATCTATCAAAAAATAATTAGAACAAAAAATAGACTTCAGAATAAAATCATAATGAATAGAACAACGTTCAATAATATGATTACGTATATTTTCAAAACTAATATTCGGATAAGTTAAAAAAAATTATACTTTCTCCTCCTTCGTAATTTAACCCATTTACTTTACCGCCGTGCGAGCATACAATTCTTACGCTACGATCCATGAAGGTTGAGAACTTTTGCTACAGAAAACAGGAGGAGGAAGTTGTAAAAATAGGAGGAGGAAGCTGTGAAAATTTGAGGAGGAGGAGGAGGAGAATGTGTTGTGTGAGGAGTGTTTGGGGGGGTGTTTATAGGAGTTGGAGGGAGCCGTTGCCCAACGGCTGAAAAGCCAACGTTCACTGGCCCGCCAACTGAGTTGGCGAGCGGGCCTCTCGAGGAGAGTTCCCCGCCAACTCAGTTGGCGAGATGCTCGCCAACTCAGCAGCTCGCCAACTGAGTTGGCGAGTGGTCCCCCCTCTGCAATTTCCCCAATCTTTTCCCGTTATTTATAAATATATAATATTTTATTACTTTAAATGAAAAAAATCCGAAAATAATATCATAAAAATCTAAAAGTAATGGAAAAAAAAGGCAATAACATATTTGAGTAGGTGTATTTTCGTAATAAATGTTAGAAAAAAGAGAAGGGAAAATAAATCTCGTGGATTCTAGAGCAACCATCTTCCCCCTATTTCCTCATCTTTGTCAGGAAAATAGTTTTCAAATTTGTGACTATCAAACAAAGGAAAAGAACAACTTTTCTTTCACGATTCCTTAAATTCGTGAACCAAATAAGGCCTCAGAGAATGTGCTTACCAATCCCTGACACGAAGATTTGGATCTTCTCTGAATCGACCAAAGTAAAATCAGGTACTCTATCTGTACTAGAAGATGATGAAACCTCATGGCAGTGACGGATTTGGGAGAAAATATGACTTAGCAAGGGAATGCAGAATCTTCCTGCTCCTGTTATCTTTATCTTGCTTTGGTTATCTTAACTTAAGTGTATTCGCTAATGATCAATACTGTATTGCCTAACATGAGTACATTGTTGTGAAATGTCCTTTTGATCAATGGTATCCAATTGCTACAAATATGGAACAATCCGGTAAGTACATTACGTTATGATAATTTTATATATAGTTGTAAGTTCTAAGTTCATCCAATTATTTATAGATAACTACATTTTATATATAGGTATAAGTTCATCTAATTGTTTACTTTTCAGGAGAGTTCTCGTATGTTAACGGTGATCAACCACGGCAAAAGTGCAATACATGGGGGTTTGAATTATTGGGAGACAATGTGAAGCTAAAATTATTCACACCGGTTTACAATATTTGGGTAACTACTCATATACGACGGTGGATAATGCACTCATATCAGCATTTGTAGAACGATGGCATCCAGAAACCAACACTTTCCATCTACCAAACGGGGAGTTGACGATTACCTTTGATGACGTCCATCATATATTGGGACTTAGGGTTGATGGTCGAGTCATGATGAATCATACTTTTGACGAATCGAGCATCAACTTTTATGACCATATCGTGGATTATGTATCAGGGTGTCTGGGAGTTGATGCGGCTAGTTTTACCACCCTTCGAGAATTCAAGAAGTCGTACAGACTTCCTTTAAAATATTTGGAGGAGACATTCGCTGATCCGGACCCTGAAGTGGATAATAACGATAATGTGGCCCGTGGATATATGCAGTTCATCTTAAGGGGTGTCGGCATTACGGATAAGTCTGGAACATCGATACATGCCAAATATCTCATGAATTTTGACAACATAAACACGGTGGAAGAAATATCTTGGGGAAGCGGTATACTAGCATACCTTTACCACGAGCTTGGTGCGGCATCCCGCGTCGGTTCCAAGACAATATCCGGATGCCAGGCTCTACTCCATGTATAGATATATATTTGTCAACTTGTATACATAATAAAAAAAATTGTTGTTAATTTTTGGACTAATTTTTTTAACTTGGTTACGTGAAGGCATAGATATACGAGCACTTTCCAACCTTGTAGCGGGCTAAACTTAACCGAGGGTATGACGAGCACCTTCCTATAATGTGCAGATAGAAGCCAACTAAGAAAGATGCCAAATGTCCACACACATTGGCCGCCCTACGGAATGCACTTGAAGATATGATGATAGAAGAGGTGAATTGAGACCTAATTTTTTAATGTTTGGTAATAATTTACTAAATTATGTTATGCTAAATGACGTTATGCTAAATTTTATGCGTTGCAGATTGTTTGGGATCCATATCGTGATTTGCGACAGACTAGTCGTCCATTGCAACCAGTCACTTTATATCACGGTCTGATAAGTTGTCATAAAATCGAGGAGGCTTGTATGTCTGATAGAGTGCTCCGTCAGTTTGGCTACGTACAAACAGTCCCGAAGTGCATATTGAAAATGATAACTGCTCCGCGAGGTACAAAACCGCTAAACTATATTCCTGCGGCGTTCAACTGGGTCTTGGACTTCTTCACTGAGTGACAACGTCACGTTATTAGAGAAACTGAACGACAAGCAACAGTAAATATGACGGAATATAGCGACGACTATCTCGCCTACTACGCTGGTGTCGGACTACCTACGTTATTAAAATACGGGGGCGATATTGTGCGTGTACCATCAGATCTCCCCGCCAAATCTAGCTTGTATACTGCATTGGTCAAGATGGTGAGACAACTTCTTCACTTTCAGTTTGATATATATAAATGTTTATAACCTAACAATTTTTTTGAATTCTCATGAATAGGCTAGGAAAGTTATCTAAACCCTCCGCCGTGACTGCATCGTTCATTTTCTATTTCTTCCCCCTTCGAATAGTAAGCTTACTCTTTTTTCTGCAAAAATACCTGTCACGCCCCAGTCCCAAAATGACGAGGGACCGAGCACGTGAGCAATGGCCAGCAGCACGCACCGATGGACAACCCAATTTAATGGATCCATCAGGGCATGCTTAAGCTGTAGTCTAGCAGGACTAAGTACAAGTCTCAGGTATTACTAATCTCATCCACAGAATAACACAGATTAATTGTCAGAAATAATGCAATGGAAATAAATATGCAATATCAAATAAGGTTATCTCGGGAAACAAATCCGAGAAAATATTCTGTTACATTTAAAGAAAAATAGACAGGAATTGAAATGCTGAAAATGGAAATACTGTATAGCTGAAGCCGGTGCTCAAGAGAAGTCTTCGGCCACTACTTCGTCCTCTGTTCCCGGTTCTGCTCCAAGGAGTGCTCCTGTACCGTACACCTCGGGGTAGTTCTCTTCAGCTATACCTGGGGACATAGTCCATTCCAGGTCCTCAGGGGACATAACAAGGTACAGAAAATACAAGCCAAAATATATGGAGTACAGCAATAAATGAAACAACAGGGTAAACTATATAACCAGCTAAGTGATATGCAATATGAGAGCAGCACTAGATCTCAGGCTGAAGCCACTACAAGCTCTGTGTCGGGGAGCCGGTAGCGGCAATAACTATGAATTATACTCTGAAAGATACTATGTTTATATATATATAATATCAGCCTGTAGTCTGTGTGTCTCTTCCCACCCAATGTAATCCCACGTCTCATGTCCACGATGCCTCATGTCCATGTCACGCACGATTATAACTAATGCAGCAAGTCTGATAGCTGTGAATCAAATATCTAAGAATGTAAAGTCTATGTCATAAAACATGCATCCTATACAGAATCACCTCGAATGTCTCAGGAAGACTCTGTCTCATGAAATAGTGTCAAGTGTCCTGGGTTCTGGTGTACTTGATAGGACAAGTACGAGAATAAGGGTATCGATTGTCCATCTCTAATGACGTACCCAACCCCGCGTACGGGGTTGGCACCCGACTATGATCGGACACTAAGCACGCCACACGTTGCCTAGGTTAAGCAGTTAAAACAAGTTACATATGGATCTACCAGAATTCAAGTAAAATACTATAACAGAAATTACTGAGAATTTACAAGCTCTATGTTCTCACTGATGCAAAATTAACCAAGAAAATATATAGCAAGCTGCAGCGTTTGGCAAGGTACACTTGCCTGTGGTTCCGGTTCCAGTTGCGGTTCTGACTTCAGCTAAAATTGCAGGCGGTACGCCGATTGCTGAAACAAATATCACCATCAGATCCAGAAAATATCAATCAGCTAGAAACGCCTGTCCTTGGGTCCAATTTGGAGACAAGGACAGAAACGGCAGTTTCGGACCAAAACGGGGTCCACCGGTGGGCCCGCTTTGCACCGAAAAATGCGTCCGGGTCAACGGTTTCCAAATTCACCAAACTTAGTGTCAACAGGTCAGGAACGATGATACGAACCCAACGGAACTTCCAGAATTGGATTCCGATGAGCCGATCACAAAATCGCCCGTCGAGCGGGGCCTGTGGGGCCCACGACACGCGATTTCGTCAACGTTCTCAGAATCGAACCAAACTTGACCCACAGGACCAGCGTATCGCTACGAGTCCGATGGCGCAAGTTTCGTCTCGATCTGACGTGTGTACACAAAGTTAGGGCACGTTCCAGAAAGTACGGATACGGGACGATGTCCGCGGATACGCGTTGATTCCGGTGTGCACGCACACCCGAATCAGCTTCCGCGGAATCCCACACGTCCGTATCGACGAGGCGCACGTATCTGTGAAGACCGTGCGCGACCAAGTCATCCCGTTTGGCGGGGCGTACTCGGTTCCGGGGTGAAACAGGGCCTGGTTTTTCCTGTTTTTGGATCACGGTGTGCGATCGCCACAGGCCGCGATGCCCCGAACAGTTTGTCCGGGCACCGAGAGGGTCATACAGGCTTCGCGTAAAAATTTACAGAATCAAAAACGGAGATCAGAGTTGCAAGATACGAGTACCTGAAGGGGACCGAGAAATCGGGGTTTTCTGTGTCCGTATCGTGTCCTGGACACGTGTCAGCGTGTCCAGCGGCGTGTCCGGGTATCCTCGGCCGTGTCCGGGGCTCTGGGGAGCTGGCCGTCGGTCGGCGAGGACGCTGGTGGCACTCGCGGAGGGGAGGAGGTCGTCGATCGGCCGGCTAGGGCGGCGCCGTGGGGTCAGCCGGCGGCTCGAGCAGCGGGGAGGAGTCTGGAGTCGGGGTCGGCTTCGCCTGGAGAGGAGGAGGAAGAGGAAGAGTGGAGGAGGGGCTCTGGACGGCGGCGCTGCGCTGGGCGGCGCAGGGGCGGCAGCTAGGGGTCGGGGTCGCCGGACGGGGCTCGCCGGAGTGGAGGAGTTAGGGTTAGGGTTAAGGGGAAAGGGAGGCGGAGGAGAGGGATATAAATAGGGGTCGAGGGAGGGCCGGCCGGGGCGTCGTGGGCGGGAGAATCGGAGGGGGAGGCGACGTGGGGGGGTTCTCCGGCCACGTCGCCGGAGAACGCGGCGGGCGGCGGGTTTCTCGGGTCATGGGAGAACGGGGTTGGGGTTGACAGTGATGCGGGTTCCGGGTCGGGCGCGGATCCGGTCTGGCCGACCCGCCCGACCCGCTAGCCTAAGGCTGGGCCGGGTCGTTAACGGGCTCGGCCCACCGGGCCGGGCCGGGCCCAAGAACAGAAAAATAATAAAAATAAAATCAATAATAATAATAATATTAATAATAATAATAAATAATCAGAAATAATTAATAAATAAATAATTTAAATAAATAAATACTTTTTAGGCATTTAAAAATAGGTCCGGGGTCCGATAAATTCCAGAAAAATTGCCCTAAGTCCAGTTTTTCATTTTACATCCAAAAATATTATTTTCATAGTATTTTAATATTGTTTAATATCAATTAAAAATCATTGAATAATTAAAATCCTGTTTTTAAATTACAGAAAATTTCCAGAAAATTCCAGAAAATTGTGAAAAATCCAGTTTTTAAAATTTTAAAAAATCAGGGGGTTTACAATACCACACTTTGATAACCAACTTTGACTCAACTTGCTCTAAATTGCGTTCAATATGTTCAAACAAGAATGGATCTCTTTTAGTTGACTCCATCTCCTTTCTTTTTGCTCTACTCATTCTTGAGTGTGGTCTTCCCTTAGGAGTTCGAACAACAATGGCTCTTGCAACCGTGTTGTTGCTGGAACTACAATTTCTTGGATTTTAACCTCAATGGATCTTCTCTCCGGTTCCGATGCAACACACCACCTTGCGTGCAAGAGTTTCACTTGTGGCAAAGAAAAGAAATCATCGTGAACTTTTACCGTCGGCATTATCGACAATTGTCTCCAACGTTGATCAACAGCATCTATTGGAATAGGTATAGATTGACGACAATATTCGTTAATCTCATGTGCACAAGGAAGGCCGAGTGAATGTCGATATGAACAACCGCAAACCTCGGGATCATAACCAACCAACTTCGACCTACCAACCTCCTCAAACAATAGGCCCAAGGCCTTGTGAGATACTACATGGATTAAAACATCCAAGAGGTGTTCATGCTTGTATTCATGCTTTGCAATATTGAGGCTCATCTCAAATGATGCTACAATCTCGTTCACCGTGGAAATAATCATCAAATGAATCGATTGCCAAATGGAGACAAAATTATCGACCGATGATCGTAGATATCTTTTTAAACTTGAGTGTGATCCTTCGACCCGGTTCGTAGTGATTGTGCCATAATGCTTCACCATGTTCGTCCATGCTAAGATGAATTATTCCTTATGTGGTTCTAGCCAAGTATCTTTGATATAAGAAATGCATGTCGGGTTACTCGTCTCCCACTTTTGTTTGAACATGTACCATGATGTGTCGTAGCTGTCTGTAATACTTGCTCGCCATACATGACTCCAATCACTGTAGAATTCTTCGAAGCGAAGCTTGTCGATTTTACTGCCACATTTTCAAATTTTCTCTTGCATTAAGCTTGGATATTTCGATTTATATGCCAAGTGCATAGTAGTCTATGCACATGAGAAAATACAATATCTATAGCATTTATCAGCGCATATTCTTTGTCGGTAACAAAAACAGAGGGCTCTTTGTATCCTGTGTAAAGGGATTGTAGTTTCCTCAACACCCAAGTGTAATCCTCTACTGTCTTACTCTTCATAAAACAAAAAGCGACTGAAAATATTTTTTCCGTAGACGTAAACCCAACAATGTGAAAAAGAGGCATCTTGAACTTGTTTGTCTTATATGTACAATCAAGGGCCAACACGTCTGCGAAGGACCGAGCCAAGTGTGTGCAATCAGGATGAGCCCAAAACAATGAAAGGAGTTCATCATTTTGTGGATGTCTTCTATGGTACTCCACGTAGTGATGCTCTCCAAGCAACTTCAATACTTGCTGCATCGTCATTCTTCCTTTCATACTATTACATTTCGCTCTCGCCAAACTATTATAGATCGTCCTCATGGTTGACTTGTTCTCATCTTCTTTTTGTCGCACGGCAGAATAAATTTGTTTGGGTGCAACTCCGGAAAGGAACAGTTCTTCAACCAACTTTCTCTCATCCTTCTTCAACCGTGCCACGTAGGCATGACCCGTAAGTTTCTCTAGAATAGGATGATTGTGTATTCCATTCTTAACTTCGATTATCCACTTCACATCTTCTACTTTCACAATCAACACCTTAAATGGACAACACATTTTCTCGTCCCAACGTTTTTCTTGGGGATTTTTTTTCAACACCACCCTTTTTTTTACTATGCTGCCTGAACACACCTCCTCTTTCGCAGCCTAGCTCTACATATTTTTGGCCCGGCCGAGATCTGATGGATCTTGCAATGACAATGACTATGTTATGTCGTCTTCCAACTTCTCTGCACCAATCTAATGCTTCTTCCTGGGATGCAAATTGAATATCCGTTGAGAATACCTTCTCCACATCAACCCCAATAGCAGGATGTACCACAACATCTGTACGAGGTTGGTCCTATAACCAATATAAAATAATCTCAAAATTAATAACTTTAAATAATTGGCAGTCCAAATTAGGATTGCCATAATATTTATAGACTAATGTATTGAGTAGACTGTAAATTTTTTTACAGTCTTTAAGATTCAGGACTGTCACTATTTTGACAGTCCACTTAGTATATAGGACTGTCGAAATTATGACAGTCCTATATTTATATAGGACTGTACAGTGCTATAGTTATATAGGACTGTCGAATTTTATACAGTCCTTAAACGATGACTGTTGAAATAGGGTTATCATTTTACGTACCGTACGTGCTTCGGAACAACCGACATGTTCTTCGGAAGGACCAGAGTGCATATTTATTGGATTGCATGATCCGACTTCTTCATCGAAGATAATTTTATGCATCGCTCATACAATAGTCAAATAAAACTAAATATTTTTGTGACAATCGCAAAACTTATTCATCGTATGTTGTCGAAGATATACCGGATACAATCACCAAATCAGAATTTTCTTCCACTTGGGACCACAACTATCAAATTCCAAAGTTAGGTTTAGATTTTTGGACTTGAGAGAATGAGAGATTTCTTCATGTGAAGGTGAAAAACAAAGAAGTGAAATGATTTTTACTTATATAGGTTGGTGTGGGCTAGCCCTAAGTAACTTTGAGGAGTGACAAACTTGTAATATTTGGAAAATTTTCAATGGTCTAGCCCTGAGTATATTGTGTAATGCCCTTATCCAAAAACCTATTCAAATGGAAGCAAACACTCTCAACCTCATACTGTACAACCTGCCATGCATGCTCATTTATGAGGATGTGCAAACTATGTGATCGTACATGGTCCCAAAAATTGAAAGCCCCAAAATTTATTAAGCTCCGTTAAATATCTACTTTTAGATTTAGATCTTTCTATTCTAGAAACTGTAATAACATAATCATTATAATGTCAAAAAAATGTCATTTTTTAGAGTAGTAAAAAAAGACTATTTTTAGTATTTGTACAAGGTTCTTAGAATGTAAGTGAGAAGATGGCAATCTCGAAATAAGGACAACTGAACAATCATCGCATATGGTTGAGTTTTTCTTCTTCTTGACCAAGATATAAAAGAAGAAAAACTCTTTCTCGAAGCAAAAAATTCTTTACAATGAGAGAAAAACTTCAATCTTATAAAAGGATAGAGAAGCACAAGAGGAACAACTAGTACTCATTGGCCGATTTCTTTGCGATAGCACTCATAATTGTTAGGAGCAATATGATGTTTTTGTTGAGTCTGGAACTGACAAATAAGAATAATTATCTCATACACCCGCAGTTAAATTTTGAGACTGAGGGTGCATCCCCCCCCCCCCCCCCTACTGAACACCACCGTGTTATTTCGAAGCTATCGGTAGGATCTAAAAATTCTTCCATTATCCGATAAATAATTGGATAAAGTACATATGAATCATCTCCAACCGGTACAAATGCATGCAACAATCACTCCAACCGAAGAGAGCTACAAGAGATTAAAAATCATGAAGCTTATACTTCTCACGGAATGATACAAAGCTCAGTGTCAGATGCTGGGGGGCCAACTTCTCATGGAATGATACAAAGAATAACCGCCTTCTGCAGTCAGAACTCTAAGTTAAACCACCAATCCAACAATAAAAACCCATTAGTCTGCGCAAAAGGATCTTAATACTGCTGCCAGCACTGTGAATATCTTCTTACTTTCGTGACTTTTCACGATGTCGTCTGGACTTATCCCAAGAAACCATGAGCAGTCGAGAAGCTCATCATTGGAATTACAGTTGCCAAATTTACATTCAAGTGCACCTGAAATTAGTGCTCGTTATCAGTAAGTTTCATGCACATAAATCTTTCTTCGGGATATAAAACAGATAAATGAAACCTTATTATAAGCAGAAAGAACATGAAAGTCAAATGCCTGGGTAGCTAAGCTAATACAAAAAGTGAAGAACATTACTACTCTTATGATCTTATCATTCTAGTGGGTATCGTGTATTATACACAAGATCAAGCTTCAGAGGGACTGAACTGACTCTAATATGTAACCATAACAGCGCCATTAAGACATGGCAGTCAGAAAATCTGTAAGAAGGGAAAGATGTTTGACTTCTATTTTGCTAGGAATTAGTTCTCAGGAAATGTACTATGACTGGAAAAATATTTCCTTGGAATGAAGAAAGATGCTTTAAGTAAACGAGAAAAATATGGAGTAATCAGCAACCAAACCCCACCCACCCTCCCATCCCCCACAGCATAGCTCGATCTAAGTTTCATGTTTCATCAGGCTTCCTCTAATATTTCTCTTTTAAAATCATGTGACTTGCAATTGACGACGAGATGGTCCAAGTAACCTTCTTTCTCTTTCCTACTCTAGCCTCCTGCAACAGAAATCATGGAGGAAGGTTTGTGCTAAAATTTGGGAAGGGAAGCTTGGAAAACGAGTTTGAGGTTGTGCTCCAAAGTGGTGCAGTTCTTGCAAGATTTTGCTGGCAATGGTCTTTAAGTGTTGAATAGGGAAACCTTCCCATGTGCCCACTAGTTGTTCACCTCCAAAAACACAGGGCTATTAACTAGCAACAATAGGGGCCCCTGTGACGCCATCCAGCTCCACATCATATGGAGGAAGTGAGGAAAGAAATAGAAGAACCCTATCATTTTCTCCCATCTTGACCAGAAACAGTGTTAAGTTGGTTCAAGATCCATTTAAAGACATTATAGTGCTCGAGTAGGTTTTTACCTTCCTGCATGCTCAGGTTGAACAATTCCCCCTTACAGAAAAGCTTCCCCAGAAAGCTCTCTGCAAGGTAAAAAACCTCTCCACCTTCTCCCAAAGCCCATAATTGTATGTTTGTCAACAATATTGACTATCATGTTTTCCGCTAAATACAGTCTAATGATACTAGTAACCCGCAACTCTGGCTCCGCATCCTTCATCAGCTTTTGCAAAAAAAAAAAAAACCCAGAAAGACTTTGTGAAGCCCTTGTTGCATCAACATATCTTTCACTCTATAGACCAATGGTTATGAGTTGGGCTAGTTAAGCATGGAGTGACACTATTGTGCATTCGTGATTAGCAGTTCAATTGATTGTTTGACCGCTCTAGTTGCTTGAAGACAGGTTGTATTGCCAGTGATGTATATGATCAGATCAAAGGTCTCCTGAGGATGGTCAATGATTGTACGTAAGGCAGAGAAATCTCCATAAGGCGGTCTGCTACAAGACTTCAAGTTGAGGGATTGTATGGATTGCTCCAAAGGTGTGCAACCTAGGGCAGAGCTAGCGTCGCACTGGGTAACATTGTGGTTTGGCTTCTATGAACAAATCGAGATAACATGGATAATTAGTAGGAGAATGAGGCATAGATATATGTGATTGGTCCTGGACTTGGTAAGGGGGTTCCTTTTAGTTCGTTCAAGTTCAAATGTCGTGTGTTTCGATTTAATTTCGATTCACTCCTTTTTGGGCACCACCGTGGTCCAACAAGATGTAGGGAAATCTTGTCATTTATGGCACCTTCCTAGTCACCCTGATTAAAAAGGTTCCTACTACCATGCCTTTCTATTCTTTCTTCTCTTAAGTTTTCTTTCTTTTGCAGCTAAATTCATTTAAGGAACAATAACACACTGAATAGTAGCATAACAATTCATATATAGCATGCAGATCCAACGAATACCACTTTAAGGGTAAACAACGGATCCTAGGAGAAGGTCAGGATCATTACTTCTGATCAGGATGTTAACTATATAGTGAGGAATCAAGGTATGAAGAAACGACCCCAATACTTACTGAATGAAATTTACTGTCTTAGTTTGTGTTTCATCATCTAACTGATTATATGAAGTTGGAACTGGAAGAATTTAAAACTAGCATCCTACAGATCTTGCTCCTTTGCGATGGGTTGCCATGGCTTTGTGCAGATTGAAATGAATACAAAGTGGTTTTCATGTTTTGTGTTCTGTAATAAATACATTCTTGTGATCACCAATATACTTCAGCATGTTTTATGTTGATATTTGTACCAAAGGTCTCTTAGATGGATGCTGACATCTCTGTTTCCTGATTATAATGAATATAACAAGCATCAGGCTCAAAGACAAAACTATATAGGATGGTCCACTATTGTCAAAGGAGATTCAAATTCTCATAATTGGAGTGTGGAAGATAACATATAAAGTGTTTTTGGTATAAAATTGTATGGAAATAAAATTTCCCTCCATCACCGTTTCTTTTCTTACCCATATTCACAAAGAAAAAAACAAAATAGGATTTCACTGATGAAACCAAAATGGCATCAATGTTGAAGCTAACTTGAAGGTCACACGACATAGATTCATGATGTACAATGAAAATTGCAGAGTTTCTCTGAACAAAACCTTCCACGTTCTATGAATTCACCAAGAATAAATATTTGCATCAAGACTGGGGATATTTCCAAATTTTACTCAACTTGTCGATTCCATCCCACAAGAAAGAACCTCAAACATCTTGGAATTTGTTTTCCGGTGTTCATATTAGAAAGGTTTAGTTCTAATTTAAGGAAATGCTTAAATGTAAATGCTAATAGTTAGCTTATAATAGTTACCTCTCAGATACATCCAGGAGAACTCAAGCAACAGTTTGCGGTGGACGAATAATCCCAAATTTCCGTAGTTCACGTAGGTGACAAGCTATTTCCTGAATAAATTGTAGCCCATCACTTCCATTTCTAAGTGAATCGACAGCATGATCAAGGAAACTTCGGTCGGCTTCAAGGGCCTCCAACCTTGTGCTCAGTTGTGAAATTTCATTTGCAAGAGTAGTTATATCGTTCCTTCTACTTACCATTCGGAACTGCCTTTCATTATAGGAAAGAGACTGCAGTGTCCTTCCCTTAAGAGCTTCTTTGATGGAAAATTGAACAGCCTGAGTTGAGAAAGGGGTAGAGCACTTTATAGTATGTGAATCTTCTATAGATGGAGACAAGTCCTTCGACATAATTAATTCCCTCTTTTGACTATTTTCTAGAATCCCATTATCCCACTGAGTGGATTCTTGATCATTGACTCCCAATGGCTCCTTGACATACTCACCATTGCCAGTCTCATTTTTCTTCAACAGAGAACTTTTATCAGGAATGGCGTTTTCCTGTACATCAAGTCCGGAGCCAGCTGCAGAAAGTCTACTGTTTGAAAACAGTTGGAGCTTTTTCTCCAAGCTCTTTAAGCATTCTGAGATGTAAACCTTCACATCTTCAAAATCCCCTACTGTATTCGTCACAAGATCCAATCCAATTTCCCTACGTCTAGAGACACGTGGTGTGCTAACAGGAGTATATTCCCTATATTCCCTTTCCTCAGTATCGCACAATGGTTCATAAACACTGCTTGTCAATGGTTCAAAACCAAACTGCTTCCTGTAGCTATCAACCTCTGCTTCAAGATCTTGTATTTCCTTGTCTCTATCAGCAAGTAGATCATTTAACTTCTGAAGTGCTTCTTGGTCGTATTCAGATTGCTCTTCCATCATCCGTAGGTACTGCAAAGCCTCCATATGCATTGATGCCTTTTCCTCCTGCAACCTGTTAATCATGGCCATTGCTTGGTTTACTGCAATTGTTGATGCATTCCTTTCTTCTTCCAGTTCTTTATACAGAATAATCATAGACTTTCTATCCATCTCAATCTGCCGCTTCAGTCGATCAACTGAACTTTCACCATCAACTTCACTGATAAGGCTACCATCAAAAGAGTCCAAACCTGACTCGTATCTTTTAATATAGTTTAAAATTCCAGTAGAGCTAGAAGCATTAGACAACCTGGGTTCATCACCTTGTCCATTTATTCGAGGACTACAACTCATGTCATTCCAGGGAAATTCAGACCAACGAGAAGAAGATATTTGAGAGAGTCGTACTTTCAATTCTTCGGCCACTCTAGAAGACTCCCTCCCTGTAATTAAGTCAGTGGAGGCTGAAGATGGCAAGGGGGCCTTAATACCAGGGTTAAGCTGCTCACTCATTATCTGGCTCATCTTAGAGTTTCTATCAGTTGAAGCAAAAACCTTTGTAGCTTCTCCATTGGCAACATCGGCTTCCAGAGCATGTGCTGGAAAGAAAAAAAAAGGAAGCTAAGATGACATCAAATATAGTAGAAAAGGTATTACTAAAGCATTTAGATTAAAAAGAAGGCAATAGTATAAGCAGCATTGTTAGTTACTTGTGGATAATAGAGCACATAATTACCAGTTACAGAATATATAGTGAGAAAGAACATGTAAAACCAACAAATGTTAAGTAAAAATTTGCTTGCAGTTAGCAGTTAAAAGTATGATAAAAAGGCACTCAATCTATTTTCTTACAAGATTCCAGATAGCCGGTAGCAGCAACAAAGTGGTTTGGGGGTCGCCAAAGAAAATAGTGGATATCGGAAAATATTTTGGATGATATGTGGAGATAAATACACGTAGCATACGGATTATAGTTCAGTCCAAGTATGGGAAATATGATAAATAACTAAGATTATATTGTAGGATTTGAGGTACCTGTAAATGTATAGGATCATGACTTCTAAAAATAATACTAATAAAATAAAATCAGGATCATTGAATCATAAAGCATCATACCCATATGGCATACAATCTATTATCTAGATTTTCATCCATATCGCTCTTGGTTGATTCATGTGGTTTCTAACATATTATTTTTACTTTCTTGATTAGGGCTTAGGAGTCACTATAGATTGCTATTAGGATCTGTATGGTTGATCTTTCAAAGAAACTCCTAATGAAATTATATTAGGGTTGAAGAAATATAATTTTCAATAAACATATCTATGTAATCATAGTATGAAATTTGTGTTAAGAATACAAATTAGAAATATAATATCGATAATAACCACTTAGAATTCGACCATGGATTTTGTATTATGTTGATATATCGCCGCTATGTTGCTATACCAGCCACTCTCTCACTATTGTCGGACGTTATAGCGCCTGTTATTTCCTAGCCTGTTATTTCCTAATCCGGTATGTTGCATACAAGACTGAATCAAGAAGTCGCTTATTTGAGTGATTTTATCAGCTGGGCTTTCATGGAGGATTACTGCATTATATATTTAGAATTAACATATCCATTGTAAAGATGAATTAAGCAGCTCATGCAGGATTCCCCCTCGTAACTTACAATTTATGCTCAGGCCTTCTGGAGCAACTTGTTCGGATGTAGTTTCGGATGGCACACAAGGATTCGGCCTGACTTCAGATTGGCCACAGTTTATTTCCTCCAAACCTTGACCAATGCTGAGATTGGAATTCGAAGCACCTAATTTAAGCTTCCTCTCTGCGGTCGCAAAAGAAGCCTCAGGGAGAAGCGCAGAAGGCTGTGCCAGCTTATTGGAGACCACATCATCTGCTATAGCCCGTGTCATGTTCTTCGGAACTACGGTCACAGGAGTCGGCTGTACGCCCCGAGGCATGAATTCGTCCTTGAGACTGCCGGTCACACGAGCCAGAGTACTGGCATTGTCATCGCCCGAGAGGGGGGCTTCCGACTCGGAGTCGGAAGTAATCTTCAGCTCGCTATAGCCAACATGACACAACCTATCGAAACCATGATCACCAGCCATCAGAGTACTCTCCACCACCTTTGCCGCTCCACCGCACATATTTGAACCGGACAAAGACAATGTTGGCTCGACAACGGCAACGGCGATAGGCTTGGGGGGCAGAGACGCGACTTCCTCCCTACATAACTTCTTCGGCAGGAAATTGCCATTCAGCCCATCATCGAGCTGCATCACATCGACGAAAGGGACGACGCACCCGTCGCACATGTCGTGGGCGTCGGCGAGCCTGCGGTGCGAGGAGCAGAACGCCGGCGAGGGCACCTCCGACTTGTGACCCTCGCATAGCATTTCTCCCAAAGGCGCCGGCTTTGACTCCCCGAGAAGCGCGTCGAGCCGGGAACACAGGAGACACGGCGCGGGGAGCCTGCTGTGGCGGGCGAGCTTCCGCGCGAGGCACTGCAGCAGAGCGGCGACGAAAAGTAGGATGAGGAGGAGCAACTCGAAGAAAGCCGAGTACAGAGAAGGGAAGAATTCAGGACGAGGGCCCTTCCTCTTCCCAATGCGGCTCCTTTGCGCCATTTTCCCCAATGGAAGAGGAATAAAGATTCCAATTTTACAATAAATTCCGATCAATCTGAACCCAAAAAATGAACAAAAAAAAAAGGTAACAACTTTTTTTTTTTTTGCCCGCGGGGGGGGGGGGGGGGGGGGGGGGGGTGGGGTGGGGGATTTCAATCAAAAAAATTGTAGAAGAAAACGATCACCTTTAATTGATCGAAAAATGATGGGAGATTTGGAATTTTCTTCGTGTCCCTTCTCCTATAATTCATGGGAATAATTGATTAGAGAACTTTAATGGAAATGCTGATGAATTCCAATTTCAAAAGAGTTTTTTTTTTTTTTTTTCATGATTGTGTGCGTATGATCATCACCTTTCTCTTCGCAGAAGAGAGCTGAAAGATCGGAGGCGGGAACGAAGAAGATGGGGGAGCAAAGGGGACGTAAAGGAAAAAGTAAAGGAAAGGCTTTTGATAAGGGCACTACACTTTTTACTCGGGGCTAGCCCATTGAAAAATTTGAAAAAATTACAAGTTTGTCATCATGAAAGTTACTCAGAGCTAGCCCACTGTTAAAATCAGGACTGTCAAAATTACGACAGTCCTACCACTTGGAAGGACTGTCATAATTTTGACAGTCCTACAAATTGTTAGGACTGTCATAATTTTGACAGTCCCACAAGCTATGTGGACTGTCAAAATTTTGACAGTCCTAACTTTAACCCACTGAAAATTTTATATAAAACTAGGACTGTCAGGATTTTGACAGTCCCACAAACAATGAGGACTGTCAAAATTTTGACAGTCCTCATTTTAATTGTCAGGATTTTTTTTAAGTTTATTTCTATTTAGTTAGTTTTGGATTTTGATTTTTTTTTATTTAGTTTAACATCCAAAATAAAATATGTTATCATTGAACAAAAAAAAAAAAAAATCTACCGTACGAATATTACGTCTGCCGTCGATCAGACTTCAAACGGCCATAACTATTTGTTTTCAAATCGTTTTTCGTCACACAATAGGTCTATTTGTATGTTTTCGACGAGAGTAACACAATTCGTGTAGAGAGAATTTTCATCCGAAGTAAGACATACATATTACAGGCAAAAATATAAAATATAAAACTTTAAAGTATCATAACTTTTGACTGGGAGATCGAAACAAGCTCCAGTTTGAGCCAAAATGACCGTATGGAAAAGTACTTCGGGATAAACCGTTTCACCGTTTGACGGACTTCTCAAATTTTTAGAATCGCAAAAAAACGATGTTTCGACCTCCAAATTTTACTTTTTGTAATTTTTTTTTTTTTTTACAAAAATTTTAATGTACCATTAATAAATTTACTATTTTAAATAACAGAATACTTTAACAAATTTTAAGGATAGAAATTTCAAGGATATTTTGAAATTGGCCCCCCCAACAATTAACAAAAATAAATTAACAGAAAAAAAAAATTTAGGACTGTCAAAATTTTGACAGTCCTACCAATTTGTAGGACTGTCAAAATTTTGACAGTCCTAAAAATTTAACATATATTTTTAGGACTGTCAAAATTTTGACAGTCCTTACAATTGGTAGGACTGTCAAAAGTTTGACAGTCCTAAAAATATATGTTGAATTTTTAGGACTGTCAAAATTTTGACAGTACTTTCAATTGGTAGGACTGTCAAAATTTTGACAGTCCTAAAAATTTAACATATATTTTTAGGACAGTCCTTAAATTTTTAGGACTGTTGAAATGCCTACAGTCATATATAAATTTAGGACTGTAGAAAATTCTACAGTCCTTAATATACATAGGACTGTCGATTTTCCTACAGTCCTAAATCTATATAGGACTGTAGGAAAATCTACAGTCCCGTCCGATACTGCTCGACGTTGTCGACGATTCTCGACATTTTATGCCCTAAAATCGTGTTCGATTCTCGACATTGTCGACTTTGGGAGCCATCGACAAGGAGGACGAAGTCTCGGAGAGTTGGAGAGCTCCGCCGGCGGGAGGGGGAGGGCTCCGGTGGGGCGGGGAGGGTTTGGGAGAAGGGTTTGGGAAAGTGGGCTAGCCTCAAGTAAAATAATGGGCTAGTGTGAGTAAACTTTGCTCAATCCTGGGCTAGCCCCAATCCTGGGCTAGCCCCAAGTAATATGTGCAGTGCCCTTATCAAAAGCCAAAGGAAACTACATAATGATTTGGTGGTGGGCCACCAACGTACTTGTATTTTTCATTTTTTAATTTTTACTACTAATTTAGGCAAAATCTAAAGACACATCAAAAATTGCTTAGGCTTATTACTTGGTACTAGTACAGACAAGTAAATTTTATTCATGACAGCCAAAAAATTACTTTGGACTGTCCACCCTCATTGCAAGGAGGAGTGCTGACCCCCTCCCTGCCTCGTCGTTACTGCTGCTCGCCGTCGTTGCTGTTGCGCTCGCCGCTACCGCTTCTCGAGGAGGAGGAGGTCGAGGAGAGGAGGAGAAGGAGGAGGCAGTCCTTGGAAGGACTATCAAATTTTTTGACAATCCTTTATATTAGAAGGACTGTCAAAAATTTTAACAATCCAGTATATTTGTTGGACTATCAAAAAATTTGACAGTCATAAAAAAAATTGGGTAGCCACGAGTAAACTTTTTCAATGACAAACTTTTAAATAAAAACAAAAAATTGGGTTGTCCTGAGCAACTTTTGATATGGCTTTAGAATTTGTCCTAATATAAAATGAGTAAAACAAGGAGAGATCAACATTATGATTGTAGATGTAGGCCACATAGAATGTTGATTGTAGGTGTAGGTCTAGGGGTGAGCATTATTATTCGATTTTAGATCAAAATCGAATCTAGTCGAATCGAATAAGAAATTCGGCTCGATTTGAGAAAAAAATCGATTCAGTTTTGAAAATACTAAAAAAAAAAAAATAGTTTCTATTTTGATTTTGGATTTCGTTCAGTCCAAAACCGAAAATCGTATAAGACTTATACAATTATATAAATACCCTCAATTTTATGCATTTTTTGTGATTAAAAATGTGTATATTTTAAAAACAATAATTATATATATATATATATATATGTTTTGAAGTCCAACTTTGATAATTAAACAAATAGTCCAATTGGATGCAACTTTGAAATACAATAAATGTGTGTATAATAATTATAATTTTTAATATAATTTAATTATGATTCCAACATTGGACCTGACCCATTAAACAATAGAAATATTTCAAACGAATAAACCGAATTGATTATTCAGTTCGGCTTCAGTTTTGGATAATTTCGGTTCAATTTCGATTTTAGATTTTAGAATTTCGATTTGTAAACCCCCTGAATTTTCACAATTATTAAAACTAGGATTTTTCATAATTTCTGGAATTTTCTGGAAATTTTCTGTAATTAAAATCAAGGTTTTAATTATTAAATGATTTTTTAATTATTAATAAATAATATTAAAATATTATGGAAATAATATTTTTGGGGGTAAAATGAAAAACTGGACTTAGGGTAATTTTTCTGGAATTTATTGGACCCCGGACCTATTTTAAAACACCTAAAAACTATTTATTTAATTAACTGTTTTATTATTATTATTATTATTATTATTATTATTATTATTATTATTATTAATGTTTTATTTTTCAGCCCATCATCCGGCCCAGCCCGTTCCCTACCGGGTCGGGTCTGCCCAGACCCGACCCGCCGCCTCCGAACCGACCCGGAGAACAGTTCTCCCTCACCCCGCGATTTTCGGCGGCGGCTCCGGCCACGTCGCCGGAGCCCGCGCCTGACCCGCCCGCACCCTGCGCCACGACGCCGACCTCGCCGCCGCCTCTCCCGGCCAGCCTCCTCCTCGGCTCCCCTATTTAAACGCCTCCCCTTCACCTCTTCTTCCCCAGTCGACCCCCACCGGAAACCCTAGCCCGAGCTCACCGCCGCCGGCCGCCTCGCCCCAGCCCGCCCAGACTTCCGCCGCAGCCGCCACGCCATCTCCTCCTCCCTCCTCCACCGTCTCCGGCGTCCCCGACTCCAGCAGCAGCGGCAGCAACTTCCACCTTCGAGCCGCCTCCGGCCAGCCGTTCCCGGTGCGCCGCCGACCACCAGCCGTGTCCCAGCAAGCCGGCGAACCGCCCCCAGCCTCCCCGGCGTTCCTCCGGCCGGACCGCCGCCGGCAGCCCCCAAACCCTAAAACCCTAATTTCCCAAATTTGTCGTGTCGTGTAGGACACGACACGGACACAAAAATTTTCTGTTTCTCGAGCCCTGTTCAGGTACTCATATCTTTTTCCTCGCTGCCCCGTTTTCAATTCCGTAAATTGCGTTGCGAAGCCTGTATGACCCTATCGGTGCCCGGACAAACCGCTCGGGGCATCGCGTCCTGTGGTGATTGTACACCGCGATCCAAAAACAGGAAAAATTAGACCCTGTTCCACCCCGGAACTGAGTACGCCCCGCCAAACGGGATGACTTGGTCGCGTGTGGTCTTCACAGATACGTGCGCGCCGTAGATACGGACGTGTGAGATTTCGCGGAAGCTGATTCGGGTGTGCGTGCACACCGGAATCAACGCGTATCCGCGGACATCGCCCCGTATCCGACTTTTTTGTAATTTACCCTAACTTCGTGCACACACGTCGGATCGAGACGAAACTTGTGCCATCGGACTCGTAGAGATACGCTGGTCCTGTGGGTCAAGTTTGGTTCGATTCTGAGAACGTTGACAAAATCGTGTGTCGTGGGCCCCACAGGCCCCGCTCGACGGACGATTTCGTGATCGGCTCATCGGAATCAAATTCTGAAAGTTCCGTTGGGTTCGTATCATCGTTCCTGACCTATTGACACTAAGTTTGGTGAATTTGGAGACCTTTGACCCTGACACATTTTTCGGTGCAAAGCGGGCACACCAGCGGACCCCGTTTTGACCCGAAACTGTCGTTTCTGTCCTTGTCTCCAAATTGGACCCAAGGACAGGCGTTTCTAGCTATTTGACATCTTCTGAGCATGATGGTAATGTTTATTTTAGCATTTGGACTCATTTCTGGAAATTTCCCCGAGATACAAACTATATTTGGATCCAAACATCAGGCAAGTACCTGCACTTCAAGTTTAATCTTTATATTATGATAATTAATTCCCTGCTCTACTAGTACCCTTGATGATTATACGTAGTGTTAGAATACTGGATTTTATGTCTTGAATACTGGAGTTCATGTCTTGTTTTTCATGTCGGGTGGGAGAATACTAGAAGGCATGTAGTTTACCCTTCCCCCTGCCGTGTTTAATAGCTGTTGGTACGCGACTGTACCCTCAGCCGGATCTCGATTATTCCTGTTTAATAGCCGTTTATGACGGCCGGATTAGCCTTATAAACCCCTACATGCCAACTATGTATTCTAAAACAAACACAAGTTCACACAGATAGCTTCCGGTCTTGTTATAGTTCTTGCTGACTGTTGTAGTTTCATTTCCTGTCTTATTTATTCCTATTTTCTCATATCCCTGTTTATAGCATTAACTCTTAGTTATTGTTGTTTCTTTTATGCATATTCTCAATATGATACTCAGTCTAATTGTCATAAATATTTAGTTTAATCTTGTTGTGCATTGTGTACTTTGCTCCTTTCCTGACTGGATCCGTTGATTTAGGCGATGATGAGGACTTTGCCCCTACATATTATGGCCCCTACGAGGGAACAGATGACACTTATGAGAAGCCAGCTCCCACCCAGGAGACCACTGCTGCAGAGTAGTTAGCAGTAGCTATTTTATTTTATGCTCTTTATCTTAGTAATCGGGTTTGTCCCCGATTTCATTTCTGGATTCTGTATTAAACATTTGATCTGTTGTCACATTTATTTCATTTGAAATCTTAAGCATCTTATTCCCATTATTATCTTGCCTATTATATTTGTGAATGAGCTAGATTAGTTAACTGTGGATTTGACCTAGACAGCGTACTACCGCCGACTCTGCGGCGTAGGCTGGACGTACCCACGCACTCGTGCCCGAATTTTAGGGTGCGGGTCGTGACACGTTTTTATGGTGGCCCATTCAGGTCTAGTATCCATAAATAGGGTAATACCCTAGGACAGGGTATGGAATAGGATTGAGGATTCTAGGAAAAGCTCATTCACAGAATAGGATCTTCATTTCAATTCTTGATATCATTTCTGATCAATTTTCCTATCGCCCTTGATTTTCAAGTAATCTATTCTGATCTTCCTATCCCTTAATCTTACAGAATGATCCAGACAAGGAACACAGTAGGAGGCATATCAGAACCAGCTGAGCAGAATGTGCCCGAAACTCTTGCACTCCCGCCGCCTCCATCTACTCCAGCAGTTACTCTAGATGGGGCACAGCTACTCGGAGTGTTCCAGGGACTCGTAGAATCCCAGAAAGAATAGACTGCACTTCTATGAACCAGCCTCTCAGAAGCTCTTAGGTCCCAGGAGTCGCCACACAAGAGGCCAGGGAGTGCCAAAGACTTCAAGAACCTTAAACCCCTGGAATTCTACGGAACTGAGGGCATTCTCTATGCCGATGAGTGGATAGAGAATGTCGAGAGACTCCTGAAGACTGCTCGGGTCCCTGATGATCTCAAAGTGGAGTCCGCAAGCCTGCAACTGTTCGACATAGCTCGGACCTGGTTCAGAGATGAACCCCAACTATCTGCTCCTGACCTCACCTGGGAGGACTTCAAGAGGCTATTCAAGGAGAAATTGTCACGCCCCAGTCCCAAATACCGTGGGACTAGATACGTGGCAATAGTCAGCAGTATGCACCGGTGGATAACCCAATTTAATGGATCTATCAGGGCATACTTAAGCTGTAAAACAAATCTACGACAATTATGGCACAACTAATCTCATCCACACAAGATAAAAATATGATCCACAGAATAAATAAGGAATATAAATCATCAGCTAGTCTCACAAAGTACTTCGGGGAACAACCCGATAAATCTCTAGTACAATGGTTCAGCAGACCAGAAAATAATAAAAACTGAGCATGAGCATGGATGCTCAAGAGAAGTCTTCAGCTAAGACCTCGTCCTCAGAAGGCGCTACAGCTCCTGGATCGGCTCCTCCTGCTGCGGTCCCGTATACCTCAGGATAAACCACGTCTGCAAAATTTGGGGACAAAATCCATATCCAGGTCCTCAGGGGACATAGCAAGGTACAGGAAATAATACAAGCCAGAATATAAACAGTGCAGCGAATAATAAGATAAACAGGGTAAGTATGTAACCATCTGTATAAATACAAGAGAGAATATCAGTAGTACTCAGGTTGAGCATCTACAAGCTCTGTGTAGGGGAGCCTGTAGCAGTGGTGTCAAGAGGTGGTCTAGCTCAGCGGGATACTGAGTAGCCGGCATAACATAGTCAAGCTGTAGCCTGTGGGTCTCTCCAGCATTAGATGGAACAATAGGGAATACTAAAATAACCAGCTAAGTGATATGCAAGATGAGAGCAGCACTAGAACTCAGGCTGAAGCATACTACAAGCTCTATGTAGGGGAGCCGGGTAGCAGCAGTAATAATGAGTAATGGGCCAAGCTCGGGCTTCAGAGTCTTGGGCCTCACAGTAGTAGGGGTGTATATATATGATCAGCCTGTAGTCTGTGTGTCTCTCCCCACCCAATGTAACCACGCAAATCATGAACATAACGTCTCACGTCCATGTCAGCGGAGTCATATCTAATGCACAAGTCATAATGTATATAGAATATAGAATCTAGGTCAAGTTCTGTATCCTATACAGAATCACCATGAATATCTCGGGAAGATCCTGTCTCATGATCAGTGTCCTGTGTCCTGGGTCAAAGTGTACTTGGTAAGACAAGTACGAGAATATAAAGTGTCACGTATGTCCATATCTAATTGACATTACCCAACACCGCGTACGATGTGGGCACCCGACTGATAATCGGACGCTAAGTATGTCAAACGGTCCTAGGTTAAGCATGCACAGTAAATATATGAAGTAAGAAAAATAGGTAACAATACTGCAGAGTTGGCAAGGTACACTTGCCTGATGTTTGAATGTCAACAACTGTCCCTGTATCAGTGGATCCGGTAGGTGCTACTCCAAAAGCTGTAACAAACATCACCAACAGTCTCAGAAGGTATCAAACTGCTAAAAATGCCTGTCTTTACGTCCAATTTGGACACAGGGGCAAAAAGGTTATTTTCGGGCCAAAGCGGGATCCACATGTGGGCCACTTTGCACCGAAAAGTGCGTCAGGGTAAAAGATCTCCAAATTTTGCAAACTCAGTGTCTACAAGTCAGGAACGATGATACGAACCCAATGGAACTTCCAGAATTGGATTCCGATGAGCCGTTCACAAAATCGCCCGTCAAGTGGAGCCGGTGGGGCCCACGATACGCGATTCTTTCAACGTTCTCAGAATCGGACCAAACTTGGGTCACAGGACCAGCATATTGCTATGAATCCGATGGCGCAAGTTTCGTCTCGATCTGACGTGTGTACACAAAGTTACAGCGTGTTCCAGAAGGGTCGGATACGGAGTGTCGTCAGCGGATACGCGTTGATTCCGGGGTGCACGCACCTCCGAATCTACTTCTGCGAAATCCCACACGACCGTATCAACGACGTGCACAGTTCGGTAAAGACAGCGTGCGACCAAGTCGTCCCGTTTGGCGGGGCGCACTCAGTTCCGGGGTGAAATAGGGTATTGTTTTTCCTGTTTTTGGATCGCGGTGTGCGATCACCACAGGACGCGATACACCGGACGAGTTACACGGGCACCGAGAGGGTTATACAGTCTACGCATAGCAACTGACGGAATTAAAAATGGAGATACGCGTTGGGAGAAATCGGTACCTGAACAGGGCTCCGTGAATCTGTTTTTCACGTGACCGAGAGTCCAATCTGTGTCCTGGTCGTGTCCTCGCGCGCTGCTTGCGTCCGAATCGACTTCTCTCGTGTCCGCTGAATCTCGGAGTCGGGTCCAAGGTCCTGCCTCGGGTCAGCGTAGCGACGCTTGGGAGGCGTCGGGGTCGGGTCGACAAGGGGAGGTGATCGGGGTCGCCGGCTCAGCGGTGATGGAGGGTCGCTGTGCGGGTCTGGATGGTTGGGTCGAACTGACCGGAGAGGGGCGGCACTGCACCGGCCGTCAGTGGATCGGACAGCCGCGGGTTCGCTGCGCCGGTCGGGGATCGAACTGGCCGGAGTGCCAGGCGGAGGGGTGAGAACAGGGAGGGGTCGACGGCTCGCGGGTGGTGGAATCGTCGACGTGGGTTAGCACGGCGTCGGAGCGACAGCGGCGTGGTGGGGGTTCAGTCGTGGTCGCTGGACGATGGGGGAAGCGTCAGCGCCGGAGTGGGGTGATGAACGTCGGGCTCGGCGCGAGGGGTCGTTAGCAGTGGATCTAGGGTTTCGGCAGGGGCGAGTTGGAAGAAGACAACGGCACGGCGGCTAGGGCTTGGCACGAACGCCGAGGGGGGGGATTTATAGGCTTTGTACAGTGCAATCCGGCGGCTAGGGTTTCCTATGCGGGTTTCGGGTTGGTTTGGTTCGGGTTTGGTTTGGTTCGGGTTCGGTTCACCATCCAATAGCTTTTAGTCCTAAAATCGTTGCTCCGGAGTCCAATAAATTCACCGAAAAATGCCACGCGTCCGGTTTTTCATTTTACACAATAATTTATTACTTCCAGAATATTTTAACACCCTTTGGCCACACTTAAAATTCTTTAAATCACAATCATCTTTGTTTTAATTTCCAGAAATACCAAAATCGAAGTAACTCATTTTAAAATTATTCTCAAAAATTCAGGATGTTTACAGAAATTCTACCCCGAAGTGGCTCGGGAAGCTCTCGAAAGCCAATTCGAGAGACTGGAACAAGATAACCTATCTGTTGATGAGTACACTGCTGAATTTAGCAGGTTGAGCCACTTTGCAGAGTACATGGTTCGTACCCCGGAGGACAGAGCCCGTAGATTCAAGAAGGGGCTGTCTCCGGATATTCGCCTTGCTGTAACCACTAGCCGAGCTCGTACCTACGAGGAAATCCTGAGCGTGGCACAAGGCGTTGAGAGAGACATGGGGCATAAACTAAAGCGAGAGAGAGATACCGAAAATGCGGGACCCAATAAACGCCCATTCCAACAACAACAACAGCAGAGGGCCCCACAGCAAACTCAGCGTCCTCCCCCTCGAGCTTCGGCACCCCAACACCAGGCTCAAGGACAGAACCAACAAGCTGCCGCTTGTAACTTTTGCCAAAAACCAGGTCACACTTGGCAAGTCTGCAGGAAGAGGCTAGGTGCCTGCCTCTACTGCGGCTCAGCAGCGCATCAAATGAGAGACTGTCCTGCTGCTCAAGGACTCCCAGCCGCACTAAAGGCTCCAGTCCAGGCCAAGCCCCCAGCAGCACAGCAGAGGGGACCCCCGCTTCCAACTCAACAACAACGCTTTGCTCAGCACCAACAGCAGCAACAGAGGGGTGCACCTCAGCAAGGCCGTGCTTTTGCAATGACTCTGAAAAAAGCTGAAGCCACAGCAGACGTGATCACAGGTTCTGTGCTTATAAATTCAATACCAGCCATTACTTTATTTGATTCTGGAGCTTCACATTCATTCATGTCAGTAGATTTCCTTATGAAGCATAGCTTAATCAATGAACCCCTTAGGAATTATTATAAGATCATTACCGGTGGAGGAATCATCCCGGTCAGTGATGCATGTAACAATTGTCCTATTACATTATGTGGAAGAGAACTATATGCTAGGCTACTCGTAATGCCAGTTCCCAGTTTTGACATTATACTGGGTATGGATTGGTTGAGTCAACACCATGTCACTTTAGACTGTCACAGAGGTAGTGTAATCTTCAGGCCCCCTGACAAGCCAGAATTTGAATTAGCTAGAGGTTCTAGAGAAATGGGTAGTAACAAAATTTGTGGAGCCCTAGTAACAGAAGAATTGCCACTACCTATCATCTCTGAATATCTTGATGTCTTCCCTGAGGATCTTCCAGGCTTACCCCCAGACCGAGAAGTTGAATTCTCTATTGACTTAGTGCCGGGAGCAGCGCCAGTATCTCAAAATCCCTACAAAATCAACAAGAAGGAGATAATAGAACTAAATGAGCAAATAAAAGAGTTAGAAGACAAATGCTTCATTAGGTCTAGTGTCTCACCCTGGGGGGCTCCAGTATTATTTGTGCCCAAGAAGGACGGAACATCTCGAATGTGTATTGACTATAGGGCCTTGAATGCCTTAACAATTAAGAATAAGTATCCCCTACCCAGGATAGATGACTTATTTAATCAGTTAAGTGGAGCTCGGGTATTTTCAAAGATTGACTTGAGGTCTGGTTACCACCAAGTAAGGGTGAGGAAGGAAGACATCCCTAAAACTGCTTTCAATACCCGGAACGGACACTACGAATTCTTAGTAATGCCGTTCGGGTTGACGAATGCTCCAGCAGTTTTTATGAACTTAATGAACAGAGTCTTTCAGCAATATCTAGACAAATTTGTAGTGGTCTTTATTGATGATATTTTGATCTACTCCAAGACCCCCGAAGAACATGAAGAACACTTGAGGCTAGCATTGGAGACTTTGAGGAAAGAAAAACTTTATGGAAAATTATCTAAATGTGCATTCTTCCTAGACAAAGTAGAATTCTTGGGACATATTATGACTGGAGATGGGATAGCAGTAGATCCCAAGAAGATAGCGGCAGTAGAATCATGGCCCACTCCAGACTCTGTAGCGGAGATTAGAAGCTTCCTGGGACTAGCGGGCTACTATCGGAAGTTTGTGAAGGACTTTGCTAGAATTGCTGAACCCATGACAAAATTAACAAGGAAGGATGAAGAGTTCACCTGGACTGAGGAATGTCAGCATGCTTTTGAGGAATTGAAGAAAAGGCTGACTACTGCCCCTATTCTGACCTTACCTTCTGGAACCGGAGGATTCGCTATATATAGCGATGCTTCTAGAAAAGGTCTAGGTTGTGTATTGGAGCAGAACAAGAAAGTAATAGCGTATGCCTCTAGACAGCTTTGACCTCATGAAAAGAACTATCCAACTCATGATTTAGAATTAGCAGCTGTTATTTTTGCTCTTAAGCTATGGAAGCATTATCTTTATGGAGAAAAGGTGGAAATATTTACAGACCATAAAAGTCTAAAATATATCTTCACTCAGAAAGAGCTGAACATGAGGCAAAGAAGGTAGCTGAAACTAATGAAAGATTTTGATATCACCCTTTAATATCATCCTGGAAAGACCAATATAGTTGCTGATGCTCTAAGCAGATATCCTATGGCGATGTACTTGACTATGGACCGACACTTGCTCGAGGACTTAGAAAGTTTGGGTATTGAGGTAATTATCCCAGGAAAAGAAGGCCAAATGATGAACTTGCAGATTCAGTCTACCTTAATAGATAAGATCAAGGAGACTCAGTTTCAAGACGAAGGCCTGCGAAGCCTTCGAGGTCAAGTGCAAGCTGGATTAGTGGAGGATTTCAAAGTTCATGAAGATGGATCACTGAGGCATGAAGATAGATTATGTGTACCTCAAGGAGACATAAGGGAAGAAATTATGCAAGAAGCGCACAGATCGCAATACTCTATACATCCAGGAGCCAACAAGATGTACAAGGACCTGAGGACGCATGTTTGGTGGCATGGCATGAAAAGAGAAGTAGCCAGATTCGTATCTCGTTGCTTAGTATGCCAACAAGTCAAGGCTGAAAGACAAAGACCTGGGGGATTGCTTCAACCACTACCCATTCCGGAGTGGAAGTGGGAACATATTATAATGGATTTTGTTTCTGGGCTTCCAAGGACACCTAGTGGTAAGGACGCAATCTGGGTGATAGTAGATAGACTGACCAAATTTGCACATTTTCTACCTTTCAAAGTAGGGCTATCTACAGAAAAGTTGGCAGATTATATATCAGACATATTGTTAAATTGTATGAGGTTCCAGTAAGTATTGTCTCCGACCGAGATTCAAGATTCATCTCTCACTTCTGGAAGAGCTTACAAGACAGCTTGGGGACTCAACTCAAATTCAGCACAGCTTATCATCCCCAAACCGATGGACAATCGGAACGTACAATCCAGACCCTTGAAGATATGCTCCGTACATGTGTTCTGGATTTTGGAGAATCCTGGGAAGACTATCTACATCTTGTGGAGTTCTCTTATAATAACAGTTACCAAGCAAGTATTGAGATGACTCCATTTGAAGCTCTGTATGGCCGAAGATGTCGTACCCCGCTATCATGGGACAACGTTGGAGAAAGAGCCCTACTGGGACCAGAGATGGTGATTGATTCAACTGAGAAGGTAAAATAAATAAGGGATAGACTTCGAGTGGCTCAAGACAGGCAACGACATTGGGCAAATAGCCACCGAAGGCCCTTGGAATTTGAGGTAATTAAATTTATGAAATTCAAGTTAATTTAAACATTATGATTATGGAACTAAGACTTGATTTTGACTTTATTAAGGTTGGAGAACTGGTATTCTTGAAGATATCTCCGACACGTGGCACCATTAGGTTCGGAAGGAGTGGAAAACTCAGTCCGAGATTTATTGGACCTTTTGGCATACAGGAGAGAATCGGAGAAGTGGCATACCGTCTGGCATTGCCACCCTCGCTGGATGGAGTCCATAACGTTTTCTACGTGTCGCAGCTGAGAAAATACGTGTCAGATCCCAGCCACATTTTGGATCACTCAGAGCTCGAAGTAGGCCCAAGTTTGACTTACCAAGAGCAACCCGTGGAGATACTGGATCGATCGGAGAAAGTTCTACGGAACCAGGTTATTTCTCTTGTTTGCGTAGCTTGGAAGCACCACTCTCCCGGCGAATCCACCTGGGAGCGAGAAGACGAGATTAGAGAACGCTACCCTTACCTTTTTGAACCCTGAGGTATATTTTAATTCTCGGCCTTTCCTTTCGTGCCATGGCTATTCTTAAATTTTGAGGACGAAATTTTTATAAGTTGGGTAGATTGTAAACCCCCTGAATTTTCACAATTATTAAAACTAGGATTTTTCATAATTTCTGGAATTTTTTAGAAATTTTCTGTAATTAAAATCAAGGTTTTAATTATTAAATGATTTTTTAATTGTTAATAAATAATATTAAAATATCATGTAAATAATATTTTTGGGTGTAAAATGAAAAACTGGACTTAGGGTAATTTTTCTAGAATTTATTGGGCCCCGGACCTATTTTAAAACACCTAAAAACTATTTAATTAATTATTTATTTAATTAACTGTTTTATTATTATTATTATTATTATTATTATTATTATTATTATTATTATTATTATTATTATTATTGTTTTATTTTCCGGCCCGCTGGGCCTGAACGGCCCAGCCCATCATCCGGCCCAGCCCGTTCCCTACCGGGTCGGGTCGGGTCGGGTCTGCCCAGACCCGACCCGCCGCCTCCGAACCGACCCGGAGAACAGTTCTCCCTCACCCCGCGATTTCCGGCGGCGGCTCCGGCCACGTCGCCGGAGCCCGCGCCTGACCCGCCCGTACCCCGCGCCACGACGCCGACCTCGCCGCCGCCTCTCCCGGCCAGCCTCCTCCTCGGCTCCCCTATTTAAACGCCTCCCCTTCACCTCTTCTTCCCCAGTCGACCCCCACCGGAAACCCTAGCCCGAGCTCACCGCCGCCGGCCGCCTCGCCCCAGCCCGCCCAGACTTCCGCCGCAGCCGCCACGCCATCTCCTCCTCCCTCCTCCACCGTCTCCGGCGTCCCCGACTCCAGCAGCAGCGGCAGCAACTTCCACCTTCGAGCCGCCTCCGGCCAGCCGTTTCCGGCGCGCCGCCGACCACCAGCCGTGTCCCTGCAAGCCGGCGAACCGCCCCCAGCCTCCCCGGCGTTCCTCCGGCCGGACCGCCGCGGGCAGCCCCCAAACCCTAAAACCCTAATTTCCCAAATTCGTCGTGTCGTGTCGGACACGACACGGACACGAAAATTTCCTGTTTCTCGAGCCCTGTTCAGGTACTCATATCTTTCTCCTCGCTGCCCTGTTTTCAATTCCGTAAATTGCGTTGCGAAGCCTGTATGACCCTCTCGGTGCCCGGATAAACCGCTCGGGGCATCGCGTCCTGTGGTGATCGCACACCGCGATCCAAAAACAGGAAATATCAGACCCTGTTTCACCCCGGAACTGAGTACGCCCCGCCAAACGGGACAACTTGGTCGCGTGCGGTCTTCACAGATATGTGCGCGCCGTCGATACGGACGTGTGAGATTTTGCGGAAGCTGATTCGGGTGTACGTGTACACCGAAATTAACGCGTATCCGCGGACATCGCCCCGTATCCGACTTTTCTGTAATTCACCCTAACTTCGTGCACACACGTCGGATCGAGACGAAACTTGCGCCATCGGACTCGTAGCGATACGCTGGTCCTGTGGGTCAAGTTTGGTTCGATTCTGAGAACGTTGACGAAATCGTGTGTCGTGGGCCCCACAGGCCCCGTTCTACGGGCGATTTCGTGATCGGCTCATCGGAATTAAATTCTGGAAGTTTCGTTAGGTTCGTATCATCGTTCCTGACCTGTTGACACTAAGTTTGGTGAATTTGGAGACCTTTGACCCTGACACATTTTTTGGTGCAAAGCGGGCCCACCGGCGGACCCCGTTTTGATCCGAAATTGTCGTTTTTGTCCTTGTCTCCAAATTGGACCCAAGGACAGGCATTTTTAGCTATTTGACATCTTCTGAGCATGATGGTAATGTTTATTTCAGCATTTGGACTCATTTCTGGAAATTTCCCCGAGATACAAACTATATTTGGATCCAAACATCAGGCAAGTACCTGCACTTCAAGTTTAATCTTTATATTGTGATAATTAATTTCCTGCTCTACTAGTACCCTTGATGATTACACGTAGTATTAGAATACTAGATTTTATGTCTTGAATACTGGAGTTTATGTCTTATTTTTCATGTCGGGTGGGAGAATACTAGAAGGCATGTAGTTTATCCTTCCCCCTGCCGTGTTTAATAGCTGTTGGTACGCGACTGTACCCTCAGCCGGATCTCGATTATTCCTGTTTAATAGCCATTTATGACGGCCGAATTAGCCTTATAAACCCCTACATGCCAACTATGTATTCTAAAACAAACACAAGTTCACACAGATAGCTTCCGGTCTTGTTATTGTTCTTGCTGACTGTTGTAGTTTCATTTCCTGTCTTATTTATTCCTGTTTTCTCATATCCATGTTTATAGCATTAACTCTTAGTTATTGTTGTTTCTTTTATGCATATTCTCAATATGATACTCAGTCTAATTGTCATAAATATTTAGTTTAATCTTGTTGTGCATTGTGTACTTTGCTCCTTTTCTGACTGGATCCGTTGATTTAGGCGATGATGAGGACTTTGCCCCTACATATTATGGCCCCTACGAGGGAACAGATGACACTTATGAGGAGTCAGCTCCCACCTAGGAGACCACTGCTGCAGAGTAGTTAGCAGTAGCTATTTTATTTTATGCTCTTTATCTTAGTAATCGGGTTTGTCCCCGATTTCATTTCTGGATTCTGTATTAAACATTTGATCTGTTGTCATATTTATTTCATTTGAAATCTTAAGCATCTTATTCCCATTATTATCTTGCCTATTTTATTTGTGAATGAGCTAGATTAGTTAACTGTGGATTTGACCTAGACAGCGTACTACCGCCGACTCTGCGGCGTAGGCTGGACGTACCCACGCACTCGTGCCCGAATTTCAGGGTGCGGGTCGTGACACAGTTTTTTCTATTTTGGTTCGGTTGAAACCGAATAAACTGAATGTTTACCCTACATGATCTACTATGGTCAAATCGGTCGGGTGTGGATGGGCTCTCTCACCTATACTCGAATTAGAAATGAGTCAGGACGAACATGGCCCAACTGTGACACCTTTCCACATATTTGATCTGTCATGCTCCGATTTTTCTGAATCGATAAGTCACCACTAGATGTGATATCGTACAAGTCTGAGTTGTGGTTGTACAAGACGTGCTCGTGCTCATTTTGTAAAATATAGCATTTTCATAGAATATGCAACGGATTACAGAGAAATTGAATAATACATAATAAAATTGAAGTATTGCTTTAATGATAACTTATGCAGCAAAAAATATAATGCTCTAAAACAACCGAGTAAAAATGCCAAACTTAGCTTACAACTTGCAAAAATATTAAAATAAGATACAAAAGTTCCATAGATTATATATCTTATTAAAACAAAACGCAAAAAACACCTTCAGTGAAAGTCTTCTTCTCCAATTAGAAGCTTCAAATGAGTACAAAGCTTCTAAAAAAATCGGACAAGCTTTCAGCGCCTTTGATCGTCCACTAAGTTCTTAGCACCTTTGGAGACGTAGGTCAGCATGTACCAGTGGGTGACCATAACCAATCTCAGCTAAAATCAAAACTATAGCTAATGTGAGAGTAATACTATTAATAGTGATCTTGCTATCTTTCTTTGGGGTCAATTAACAATTCATATATGTGTCACGCCCCAGTCCCATAATACGTAGGACTAGGAATACGTAAGCATGTCAGCCGTATGTATATGAAAACTCCAATATATAAAAACTATAACACATATGTACGATGTACTATAAATAATAATTCACAAGTGGTATATAATGTCACAAGTCACAGGCAATATTAAATCTCATCCACAGAAATCAAATAGAAATAAATAACCAAATATGGCAATGAACCAAGCATGGAATAGTCGAGAAGAACTAATAGTTGGGTGGAGACAAATCCACTACCAAACTAGAATATGAAAGAAAATATAATAAGTACATCATCTAGTGATCAGAGAGGCTCTTAGGGAATACTTCCTCAAAAAAGAAAGAAGTAGTAAATATCCTGATCCGTGCTCCTGCAAATAGTCATGACCGTCTATACCTAGAAAACGGACCAGGTCCTCAGAGGGACGTAACAAGATACATAGAAGCATGCCAATCATAAACTAAATATAAACATATGTACTGGGTAAACTAACCAAGCTACGTAAATATAATTGAGGATAACCTTTGCACGAATGGGCTGTCTGGCTAAAAAAATGGGATTGGCATAATTCTCTCAGAGAATCAATGGCCTAAAAAGCATAACGTCTTTCGATCGTCAGAGGCTGCCTGCAAATAATATAAGGGTCATCTCACCACGCTTCTCCGGCGGAGCGTACGGATTACAAAAGAGAATGTGTAAAGTAGTCCAAACGACTTGTGTATATCCTCCCCACTCAAACGACTGTCCGGATCGTATCCATGATACGACACGTCCAGTTCCTTACCATTAAGTCAATGAATGTACCTAAACAACAAAATATGAACTATGCTGACACACGTCCCTTACGTATCAGGAGCGACCCGAATACGATGGTTCGTGCCCTCTCACGCGTATCACACATCCGTGTATGTACAAAGTATGTGTCAAGGTCATGGAGATATACGAATATCTCATAAATATAGGGTGGTCACATAACTCTAGGTCAATAATATGCGTAGTAAACAAAATAAAGACGACATAATTCGTCGTTGCACCCAAGTCTATCTTGGATGCCCAATTTTATATAAAATAACTAAATAAATAAGTAATATAATTGCAATATGTTGTACAAAATGTAAATAAACAGTTATCATGGCAATGTATACTTTTCTGCTGTCCGAGCAGAGTTTAGACAATGTCCTAGCAGTGAATATGTTAAGTCAATAGTAGCACAGAAAGAGGAAGATATACGAACGTCTCTGGATGCTGAAATAAATATCTCCAACGTTCACAGAATAAATGAGATAGTCAGAAAATGCTACTCTTTCGTCCAAACTGGACACAAAGGAAAAACGATAATTTTGGGCCAAAGCGGGGTCCACATGTGGGTCACTTTTTACCGAAATACGTGCTAGGGGTAAAGGTCTCTAAATTAGACAAATTATAGGTCAAATAAATCCTAAACGATGATATGAACTCAACGGTATGTCTAATTTTGAATTCCTGTGAGCCGATCACAAATTTACCCATCAAGTCAAACCGCGGGGCCCGCAAAACTGTGGTTCGGTCAACTGTCTCAAAATTATGTGAAACTTGGGTCACAGACCAGCATAATACCACGGATCATTGGCATAAGTTTTGTCGCGTTCCGACGAGCATGCACCAACTAATGAGAAAATTTACAAAACGTCGATACATGTGACTTTTTACGGATACTGGTTGATTTCGACTCGCACACACGTCCTAATCAACTTCCATGAAAGCCCACACGTCAGGATATATCATACGCGCCTTTCGAAGCAACGGGTACGTGACGTGGTTGTCCGGTTTGTCGGGACGCACTCTGTATCGCAAGTTTTTCAAGTTTTTGAAATAAGTTTTTTGTAGTTTTTAACTGATGTTTTAACACATAATTAATGATCAAATATGTATAAACAATACATCATTTTAATGCTGTATAGGTTGTCTTTAGGCCTGTCAAATTAGATTTCAGGTTCGTTAATTATTCTGGAAGGAATCAGTCTTCCAATATGAGCTCATAGCTTGATTTTTGGGTGTTTTGCTTTGTATGAAATAAATAGATTTTTCAGAAAGTTTCGGATGGATTTAAAACAGAAATAGGGTCATTTGGATAAAACTATTTGAAGACATTTAAATGTGTTCATGTTGTGATTAAATCTAAGCAACTGGATCGAAAATCGGTGAAGTAGGTATGAAGAATTATGAACGAAAATATGGGTACCTGACTGCTAGTTCTGACGAGCGAACCAGGGGTTGTCGTAGGCAGTTCTCGTGGTCGTCGACGATGGCGGGTCTGGCAGCGGTGCAGGTGGTCGCACGGCGATCTGAGGTCGGCGGGGAGGACTTGACGAAGACGAAGGAGGAAAGGATTAGGGTTAGGGTTTTCGTTACGATATATATATATATATATATATATATATATATATATATATATATATATATATATATATATATATATATATATATATAGAGAGAGAGAGAGAGGGGGGGGTCAGCCATACGCGCGGGTCGGGTTCGCGTATGGGGGGTTGTTTGCTACTTGTTACTGCTGTTGTATGCTATAGTTGTTTTGGTGTTGTATTTTGTTATGTTTTGTTTTCTTTTCTTTACTTATTTCTTTTATTCTCTTTTTCTTTTTCTTTTCTACTCTTTCTTATTATTACTATCATTATTAATTATTATAATTACTATTATTTCTATAAAATAATTTTTTAGTCTATTTTAATTATTATTATTTTTACTACTAATTATTGGTACGCTGTTCGTATACGTACTATTATTCCTATTATTATAAAAGAAAAATCTTAGAAAATTAGGGGATGTTATATTCTAGCCAACTTACAAAATTTTGGTCCTCGAAATTAAAAATAAAGCACGGTTTCAAAAATAAGAGAAGACAAAATGGTAGAGAAATGTCAAGTACGAATTATCTTACTTCAAACTTGGGAAGGAGAAAAAAATTATATATATATATATATATATATATATATATATATATATATATATATATATATATATAAATCATGCATAAATTTCTAAGGGTCAGTTTGGTCTGCTTAAGTAAAGTTATATGGCACGAATAAGTTTAGTACAAGAAAAACTTGCACATGGAGACAAGATTGAGAAGAAACATGGAAGGGAAGGTGTGTAACCCAAGATAAAGAGTTA
Organism: Iris macrosiphon; assembly: GCA_036927795.1. Taxonomy (NCBI): domain Eukaryota; kingdom Viridiplantae; phylum Streptophyta; class Magnoliopsida; order Asparagales; family Iridaceae; genus Iris; species Iris macrosiphon. The sequence goes on along the minus strand of JAYESA010000003.1, from coordinate 184,128,271 downwards.
TTGAGATCTAAATAGGTGTCTTTCTATTCTATAATTTCTCTATAGTCACCATGGCCTACATTTGTACTCCTCGAAATCGTCAAAATTTTTAATTCTAATAATTCGTACCTAAGTCAAGTAATTCATAATCTCTCAAAATTTAAATAATAAAATTTAATCAATCCATCATAATCTCCTTAAAATTAAAATAACCCTTGTTTAAATTTGAATTCAATCGATCATAATCACGTCTTTATTGTAATTTTAAAATTTAAATTTTAGCCAAATCTATTATAACCTGCTCAACGTTTAGATAACTAAATCAAATTTCAAATAAAAATTCAAGCAATCATAATCTCCTCTAGAATTTAAATAACTAATTTTTTTTCCATCCAATCTTATTTCTAGTTTCAAATATAAGGATTTCGTAGTCATCAAATTTTGAATTCGATTTCCATCCTCAAAATTCCAATTGAGTGATTCAACATTCAACATTCAACATTCAAAATTTAATTTAAATTCTCAAATTGTAAAATTTTAATTCCAATTCACTAATGTTCAAGTTTAAAATTATATATTTATCCTCAAAATTTAAATCGATGATTCAACCTTCAATATTCAAAATTTAAATCATGTGCTCAAATTATAAATATCTGGTCCAATATATCAAAGTTTTCAAATTCATTCCATAAGACATTCTTCTCTTTAAAGTTAAATCCTTATCATCATAATCACTCTTCTAAAAATTCTCGAAATTAAAATGACTTAATTCTCTCGATCTTACCTTACTTTATTACCATGTTAACCATGATCTAAGATTTTCACCTTCATATAACATTTTAGCTCAAGTTGACAATGCAACTACTACCCAACTTAGAATTTACCGATCTACCACACAATGTTATACATTTAAGAAAAACTTCCTCAAATTATTTAATTGTGTTATTCAATCCTCAAAAATTTTAACACAAAATATATCACATATTTTACGCCCTCAATCACAAAAGACAACCACCCAGTAATACAACTTTCCTAAGGGGTGTCACGCCCCAGTCCCAAAATACCAAAGGACTAGCCACGTGACAATGGCTAACAGTACAGCTCCAATGGGCAACCCAATTTAATGGACCCATTAGAGTGTACTTAAGCTGTAATAAGTATAAATACAAGTCTAAATCATCTATCTAAGTATAATTTTAATCTCATCCACAGACAACAATCATAATACAATATGATAGACCAGTCAAGATAATAGATAACAGAAAATATCCCATCATCAAGTCCAAATAAGTAGTGTCTCGGGGAACAACCCGTCACAATAAAGAAAAGAGAAATAATACCAAATACATATGTCCAGAAGTCCAAGTCCCAATATAAAATAAAATTAAGCATAAATAACTAAATAGATAACTGAGTATTCAGGAGAAACCCTCTGGCACAACCTCGTCCTCTGGTGCAAGTACCACTCCAACGTCAGTTCCTGTCCCGTAAACCTCGGGGTAATCCTCCTCTACTATACCTGGGGATATAATCCGGATCCAGGTCATCAGGGGACATAAAAAGGTACAAAAATAACTCAAGCCAAAGTACAGTAATAAAATAAGTGTGCTCAGGGTATCTAACATAATCCATTTAAGTAAAATATAAATGAGAACATACTCGTCCACTAAACCACCGGGACCTGTAGGTTTGCATAGACACAATAGTAGCTAGTAGTAGTAGGTACGTACAGGCCCTGTCAAGGTACCTGCAGCACTATAGGGCCCGAAGCGCAAGCATCGGTGGCTAGTAGTGTGTGGTAGCCCAGAGGTATGGTAAATTTTCTTCAATCCCATGTATCTCACATCTCATGTCCACGATGCGCAAGACAATCACTATATATGTCTCAAGTCCAGGTGTAAATAATATAGTGTCAACTAGCACATATTACAAGTCCTGTCCTAAAACAGAAGTCGGAATCCTCGAATATCTCAAGTGAGGCTTTTGTACATGAGAGTCGTGTACAGTGTCCTAAGGTAAATCGTGCAAGTAATGCACGTATAATGTATACGTTGATAATGCAATCTCACAATACCCGATTTTCGCGTACGAAAGTCGGCACCCGAATATAACTCGGACGCTAAGTATCGTCACGGTCCTAGGGTCATAACAAAGTACATGTATTAAAATATATACTATAAACTACAGTTAAAATTAAGCACAATTTACTGAGACCAAGGCAAGGTACACTTGCCTGCTGCTGCACTATAGCAGATCCAAAGTCCACGTCTGATGGTGCTGTGACACCCACGTGTCCTGCCCCCATTACTTAAATTAATTCTAATTCTACCATTATCTACTTTATGTAAAATATAAAGTTGCTACACGCACCTCAACATAGTAGCAACTTTCGTGCCAATAATTCTAACAGTCGCTTGGCTTTAGTTAACGTGTCAACAATCATTTACCATACTATTGTTTATAACGTTGTAAGAGTCTTGTACATTGATATACCATGCGTACGTATTGGCCTTTACGTGTGATTAAATAACGTATTCCTACACGTGCGTAGGTAGGGTTCAATGTTGCAAAACGCTATACAACATTAACCGATTAATTAAACATGCATGAAAGCACTTTATTTCACTAATTAACTTTTTAAAATATGGAAATAATTAAGTTTAATTTTCTGAAATTTATTTTAATTATTAATAAAAATTCATGCACATTTTTTATATTCAAGTTTATGTGCATGTAATAAATTATACATAGTTACCACTACCATGCATGAACTCAACCCTTCACTTGTTCATCAACTAAGCTACTAAATATATGTATTAATACATATATAATTCTGATTATTATAAAATTAAATTAACTATAGTGAACAACATATTTTTTATAGTTATGCATGCAATAAGTACGTACAGGTTCACCTATAGTGATCATACAACCTACCTATCAATTATTCATACTTTAAAACACTAAAATACACATTTTGATATGTATAATATTCTGATTATTACACATATAATTCTAAATTTTATTTTATGATGGTGAAAAACCTCATTTTTAATATTATAACTTCAATACAAAATTCCTACAATTACATCATTACTAACCATGCAACTCCATCCATTCTCTATACTTTTAACCCACAAAATACATATTTTAATATGTATATAATCTAAAATTTAGTTTTTATAATTCTGAATAATAATTATAATATTCTAAAAATAATTAACTATAGACAACAACTTAATATTTTTATTTACAATATCTATGTAACATATACATGCAATATAGGCTTTAGTGCATGAGTTAAACACATGGGTAGGGTGATTCATAGATCAATTATAGATATTTTCATGTCTTCCTACAACCATAACATCATGTGGGAAGGTGTCACTACCCAATTCTAGAAAAAATAGGATTTTTTTTTATTTGGAAAATTATGTATTGATCATAAATAATTATATTTATATTTAATTAGTGCATGTATTTATTTTATTATTGATTGTTTTAGGGTTTTGGCTAGTCTGGACCCATGTTAGACCCTAGTGGACCCATGTCAGACCCAACCAACACCCTTGTCAGACTTATTTATGGGTTTAGAATAATTATTATATTTTTTATTTAGTTAGTTGGGTTATTTTGGATTAGTTAGAGTGCATTTAGTGAACCCTAAACCTAAACCTTAGTTGCATGACTAAAAGAGAGGGCATTTTAGTCATTTTGCTTTATGTGAAACCTACTTCTATATACTTGGCCGGCCCCCTAACCCTAATCCACACTTGGCCGAATCCCTCTTTCTCCATTTCATTCTTCTTCTTCTTCTTCACTCTCCACTCTTTTCTTCTTCCTTCTTCCAAGTTTCAAGTAAGTACATCATCTTTCTTCTCTTCCTTCTTCTCTTTTTCCATTTATGTAAACCCTAACCCTCTACTTTTCCCTAACCTAGGTATGTAGAGCCTAGACTTAGTGTAGAGGCTTGGCTTGGAGGCTTGAGGGTGGTAATTTATAAGGTTTTGGAGACTTTGGCCTTGGAATTCCAACTCCCAAGAGGTAAACCCTAACTTTTCTCTTAGTAATTGCTCTTATATAGTGTAATTAGTAGTTTAGAACCTTTCTAGACCTTAAGACTACCCGTAGGAGAAAGTTAGAGCTTGTTTGGTTGTGTTTGGAGACTTTGACATTAGGTTTTGTGTCAATTTTGGGTAAAATTTGAGATTGGCCCAATTTTGGGTGATGCCCTAGGTTATACGGGCCTAGGTAGACGTGCTTGGGTGTCTTGAGGGTAAGTATTTGTCCGTTCGGACACGTGAGGTCGTGTCGTGAAGATTTGGGCGTTTCGGAAGATTTGGGGGTTTTTCGTCGTCGTAGGTTCCACATGTGTGTGCGTTTTTGTCACGGACTTAGAATCGGAGAGTTGGTATTTTTTTCTAGATTTTAGACATCGATTATAACTCGTGGATAAATTTTGGGCCAATTCCGAGTAGGTTTGGTGTACGTTTTACGAGGTTTCTTGAACCGCACTCCACGTGTTCGTCGAAATAACCGAATGGCCATTTCGACTTAGTTTCTAGATTTCGGGCTTGTGTGCGGGTTGGTTTAGCTTCGGGGAGTGTGTGCTAGAGTTCTCGAGTTATATTTTATATATTTATATATATTTATAGGTGTTTGGATGGTTGTGCGTGTGTTGGTGGGGTGTTGTGTGTGGTTGTGTATGTTATATATATGTGTGTGTGTGTGTGTGTGTGTGTGTGTGTGTGTGTGTGTGTGTGTGTGTGTGTGTGTTGTTTGATGATAAAACAAATAGAGGGTTTGTACGAAGCTCTTTTGGTTTACAAACTCAGGCTATTAAACTCTCCTAGTATACAAAATACTATCAGAGGTATTATGAACATGATAGGTTTGTAACTGACTTTTTCGAGTGTAAAACTCAGATTAATATATACGCGTATTCTGCTGACCGATTTGTCCCGCGTAATGCGTAAAACCATAGATCCGTAGCATCTGAGCGTAAAAGATTCCGAGCGTAAAATCGTGGATCTGTAGCTTATGAGCGTAAAATCGTAGATCTGTAGCTTCTGAGCGTAAAAGCTTCTGAGCGTAAAATCTGGGATCTGTTACGCATCATGATGATCTGTCTTCCTTTTCAAATGATCGGCTGACGTACGGGGGATTTTTTGTGGTCCCATTACTTCTTGTGCACGAGAGTGCAAGTAATAGGTTTGAGACAAGTCATGTCAGAGGTAAGATAGTCGCGGTAAAATATGACTCTGTGGGGATAGTGGAGAGACGTAGTCCAGAGGTAATATGAACATGAACTGACTTTTTTCTCCGCTGGGGAAAATGAGGATAGTTTAGAGGTAATATGAACATGAACGATTTGTTTCCATTGCGGGCATCCCACAGGGGGGTTTTTGGTGGACCTATTATTTCTTGTGCACGAGAGTGCAAGTAATAAGTTTAAGACAAGCCCTGCCAGAGGTAATATGGACGTAGCAGTTTTTGTGGACCTAACACCACTGGCGTACTTAAAGTTAAGTACGGGTGCTAAGTTGAGAGGACAACCGATATCAGAGGTAATATGGACATGAAAATCGATAGCCAAAACTCGGAAGGTTTGTTCAGAGGTAATATGAACATGACAAACTCAGCCTGAGAGAAATATTATGACAACAGTTCAGAGGTAATATGAACATGAACTAGTGTCCAAAAAACTCATTGAGGAGTAATTCGTTGAGTGTGGTCTATCCAAACATGAAGATAGACTAAAGAATTATTCCACTGGGGAAATTGATGGGACGATAGCTCAGAGGCAATATGAGCATGGCTAGCGTCTAATGAGATTGATTTGAATAGTCACTGCGGGAGTGTGCAAGTAGACTTAAAGATTACTCCGCTGGGGGAAATTTTGAGGATCCATCATCCATTGCGTACCCGGGATTCTTGGATACGGATGATGGCTCTTTACAAGAATTTGTAACGAAGAAGAAATTGTTGCACATAGGCATTTGTTGGGGATGCCAAATTGCTGAACATATCTATCCAGAGGTCATATGAACATGATAGAATATGATTCTCGATCTTCGACGATCGAGAAAATATTGCACATAGGAACTTGCTGGGGATGAAGAACCAAGAGTTGATTTATACATCTGGGTTGTGGACTTCTTACCCATGGCTTCCCTTAAGTACAGATAATAAGCTGAAACGACTAGCACTATCAGGGGTTATGCGAACGTGATAGTAGAAAGTTGAAGAGGAGAACTTCACTCAGAGGTAATGTGGACATGGAAAAGTTCTGAAAACATCTTACTCAGAGGTAATGTGGACGTGGTAAGATATAGTGGGGGTAAAGAAAGCAGGGCAGAGGTAATATGGGAATGACCATTTTTGTGGTGATAGATTTACTCTGCTAGAGAAAGTGGAGAGACGTAGTTCAGAGGTAATATGGACGTGAACTGATCGATAGCAACAACCTTGGAGGTTGGCTCAGAAGTCACTTGGACATGGCAAACTCAGCTGGGGGAAATGTAGTTTGGACTTGAACCCATGTCCAAAAAATTTACTGGGGAGTGATTTTCTAAGTGGGGATAGTCCTGAAGGTTGCTCATCTGGGGAGACACCGTCTTCTCGTTATAAATACAAAGTGATGAGTTTGGCGTCAATCAACTCCTAGATTTTCCTTTTTAGCACATAACATGCCTTCGTGGGATGATGAATGTACCGATGAAAGAGACAATATTCTGGGTCATCGACCTTGCCAGCCTTTTCAGGGTATCTGATGTTGGGTAGCCGAAGTTTATTTTCCTTCATTAATATATTGAAGATTTTAATGATGTCATCCTCATTGAAGGAGAAAGTCCTCTTTGGCTTTCGGGCTCCCGATACCTGAGTCGTACGGTCCTTAGGGAAGATGGTCATAGTTGCATCATCTTTGGACTCAGAGGGAATTCTACCCCCAGCTTTGGATGCTGCTCTGTTTTGTCGAGGGAGACCACCCCCAGACATGTCATTGTCTGGTTCTTCTTCAGAAGTTGATTTAGAAGGACCTGCTTCTGGTATTACAGGATCAGACTCTGGAGGTTTGGAGTTTGCAAGAGATGTGGTAAACCCTAACCCAAAACGAGTTCATTGACAGTAAGGATCACCATACAATGGTATTCGTCTACCTTTTTCATAATTGAGGCCTTGCTTTAACTTCAAATCATAACCCATATTTTGCATAATCTTTAAAGCCTGTGGGCTATATCTGTGGATTTGTATTTTCCCAACATTTGACTCGCGAGATTCTTCTTGTACAATCGGTCTATTCCGCATTCGACCGAAGATTATTTGATGCTGATCGTTGCGAGTCGGTAGAATAATAAAGACAGATTCTCTACGTAGCCCATGTGTCATGACGACATTAGATGTTGACGCTACTTCCCACATGATCTTCCCACGCTTGGTAGTTAGGGGCGCTAAATCTTGATTTTGACCCCTGTCTTTGCGTTTCTGGATCAAGAAATCACGCAAATTAGGAGAATTAACAGAAGAAGAAGAAGAAGGCTTATTCTGCCTTTTTACATCAGTAGGCCTGTGGAGATTAGGAACCATAACCCTTTCTCGACCATAGGAATACAGCAATCCACCCATGTGAGTGGCATATGATCCATCATCCTTCTGAGGAGCATATTTTCCCGTGAAATGGGTCTTCTTTATACGGACAGACTTATCCTGGCGTAATTTGGAGTTTTGCACAGGTTCATGTAAAACAGGAAAAGTCCTCAAGCGGCCTCTAGCGTCACGCGTAATATGAAGAGTGGGCAACTTCTTCTCCTGTGGGCGTACAAGCCTAGCGGTTGGGAGATCCGCCACTCGTTTTTCCTTGATGTGATCTCAGGGTACATCTGCCTCATCATAGACGGGAGATGTATCTTTACGCGCAGGGCGCGTTTGAAATTTCCGAATTGGCACTGAGGCCTTGCCGGAATTTTTGTCTGCCACGTCACAGACGGGAGACAAAGTTTTATGCGCAGAGCGCGTGTTGGACTTCTGGATTTGTACTGGGGCATTGCCAAAAGTTTTGTCTGCCATGTTACAGACGGAAGACGAAGTTTTACGCGCAAGACATATTAGCACAACTTTGTTGATCAGAGAGTGAGAGCTTGCAGGAAGGGTAGAGGACGTCTTAAGCATCCATACTTTACGTAGCTTCTTGTTATTCTGGACTGAGAGGGAATGAGAGCTACCCCTTGTATGAAGCATGTCTCATAAGCAGATTGGTCGAACTGGACGACCAAAGTCTTCTTCATCGATCCAATGGATACAACATCGTGTTGAGAAATTGCTTTTTCGTCAGAGGAGAAAGTCGTTCCCAGCAGAGTCGTCATCTTGTGTTTGATGATAAAACAAATAGAGGGTTTGTACGAAGCTCTTTTGATTTACAAACTCAGACTATTAAACTCTCATGGTATACAAAACACTATCAGAGGTATTATGAACATGATAGGTTTTGAAAATTCACCTGGCGAGTCACCATTTTGTTTGAGATAAAACAAATAGAGGGTTTGTACGAAACCTTTTTGTTTACAAACAAGAAAAGAGTACAATTAATCCTATACGAGGATATTAAGTACAATAAAAAATGATTCTGGAGAAAAATTGCTATAAGAGTCTGATCTGCGGTCGATGACTTTGTCCCTTGGACCACACGATGATGAAGAAGTATTGTAGAAGAAGAAGAAGAAGAAGATTCAAAGATTGCAAGTGGGATTGAACTCTCGTTGCCAAAGTGGACAACTAAAACCCTTTGTCATTGCTCTCTCCTCTCTCTGATCTTTTGATTGTGCCATGTGGTTGTGCCCTTGTGCGCTCCTATTTTCTCCTTTTTCTGATCTTCTCTCTATTTTGTCCCCTTTGTCCCTGTGACTAGGGGTCTCTATTTATAGAGATCAATCACATAACTGTCCAGTTGGCGTAAAAGCCAAACTGTAAAGAGAGTTGTACTTTTTATGCGGCGGTTATAATAACTGCTACCCACGTTTGAATGATCTCCTGAATCCGCGTATGATACGTGTCCCATTATGAGGTAATGCGTATAACTGCTTCTCGAGGATCATGGCATGCAAGCCACCTAGGTAACTACCCCTCGCGTAGAGATGGTTGGCATAAAAGCCAAATAACTGTCTTGTAGGCGTAAAAGCCTAGTTGGCGTAAAAGCCTAGCTGTGAAGAAGACTACCTCCTTTACGCTGTGGTTATGACAACTGCTATCCACGCTCAAATAATCTTCTGAATCTGCGTGTGACACGTATCCCTTTATGAGGTAACGCGTATAACTGCTTCTTGAAGATCATGGCATGCAAGCCATGTAGGTAACAGCCCCTGCGTAAAGATGGTTGGCGTAAAAGCCAAATAACTGTCTTCTTGGCGTAAAAGCCAAATAGCTGTCTTCTTGGCGTAAAAGCCAAACTATGTCTTGTTGGCGTAAAAGCTAAACTCTGCGTAAAACTTGATGGTTCATGAATAATAGATAACCAGTGTAAAATAGCCAATTATCCATCACGACTGAGGGTTTTTAAGCGTATTTTGGGCTAAATAGCCTTATCACATACCTTGGCAAATATGGTCGAGTTAGCGTATTTCGAGGAGATAACATACGGCGTACTCCTATAGTTGAAAATAGCCTGGTTGGCGTAAAATGCAAGGATGGTGATGTGAGCGTATTAGTCACAGTTTTAACTTTTTTAGTCAATTATCCATCACGACTGAGGTCTTGAGCGTATTCCGGGCAAAATAGCCTTATCACATACCTTGGCAAATATGGCCGAGTTAGCGTATTTCGAGGAAATAGCATATGGCGTACTCCTATAGTTGAAAATAGCCTGGTTGGCGTAAGATGCAAGGATGGTGATGTGAGCGTATTAGTCCCAGTTTTAGCTCTCCCCATCATGACAAAATCTGAAGGATAGAACAAAATCTCGTGCATTAAATGCAGAGATATGCCCCCATCTCGTGTATTAAATGCAGAGACATACCTCGAGCTTGGTGTAGTAAACAGCTTTTGACGTGGAGGCAGCGTATTCAGAAGACTCCAGTCTTGAGCGTAAAATATGACTTGTGTCACTAAACGACAACCTGGGTCTCTGTGCAAAATCATCATCACAGTCGTCCTCTCGATCACCATGCAGTACTTTTGTCAGGAGTCAGGTTCGCTGCTTTATCTGATAAATTCATCCGAGGAATACGAAGAGTTCCTCGTACAACTTTACGCTGCATTAAAAACAAACGTATTTTGATTCTTTACGCAGGAGGGTGAAGTAACCTTTTACGCGAATCAGTCTTGAAGCACTGCTTTACGCAGGCAGCTCTGAAGCCATATTTTATGCCACATTGCTCTGAGGCTCTGCTTTACGCGTACTGCTCTGAAGCTCTACTTTACGCTGACTTCATGTATGTTGGGGAGTTTGACTATATAATACGCGTACAATTTCCCAACATATTTTATGCTTCTACATGTGTGTTTGTATATATATATATGTATGTGTGTGTGTGTATATATGTGTGTGTTTGTATATATATATGAGAGTGTGTGTGTGTATATATATATATATATATATATATATATATATATATATATATATATATATATATATATGTATGTGTGTGTGTGTGTATATATATATGTGTGTTTGTATATATATATGAGAGTGTGTGTGTATATATATATATATATATATATGTGTGTGTGTGTGTGTGTGTGTGTGTGTACCTATATACATATGTGTATAAGTGTGCGTATATATATATGTGGTTGTGTGTGTATATATATATATATATATATATATATATATATATATATATATATATATGTATATATGTTTGTGTATATATATTGTAAACTCCCTCGACCAGATTTCAGTATTTTAAAATTATTTTTATGCTAATTAGAATTATTGCAACTTTTTAAAATTTATTTATTACATATCCTATTGATTGTGCACCTGTCCATTATACAATTAATTTGGAGCATTACACTAGCTGTTAATTCCCAAACAAGTTCACATACCTGCCCTAGACATGTTAGACTATTTTTATGAATTTTGTGCAACTCCCAGATACTTCGTTTTGTGCTTCGTTTTAGTCGCACAAATATCGTTACAAACGTACGTATTTATTTCCTATTTAATTTTCTGCTCTTTACCCATCTCTGTACCCCTAGAAATTTGAAGACCAGTAGGCACCTGTTTTGCCCAAACAAAAATACGATAATATTCTACTTTGAATATACTACAATTAGTATATTGACACGGTAGAAAAATTATGGTCCTACCTGTCTCTAAATAATTAGAGAACACCGTGCGCAGTATTTATTAAATAATAAATACGATGACCCGTATCACCAAGAAATCAGGCCCTGCCCCTACCCAGACTCACCCCCACCCCCTCAGGACCCTCCCACAGCTTTTCCCTCTCAATTCTGAGCATTTTAGTATTTTTCTGGAAACAGAGTATTTTATCAGACAAATTACGTAATTACGCAAATACCCCAAATTTAGGACCTAATTGCAATTTATGGATTTACAGGGATTTTTTTGCAAATTCCAAGTGAGGTGTCAACACCTCAATGGCCGGTGATCGTGGACCGTCCATGTGGCATGGGTCCCACCTGGAAAATATCAGCAAAGATATTTTAAGTATTAAATTACCTAAATACCCCTCATTTTCAAACTAATTACAACAATGCCATTAGCCCTAAACCTATATATACCCATCCCCACCACCCGAACTCACCCCACACCACCCTCCGGCCACCTCCGCCCACCGGACCGCCGCCAACCCCTTCGCCCCTCACCCAGCCACCCCCCCCCGGCCGACGGCCACCCTCCCTGGCCGCCGCCGGCGCCGCCCAGAGCCCCGCAGTGCCCCCACCCCGACATGCACACAGCAGCTACCTCACCACCCGACCGCCCCTCACGACCGCCTCCGGCCACCGTGCACCACCGCCACCACCCCCACTCGACTCGCCCCGACCCCCTCTACCCGACCACCACCCTCACACCGCCCCACGACACCCCCAGCCGCCGCCAGACTCCCCGCAGTTCCTCCTCGACCACACGACCACCCGCCTACCCGACCAACCCGACCGCCTCCAGCTCCCCCTCCGACCGTCGTGGACCTCCGCCACCTCCTCCGAGCTGTTCGCCACCCCCTCCTCCACCATCCAGACCACCTGCACCGCCGCCTCCGCCGCCGACTGCGCCACTGCCGCCGCTGCAAGCTGCCGCTGCAGCTGTCACTGCTAGCAGCCACTGCTGCTGTGACCGCCGTCCCGGCCAGCCGCCGACCGCTCCACCGCCGTCCTTCCGCCGGCGGCAAGCCCAGTGGGTCCCCCACCTGTCAGGTATATACCCCCCCTTTCCTGTACGTATACGTATAATTTTATGTATATGTATGTATATATGTATATATATGTATATATATTTATATTTATATATATATATGTTTATATATATTATAATAATTATTACTGTATATGTACAGTATAATTATACAGTATACATATATTATTTAATATGTATTTAATATATATATTTATGTATATATATATATATATATATATCTATGTATATTTATACATATATACTATATATATAATGTATTATATAATTATTATTATATTTACATAAATATATATACAGTGTATATATATTTATTATATGTATTATGCATTTTTATTATTTAATATACATTTATTTTAGTTATTTATATATATATATATATATATATATATACATATATTTACTATTATATATTATATTATAAGTATATATACAGTATTATTAATATATGTATATGTGCATTTTATTTTCATTTTTATTATGTGTTTATATATATATATATATATATATATATATATATATATATATATATATATATATATATATATATATATATATATGTACATATATTATAGAATTATTACAGTATATAAATATGTATTATACTATACATATATAGTATTACTATTATATATTATATGTATATATATATATATGCTTTTTATTTTATTTATAATATATATATATATATATATATGTATATATATTTTCATATATATATAACTATATATATTATAATCTATTATAATTTCAATATATATATATATATATATATATATATATATATATATATATATATATATATATATATATATATATATATATATATATATAATACTATTATTTTATATGTATATACATATGTATTTTATGCATATATATGTACATACATCTACATACATATATATATATATATATATTATATATAAATATTATTTATCTCAGATTATATATATATTAAATATATATGTATTATATTTCTTAATATATATATAAGTATATATATATATATATATATATATATATATATATATATATATATATATATATATATATATATATATATATATATATATATATATATATATATATATATATATATGTTGCATATAAGCTATATTGAGCTATATATATATATATGAGTATATTTTTCTTCTGTATATAGTATATATATATAAATTGCTTTATATTTTATATGTATATATTATGTAGTATATAAAATATATATAGCATATGTATTTTATTAATTTCTTGTATTTGTATATATGTACATAACTATATATGTACTTATATTGTTTATCTCTAGGTATGCTTTTTGTATACTTATATAAATATAAGAATATGTAATATTATTATTATGCTCATATATTATATGTATTAAATAAATATATATTATTTTACATAAAGTATAAAATACTATATATAGTATGTATTATATATATACATTATATAGGGATTTACATATACCTATATTTTATATATACTATGGTATTTAATGCACACTTTATTTAAATATTATTTACGAACCCTGTATGTCCTAAACAGAGTACCTCTACGACGCAGTCAGTGACCCCCTGTCACAGGACTCCCCAGACTTGATTGCAAGTACAGGTTTTCAACACACTCAGGAAGTAGGCAAGTATACCTTGCCAAGTTTTTACTGTTTAAATATTAAACTGTTGAATGTTATTATTAGTAAATTTCATATGACAGTAAGTATCTGAGACTGCCTCGGGTACCGTCAATATGTACGTTGACGCGTAGTGTAATTAACCTAGTCTTTACAGACTTACCATCAACTGTGAGGTTATCCTAATACCCTCTTAGACCCTGACATGGGTACACGCAACAAGGTTGCACTTCATTTTGGGATGCAAGTTTACGTAGATGATTAGCTACCAGTACGTACGACGTGCATCACGGCCTAGAATAAAGTCAGGAGAACTACGACTTGGTATTAGTTACATTGGGCGGGGAGAACGACTAAAAGACGTATGGGACACCCACCTCTTTATCCCGATACCGCACTCGACGGAGTGATACGGCTGTTATATATATATTCCGGTGACCATGCTCCTCGGAGATGGTGTATTGCATAGTGCCCTTGAACGGGGGCATATGTGACATATATTAGCCAGTTACTACGGATTGGTGAATTATGTCAGCATATGTCTAGCCACACTTTCCCATACATACTAGGTTGTCTCAAATTGCATTCACTTAGATGGCTAGCACACCCTGATATTTATTCAGTATTCATATATATGGCATACTTTTCTGTATCTTGTTATGTCCCACTGAGGACCTGGTTTCCTGCCAGGTTTAGATGAGATACTCTACCCCACAGTACATGGACCTGGACAGGAGACTGGAGATGCCCCTGAGAAACAGTTAGAGGAGATGCCATCAGAGCCTGCCTGAGTACACTGGAGTTGGAGCTACATATTTCGAGGACGATGCACTAGTTATCTTATTTTGCTTATCTTTTGTAGTGGGTTTGTTCCCACTAGATATTATCTTATTTGTATTATGACATTTCAGACTTAGCTATATATATATTCAGCACTATTTTCCATATTTCATGATATTCCTGTGGATGAGATAGATTTACCTGTACTTAGACTTGTAGTATTTTAGGACAGCGTAGCACATCACTTTGGGTCCATTAAATTGGGTAATCCCTTAGTGACGTGTCAGCTGGCCAATGCCACGTGGCCTAGTTCCGTATATTTTTGGGACTGGGGCATGACATAGTTTTAGTGGTGGCCCATGCAGGTCCAGTTAATTGCTAGTGGTGTGATTACATGCCCAGCAAGCCTGCACTAGGATAGGAACACTAGGTCTCATCCACTCTGACTTCATCCATAAATTCTTGCATCCTACTTGACTATCATTTATTATTTCCTTCGTACTTTTCTAAATTATTCTATCTTCTTCAGAAATATGGACATACCCAGCGGACACGCTAATGATGGGGTTGACCAAGCAACAGACCCATCGCCAGATGTCCAAAGGACTCTAACCCTTCCGAGAGACCAATCCCCAAGAAGGATGCTGGTCAATCCAACAACCCCGTACCTTCCCCAGGACCCTACCCAGGAGACCACACCAGCTCAGCTAGAAGGGCAAACTTTCCAAGCACCAACACCGCAGACGGAGACACCTCTGCCTCTACCTCCAGCCCTTGCAGCCCTGATGCCACAGCTTGAGGAACAAACCCAGATGTTCCAATATTTCCAAACCCTGTTGCAGGCTCAGTGGCAACAGACTGAAGCCCTGAGACAGGCTCAGTGGCAATAAACTGAAGCCCTGAGACAGACCTTGATAACAGCTCTGGAGATGACAACTGCCCCGGCACTAGCACTTGTCCAACCCCCTAACACTGTTCAAGGCTTTCGTCGAATGAGCCCGAGAACCTTTTCTGGCAGCGAAACTCCGGAAGAGATCTCAGACTGGATCTCTAACACAGAAATACTGCTAGAAGGTTCACAGCTTCACCCCGACCTATGGATGACCGCAGTAAGGGCCCAACTAAAAGGCAACGCCCATCACTGGTGGGACGCCATCGAGCGCAGCACCGCCAAGAACCATACTTGGGAGCAATTCCTGGAATACTTCAAGGCGAAATACTTTCCAGCCACGGTCAGAGATGATCTGTACTCCCAGTTCCTGCATTTGGAACAAGGAAATATGACCGTCGATGCCTACGACGCAGAATTCAGTCGACTAAGTCAATTCGGTGCAAACCTGATATCCAACGAGCTGGAGAAGGCCCTGAAATTTCATCACGGCCTTACCCTCGAGCTCCAAGGGCATACCACGGCACAGTCGAGGATTTCCTACAAGGAAGTTCTTTCAGAGACAAGGATACAAGAAGCCATTGGCAGAGAAGCAAGACGCTCAAATCCAACCATATCAGCCAGAGACCAGATTGGAGCAAGAGGACCAATCCGTCACCAGGGAAATCAGACACAACACAAGACGGGGCCATATCAACACAAAAAACTTTCGACTTGTCACCATTGTGGCAGGCAGGGACATTATGCTAAAAACTGCCAAAGAAAGTATAGACTATGCCTGATATGTGGAGACAATCAACATCGGGCCAGAGATTGCCCACAACACAGAGAAGCAGCACTCCAGAATGGGCAAGAACCAGCAGCACCAGCCCAGAGAATGCAACCCCCTACTAGAGGTCAGCATTCTCCAGCATCTGGAAGATTTCAGAGGGGACCACCCTTGGCCACCCAAGACACGCAGTACTACCTAGCCAGACAACAAACCGAAAGACAAAGGCACGAGCAGGCCTTTGCACTAGCTGCAGTTGTAGAAGAACCGGAAGGTGAAACCATTTCAGGTACCATTATAGTTACATTATTACCTACGAACCGCATTATTTGATTCTAGAGCTACACTGTCATCATATCTAGTAGTTTCGTAGCCATGCAGATAGCCACTTTTACCAGAGGAGGCATTGTTCCAGTTACCAACATTACTAAAGCATGCTAGTAGTCATGTATAGTAGAGTAATGAGGACGCGATTCTTGGTACTTCCAATACCAAACTCCAACGTTGTCTTAGACATGGACTGGTTAAGCTAGTCCAAATGCTATACTAGACTACGGGAAGAGAAGCGTCATCTTTAGACTACCAAGTTACCCATCCAGATATAGATAATACCTGGGATAGCAAATCATAGTAGTTAAACCTAGTTACCTGATGACTTTTAGTATCCAACCTAAATTATTTTTCCACCCTTAGATCATGATCAGGACTAAGCCAAACCGACAGATCGATTGCTAGACATTGATTGCTAGGCTCAATAAATGATAGCTGAGTACTATAGCCAGTATCGGGAATAGAACCATTAGGTTGAAGGAGAGAAGGTAGGCAGATGTTAACCTTGAGAAAAATATCATGAACTACCAATAATGCACGACCAGTTGTAAACCTGATGATACCCCTATAATTTGGATAAAGGGTACACATAGAGTAAAATAGGAGATCATGTAGATCCCACCTACCCGAGAAACTATCAGACTTGGAGGATGAGAAAAACTAAGCCGAGGTACATCAAACCCTTCGATGTGATGGAACACATCGAAGAAATGAATTACAAGATAAACTCTTCCTCAGACATTGGAAAGTACATGACGTCTCTCACGTATCCCAATTAAGATGATACACTCTAAAACCAAGTCATGTGCTGGACCATTCAGAGATCACCATCGGTCCAAGCTTATCATACCAGGAGGAGCCGTAGAAATCCTAGATCGAAGCAAGAAGATGTTGCAAGGCCAGACTATCCTTTAATTCGTATTGCATGAAAATATCATGCACCAGGCAAATCAACCTGGGAACGAAAAAAGGATATTCGATAAATGTTTCCCCCATCTATTTCTAGACCAGGGTATGTCCAAATATTTCAAATCAATCAATCTTAAGCTATGTCTAAATCCAAATATTTCAAATCAAATCTTCAGTTATGTCTATGTCTTAATATTTTTTAAAATTAATCAATCTTTCGTTCTCATTATATGTCTGTTTTTATTTCGAGGACGAAATATTCTAAGGAGGGTAGATTGTAAACTCCCTCGACCAGATTTCAGTATTTTAAAATTATTTTTATGCTAATTAGAATTATTGCAACTTTTTAAAATTTATTTATTACATATCCTATTGATTGTGCACCTGTCCATTATACAATTAATTTGGAGCATTACACTAGCTGTTAATTCCCAAACAAGTTCACATACCTGCCCTAGACATGTTAGACTATTTTTATGAATTTTGTGCAACTCCCAGATACTTCGCTTTGTGCTTCGTTTTAGTCGCACAAATATCGTTACAAACGTACGTATTTATTTCCTATTTAATTTTCTGCTCTTTACCCATCTCTGTACCCCTAGAAATTTGAAGACCAGTAGGCACCTGTTTTGCCCAAACAAAAATACGATAATATTCTACTTTGAATATACTACAATTAGTATATTGACACGGTAGAAAAATTATGGTCCTACCTGTCTCTAAATAATTAGAGAACACCGTGCGCAGTATTTATTAAATAATAAATACGATGACCCGTATCACCAAGAAATCAGGCCCTGCCCCTACCCAGACTCACCCCCACCCCCTCAGGACCCTCCCACAGCTTTTCCCTCTCAATTCTGAGCATTTTAGTATTTTTCTGGAAACAGAGTATTTTATCAGACAAATTGCGTAATTACGCAAATACCCCAAATTTAGGACCTAATTGCAAATTATGGATTTACAGGGGTTTTTCTGCAAATTCCAAGTGAGGTGTCAACACCTCAATGGCCGGTGATCGTGGACCGTCCATGTGGCATGGGTCCCACCTGGAAAATATAAGCAAAGATATTTTAAGTATTAAATTACCTAAATACCCCTCATTTTCAAACTAATTACAACAATGCCATTAGCCCTAAACCTATATATACCCATCCCCACCACCCGAACTCACCCCACACCACCCTCCGGCCACCTCCGCCCACCGGACCGCCGCCAACCCCTTCGCCCCTCACCCAGCCGCCACCCCCGGCCGACGGCCACCCTCCCTGGCATGGGAATGTGTCGGCTAACCATCTAAGTGAAATACAAATAAAGATCTCGTAGTACGCATGGGAATGTGTCGGCTAGACATATGCTGACGTAATTCACCAATCGTGGTGACTGGCTAGTATATGTGTAATATGTCCCCTGACTCAAGGGCACTCTGCAATCGACCATCATGGTACGAAGGTATAAAACATTTTAAGGAGGGGGTGTCCCATACGTCTACCAGTTATCTTTCCCATCCCAATGTAACTAAGTCATACTTTTTCTGAATTATGCTAATCCGTGATGCGGGTCATACGTACTGGTAGCTAATCAAATATGCAGCTCGCATCCCAATATGTATTGCAACCTTGTTGCGTGTTCCCGTGATAGGGTCTAGGAGAATATCAAGATACTCTCACAATTGTTGGTGAGTCTGTAAGACTAAGTTAATTACGCTAAATGTCAACGTATCAGTTGACTGTACCCAAGGCAGTCTCAGGTAATCATGGCTATATGAAATTCAGGAATAAACAGATATCAATAATTAAATTTAAACGGTAACTTGGCAAGGTATACTTGCCTACTCCCTGATAGTATTGGAAACTGGATTTCACAGTCAAGTTTGAGGTTGCTTGTGACAGGGGGTCACTGGCCGTGCTGGAGATGGTTTCTGTTAAAACAGACAGGGTTCGTGAATATCATGGTTGTAATATAAAGTATATATATATATATACTTATATACATATATAATATATATTATAGATATATATATATATATATATATATATATATATATATATATATATATATATATATATATATATATATATATATATAGTAGTATATAAAGAACAGAAAGATGCAGGTATATATATATATAGAAATTATAATAGTAGCAGGGTATAACCACTGATATATATATAGTAATATAATATTATCAGGGTGTATCCACTGATATATATATATATATATATATATATATATATATATATAGTAATATAAATGAAAAGACAGTGCATAAATGTAAATATATCTTAGGTACTGTATTATACAGTACTATATTATATAGTATATAATATATATATAGATAATATATACATATATATAATAAATTGAGAGACAGTGCAAGAATTGTAAATATACATATATATATGTAGGCTGTATTATCCAGCACAGTATTATATATAATATTATATAACATATATATAGATATATATATAAATAAAAAGATTGCGCAGAAATATAAAATATACATATATACATATGCTGTATTATCCAGCAATATTTATTAATAATAATATATTTAATACATATCATATATATAACATATAAATAATATGTTATATAATATTATATACATATAGTATACATATTATATATAACTATATATATATATATATATATATATATATATATATATATATATGTGTGTGTGTGTGTGTGTGTGTGTGTGTGTGTGTGTGTGTGTGTGTGTGTATACACATATTTATATATACTATATATAGATATATATATAAAACAGAATAAAATGCATATTAATAATTATTACATAATATAACATAGATAATATGTTATATATAAATATATATAAATATCCATAAATATATATACATATTTACATATATAAATATATATGTATAGAATTATATATATATATATATATATATATATATATATATATATATATATATATATATATATATATATATATATATATATATATATAATAATAATATATACAGTATATAACATATATTATATAATATAATACATATAAATATACATATATATACATATTTATATACATATATATACATATATATACATACAGGTATACATATAGGTGTATATATATAAATACTTATATATTAGGGTTAGGGGGTATACCCACTGGCAGGGGGGTCCCACAGGTCGTCGACGGCGGGAGGACGGCGGCGGAGACGACCGGGGGTGGCCGGAGGAACGGCAACAGCAGCAGTAGCTGCTTGCGGGGGCTGCCGGCGGCGGAGCAGCGGCGGAGGGGGTGGTGCAGGCGGAGGGATCGAAGGAGGGGAGGGTGGCGGTCAGGTTGGTGGTGGTGGCGGCGGTCCACGTCGGCGGTGGTGGTGGCTGGAGGCAGTCGGAGGTGGGGTGATCACTGGCTGGGGTTAGGGAGCCGAGGGTGCTGCGGGGGCGAGGGCGGCCGGAGGGAGGGTCGTGGGGCGGTGAGGGGGTGGTGGTCGGAGAGAGGGGGTCGGGGCGAGTCGAGTGGTGGGGTTGGTGGTGGTGCACGGTGGCCGGAGGCGACGGTGGGAGTGGTTCGGGTGGTGGTGACTGTGGGGGATGGTATTGGGGGAGTGGGCTTGCGGGGGCTGCTCACGGCGGAGCAGGCGGCCGGAGGGGAGGTGGCTTGGCCGGAGGGGAGGTGGGGTAGGGGCGAGGGTCTGGCCGGAGTTTGGTGGCCGGTGGTGGTCGGAGGTGGTGGCTGTGGAGTTTGAAAGGGAGAGGGGTAGGGTTTATATAGGGGTTAGGGCCAATGGTAAAACTGTAAATAGGGGGAAGTTTGGGGGTATTTTAGTAATTTTGGATTTTTGGATATTTTTAACAGATTTTTTTGGATGTTTAGGTGGGTCCCATGTCACCTATTGTCTAGCCAATGAGGGTATGCCACCTCATAAGCATTTTTGCATAAAACCCCCTAACTTTTCATAATTTGCATAAAAGCCTAAATTTGGTATTTTACGTAATTTCGTAATTTACCTGATTTAAAATACTGATTTCCCAAAATTCTGAATTGTACAGAAATGAGGGAAACAGCTGGGAAAAATGTTTTGGACAGTGTGGGGTGAGTCTAGGCAGAGACAGGGTCTGATTTCTGAGTGATACAAATCCTCGTATTTATTATTTAATAAATACTGCGCACGGTGTTCACTAATTATTTAGAGGCAGTTAGGGTCATAATTTTTCTACGGTGTCAATACGATAATTGTAATATAATTAGAGTAGAATATTATCGTATTTTTGTTTGGGCAAAACAGGTGCCTACTGGTTCTCAAATCCCTAGGTGTACAGAGATGGTAAATAGCAAGAAATTAAATAGGTAATAAATACGTGCGTCTGTAACGATATTTGTACGACTAAAACGAAGCACCAAATAAGGTTTCTGGGAGTTGCACAAAATACAGAAAAAGTAGTCTAACATGTCTAGGGCAGGTATGTGAACTTTGTTTAGGGTTAACAGCTAGTGTAATGCCCTAATTAATTGTGTAATGAACAGGTGCATAATCAATAGAATATATAATAAATAAATTTTTTAAAAAAATTGCAATAATTCTAGTTAGTCAAAACTAATCCTAAATTACTGATATCTGGTCGAGAGAGTTTACAATCTACCCTCCTTAGAATATTTCGTCCTCGAAATAAAAATAATCATATAAATAATGAGAATGGAAGATTGAAAAATGATTACTGAAGATTGAGTTTGAAATATTTGGACATACCCTGATTTGGAAATAGATGGGGATAACGCTGTCGAATATCCTCTTCTCGTTCCCAGGTTGATTCACCTGGTGCATGATGTCTCCATGCAACACGAACGAGAGAAATAGTCTGGCCTCGCAACACTTTCTCGCTACGGTCCAGGATCTCTATAGGCTCCTCCTGGTACGATAAACTCGGCCCGATGATGATCTCTGAATAGTCCAGCACATGACTCGGGTCTGGAATGTACCTCCTCAGCTGAGATACATGGAAGACGTTATGTACTCCCTCCAAGGTCTGAGGTAGAGCTAGCCTGTAAGCAACTTCTCCGACGCGATCTAGCACATCGAAGGGTCCAATGTATCTTGGACTCAGCTTTCCTCTTCCTCCAAATCTGATAGTTCCTCGGGTAGGTGAGATCTTCAAGAACACATGCTCTCCCACTTGGAACTCCAGAGGTCGTCGGTGAATGTTGGCCCAGTGCTTCTGCCTGTCTTGTGCAGCTCGTAGGTGTCCCTGGATCTTCTTTACTTTCTCCACCGTACGAATAATCAGTTCTGGCCCCAAGATCTGTCTTTCGCCAACATCGCTCCAGCATACTGGAGAACGACATTTTCTTCCATACAAAGCTTCAAAGGGAGCCATTTGGATGCTCGCTTGATAGCTGTTGTTGTAGGAAAATTCCACCAGGTGTAGATGATCTTTCCAGGATCCGCTGAAATCAAGCATGCAGGCTCTCAGCATGTCTTCTAGGGTCTGGATGGTGCGCTCTGACTGGCCATCTGTCTGTGGATGATACGAGGTGCTGAACTTGAGGCGGGTACCAAGACTTTTTTGCATACTTCGCCAAAAGTAAGATGTAAACCTCGTATCCCTGTCAGTTATTATGCTGACTGGTACTCCATACAGACGCACTATCTTCTTCATGTACATATCTGCCAAGACTTCTGTAGATTGTCCGACTCTGAAAGGTAGGAAATGAGCAGCCTTGGTGAGTCTGTCTATGATCACCCAGACAGCATTACGACCACTAGGACTTCTTGGGAAGCCCGTAACAAAGTCCATCGTAATATGTTCCCATTTCCACTCGGGTATTGGGAGGGGTTGAAGTAGACCGGCAGATCTCTGATGCTCAGCCTTGACTTGCTGACACACCAGGCATTTAGCCACAAAGCGTGCTATCTCCCGCTTCATTCCATGCCACCAATAATATTGTCGCAGATCTCTGTACATCTTTGTGCCTCCTGGATGTATAGAGTATGTTGAGCTATGAGCTTCTGACATCAGCTCATTACGAAGTTCTCCATTTGGAATATAAAGACGATCACCACATCTTAGAGTCCCATCTTCGTATATGCGATATCCTGTCTGAATTCCAGCCTCTGTTCTTTGTCGAAGCCTCTGAAATCTTGTATCTGTTGGTAGAGCATCTTTGATTCTTTCGACCAAGGTTGATTGCAGCTGGTAGTTTGATAGTTGGCCGTCAAGTCCTGGCATAATGACCTCTATTCCCAACTTTTCTAGATCTCTCAGTAGACCTGGTTGGGTGATCATAAAGAATGCCGAGGGTCTTCTGCTTAGAGCATCAGCTGCCACATTTGCCTTCCCAGGATGGTACTGTAGATCGATCTCGAAATTCGTCATCACTTCGAGCCATCGTCTTTGCCTTAGATTTAAGTCTTTCTGGGTGTAGACATATTTCAGGCTCTTGTGATCGGTGAAAATCTCCACTCGTTCGCCGTATAGATAGTGTCTCCATAGCTTCAGGGCGAAGATGACTACGGCAAGCTCCAGGTCGTGAGTGGGGTAATTCTTCTCATGAGTCCTCACCTGTCTTGAGGCATAAGCTACAACCTTCCCATGTTGTATTAGGACACAACCAAATCCTTTCCCGGATGCATCGCTATAGATTACGAAACCTCCGGATCCAGATGGTATAGTCAAGATGGGGGCTGTAGTCAGACGCTTCTTTAATTCATCAAAAGTTTTCTGACATTCTTCAGTCCATATGAACTCCTGCTCCTTGCGGGTAAGACGAGTAATCGGCTCCGCGATTCTTGCAAAGTTTTCTACGAACCTCCGATAATATCCGACAAGTCCTAGAAAGCTTCTCACCTCTGAAACGTTGGTTGGGTTTGGCCATGTCTCCACAGATGAAATCTTTGCTGGGTCCACCGAGATGCCTTCTCCTGTGATCACGTGTCCAAGAAAAGCGACACGATCAAGGAAGAATTCACACTTGCTTATCTTAGCATAAAGGCTCTCTCGTCTCAGCGTCTCTAGCACCAGTTTCAAGTTCTCTTCATGCTCCTTGTGGCTCTTCGAATACACCAGAATGTCGTCAATGAAGACTACCACGAACTGGTCCAGATATTGATGGAAGACTCTGTTCATCAGGTTCATGAATACGGCAGGTGCATTAGTTAGTCCAAATGGCATCACCAGAAACTCGTAATGACCATAACGAGTTCTGAATGCTGTCTTTGGAATATCTTCTCTCCGTATCTTGACCTGATGATAGCCTGATCTCAAATCTATCTTCGAGAATACTACCGCTCCTGTTAGTTGATCGAACAGGTCGTCAATTCTCGGCAAGGGGTACTTGTTTTTTATTGTTAGAGCGTTGAGGGCTCTGTAATTAATGCACATGCGATATGTTCCGTCCTTCTTTGGTACAAACAGCACTGGTGCTCCCCAGGGTGATGCACTAGAACGAACAAATCCCTTGATCTGTAGTTCCTCTAGTTGAAGCTTCAGCTCGTCAAGCTTCTTCTTCGCCAGTCGGTACACATTGGAGGATACTGGTGCAGCTCCGGGTATCAGCTCAATAATGAACTCTACTTCTCTGTCAGGCGGTAGGCCTGGCAATTCTTCTGGGAATACGTCCTCGAATTCTGCTACAATAGATGGGAGTGCTGTCTCCATCGCCATGTAAGCTCTAGGAGTCTGGCCTACTCCTTGCTCGATGGTGCCTCGAACGTATTCGAACTCCGGGTGATCTGGAGGTCTAAAGATAACACTTCCCTTTCGGCAGTCTAGGACAGCATTATTCTGGCTTAGCCAGTCCATGCCTAAGACAACGTCAAAATTTGGCATTGGAAGTACCAAAAATCGTGCTCTTAGTCCTCTACTACAAACGACTACCGGGCATGTTTCAATAATGTTGGTAACTGGAACAATGCCTCCTCCAGTAAGTATCTTCCAACACTTAGGCAGTGGGAAAGTGGATAGTTTGTGCATGGCTACGAAGTTACTAGATATGAAAGACAAAGTAGCCCCAGAATCGAATAATGCGGTTGCAGGTAATGATGCAACTAAAATGATACCTGTAATGGTTTCTCCTTCTGGCTCTTCTGCAACTGCAGCTAAAGTAAAGGCCTGCCCGTGCCTTTGCCCTCCAGATTGTTGTCTAGCCTTGAACTGGGCCTCCTGGGTAGGCAAGGGTGCTCCTCTCTGATATCCCCCAGATGTTGAGGGTAGCATCTTCTGGCCTTGTGCTCCTGGCTTCTGCCCTTGCTGAGGTGCTGCATCTCTGCGTTGTGGGCAGTCTCTGGCCATATGATTTTTAGCTCCACATAGCAAGCATAATCCTAGCTTCTTTCTGCAATCATTGGCAAAATGCCCCTTCTTGCCACAAAAGTGACAAGTCGGGAGCTCCTTCTTCTGATAGGGCCCCGTTGTCTGCTGCGTCTGATATTGTGGATGACGGATAGGTCCTCCTGCTCCTTGTTGGTTTTTGGCCGGGAAGGTTGGATTCGGGCGTCTTGTTCCACGGCCAATTGCTTCTTGCACCCTTGCTTCTGTAAGAACCTCATCATAGGAGATCCTGGACTGCGCCGTCGTATATCTCTGAAGCTCTAAGGTGAGGCCGCGGTAGAATCTTTTGGCTTTCTCCCGCTCGTTTGGTATCAGATTGGCACCGAATCGACTCAGTCGGCAGAACTCTGCATCGTAGGCATCGACGAACATGTTCCCTTGTTCCAGGTGCAGGAACTGGGAATATAGGGCATCTTGGACTGTTGCGGGGAAATACTTGGCATTGAAGTGCTCCAAGAATTGTTCCCAAGTTTGGTCTTTGCCGACGCTACGCTCTATAGATTCCCACCAGTGATGGGCGTTGCCGAGAAGTTGGGCCCTCACGGCAGTCATCCATAGGTCGGGGGTGAGTTGTGAGCCTTCCAGAAGCATTTCTGTATTGGAGATCCAGTCTGAGATCTCCTCTGGGGTTTCGCTGTCTTTAAAGGTCCTCGGGCTCATCTGGTGGAAACCTTTGACTGTGCCCACTGGTTGGACAGGTGCTGGTGCCGGGGCAGTGGTTCTCTCCAAGGCCGTCATCAAAGTCTGTCGTAGAGCTTCAGTCTGTTGCCACTGAGACTGTCTCAGGGCTTCAGTCTGTTGCCATTGAGTCTGCAACATAGCTTGGAGGAACTGGAACATTTGAGACTGTCCCTCAGGTTGTGGCATCAGAGCAGGAAGGGCTGGAGGTGGAGGTAAAGGTGTCTCCGCCTGCGGTATTGGTGTTGTCTCCTGGCCAGAATTCTGGTGATTGGACGGGGTTCCTTGGACACTTGGCGAAGGGTCTGTTGCTTGGTCAGCCCCATTATTTGCAGGTTTCCCGGGTATGTCCATATTTCTGAAGAAAATAGAATAATTAGAAAACACAAAGGAGATAATAAATGATAATCAAGCAGGATGCAATAAAGAATTATTTAAAGATGGTATCAGTGTGGATGAGACCTAATGTTTCTATCCTATTGCAGGCTTGCTGGGCATGTCATCATACCACTAGCAATAAAAACTAGACCTACATGGGCCACCACTAAAATCATGTCACATCCCAGTCCCAAAATGTCAGGAACTAGGCCACGTGTCACTGGCCAGCTGACACGTCACTAAGGGCTTAATGGACCCAAAGGAACGTGCTACGCTGTCCTAAAATACTACAAGTATAAAACAGGTAAATCTATCTCATCCACAACAAAATGTCAGGAAAGTAAGTGCTGGATATATATAAAAACTGAGTCTGATAATGTCAAAGTACACACTGGTGGGTACAAGCCCACTATAAAAACTAATAATAGCACAGAAAAATCAGATAGACTAAGTAGCGTCGATCTGAGAAAAATATCTCCATCTCCAGGTGGCAAGCTTCTAGGGTCAGGCATACTCTGAGGGTGTCTCCTCTAGCTCCTCCTCGGTAGCACATCTAGCCTCCTGATCAGGGCCGTACACAGTGGGGTAGAAGGCTTCGTCTAGATCTGGCAGGGAACCAGGTCCTCAGTGGGACGTAACAAGATACAGAAAATGACATGCCATGTAATGTAAATACTGAATAAATAAAATAAACACAGGGTGCTAACCATCTAAGTGAAATACAAATAAAGATCTCGTAGTACGCATGGGAATGTGTCGGCTAGACATATGCTGACGTAATTCACCAATCGTGGTGACTGGCTAGTATATGTGTCATATGCCCCCTGACTCAAGGGCACTCTGCAATCGACCATCATGGTACGAAGGTATAAAACATTTTAAGGAGGGGGTGTCCCATACGTCTACTAGTTATCTTTTCCATCCCAATGTAACTAAGTCGTACTTTTTCTGAATTATGCTAATCCGTGATACGGGTCACACGTACTGGTAGCTAATCAAATACGCAGCTCGCATCCCAATATGTATTACAACCTTGTTGCGTGTTCCCGTGATAGGGTCTAGGAGAATATCAAGATACTCTCACAATTGTTGGTGAGTCTGTAAGACTAAGTTAATTACGCTAAATGTCAACGTATCAGTTGACTGTACCCAAGGCAGTCTCAGGTAATCATGGCTATATGAAATTCAGGAATAAACAGATATCAATAATTGAATTTAAACGGTAACTTGGCAAGGTATACTTGCCTACTCCCTGATAGTATTGGAAACTGGATTTCACAGTCAAGTTTGAGGTTGCTTGTGACAGGGGGTCACTGGCTGTGCTGGAGATGGTTTCTGTTAAAACAGACAGGGTTCGTGAATATCATGGTTGTAATATAAAGTATATATATATATATACTTATATACATATATAATATATATTATATATATATATATATATATATATATATATATATATATATATATATATATATATATATATATATATATAGTAGTATATAAAGAACAGAAAGATGCAGGTATATATATATATAGTAATTATAATAGTAGCAGGGTATAACCAATGATATATATATAGTAATATAATATTATCAGGGTGTATCCACTGATATATATATATAGTAATATAAATGAAAAGACAATGCATAAATGTAAATATATCTTAGGTATTGTATTATACAGTACTATATTATATAGTATATAATATATATATAGATAATATATACATATATATAATAAATTGAGAGACAGTGCAAGAATTGTAAATATACATATATATATGTAGGCTGTATTATCCAGCACAGTATTATATATAATATTATATAACATATATATATATATATATATATATATATATATATATATATATATAAATAAAAAGATTGCGCAAAAATATAAAATATACATATATACATATGCTGTATTATCCAGCAATATTTATTAATAATAATATATTTAATACATATCATATATATAACATATAAATAATATGTTATATAATATTATATACATATAGTATACATATTATATATAACTATATATATATATATATATATGTGTGTGTGTGTGTGTATACACATATTTATATATACTATATATAGATATATATAAAACAGAATAAAATGCATATTAATAATTATTACATAATATAACATAAATAATATGTTATATATAAATATATATAAATATCCATAAATATATATACATATTTACATATATAAATATATATGTATAGAATTATAGATATATATATATATAATAATAATATATACAGTATATAACATATATTATATAATATAATACATATAAATATACATATATATACATATATATATACATATATATACATATAGGTATACATATAGGTATATATATATAAATACTTATATATTAGGGTTAGGGGGTATACCCACTGGCAGGGGGGTCCCACAGGTCGTCGACGGCGGGAGGACGGCGGAGGAGACGACCGGGGGTGGCCGGAGGAACGGCAACAGCAGCAGTAGCTGCTAGCAGCAGCAGCAGTAGCTGCTTGCGGGGGCTGCCGACGGCGGAGCAGCGGCGGAGGGGGTGGTGCAGGCGGAGGGATCGAAGGAGGGGAGGGTGGCGGTCAGGTTGGTGGTGGTGGCGGCGGTCCACGTCGGCGGTGGTGGTGGCTGGAGGCAGTCGGAGGTGGGGTGATCACTGACTGGGGTTAGGGAGCCGAGGGTGCTGCGGGGGCGAGGGCGGCCGGAGGGAGGGTCGTGGGGCGGTGAGGGGGTGGTGGTCGGAGAGAGGGGGTCGGGGCGAGTCGAGTGGTGGGGTTGGTGGCGGTGCACGGTGGCCGGAGGCGGCGGTGGGAGTGGTTCGGGTGGTGGTGACTGTGGGGGATGGTGTTGGGGGAGTGGGCTTGCGGGGGCTGCTCACGGCGGAGCAGGCGGCCGGAGGGGAGGTGGCTTGGCCGGAGGGGAGGTGGGGTAGGGGCGAGGGTCTGGCCGGAGTTTGGTGGCCGGTGGTGGTCGGAGGTGGTGGCTGTGGAGTTTGAAAGGAAGAGGGGTAGGGTTTATATAGGGGTTAGGGCCAATGGCAAAACTGTAAATAGGGGGAAGATTGGGGGTATTTTAGTAATTTTGGATTTTTGGATATTTTTAACAGATTTTTCTGGATGTTTAGGTGGGTCCCATGTCACCTATTGTCTAGCCAATGAGGGTATGCCACCTCATAAGCATTTTTGCATAAAAACCCCTAACTTTTCATAATTTGCATAAAAGTCTAAATTTGGTATTTTGCGTAATTTCGCAATTTACCTGATTTAAAATACTGATTTTCCAAAATTCTGAATTGTACAGAAATGAGGGAAACAGCTGGGGAAAATATTTTGGACAGTGTGGGGTGAGTCTAGGCAGAGGCAGGGTCTGATTTCTGAGTGATACAGATCCTCGTATTTATTATTTAATAAATACTGCGCACGGTGTTCACTAATTATTTAGAGGCAGTTAGGGTCATAATTTTTCTACGGTGTCAATACGATAATTGTAATATAATTAGAGTAGAATATTATCGTATTTTTGTTTGGGCAAAACAGGTGCCTACTAGTTCTCAAATCCCTAGGTGTACAGAGATGGTAAATAGCAGGAAATTAAATAGGTAATAAATACGTACGTCTGTAACGATATTTGTACGACTAAAACGAAGCACCAAATAAGGTTTCTGGGAGTTGCACAAAATACAGAAAAAGTAGTCTAACATGTCTAGGGCAGGTATGTGAACTTTGTTTAGGGTTAACAGCTAGTGTAATGCCCTAATTAATTTTGTAATGAACAGGTGCATAATCAATAGAATATATAATAAATAAATTTTTTAAAAAAATTGCAATAATTCTAATTAGTCAAAACTAATCCTAAATTACTGATATCTGGTCGAGGGAGTTTACATATGATGTTCATCTCTCTTGTATATATTGCTTGCATTCTTATTCCTATATATTCCTTCCATGCTCTATTTATCTTGTATATTCTCTCTATTCACTACTACATAGTTTTTATCATTTATTGAAACTGCTTTTAGAGGTGTACTTCGCTCCAATCCTGACTGGATATTTTTTTCAGATGATATTGAGGAGTGGTATCACACTCACTACGGGCCTCAGGACGTAATATGCTTAGAGTTAGAGACTATGGTTCAGGAGGGACTCATCCCAGTTGAGGCCGAGGACACATTGCCTATAGTTCAGTAGGTAGACAGATTATTGTACTGAATTTATCTCTATCTTGGCATTAGTTATTCTATTCTTTTTGGAGACTCTTCTGGATATTATTAGTTTAGTGAGATGTATTGACTCTTATTTTGTTCTTCTTATATGATTTTCGTGCGTTGTTCTTTCTTATAGATTTTGTGATTGAGTATCCATATTCATTGAGTTATCTTTATATGTTGATGATCATTATTGATAGATAGTCTATAATACTAATACAACGTTATACCGCCAATGCTGCGGCGTAGGCTAGACGTACCCACGTCCCATCCCCGATTATTCAGGAACGGGTCGTGACACATTGTTTGCATGTTTGTTGAAGTATAGAATACAAGTGATAATATTTTTTGGAGCTATTATTAGTGTATATTACAACCAAAATTAGTTATTATTATTAAATTCACATTTTATTTGATAAATGCATCACATAAGTATTTTTAAATAAAATTTTGTCAATCTTATGATGCAATAACATTTCTTTTTTCCCAAAGTCACAATAGGCTTGGAGATGCTGTAAAATAGTCAAATCACAACATAACATACAAGGGTAATGATTCTATCGAAAAACTTTGATACAGATGGCTGTATCAAACTTTTGATACAACCACTAGATGACAAGTGTACTCTCCCTCTTATTTTATTTTTTTTGGAATCGCTGTATCATAAAATTTATACAGCCATCTCTATCAAAGTTTTACTCGGCAGTCAACTGTACCGAACTCGAGTGACTCGTGTGGTTACCGAGGAGATGTATAAGATTCCAGCTGGGTGGCAGAAGGTCAGTGAATCGAGCTACGGGAGCGTATTATTTCTTCCATTTATAAATGGTAAATGTTGGAGACATTGAGTCCAAAGACATACAATACAGTGTGCACAAAAGTTCCGAATGTTATACAGCATCTCCACAAGTATTTTTAAATAAAATTTTGTCAATCTTATGAGGCAATAACATTTTTTTTTCCCAAAGTCACAATAGGCTTGGAGATGCTGTAAAATAGTCAAATCACAACATAACATACAAAGGTAATGATTCTATCGAAAAACTTTGATACAATGGTACATCACGAGTGGACTCTCCCTCTTTAATTTTTTTTTTTTTTTGGAATCGCTGTATCATAAAATTTATACAACCATCTCTATCAAAGTTTTACTCAGTAGTCAACTGTACCGAACTCGAGTGACTCTTGTGGTTACCGATAAGATGTATAAGATTACATCTGGGTGGCAGAAGGTCAGTGAATCGAGATACGGAAACATATTATTTTTTCCATTTATAAATGGTAAAAGTTGAAGATATTGAGTTCAAAGACATACAATATAGTGTACACAAAAATTCTGAATGTTACGCCGGATCTCGTGTGTTATGTCCGAAAGTGAAAAAAGAAAAAGAAAAAGAAAAACTCGGTAGTCAACTGTCCTTTATTAATATCTGGAATCAGGTTTGATGAGAATCAAACCATCACTGTTTTACACTTTTGACTCCCCCCATAATGGACCCAGCCAAATTCCCCACCTCCCCTTTCGAATAAAGGGGACCTCCCCAAAATAAAATAAAAAATCCCCCCACGCCACCTTCCCACCGTTCCCCTCCCCCCCCCCCCCTACTATCCCCCGGCCACGCCCACCCCGTTTCCAAATTCCACTCATTACGAAAACAACCCCACATGGCCCTCCGGAGCCCTCTCCAACCCCTCCCCCGGCCGTCTGTCGGCGTCAAGATTCGTGCATGTACACGTGGCAGGATCTCCGCCGTCGGGTGCGGTCCTTGGAGGAGGAAGAAGGAGGTGGACATGGCGACACTGGGGAACCTGTGCGTGGACATAGTCCTGAACGTCCCGGCATTGCCGCCGGCTAAGAAAGAGGAGAGGAAGGAGTATATGGAAAATCTGGCAGCTTCGCCTCCGGATAAGGTTGCAAATCCTTCATTTGTTTATGTCCTTTTTCGCTAAATTGCCATATTATTTTCACTATTGTATTGTTGAGCCATAGTATTCGTTAGTCGGTTCGTTGCTGCGGAGCCTAGACAGTAGACCATAACACGACCTTATCGGGCTCCGATGTTAAAATCAAAATCTGAATGAACTTACTTGGGGTGTAATGTGAAACCCGAATAATTTTGGGCCGGGTATGGGCTTCCGATGAATCCGACCTGAACCCGCCCACCCGTCCACAGCCCTACTAGAAAGTCCTAGGTATGGCAGAGCATTTGGTATTGAGGATCTAAGTTTGATTGCGCAAAGACAAACTTTCTAGTTCAAATTCATTGAGTTTGAACGAATATTCAGATTTATTGGGTTTGAACTAATTTTTAGATTCATTGGGTTGAACGGATTTTAATGTGACTGTTCGTTCAGATTCGTTTTGACTGTTGGAAGAGATATACATGTTAAAGACATAAGAATTTCTATAAATGTCTGAGTATACTCAAGCCTCAAATATACACACCATCACACACATAACACAAATTAGTACTACTCAACAACAAGATGGCAAATCATTTGGTTTATTAGGTTTAAACCGAACCGAAATACCCAAAACCAAATTAACCGAAATACAAAAACCAAACCCAAACCCAAACCAAAAGGACCCCTAACCGAACAAAATGATGCAATCGGTTTGGTTTGTTCAGTTGGACTCTTTTTATTGTTTAATGGGCCAGGCCTAAGTGACTTGTGGTTAAAATATGTCAAAAAAATACAAATTTGATAAATATACACTGAATTTCTGCATTCCAATCATTTACAATAATCTCATAATCTCAAAATGTAGCACTGAATTGCTTCATTTCAATCATGGATATATAATAATCTTATAATTTCACAATGAATTACTGATAACATCAAAGAAACTGAGAAAAATAGGTAAAAAAAAAAGAATTTAGAAGGCATACAAATTGTACAAGCTACAAATTACAAACTTATTTTAACTTACAACTTAAGTCCTAGAGGGGTTACAAGTTACACATTTATATAAAATTTAATATATATACTAGAGTCAGATGTTAGGGTATTTACTATTTATGTAATTTAATAATTCTTATTCGGTTTTGGACCATGAACCCGGATCAAACATTTTCCAAAGCTAACCAAATCCCTTATTCGGTTCGGTTCTAGGTACAAAACCGAATAGTGTTAAGCCCTAGTCCTAAGCTAGGTCCAAGTACACTAAGGTGCTAGGGTCTGTCAACATTGGTCAGGTTGGCTCGAATTTTATGCTCCTATAAGGTTTTCAGGTTTGGAATCAGTTTCAGATCAAATTGCTGCCTTCTAGTAGGATCCGGGTTGGATTTCAGGTTTTATTTAGTTGTATATTTGAAAGTACTAGTATACTTAAATGTAATATTTTTAACTATCACTTAGGAATTTGTTTTGTTGATATCTGCTTTGCGAAGAACAATCTAGATGGTTTTCACACATGCTACATACTTATGAAAGGTTGATTAGTTTTGTTTATCTAAAATTTGTTAGTGTTCAAATTTTACTACAAATGTACGCAATAAACTTGATATTTGCTATATGTAAATTGGTTTGACCTTTGGGTATTGGGTTCCTGGCTTAGATGAGGTCATATTCAAATCTTAACCATTAAGGACCAAGTTGTATAGACCATGGTAGTCAAAGACGCGCATCGCAGAAAGGCACAACAACTGCGCCTCATACCTCACTAGGCAATGTGTCTTTCGCTAGGAGAACCCAAGGCACGTCTTTCTGCAAGGCGCAACCGAGAAAAGACGCGCCTAAGTGCGCGTTATGATTTTTTTATTTATACAAAAAATTTTGAGGCAAAGAGATAATCCTTACCTCATACAAGTTGTTGGTTACAGTTGAACTAGAAAAAATAAAATTTACAAAAAGCATGGTAGGGATAATACAAACTCTTGTTAGTTCTGTTGACTGTTATTGTTGCTCTACTAGTTCACTTTGTTATGTTTTAACGTATTTTTGTTGGTTTTAATATGTTGGTTTTATTTCTTACATTACTAATTTATTTATCTATGTATATTTTTTATATTTGTGCCTCGTTTCGCTCGGACGCGCGCCTTAACTTTGCGTTGCGCTTCGAGCAATATAAACCTTTTGCGTCTCGAGTGCGCCTTGCGCCTTTGACTACCTTGGTATAGACACGAATACATATTTAGATACAAACACGATACGGATTCGGAATATGACATTTGAGAAAAAATACGGTTATATGTACACATGAGAACATAATTATATGCATATTCTATGCATTAGATTTATTGATTTAATAATATCTATATATAAGCATGTTCTGGATAGTAATAGGCTCAAAAAAGTCTAGAAAGGATTCTACAAAGAAATGTTATTTTTCTCACATCTCAATTATGTTTTGTACAATGAAGTATAAGCCAAAAATCACTACTAGTTTTGGATCCTCTGGACCCTAGACATTGGCAAGTCGTATCTAACAGGAGTGTCAAAGAAGTATTGTGTCTAATGCATGTCGGATACATATACATGCACGTAGACACTCCTCCTGATGAGTATCCATGCAACATAGGTTAAGGATTTCTAGTTTACTTTTTGGGCTTGTTCGCAGCTAAATACCCAGAAATATCACTCTTTTGCAACTAAATACCATGAACTTTGTTTATTGGCAACTATATATCTTGAACTTTCAAGTCTTTTTCACGTTATCTAAATATCCTGAATCAACTGAAGGGACACCGTTGATTTTAGGCCAGCGAGTGTGGTACTTGAGATGAGACCCCCACCCATTTGCAAGTTAGTGCTGGGTATTTAGTTACAAATACGCCTTACTTTTGAAATCCAAACCCGGTATTATATATAATCATATTGGCTTATCAATTACCATTGACATCTAGCTAATATCGAGGATGGGACAGACCGCCCACGATAAACATGTAGCCCTAGACAAAATCGCCTGGAAGGGCCTAGATAGCCATTTTCACAATAATATTTCTTTGCATCCTCTCATATCAATTACTATTTTTCTAACATACATATCTAGATCTTTGTGATATACTTTCTTCTTGTATTCCTTGAATCAAGCCATCTATGTGTCCACATTTCCTTATAATATTTTGTTTGTTTTTCACGTAATCTAGGTTGGGTTTGTGTGTACAAACAAAATTAACTAATCACCTGTTCTATAACACAAACTTCATTAACAATATGCTTTCTCTTATTATGTTTTAGTTAAAATTTTATGTACGACTTTTCTGTTTTAGTTAATATTTTATGTACGAGAATTGTATTTTATGTACGAGTTTTCTGTTTTAGTTAATATTTTATGTACGAGTATTGTGTGTTTCTCTTTCTTCATGAACACCAAAGTTTTTCATGTTTGCTTTTCTACCTTCGAATATATCCATTTTCTTTCAGTGAACAAACAAAAGAATATTTTCTCCTGGTCATTGCTTATACTACACTAATATCTACTTACCCTTGGACTTCTTAAACCTAGCTACTCTTGTCTATTTGATGTCACATCCAAGTTTCAATGTGTTGTGTGTACATCTGGGGATGTCCCATCCCATTCTTACTCATTTATGTTGCAGTCCGGGTGATTTTGGTTAATTGCAGCAGTTGTAGGTAATGCCTAGGGTAGCTACCCTTGCCCAGTCGTGTTTGCATCATGATGAAGCTAATTCGAAATGGCAATACTGAAAGATGCCCCAACATATAGTAAGTATACACTCATCACCATCATCAGCATCAGCATCAGCATCATTATCCTCATCCAAGCCTTCTCCCATCAGCATTAAAGATTTGGGATAGCTTTTATCACCGTCTGTTGACCTACAGTCAACTCTCTATTGGGTGCTTTGATTTCACAAAATCACAAAGATTTCAGATAATAAACAAAAACTTGGTAACGACTTTATTGGATGCTATGCTAGAAAGCATCTAAGTTTAAACTTAGTATCCATTCATATAAATTAAAAAAGATTTTGAAGTTGGTTGGTAGCTACCCAATCAACCTCCTTTATATGGACTTGTTTTGATATTGAATACAACATTAAATATATCTAATAAAAAAATTTTAAACTCATATTCTTAAGCAAAATGAGAAACAACTGTATCATGTTAAGAATGACAATTGGCAGTTAACGGCATAACTTTGTAATTCAAGATTAAAAGTAATGTATACACTATACATTGCATAAGAGTGACAAGTAACACGTTCATTTCCAATTTAACAAGTAAAAGGAATTATTTTTAGCCTGTCCACTAGCACCTAATATTTCATAAGTCGAACAAACGATCATCTGTCCAAAAGTGAGAGACCAAATCCTTCCAGAAACAAAATGAACTATTGATGCAAGAGTTTATGTCACGCCCTAGTCTCAAAATACGTAGGACTAGGATACGTGGCAATGACCAGCTACGTATCAAGTGGACTCCAACCAAACTCGAATATGTATACGATGTCCAAGATTGGTATAACTATCTCTATATCATGACTTATCCATAACTCAATCCACATAATCAAAAGCATAAAGAATGGACAATATGAATATTAGTCTGCAACCTAATAAACATACTTGTCCAAATAGATTCGAAAGAACAATATAAGTATACAAATACTAGGCTATGAAGCAGATACAAATAGCAGAATAAAATATATACACGAAAGAACAAATACCTGTAACGAGAAGATAAACATCACCGGTCCATCCAATGGACTCCGCAAAACCTACTCAACCAACCTGGAAGAAAACCAGGTCCTCATATGGACGTAGCAAGATACAAACAATATGTTATAGAAACTGAATTATATAAATAAATACGCAAAGGGTTATTCTAACCACCTAAGTGCATAATTGGAGGACAACTTTCGCACATATAGGCAATGATAGGCTCATGATATGTACATTTACTGCAAGCAGTCATCTGTATCAATGCATAATGTTCAGCGAACGTCAGAGGCCAACATGATAATCAAGCTCATAATCTTCCATAGTTCCACCAGACACTATGGTTCACCGATTTGAGTAGCCTATACGTCTAGTGACTGTCCTCCCCCTCAAATCCCCAATATTGACCAAGTCGTATACAAAACATGTTCAGCTTGTAACCACTTGAGTCTCTAAACACTAATCATAGCAGTTATGTTCTATCCATCACACGTCCCGTACATATCGATGATCAGTCGAATACAATGGGCTGTGTCCTAACATGAATATCATATACCATGTCATGTGCATGTCAAGTTCATGGAGAGATGAGAATATCTCACAAATATATGTTAGTGTACTAATATCTAGGTCAATATGCATAAAATAAACAAAAAATAAGTACATCGACGAACTCCGTTGACCGCACCCAAGTCTAGCTTGGATGTACAGTTTATATCTATACAAGTAGTTATAATCATGTAACATAAATTGAATCATAAGCAGAAATATACATAAAAACAGTAAATACAACAAGGTATACTTGTCTGGAGTTGGAATGGAGATGTGGCGACGTTTTGATAGTGCACTCGTCAAGTTAGGAGTAGCACGAAAAGTTGAAGCGGAATGGATAACTCTGAATGCTGAAATAAAAATCACCAACTTGTCCAGAATGTGATATAGTCAGAAATCAGAAAAGCCTACCCATAAGCCTGATTTGGACACAAGGACAAATATAACAATTCAAGATCAAAACGGAACCCGCAAACGGGCCCACGTTGTATCGAAAAGCATGTTAGAATGAAAGTGTCCAAAATTAGTAAATTAGATGTTATTTAATGGTAAAACGATGTCACAAGTCCAACAGTGGTGTTAGATTCGTGATCCGAAAATCGGAATGACAAAACATCGTTCGATAATTGGAATTTCTCAATTTGAAGTCACCCTAAACTCCCAACATTGGGCTCGAGAACAATTTATCAAACAATCGAATCAGGAAGTGAAATTTTATAGGCTAATTAAGGGTTAATCGTTCTTCACGCTGGCAAAAGTGGCTCGCCAGATATACATGTTATTACAGAGTTATGATCACACAAAGTCACAATCATAAGAATAGTTCAGAATTTGTAATTTATTTAGCCAACTTCGCAAGGTGTAAACATGTGTCAAATCACAGAATTAACGACTCAAATTTGAGGAGTTAGAATATATATTAGTAACAAGTGGTATGAAGGGGTGGCCGATCCAACCGTCTGATCTTCGAAAATTCACGAGCAAAGTCGGCTCCATGAAATAGTATTCAGAAACAAAATTTTATAGTTAATGAGCCAACTTTGATCCTAATTTTGAGGTATCAGACCTTAGAATGAAATTTTAGGACATGATAAAGGGCCTTACCGAGATTATGATGGATCAATTGGATCGTCAGGAGGATGAACATGTCGTGAGTTCCAATCGCTCAAATTCGAGCTCCGAACTACTTTCTGTTGATCACCAAATTCTGTGTTGATTAGGCAACTTTGAGCTTGATTTTGTACCAACAAATAAAGTCGAAACTAAACGAAATTTGATGAGCAATTAGGAGGTTATACCTACTGTGCTACGAAAGAAATGGTTCGAAGAATCGTTTCCTGGATTCAGAGAAATGGTTGTCCAAGTCGGAGCCATGAGACAAAATTTAGAATTTTCAATTACGCCTATCACGACGGATTTGAGTTTGAAATTGAATTCTTGGCTCGAGATCGGGCATGAAATCACTCGGCCAAGGAGGACGAACACGGGGGGGGGGGGGGGATCAACGCGCATGCTGGTGTGGTCCGTACGACTTCTCGATGTGCTGGCGGTCGCAGCTACTGCTGATGGCGCGGGTACGATCGTTTGGAATGGTTCGGCAGGAATGGTTGGAAGTATGAGGAGAGTGAGATATGGAAGAATGAGAGATGGGGAAGAGAAAGTCGGAATAGAAAATGGGAATCGAAGGATGGAGCAGTTCTCCCGTGCGGAACGAGAGACGCAGCTCCGGTTTTGAAACAGTAAAGTAGTTACTGTTAGAGGGGGGAGGCAAATGGTTTAAACCCATTTGGGTTTTGGGTAGTGGATGGGTTTGAGTTTTAGTTTCGGTAAAGGGTCATGGGTTTGAAGGTTATTGGGTTTAAATAGATAATGAGCTTTGGGTTTTTATTTTTGGGTTTGGGAATGGTTTTACTTACTACATTAAATACACAGATATGTGATTTGTTCTATATATACATTATGCATATATGTACTTATCTATTATTCTCATTAATAACCCACTAATATAAATATACACTTTCAATCACACACACACAAATAATTACTAGGTTTATTATAATTCTAGATTTATTTAGGAGGGAAAAAATGGAAAAAAGGGGGGGGGGGGGTTTACAGAAACAACATAATTTTTTTTCCTAGTTGCCATTAACTTCAATGATCTTGAATTCAACATTAATGTTATTATTTATTGGCTAATTTGTAACTAACTTTTACGGATTTGTAAGTTGCTGCCCTAAACTATTAAAATTGACAACTTGCTATCATGAGCTATTAAAATTTGCAACTAAATACCTTGAACTTTCACTGATTTCAACTTACTACCCTATGCCAATAAGGTAGGGTACCGTTAAGAATATAAAAATATGAAGGGTACCATTGTTAATGGCATAATGATAGCAACTTGCAAATTTGGAAAAGTTTTATGGTATTTTGTTGCTAATTAATAGTTTAGGCTAGATGTTAATTTTAATAGTTTATGATAACAGTTGAAATGTGGTAGAATGTTTTGCTTGACTTTATTGATGTGAGGAGCTACATATTTATAGGATGGGCCAACCCCTCTCTCTTCAATTCTATCTTCAATTCTATCTGATGTGGGACTAAAGTCCATTTCATACTCTCATCGTTCCCCCTCAAGATGGACGATAGATATCAATCATCCCCATCTTGTTACATAGTTTAGAAAGACTCGATGAATTAAGATCCTTATTCAGACAATCTGCAATTTGTTCTTCTGAGCGAACATGATCGAGCGTTAATATCCATTTTTCTAGCTTCTCTTTAATGAAGAACCGATCGATCTCGATGTGCTTATTTCTGTCATGCTGAACTGGATCGTTAGCTATACTTATTGCAGCTTGACTATCACTCAGAAGATGCAACTGTGTTCCCTGGTCCAGTTTTAACTCTGTCAGCAGTGCTCTTACCCACAACAATTCTGACACTCTCAGAGCCATAGTTCTATATTCTGCTTCAGCAGTCGACCGTGCTACCATCGACTGTTTTTTGCTTCTCTATGAGACTAGGTTACCTCCCACAAAGACACAGTACCCTGAGGTAGACCTTCTGTCGTCCATGCAGCTTGCCTAATCTGTATCGCAGTACCCCTCAATACCCAGGTGTCCATTTTTCTTGAACCATAGTCCTCTTCCAGAGGTCCCCTTCAGATATCTCAAGATATGAAAAACTACGTCCATGTGGCCCTTTCTTCGATCATGCATGTAGCGACTCACTACAGTCACAACAAATGAGATATCATGGCGAGTGTGGCCTAGATAAATCAATTTGCCTACAAGTCTCTGATATCTCTCACGATCAACCGACTCTCCTGCCTCTGCCCCCAACTTATCTCTCTGATCAATTGGAGTGACTGTCGATCGACATCCCGACATTCCAGTCTCTGTGAGCAGATCTAGTATATACTTCCTTTGAGAGAGGACGATCCCATCTCTTCCTCGAGCCACCTCAATCCCGAGAAAATACCTCATCATTTCCAAATCCTTCACTTCAAACTCCTTGGCGAGTTTTAATTTTAGCTGGATGATCTCCTCCTCATTATCACCTGTGATCACTATATCATCCACATACACTGCAAGTATGGTGATTAGCCTCTTGCATGCTGGAAGAAGACCGAGTGATCTGCATTGGTCTGGCGGTACCCCATACCTGTGACAGCCTTCCTAAATCTATCAAATCAGGCTCGAGGAAATTGCTTGAGTCCATACAGTGATTTCTTCAGCTTGCACACCTTTCTCGCCGAATGTTTCGTGCAAACCCCCGGGGGGGGGGGTCTCTATGTATACTTCTTCTTGTAGATCTCTATGAAGAAAGACGTTCTTCACATCCAATTGATACAGCTGCCACCCATGGTTTGCTACAAGAGAGATCAGGGTTCTCACAGTGCTCATCTTGGCTACTGGAGCAAACGTCTCATCATAGTCGATGACATATGATTGAGTGTATCCCTTTGCAACCAACATTGCCTTGTACCGCTCTACTTTACCTTCTGGCGTCTCCTTTATTGTGAAGACCCATTTGCATCCCACTGCTTTCTTCCCTTTAGGCAACGGAACAAGCTCCCATGTCCCATTTCTTTCGAGTGCCCCAAGTTCTTCAAACATTGCAGCTCTCCACCTTGGATCTTCCTTTGCCTCCTGCCAACACTTGGGCAAAGAGGTGATGTCTAACGATGCAATGAATGCTCGATAAGTAGGGGATATATTATAGTAGGATAAAAAATTGGCAATGTCATGTTCATAACCATAACGATTAGGAGCTTTTTTCACATTACTGCGAGAAGATCTACTTAAAGGAATATGAGGAATATAAGGTAGTAGTGGAGAGATCATACCATCCGAATCAGAGAGATCCGCATCCGAGTCAGAGGGATCTGGTGCAAGAGAAATATCTTCAAGAGTTGGGGCAGGGTTAGGCGAGGGACGACACAATAGGCGAGGGACACGACACAATATTGGACTGCTGCTTTCTCCTTCTGTAGCCTTGGAGCTCTGTAGTATTTTTCTCCCTCTGCACAACATCACTTTCTTTCTCCTGATTGTCACCACTTTCTCCCTCCTCATTCTCATCACTTTCCTCATCCTCGCTATCTCCCCCTTGTTTCCTTGTACCAGCTTCCATCATTGGGCATGGAACTGACCCAACAATCACGCTTGGGCCCATCTCTCCCTCACTCCTAACACCTCCTGTGTTAGGTGTCACCAAATGCAGACCCTTCACCTGAATCATTGTGGTAGTATGGTTCCATCTCTCTGAATGTAACGTCCATGCTCACAAAGAGTCTCCGCTCCACCGGACTCCAACAAGAGTATCCCTTCTGAGTCTATGAGTAGCCAATAAATATGCACTTCAATGCTCGAGGGTCCAACTTTTCCACCGCAGGCATGTTATCTTTCACAAAGCATACACACCCAAATACCTTTGGGGGAACAATGTACTTATTTTCTCCTGTAAGCATCTCAAATGGTGTCGTCCATCCCAACATCTGAGAGGGCATCCTGTTGATGAGATATGCAGCCGTCAACACAACATGCCTCCACAAGTGTTTAGGAACATTCATGGCAAACATCATTGTCCGTGCTACTTCCAACATGTGTCTGTTCTTCCGTTTTGCCACGCCATTTTGTGTTGGTGTCAATGTTATAAATTGCGCTAGGCGGATTCGGTGCGCCAAAGAGCCGCCTAGGCGGCCGCATAGGGAATTTTTTTTTTTAAAATTTGAATTTTTAGTTTTAAATTTTTTTAAAAAATTTGAATTTTTTTTAATATTTAGAATTTTTTACTTATATTTTAAATTTTTATTGCATTTCTTTTAATTTTTTTTGAAATTTGAATTTTTTTTGGAATTTGAACTTTTTTTGAATATTTTTTGCAATTTAAAATTTGAAATTTTGAATTTTTAAATTTTTGCCTTGACCGAATAGGCCAAACATGGCCGAATTGGCCGAACTGGGCCAAACTGGCCCGCCTAGACCCGAACAGGCGCCTAGGAGGCCGAATTGGGGGTTTTCGGTACGGCGGGCGGCCGCCTGGCGCCTAGGCGCCGCCTAGGCGGCCGCCTAGCCCGATTTTTAGAACACTGGTTGGTGTATAGACACACGAAGTCTGATACTGTATCCCATGGGTTGATAAGTACTCTTCAATACTCTTGTTTGTGTATTCTGTCCCATTGTCAGATCTCAAATTTTTTACTTTAGCATTATACTGGGTCGTAACTCTGCGATTAAAATCTTAAAAGCATGCTAAGACGTCACTCTTACTCTTCATTAGGTATACCCAGGTGACACGAGTATAATAGTCAATAAATGTGACAAACAATTTAAAACTATTAACACCAGTTGTAGGACAAGGTCCCCACATATCTGAGTGTATCATATCAAAAGCAGCTAAACTTCTATTTTCAGAACTCACATAAGAGCTTCTGGTATGTTTTCCAAGCTCACAAGCATCACAAGCAAACTTTTGTTTATTAGCCTTTTGATACATAGATGGATACATCTGATTCACTAGCCTAAATGAAGAGTGTCTCATGCGCTGATGTTGAAGTAATAATTCTGCTTTTACAGTTCTTCGTGGCTCCTCTGGTTGTGCTTCCTCCACCAGTGACGCTAGTGCTGCGTCCAGTCCACCCCTGTCCAAATACTATAGCCCCTTATGCCAAGTGCCAGTCCCCAGCCGTCTCCCTGTTTCCTTCTTCTGAAAAGTCACCTTAGGAATGTCAAAGGAAACAATACAATTAAGTTGAAGAACAATGGCACTAATGGACAAAAGATTAACAGAAAAAGATGGAGCATGCATGACATCAGTAAGGGTCATGGAAGAGGTGC
This sequence comes from Iris macrosiphon, assembly GCA_036927795.1. Taxonomy (NCBI): domain Eukaryota; kingdom Viridiplantae; phylum Streptophyta; class Magnoliopsida; order Asparagales; family Iridaceae; genus Iris; species Iris macrosiphon. The sequence continues at coordinate 184,083,500 of JAYESA010000003.1, read as the reverse complement.
ATTCAACCGTGCCTTTACTCAAAATGGGTCTGGCAGTACCATCAACAGTCTGAATGCTTTCAGGCGTTGTCAGGTGAGTGTATTCTTGGAACTCACCATGGGAACCCGTGACATGGCGAGATGCCCCAGAGTCAATTATCCAACCTGGCCGGTGGATAGATGCAAGAGCATGAGCAGGTATACATGTGCTTATTTGGGCATAGTAGGTGATGTTACCCCCAGAGGTGGTTGGAGTCGATGCCCCAGGGGTGGTGGCTTGACTGTCGTCAGATCCAAGCCTCATGCTCCTCCACATCTTTAGAATTTTTCTCTCACTAGGAGTTATTCCGGGTGACTGAATTTCACTTCCCTCTTCTGCCAGATTTGCCTTGTGCCCTCCAGAATGATTACTTCTGCCACTAGTATAGCCTCCTCTGCCACCCCTACATCCTCCACGGCCGCGTCCGCGGCCGCTGGCCTGACCTCTCAGGGGTTTCGTACAGAATCTGATGAAGTGCCCAGGGTCTCCACAGTTGTAGCACCCTTCCCCTCCGGAAGAATTTGGGTTAAAAACCGCTAGGGTTGATTTTTCTTCCGAAGAGTTAGTGGTGCTAGGCATTAGCTTCAATCGTGCCTCTTCTTGTGCCATAGCAGCTATGGCCTCCTCCAGTTATGGCAGCCTGGGTTGTGCAAGTAGGACATTCCTCCTCTGCTCAAATGTTGGGTTGAGCCCCTTTAGGAACTTCATCATCCTCTGTCGCGAAACATATGCCATAAACTTCTTATAATGTTTCGCAAATGCCGGTTCCATTTGCTCATCCTCCACGCCAATATGATCATAGTAGTCGAGATCTGACCAATACTTCTTCAGCAGAGCCGCGTACTCAGATATGGTGTGATCTTCTTGGACCACCTTATCAAGTTCATCTTGTAGTTGGAAGACCATCATAGGGTTGCCCGACCCTGAGTACATGTCTTTTAGCATCCTCCAAATGTCATCAGCACCCTCCATCGCTTTCACATTGTCCGACACTTGGTCGGTCAATGAAGCTGTCAACCATCCAGCTACCACATTGTTGACGATTTTCTACACAACTCCCGTGAGAAGTGATCTTCAGGTGCCTTGGTTTGGCCATTCACATAGCCCACCAAGCCTCTTCCCTTCACAGTTCGCATCGCCTGACGCGACCACTTCAAGTAGTTGGAAGTGTCCTCCAACTTTATCTCCAGTTTCTCCAACTTTTTCATCTTGTACGGTGAAGGATCCACATCAGCGTGTGCAGTACGGGAGCTAGTCTCAGTCAACCTCTTGGAGAAGAGATCGTCTACCAAAGCCTTCATCTCTTGGGTCGTCAGCTTGCCATAGATCGTCTCCATTGTCTTCTCCTTGTTCTCTGTCATCAGTGAGGCGGCGATAGATCTAGGTCGTCTCTATCTCTGATCTCCGATCCCTCTTCGTCTACTGATCTTCCTTCAGCGGCAGCGGTGTCCCTGAGAGCCGCTGCTCATGTCCCGTGCAAGGCTTCGACCCGAGACTACATGACCTCATGAGACGACAGTTGTAGTCGAGATCAGGGGTCACACACATGTTCCCTCACTGATATACCTCGATCCAACTAGCAACTATATAATTAATATCCCGATTACAACTGACTTGTATAAAGCAATAATCAGAAAATCAATTTTCTCGTTCATTCCTGCAATCGCAGTTGCATGCGGACAGAACCGAGTTACAAACTTCAGAAAAGAAGAAGAAGAAGATCGCCGAGATCGAGATTGAGGTCGATCGAGGTCGCCGGGTCGCCGAGCAGTCACGACAGCACTTACGACGGCAGCTGGCAGCCGCGAAACAACAGCCACAGCAGCAACCGCCCGGCAAGCAGTAGCAGCAGCCGCCCGGAAGGGGGCGGAGGGGGGGAGGGGAGGGGAAGGGAGGGGCGGCTGTGGGAGAGGGGAGAGGGATTAGAGTTGGGGTTTGGAGAAGGAGGGGGGGGGGAGGGGTTTGGCTCTGATACCAAGTTGAAATGTGGTAGCATATTTTGCTTGACTTTATTGATACGAGGAACTACATATTTATAGGAGGGGCCAACCCCTCTCTCTTCAATTCTATCCAATGTGGGACTAAAGTCCCTTTCATACTCTCAACAACTTGCAAATCTGTGAACGTTAAGGGTATTAGTTGTAAATTAGCCTTATTGCTTTCATCCAAACACTAGGACCTCGTTATCTAATTTGCGGGATACTTGAACATTCAAAGCAATTGAAAAGCTCTCGAACACTATCCTACATCTTTTTCTCTTTCATGAAGATATTTTTTCATGAGAAAGGCGGAGATTGTTATGAAGGTAATATCGCCCCATTTTATTCCTGTCATAAAACGGTAGTGAATGAGCATGTACTCAACAACAAAGGTTTTATCCAAAATTTGGGATTGGCTATTTGAATCCTTTTCTTACAGTCAGCTTTGTTTAGGGTTATCTCCTCTGTACATTATGAAAAATCATACTCTTCTTTACAGTTTGTATCCAAGAAAGGCATATGGTGCCACAAGCAATTTTAGGTTCAACCCGTGAAAAGGGAGTGGAAGTCCTATTGACAATTTTCACACTTTTGGATCTATAAGTTCTTTAATGCATGGAGTCATGATCTGCAAACACATCGAAAGCCATTGAAAAACTTAGCAACTTCTGTATTGACTGCTAGAATCTCACCATGTGTGTACATATAATGCTTAGAATCTTATGCTCAAAGGTTAAAGTACTCACTAGGAGAGCTGAAAGGAACAAGGAAATTCTCGCAAATTGGATATAACCTAGCTTTAAGTTTCCTACGTGTGAGTTGTGTGTATATACTTTATAGTATCAATACATTAATCTTTGATTTAAGTTCCCTACGTGTGAGTTGTGAGTATATACTTTATAGTATCAATACATTAATCTTTCTTATATATATATATATATATATATATATATATATATATATATATGATAAACGGGATATGAGCCAGAGTGCTCATTTTTCTACATGAGACATGCATATGTGGACCAATAGTAATAGAGTGTACTAGTGCACATCAAGGTAGTCAAAGGCGCAAGGCGCACTCAAGACGCAAATGGTCCAAATCGCCCGAGGCGCAAGGCGCACTTAAGGCGCGCGCCCGAGCGACATGAGGCGCAAAAATTATATATATATATATATATATATATATATATATATATTCATATCGGATTTCTACATTGATAAACATGTGTGCTTCAAATTCTCCCATGTCTAGGTTGCAATCACTTTGAATTGAGTGAGTGAGAGAGAAAACATTAAAAAAAAAGTACATCAGTTCAAAAAAAAGTCTAAAAATAGTACAACAGTTAAAAAAATAGTCTAAACATGTTATTTTTTCACAAGATTTTCAAGGCGCGCCTAGGCGCGCCTTAGCTATTCCAAGGCGCTCGAAAAAGGCGCACCTAGGCGCGCCTTAGGTGCGCCTTAAGAAATGCACCTCGCCTGGAGTGCCCTGAGGCGCTGCCCCTGCGCCTAGGAGCAAGGCGCGCCTGAGGCGCGCCTTTGACTACACTGGTGCACATGAGTGCACATGGGATGTATAAGTCTATTCCTATTGGTCCACATGTGCGTGGCTCATGTAGGAATATGAGCATTATGGCTCATATCCCGTTTACCCATATATATATATATATATATATATAGGATCAAGATACCCGCCCGGTGAAGCCCCCCCCACTCCTGCACCATCGGATCGCGGGGCCTGCGTGGGGCCCGCACGATCCAACGGTCGGGAGCGACGGGGCTCCCGCGGGGCTCCGGATCCGCTCTCTCACACACACACACAATAGCCTTACAATCCTCCATCTTACGTAAAACCCCCTAATACATTATAATATATCAACACTCCTCAAGATGGGCGAAAGATATTCACTAAGTCCATCTTGTCATATCCTCTAATCATATCTACAGAGCTAAGTCCCTTGGTCAGATTGTCTGCTACCTGATCCTTGGTTGGAATATGGCCTAGCTCCAGTAGTCCACTGTCCAACTTCTCCTTGATGAAAACCTATCGATCTCGATGCGTTTAGTCCTGTCATGCTGTACTGGATTGTTGGCGATACTGATGGCTGACTAGTTGTCACACCACAGCTTCATCTTGGCTCCTTGATCCAGCTTTAGCTCCACCAGCATACTCTTCAGCCATAGCTCTGTAACTTCCAAGGCCATAGCTCTGTACTCCGCTTCAGCTGTCGATCTGGCCACCACTGACTGCTTTTTACTCCTCCAAGAGACCAAGTTGCCTCCTACAAATATGCAATAGCCCGAGGTAGACCTCTTGTCATCAGCACAACTAGCCCAGTCAGAGTCACAGTAGCCCTCGATGCTCACGTGATCATTCTTCCTGAATATCAGCCCCTTTCCGATGGCACCTTTCAAGTATCTCAGAATTTGGTACACTGCGTTCATATGACCATTTTTTGGATCATGCATGTAGCGGCTCACCACACTCACTGCAAAGCAGATATCATGACGTGTGTGGCTCAAATAGATTAACTTGCCCACCAGTCTCTGGTATCTGTCCCGGTCAACTGGTTCTCCAGCCTCAGCACCCAGCTTGAACCTCTGATTGATCGGCGTCGCTGCAGGTTTGCATCCCAACATCCATGTCTCTGTGAGAAGGTCCAGCGTATACTTTCTCTGAGAAAGAACAATCTCCTCTGCTTTTCGAGCAATCTCAATCCCTAGGAAGTACCGAAGAAGGCCAAGGTTCTTCACCTCGAACTCCTTGCCAAGCTTCCCCTTGAGTCGGGCAATCTCCTGCTCATCATCTCCTGTGATGATCATATCGTCCACATACACCGCAAGCATGGTGATGTTGCCTCCACTCCGACGAAAAAATACAGTGTGATCAGCGTTGATCTGTCGATATCCTATTCCTATCATCGCCCTCATGAATCTGTCAAACCACGCTCGAGGAGACTGCTTCAGTCCATAGAGGGACTTCTTCAACCTACAGACCTTGTCCATTGTCTTATCAGTGCAGAATCCTGGTAGTATCTCCATGTACACCTCCTCCATTAGATCCCCACGATTAAACGCATTCTTCACATCCAGTTGGTGTAGCTTTCATCCACCATTCGCTGCCAAAGAAATCAGGGTCCTGACGGTGCTCATCTTCGCCACTGGTACAAAAGTCTCGTCGTAGTCAATGTCGTACGCCTGACTGTATCCTTTTGCCACTAGTTGAGCCTTGTAGCGTTTAACCTGTCCATCTGGGTTCTGCTTCACAGTAAAGACCTACTTGCATCCGACTGCCCTCTTCCCCTCTGGCAGTTTTACCAGTTCCCAAGTGTGGTTCTTCTCAAGAGCCTCTAACTCCTCGTGCATCGCCGTTTTCCACTTTGGATCGTTCTTGGCAACCTGCCAATTGTTAGGTATAGTAATATTATCCAAAGACGCAATGAGTGCTCCATGAGAAGAAGAGATGTTATCATATGAAACAAACTGAACAAGATCCCAACCATATCTATCAGGAGGATTTCTCGCATTGCTGCGAGTGGTCCTCCGTACGGATAATGGTGTGGGAGGTGTAGGAAGAATGATATCACATGAAGGAAAATCTGGGGGTGGTGGTGTAGGTGTCTCAGGAGTCAAAACGTACGCAGGCAAGGGACTTGGCACTGGCACTATAAGCACTATAGGTACTGGTCCTGCAGTTTGCTTCTCTTTCCTGCTGTAGGTAAGTAACTCCCCCTGAGCCGTGGGCCTAATACCTCTCATCTCCTCTCCCTGTTCCTCTTTACTCTCCTCCTCAACCGTTCCTCCATGCCATACTCCTAAATCGGTCACCAAACTCTCACAAATCTTCCTCTCTCGTCTCATACTCCCAGTGTCAGGTGAGTTGTCCATGGATGAGGTTCCCTCCTGACGGTAGTATGGCTCAAGCTCCCTGAAGTGAACATCTATGCTCATAAACCTCTTCTTCTCTACTGGGCTCTAGCACACGTACCCCTTCTGAGTCGCCGAATAGCCCACGAAGACACTTGATTGCTCTAGGGTCAAGTTTTCCAACAGACGGTATGTTATCCTTCACAAAACATACGCAGCCAAACACCTTCAGCAAGAGTATCCCACTATTATTTTCTTGCAGTATCTCACATGGAGACTTCCATCCCTGTACTTTCGAGGACATCATGTTGATCAGTTGAGCTGCTGTCAACATTGCATGCCTCCACAGACTCTGTGGGACATTCATGGCGATCATCATGCTCCTTGCCACCTCCAGAAGGTGTATGTTCTTTCTTTCTGCCACTCCATTCTGTGCTGATGTGTATGCACAGGTGGTCTGATGATGTATCCCTTGGGCTGACAGATATTCCTCAAGTGCTTTGTTGGTATACGCTGTCCCATTGTCAGACCTCAATACCTTCACCACTGCTCTGTACTGAGTCTGGACATGTTTATGAAAGTCCCGAAAACAGGCAAAGACATCACTTTTATTCTTTATCAAATACAGCCAGATGACACGAGAGGAATAATCAATAAAAGAAACGAAATACTTGTAACCATTCATAGTAGTTGTGGTGCACGGCCCCCAAACATCAGAATGTATAATATCAAAAACAGAAGAGCTCCTATGGCCCGTACTAACATATGAGCTCATAGTAAGTTTGTTTAAATCACATGCATCACATACTAGTTTTTCCTTATTTACTTTCTCATAAATAGATGGATACAACCTACTCAAAATACCAAAAGAGGAGTGCCTCAACCGCCCGTGGTGGAGTATCAGTGTATCTTTGGCACTCATCTTCGGTCCTCCCATTCCTGCCCTTTTTGCCACCGACACCAATACCGAATCTAGCCCTTCCCGAGCCAGGTACCACAGTCCATCATGCTAAGTGCCAGTCCCAAGTCTTCGTCCCGTCTCCTTCTCCTGGAAGATCACCTTAGGAATATCAAAAGAGACAATGCATTTTAGTTGGAGGATTACAGAACTAATGGACAAAAGACTGAGTGGAAAAGAAGGAGCATGCAAAACATTGGATAATTTTACTGAACATGTACAATCGATAGTACCCTTACCGACCACTGGCTGGAAAGTACCATCGGCTGTTTGAATGCTGTCCGCCGATACTAGGTGGGTGTAGGAAGAGAACTCACTAGCATTTCCTGTCACGTGTCGAGACGCACCCGAATCGACAATCCAGTCCCACGATCTAAGGAAAGACATAGATGTAAGGGCGAGTGAGTCGTCAGTACCTTCCGATGGATGGGCATACATGACAGCGTTGCCTCTGGCGAAGATTGAGGTGGACGCCTCCTCAGTCCCACTCCCCCTGTCTCCATCGCTTGACGCTCTTTGCTTTCTCCTGAGTACCTCCAGTATGCCCAGCAGTGCCTGATCCTCCTCAGTATATGCGCCATCAGTTACCTCCTTGCCTGCTGCTACCAGCAGGTTCGCCCGATAACCTCCTCGACCACCCCGTCAACCCCTACGACCACGGCCACGTCCTCCAAACTGTCTATGTCCACCACATGAATCTCCCTCCTTGGGTGGTTTGGTGCAAACATACCTCAGATGACCCACCTTCCCGCAGTTGTAGCACTGTCGGGGGTCTCCCTTAGGTCCTGTGTCGCCTGAATTGGCAACCGCCAGTGCTGACTTCACTTCAGGAGGACCACATGTCCCTGTCTGCAGCTTGGTGCGAGTCTCCTCCTGGATCATAGCCGAGATAGCCTCCTCAAGTGTAGGAATCTTCGGTTGGGCTAGAAGTAGTGCTGTCCTCTGAGCAAATACTGCGGCTAGCCCCTTAAGAAACTTCATCGTCCTCTCCTGCAGACATACATGTCTCTCCTTACACTTCGGGTGCTCGCAGTCGCCCGATCTGAGGAGTGATCGTAATCCAACCACAGACGCTCCAACTCCGTGGCATACTCCTGCACCGTCTTCTCTGTCTGTACGGTGTCGTCGATCTCCCCCTTGATCTGGAAAACCTTCAAGTTATTTCCCACACCATCGTAGGTCCTCCTCAACTTCTTCCACACGTCCTTTATCATCTCAAGGCCATCCACTGTGGCGGCGATCGACTGGACTAAAGAATTGAGGAGCCAAATGTATATCACCATATAAGTGGACTTCCACTCGTCGCGTCCTGCCGAGTCCTCATTCGGCTCTGTCTTCTCTCCTGACAAGAAACCCTCCAGGTTCTTCCCTGCGAGGGTTCTCCTCACCCGTTGTGACCAACTCAGGTAGGTGGCCGGTCCATCAAGCTTCAGATTGATGGAGGGAAGCTCCAACTTCGCCGGTGTTCGTGTCGCGCTCTCGCCAACCGACAGTTTCATCAGCTTCATCAACGTTGCGACCTCCTCAGGGTCCAACTTCTTGATGATCTCCTCCATCGATTATCCTCTTCTCCGATCACCTCACACCCGTCCCACGATTCACGTTCGTCCTCTCCTAGACCCAATCATGCCTTTCTCCCATCGGATCTAGGCGAGTGGTGCGGCGGCGACAACGGCTAGGGTTTGGCGGTTGGTGCGGCGGCGGCGGCGAGCGGTGCGGCGGCGGCTAGGGTTTGTGACGGCTAGGGTTTGTGCTTTGATACCAAGTAGAATATTTGGAGTTCAATATTCATTATAATCTCTTGGCTATATATATATATATATATATATATATATATATATATATATATATAGCCTTACAACCCTCCATCTTACATAAAATCCCCTAATACATTATTTTTTATATATATATATATATAATGCTTCAGTTTTGATGACTGAAGAAATATAGTGGTGTATTGCTTTTGTTCAATCAATCAACCAACCAAGATGCAATATACCATTGTTGTACAATGATGATTATCCATTATCTACTTTCCCTTCATGCCAATAATCAGTATCACCACTGATGGAGAACTAAACGTGTTCGAGTTTGGTTGGATGAGATCTATTTGGAGATTGAGACTGGTTACTGTGTTTTAGGATTAGTTGCAATCCATTTGGTTATGATTTGTTTCTTAGTAATGAAGTCTTATATGGCTATAAAAGAGAGAAATCGAAATTTAAGTTATAGAAGATTGAGAAGTTATGTTAGTTTTTGGTTCAACCCTAACTTAGAGTAACCTCATTTTCCTATTATTTTCTTAAACTCTATACCTCTCTTACCTTCCTGCCATTTCTGCCCCTACCCTTACTGTCTGGTTTTTCAACTATTGCTGCCTAGTGTCTCTGTTAATTGTTGCTGCCTATTGCCTCTTTTAGTGGCTGCTGCTACAGCTGTCATTGTTCAAAAAAGCCCCACAAGGATGTCGTCGTCGTCATTTTTCAAGGTTTCTGATATCAAGTACATGTCTCATACTTGTGGGGGTTGCTAGACATTGGAAGATATGACCCCATGATGGTATAGGATAATAATTTTTATATATGGTATTTCATATGTGACATGCATAACAAGAAGAAAACACTAGTGTCAATCTGATAAATATCCTTAAACAATTCCAATAATTGAAGAACTCAACAGTCAATTGTTTTAACAAAGTTCTCCTTAAAGATCACCAAGCATGATAGAAACCAAGAATGATATAAGAGGAAGGGAAAGATGAAAAGAGAAGCATAAGGAAAAGGAGAAGGGAAGAAAGTGATGAAGGAGAAGGAGAACGACGCTCAATATTTGACTCTGTTGAATCACAATTGATCTTTGGACCCCAGAAAGAACGCTCAACATTGTGGATTATCATCTTTTTGGGACGAGACACCTCGTTCTAATTGGTGTGGTTCCACTAGCACTCCTCCGATGAACTCGATCTGTAACTTCCAATCCAGTTATTTATTTCAAGATCTTCTAGATTATTTTCTCCTGGATCACTATTAATTATTGTTTACAATTTGATTTTTGTGCATCTTTGATTGTCAGTCGTGCATTAGACTATATAGATTGCCTGCCAGGTTTTGTTGTGCATCACAAACCTTCTTAGGCTTGGTTTGTGATTGCTGGTGCTTTTCAAAAATTGGCAGCGGAAGCAGCTTTTTGATAGCCAGTGGGAGGCTGCTGTCAAAATCTGATCCCTCCTGCTGTCAAATGCTGCCCCCAAAGTGAACTGACTTTTCAAACGTTTTTTGATAAGCTGTTACCAAACTGCCTTGGACCGCTTTCCAAGAAAAATAAGCAGAAGCAGCCTCCAATAAACAATCCCAAACCCAGCCATAATCTTCGTATGCTTTCTGAAGACTGGGCTTATCTATATCAGCAGATTAGAGCATTTATTAGATGTGCTTGGTGAAAGAAACTATGAAGTATATCATGTCCTACGCCATCATTTTTTTATTTATTAATCAGTGCTTTTTCCACATAATCTGTATCCAAACACTACCATTGGTTGATTGAAGCCTAATATAGCTTTAAGCCTCTTTACGCTATCAGTTTTTATTATTATTTTCCTCTTCCCTTTCTCCTCTCATCTCCTTGCATTGAAGATGCCATCTCAACATGAGAGCATTGAATGAAGTGGAGGGCCAGTGCTCAAGCAGCAAACACGAATACTTTTTTTCCTTCCCCTTTCTACCTTTATCTTCCATCTTCCTCTTCATTCACCTTCACTTCTTGCCCCCCTTGTCCATAATGGTGTATATTCCATACCTTCATCAAGTACAGACTGGACCACATAATGTGTGTCAATGCGTTACACGAAGCACACCCGGGTTATGATTGAAAGGATTATAAGTACTTGATGTCTATTCCAGGAGCCTGGGTCAGATGGATCCCCATGACCGTTTCCATGTCTAATCTTTCATTTTGAGAGAGATGCTGCCCCTTGGTTTCATGAGATAAAGGGCGTTTCCTACTCACCAATTGACCTTCTTGGTCTGCAACGTGATACCATCTCTGTAGTTTCCTTGGTGTTACTTTTAGCACCAATAGAGTAGATTAGTATCTGGTTGGCAGCTGGTCACAAGCACTGTTCTTGTAGGGCCATCTTAATTTAGAGTTATGCTCAATAGCTGGACCTGTTGATGGGAAAAAAAACTTTGTTGATGATGACGGTGATCATGATTCCTAGACAGATGAAATGTATTTGATGTTTCTTCTGCGGCTCTGCAAGTGTCAGGTTTTATTAGTTTAACCAATATCATCTTTTGTACTCAATAAAATCTAAAACAAGGTTCACAATATTGCTATCGGCGATTTTGACAGTTTCAAATTTGTACGTTTTGGAAAGCCAAAAAATAATAAACATCATTAAAAGAAAAACAAGAAAGAAACATATTTGAATCTTTGATACATATAGGAATAATTTTTATGTATTATTTGTTTCCTCTTGTTACTTTTGAATGGAATGATATTCAATATTGCTAAATGGTTCACCCAAGCAATATATAGTTTGAAATGGAATAATATTAAGATGGATGAATGTTATAAGTTTATATTTTATAGATATACGAGTTCAAGAAATGATAATAGTTGCATTATGCTAATAAAGAATCTTATCAACATACATACTAACATTGGCGGCTCTCTTTCACGGTCAGTTTAACAGAGAAATTAAAAGGAAAAGAGAGAAGTGTGGGAAAAGAACTGTCATTGTCAACACATTCCAAAACTGTAGCGGATCACACATTCCAAAACTGAGATATGGAGGATGGTCGTACCAATCGGTATCAGCAAATAGTGCAAACTATGATATAAAATGACTCATAGATTATAAGTGATGTCTGTATCTCCTTTTGGCTGCTTTTTTTTTTTTGCTTTGTTTTTTTTGCTCCATTTGTCACCTTGCCATATTAATAAAATGTGTTAGAAGGCCCGTAACAGTGTAAGAAAACAAATGTAATTTTGTCAACCAATTCCTTCATTCTAAAAGTAGAGTAGCCCGTAACAGTGTAAGGCAACATATGTAATTTTGTCAACCAATTCCTTCATTCTAAAAGTATAGTAGTTTTTTTTGTTGTTGCAAATTCTTAGAGAAGAAAAGTTTTTCTAGCGTTTCAGCTGCAAAAATCATGTTTTCCTAGTGCAACCATTTCATCTTTGGAGTTCGACATAAGAAGAGCTTCATGGTCTTTTCATATGTTGTCACTGTTGAACTACTTATTAATCAATCTCTCTCATGTGTAGAGATTTTGGGAAGCTGGTGGTAATTGCAACTTGGTCATCGCTGCATCGAGGTTGGGGCTCCAAGTTATCACCCTTGGTCATGTAGGAAAGGAGATCTATGGGCATTTCCTTCTTGATGTCCTTCAAGACGAGGGCATTAAAATGGTTGGAATGAGTGAGAGCTCTGAAGCTGCTAATTATGGTGCATCCTATGAAACACTTCTTTGCTGGGTTTTAGTAGACCCATTTCAGAAGCATGGATTTTGCAGGTAAAGGATTATCGGTGATGCATATTCCGTTATTATTAAAAACAGAGCATGCAGTACATCACTTTTTAGTTTCTAGACCCCTTTCTGTGATGATTTATTTTTAAAAGTGTGAAATGTTACTTACAAGTGTTCGCTGTGATGTCAGCCGTGCAGATTTTAGCCATGAGCCTGCATTCAGTTGGATGACTAGATTATCAGCATCAGTTAAAGTGGCTATCGAAGAATCAAAGGTTCTTTTCTGTAACGGGTATGCTTTTGATGAACTTTCACCTGATTTGATCAATTCTGCACTTCATTGTGCTATTGATGCTGGAACAGCAGTGTTTTTTGATCCTGGTCCTCGGGGTAGAACTCTTTTTAATGGGACCAAGGACCAGCAAAGGGCATTGGAATTGTTTCTGAGGCTTAGTGATGTACTTCTTCTAACATCAGACGAGGTTCGACTTTTATTTAGTTACTTATTATTGGTTATTTAAACTCTAATGTTTTTTCTAAAATGTTAAACTTTGTTATTCTCTATCTTGCCAATATTGCATTCTGAAATTTTTATGTATTTCATAATGATGAAACTTTTAACTCTCAACCTGACATTCATTTCCATGACAAACAGGAATGTATTTCATATTTGTGTTTTGGGTAAATTGTTCTATGTTATAATTTTATATGTTTCTTTGTTCTACTTGAGCTTGAGTTCCTGGTTAGGGGGTAAGATGAGATCCTACGGCTCACTTTTCTTTTGTACCATTAGCAACCCACTTCACTCCACAAGGGGAAGTGGTTTTTATAGAAGTGATAGCAGGAACGGTAGATTTAATTGTTGAAAGGTTGAAGTTAACATGTGAAAAAGTAGATAGTAACATTGAGCAAGAACATAGGCAAGATAGGTACCTACATGGCATATAGCAACAATGCATTTCTCTTTTAAAATAAGGTTCTTTGGCCCTTCATTTGCCTCACAGATGTATGCAAATCCTCAGAGTAAACCTAGTCAACACTGCACGTAAACACGTAGTTTGGTAATGTTTTTTTGGTATCGCCCTTGTTCACACAATATAATTATGATTTATTTAATCAATGAATAGGTCGTCTATCTTTGAATTCACCCCTCTAGCTTTGTGGTTTTATGCAAGAACTTTTACTGTGTAAATGTATCTTTATGGGAAATTGGTTTTGATAGTGGAGGTTGTCACGCCCCGGTCCCGGAGGACCATAATGTCACCATTGGACGTGATGTCATACAAGCCTAAGTTGTGCTTGTACAAGACACGATACCTGCACAATAACAAAATATACCGAATGGATATAGTAGCAACGGAACTTTAATGCAGAAAATACACTTCAAGATAGGAATAAAATCACTTCTTTATTAATAACTTGGAACGGGATTACAATATACTCTTCTTGGCAAATACAAAAATGCCATACTTTCTTACATCTTTTTTGAAACTTGAAAATAGCCACAATGTCCATTAATCATATCACTTTACTAAAACAAATGATAAAACACCTTCAAAGGAAATTGTTGAACTTGAAATGGAAATCTTCGAGACGTTGAACACGGTTCCACTAGATTGGAAGAGCTTCTTGCGTCTCTGAGTATCCTCCTGTCTTCCGCTACCTGAGGATGCCCACAAACGCGGATCAGTACATATCGCGTATTGGTGTGCGGTCATAGCCGAACTCACCTGAAATCAACACTAAGTAAACATGTGAAGCTAGCAACTATTATTAAGTGATATTTCTACTTATCTAGGTTCTTTTTAACAATTCATATGAAAAAAAACATAAACAATAGAAAATATCACTTATTAGGTGATTCTTATCCACGGTCGTCTGGCTGTCCCTGCATCAGACAAGTGTATAAAACTTATTGTCCATCTCTACATCAAACTGTTAGGCTCACAAGAAGGATATTCTAGCATGCGATCTAACTACGTATTGGTCCATGGATGACTTTCCATGATTAGCATATGTGGCTCATGATTCAGCTTTTCACTAATAGACTGACACCCCCTATGATCGCAAGGTCCTACAAGCCTCAGAATGCCATGTTACCTCCTAGGCCGAATCATTCCCGGTGTCCCAGGAATCGGTCAAGGGTTTACACCCTTGTGCACAAGTTGTCCATATCAATGCATGAATGCAACTTATATCAGATAAAATACTACTACGCAATAGTTTAGCAACAAGTAACCATTTTCATCTTCTTCTTTCCTTTTCCATACGGCCAAGCCATGTTTTCCAAACAATTGTAACAATTCTATCTTTTCAACAAGTGAGCAACAGTTCTATATTTCAAACATATAATTCATCTCTATTAACTTATCTTTGTTATTACGGTATCATTGGTTTTAGGGGCACAACAATAGAATAACCCAAGTGATCTTTTGCTAAGACGTGATGATAAATGATTCATCGAAGGACGGAAGCCACTCACCTAAAATGAATCTATCTGAGAGGAGGAGCTTCACGCAACGATAACACCTCGCCTATGCGTATTGAAATTGTACCAACACTTGATTAACATACTTCGATCTTCTTCTCTGAAGATTCGGAATGAATGTGAAACTCGATGAAAGCGAACAATCAAAACCAAGCAACGAAAACATCCAACAAAAACTCGTGGACTTATCACAGAAGCCAATCTATGAGTTGGAGAGGTTCATTGCATTCTTCCGTTGCCAAAAGGTTTTTCCAAAGCTCAGGTTCGACTGAGTCAACAAGCCACAAACATCACGTAGTGAACCGCTAGGAGCGAAGCACTACAGAGGTGACATCAAACTAATGGTCATACGATCCTTCTTTTAGCTCTCTATTTGTTATGCCATGGTAGCCTTATTTTTATATTGTTTTGGATTTATAAATACCAATAGCTTAATCGTTTCAGTCCAGTGAGGAATAATTTTATAGTGCTTTTCTTATTAGATTGGGATTTTCCACAATCAAAGATATTTTATAGTAGTTTAGCTGACCAACAATGTCACGTCCCAACCCATGGACATGCGAGGACATGACCCAGAAATGGGCCTTAATATGCACACAACGTGGCTAACTTGCCAAAATGGTTAACACAGATGTACACATCAAATCCAAGGACTGAAATATAAACCAATCACTCTCATCCCACATCTGTTAAGGGACTAAATCTTAGGGTTCCATAATCTCCCCAACAAAAAGATGTGATGTCCTTGTCACAACCCGTGCAGTGGCCCAATTCCACTTTAGTTGAACACGAATATACTAGATAGCTTTGATATCATATGTCACGCCCCAACCACAGGCTTGCTAGGACATGACCCATGCATGGGTCTTGATGTGTGCACCACTTGGGTAACTTGCCAAAAAGGTTAGCCCGTATGTACACATGAGACCCAACTCCCAAGGACTCAAATATAAATCATTCAAATTCTCATCTCATATCTGACGTGTGACTAAATCTTTGGTTCGACAAACAACATCTAAAAGTTCGTAACCTTGAGTTAACCATGTTGGTTTTGGATGTTTAAATACTCATTTCAAATGTGTCCAAGGAATATATAATTTTAAGTATCGGTTATTTGTCATTTATGGGACAATAACATTTGAAACAACACATTAGATTGGTGAAGGCAATGCAGGGTGGATACTGTCCACATTCTACAAGACTACTGTATCCAGTCCAAATTAGTATATAATTGATTTCGATAAATCCTGTCGTTCACATATTAGTGAGTCTATCAGATTACTAGGTGCTCAAGTCTTTTTTTTTTTTGGAAATATTCTACTATGATTTCTAGGTAGATCTCCAGTTCATAATATTGTTATGTCAGGTGGCAGCTTACTTAGCTATTTGAGTATCTTTAGATGTTATGATGAAGATACCAATTACCTTGTTTTGAAGACCAAGTCACCAGCAAGGTAATAAAGTTCTTTATATATAAATAACTAACTCGTCAATGATAAATTAAGAGAGAGGGAGCAATTGATTAAGCTGTCAATTAATCGAATTGAAACCAGTCCAAGGCTGAGTAGAGAACAGGGAAGGGGGGGCGATTAACTGTATGGGGGTGGTTACTTGGCCTACTGAACTATTATGTGGTCTGATTTACTATTACTTGACAACTAATGGGTTAAATGACTTAGGGTTTAAAAGATGTAATTTAGATCCAGGCCCATACCCCTTCTTAATAATATCTGGCTAACCCGACCCTATTTCTCTCTCAAATTCGCTTGTATTCCCCTTTCTCTCTCTTGTAGCAAGCGACGAAGTACTAAGGTGACCCCACCTTGATCGACAAACTCACTGACTACCTCGAACCAACCCTCTCTCTCTTGCGTGCACAATAACAACTATATATATAGGTGGTGGTATCGTATTTGTTATATATATGAGAGACAAAAGAGACGAGGTCAGAGAAGCGATCAGATGAGTGGCAACAGTTGTCAAGATAAACAAGGTTTTAGAAATCAAGATTAGAAGTGTTAAGACTAGTAAGGGAAAGAATTAAAACATCAGATTATAAGAGTAAGTGAAGGAAGCCAAGGAGCATTATATACTAGAAGATGCCTGATTCGACAAGGCTATTTTAGACATTGAAGTTATGCTTGTGATGACTACGTTTGAAGAAAATCTATAGATCATTTCAAGAGAGGGTCCTTTTTCCTGACCTGTTGGCTTTGATGTGCTCAAAGGGATAGTTTTTTTTTTTAATCTAAAGATCATCAGTTTGAAGAAAAACCATAAATCAGTTTTATAGGACACCCACGGGACACAATCCCTTCTCTTGCTTTCCTGTGAACTGACAGGACCTATGACAGCTCCCCTTGATCTCTGGTTCTGCGACAGCCTACCCCACTAGGCCTCCCCCTCCCTTCCCGTGAACCAGGGCCGGCCCTAGCCCAGGGCGACCGCCCAGGGCCCCATGGGCCAGGAGGGCCCAAAAAAAATCAATTTAAATATATAAATAATTTTGTACCAAAAATAAAACTAGTATATAACATGGGTCTTTTTTATCATAAAGACATTGTGGTGTAGTGGTTATTATATTAGACTTGCACACAAGAGGTTCCTAATTCAAATCTTGGTGGAGACATTTTTTATTTATTTTACTTTTGTTTCATTCTTTTTTACATTATGTATGGGGGCCTCATTTCGAAAGTTCGCCTCGAGCCTCCATGAGCTCATGGCCGGCCCTACCGTGAACCACCAGCACTCAACTGCCTCCTTGTTTGCTGCTATAGCTGACCACAACAGCATCCTAACTCCCCTCTCTTCTCATCTATTACACCACCAATCAAGCCCAATCATCACCTTCATCTACAAGCTATTATCCTGTCGCATCATGATTGATTGTCGGATCTTGGGGACAAAGGCTTCAATTTAGGAACCATCTTCCTGGAGTCGGTTTGGGTAACAACCGTAATGTTTTGATTGTGAATTTTACTCTGCCAGTCGTCAGGTATAACTCTATTCATTCAATTGCAATTTCTGTGACTTCCTAGGTAGTTTCTGTGATTTTCTATGATATATGTTGCTAGATTTGTGGTAATTCCACTGATTATTGCTAAATCAAGAGGATTTCATTGCATGTCATATCATCATATTAGGATTGCATCTACACTTAAATTTTGGTCCAAATACACATAGTTTCATACATCTGACATCCTTGATTAGGGTTCTTGCATCCGCTTGCTTATTGAACATTTGTGTTAAGGATCCGAGTTTTGAGCAAGCACCCGCTTGCTCTGGCTCAGCTACAGTTTGAGCTTAAGCTATGCTCTCTAAGGTAAATAGAGCTTGAGCTTTAAGAAGAGCCTAAAATTGTGCTCTAGCTCGAGTCTCTATGATATTCGTAACCTCGAGATCGGCATGCGAGTTTAAATTAGAAAGCTTGATGAGCTTGAATTATAGACAAGCTTAAGTCTAAAATTGAACTTGTTTATGAGCTCATGAGCTTTGTCCAAACAAACAAAAAAGTAGCTAGGTAAGCTTAATATCAAATTGAAAGTTTCTATTTGAACTTCATAACAAATTAAAAATGTCTATTAGTGTAGGATATTTCTTTTATATAAATATGTAAATAAAAAAGAGCCGGCTCGCGAGCTTACAAGCCAAATACCATTAAGCTCGGGTTCATGCTCGGGCTTGTTTATCTAACGAGCCTATTCTTAAGCTTGAGATCAAAAAACTTGGCTCACGAGATTTTTAGAGAGTCAAACTCGAGCCAGCTCACGGACAGCTCAGCTCATTAACACCCCAAATCATCAATATTGTTCAATCTAGGGTTCTCCTTTAGTTATTATCCCGTGTCACTTTGGCTCATGAGAACAAGCATCTAGAAATAAAAAAAACATGTGTGTGCATGTGTGCATATGACATACAAAGGACACAATAAAGTTTGGTGTGTATGTGTGCAACTCTTGTGCACACATGTGAGTGAGGAAGAGATGTATACTTCGGCATCATTGATTACTTAGTCCATGCTATACTTATTAATAATAATAGAAATTTAGTAGAATACTTGGCTTGTTTATTATTGAGGTGGAGCTACATATATATAAGAGAGGCTAACCCCTCTCTCTACTATTCTACTCAATATGGGACTAAAAGTCCATTAATACTCTCAACACTCCCCCTCAAGATGGATGATAAATATCAATCATCCCCATCTTGTTACATAGTTTAGAAAGACTCAATGAATTAAGACCCTTAGTAAGTCAATCTGCGACTTGTTCTTCTGAGCGAATATGATCGAGCTTTAATCTCTCTTTCTCTAGCTTCTCTTTGATGAAGAATCGATCGATCTCGATGTGCTTCGTTCTGTCATGCTGAACTGGATTGTTAGTTATACTTAGTGCAGCTTGACTGTTACTCAGAAGGCGCAATGGTGTTCCCTGGTCCAGCTTCAACTCTGTCAGCAGTGCTTTTACCGACAACAACTCTGACACTCCCAGAGCCATAGCTCTATATTCTGCTTCAGTGGTCGATCGTGCTACCACAGACTGTTTCTTGCTTCTCCATGAGACTAGGTTACCCCCCACAAAGATACAGTACTCTGAGGTAGACCTTCTGTCGTCCATGCAGCTTGCCCAATCTGCATCGCAGTATCCCTCAATACCCAGGTGTCCACTGTTCTTGAACCATAGCCCTCTTCCAGGAGCCCCCTTCAGATATCTCAGAATATGAAAAACTGCATCCATGTGGTCCTTCCTTGGATCATGCATGTAGCGACTCACTACACTCACAGAAAATGGGATATCAGAGCGAGTGTAGCCTAGATAAATCAATCTGCCTACAAGTCTATGATATCTCTCACGATCAACCGGCTCTCCCGCCTCTGCCCCCAACTTATCTTTCTGATCGATTGGAGTGACTGTCGATCGACATTCCAGCATACCAGTCTTTGTGAGCAGGTCTAGTACATACTTCCTTTGAGAGAGGACAATCTCATCTCTTCCTCGAGCCACCTCGATCCCGAGAAAATACCTCATCATTTCCAAGTCCTTTACTTTAAATTCTTTGACAAGTTTTGACTTCAGCTGGGTAATCTCCTCCTCATGACCTGTAATCACTATATTATCTATATATACTGGAAGTATGGTGACGTGGCCTCTCGGATGTCGGAAGATGACCGTGTGATCTGCATTGGTCTAGCTGTACCCATGCCTGTGACAACTTTCCTGAATATTTCAAATCAGGCTCGAGGAGATTGCTTGAGTCAATACAGTGATTTCTTCAGCATGCACACCTTTCCTGTCGAGTGCTTCGAGCAAAACCCCGGAGGCATCTCCATGTATACTTCCTCTTGTAGATCTCCATAAAGAAAGACATTATTCACATCCAATTGATGAAGTTGTCACCTATGGTTTACTGCAATAAAGACCAAGATTCTCACAGTGCTCATCTTTGCTACTGGAGCAAATGTCTCATCATAGTCGATGCCATAGGACTAAGTGAATCCTTTTGCAACCAATCTTGCCTTGTATCGCTCCATCTTTCCTTCTGGCGTCTCCTTTAGTGTGAAGACTCATTTGCATCCAACTGCTGTATTTCTTTTAGGTAATGGAATAAGTTCTCATGTCCCATTTCTTTCAAGTGTTTCAAGTTTCTCCAACATTGCAGCTTTCTATCTTGGATCTTCCTTTGCTTCTTGCCAACACTTAGGCGAAGAGGTAGTGTCTAACGATGCAATAAATGCTCCATAAGTAGAGGATAGATTATAGTAGGATAAAAATTGGGCAATGTCATGTTCATAACCATAACGATTAGGAAATTTTTTCGCATTACTGCGAGAAGATCTTCTTAAGGAAATATGAGATAGTTGAGGAGAGATTATACCATCCGAATCAGAGGGATCCGCATCCGAATCAGAGGGATCCGGTACGGGAGGTGCATCTTCAGGAGTTGGGGCAGAGTTAGGCGAGGGACATGACACAGTAGGGACAATAAACACAGTAGTAGACTGCTGCTTTTTCCTTCTGTAGACTTGGAGTTCTGTAGATTGTTTTGTAGTCTGTTTCTTCTCCTGTACTGGAGCATCACTTCTTTCTCCTGATTGTGTGCATCCTTATCACTTTCCTCATCCTTGTTATCTCCTTCTTATTCCCTTGGACCAACTTCCATCATTGGACATGGAACTGGCCCTTGGGCCCATCTCTCCCTCACTCCTAACACCTCATGTGTTAGGTGTGTCACCAAATGCGGAGCCTTCACTTGAACCATTGCGGCAGTATAGTTCAATCTTTCTGAATGTAACGTCCATGTTCACAAAGAGCCTTCGCTTCACAGGACTCCAGCAAGAATATTCCTTCTGATTTCCTGAGTGGCCAACAAAGAAGTACTTCACTTTCCGAGGGTCCAACTTTTTCACCGCAGGTCTATTATTATTCACAAACCATACACATCCAAATACCTTTGGGGGAACAATGTACTTGTTCTCACCTGTAAGCATATCAAACGGTGTCTTCCATCATAACACCTGAGAGGGCATCCTGTTAATGAGATATGCAGCCGTCAACACGACATGCTCCCACAAATATTTAGGAACATTCATAGCAAACATCATTGACCGTGCCACTTCCAACAGGTGCATGTTCTTCCGCTCCGCCACGCCATTTTGTGTTGGTGTATAGGCATATGAAGTCTGATGTATCCCATAGGTTGATAAGTACTCTTCAATAGCCTTGTTGGTGTATTATGTCCAATTGTCAAACCTCAAAATTTTCACCTTAGCACTGTATTGTGTTGAAACCCTACGATAAAAATCTTGAAAGCATGCAAAGACATCACTCTTACTTTTCATTAGGTATATCCATGTGACATGAGTGTAACAGTCAATAAAGGTGGCAAATCACTTAAAACTATTAACAGCAGTTGTAGAACAAGGTCCTCACGCATCAGAGTGTCATATCAAAAGTAGCTAAACTTCTATTTCCAGAACTCACATAAGAGCTTTTGGTATGTTTTCCAAGTTTACAAGCATCATAAACCATTTTTTGCTTATTAGCCTTTTGATACATAGAGGGATACATCGGACTCAGTAGAGTGTCTCATGCGCTAATGTTGGAGTAATAATTCTGCTTCCACAGTCCTTCGCGGCTCCTCCGGTTGTGCTTCATCCACCAATTATGCCAGTGCTGCATCCAGCCCACCCCTGTCCAAGTATCATAGCCCTTTATGTCAAGTGTCAGTCCCCAACCTTCTTTCCGTTCCCTTCTCCTAAAAGATCACCTTAGGAATGTCAAAGAAAACAACACAATTAAGTTGAAGAATAATAACACTAATGGACAATAGATTAACAGAAAAATATGAAGAATGCAAGACATCAGTAAAAGTCATGGAAGGGGTGCATTCAACTATCTTTACCCACAATGGGTCTAGTAGTACCATCAATTGTCTGAATGCTTTCAGGCGTCACCAGGTGAGTGTAATCTTGAAACTCATCATGAGCACCCGTGACATGACGGGATGTCCCAGAGTCGAGTATCTAATTTAGACTTCCTGGTCTCTGGGTAGATACAAGGGCATGAGCATGTATACATGTGCTTGTATGGGCATAGTAGGTGATGTTACCCCCGGAGGTGGTTATAGTCGATGTCCCAGCGGTGTTGGCTCGACTGTCGCTGGTTCCAAGCTTCATGCTCCTCCATATTTCTATCATTTTTCTCTCACTAGGGGTCATATCAGATGACTCATTTTTCCCTTCTGCAGGTTTGCCTTGTGTCCAGAATAATTATCCAGGCCACCGTCATAGCCTCCTCTGCCACCCCTACGCTCTCCACGGCTGCGTCCGCGGCCGCTGGACTGGCCTCTCAGAGGTTTTGTACATAATTTGATGAAGTGTCCAGGGTCTCCACAGTTGTAGCACCCTTCCCCTCCGGAAGAGTTTGGATTAAAAACGGCTAGAGCTGATTTTTTCTCCGGAGAGCTAGTGGTGCTAGACATTAGCTTCAGCCGTGCCTCTTATTGTGCTATAGCAGCTATGGCCTCCTCCCGTGATGACAGTCCGGGTTGTGCAAGTAGGACATTCCTCCTCTGCTCGAATGCTGGGTTGAGCCCCTTTAGGAACTTCATCATCCTCTGTCGCGAGACATATTCCATGAACTTCTGATAATGTTTCGCAAATGTCGGTTCCACTTGCTCATCCTCCACGCCAATGGGATCATAATGGTCGAGATCTGACCAATACTTCTTCAGCAGAGCCGCATACTCAAATATGGTGTGATCTTCTTGGACCACCTTATCAAGTTCATTCTGTAGTTGGAAGACCCTCATAGGGTTGCCTGACCCTGAGTACATGTCTCAGCGTCATCCAAATGTCACCAGCACCCTCCATCGTTTCCACGTTGTCCGACACTTGGTCGGTCAATGGGATTGTCAACCATCCAGCTACAACATTGTTGACGTTTTCCTACACAACAAACTCCCTTGAGGAGTGATCTTCAGGTGCCTTGGTTTGGCCATTCACACAGCCCACCAAGCCCCTTGCCTTCAGAGTCCGCCTGACGCGACCACTTCAAGTAGTTTGAAGTACCCTCCAACTTTACCTCTAGTTTCTCCAACTTCTCCATTTTGTATGGTGAATGATCCACATATGCATGTGTAGCACGGGAGCTAGTCTCAGTCTGTCTCCTGGAGAAGAGATCGTCCACCAAAACCTTCATTTCTTTGGCCGCCAGCTTGCTGTAGATCCTCTCCATCGTCTTCTTCTTCTCTTCCATCAACAAGGCGGGGGCAGATCTAGATCGTCTCCACCTTTGATCGTCGTCCTCTCCACGTCTATTGTTCCCCCTTCAGCGGCAGCGGCATCCCCGAGAGCCGTTGCTCATGTCTAGTGCATGGCTGCGACCCGATGTCGCATGGCCCGAAGAGGAGGAAGAAGGATGCGCTGGCGGCGACGGAGAGGGAGCGGGGGCCGGTGTGGAGAAAGGGGGGGGGGGGGGGGGGGTTGCTGGCCGGTGGAGGGGAAGGGGCAGCTGTCCTGGTGGTGGGGGGCTGCTGCCGGTGAGGTGGCGACGGAAGGTTGGGGGGGCGGTGGGGTGGGGGTGGGGGGTGTTGGCGGAGGCGGGGTTTGGAGGGGGGGCGGCTGTGGAGTGGGGTTAGGGGTAGGGTTTGGTGGAGAAGGGTGGCAGCTAGAATTAAGATTTGGTGGCTCTGATACCAAATAGAAATTTAGTAGAATACTTGTTTATTGATTAGGTGGAGCTACATATATATAGGAGAGCCTAATCCCTCTCTCTACTATTCTACTCATTGTGGGACTAAAAGCCCATTAATACTCTCAACAATAATTTAAAATAATACTCATTTTATTGATTCTTCCCAATTCCTTGTTGCGGTTAAAACTAAACCTTTCTTGCTTTTATATTTTCCATTCCATACTACTGATAGAGTGGCATACCAGGCTGAGTCGTTAACGGGAATCAGAAACCCAATTCTAGCAGGACAAGATTTGATCAGGAAAGGGCTCCACACAAAATGGGTTATAATCAAAATGGGTTCCAAAGGATCGATTTTAATCACGAAGACTGGTATTTCGTGTGCTCCTGCATTTAAGGTACCACTTCACACACTACTAACTCATCTCTAAGTTTCCTTGCCTATTCTGGGTATCAATCATGACTCGCCTGGAATTTTCAATTCTCACCAGGTGAATGTTGTTGACACTGTTGGTTGTGGAGACAGTTTCACTGCAGCCATAGCCTACGGCTTTCTACATGAAATGCCTGGAGTCAATACATTGGCGCTTGCAAATGCCGTGGGAGCAGCAACTGCCACTGGTACTGGAGCTGGTCGGAATGTTGCTAACCTGGGCAGAGTCCTGGAGCTCCTGAGGCTGTCAAATATCGATGAGGACACCAAGTACTGGATGCAGCTGATTGAGGAAACTTTGGAGGTGCCGGAGGTTCGTATTCTCTCCAAAGCATCAATAAATGGAAGTAATGGCCGTCTTTTCCACGTACCTATACAAACTGTCGTTTCCCAAGTTCTAAACGAGCTTGAAGCTGAAGCTGCCTGGGGAAGAAGGGTATTGCAGTCTTGACAGAGAGACAATTGAGCAGATTAATCCATTAGCTAAATAATCTGGTGGTAGCAATCAATGATTTGGTTGCAGTTATTTTTTACCAGACGTGTTGGTGTTTGTGTAGCCCTCATGGGAAGTGATAGATTGACGCAAGAATTTTCAATCTTGCTCAACCCAGCATCTGTTCTGCTGTGGTACCTTATATGCTAATTTCTTATTGCGAGTCTTTCAAAGGGAAGTCGAGACAGCTTCGACGTAGAAAAAGGTGCGACAAATCGGTTTTATAGTCAACCTACTCTGAACTTTCGAATCATGTAAAAAAAAAAAAAAAAACCTTTTGCATGAGAGATGCAATTCACTTAAATTGTTATCCGTATCAGTGTAATCTGTTGTGACGAGTGTGGCATTCGATTGTCAATTGGATTTGGGGCATGTAATGAACCAATGATTCAGTGTCGTAATAAAAAGTTACCACCCTGTTATTTTTTTCTTAGTACCTATCTCACTAGTATCCGAAAACAAAATATTTTAGTGTACGCAAAGAAATTCCATAGAAATAGACGGGGGATTTTTTTTTTATATATCATAACACATTTTGCCGTACCGTCTGGCTGAATTCAAGACACAATATGTTTTAATTTTTGCCGGACAGTATAGCAGAATTTGGAGTTTGTTTGAATTCAATTAGTCGGTCATCTGCAGATTCTTCCACAATGTTTAGCAGAATGTGTTGCATAGAGTTTTTGGAATTTTTTTTTACTTCTTTCTCTATTTTACAAAGTTTTTCTTAGTACACTAGAAAATTTCTTACCAGAAAACCTTTTTCTTTTAATTGGTGAGCATTTATGCCAAATAAAATTTAGCTCGTTGCTTGTTAATTCTTACAAGGCTGAAAATACATGGTATGTTATCTCATCTTAGTTGTAATTTAAATCAACCAAATATATAAGTATATACTACTACTTCAAAACTTTAGATTTTAGAATTCTGTGCCCAACAGAATTAGATTGCTAAATAATAAATAGGTATGTATATGAGGGACGTCGGGCCTCTTTTCAAATTTTCGTCTGGGTCCCCATTTTATCTTGGATCGGTTCTGGCTCATCCAGTCCAGGATGCCCAGCAGCTGCAGTGCATTGCTGCTTGTCGAAGAAATTCCAAAGTCCGAATAAAGTGCAAAAAATCACTCCTCTAATTTACCTCGTTAGCAAAATAAGACTCGATAGACAAATATAGCAATAAAATCCTTCCGTAATATATGGCTCGATCAAAATGTCCCCTAACGTCTACAAACCGTCATATTTGACCGTTAGTGACTGTTTTAAAAAATAAAAAAAATACCCTCCCCCTCTTCCTCATTCATCCCCCTCCCCTTCCTCACCCCCACTCCTCCTCCCACGGTGGTGGTAGTCCCCCTCTTTCCCGCGCCGCCACCCTCCTCCTCCCCGCCCCCTCCTTCCTCTCCCCCGGAGAGAGAGAGAGAGGGAGGAGAGAATGGAAGAGGAATAAAATCGTCATTTCAGGTGTATTTTAACGTCGGTTAACGACATAATTCAAAATGGGTATAAATTGAGTCAAAATAAAAATGTGAAGGTTTTTTAAAGCCATGGGTCTTTAAATGCAATAACATAAATCTAAGGAGTTTTTTATACTTTACCCCCCAAATTCCTCTAGCTAAGCCGAGGAAGAAGAGGGTGGGTTCGAGCGGAGGGCGAAGCAGGTGGTACATTGCTGCATGCCGGTGAAACCTGCAGACTACTGCTCACTTCAGACAACATGTGTGATGCATATATATTTGATTGCTTTGGAACTCCTGTGGGCACTCAAAAGAAAGATAGTGCACTGTTTTGGTGTGTCAGTTTGATTGGAAGAATCCAAATACTGATAAGAGTTGCGCATTTGAGTGGTGATACAGTAGTTTGTTTGTTGTGTGTGTGTGTGTGTGTCTTGTATCTTGAAATCTAGACTCAATGACTCATATAGTTGACATTTTGCACACTATATATTTGCTTTGCTCTCTGAGAATTTTGTCTGCCAATTCATTATTTCTGCGGAAACTTGAAATAAGAAGGCTATATTAGTAAAGCTTCTCAAGTTTCTGCACAATATATCTGTCGGTCATGGTAGAAATTTTGTTGAGAAGTGCTTTTGAAATAGTTTGGCTTAGGCTGATGTTAGCAAGTTGTTAGGTTGTCTCCTCCTTGTGCCGACAGGTCAGGCTAGCTTCACTGCTCGACCCGGCCGATTTTTCCATCACATTTCTTCGTTGACTGACTATGCCGACAGATTGATCACCGATCGATGGCCTGCGCTACTCTCCGGTGTATGTCGCGGCCTGTCAGACAATTAAAAAGTAATCATTTCCATTTTCTTGAATTCCTATAAGGTGATCCCTCAGCTCCCCTACAGTCAGCACGCAACAAGGATAAGAGTAATTTCGAAGGGCAGGACATTTGAAAGCAACGACAGTCGGTCATAGATGGAGGTGTGATTGTCAGTTTTATTTCCGAAGATTTACGAAGCTTATCTTCATATTTACAGAAATAATATATACGAAGTTTAAAAATGGGGAGATCTAGATTTAGAAATGGAGATTTCGCATTAGTAATATATAAGAAGGTTGAAATTTTTGAGGTCTTTCGATTTTTGGGGCGCGATTGCACAACTTGTACATGCTCAAAAACGGTTATGTTTACAGAAAATATTTGCAATCAAATATTAAGAAGACAATGTTTTAGTCCTGTGAAAATAGTAAAGAGGAAAACAGGCAGTATTAATAAAAGCACATTTACCTGTATATGAGAAAGTCGATACAGCACCAATTCTTCAAGCATCAATCCATCTCAACAAAAATAACGAAGATGAATTCATGAGTTAGGGGGAATGAAGCCTGGTCCGAAATCATCAGCACGAAGAGTAAGGTGTTCTTCTTCTTCTTCGTGTGAAAGATTTCGGATCAGACAACATTCCCCTTAACTGTCATGAAAGAGAGTGAAGGAGAGTGTCAGACCTCGAGCAGAGTAGAGATGCTGCTAACTTATGGTGAAGTTAGGAGTACAAAGAAGAGGTTGAGAAGTACATATAAGAGTTAACTATATAGTTTGGGAGAGAGAAACTAGAAACTTTTCCAATTTCATGAATGATTATAGATAAGCTAATCAATCCATCTTAAAAGCCCTTATGATTAGATGTCTCATTAAGGTCAACCCAACAGACCTTTTGGCATATTAATTAACAATGACAACACTTGGTACATATATGAGTTCAGTGTTAAGCGTTGTTGGATTTGATTATACTATTCTAAATGTGTGCGTGTTACATTGATTATATTCTTCATGAGAAAGGATCTTGATATTGAGTAGTATTCCCAAGCAAAGGATTTTTTGGCTTCCACTTGTAAAAAGGGAAGGAAAGGAGGCTAGAGAACCTTCATAAAATGGGGGGACAGAAGAAGTTGTGATTCCAAGCTTAAGTATCAAGCAATGCAATCAAGCAGCTTTTACGGCCCAAGGCCTTGGTGTAGGTGCTCAAAAAGAGAAGGAAAGAGGAGCAAAATGATGAGTAAATATATTTTCTTCCAATTGTGTTTGTTCACATATAAGCAAAAAGTATAAGTGATTGAAACAGCAAAGTAGGGTGTGAGAAGTCAGGTGTTTGATTGCATGCAACAGAAAATTAACATTAACAAATAGATGTATGCGTCGCTTCATGTCATCTTCTCAAAGAAGAATGGCAGATGAGAGGGGGGAAGTAGCAACTACGTTTAGAAGGATGGCGCGGAAAGCTCGCTAGTTAAAAATAGACCTCACATTAGTGAACATATGTAACATATATACGAGGATCATTCTTCACCAACCAGTAGTCGCCCCTGTGTAAAAGAATACTCGCAGGAAAATACACTAGACTTGGAAACACATAAATTTAGATCAGACAAGGAGACCCCTGTCACCCATTAATCCAGAAATTCAATAGCGCAGCAGCATCCTGTTATCAGAAATTCAATAGCCAAGAACAAAGTGCAGCCAGCAACTGCAGCATCCTGGTGACCTAAACTTTTCAAAAAGAGAACACAGTCATCCACATTTGGAAAATTAGCTATGACAATGGTATCAAAAGAAGTCACTACTCATGAATCAAAATCCTTGACATGAAAAATTAGCTAAAAATCTAGCACTATTTTGGAAAATATGGGTAGAGTTCACTCGTATATGATGTGTACTTCCACTGAATATAAAGGATAAAGGAGTGGTTTGCACCAATCCACAGTTCATATTTGGTCCCATTTTCAGACTACTTGCAAAATATAGAAGAAAAAACAATTCATTTTTGTACTACTAGAAAAATACAGAGAGAGGTCAGTTTCAAAGCCTGTGAGCAGTGCATGTGGTATACACAATGCAAACAACTTTTCGCATCAAAACGAATATTAAGCTTGACCAGGTACAGCAACTTGCTAGCATAAAAATTATGAAATTTTCAAACGCATGCAAAAAGGATAATATTTAATTCAACAGCAAGTTCCAGGGAGAAAAAAAAATTACTCATCTTTAAGACATGCCAAAGAGATCATTGACAAGTGTATCAATCTCCTGGACCATGCCAAAGGGCCCAAATTGAAACAGGCAATCACAATGTAAATACACCAACAGTATCAATAAGACAAACTCAAGTCTCACATACACCATTCCGTACCCAAATGTCTGGCCAAGACTGTCCAGTTACATACAAACTCCGTATAACTTACAAAATTTACACATCATACATCACACAAACTCTAGCAGCAAGTCCTCACAAGATATAGCTTCTTTCAGAAACAAACACGTTACATGTTGGATGTTGGGAGTAATTAATGTATCATTTCTGTGATGTAAGATCATAACGGCAATAACTTAAAAGAGAAATTGAATGCGAGTCAGATAACAGTGATATCAGCAGCTCTCTGCACAGTTACCTTACTGGGCAGGGATTTATTCATGTTTTCATTTGCTGCCTTGGGCCCTTCTTTGTCTTTACAGATTGGATTTCCATTCTTGGCAGTGGTCTTGAGCTTGTTGCCAACTTTGCTGCTCCCCAAACTGTGACGGTTCACACTAGCACGTGCTACATTGCTGTTGCTTTCTCCCGGAGATTGATTGGTAGTATCGCCACAGCTCTTTCTTCGGCCTAGTTTTGGTGATTTTGCACGAGTCGGAGGCAGCTTTGATTATACGAGTAAAAAAGTAAGAACGGAGTCTAGACAAATTTCTGATGCTACACCACATCACTTTTCATGTTAGAAAAGAATGCAAATCTGATTCACATGACACAGTAAACTTGAGTAAACCAAATACAATCATTTTGTTACTTATGGCAAAAGTCTGCATAGCAAGAAATCCCGGACGTTACAAAAATTTAACTGATAAGGTCCTTTTATTAATTTTGCAAATTCAACCACTGTGATGATTGGAGAATGTAGTGAAGCAATTACCTCAAGTTCATCAACAACTCTTTCCCAAAATATTTTCTTTATTCTAACGGATGCTAGCTATATAATACCAATATCAGATCACAGGGATAATATGTGATATCAAACAGTGTAAAAGCTGGAAAAGCATACAATAATAAACAATAAATTTCACGAACTTGAAATTTAACTTGCATTTCCGATACAAAGCAAAATCACAAAAAACATAGGTTGTGTATATACATGTTGGATAGTCAAATGTACAAAGAACTGTGTCTCAGGCAATTTCAATACCATGTACAAATAAATGACTAAAGATGGATTAGATGAATAGGGTCCAAAAAAAGAAGTATAAAAATAGGTTTACTTAGATTACCTTTTTGAGTTCAACCTTAGGAGGGGGTCCTTCTTGATAGAAGCTCGGCATAGGTGTAGCCCTGAAAGTCAAGCTCTTCCTAAGCTGCTTTAAAGCGGCCTCTCGCTCTTCCTGCAAGAAACAACATAAATTTGTGAGATGCTTTCAGATTAAAATTCCTTTTTAAGTTTTTGACCAATGGATATCAATAAAGCTTAGTTACAAAAAAGGAAGTGATTATCATAGAAAACCCTGATATTGAAGCCTCGAGGATTATTCTAAAAGAAAGAAGTATATAAACTTAACGTGGCAAAAGATTCCACGGAAAGTATTGTTAACTGTGCATAGCTACAAGAAATGCAACCTACTCAAAAATAATTCAGTCAATTTTTCTATCAGTGATTCCTACAGCAAAACCTTAAGTACTGTTACCCAAGTTTGTTGAATGTGCAATGCTGTGAAAGGTGGCTGCTGGATGGGCTCAAATATCCTGTTTGCTTTCAGTCTGTGCAGGTCTGAGCAGCATGCATGACTATGAAGTCTGAACTGGTCGTGTGAAGAAACCCAAATCAAATAGTCCCACATTGGATAGGAGAAGCGTATTTGATAAGCTTAGATAGGAGAGCATTAGTATTATTTGTACAGCACGGTTAACCATTTGGCAGTTGGATAAGTGTCCTTGTGAATTGAGAGACATATTATGAGGTGGCCCGTGGGGACTTGCATAGTGGCATTGGATGAGAGAGGGAGGTTTTACAGGCTTTTATAGAAGTGCTTGAATCTCGTAGGTAACTTCCGGGTTACGGCAAATTGGTCAAATCAAGCCTTTGCAGTTAAGTTTCAGGTCTGGTTTCTTGAACAGTTGAACCCATCTCTATTTTCTTTCTTTTAACTGTAGAAGAAAGTCAGGTTCAGGTTGCATACAGTCTCAGTACATTAGAGTCCCATTCACTTCAAATGGACCCAGCCCCCTAAAAGGGTAGGGCTCAGGCTAAGTTCATTCAAACATGGTCCAACCAAGTTTGGACGTGCAGAAAAAATAAATTTAGGTTAAATCAGAATATGGAGTCAATATTGTGTTTGATATATATTGGATCTATTTAGGATTAGTGGGTTATTTCAATTTGGCTTATTAGAGTTGATCAAAGAATCAGTTTATATTTATAAATTGAGTAGTAAACTTCCATATTCTTCGAGTTATTATAAATAAAAAAAATACCCTTCTCTTCCTCCAGCTCCCATACGGCCATGCCTACTGCTTTTTAAATCTCAACATGACCAATTCATTTTAAGTTAATCTGGTTTTGGACTAATGCATTTAACATGGGTCAAATGCTTTACTAATAATGTATTAGTAATACTATAGTGGTAAAGATTTGACTATAATTTTGTACTTTTGGTTATTGAAGTGCTAATTATAATATTAAGATAGATCTGCCGTGTCGGTCAGAAATCATATATTAGACTGTAGATGTAGCATTATTACATTATTACAAATCACTTTAGATTTTTATACGAATGTAATCGTGTATTGTAAGCGTAACAATAACACAATAGTTGGACATAAGATTATTTTGTATATTAGACTACAATAATCTATACTACTATATAATATGAAAAGTTAGGCTTCATCATGAAAGTTTTTTTTCCAAAAATACACTTACATATGTTTGCTAATTAAAATGATTCATTAAAGTTAATAGAGACGTCTAGGTAATTACGGGAGCTGTCTTTTGGCCTTCCTAATAGTCTTTGTCTTACACATGCATGTAAGAAATAATATATATAATAATATTAATATAATAATAAATTTAAAATTATTAAGGTAGATGTCTGTTAGTCTTTCTAAGTAGTCTTTTAATAAAACTAGAATAATTACATTAGCTATTTTTTAGTCTTCCTAATAATAATCTATGAAATATGTGCAATGCACATGCATATATACTTAGTTCAGAAGTTCTTGTAGTAATAAGATAGACACTTAGAATACATACAGTAATAATGTATTAAAGATATTTATAATATTATAGTTCATAGAGATTAACAACAATATAGATAACTTTTTAGTTTAAAGCTTTCTAATGTTAGACACCTAATATAACTTAAGAACTTTAACATTGTATTCAATAGCTCAAAAAATTCAAAGCTAAAGATGACTTATTCCAGGATTTGCCTCAAAATTATAAAAGGGTACCATATAAGTATAAAAAGGGAGTTCTTATGTTTTATTTGTGCAATAATAACGATCATGTAT
This sequence comes from Iris macrosiphon, assembly GCA_036927795.1. Taxonomy (NCBI): domain Eukaryota; kingdom Viridiplantae; phylum Streptophyta; class Magnoliopsida; order Asparagales; family Iridaceae; genus Iris; species Iris macrosiphon. The sequence continues at coordinate 184,050,600 of JAYESA010000003.1, read as the reverse complement.
GTTAGTAAAAAGAGTCCAATAAACCAAGTTTAAGCAATAATACCATTGATGATATGTTATTTAGCAGTTGACCTTATCTTACTAAAACCAACATCAAACTAAAATAATACATGGAATTATGCAGAAACTATAGCATTTTACATTTCATATTTTAAGAAATTTCTCATGGTAGTCCGACACGACGATCTAAAACCACCAAAACCATTGAAGCCGGTACAAACAGAGGGTTCGATAACAGATACCAAGTTTTTGAACCTTGGTTGAACCATGTCCAACCAATTTAAATTCTTAATAACTAGATTAGACAATTACATCAAAGCAGATCTCTTTGTTCATTCTTCGGCCTCTCCTCTTCTTCTAAACTCCATATCAGACCTACAGGTGTTGATGGACCAGGTCACTGGTTTGGTAGTATGAATCTTAGGCTAGATACCTAGTCACATGCAATGGATTCTGATGTTTACTACAAACACTGTAAGATACAACGAATGATCAAAAGGAGCAAGCAAATGCGACAGAGGCACTCTAAAGCTTTTAGGACAACAAGAAAAATCCAAATAAACCATAAGTAAGCAAAGATTTTATTAGCTTACAAATTTATAATGCACATATATCAGAAAACCATACGAAAGCATGCAAATTATGCAATCAGGTAATGATTAAAGCAAAACTAAAGAATAATGCAAGAAAGATGACCAAAGTTTTTCGAAGAACACAATCTACATTGGGATACTTCATTGATGTGGTTCGAGTAAAAAGGGTGTCCTAGTGCCACAACTCCCCGCTTATGCAAGGTCCGGGGAGGGTCAAGATATATGCAATCTTATCCCATATATATGGAGAGGTTGTTTCCGTGACTAGAACAAGCATCCTCCATGATTCAATTTGGTATATTTCAATTGTGTGGATTGATCCCAACAATCTTTAGGTATAACCCTAGTTGAACTCTTGATTCAATTGCAAATACATAAGACTTTCTAGATTGTTTATTGTTAGGCTTATGAGATTCAATGATATCATTGATCAATTTTCGAAATATTTTTGCTTGACATTGTTATTATTATTTGTTGCATTTAGACATTGATAGTTGTTGCATTTACACGTTTCTTTTCATGCATCTACCATGTTGTTTACGGGTTTACATTCTTGTGCGACTCTTGTGTGCTAGTCTGCATTGCCCCCATCAAGGTTTTATCAAGATTTGGTGAAGTTGAATATTAGAGGTCAATAAAAATAATATAACCGTGAATAAAGATTCAGTGAATCAGATCTACCATATCCAAGAGTTAGGAAAAGATGAATTGAATCAAGTATTGTAGGACTCGATAATGTGAAGATATACATACAAGTATTAAGATAAAGACTCATAATGTGAAGATATACAAGTATTAAGATAAGACTTGGTGAATCAAATCAAGCATTTGGACTTGATAAACTATAACATATCCGAGTCTTAAGAAAGAACTTAAGACCGAGAACTGAGTACTATGAGTCTATGACTAGAGAATAAATCAGATTGTTTAGACTCGGTGTTGAATTGAGTATTAGGACTCTATAAGAGAATTATCTAGCACAAATCAGAGTATCGAGACTTAGGTGGGGATCAAGGGCTCAAATTCAGTAAAATCTTAATACTAAGAAATGGTAAGTAATTAGAGTTAAGTTTCTATGTCGGTTTCTGTAGGATGCAATGCAAGCAAAGTTGTAGATGTAGAATGTCGGGTTCGTGCGCGCACACACATATATATATAGAATTCTCTGGAGGCTCTCCAGACGTCCCTCGGGTTCCCAGGCGAACTTGGGATCCTGGCGTGTCCACGGCAGAAGATGGAGGCGGCCCAGGCCTCGGTGGCAACCGGTCGACCTCCGATGCTGGCCCAGCGACCTCCGACATAGGCGGACGTGGGCTCACCGGTCAGATTCCGGAGCTATCGAAGACTACGGGCATCGGAGGGGGGGTTCCGGCCCACGCCAACCTTTGCATGATCAACTTTGTAGGCGAATGGACTACCGTTGCACGTTGGAGGCGCGAAAAACCCTCTGGACATGAGTTCTCGGGCGGCCGGCCTCTAGGAGCGACATAGAGTACACAACCAGGTGAGTACTCGCGTCCTCTTCATCTAGCAACCCCTAGCGGATCCAAGGGTAGCCCTACGGGAGGAATCAAAGGGTTGATAAGTCCTCTGACCGGTCAGTCGGCCCGAATCGAACGAATCCCATGACAGAAGGATCTGACCAAGGCAGGATACATGGTTCCAGACCTTCCTCTACTCCTCTTGGTCATTCCGTGAAGAGGGGGGGTCCTGCTATGTCAAGAACATGTACCAAATCTTGGGTTGAGTTATGCGGACCAGCGGCAGTGCAATCAAGCGCAGCCATGCAGTATGCGGAACCGGAGACCATCAGTGAGCATAGAAAGGTGGCGGACTTCAGAAGATGATTTAGAAGAGAGCATAGTACTGGAAGAATGCGTTAATTTTTTACGTCCTGGGGAGCAAACATTTTTATAGTCAAATCAGGGCTTTTGTCTATCGGGTCTGGAAGCCACGAGGAAGTACGAATTTTTTTTCCAAGGATAATGACTTCTTCTCGCGTTTTAGAGTACACGAGGATGCTGAACAAATCTTACAGGATGGTTCGTGGAGTTTTGATGGTCGCTTAATCATCGTTAATAAATAGCATATGAATGTTAAATGTGAGAGGGACCTCCTCCATACAGTTCCTATATGGATTCGACTGTCTGACCTACCTACCCAATATTGGAGCACGGCTATGATCATAAAATTAGCCAGCTTAATTGGCAATCCTATCAAATCGGACGAAGCGACTCCACGAAATCGCGATTTGTTTATGCACGTATATTTGTGGAGATTGATGCATCTACTGCACTCCCGCGGTAACTTCAGTATCCCATACCATCAGGCAAAATCTTTTCGCAAATAGTTGAATATGAGTGGGTTCCTCCAGTATGCGATGAGTGCAGGTTTTTAGGCCATCTGACCAGGACGTGTCCGCATGTAGTGAAGCAACAACCACCTGGAGTGAGTACTACATCACAGGAACAACTGGAGGTTGTCGACATTGTCGACAGCCATGTTGTCGAAGATATACGAATAGAGGAGCGAAAGATCAACAGGGATATACCGAAGGGTGAAAGCGCTCGGACAAATGAGAAGGCAATTGTCCCCATAGAAAACAATTTTCATCAATCTAATGTGGGACCATGGACAGGAGTTTGGAAATTAGAGGAAAGGAAATTAATTTGTCTACAATCACGGAAGATGCAACCCCTATCTCAGATTATACTCGAATAACTGCAAAGAGGAAGGTTGATGACGAAGCACACCTAGCAGGCCAGACAATGACAGCAGTTGAACAACACCCTATGCTGACTCGAAGTCAAACGAAAGCGGCTTCTAAGGAAAGACGTGCAGGCTCTTCGAAGTGTACGTACACTTTTAATTATACTCGAAAGAAGAGCAAGACACTCATCGGGGGTTGACACGAGATTCACGATATTATAAAACTTGAAACCAGAGGTCGATGAACTTACTGTGGCTAACCCTGCCTGAAAGAAGATGCTACAGGAGGAATATGATATCTATACTTGATGAGTTGGACGTGTCCCTGATAGAATCTAGTATATATTGTGTATGTTGAGTATGTTGTACGTTGTGTGGTTTGTACACGTAGATGATGTATGATCTCAGTCGCGATAGAGTTGTAACTTCCCAATATCATTAATAAAATTATCTTTTCCATTGGAAGGAATAATCCGCTTCAACCCTCTCATTCATGATGTGTTATGTCTCCACCTACTAGCCACTAGAGGTAGTAGGCTTTGACCCACCCCCCACTCCCACACACATACACACACACACACATATATATATATATATATTGAACTTCGACCATTAATCTGCTTCCCCGTGGGATCGAACCCAACCAGTCATGATGTGTTATGTCTTCACTTACTGCCCACTAGAGCTAGAAGGCTTGGAACCCCCCACCCCCCACCCCCCCCACACACACGTATATATATATATATATATATATATATATATATATATATATTCTCAAATGAAGCATTGACTCAATTTCTTAAATGAGCCATGTAATGTGGACTCCCAGATGGACCAATATAAGAAGAGAGATTTGAAAGAAAAAAGATTTAGAAGAAACAAAATATTGTGAAAAACAAAAATTAATTAAGTACCAAAAATCTAAACCAGTGTTACCAGGATCGTGGGTCGCTTTGGTACATGGTACGGTACCTCAGTTGATACGCGGTGCAGTGAGGGTAGGCTTATTCGGTACACTATTTGGGATCGTTGTTCGTTTTTATCTGGGTCGTCTTTTATACCATATACAATTATATAGAAGTATACACTATATAAAAATAAAATAAAAATGATTAATTAACCAACAAATATTGAAAATATATGGCAACAACTCCACAAAAGTCAACATTTCGTATTAATACCACCCACACAAAATGAAATTTAAAAAACATATTTCTTATAACTAAACCAAATATCACAAGTTCATAACCAAAGTCGTCAAAATCCAAGTGAAGGAAAGCATAGACAATATTCTCAAAAAAGATGACCCATCAAAATCCAAACGCTATTTGGGGTCATTGTTCTAAAAATCGCTAGGCGGACTCGGTGCGTTCGAGGTCCGCCTAGAGCCTAGGCACCGATTTTTTTAATATATATATTCATTGTGCAGCTGCACTCAAAAAATCAGGAATTTAAATTTTCAAAAGGGGTTCGGGACCCGATTTTTTTTGTGAAGACAAATCTACTGTGCAGCAGCACATTCTTCAAAAAAAAAGTGCAGCAGCACTTAATGTTTCAGACTGCTCACGTGTCCCCCCTTTTACTGTGGGGCATCATGTTCCAGACCTCGTTGACTACAACAGCACATTCTTCAAAAAATATAAAATAAAAACTATGCAGCAGTGCTGCTCTTCAAGAATGAGAAGAAAAACAAGAGAGAATGAAGAATGAAAGAAAGAAAGAAAGAAAGAAAGAAAGAGTGTAAGAAGAAGAAGCAACAGCAAGCCTGCAGCAACATCCCCACCCTTCGTAGGGGTCGTTAAATTTGACGACCTAGATCGCGAACGCACTCCGTTCGGGGTCGTTCGTCCCAATTCGTAGGACTTAGGAGGGGTTGGTGAATTAGGCAACACTGATCTAAACAAACAATTAAAGAAGTTATTCTATTTCCTTGTGTTCTATCATATATTTCTCTCGTTTTTTTCTCGTACCCGTCACCCTGAGAGGAGAAGCCAAGAAATGAGAGAATTTTTTGTCTCATACCCGATGCCGGAAAGAAAAAGCAGCCAGAATAGAAAAAAAAAGTATCAAAGTGTAAGTTTAATTACAAGGCTGATGAATGATTGTTCCTATTTTAATTTTCCAATCAATAAATCCAGCCAACTATTATATAGATTAATTTGTTCTTCTGTAATTATATAGATAATTGTCTATTAGCTTAATTACAAGGCTGATGAAAGATTAATTTGTTCTTCTCTGTAGAAAAAACGAGTGTTGTCATAAAAAATATCACTTTCTAATAGATTTGAAGTTGCATGCATCTGAATCTGGCAATGGATGCAAATGAAATAGTGATGCAAGAACCTTTTAATCAAGCCTCTTTTCCAAAAGAGAAAGTGATCATATTATATGAACAACATTGTAATTAAACGATCAATAATGATATTGTTCTTCTCTATATTTACAGAGATTAATTTGTTTCATTCAACTGCAGTCATGGATCCCTCTTCAAATTCAGCTTACCATAATGTAAATTGTGAAGATCCGCAAGAACTATGGGTTTTAGCTCTCTGCCGGGATTTGATGAGAATACTTTTATTCGACATGTCGATACACCAATATTCATGCTAATGCATTATGTACTTCCGATGGAAATAATCTCTGAAATGCCTCACAACTTTTTTTTAGCTTGGCATCAGTATATGTGGAGGCCACAACATTCTCAAGCACTACAAAGAGCTATGTTGTACTGGGCGCTAGGCGAGACGAGGCGACAGGCCACCCGCCTCGTCTAGGCGTGCCTAAGCGCCGCCTAGACATGCGCCCAGGATCCGCTGCTCTTGAATCAAAAATTCTGTAATTATGCATAAAACAAATATATAGTACAACTAATAATCAATAAGCATTAAGCAATAAGCATAAAAGTAATATAAGAAACAACAAATATGAAATAACCAATGTTCAACATCAAGTCAGGATAGTAAGCATAATTGGGCAACCCTAGGCGGACATTTTTTCCCTGGGCGACCCTAGGTGGGCGCCCTAGGCGAGCAAAACCTCACCCATGAAAAATTTTCCCAGGTCGAGACGAGATCTCTCCAACCCGCACGCCTAGGCGTCGCCTGTGACAACATCGACAAAGAGTTGGCTCAACATCACATTCCAAGCAATCGAACTTTCACTCGGACCATGCTCTTACACCAACGCGGACAATGCATTACATGCAGCTCTCTCTACCCATCTTACCTTATCCAGATGTGAATTGTGCAGTCTCTAGCAATGTATCGTCTTCCCATAAGGTACAATAAATTCTACTTTTTCAAAGATTTATAGTTATACAATCAATAGCATTGGTGATGAACTGTTTGCTAAATCTTTGGAATCCATTGTCATATTTTCTCATGTTGCAAGTTAACGCATATCATTATTAGTCTTATAGTTCTACAATCTCTAGCATCTGACATTGCTTATTTGCTCAATTTTTGAATTCCATCGTTATGTTGTATAGATTTGATAAATACTATTTTTTTTGTAAAAATTTATAGTTTTGTATAAAAAGTTAGAAACATTTGATCATGATGTGGACACATTTAGAATATTGGATTGAAGTACTTCTTGCAATTTCTTCCCAGATAGCAGAATCTACTTATGTTAATCAATCAAAGATCCAACTGGAGCTACATCATAATGCATATGATGCAAATGAACTAGTTAATGATGATGTGAAATCATTTGGAGATGATGTCAGTGATCCCTAATCTTGAACATATTGTTGATAATGTCAAGCCTACTGATAAACCATATATTGGAAAAGAATTTGCTTTACTACCCATGTGGATGCATATGAGCTTTATAATACATATGCAAAGGAAAATGGGTTTGGCGTGTGGATAAGTTCAACTTACAAAGCTTCAAATTCAAACGTTGTCATAAGGAAATATGTATGCTCAAAGGAGATGAGAAAAAAGGTAAGTTCAACTTACAAAGCTTCAAATTCAGACGTCTGTCATAAGGAAATATGTATGCTCAATGGAGATGAGAAAAAAGGTAAGGGAGATGCTAGTAAACAAATTGCTCGCAGGAGACCAACTAGAGTGGGATGCAAGGCAAAATTGGTGATTGTGCTAACAGAGCATGGTACATGGGTTGTCAAAAAACTTTATTGAAGAGCACATTAACCATGCTCTAACAAGTCCTAACAAAGTAATAAAGCACCAGTCTCATAGTCAGGCTCCACCGAACAGATACAAGCATAACCTTGTTGAAAATTTTAACAAAAGAGGAATGAAACCTTTTGTAATAACAAAGGTTACTAATGTTATGACAATGTTCTAAAAGGCGGCCTAGGTGGCCGCCTAGGTCCCGCCTAGGCGCCCACCTAGCCCCCTCCCCCCCCCCCCCTCCCGCCCATACCTGACTATGCTGTTTTGGAGTTTTAGGGAGTTTTTCTGCAATTTTGAGTAGGGTTTTTTTTTTTGAACCGCCTAGATCTAGGCGGCCGTCTAGGCGGGCTAGGCGCTAGTCGGCGGGTGCACGACCAACTAGTGCTTGGCGCTTTTCACAACCTTGATGTTATCAATGGATGTCCAGATGGAACTATTACTCCACAACAATGCGACGATCAATTAAGAGTCCTTCGAAAGAGTAATATGGGTCGGGAATCTGTAGCAATTATTAATCATTTTCAAGGCAAAAAAATTAAGTAATTCATACTTTTATTTGCAATGGAGTTGGACACAGATCATACCTTAAGAACAGAGACAGAATAACACATTTAATGTGTCGGTCCATTAAATCAAAGGTCAATCAACTCATTTAAGAATGTGAGAGCTCAATCCCGTTATCTAAGGAATTTGACAGTGGTGTCCTTGAAGAAAACGAAACTCGAAAGAAAGATGAGAAAGCTCTAGAAAATAAAAGTCTAAGCCAAGCTAACTCTAGTGCCATTATCTCTCAAACCGCACGACAACTTGATGAAATTGAAATTCGTGATCCAATTAAAGTTGCTAAGAACAAAGGAAGGCCAAAGGAAGCTTCAAGATATTGTTCCAATTTAGAGTTAGCTCAAACAAAAGCATCCAAGAAACAAAGGACATGTAGCTATTGTTATGGAGTGGGTCATAATAAGGCTGGTTGTTTGATTTACTTGTACTTTAAAGCAAAATAATACAATTAATAACTAATATAATTACATATATTCTTTCTGAATTGTTTATGCACAGATGGATGAACAAAAATTTGGCCTTAGCACTCAGTAGTTATGTTTCTCTATGTATGGATACTATGAGACTTGGCTATACCTTCAAGCTATCAAACTGTTAAATCCTTCTATATTAGAAAAATAACATGTTAGGAAGATGACATGTCATCGTTAAAATAATAGGTATTAAAGTAAATATTTTCCTTCATATGTTCATCTTGGTTTATTGTTGTTTTGATTTACTTTTCAGGTTGGGATGGCTAAGGAATTTGAAGAAACTAGAGACCAACGTAGATTGCCCGTCTAAAGTTCTGTGAGCGGTTATGCAAATAGACTTGTCATTGGCATGCAATTGATGGTCAGGCTGATGTCCCAGATGCATTTTTTCATAGCTCTAATTTATTATGCCCTTAGATTATGAGCTTTTAATATTGGGTTTATAACAGCTACTTTTTAGTTATGGTGATTTTTTATTTTGTAGTATTGAGATTTTAGTCTTGTTCAATACAGTATAACGTCATATTGCTCAATTGATGCGGGAGCATTTCACTTCTTGCGTGGAAACTAGGCTTAGCAAGTGGTGCAAGATATATTGGTCCTTAAATTGCTGCTTATTTTCCTTTTTACCCCTTTTTGGTATTGTCCTAAAACTAACAACTAACATAAATCTAAGAGTACAAATATTTAAAAGACTACTAAAGTTCAAATTTCATATCAAGTAATTCAATAGTCCAAGTAAGACCAAAAGTACAAATATAAAAAATTTATTTAGAAGTATAAATATTTTACGAGTCTAAGTAACTTAATACTTAAAATATACAAGTGATGTAAGAGTGTACTCTAAGAGCTTTAGCTAATTTAAGACTTAAAACACTTGATCTCGGAAGGAAAAAAAAAACTCAACAAAAAGCCAATTAACTAAAATCTCTGCCGACATTTGAAAATTTGTATTGGCCGATATATCAGTTTGGATCCAACCCGATATGTCGGCTGATAACGACATAAACCATATATTTTGCAAAATTGTGTCATTTTACATGTCGTTTTACCTATGAAAACAAAATATTGGCCGATATGTCGGCCAGGATGATGAAGAGGAACCAGGAAGAACATAGGAAGGCCTCATATGCCTTTGGGTTTTACATAAAACGAACTAGAGACGGACAGAGATAGGTAGATGGGTTTTGTCCGTTTAAAGAGAATGGTGGAGAAGGTTTATTTATGAGTTACCTGAGAGGAAATTATGGTTAGTGCTCAAGCTTGTTAAAGGCACCTAAGAGTTCCTGGTGCCTAGGCAACCAGAACTTAGGTGGTGGCCTCAACAGTGAAGGCACACGCCTCAGCCTATTGCTCTCTAAGGTGTTAACCCTTTAACCTGGTTTTAAAACTAAATGGTAAGGGAAAGAGCCTAATTGAGGACTCCTCTTTTTTTTGTTTTTTTCAGTCGGCCCTAGTCCATTGTGGAGATACAGGTGGCAATTTGGGATCAACCCCCAACCCGACCCATCATCCTGCCTTCAAACAAGTTCAGGGTAGGTCTACACTGGTTCGGTTCAAAATGGGTCAACCTGTCTAATCCGTTCAACAAACAGGTTGAGTCTGGGTCATGGGTCATGATCCGCCGGCCCTTTTAAAACTCTAAAACTAAAAAAGTTTCCACTAACCCACCATGCACAGAACACCACTTCTTTAGTTCTTTTCTACAAAGTCGCCACCTCTCCTCACGGTACACTTCTTTTCCTTCTTTGATTCCTACTCCAATTCTTCTTCCTCTCATTCTTCTTGTTCTTTTATTTCTCCTATTCTTTCACCATCAGAACTTCTCTTTATCCATGATGACTGGACAGCCTGCCTCCTCCACATGATCAACCAATGTCGCAGCCCTCGCCTCCTCCTCCTCCTTCCCCTCCGTTGCCACCAATGAAGCCACGTTAGATAAGAAAAAAATAGGATTAGGGTTAAGAGTTTAATGCTTAACCCGTAAATGACTCGACCCAATTGCCACCCCTAGTAACGGAGGACTCCAACGCTGGTGATGAACATATCCCATGTAAGTCTCTTCCAATTAGTAACTCTCACCCCCCCCCCCCCCCCCTTTAATGTGTTTCTCCTCCACCAAGGGTCAAGGACTCCAAACTTTGAGCCTTCGATAGTTAAGGCTCTCTGGACTTCCGACTCTCTTATTTTTTTGACCGTTCGTTAGGGCAGGCCGAGGGATGGACTTGTCCCATGTAAGTCCTCTCTCTCTCTCTCTCTCTCTCTCTCTCTCTAACGTGGAGACGAACATATCCCATGTAAGTCTCTCCCCAATTAGTCTGTTAATGTGTTTTTCCTCCACCAAGAGTCAAGGGCTCCAAATTTTGAGCCTTCGATAGTTAAGGCTCTCCGGACTTACGACTCTCTTGTTCTTTTGACCGTTTGCAAAGCAGGCCGACCAACTCATTTCCGACAGGACGACGCTCCAAGTAGCTGTAAGAAAAATGTAATCCCAAGTCACTGCTTCGGTACAACTTAGAATATTGGTCTCCCTTTCCTCTTTTTTCTAAATTACAATGTCTGAAGGATCGTGATAATAAAAGTATATTCTTAAAGATTGCAATGTTCGAGATTCCACTTTTTGAATTACAAGTCGTCTACTACATATAAGCCTAATTTTTGTCTTGAGGCATGGTCTTTGTCAGTGACTCCTTGCTTAAGTAGGTGAGTATATAGGGATGTGTGCGGATCAAGTGTAAAGATTTTAGGGCAGGTGGATAACTGTATGGGAAGTGGGCAAGTTGGCAACAGCCAGGGGGAGATAATGTGTTGGCATTGCAGAGGTAAGACCAAGGGAGGTTAGTGACCAAAGGATTAAAACCAAAATTTCTTTCTAGAGTTTAAAAATATAGTTCTATCCTCAACCAAGAGGGCCTTGTCAGGTGCGACTGTAAGTTTAGCATCCTAGAGGATGTGGGTTCGAGTTACAAAAGAAGAAGAAGAAAAAACTGTCCATATATACAGGGGGTAAGGCTGCGTGCATCTTGACTCTCCCCACATCTTATAAAAGTGGGAGCCTCGTGGCACTGGATGCCCTTCTTTCGTCATTCAGAGCACATAAGTTGTTCTCTTATAAATGTGTTCCAATTTTCATTCCATTAATTAACCATTCCATCTTGATAGCATCAAATTGAACAAGAAAACTACTACTATGATCAATCAATCAAAATTTCTTAAGGTTAGAAGACACACTAATGTGGGCTCAATCTGTAGAAATTAAGGATATTCAAATGCATTCCTAATATACCCATTTAACGTTGGCCAGGCTTGAATCATTAGCTCAACTTGATTTAGCTAGTTTGCAGCTGATAGACAAATTGATTGCACTTGACTGAAATAGAACTTGTTTAAATTTCACCTCTGTGATCTGATGGACACATTACAATTGACTGAAATAGAATTTATTTGAATTTCACCTATGTAGTCTGAATGTCACATTGCAATTTGTCCGAGTTTGGTCACCTCAGACTCATAAGTTTATCCTTCCAAGTTTGGCTATTGGCTATGAATTAGACTAAACTGACTCAAAATCAATCAAATGAGCGATGCTCGTATTCATCAATTTAAATTAGTCCCTACAATTTAACAGTGTGCAGTACAATTTGCACAGAACCATCTGAATTCCATTGATCATGCTGAATTTTGAGAAGGTCCGTCCTGGTCCAGTGTGATTAGTTGGATGCAGAATGAGCTCTCTTTTTTGTCTCCAACAGCAACAGTGTTATTTTTAGATGCGAGAGCAAAAATGTATTGCCTCCAACATCAACCTAACAACCTACAGTGAAGATTGTAGAACTTCCCAAAAGTATAAGAAAACCTTTCCTAGCTTATCTCAACACCCTGCCTAGTTCCCTTTTACTTTTAACCTAGATTTGACCATGATAGCAAATCAAATACTAAACTTGAAAAGTTGAAATGATCTTCAGAAGAAGTAATAAAACACCATTAGAAAACAATATTCTAAAGTTACAACTCTCTCAAGCTTGTCGATTATCAAGAAATTTAGACCTTTAATTAATCACAAATTCAAAATCCAATTTGGGAAAAAGTCTGCACCTATTCCTAATGTATTGTACAATTAAGGTAGCGGATAAGAGGACTCATTTCAGATGATCATTCTAATGGTTACAAGTCTGACATTTTAATCAACAATTGTTGCATTATTTTAAATCATTGATTGGGCTATTTCTCAAATGATCTTGACGATAGACTTCATGTGTTTAGGAAAGGGAATATTTTCCAGATTCTCGATTTCCAATGCTATCCACGTCAAATATACACCTAACCACCCCTCATACTGCCACTACAACGGAGAGAAAATGAAAAACAATACCTACAATGAAGCACCTCAAAACCTTTGTTAAAGAAAAATCAACAAATTGAACAATGTGTGGATGATTAATACACCATGGAATAAATGTATTTATTATTGGCGTAGAAAATAACATAACATGCACCCTTGAAAATTTGTTAGAATCCACAAATTCAACATAAGACAAAGGCCATTAGGGTTTTCAAATAATGACGCCGAGAACTCAAAGAACTTCAAATGTCAAGATTTGTTATCATCATATTTTTAGTTTACCAGAATAATCATTGAGGTCATTTGCAAGCTAACTGGAAATTTTTGTCACATAATAGATTAGACAATACAAATACTTATTTTGACATGTAAAATACAAATTAGACCTCAAGTAATGAGGTCATACAGGATTATTTGATTTGCTGAATTACCTTAGCATTAACATGTTACATTATCTATCGTATGTACCAAACATTTCAGTGACTATATGAATCATTTTGTTAAAATCACAGGTTATCAAAATTTGTACCTTTGTCCTCGCTTCACATTGATTTTTCTCTGCCTCCAGCGCTTGGTGCTTCTCTTCTAACTTTGTGTAAAACTAAAAGAAAAGCGAGAAAGGTAACCATTAAAGATTTTTTTCAACCACTAACATTTTCAGTGTTGCCACCAAATAAGATGACAAGGATAATACCTCTTTCCGCTTCTCTGCACGCGCGCTGCATCTAAAAGTAGGTGCAGCTGCCATTATAGTTCTTCCTTTCAGTGTTTTCACAGATGCAGCAGTTCTGTTATGGTTCAGGACAATAGCAATAAATATTGTTATATTAGAACATTGCAGCACAGTATAGAGATAAGTAGCAAGAGGATACGAAGAAGCAACAGAGCAAGAATCTTCTTCATCGGTATGTTTTATATCATCAGGCTGCTGAGGATTCCTTGACGTCAGAGCTGTGTTACCCTGTACATAGCAAATGTAGTACCTAAATATCAGTAGCATAACCTCCTCCAGCTTAGTGTCCAAATACAATCATCCAATAGAAGCTCAAAAGTTATAGCATACACCCTCTCCAAAGGACAAGCGAAAGATATCAAAAGCAGCAAACCATGGAAGTATTCTAGTCGTTATGATGTCACTAAATATAGAATCTTCAAAGGATATAGGGGGTATAGTACTGAAGAAACTACATCTTTATGTAAATTTTATGAATGAGGGTAATAGATGGAAGTGATTAAATAACAACTAACCATAGGAATGGAAGCATGAAACAGCGACATGCAGAAAGTAAAACTACTCGTTTTCCTAACGTGGGTGTCTTAGCCCCTCAGAGTAACCAACTAATCCTCTGGGCACATGAACTTCCCCACCCACACAGGTTAATTATCCATGGGAAAAAACCTATGGGCTGAACCCATTAGAAGTTGCAAGATTTGAACTCAGGCCATATACTTAGACAAGTGGTGACCCATCACTTCACCCTGAAGATGAAAATAAAACTATCTAGTAAAAGAAAATTGCTATGAGTACGCAGATAAGATGGAAATAATGAAAGAAACAGGAGAAAAGTTATTGCAAAGCGACACTAGAATAGAAGATAGTTCCAATTTTTTGTTCTGAAAAACAAAGGGGGGTTGTACTAACAAAAGTTAAATATTGTAAGATAAAATGCAAACAACATAGACTGTACAGCTTTAAATGAAGGATTAGATGAAGAAACTCAAAAAAAGGACTAGGTGTTAGATACTTATATCTCAATAGATCTGCATCATCATGATTTTTTTTTCCTCTTTTTTTTCTTTTTGTGAGAAAATGGGGTTTGGGGTATAGAGACAGGGAGGGTGGGGGAATAAGTTGAGATCTCAATTAGAGGTAAGAGACCAGTGTACAAAATAACTGAAATAAAGATCCCACCATGACATACTCTCTGTGTAGCAGAGGGCCGAGGCACAGCTATCATGACGGGTAACTGTGTTTGGCACACCAAAATCTCTCGGACACTTCTACAATATTTATATAATGCATCTTTTCAATATTGGAGACACTTGTCACGTCAAACATTACAATTCTTTTTCAACATCCTATGATAGTCATTCAGATGTATGAAGGTACTACTTGTCATATATAATCATTGACAGAGTATTAAAATTCAATGTAGAATAAAAATAGCATTCAAAACATATAGAAAAAAGCACGGTTCAGCATGTTGAGCCCTCTCCAGCATTTTACCTATTGCCCTTTGGCATCCATGTTCTGACATATTTGTGTCTGAGATTCATAGGTTTTCTCCTTAAATAAAATATAAAATATCAAAGATGAGGAATGACACCTTAATAGAATATAAACCTGGAGAAAAGACGAGCTAGGAGAACTACCTGTGTCTTCTTCGTGTTCTGCGATGATAAACTGTTAGCATTTGCATTGCTGTTCCCGTTACCAACAACTTTAGGAACCAGCGAACGATTTCCATTTCCACCTGAAGCACGCTTGTCAGTTGCAAGCGCAAATGGTTGAGGAACAGTATAGCCAGATCTCAAATTTCCGACATTAGCAGATTTTGTAGCCAATTTTGCAGGGTTCACGTTTTTGCTATTTATCAGATTCTGCAGTCCACTGCTCCCCTTTTTCTTCCTAGATGGATCAGCATCTAGATTCAAGTTTTTAATGGAAGGCATTCCTTTTTCCTTTAGAGAATTACCATCCCCACAGATAGAGATCTCCATTGGGTAGGCTAAGTTGCCTTCCTTCACATCACGCTCTACTAATTCTGCACTTATGGGGATAATAGGCCTATCTGAATTGCCAAAAGTTTCTTCATCTGACCCAAAAAGCTCAGAAGTCTTAAAAGTATGATTCTCAAGTCTTTCAGGGTTATCAGAGGCTGAATTAACAAGAACACAATCTGAATCCTCATCGGAGCACATATCAATAACTTCCTTCCCCATTGAGCTACAGAAGCATAAACAGAAATATATAATAGTCTCGACAAATATAGAGAATAAAATAAATGGAAAGTATAGAAGTTAAAATGTTAAAACACATGCAAACTGCCAAAATAAATTACTTTCTTTTTTAGTTTAACCTTATGTTGCTGCAACTGTGCTGTGACATGCACAGTTCCAAATTAGCGTCTAAATTTGTGTGACCAACAGGTTTCTGTCTGCTAGAACTACTTAGGCCTCGTTCGAGATTGTTGCTGCTTTTTAAAAAGCAGAAATAGAAGCAGCTTTTGACAGAAGCCTCCCACCTGCCGTCAAAAGTTGCCCCAAAATTGAAATGACTTTTCAAAGAAATTGATATACTATGTTGTCTTGGGCGCTAGGCGAGGCGAGGCGACATGCCACCCGCCTCGCCTAGGCACGCCTAAGCACCGTCTAGGCGTGCGCCCAGGATCCGCTGCTCTTGAATCAAAAAATTTGTAATTATGCATACAACAAATATATATATAGTATAACTAATAAGCAATAAGCATTAAGCAATAAGCATAAAAGTAATATAAGAAACAACAAATATGAAATAACCAATGTTCAACATCAAGTCATGATAGTAAGCATAACTGGGAGACCCTAGGCAGACCTTTTTTCCCATGGGCGACCCTAGGTGGGCGCCTAGGCGCGCCTAGGCGAGCAAAACCTCACCCAGGAAAAGTTTCCCAAATCGAGGCGAGACCTCTCCAACCCGCACGCCTAGGCCACCTAGGCATCGCCTGTGACAACATATTTGATAAGTTGTTACCAAACAGCTTCGGACTGGTTTTCAAAAAACATATTTGATAAGTTGTTACCAAACAGCTTCGGACTGGTTTTCAAAAAGATAAGAAGCAGCCGCCTTGATAAGCAATCCCAAACCCAGCCTTATATACTTCCATTTGGGATCACAGTTAATAAAAGCTAATTTACTCTCTATTCTTCCCATGTACTACTATTTATGGTCTGATTGTTGCCCAAAGAAGCAGAAAAAAATTGTATAAAAAATAATAAAATGAAACAGTAGTTCCGAGTTTTTTTCTCTCTTCTGAATCTAACTTTATCTCTCTAACTAGTGCCCAACGTTCTCTAGAAAAATTCATCAATTCAACACACGACCAAAACAATGTTCTCCTTTCAGCCCTTTGTCAACAATATACACAGCTTTTTACTTTTTGCTAGGAATAAACTCGGTAGTTAATGTGAGGGAAAGGATCACATATATGTGTGCATAGAAGTTTTGTTGTTCCCAGGGCATGAACTACATGGTTGTTTTCAATTATGGTAGAATATTGTGAATCATTCCAAGGTATTATCATCCAGTTTGAAAGTTGGTCTTTACCCACCTAAACAAAATAAGTTCACAGTCAATATGATTAATTATTCTGCACATGTATATAAGAAAATTAACAAGAATAAATGAAATACAGCTAGCATAATATGTTAAGCCATAGAAAGATAGTACAAATATCTAGGTTGCATAGACACCTAAATGTAATAAGATACAGACACAGATCAGATTCGGATATGGACACAAACACAATACATATTCAAAATATGGAAATACCTAGGATACGGGTACAACATGGATATGATTTTATATACACATGAAAAATCAAAATGCATCTATTTATTTTATAAATTTGATCCTAATAATATCTATATTTATGCATGTTTAATATAGTTACTAGGTTCCAAACCAAAGGATCCAGCAGAAACAATGTCACTTTCTCATATCTCAATTATGTGCACAATAATTATGTTTGCAATAATCATGAACATACCAAATCACTTTCAACCATGCTTTCAATCCCTTTGTAACCTATGCATGGGTGGGCGATATCCGACGTGAGTGTCCATGAAGTATCGTGTCAGATACATATTAGATACCGGTACGTACATGGTACAATCCTTTGGAAGAGTATACGTACAACAAAAACTTATATTGATAATATGATTTTTGGTGATAAATACCAATGTACCTGGGGCCACTTAAATTAAACTGCATCAATGCAAACAAAAAGTTACAAAAACATCATATCCAGCAGTCCACTGGTCAAAACAAAAAGATGACAAGAGAATCAATTAAAAGCTGATCTTTGGCTCTGGGATATGAAAGAGTTGTGAACTATACTTCAGATCAAAATCCTCAGCAAAGACTCCAACCTTCTATAGTAGGAACAAAAGCATCAACCTAAGATATGCTGCCTTTCATACCTTACCTCGTATTTCTGGAACAGCAACAAAAAATTACTCTTTCATATTTCAATTCACTTTGGTCCTATAATAGACATCACACTTGAATAAGAGTTCCAAAATGAATTTCCAACCTTAAATAAAATAAAGAATGATGTACTCTAAGCTACAAATATCTAATTTTGAGAACAGCCTTGAAAATTGTACCCTTAAAACTTGCTATTTGTTTTGGCCATTGACTAAGCATTTGACTTTTACATATAGGAAGGAACTTTAAGGCTATTCAAGCAATTTTAGCAAAAACTGATTGCTAATGGTACTAATGAGTCTTCAACTGGATTCTCCAAACCTATAAAATTATGATAAAACACCGGAAAACATAATGATATTTTAGGAAGCATAAAAATCACAGAATTTAGGCAAAGAACTGTTTCCGCAGCAGAAACCAATGTTAAAAAAAGAAAGTGTAAACAATTGATAGAGTAATCAGCTGCATGATCCGAAAATTCGGGTGGCTGATTAATTGAAAATTCCAAGTGGTTGTGAAATTGCAATTCGTCTAATCAGTAAGCAGCCCATGGACCTAGCGTGTAGTCGAAACCACTTAATATAGCATTTGGATAAACATGTTTCAAGTAGCTGTTTTATCTGAAAGCTGAAACAATTACTGAGGTAAACCAATTAGCAAGGGTGACTATAGTTTCATTCAGTTATAGTAATAAAAAACACAAAAAAATACTTAAATAATGCATAAATGTGTAAACTATTTTTTTCTAAATTTTTACTAATTTATTAATAATTATTTAATATTGTCGATACTGCCAATACCAAAAAATCCGATACTCCGATCCGATCACTATTCTAAAAGACGGTCTAGGCGGCCGCCTAGGTGCTAGGCACCTGGTGTCCGCCCCTGCCTAGGTACCCGCCTAGTCCCCCTCGACGCGCGAATATGCATGTTTTGGGGTTTTATGGACTTTTTCTACAATTTCAGTAGGTTTTTTGGATTTTTATTTTATTTTTGTGAACTGCCTAGAACTAGGCAGGTTAGGCGCTAGGACTAGCGCCTAACCCGTCCTCCTAGAGCCTAGCACTTTTCACAACCTTGGATCCGATACCGCCGATATTACAAAAATAAAATAAAAATCCAAAAAACCTACTGATATTTGTAGAAAAAGTCCATAAAACCCCAAATACATGCATATTCATGCGTCGAGAGAGACAAGGCGGGTTAGGCGCTAGGCGGCGGGTGTCTGCCCGACTAACGCCTAGCGCTTTTCACTACCTTGGATCTCACTACCTTGGATCTGATACCGCCAATATTATCGATACCGATACTCATACAAAATGTCCGATACCGATATCGATACGTTGAACCTTGGTTATTTGTCCCATGTGAAATGTGAAAAAAGATCAAACAAATTATAATCCCTACTCAAGAAAAGGATATTTATTATAGGAATTAAGGTACCAAAGATAACGATATAAAGGAGAAAGTTCCAAATTACAGTAGAAGTATAGCCTTGCATGTAAACAATAATGCGAATAAAGCATTCCACTTACGCATACATGCTTTGGTGGCACGAGCCTAACATCTGTGTATATAGATTATAGAAATCATCCTGTAAGTATGGTCTCCGAATCTTGATATTTCAAAGCATTCAATTCTCTCTTTTCCTAAATAGCCTGTGTTTGTCTGTGTGTGCATAGGTGTGTGAGAGAGAGAAAGATAATACACTATGACTTGGCGTTGAGAGGCCAATCATAGGCCACCATTACTTAAACTAGATGATAGAATGAAAATATACTAAGCAGCAGGCAGGATACACGATAACCTGATGATTTTCTCATCCATTTTTAACCTCATCACAAGAGCCAAAATTATTGACTGCCATCATCATAATTAAATCCAAGACTTCTCCCATCAGAATGGGGTCAACCATGAAGCATAAGAAAGCCTCGTAAAAGATTTGACAAAGTTGTTATGACAATTTTTGAGAAAGCAATAACTTTGGATCTCGTAATGAGTTAAACCCAAGCATCTAATCCAATAAGTTACAAAATAAAATGATGAACGAGTGAAGAACAAGTAGTGACAGGTCCACTGCCATATTCACCAGCAAGCTCAATATGCAATCAAAGACCAAGCCTACAAGCATAGGTTAATAAAAAGACAAAAAATAAAAATGACCCTATTGATAGAA
This sequence comes from Iris macrosiphon, assembly GCA_036927795.1. NCBI lineage: Eukaryota > Viridiplantae > Streptophyta > Magnoliopsida > Asparagales > Iridaceae > Iris > Iris macrosiphon. The sequence continues at coordinate 184,030,416 of JAYESA010000003.1, read as the reverse complement.
TAGACATGATATCAATCTCGAAAAGGCGACAAACTAAATCTAGATCGATCAAGTGAAATTCACAACATTTCACAATCGAATGAACATCTAATAAAGGGGTCAAATTAACAATGAGACAAATCAAATTATTCATGTGTATTAGTAATCACTACTCTTTTCAAGATCATATTCTTCCAATCGATCAAAACAAAATAGTGAAGTACAGAAAAAAAAAAAAAACCTACACAATCAAAATCAAACAATAATCATGTAATCACAAAAATCAAGCCATGAACCTAACTGATGAAACCAAATCAAGTGAAATATACATGGAAAACAAATCGACTGAGCTCACTAGCACTGGAGAATGTAGATCTCAACTAGTAGACTCGAAGCACGCCGATCTAGACCCTAACAAGTAAATCCCATGAAAATGTGCAGAAACCACAGCAAATCACACTCGTTCACTGACCAAAAACGTCAAAATCAACAGGAAAACGCACCACGCTTCTCCTCAATCAAATCGTCATAATCAACAGGAGGCAAGCTAGATTACACTCGTTCACTGATCAAATCGTTTGAATCGACAGGAAAAACATGCACATTGCAAAATAGAAGCTGAGTTGGTGAGAAATACTTACGATCTCCGGCTTCTCGATCACGAAAAATTCGACTTTTGGGGAGCAAAGAGGAGGGATATAGGAAACCCTAGATTTTCTCTCTCCTTTTTTTTTTGCCTTTTTACACTCTCTCTCTCTCTCCCTCTCTTGCTCGCTCGCTCTCTCCTCCGCTCCTCACGGCGCCGACGATCTCTGTTGGAATTATTTATGCGCTGGCTGAGTCTTTTTCCACCAAACCACTACATTTTCCCACTTTTTTCATACTTACGCCGTTTGTGGGAGTATAGGTTTTTAAACTCAACTTTTTGAGTTTAAACTTTGTTTTGAAAAAGTTAAAAAAAAACTTTTCTCAACGTCTTTTTTCAATTTTAAGAAAAAAATAACATAACTACAAATGTTTCTTAAATTTATTTTTCTAATTCTCACAACTATAAAACATCATACATAATTTTATTTCAAAAAAAATTCTAAAAATATTTTACCAAACGAAATCTTTAAAAAGCAATATTAAAATTATTTTTCAGATGGAAGTAACTAAACATAAAGTGTTCCCTTTAGCTTTAGAATTGCAAAGCTCATTTATAGTCTGAAATTATCGAGTATAATTCGAACTCAAGTTTGGTATCATTAACCCAAATTTGAGCCCCGGACTCGACCATCAAAAGCACTTCAGTAGACTTGAGGCTAACTCGAGAGCAACTCACAAGTTAATTGATTTGTCAAGTCAAACTGAACGTAAATATTCTACACACAATATAGAAAATACATTTGGTTTGTGCATATTTTGTATACAAACTAGCTAAACTTTCGAAAAGAAATAAATTTCCTTTTTGTGTTCAATTTTGGTTCTCTATCAAGATGAGCTAGTTTGATTCGAGCATGCTAGTTGCTATTTACCGTTAGTGATGAACTGACTTGGAGGCCATGATCCCTTCTAAATTTTGACAATGTTCACAAATTATAATATAAAATTGGCTTAATTGTATACCATAAACTTTGATATGTATTAACTTGATACCTCAACTGTAAGTTTACAACTTAATATCTTACCAGTGTTAAGAGAAAATTGTAAATGATAAAAATATCCTCCACATTCCCCCCCCCCCCTCTCTGGCAGCTCCCCCCCTCTCTCTCTCTCCGGCGCCGACGGTAGCGCGTGGCAGCATTGATGACGGCGGCAGGCATCACCAACGACATCGGTAGCAGGAGGAGCAGCAGCGGAAGGAGGGGGCTCGTTGCCACGTCCCAGTTCCGTAGAATCGAAAGTCATCATTGGGCATGATGTCGTACAAGCCTAAATTGTGCTTGTACAACAAATCTCTCTAGCTCTCTCTCTCTCTCTCTCTCTCTCTCTCTCTCTCTTATATATATCATGCCACAAGGCTTACAAGTTGAGAACAATGCAATAGATGATGTTTCATACATTGTCCTTAATTCAAGAAAATACATCTCTGGCTACAGCGCTCCATGGCGCCAAACCAAACTCCAAAACCTCCCGCGTCCAAGCAAAATCTGCACCTGCGAGGGTATGGTGGGGTGTCAGTACATAAAAATGGACTGGTAAGTGACCTCTCGCCCACTCAACAAAACCAACACGTTATTTATATGAGTGCACACAAACTATTATGTGACATTTCTAATATTGTCTTAGGATCAGTTACATGGCATAGTAGCAAGTATAAAATACTTGTGTCATAGGTTAATATGTGTCACGCAACAAACAACATGGATCACCTTACCAATACTTACCATCCATCCTTCCTTGTTCAACAATATGATGATAAAATACATATATAATAAATTAACTTATGTGTCACATTAGTGTTCCTACAGAAGATAATCGTTATGCTTATATAGTATAGTGTATCGTGCACCCATTTTCTTGTAACCAATATTGACAGACCTGCACGCATTGACTTTAGCATGCCGACTAGCAGGGCCGGCTCCATGGGGAGGAAGGCCAGGCACCCGCCTAGGGCCTCCTCCCCCATGGGGGCCTCTAATTTTTTGCCATTTTTTTACAGCAGCTTTTCTGGCCCAAGAAGAACTATGGGGTTGTCTCTGCCTGGGAAGTCCATACTTGCGGTTGAATTATTTTCAGAATTGCAGTTGTTGAGAAAAATATTACCAGAGTGGTTAACTAAACCAATTTAAGTGCTGGAGTATATCAAAAATTTGCGTCTTGGTTTTCCTAATGCTTGGATAGCTTATAGAATAATATTGACTATACCAGTTACAGTAGCTATTGCCGAAAGAAGTTTCTTCAAGCTGAAGTTGATAAAAAAACTACCTCCGATCAACCCTTGTTAGCAATCACCCAAATAAAACGCATGCAGATCAGACACGAATTTTTTTGTATCTTTCAGAAACGTACAATACTTACGTACTTTTGGAAGATTCAGATTAATACTCGAATTTTAAGACTGTGAAATTTTAAACATGTTACGTACGAATACTTATAATACTTACGTAGTTTTGAAAGAAAAATTCTCACATACAACATATTTAGTTAATCAAAAAAGAAATTCAACGGTTTTGTTGTTTGCATCAATGATCATTTTTGTGAGATGGATGAAAATGTGTACTTACGAATTTGTGTTTAATGAGTTGTTTGTTTGTTTATTAGGGATAAAAAAAATATCAATGATCATTTTGTGAGATAGGTGAAAATGTGGACTTATGAATTTATATTTAATGAGTTGTTTGTTTGTTTGTTTGTTTGTTTGTTAGGGATAAACAAATACATGTCAAATTTTTAGTACCGAATTTGTTCATATGAAATGTACTAAACACAAATTAAATCTAGTCTGAATGTTTCTCGTTCGACAAATATTTGACCGATTTTTTTAACGTATTTTATTTGTACTCTATCGATTTATATTCGTACTTTAGTCGTTCCGATTTTTTTTTCTTATTGTCGAATTGCTAACAAGGCGATCAACTATGTTACAAGATTGAACAGTTTGACCATGTTGTCTATTAAGAAAAAATGGTAGCTAAACTTGATCACAATGATTTAATTGACAATTTTGCACATAAAATAGTGAGAAGAGTATGAACTTTTGATTCTTAGCTTTAGTTTAGTGTTACTTGGTTTCATTTATGTAATAAATTTATAACTTGGAGTTAGTTAATTTATTGAATTTGGTGATAATTTATATGCATTCAAGGACTAATTAAACTGCATTTTGGATTTATATATATATATATATATATATATATATATATATATATATATATATAGAGAGAGAGAGAGAGAGAGAGAGAGGGGGGGATGAGGGCCTCATTCATGGGACTTGTCCAGGGCCTCTAAAATGCTGGAGCTGGCCCTGCCGATTGGTTCTATATGAAAGTCAATGGCATCACAAGCCATATTGGACCGTAGTTAGGTTAGCCGACGATCCTTTCAACTAGTTAGGCTGAAAGTTCCTGAATCACCAAATGTTAGTATGTCAATACAGCTATTGCGCTAGGACTTCCACTAGCGTCATTCTCCCGGCCCGATACGATCCTTGTGCCCCCAACGATCATTCGAGAACTAACCTTGTGCACAAGTTGTCCAATAACAATGCAAATGCAAGAACATCTAGACTATACAAATGTATGGTACAAACTCTGAAAAGAAGCATGTAATACATCTCTACTAGCATTTCTCTATATTGAGCCCTAGCTCAATCTAAACATACCATCTCTATGCAGTTCTCAGTCCAGGGATACTGCCTTAACGATCCAACGGTCCCAAAAAAATTTCATGTTTCTATCTTTGAACTCAAAGATGACTAATTGTAGTCTTCATGTATAAAGTAGCAGTATTATGTTCCATATGATAACTATAACAGTAGTTTTATAATCTATGTGATAGGATACATCGATAGTATGAAAACTACTTTGTGGCAGCAAGTTAGATAGTTCAGTGTAGCATCAAGAAACTTTACGTACACAACTGCCATACTAAGAACATCTATAAATTTCTAAATTTATAGCAGCAATTCATAATCCATGTCTAAGTAACAATATGGAAGTCTATCTCTAACATCAAGTTAATATTCCATGTTCTAAGATAACATGATATAGAGTGATATTATTCTCTTATCTATGTTGGTTCATCTTTTTTATTAGCATGTATCATTTATTACATAACTAACTAACATGCATCATCCATATAGTTAAGTTTGAAGGTAAGGCAAAGACAGATTCATCTAAACCACCCACCTGAACGAGGACTCTGTCTCTACCGAGCGGAACTCTAACAAGCTACTGAATATGCCCAAATCCAAACGGCACTGAGCTAGTGAGTCATCTAGCTAAACCAAGCGGAGCAGGGTGCTACACGCGGGAGGGGCCAGCCAGGGGGTGGGCGACGAGATGAGGGGGCGCGAGTCATTAATGTTGGCACATTTATTAGGTCCTCCTCCACTAGGTCGTCCATAATAAGAGATTGGAAGTTCAGTTCATTAACGTTGGCACATTCATCTCTTAAGTCATGAATCCATTTTTTTCGCAAGCCCAGTCTTGAATACAAAATGCAGACTTCTAAATATCTACCATCATTCTGTTTCTCTTCTTGCGTAGTATTCTTGAACTTGCACTAAAACAAGATTCTCATGTTATTATGGAGATCGGGGTCATTAGAAGATCACGTGCTAAAGAAGAAAGTATATGATACATTTTTCGTGTCTATTCCATCATTCTAAAATAAAAAAATATGATCCATAATCATCGTCATCATCTTCAATATAAGAATTTAATACAACGACAATTCTCGAGTTGGTAGGAAAGATTATTTTTATTTCTTTCTTTGTTGTATGATCGTACCATAAGATAACATAGACATTAAACCAGAGCTACTATGTAAAGAAGTGATAGGAGATAATATTCTAGGTATTTCATTCATCATGATATTACATTTATATACATCCACATATCAACTTGGGGCTTAAGTCACATGGCCAATCACCATAAATACAATTTGATCCCAATATCCCAATCACCATATATAGCCAGACAATCACCATATATAGCTAATCACCATAAATGCAATTTAATGATATAATTTAATCCCAATACCTCCCTCAAGTTTGAGCATTCAAGTCACAAATGTCCAACTTGCGCAAAAAAACTCAAATTATCGTTTTCCCAAAGCTTTAATGAAAATATCCGTCAGTTGCCCATCCGTTGGCACATTAGATGGGCGAATAACTCCAGCAAGAATATCATCCCTCAAAAAATGGTAATCCATCTCAATGTGTTTTATGCGCTCATAAAAAACTGGGTTCTGCGCAAGATGTAAAGCAGATTGACTATCACAAAACAAATCCATACCACACGAATGTTGCACCCCCAAACTGTCAAGCAACCTCTTGAGCCACTTAAGCTCACATGTGACTGCCGCCATCGCACGGTACTCCGCTTCGGCCGAAGAACGGGATATTGTCACATGTTTCTTCGTCTTCCAAGAGATGGACGAATCACCAAAAAAATTAACCAACCAGACAAAGAGCGTCGTGTGATTGGATAACTCGCCCAATCATAATCACACCACCCCCGGAGCCACAAATCACAGTCAGAGCGAAGAAGAATGCTTTGACCGAGACAATCCTTCATATATCTAACATCCCTTAAAGTCATATCCCAATGATCACGCCGGGGCTCATGCATAAACTGTGATAAGATGTGAACAGCATAAGCCAAATCCGACCGAGTAAACGAAAGATAAATCAGCCGTCCCACAAGCTGTCGATATGCTTCCCCATCAGACAAAAGTGGACTTGTAGAGCATGTCAGTTGATGATGTTGTTCCATGGGAAAGCTCATGGGTTTCGCCCACAACAATCATGTTTCAGAGATAATATCAAGTGTATATTTTCGTTGACACAGAAAAATATCTTCCGCACTTCGAGCTACCTCAATACCAAGAATAAACTTCAACGCCCCAAGGTCCTTCATATGAAAGCATGTACTTAAATAATTCTTAAAGGCAGTAAGAGCAGCAGAGTTATTGCCAGAGAGAATTAAATCATCGACATACACAAGAACATTTATCTGAACATCGTCCTTATAAAGAGTAAAAAGTGAATAGTCAGAGTACGATTGACAAAATCTGTACTCCCGCAAAGAAGATGCCAACTTCGCAAACCAACAACGAGGTGCATGTTTAAGTCCATAAAGAGATTTTTGAAGACGACATACCTGACCAGGGTATTTGGTTTGGAAACCAGGTGGTAGTTTCATATACACTTCTTAGATAAGGTTTCCATGTAGGAAGGCATTGTGAATATCCATCTGATGTAGTTCTTAATTATTTGCTGCGGCTACAGCTAGAAAGGCACGAACAGTAACCATTTTTGCAACCGGAGCAAAAGTATCAGTGTAATCAATCACTTCAACTTGATAATTTCCAAAAACCACCAAACGTGCTTTAAGCCGCTCAACACTCTCATCAGAGTTATACTTTATCTTGTACACCTACCGGCTCTCCGGAGCACATTTTTCAGCCGAAAGCATCTCCATGGTCCAGGTACCACTATCCTCCAACGCCCGTATCCCTTTCTGCATAGCTTCTTGCCACCCTGCATCTTTAACCATCTCTTTAAAGGATGTCAATTCTGTACCTGTAGTTACAACTGTAAGAAAATTCCTGTATCCCAGAGAAAATCGATCACAATTCAAAAAATATGCTATAGGATAAGGAGTACCTGAGGAGTGATTGGATGTAGTGGAACATTGGAAGGGAGGACTATGACACAAATTTCGTATTATATTTGTAACAAAGTCACGAAGCTTCAAAGACGACATTTTGGTGCGCATGTCATGCCCCAGTGCACCCTCACCATTCGATACCACCACCACCGCCTCATCCTCTACTGGCGCATCTTCCACGGCAGCCTTGGCCTCAGCCGCGATGTCCTCCATAGTGGCCTCAACCTCTACGACGGCCATCACATGCATATGAGGTACATCAAATCCTAAAGCATCATCGCACAAGACAATTGGTGCCAGGTCAAGAGGAGCCATATCATCACGATCATATTCAACAGAATAGGTGTTACGTCCCGATCCCGAAAGGGTCAATCGTCTTCGCTGGATCCTTTACAGAACAGATCGTCCTCGCTGGGGCATGATGCCATACAAGCCTAGAGTTGCGCTTGCATAAGGCAAGAACGTGCAGTGCTAGGAACCCATTTGAAAACACAAGTTAGAACACACATTCACAGGTAGTTGAACATAAGTATAGAAAGAAACATGCTTTTCATTGATAATTCAGAGTAATTTACATAGAGTTTTGTCACGACCCGCACCCGAAAAATCGGGCATGAGTCGTGGGTACGTCCAGCCTACGCCGCAGCATCGGCGGTAGATCGCTGTCTATGTCAACTATCTAGCTAATAATCTCACGTAATCAATATATAACCTGTCAAGATCTCAACTCCAAACGGAGGAGCAATATCATAATGATAATCAAGTACGCAATCACGAATCTAAGCACGATAAGATAACAAAGAAGACTAACAGCTACCAAGTCTAACCAACAACAACTACTACAACAACCACAACATCAATAATAATAATACAACATCCAAAATAATATACAATACAAGGTCTCAATCCAAAACCGGAGACAAATTCGGTGCTAAAAGCTAATAAAATCAATAACAAGGTCCTAGTGATCCCGGCTACCAACCCGGAAATTACTCTTAAACTAGAGGGTCCCTGTCTGCACCATCGACAGGCTCAGGTCCATAAAACATCGGACACCAATCCTCCGGATACTCTGGAAAAAATATGTTCAGTCAGGACTGGAGCAAGTACACCTCTAACAGCAGTTCCAGTTAAATGATAAAAACTATAAAACAGTTATAGCAAGTAGCAAGGAGAATAAAATAAAGTATGGAGCAAGAAATATATATGTCACTGGTGCATAAAAGTAAAGATGCATGAATATCAGAAGCAAGATAGTAATAACTGTAAGATACAAGAAATCTAAACTAAGATCAAGTCTGTGCACAATAACGTGTAGTGAGTCCAGCATGAAATACATGTAGTGAGTCAAGTCCAGAAACATGTAAGTGAGACAAACAAGAAATGCAAGAGAGTCCAGACTATAAAGAATGAACTCGGTGTCTTTGAAATACTTGTTTCGGCATGTAAACGACTAGGGGTAAGTACGGCTCACCGCGCACTGGGTGCGCGGCTACTATCATTCCAGATTAGACCAGAGGGGGTGATTCCTGATGATTCCAGATAGGAATGTTTACATGTCTACTCGAGTATTTCTTCGCCCCGACTAGTACAAGTGAATCCAAGACCCGACACGTAAATCAAGTATGAGTCCAGCCTGAAACATGAGTGATGCCTGTAGTGATGCCTATAGGTGATGCCAGTAGTGATTCCAGAATATAGGCCAGAAACATGAAATATACGTGTCGCAAGTAAATAAATCCAGAAATACAAGTCCGTATCCCGTGTTGTGCCAGAATAATCAGATGATACTATACTAGAAGCTGAATCATAATAATCATCAGATAATGAAAACTATCAGAGAATGTACTCGCCTGACGTCCTGAGCAACTGGCGATCCGAACTGGTGTCGCAAGGACCTATTACAAAAAGCAAGATTAAACAGGTTTCTAATGAGTTAAACAGATATAAAATAACTAAAAATAGGCTTCTAGGGTCGTTCTAGGTCAAACCGGTGAAATCTGGGTCAAAAAGTCAACTCTGGGTCCAAAAGTCAACCCTGGGTCAAAACTAGGTCAAAAGTTGACTTTGTGTAGTGCCTCAAATCCCGATCCGACCGGGATGTGCACTACGTAATTGGGCTTGTGGCTAGTCCGTTTGAGTCATAACTTAGAACTTCGGCATCTTCTTGCCACGGACGAAATGCGATGATCCTTTCCAACTCATGGAAAGGCCTCTATTGAAACGAGTCCAATAGTTTTCGTGTTTGGTTGCTTGGTTTTCTTGATTGCCGCTTTGGGATTTGATTTGGTGTTGCTTTCGATTTGCTTGGTTTTCGCTGCTGGTTTTATCGTTTGGAGCTTTGATTCTTGGGGAGTTCGGCAAGGAAGATTAGGCAAGATTCTAATTGGTGCTCGTGCTGTGCAGGTCCGCGTAACTGACGTTTGATCGTCGCTAGGCGGGAATCTTTGTTTCAGCTACCTTTTCCTTAACCAGTGAGTGGTTTGGACCCTTCTTTCCTACTTCTTCACGCCAACATCTTTAATGTTTCAAACGTTCACTCGATGATGCCCGGTTGGACGCCTAGGAAATCCTTGCCACAATGCATGCCAGCCACTAAGAAAGGAACATGGGATTTTTGTAGACTAATATTTCTATATGCTTGCACACCTTATAACTGAGTTTGTTTATAATGGGGATTGGTTGTTGGTGGTGGCCTAGTGCCTCGGACGGAGTTTGGACCTATGGGATATCAAAATCGGAACACCGCATTGAGAAAATATGAACTGTTGCATGAGATATATATTGCTGCTTAACTTCTTTAGTTTCAATCGATGCATTGTATGATATATGAATTGTTCATGCATTTGCATGGTCTGGGACAACTTGTGCACAAGGTTTATCATTTCCTCGAAACGGCTTTCCGGGGCACTGGAACCGTATCGATCCGGAGGGAAATATTTGATTCGTGCTCGTCACGATGCATTGCGGGACCTCCAGCAGGGCTTGCTACCCGGGCTGATAGGGCGCGCCGCTAATGCTTGAATATGTCCCTAAGGTGTCGATCACACCAATGACCGCATAGACTAGAACACATGCTAATCTATTGTCTTGTGCAGATGGTAAGTATACTTGTGTTTCGTTGCAGGGAAGGCGTGCATCGGTTGAGTAAGCAATCGATCCACTGGTGGGATTCACTATTATTTTCATTCCTATCAAAACATGCAACTGATATGAATTGAATTCACTTGCCTCTTTATAGAAGTCATCTTAATGCATGCTCGCCCCTAATAAGCTAGTGTCGATTTAGTCGAGTGGGTTCATCCCGCTCACCAGTACAAGTTGAGTACTGACCCACGTTGTGGGCAACTATTTCAGGCACTCAGACGGTGCAACGCTAGTGGATAGACGAGAGGCGTTAGGAGCACCTCTATTTTGAAGTATAGTTGGAGTCAGATCATTTTGGAGGCTTGGACTTTCAACCTATACAAGGGCGTAATGTATGAACGACGTGGACTATCTGATGGAGCGCGCCCTGCCTTTTGAGTTTATCTTTTGTAATGCAAATCAAGTAGCCGAGAGGCGCATCAATGTAAACTCTATGTAAATTACTCTGAATTATCAATGAAAAAGCATGTTTCTTCCTGCACTGTGTTCAAATCTCTGTGAATGTGTTTTATAAATTGTGTTTCAAAATGGGTTCCTATAACTGCAAGTTCTTGCCTTGTACGAGCGCAACTCCAGGCTCGTACGGCATCACGCCCCAAGCGAGGACGAATCGGTTCCGTAAAGGATCAAGCGAGGACGACCGACCCTTTCGGGATCGGGGCGTGACATATTGGTATCAGAGCTTAGGCTTTACTTCCACGGGATTTCAAAAGATTATAAAGGAGTTTGATGCGCCTCTCAATTGAGTTGCGTTCGGCGTCCGCTACATGGGAAGAGTCGCTTATACAATAAGCCCATAGATATAAAATCTATCGTTTTTGGAGTGTTAACAAGCTACTCTCTTTTGTAGCCATGGCTAAGAAGAACACTGCAACTGCCAGCAGTGCTCAACCCATTCAGAGCGATCCAGCAAGCTCTGGAGAATCCGGAGGAGCGGGTTCAACCGGAATGGCGGAACGGCTTATGCACCTCATGGAGGCGCAGCAGCAACAAGCTGTTACCCAACAAGCTAACATACAAGCGCAGTTTGCTAATCAACAGAAGCAAATGGATACAATGATGCAACTGATTGCATCCCTGGTACCGAGCAACGGGACATCCGCAGCAACGCCTGTCACGCCTCCAGCCGTGGCGGTAGAAGATGAGTCAGAAGAGACTCAGCCTACAGCAAGGAACTCCTGCCGAGCAGCTGAGTTTACAAAAATGCATCCCCCTACGTTCAACGGACGAGCGGAGCCGGACGTGGTTTTGGGGTGGATTGCTAAGCTGGAAGGACTTTTCAACCTGGTTGGCATCCGGGGATCCAAGCGAGTTGCCTGTGCATCGGTTCAGCTGGAACTGCGTGCGCATGATTGGTGGGAGGCAACGAAGCAAGGAATTTACGATGCCAATCCCAACTGCAAGATTACTTGGGAAATGTTCAAATCTGCATTCATTGAACAGTATATTCCCCGAGCAGTCCGGCAGCAAAAAGAAGACGACTTCAGCAACCTGGTCCAAGGAAGTCTGTCTGTGGATGATTATGATTCAGTATTCGCTAAGCTAGCAAAGTTTGCTGGGCAATTCTTGCCAAATCAGCAGGCGTGGTGCTATAGATTTCAGAAAGGTTTGAATGACGATTTACGTAGGGACGTCATCAACCAAAGATGCCAAACATATAGGGAATGTTATGAAGCGGCTCTGAACAGCGAACGGATCTTCGGGCGCCCTCTCCCAAAGACCGAGGTGCAAACCCCCCGTGCCAATAACAATAAGCGTCCTCATGAAACGGGAGGGTCTGGAGCACACAAGCGCTCGCACACGTCTGATAATAGGGGCCAATCCCAATCACTGAACTGCAGCCGGTGCGGCAAATCAGGGCATAAAGTGAATGATTGTCGGGTTCAAGGATGTTTTAAATGTGGTCGCCTGGGTCACAAACAGTTTAACTGCAGAGAGGGCAAGCCAAATCAGAATAATGGAAATCAAAACAAAGGGCCTCCAGCAAGTGATGCCAATGCTGTGCCAGTAAATCCACAACGCCAGGGTGCTCAGGGCCGAGTCTATGCATTGACTCGGGATGAGGCATCTGTATCCGACACTGTTGTAACAGGTACTCTACTATACCGAGAATTACCCGCTAGAGTCTTATTCGATTCAGGTGCTACGCATAGTTTCATATCTGCTGATTTTACTGTTGAGCATAAATTAGCTTCTACTGCTTTAAATATGAACCTTTGCGTAAGTACCCCTTCGGGAGTCGATATGCCCGCCCATGCGATCTGTAGGGATGGTTACATTTGCATCGGAGGTAGGAAGCTTTCCTTAGATGTCATTGTACTAGACATCAAGGATTATGATATTATTCTCGGTATGGACTGGTTGGGTGCTTGCCATGCCACAATCGAGTGCGCGGAGAAGCGAGTCGTATTTCGTCTACCCGGCGAGGCAGACTTCTACTATTCGTGCAGCGCTGCACCGAAGACGGCAATGGTGATATCAGCAATTTCGGCTAGGCGTATGTTGCATTCGGGCTGTGAAGGGTACTTAGCTTCTGTTCGAGACACCCGGCGGGAATGTGCAGATGCAGCTCAGGCTGAAGTCATTGCAGATTTTCTCGACGTGTTCCCAGACGAGCTGCCTGGAATGCCTCCTGATCGTGAGATCGAATTCAGCATTGACACTTTTCCGGATTCGCGACCGATATCAAAGGCACCTTATCGCATGGCCCCAGCAGAGCTTAAGGAACTTAAAGTTCAGTTGCAAGACCTGTTGGACCGAGGATACATTCGTCCAAGCGTTTCTCCTTGGGGCGCTCCGGTGCTGTTCGTGAAAAAGAAAGATGGATCCATGCGGCTGTGCATTGACTACCGAGAACTGAATAAAGCGACCGTGCGGAATCAGTACCCTTTGCCAAGAATAGATGACTTGTTTGATCAGTTGCAAGGTGCAAGAGTTTTCTCTAAAGTTGATCTCAGGTCAGGGTATCACCAGTTGAAAATCAAATCAGAGGATATTCAAAAATCTGCTTTCAGAACCCGTTACGGACACTATGAGTTCCTCGTGATGTCGTTCGGTTTGACGAACGCCCCTGCAGCTTTCATGGATCTGATGAACCGCGTATTTCGGCCGTTTGTGGATAAGTTTGTAGTCGTGTTCATAGACGACATACTAATCTATTCCAAGAACGAGGCGGAGCACAAAGAACACCTGAAGATCGTGCTGCAGACATTACGAGACCATCAGTTGTTCGCTAAGCTCAGCAAGTGTGAGTTCTGGTTGAACAGCGTGGCGTTCCTTGGTCATGTCATCTCGGCCGAAGGCGTCGCCGTAGACCCGAAGAAAATAGAAGCGGTGGTGGACTGGAAGCAACCTACGTCAGCCAGCGAAGTTCGAAGCTTTCTGGGCCTTGCGGGATACTACCGTAGGTTCGTGAAGGACTTCTCTAAACTGGCCTCGCCTATGACTCGCCTTACTCAGAAAGGGATTGCATACGAATGGGGTGATGACTGCGAAGCCAGCTTTCGGGAACTTAAGCGGCGTCTTGTTTCAGCTCCGATCCTTGCACTTCCAGACGGGGTAGAAGAGTTTCAGATATACAGCGACGCTTCAGGACTCGGCTTAGGGTGTGTGCTCATGCAGAGGGACAAGGTAATATCGTACGCCTCCAGGCAACTGAAGCCGCACGAGAAGAACTACCCGACGCATGACTTAGAATTGGCGGCGATTGTATTTGCTTTGAAGTTGTGGAGGCATTATCTTTATGGTGTTGCTTGCAAAATCTTCACAGATCACAAGAGCCTCAAGTATCTTTTTACCCAGCGGGAATTGAACCTCCGGCAGCGGCGTTGGCTAGAACTTATTAAGGACTATGACCTAACGATCGCGTATACTCCGGGCAAGGGAAACGTCGTTGCTGATGCTCTGAGTCGGAAGCACGTGGGCTCGTTATCTATAGACAACCGTTTACTTCGAGATCTTGAGGCGATGGGCATCGAGTTTCGAGTTCGGCATCCAGGAGTGCAGCTGGCACCACTCCATCTTGAACTGGGTTTACGTGGTAGAATCAAATCAGCTCAGGAGGGCGATCAGTTCTTAGCAAAGGTGCGCGGATTGATCTCGGCGGGGAAGACGTCTGACTTTGTGGCAGGCGAAGATGGGGCCTTACAGATGAAAGGGAGGCTATGTGTTCCTAACGACCCAGAACTCCGAAGGGAAATTATGGCAGAAGCACACTACGCGAAGTATTCTTTACATCCGGGGAGCACGAAGATGTACAAGGACTTGCGCGGGACTTTCTGGTGGCACGGTATGAAGCGGGATGTGGCGACCTTTGTGTCACAGTGCATGGCCTGTCAACAGGTGAAAGCTGAGCATCAGAGGCCCGGCGGGGAACTGCAGAACCTCGCTATTCCCGAGTGGAAATGGGACAACATCACTATGGATTTTATTGTGGGATTTCCGAAGACGCCACGGGGGCACGATGCGATTTGGGTCATAGTTGATCGTTTGACCAAATCAGCCCACTTTCTTCCCATAAAAGTTACTTGGAGCGTCGATCGGTTAGCACAAATTTACATAGATGAGATCGTCCGATTACACGGAGTACCTGCCTCAATCGTCTCTGACCGTGACGGACGCTTCTTATCTCGTTTCTGGACTAGTCTACAAGCTGCTTTGGGAACCAAGCTACAGTTCAGTACCGCATACCACCCGCAGACTGATGGACAAACAGAAAGGACAAATCAGATACTCGAAGATATGTTACGGCTGTGTGCTATTGATTTAAAGACTAGTTGGGACACGCATCTTCCTTTGGCAGAATTTGCGTATAACAACAGCTACCAATCAAGCATCCAGATGGCACCGTACGAAGCACTATATGGGCGAAGGTGTCGATCTCCAATCTGTTGGGACGAAGTCGGCGAGCGGCAGGTACTCGGGCCAGAGCTGGTAGAGCAGGCAGTTGAGAAAGTTCGCTTGATTCGGGAAAGACTCCGCACAGCACAGAGCCGACAGAAAAGTTATGCTGATGCACATAGAAGACCCTTGGAATTCTTGGTCGGGGATCATGTCTTCTTGAAAGTGACGCCGATGCGAGGTGTGATGCGTTTCGGCGTGAAGGGCAAACTGAGTCCCCGGTTTGTCGGCCCCTTTGAGATACTAGAACGAGTTGCAGCTGTGGCATACAGAATAGCACTACCTCCCGCCTTGGCAGAAGTGCATGACGTATTCCATGTTTCCCAACTACGGAAGTATGTGCATGACCCAAGTCATGTGGTTAGTTTTGTACAGTTGGAACTGCGCGCGGACTTGTCATACTCAGAAGAACCGGTGCAGATCCTGAATCGTAAGGAAAAAGTACTTCGCAACCGTACGATGTCCTTGGTTCGCGTGCTGTGGCGGAACCATTCAGCTGGGGAATCAACCTGGGAAATGGAATCGGAGATGAAGGAGAAGTACCCTTCATTGTTCATTCAGTCGGAGGTAGGGCCTTGTTCTTACGTTTCGGGTCGGCCTTGTTCTTAAGTTTCGGGTCGAAACTTTTTCTTAGTGGTATATTATGTAGTGCCTCAAATCCCGATCCGACCGGGATGTGCACTACGTAATTGGGCTTGTGGCTAGTCCGTTTGAGTCATAACTTAGAACTTCGGCATCTTCTTGCCACGGACGAAATGCGATGATCCTTTCCAACTCATGGAAAGGCCTCTATTGAAACGAGTCCAATAGTTTTCGTGTTTGGTTGCTTGGTTTTCTTGATTGCCGCTTTGGGATTTGATTTGGTGTTGCTTTCGATTTGCTTGGTTTTCGCTGCTGGTTTTATCGTTTGGAGCTTTGATTCTTGGGGAGTTCGGCAAGGAAGATTAGGCAAGATTCTAATTGGTGCTCGTGCTGTGCAGGTCCGCGTAACTGACGTTTGATCGTCGCTAGGCGGGAATCTTTGTTTCAGCTACCTTTTCCTTAACCAGTGAGTGGTTTGGACCCTTCTTTCCTACTTCTTCACGCCAACATCTTTAATGTTTCAAACGTTCACTCGATGATGCCCGGTTGGACGCCTAGGAAATCCTTGCCACAATGCATGCCAGCCACTAAGAAAGGAACATGGGATTTTTGTAGACTAATATTTCTATATGCTTGCACACCTTATAACTGAGTTTGTTTATAATGGGGATTGGTTGTTGGTGGTGGCCTAGTGCCTCGGACGGAGTTTGGACCTATGGGATATCAAAATCGGAACACCGCATTGAGAAAATATGAACTGTTGCATGAGATATATATTGCTGCTTAACTTCTTTAGTTTCAATCGATGCATTGTATGATATATGAATTGTTCATGCATTTGCATGGTCTGGGACAACTTGTGCACAAGGTTTATCATTTCCTCGAAACGGCTTTCCGGGGCACTGGAACCGTATCGATCCGGAGGGAAATATTTGATTCGTGCTCGTCACGATGCATTGCGGGACCTCCAGCAGGGCTTGCTACCCGGGCTGATAGGGCGCGCCGCTAATGCTTGAATATGTCCCTAAGGTGTCGATCACACCAATGACCGCATAGACTAGAACACATGCTAATCTATTGTCTTGTGCAGATGGTAAGTATACTTGTGTTTCGTTGCAGGGAAGGCGTGCATCGGTTGAGTAAGCAATCGATCCACTGGTGGGATTCACTATTATTTTCATTCCTATCAAAACATGCAACTGATATGAATTGAATTCACTTGCCTCTTTATAGAAGTCATCTTAATGCATGCTCGCCCCTAATAAGCTAGTGTCGATTTAGTCGAGTGGGTTCATCCCGCTCACCAGTACAAGTTGAGTACTGACCCACGTTGTGGGCAACTATTTCAGGCACTCAGACGGTGCAACGCTAGTGGATAGACGAGAGGCGTTAGGAGCACCTCTATTTTGAAGTATAGTTGGAGTCAGATCATTTTGGAGGCTTGGACTTTCAACCTATACAAGGGCGTAATGTATGAACGACGTGGACTATCTGATGGAGCGCGCCCTGCCTTTTGAGTTTATCTTTTGTAATGCAAATCAAGTAGCCGAGAGGCGCATCAATGTAAACTCTATGTAAATTACTCTGAATTATCAATGAAAAAGCATGTTTCTTCCTGCACTGTGTTCAAATCTCTGTGAATGTGTTTTATAAATTGTGTTTCAAAATGGGTTCCTATAACTGCAAGTTCTTGCCTTGTACGAGCGCAACTCCAGGCTCGTACGGCATCACGCCCCAAGCGAGGACGAATCGGTTCCGTAAAGGATCAAGCGAGGACGACCGACCCTTTCGGGATCGGGGCGTGACACTTTGGCGGTCAACCGAGTCAATCACGATCAACTCTAGGTCAAACTAGGGTGCTCCTAAAATTCTAGGCCAAAACTAGGTCATTAAGCTAATAAACTCTCAAACTCGCCTCCTTGAGATACCGGGATACCCTCGGTATCCGATACCTCATCCTACGCTACACACCCCGCCTAAAACCGCTAAAACCTATGCTAGTACGTGTAAATATATACACATATACATAAAAACCTATCTCTAAATTCAAACCTAGGCAATTGCTCAAAAACCCCGCTCGAAACTCAATACCTTGGTGAGATACCTTGATATCTCAAGGTATTGGGATACTCTCCAATACCCCTCTAACTACACCTCTAGTTAGCTATCTAGGTATATAGATATATTCCTAGTTATTAATCTAGGCTAGAAAAAAAATATAACACACATATATATATATACACCTAGATATCTATATGCATATACATATATATTCACAACACATATACACATAACCCATATACCTTACCTTACCTATACATATATATATCTAGCTATAATACATATCTAGATATATGTATTTATATATATATACCTATAGATATAGATATATATCTATCTAACAATTTATCTAAATCTATCCATCTATCTAGCTAGCTAGCTATCCATCTATTTATCTAACTATCTACCTATCTATTTAACTATCTATCTATTTCACAATCTATCTATCTATTAATCTAGATACCTATTTATTTATATCTAGATAATTATCTATGTATCTAGATATCTATCTCTATCTATATATTTATCTAACTATCTATTTATATATATCTATCTAGATATCTAGTATCTATCCATCTAGATATCTACCTATCCATCTAATATCTATCTATCTAACCACCTATCTATTTATTCATCTATAACCCTATCTATCTATCAATCTAGCTATCTATTAATCTATTACTCCCTCTACCTCGCTACTTGCTACACGCTGCTGCTGCGAATGCTGCTGCTTACACTGCTACTGCTGCTGCTGCATTGCTGCTGAGCTGCTGCTGCTTGCTGCTGTTGTGCAGTGCACAACAACTGCTGCACACTGCTGTGGCTGCTGCCTGCCTCCCCCATCTCACTCTCACACACACACGACCACACACACAATCACATACAGACACACACACACACACCTATATACATATATATATACAATCTCGATATATGTATATACACACACTTATATATATAATCTAACACACACACACTAACATATATATCTACACACACATTAACATATAAACACACAAGCACACACACACACTAATACATATATAAACACATACCTATATATATATATATATATATATATATATATATATATATATATATATATATATATATATATATATATATATATTCACACATATCTATATATATATACAGACACACTAATATATATATATATATATATATATATATATATATATATATATATATATATATATATATATATATATATATACACATATACATATACACACTCACACACTCAAACATATATATATATACACTCACTCACACACACTCACTCTCACACACCCTCACACACTCACTCTCACACACACTAACACACACTCTCACAAACACTCACTAACACACTCACACAAACACTCACTAACACACTCACACACACACTCTCACTAATACACTCACACAAACACTCACTAACACACTCACATATACATAAAAACACACATACATATATATACATACATATATATATATATATATATATATATATATATATATATATATATATATATATATATATATATATATATATATATATATATATATATAAACACAACACACACACAACACACAACACAACGCACAACGCTCACAACGCTCACCAACGCACGCCCAACGGCCCCGACACGCACAAACACCTATAAATATATAAAATATAACCCGAAAACTCTAGCACACACTCCCCGATGCTAACCCAACGCGCGCACAAGCCCGAAACTAGAAAACCACGCCGAAATGGCCGTTCGGTCATTTCGACGAACACGCGGTGTGCGGTTCGGAAAACCTCCTGAAACGCACACCAAACCAACTCGGAATCGGCCCAAAATTTACCCACGGGTTCTAAATGATGTCTAGATCCTAGAAAAAATACTAACTCGTCGATTCTAGGTCCGTAGCGAAAACGCGTACGCACTTAGAACCGGCGACGACGAAAACCCCAAAAATGCCCAAAACGCCCGTTTCTCCGCGACACGACTTCACGTGTCCGAACGGAGACACGCACTAACCCTCAAGACACCCGACAACGTCTACCTAGGTCCGTTTAACCTAGGGCATACCCAAAATTGGGCCAATTTCGGATTTTACCCGAAATTGACACAAAACCTAGTGTCGAAGTCTCTAAACACAACCAAACTAGTTCCAACTTCCTCCCACGGGTAGCCCTAAGGTCTAGGAAGGTTCTAAACTATTAATTACACTACTTAAGAGTAATTACAAGGGGGAAAATTAGGGTTTACCTCTTGGGAGTTGGAATCCCAAGCCAAAGTTTCCAATCTACTAGAAATTACCTTCCTCAAGCTTCAAGCCTCCAAATCTAGCCTTCACTCCAAGTCTAGGCTCTAAACACCTAGGTTAGGGAAAATCATAAGGTTAGGGTTCACATAAAGAAGAAGGAATGGAAGAAGGGATGAAGAAAAATGGAGAGAACTTACTTGGAAGAAGGAAGAAGAAGTGGAGAAGAAGAAGAGAAAATGGGGGGGGGGGCTGCTTATGGTCGGGTGGGGGCTATGGGAAGGCCGGCCACACAATAAAAGGGTTCCCTAATGTCCAAAATACCCAAAATGCCCTCCACTCACTTGGGTTTGGGTTTCGGGTTCCAAAAGCACTCAAAGTAACTCCAAATCTCTCCAACTAACCCACTAAAAATATAATAAATATTCTAAACCCAAAAATAAGTCTCACAAGGGTGTGGGTTGGGTCGGACATGGGTCCACTAGGGTCTGACATGGGTCCAGGCTAGCCAAAACCCTAAAACAATCAATTAAAAAAATAATACAATCACTATTTAAATATAAATATAATTAAATATAAATAATACACAATTAACCAAAAAAAAATATATACCCGGCTCTGGAAATGGGGTGGTGACAAGCATATCCTCCTTAAAAAATTTTGTCCTCGAAATTTAGAGTCAATCGCACTCCCTCTAGGTCAAACCCCCAACAATCACAGTCAAGAAATTCTACCTAAACAACATGCAAGATCATGGTCCTACTGGTCGTGTTATCACAGTCTCAATCAGTGTCACTACACTATCTACCACAGCACAAAGAAAAGTCTAACAGGTACTAATAAAGCACACCACAAAGAATGGAAAGGACAGGAAGAAGAACAAAGAGACAGACCTGCTAACCCGACATCCGTAGCATCGGCCTCCTCGACCGTCAACGCATAAGCCCTGCCCTGCTGGGGTGTATCCCTCTGCTGGTGCGGGGCATGATGCTGTGCCACAAATGGCCTAGCTCCAACTCTCTGATCCTGTGCTCCACCCAATGGAGGTGCAGTGGGGCAATCTCGCATCTGGTGAAAGCGAATCCACAGAACAAACACACCTTCAGCCTCCTCCTACAAACATCCCAAGTGTGTCCTGCCTTCCTGCAGTAGGCACAAGTGGGCACCCTCTGATCCTGACCCTGCTGCGCTGCCTTCTGCACATAGGGACGTTTAGCCAGTCCCGTACTACCACTCGCACTGCCTGAATCATCCCTGCCTCTCGTGGACTTGAGCTCCAAGTCATCCTCTACTCTCTGAGCATCTCCTACTATCTGCTCAAAGGTTGCCTCACGGTCGCTCCTAGTCAAAGACTTGACCGCCATGACCAAGTCCTTGCGAAACTTTCTCACCTTTGCTGCCTCACTCATGCCCTCCACGAATCTGCCCAGACGGCAGAACTCTGCTGCGTACTCGTCCACCATCATGCTCCCCTGGACGAGTGCCTCAAACTGGCTCTCCAAAGCACTGAGCGCCACATCTGGGAAAAACTTCTTCTTAAAAAGCCTCTTGAAAGCCTTCCAAGTAAGTCCTTGTGCCGCGATCCTCGTATCTGTGCGATACCATATTAAAGCGAGGTCGAACATCTGACTGCCCGCTGCCTCTATCTACATGCTGTCTGGAATCTGTGCCAGCCTGAAGATGCCCTCGATCTGCTCTATCCAGTCATCCGCGTACAGGATCCCTTCTGTACCCCGAAACTCCTTGGGCCGCATCCTTTGGAAGTCAATGATGCTGCCCGGCCTCGGGCGCTGAATCTGATCTGCCTGTGGCTGAATCTGTGCCACTCTATCCACTGCCGTCATGGCCACCTGGTGGGCGTTCTCAATGCCCAGCCTCATCACATCCACCTGACGGTGCTGCGCGTCCATCATCTCCCTAAAGAACGCAAACAACTGCACGGCATCTACTGGTGCAGGAAGTGGTGGAGGAACCACCGAAACGACTGGGGAAGTCCTCGGATCGACAAGTGAAGGAGGATCCCCGAGAGAAACAGATGCTCCCTCAACCGCAGGAGTGGTGAGTGGAGCGGTAGCAGCTGCCTAAATACGAGCTGGACGAGAGGTAGCAGACCTCTCAGTGGCAACTGCTAGAACGGTATGATGAGATCGTGTCTTCGGAGGCATCCTGAACACAGATCAAAAGAAGTCAATACGGTGCAAGATACGATATCATCAAATAAGGACAGTAATATTTCAAAAGAAGCAAATTCAAAATAATTAGATTGGAATTGTTCCTAGTCATGATTGAGTACACTCTCATCCTAGATCCTAGATCCTATAGCAGGCTCGCAGCAGTACAACTAAATTATTGTACCACCACGACATCGCACTAATTGCGAATCGAGACCTGCATGGGGCCGCCACCAAAAACGTGTCACGACCCGCACCCGAAAAATCGGACATGAGTCGTGGGTACGTCCAGCCTACGCCGCAGCATCGGCGGTAGAACGCTGTCTAGGTCAACTATCTAGCTAACAATCTCACGCAATCAATATATAACCTGTCAAGATCTCAACTCCAAACGGAGGAGCAATATCATAATGATAATCAAGTACTCAATCACGAATCTAAGCACGATAAGATAACAAAGAAGACTAACAGCTACCAAGTCTAACCAACATCAACTACTACAACAACCACAACATCAATAATAATAATACAACATCCAAAATAATATACAATACAAGGTCTCAATCCAAAACCGGAGACAAATCCGGTGCTAAAAGCTAATAAAATCAATAACAAGGTCCTAGTGATCCCGGCTACCACCCGAAAATTACTCCTAAACTAGAGGGTCCCTGTCTGCACCATTGACAGGCTCAGGTCCATAAAACGTCGGACACCAATCCTCCGGATACTCTGGAAAAAATATGTCCAGTCAGGACTGGAGCAAGTACACCTCTAACAGCAATTCCAGTTAAATGATAAAAACTATAAAACAGTTATAACAAGTAGCAAGGAGAATAAAATAAAGTATGGAGCAAGAAATATATATATGTCACTGGTGCATAAAAGTAAAGATGCATGAATATCAGAAGCAAGATAGTAATAACTGCAAGATACAAGAAATCTAAACTAAGATCAAGTATGTACACAAGAACGTGTAGTGGGTCCAGCATGAAATACATGTAGTGAGTCAAGTCCAGAAATATGTAAGTGAGACCAACAAGAAATGCAAGAGAGTCCAGACTATAAAGAATGAACTCGGTGTCTTTGAAATACTTGTTTCAATATGTAAACGGCTAGGGGTAAGTACGGCTCACCGCGCACTGGGTGCGCGACTGCTATCATTCCAGATTAGACCAGAGGGGGTGATTCCTGATAATTCCAGATAGGAATGTTTACATGTCTACTCGAGTATTTCCCCGCCCCGACTAGTACAAGTGAATCCAAGACCCGACACATAAATCAAGTATGAGTCCAGCCTGAAATATGAGTGATGCCTGTAGTAATGCCTGTAAGTGATGCCAGTAGTGATTCCAGAATAGAGGCCAGAAACATAAAATATACGTGTCACAAGTAAATGAATCCAGAAATACCAGTCAGTGTCTCGTGTTGTGCCAGAATAATCAGATGATACTATACTAGAAGCTGAATCATAATAATCATCAGATAATGAAAACTATCAGAGAATGTACTCGCTTGACGTCCTGAGCAACTGGCGATCCGAACTGGTATCGCAAGGACCTATTACGAAAAGCAAGATTAAACAGATTTCTAATGAGTTAAACAGATATAAAATAACTAAAAATAGGCTTCTAGGGTCGTTCTAGGTCAAACGGGTCAAACCGGTAAAATCTGGGTCAAAAAGTCAACTCTGGGTCCAAAAGTCAACCTTGGGTCAAAACTAGGTCAAAAGTTGACTTTGGCAGTCAACCGAGTCAATCACGGTCAACTCTAGGTCAAACTAGGGTGCTCCTAAAATTCTAGGCCAAAACTAGGTCATTAAGCTAATAAACTCTCAAACTCGTCTCCTTGAGATACCGGGATACCCTCGGTATCCGATACCTCACACTACGCTACACACCCCGCCTAAACCCGCTAAAACCTATGCTAGCACGCATAAATATATACACATATACATAAAAACCTATCTCTAAACTCAAACCTAGGCAATTGCTCAAAAACCCCGTTCGAAACTCAATACCTTGGTGAGATACCTTGATATCTCAAGGTATTGGGATACTCTCCAATACCCCTCTAACTACACCTCTAGTTAGCTATCTAGGTATATAGATATATTCCTAGTTATTAATCTAGGCTAAAAAAAAAAATATAACACACATATATATATACACACCTAGATATCTATATGCATATACATATATATTCACAACACATATACACATAACCCATATACCTTACCTTACCTATACATATATATATCTAGCTATAATACATATCTAGCTATATGTATTTATATATATATACCTATAGATATAGATATATATCTATCTAACAATCTATCTAAATCTATCCATCTATCTATCTAGCTAGCTATCCATCTATTTATCTAACTATCTACCTATCTATTTAACTATCTATCTATTTCACAATCTATCTATCTATTAATCTAGATACCTATTTATTTATATCTAGATAATTATCTATGTATCTAGATATCTATCTCTATCTATATATTTATCTAACTATCTATTTATATATATATATCTATCTAGATATCTAGTATCTATCCATCTAGATATCTACCTATCCATCTAATATCTATCTATCTAACCACCTATCTATTTATTCATCTATAAACCTATCTATCTATCTATCAATCTAGCTATCTATTAATCTATTACTCCCTCTACCTCGCTACCTGCTACACGCTGCTGCTGCGAATGCTGCTACTTACACTGCTACTGCTGCCGCTGCCTAGCTGCTGCTGCATTGCTGCTGCTGTGCAGCTGCTGTGCAGTGCACAGCAGCTGCTTCACACTGTTGTGGATGTTTCCTGCCTCCCCCATCTCACTCTCACACACACACACAATCACATACAGACACACACACACACCTGTATACATATATATACAATCTAGATATATGTATATACACACACTTATATATATAATCTAACACACACACACTAATACATATATAAACACATACCTATATATATATATATATATATATATATATATATATATATATATATATATTCACACATATCTATATATATATACACACACACTAATATATATATATATATATATATATATATATATATATATATATATATATATATATATATATATATACATATACACTCACACACTCAAACATATATATATATACACTCACTCACACTCACTCACCCTCACACACTCACTCTCACTCTCACACATACTAACACACACTCTCACACACCCTCACACACACACACTAACACACACTCTCACAAACACTCACTAACACACTCACACAAACACTCACTAACACACTCACATATACAAAAAAACACACATACATATATAAATAAATATATATATATATAGAAACACACACACAAATATATATATACATATATATATATATATATATATATATAAACACAACACACACACAATACACAACACAACGCACAACGCTCACCAACGCACGCCCAACGGCCCCGACACGCACAAACACCTATAAATATATAAAATATAACCCGAGAACTCTAGCACACACTCCTCGATGCTAACCCAACGCGCGCACAAGCCCGAAACTAGAAAACCACGCCGAAATGGCCGTTCGGTCATTTCGACGAACACGCGGTGTGCGGTTCGGAAAACCTCCTGAAACGCACACCAAACCAACTCAGAATCGGCCCAAAATTTATCCACGGGTTCTAAACGATGTCTAGATCCTAGAAAAAATACTAACTCGTCGATTCTAGGTCCGTGGCGAAAACACGCACGTACTTAGAACCGGCGACGACGAAAACCCCAAAAATGCCCGAAACGCCCGTTTCTCCGCGATAGAACTTCACGTGTCCGAACGGAGACACGCACTAACCCTTAAGACACCCGACAACGTCTACCTAGGTTCGTCTAACCTAGGTCCGTCTAACCTAGGGCATCATCCAAAATTGGGCCAATTTTGGATTCTAACCGAAATTGACACAAAATCTAGTGTCGAAGTCTCCAAACACAACCAAACTAGTTCCAACTTCCTCCTACGGGTAGCCCTAAGGTCTAGAAAGGTTCTAAACTATTAATTACACTACGTAAGAGTAATTACAAGGGAAAAAAATTAGGGTTTACCTCTTGGGAGTTGGAATCCCAAGCCAAAGTCTCCAATCTACTAGAAATTACCTCCCTCAAGCTCCAAGCCTCCAAATCTAGCCTTCACTCTAAGTCTAGGCTCTAAACACCTAGGTTAGGGAAAATTATAAGGTTAGGGTTCACATAAAGAAGAAGGAATAGAAGAAGGGATGAAGAAAAATGGAGAGAACTTACTTGGAAGAAGGAAGAAGAAGGAAGAAGAAGTGGAGAAGAAGAAAAAGTGAAGAAGAAGAAGAAGAAGAGAAAATGGGGGGGGGGGGGGGGGGGGCTACTGCTTATGGTCGGGTGGGGGCTATGGGAAGGCCAGCCACACAATAAAAGGGTTCCCTAATGTCCAAAATACCCAAAATGCCCTCCACTCACTTGGGTTTGGGTTTCGGGTTCCAAAAGCACTCAAACTAACTCCAAATCTCTCCAAACTAACCCACTAAAAATATAATAAATATTCCAAACCCAAAAATAAGTCTCACAATGGTGTGGGTTGGGTCGGACATGGGTCCACTAGGGTCTTACATTGGTCCAGGCTAGCCAAAATCCTAAAACAATCAATTAAAAAATAATACAATCACTATTTAAATATAAATACAATTAAATATAAATAATACACAATTAACCAAATAAAGAAATATACCCGGCTCTGGAAATGGTGTGGTGACAAGTTTACATTTGATGCGCCTCTAGGCTACTTGGTTTGCATTACAAAAAGAAAACTCAAAAGGCAGGGCGCGCTCCATCAGATAGTCCTCGCCGTTCATATATTACGCCCTTGTATAGATTGAACGTCCACGCCTCCAAAATAAATTGACTTCAACTATACTTCAAAATAGAAGGGTTTCTAATGCTTTCTCGTCTATCCACTAGCATTGCACCGCCTGAGTGCCTGAAATAGTTGCCTACAACGTACGTCAGTACTTAGTTGTACTGGTGAGCGGGACGAACCCATTCGACTAAATCAACACTAGCTTATTAGGGGCGAGTATGCATTAAGATGATCTTTCTATAGAGAACTAAGTGAATTCAGTTCATATCAGTTACATGTTTTGATAGGAATGAAAATAACATTGAATCCATCAAGTACATCGGTTGCTTACTCAACCGATGTGCGCCTTCCCTGCAACGAAACACAAGTATACTTACCATTTACACAAGCCAATAAATTAGCATGTGTTCTATTTTATGCGGTCATTGGTGTAATCGACACCATAGGGACTTATCCAAAGTATTGCGGCACGCCCTGTCAGCCCGGGTAGCAAGCCCTGCTGAATGTCCCACAATGTATCGCGACTAGCACGATCAAATATTTCTCCCAGGTCGATACAGTTCCAGTGCCCCGGAATACCGTTTCGAGGAAATGCCAAACCTTGTGCACAAGTTATCCCAGACCATGCAAATGCATGAACAATTCATATATCATACAATACATGAAATAAAACAGAAGAAGTAAAGCAGCAATATATATACTTATGCAGTAGTTCATATTTTCTCAAGCCGTGTTCCGATTTTGGTATCCAGTGAGTCCAAACTCTATCCGAGGTACCAGGCCGCAACCAATAACCAAATTTCTTTATAAAGAATCTCGTGTTTATAAGGTGTGCAAGCATATAATAAGTTAGTCTATAATCCCATGTTCCTTTCTTAGTGGCTAGCATGCATTATGGTTAAGGATTTCCTAGGCATTCAGCTGGGCATCATCGATTGAACGTTTGAAACATTAGAGATGTAGACATGAAGAAGTAGGAAAGAAGGGTTCGAACCACTCACAGGTTAAGGGAAAGTGCTGAAAGAAGGAGTCCCGCCTAGCGAGGATCAAATGTCAGTTACGCGGACCTGCAACAGCACGAGCACCGAGTTAGAATCCTTTGCCTATCCTTCCTGTCAAACTTCCCAAGAATTAAATCTCCAAACGAGAAAGCCAACTAGGAAAATCAAGCAAATCAAAAGCAACACCAAATCAAAATCCCAAAGCGACATCAAGAAAAACCAAGCAACAAAGCACGAAAACTATTGGACTTGTTTCAATAGAGGCCTATCCATGAGTTGGAAAGGATCATCGTATTTCGTCCATGGCGAAAAGATGCCGAAGATATAAACTCCCAACTACGACTCAGACAGACTAGCCACAAGCCCAATTATATAGTGCACATCCAGACCCTGACCCTAACCCTACCCCTGGCCACTCGTCGACCACCCTGATCCCTCGCCGTCGTCGTCGCCGTGCCGAAGCAGCTCCGGAGCGCCGTCGCAATCACCTCCCGCGAGTTGTACGCAGCAGCAGCAGCAGCATCCTTCCCCGCGAGCCCATCTTTGAGGTACAAGAACGCCCTCCTCGCTCGATCATTTTAGGAGCTTTTTGTCCGTATACATTCGCAATATGAAGGCCATCAAACTCCTTCAAGAAGTTTGAATTTGGATGATCTATATTAGGATAAATTCGAACCGAAAGTTGGTCAAAAAACCTGCATTTCGAACAATTTTGAAACTGTCCAAACACCTATATTTTGAGGGCTATAACTCTCAACCCGCGAGACCAAACTGAGTTATTCTTTTTCTTGTGTAACTAAAACATAACCAAGATTATATCCCTTCAAATAGTTTTATTTATTTATGTTTTAATTTTAATTTATTCTCCGTTGAATGTGAGGAAAAAACTTATTTTTAAAATACTAAAATCTTTGATACGGGGTGCGTTTTGCCAAACGAGGCCACATCGTCGCATGAGGATTGCAAAAAATGGTACAAAACGTAAACGCAGACATATGAACTTTTGTGGAATTCGATTTGGACGTGTGCACGCCGGAATCAACGCGTATCCGTCAAAAAATACCGTATCGGCCTATTCTGACACATTGCCATAACTTTGTGTGTACTCGTCAATTTGCAACAAAACTTTGTCATTGGATTCGCAGTGTTACCCTGGTCCTGTGACCCAAGTTTGATTCGAATCTGAGAACATTGACGAAATACCGTTTTATGGGCCCCACGGTTCCACATGACGGGCAATTTCGTGATTGGCTCATCGGAATCCATTTCTGGATATTCTGTTGGGTTCATATCGTCATTCTAGAATCGTAGACACTAAGTTTAATAAATTTGGAGAACTTTGTCTCTGGCACATTTTTCGGTACGAAGTGGGCTACATGTGGACCCCATTTTGACCCAAAACTATCAATTTTGCCCATGTATCCAAATTAGACTTATGGATAGTCAATCCTAGCTATTTCAAGTATTCTGAGAACATTGGTGATGTTTGTTTTAGTATCCGGAGGTGTACGTGCAGATTCTATTTTCCCAGGAGTAGTTGACGGAGTTCAGAACCCAAACAAGTGTACCTTGCCAAACTTGCAGTAGGTCCTGTTAAATTATCTGCTTGTGTTTCTTTCCATATATATATATATATTCTTCTGATATTCCTGCTCAACCTAGGACCGTGAGACGTTGCTTAACATCCGAACAAGATTCAGGTGTCGACGCCGTACGCGAAGTCGTGTAACGTCACTTAGGGAGTTAATTCCACGACCTGATTTTTACGTGCTTGCTTTACCAAGTATGCAATACCGTAGGATACTTGACACTATTTTATGTGACATAATCTTTCTTGAGTTATTCATGGTAATTCTGTATAGGCTTACATGATTCGTGATATAAGACTTGCATATTATATAGATATTATTATGACTCGTTGTACTAGCTAGAGGTCATGATCTTGCGTGTTATGGACATGAGATATTGTTGACATGAGACATGAGGTTACATTGGGTGGGGAGAGACACACATGCTACAGGCTGATTATGTTATATATATACTATGTTACTGGAGGTGCTTTAGTCTCTATACCAAAGCTTGGCACATTTACTGGTCCTACGAGATACTACTTGCTGCTATGGGTTCTCCGACACAGAGCCTGTAGTTGTGAGCACCCTAATTTTTATTTAGGGTTAGTTCGATAATTAATAATTATTTATTTTATTTTAAATATTTATTCGATAATTTAATTAAACTTTGGAAACCAACCACCATGGTTTTAAGATCTTGAGTGCAACCCTAGCCTTTTCCTTCCAACCAACCTAGCATGCTCGACTTAGACGAGTCAAATTAGGCTCCTGCCGTGACTGTCACTCACAAATTCGCAATCACATGCTTTGTTTTGGTCGCACAATTTTTGTGACATAATTACAAGGAAACGATGATTAATTAACCCTTTTGTAGTGGCGTACGATTTTAACACGCCACCCCAACCCATTGCTTCCAACTAAATCCATACTATGAGCCTAACTGGTCATATTACGCACATGACACTCGAGTTGCGTTATCTGAACCCCCAAATGCTTCCAATTAATATTAAGTAGAAAATAGAATTTATGGATTTATTTAAATAATTAAATATTCATTAATATTTAGTAAATATCTTTTGAATTAATATGAATTGGGTTGTAAATTATTTGTTGGAAGAAATATAAATTTTCTAGAATTTTTTTCAAGTACCTAACTATTTTTGGAAATTTCTATATATAATATTGAATAAAATAAATAAAGAAAAAAAAATACCTAACTAAACTACCTTACCCGCTAACCTAACCCAGACCCCAACCCATGGCTAGTTCCCTTCCCATCTACTTATGCATACATATATAAATATATATAGCATGTGTACATACATAAAACCATAAACCTAACCCTAGAGAATACCACCTCCACCATCACCCACGCCTCCACCCTCCAGGCGACACCCACGCCGGACCCCGACCACCCAGGCGGCCACCCCCGGCCATTCGTCGACCACTCTGGTCCCTCGCCGCCGCCGTCGTCGCGCCGAAGCAGTGCCAGAGCGCCGCCGCAGTCACCTCCCGCGCGAACAGCAGCAGCAGTAACATCCAACCTGCGAGCCCATCTTTGAGGTACGAGAATGCCCTCCTCGCTCGATCATTTTATGAGCTTTTTATCCGTATGCATTCGCAATATGAAGGCCATCAAACCCCTTCGATAAGTTTGAATTTGGATGATCTATATTAGGAGAAATTTGAACCAAAAGTTGGTCCAAAAACCTGCGTTTCGAACAATTTTAAAAATGTTCAAATACCTATATTTTGAGGGCTATAACTCTCAACCTGCGCAAATTGAGTTATTCTTTTTCATGTGTAATGACAACATAACCAAGATTAAATTCCTTCAAATAGTTCTATTTATTTATGTTTTAATTTTAATTTATTCTGCGTTGAAAGTGACAAAAAAATTATTTTTAAAGAACCAAAAATCACCGATACGGGGTGCGTCCCGCCAAATGAGGCCACGTCATCGCGTGCGGCTTGCACCGAATGGTGCGTAACATGAACGCATATGTGTGGGCTTTCATGAAACTTGATTTGGACGTGTGTGCACGCCGGAATTAACGCATATTCGCCGATAAATACCGTATCGGCCTATTCCGACACCTCGCCATAACTTCGTGTGTACTTGTTGATTCGAACGAACTTATGCCATTGGATTCACAACGTTACGCTGGTCACGTAACCCAAGTTTGGTTCGAATCTGAGAACGTTGACGAAACACCGTTTCGTAGGCCCCACGGTTCCACATGCCGGGCGATTTCGTGATCGTCTCATCGAAATCCAGTTTTGGACATTCCGTTGGGTTCGTATCATCGTTTTGGACTCGTAGACACTAAGTTTGAAGAATTTGGAGAACTTTATCTTTGACACATTTTTGGTGCTAGTGGGCCACATGTGGATCCCGCTTTGACCCAAAATCCTGTGTCCAAATTGGACGTATGGGTAGTCAATCCTAGTTATTTCAAGTATTCTGAGAATATTGGTAATATTTTTTTAAGCTTTCGGAGGTGTACGTGCAGATTCTACTTTCCCAAGAGTAGTTGACGGAGTTCAGAACACAGGTAAGTGTACCTTGCCAAACTTGCAGTAGATCATGTTATATTATCTGCTTGTGTTTTTTTTGTTTATATATATTCTTGTAATGTGCCTGTCACGCCCCGATTTTTGCTAAATCGATAATCGTCCCCCGGGTGTGATGCCGTGCACGCGTAAGGCACACGTGCACAAGGCCTAGGCATAATGATATACTTTAGAACAAATGCAACAGAGTACGCAAATAAGATATCACACTTTGAGATATAGAAAATTTCTTTTTATTGATAATGAACATCTGTTTACAGACTCTTGACCCAAAAGTAATAAAGATGCTGCATGGGCTTATAACTTGGACGCAAAATAAGATAGTCGATCCATAAATTACATCCCTTATTAATATTTCAAAAGCACAAAATACCCAGGGTGCGAGTCAGCACCATCGCCTAGGAGCTTCAAAAAGGAAGTGCAAGCTCCTTTCTTGAATATGTACTTGGGCTCCAAAAGTCACAACACGAATGCGCCTGATCAAGGAAGGGTTGGAGAAAGCTTCAGTTCCTCGCCGCGTCGCCTCGGCTCGGGGAACCTGCTGCAACGAGGGTCAGTACTTCAAAAAGTACCGATGAGGGCGAGCTAACCCAACATACCAAATCAACATCGTATTCATGTGAACATGCATCATTTTTATTATGTGATCTTTCTATCTTGCCTTAGTTCAATTCTTTATATGCGATAGAATGGAATGACATAACAAAATGTGCCACCGTTCGGTGACTTTACCTGTACCGTCTGAACCACCTGTATAAAACTTACCATGAACTTTCCTGCCACGAAGACATAGTTAGTCTGCACAGTTTAAATATACATAAAGATCACTGTCTGGACTAGTCATCATGGACCATGGTCTGGGTAGACGGCGATGCTTGCAGCGCAGGTAGCGAGCCCCGCTACAAACTCCTGCCTCACCCGTTCTAAGTTTCTAGCACGACTATCTGATGTTCTGCCCGGGACGAATCGGCCCCGGTGCCCCGACGATCGTTCGCAGGAACCAAGACCCTTGTGCACAAGATTATCCATGACCATTGATGATCTGAACACTAAGTTAACATACGAAGCATTTCAAAGATCAATATGAACGGAACTGCTTTAGCACAATACGATGGCATAGTCTACTGGTTGTTATGATCAATTCATAAGTTATGTACTATCCATTGAGAAGTCATAGATGAATAAGTTCTAACTACAACTGAACACAAAATAGTTATATGTATAACGGACATGCACGCATCAATATGATCGCATAGAATTCTGTATGACAAACATTATAAGTATTTCCAGTCTACTTCTTCATTATTCTGACTCAATTTTATTGTTTTGGTATCGTTTGATCGAATGCACAAATGAGTCAATTTATTAAGAATGAATACTTGTAAGAAGGGCGCTAATCGAAGTAAAGCCACTCACTAGTTGGTGAACGGGGAGAGAGAAGGGGAGATCTTCAAGACTCTGCTCGCGCGTCGCTACACGATCACTTGCACGCACTAACAGATGATCAATATCTCCTGCTTCAGTCTTCAAAGGTTCGATACGAAATATGAAATAAGAAATCCTAAGAACGAAGATAATAAAATCCATCGAAACCGTTTAAGAAAATGCAAGTCACAAAACCAACAAGAAAGCAACCAAGCGGCATCAAAAACAGACAAGAAAACCAGCACAATGGAAAGGCCTCTCTCGACTCTGCCGTCGAGTCCTTCCTTAAGGCACGATCCATTGAATGTGAGACCTGATTATGAAGAAACCAATCCATAACGAGGAAAAAATCTTGATTCAATCTGTCCTGATCGAACGATACCAAGTATTTCTTAGCCGCACTCCCCGAATAGGGAGAACAGGGTACTACATCTTAACCAACTAATAAAATTTTCGTCCTCGAAACTTAGGAATAATACTTACCCCTAAGGGATAACGAGGAAAACTTTTCCTTCATGTCCGACTCGAGTTCCCAGGTCGATTCCTCGACCGAGTGATTCCGCTAAAGAATGCGCACTAGCGAGACTGCCCGATTCCGTAACTGCTTCTCTTTTCGATCTAAGATCTGAACGGGCTCTTTCGCGTATAATAAGTCAGCCTGCAGATCCAGTTGACCGAAGTCTACCACGTGGTTCGGGTCATGCACATACTTTCTAAGCTGTGATTTATGAAAATATCATGCACATCTGACAGGGCTGGCAGCAATACAATTTGATAGGCAACCGAAGTGACTCGTTTGAGAACTTTGAACGGCCCAACAAATCTCGGACTTAACTTCCCTTTTAATCCAAATCGCATGACTCCTTACATGGGCGAGACCTTTAAAAATATATGATCACCTTCCTGAAACTCGAGGGGTCGATGACGAATGTCGGCATAGCTCTTCTGCCGGCTTTGTGCTACTTTTAGTCGCTCTCGGATCAACCGAACCTTTTGGACTGTTTGTTCAACCAGTTCCGGTCCAAGGATTTGCCGCTTCCCAACTTTATCCCAGCAGATCGGAGACCTACACTTTCGCCCATAGAGAGCCTCGTACGGAGCCATTTGGATGCTGGACTGATAACTGTTGTTGTATGCAAATTCGGCCAACCGTAGGTAGACGTCCCAACTTGACTTCGAATCGATTACGCAGAGGCGCAATATGTCTTCTAGTACCTGATTCACCCGTTCTGTTTGGCCGTCTGTTTGAGGATGGTAGGCTGAGCTGAACTTCAACTTGGTCCCCATCGCTGACTGAAGGCTTTCCCAGAAACGTGATAGTAATCGTCCGTCCCGATCTAATATTATGGAAGCTGGCACTCCGTACAGCCAAACTATCTCATCAAGGTAGGTCTGGGCAAGGCTATCGGTGCTCCAAGTAGTTTTGATGGCAATAAAGTGCGCTAACTTGGTTAACCGGTCGACGATGACCCAGATTGCGTCGTTCCTCCATTGCATCTTCGGCAAGCCAACAATAAAGTCCATACTTATGTGCTCCCACATCTATTCCGGTATAGCAAGATTCTGCATTTCTCCGCCCGGTTTCTGATGTTCTGCTTTCACCCTCTGACAGGTTATGCATTGCGATACGAATAGCGTCATATCATTCTTTATGCCGTGCCACCAGAAAATAGTGCGAAGATCTCTATACATTTTCGTGCTCCCGTGATGGATCGTATAGGTTGCATAGTGAGCTTCCGCAAGGATTTCCTTTCTGATTTTTGAGTCATTAGGGACGCATAGCCTTCCCTTAACTCGCAACACTCCATTCTCATCTACTGCAAAGTCTTTCGCCTTCCCCGCTATAATCTGCTCATGCATTTTTCTTAGGAATGGATCGTCCCTCTGAGTAGATGTGACCCTCTATAACAGGTTGGGTACGAATCGCATCTGAGCAACCCGTGCACCGCGATACCGAATTCAGAGTTCGATGCCCATCTCCTCTAAGTCCCTTTGTAACCTGCGATCAATGGACAGGGATCCCGCAAAGATCCGACTTAACGCATCTGCTACCACATTTTCCTTGCCAGGTCTGAAGTCAATTGTCAAGTCATAATCTTTTATTAATTCTAGCCAGCGCCGCTGTCGTAGGTTGAGGTTCGTTTGGGTGAATAGGTACTTTAAACATTTATGATCGGTATAAATTCGGCAAGCCACTCCATAAAGGTAGTGTCGCCACAATTTTAGCCCGAACACAATTGTCGCTAGCTCCAGGTCATACATACTTCTCATACTTTTTCAGTTGCCTGGAAGCGTAGGCTATCACCCTATCCTGCTGTATAAGTACACACCCCAAGCCCTGCCCTGACGCGTCGCTGAATATTTGGAATCCCGAGGTCTCGTCTAGTAGTGCAAGTAACGGGACAGAGGTGAGGCGATGCTTTAACTCTTCAAACGAGGCTACACAGTCGGCGGACCACTCAAACGCGAATCCCTTCTATGTGAGGCGAGTCAGAGGTGATGCTAATTTGGAAAATTCCTTCACGAATCGCCTATAGTAGCCCGTTAGCCCAAGGAAGCTTCGAATCTCACTGACGGATGCAGGCCGCTTCTACTCGACGATGGCTTCAACTTTCTTTGGACCGACTGAAATACCTCCTGCAGAAATGATGTGCCCGAGGAAAGATACACTAATCAGCCAAAATTCGTACTTACTCAGTTTTGCATATAACTTGTTGTCTCGAAGAGTCTGTAACACGGTCTGCAAGTGCTCTGCATGTTCTTTCCTATTCTTCAAATACACCAAGATATCATCAATGAATACTACTACAAATTTATTAAGATACGGTCGGAACGCACGGTTCATTAAGCCCATAAAGGCGGCAGGGGCATTGGTTAATCCGAATGGCAATACCAAAAACTCATAGTGGCCGTAGCAAGTGCGAAAGGCTTATTTTGGCACGTCGTCTGGTTTAATCCTGAGTTAATGGTAACCCGAGCGAAGATCGATTTTCGAGAATACCGTTGCACCTTGCAGTTGATCGAAGAGGTCATCTATCATGGGAAGGGGATACTTGTTTCGAACAGTGGCTTTATTTAATTCACGATAGTCGATCCAGAGCCGCATCGAGCCATCATTTTTCTTTACAAACAATACAGGCGCACCCCACGGAGACACGCTCGGACGAATATACCCATGATCTAGCAATTCTTGCAACTGAATCTTTAACGCTTTTAGTTCTGTCGGGGCCATTCAATACGGAGTCTTGAAAATTGGTCGAGTCTCTAAAAATGTATCAATAGTGAACTCTATCTCTCGAATGGGCGGCATGTCGGGCAACTCGTCGGGAACACATCAGAAAAATCCACCACAACGGGAATAGACTCAATGTTTGCGCAATCTCTCTACGTGTCTCAAACGGACGCCAAGTACCCTTCGCAGCCGGAATGTATCATCTGTCGAGTAGATATTGCAGAGATCACCATGCAGGCATTCAGCGCTCTCGAATGTGGACTTCACGCATAGCAAAATTCGATCTCGCCAGGTAGACAAAACACGACTTTCTTTTTTGCACAATCAATGCTAGCCGAGCAAGCGCCGAGCAAGCGCCGAGCCAATCCATCCCCAGAATGATGTCGTAGTCCTTAATGTCTAAGACTATCGCATATAGTGATAATTTTTCCCCCGATGTAAATGTTACCTTCATGATAGACTAAATGAGCCGGCAAATCCACGCCCGATGGAGTACGGACGCTAAGGTTTAGGCCTAGCGGTGTTATAGGAAATGTGTTCTCGGCGACAAAATCCGTCGCAATAAAACTATGTGTGGCACCAGAATCAAACAATACTCATGCAGGTACATTATTGAAAAGTAATATACCTGACACCATCGTATTTGATGCGAACGCATCTTCTCAAGTCAAAGCATAGACTCGACCCTAAGCGTTCTGCGGTGTCGCCTGGTTCGCTCGAGGTGATTGACCCTGATTCTGGGATGGACGATTCTGCTGCTGGAAACGGCACGGAGGAGGATCGTTGGGGCGATCCCGACAATCTCAAGCAACGTGGCCCAACTTACCACAAATGAAACATCCCCCCTTTCGAATGCGACATTCGTTGATGTGGTGTCCTGGCCTGTGGCAGTAGGCACAAGGTTGCCCCCGATTCTTCCCTGGATCTGAGTCCTGAGAGCCGCCGTTATTGTGGCACCTATGCGCATTGTTACCACCTGTGTTGCTAGGGCACTTGTGATTGGAATTTTGCACAGCGCCGGTACAAACTGGGGGGTACTGCGGCTCTAGGAAAAGGGCATGGTTTAGGGACTCTCGCATGGTACGGTACTGAGAAACGACGACGTGGGCACGAATAGAAGGTCACAGTCCTATATCAAACCTTCATGCTCGACTCTCGGCATCGCAGAGATGAAACTTAGCAAATTTTACAAGTCTGTTGAATTCTGAGGTGTACTGCCGCACTGTTATGTTTCCTTGCTGCAGATGTGTGAATTCGTCTTCTTTCTCGCGGCGGATGACGGTGGAAGATACTCCTCCTCGAACGTCTTACGGAACACGGACCAAGAGATAGTCGTCCTGCCACCTTCACTAATTATAGCTTATTTATGCACATCCCACCAATCATGTGCGTTTGAACAGAGCTGAAGCTGAGCGCAAGCGACTCTCTTTGTTTCGTCCATGCGAAGCACTTCGAAGTGGTCTTCTAACTCAACCAGCCAATCCAACGCCACGGAGGGGTCCTCAGTCCCCTTAAAGGTAATATGACATATCTTTTTAAACTCAGATATTTGCAGGATGTGACGCTTTTCGTCTGAGGGCAGAGGTTCCAGAGAGTCCTGAGGTCCCGCGGTATCGGCTACAACTGGCACTGCCGCGGTGGCCGCTGATGCAGAATGGTTGCTGGCGACGAGCGTCATCATAATCGTTTACAAGGTATCTATTTGCTTCTGCTGTGCTTCGGCCTAAGTCCGCTGCGCCAGAAATTGAGCCTCAATCCGGGACTCGAATTGGTTCTGTCGTAATTCGGCTTGCCTCTGCTGCGTTTCCATCAAACCCATCATCCGTTCGAACGGATCAACAGACGGTGCGGCAGCTGGACTTCCTGAGCTGCCCAATGTGCCTGAACTGCTCCCTTGTACTTGCTCCACCATCTGCGCTTGTGCACCCGGTTCGGAGGCCGTTCCTTGACAGAAAAGTAACTTGTATTAGTCTCAAAATATATTATAGACTCACTGTATGGAACGTATCTCATTTTGGCCAAGCGAATTCGAGGGTTCGACTGGGAGGGACGGTCATTTCAAGAAAACTCCTTTGACACGAAGGTCAAAGGATCTGAAGCCATGCTCTGATACCAATATGTCACACCCTGATTTTCGCTAAATTGATAATCGTCCCCCGGGCGTGATGCCGTGCACACATAAGGCGCGCGTGCACAAGGCCCAGGCATAATGATATACTTTAGAACAAATGCAACAGAGTACGCAAATAAGATATCATACTTTGAGATATAGAAAAGTTATCTTTATTGATAATGAACATCTGTTTATAGACTCTTGACCCAAAAGTAATAAAGATATCGCACGGGCTTACAACTTGGACGCAAAATAAGATAGCCAATCCATATATTACATCCCTTACTAATATTTCAAAAGCATAAAACACCTTGGGTGCGAGTCAGCACCATCGCCTAGGAGCTTCAAAAGGGAAGTACAAGCTCCTTTCTTAAATATGTACTTAGGCTCCAAAAGTCACAACACGAACGCACCTGATCAAGGAAGGGTTGGAGAAAGCTTCAGTTCCTCGCTGCGTCGCCTCTGTTCGGGGAACCTGCTGCAACGAGGGTCAGTACTTCAAAAAGTATCGGTGAGGCCGAGCTAACCCAACATACCAAATCAATATTGTATTCATGTAAACATGCATCATTTTTTATTTTGTGATCTTTCTATCTTGCCTTAGTTCAATTCTTTATATGCGATAGAATGGAATGACATAACAAAATGTGCCACCGTTCGGTGACTTTACCTGTACCATCTGAACCACATGTATAAAACTTACCATGAACTTTCCTGCCACGAAGACATAGTTAGTTTGCACAGTTTAAATATACATAAAGATCACTGTCTGGACTAGCCGTCATAGACCATAGTCTGGATAGACGACGATGCTTGCAGCGCAGGTAGCGAGCCCCGCTACAAACTCCCGCATCACCCGTGCTAAGTTTCTAGCACGACTATCTGATTTTCCGCTCGGGACGAATTGGCCCTGGTGCCCCGGCAACCGTTCGCAGGAACCAAAACCCTTGTGCACAAGATTATCTATGACCATTGACGATATGAACACTAAGTTAACATACGAAGCATTTCAAAGATCAATATAAACGGAACTGCTTTAGCACAATGCGATGTCATAGTCTACTGGCTGTTATGATCAATTCACAAGTTATGTACTATCCGTTGAGCAGTCATAGATGAATAAGTTCTAACTACAACTGAACACAAAATAGTTATATGTATAACGGACATGCACGCATCAATGTGATCGCATAAAATTCTGTGTGACAAGCATTATAAGTGTTTTCAGTCTACTTCTTCATTATTCTGACTCAATTTTATTGTTTTGGTATCGTTTGATCGAATGCACAAATGAGTTAATTTATTAAGAACGAAGTATTGGAAGAAGGGCGCTAATCGAAGTAAAGCCACTTACTAGTTGGTGAACGGGGAGATAGAAAGGGAGATCTTCAAGACTCCGCTCGCGCGTCGCCTACACAATCATCTGCACGCACCATGTAAACCCCCTGAATTTTCAAAATTTTAAAAACTGGATTTTTCACAATTTTCTGGAATTTTCTGGGAATTTTCTGTAATTTAAAATTAGGGTTTTAATTATTCAATAATTTTTAATTGATATTAAACAGTATTAAAATATTATGAAAATAATATTTTTGGATGTAAAATGAAAAACTGGACTTAGGGCAATTTTTCTGGAATTTATCGGACCCCGGACCTATTTTTAAATGCCTAAAAACTATTTAATTAATTAATTAATTAATTAATTAATTATTTATTTATTATTTACTTATTATTATTATTATTATTATTATTATTTATATAACCCGAACCCAGCCCAGCGACCCGGCCCGGCCCATTGGGCCCGATCCCGGCCCAGCCCTAGCGGGTCGGGTCGGATCCGCCAGACCCGACCCGAACCCGCACCCCGCGACCCGGCCCCTCTCTTCCCCCTCGGCCCGCGTCTTCCGAGGCGTCTGCCGGCCGCCGCCCGCTCCGCTCGGCCACGCTCCGCCCGCCCGCGTCCCACACCGCCACGTCCGCCCCCTCTCTCCGCCTCCTCCGCCCGCTCGACCCCTATATAACCCCCCCGAGCTTCCTCCGGCCAGACCACCCCTCACCGCCCTAGCCACCGCCACGGTCGCCGCCGCCTCCGCCCACCGCTGCCCCAGCGCGCCGCCACCGCTCCCCTCGCCGCAGCCCAGCTCTCCTCCTCCCCTCCCCCCTTCGTCTCCGGCGACGAACAGCCGCAGCGCAACAGCAGCAGCAGCTCGGGCAGCCCGAGCCGCCTCCGGCCGCCGTGCTCGCCGCCGCCACCTCCGCTCGAGCGCCGCGCCGCCTCGCCGCAGAGCCCCGGCCCCCTCCGCCGCAGCCCGGCCGCCCAGCGCCGTCCTCCAGCGAGAATCCTAACCCTAACCCTAATTCAGCCCCTGTGTCCGACACGAGTCGGACACGTGTCGGACACGATCAAGTTCGGGTTTTCGGGTCCCCTTCAGGTGCGTGTAACTTTTTGCTCGTTGCTCCATTTTCGATTCCGCAAATTGCGTTGCGAAGCCTGTATGACCCTCTCGGTGTCCGGATAAACCGTTCGGGGCATCGCGTCCTGTGGTGATCGCACACCGCGATCCAAAAAAGGAAAAACCAGACCCTGTTTCACCCCGGAACTGAGTACGCCCCGCCAAACGGGACGACTTGGTCGCGCGCGGTCTTCACAGATACGTGCGCCTCGTCGATACGGACGTGTGGGATTTCGTGGAAGCTGATTCGGGTGTGCGTGCACACCGGAATCAACGCGTATCCGCGGACATCGCCCCGTATCCGCCCTTTCTGTAATTCACCCTAACTTTGTGTACACACGTCGGATCGAGACGAAACTTGCACCATCGGACTCGTAACGATACGCTGGTCCTGTGAGTCAAGTTTGGTTCAATTCTGGAAATGTTGCCGAAATCGCGTGTCGTGGGCCCCATAGGCCCCGCTCGACGGGCGATTTTGTGATCGGCTCATCGGAATCCAATTCTGGAAGTTCCGTTGGGTTCGTATCAGCGTTTCTGACCTGTTGACACTAAGTTTGGTGAATTTGGAGACCGTTGACCCTGACGCATTTTTCGGTGCAAAGCGGGCCCACCGGTGGACCCCGTTTTGACCCGAAACTGCCGTTTTTGCCCTTGTCTCCAAATTGGACCCAAGGACAGGCATTTTTAGCTGATTGATATTTTCTGGATCTGATGGTGATGTTTGTTTTAGCAACCGGAGTACCGCCTGCAATTCCCGCCGAAGTCAGAACTGCAAACATAGCCGGAACCACAGGCAAGTGTACCTTGCCAAAACTTGCAGCTTTGCTACCTATTTCCTGGACTTAGTTATATATCAGTGGGCAAGTAAAGCTTGCCAAATTCTTAGATAATTTTGGTTAAAGTATTTTACTTGTTTGCTTGTAGTTTCATAAGTAACTTGCTTAACTGCTCAACCCAGGACACCTGACACTCTTCATGTGACGGAATTGCCTGAGATATACCTGGTGATTCCGTATAGGTTACATTTTTTATGTCATTACAGTTTACATGCTTAGATTCTATCCTGACTCATTGCATTAGTTCAATCTTGCGTGACTTGTACCTGATATTTCTGGAACTGTGACGTGAGATTACATGGGGTGGGAAGAGTATTATCATATTAAGGCTGAATATAATATAATATAAATACTTTTATCTGGCTGTGCCTTAGACTCTGATACAGAGCTTTGGTTCCTTACTGGCTCTTCGAGAAAATACTGCTATGGTTTCTTCGACACTGATCCTGTAGTAGTCTCAGCCTGAGTATGACTAAAACTCTCACTTGCATATCACTAGCTGGTTTACATATTTACCCTGCTGTTTCATTATTGCTGCACTGCATATGTTTTGGCTTGTATTTTCTGTACCTTGTTATGTCCCCTGAGGACCTGGAATGGACTATGTCCCCAGGTATAGCCGAGGAGAACTACCCCGAGGTGTACGGTACAGGAGCACTCCTTGGAGCAGAACCCGGAATCGAGGACGAGATAGTTGCAGAAGACTTCTCCTGAGCACCGGCTTCATATTCACAGTATTTCCTTTTCAGTATTCTATTTCCAGTCTATGTTTCATTAAATGTAACAGAATAATTCTCGGATTTATTCCCCGAGATAACCTTATTTAATATTGCTTATTTATTTCCATTGCATTAATTCTGGCAATTAATCTGTGTTTGTCCTGTGGATGAGATTAGTAATACCTGAGACTTGTACTTAGTACTGCTAGACTACAGCTTAAGCATGCCCTGATGGATCCATTAAATTGGGTTGTCCATCGGTGCGTGCTGCTGGCCATTGCCACGCTTCTCCAGTCCCTCGTCATTTTGGGACTGGGGCGTGATATGGTTTTTGTGGTGGCCCATGCAGGTCTACGACTAAATTGTTCGGTTTCAACTCAGGGACCGAACAGGCCTGCAATAAGATAGGATAAATTTTAGGATCTCATCCACTTGCTTGAATCATTTTTGATATCTGTATCGTATTCGAACTAACTTGAACTTGCATCTTGCCTTGTTTCCTGTGCGCCTCTTATTGGTTATTTTAGATACAGGAAATGAACCCACAAGAGTGCAACGAGACTCCCGTTGGAACACCACAAGCTACAGGTGTCACCTACGACGATGAAGTGACACCAGTCGGAGGAATCCCCACAACTCAACAGAGCCAGCAGGCAGGTCAACCTACCTCCCGATTTTGGCGCGACGATATTCCACCTCCGTCGCAGTTCGTCCCACCAATGCCCGTGTTCCCACCAGGACAGCCGATCGACGGGCAGCAAATATTCCAAATGATCTACGCGATGATGCAAGCACAGCAACAAGTCCAATACGAGGCTCAGCGTCGCGAAGCTAACTTCTTAAGGGACATCATCGTAACTGCACTGGGCAGGCCAACCTACCAGCTCGACGGCCAACTACAGGCTCAATCACTGACTTCCGCCAACTGAAGCCCCGCACTTTTTCTGGAAAAGAGGAGCCCACAGAAGTTCACGAGTGGCTCACCAACATACGGCATCAACTTGAAGCAGCTGAACTTCCACGGGAACGCTGGATGACTGCCGTCCGAATGCAGTTGACGGACAATGCCCATCACTGGTGGCTATCCGAGGAGACGCGACTCGGACCAGACCGAGTCACTTGGGAGGAGTTCTCCAGACTCTTCCAGGAGATGTACATTCCTGCCATCGCTCGATCAGAACTGCGGGACAAATTCAATCGCCTCACTCAGGACTCCATGACGGTGGAAGAGTACAACGCAGAATTCATTCGTCTGAGCCTATTCGCCCCCACACTGATCCCGACTGAG
This sequence comes from Iris macrosiphon, assembly GCA_036927795.1. Classification (NCBI taxonomy): domain Eukaryota; kingdom Viridiplantae; phylum Streptophyta; class Magnoliopsida; order Asparagales; family Iridaceae; genus Iris; species Iris macrosiphon. The sequence continues at coordinate 183,985,888 of JAYESA010000003.1, read as the reverse complement.
GAAGAGAAGGTCGAGAAATTCTTCGACGGACTGAACATTGAGCTGCAGAAACTAATTGGGTCCGTCGCACCAACATCATACTCGGACGTTCTTGCTGCGGCTCGACGCATAGAGCGCGTCACCAAGAGAGAGACCAGACTGAAGCGGCCGTCCCCATCCGCACCAACCAAAGTAGCACAAGAGGAGTCTGCAAAGTGTCAACAAGTAAGCTCGCCACCAGCAGCAGCACCAAAAGCCTTCTACCTTCCTACCTGTTACCACTGCGGCAAGATAGGCCATGTCGAGAAGGAATGTAGACGTAAACTCGGACTATGCTTAGGCTGCGGATCCAGACAGCATGCAGTGAGAGACTGCCCTGAGCGTAGAGAAGGAACACCAAGGGCGAACCAGCAAACTCCACCAGCACCTCGAGCAGCACCCTACCAGCAAGCTCAGCAACAGCAGAGGAATCTACCTCAAGGACGAGAGCAAGCTTACGCGATGACTGTGCAGGAAGCCGATGCGAGTAAGTGATTTATAGTTTTCTGTTTCCAGTCTTGTCGTAGCTCGTGCCTATTGGTTCGTGACCTCAGCCCCAACCTAGTAAAATGCAATTTGTTAATAATAACCTGATTTTTATAGAAGTATAGTTTTAACTAGATTTTCCTGGAAAGTGTAAACTTTCGATTTTAGGGAAATGGTATTTCCCTGAAGTCTCTTGTGATGTGCTTTCAAACGATACTTGCGACCGTGTCATCTCTGCTGACCGGTTATTCTTTGATTGCGAGGACGCAATCCTCTTAAGGGGGGTAGATTGTAAACCCCCTGAATTTTCAAAATTTTAAAAACTGGATTTTTCACAATTTTCTGGAATTTTCTGGGAATTTTCTGTAATTTAAAAACAGGGTTTTAATTATTCAATGATTTTTAATTGATATTAAACAGTATTAAAATATTATGAAAATAATATTTTTGGATGTAAAATGAAAAACTGGACTTAGGGCAATTTTTCTGGAATTTATCGGACCCCGGACCTATTTTTAAATGCCTAAAAAATATTTATTTAATTATTTAATTAATTATTTATTTATTTATTATTTACTTATTATTATTATTATTATTATTATTATTATTATTATTATTATTATTATTATTATTTATATAACCCGAACCCAGCCCAGCGGCCCGGCCCGGCCCGGCCCATTGGGCCCGAGCCCGGCCCAGCCCTAGCGGGTCGGGTCGGATCCGCCAGACCCGACCCGAACCCGCACCCCGCGACCCGGCCCCTCTCTTCCCCCTAGGCCCGCGTCTTCCGGCGCGTCTGCCGGCCGCCGCCCGCTCCGCTCGGCCACGCTCCGCCCGCCCGCGTCCCACGCCGCCACGTCCGCCCCCTCTCTCCGCCTCCTCCGCCCGCTCGACCCCTATATAACCCCCCCCGAGCTTCCTCCGGCCAGACCACCCCTCACCGCCCTAGCCACCGCCACGGTCGCCGCCGCCTCCGCCCACCGCTGCCCCAGCGCGCCACCACCGCTCCCCTCGCCGCAGCCCAGCTCTCCTCTGTGGTGCCCCGTTCCCCCTATTCGGGGAGCGCGGCTAAGAAATACAAGACGGTATCGTTCGATCGGGATAGATTGAATTAAGAACTCGTCCTCGTTATGGATTTGTTTCTTCGGAATCGATTCCCATATTCAGTGGACCGTGCCCCCGGGATCGACTTAGCGGCAGAGTCAGGAGGGACCTCTCCGCTGCATTCTTTGTTGCCTAGTTTTTGCTGTCGCTTGTTGCTTTCGTGCCTTGAGTTGGATTTCGGATTTGCTTGGGTTTTCTTGAACGGTTTCGATGATTTCATTGTTTTCGTTCTTAGGACTGCACTTCAATTCCGATAATGGAAAGAGAGGAAGAAGTACTGATCAGCTGTTCGTGTCAATACAGGTGATCCAGCAGTAGGCGTCGCTCAAGCGAACTCCTAAATCACTTCCTTCCTTCCTCCTTCCAACCACTAAAGTGAGTGGCTACCAACCCGATTAGCTAGCCCTACTTGCTAGTCTTCACATCTAAATTCTTGTGTTCGTGCTTGCCCCGATCAAACGATACCAAGTAATAACTAAAAGATATCAAGATAATAAGGGAATAGACTTGGATCTGTATGCTTGTCATTAAAACTTGGGAACGGTTACTTACTACATGCTTGCTTATTCAAAATGTTTACCATATGCATATATACAAGTTAGAATGCTTACTTCTTCTTCTATAAATATGCTATATGTAGAACACCCTTTGCCATGCATCAATTATTCAGGGAGACTATGCAAAATACATCACACAATGCTACATATCCCCTGAATTCATTGCCTCAGCTACATAAATGCAAACTTAACACAAACGCCGTTGATCACGGACAACTTGTGCACAAGGCCTCTCGGTTCCTGCGGACGGTCGCTGGGGCACTGGCACCGATCCGATCACGACGGAACCTCAAGATTAGTCTCTCCCATAGGCGGGATGGCGTGCAGCGATACATGTGCCTCCGTCACCTTAGCCTGAGACTAAGACCGTCCATTATGGCATCAAAGCCAGTGATCCCCTCGTATATTTAAACCTGTTGAAACTAACTTGTGTCTTCTTGACAGGGAAGGCAAGGTAAGTATTATGCAGGTGGTTCAGACGGACAGGTAAATGTCACCGAACGGTGATGGGTTATTTCAATAATTCTATATCTATGTCTTGTTGTAAAATGAACTAAGGCAAGATAGAAACCCACGATAATTATGCATGCTTCATTAAAACAACGTGTTGATTGGTATAGTTGGGTTAGCTTGCCTTCACCAGTACGTTTCGATGTACTGACCCTCGTTGAAACAGGTTCCCCGCGCTAGGAGAACCAAGCGAGGAGCAGGAGACAAACCCCCAATCCAGTCCAGCTGTAGGCACGCCTCGACCGTGCCACCTTTGACGTATTTTGAAGAAGAAGCCTTTTGAAGAAGAAGATAGCCACTAAAGCAATCATGCAGCTTCGTGGCAAGGCAGTCGTTCCGTCCCAAGGTCTTATATTTTGAGTTTAGTAAGGGATGTAATGTACAGGACTGCTATCTCATTTTGTGTCAACACTTTTGTAAGCCCCCAGAGGCAATCCTTACGACTCAGTTCAAGGATTTTGTAATAGATGTTCATATTATCAATAAAAGAGAACTTTTCCATGTTTCAATCTGTGTTCAATTATCTGCGTACTCTGAATATGTGCTCGCTATGCGAAACAAAAATACTTAGCCTTGTGCGGTGCGCAACCTAGGCCCGCACGGCGGTCACGCCCGGGGGACGACTAACGATTCCACGGAAATCGGGGCATGACATGTTGGTATCAGAGCATAGCTTCAAAGTTCCTTTAATTCATGAACTGGAAAAGTTCCCTTAGCGATAACTCGCCTATGCGAACTCCTAAACTCGTTAAGGCCAAAATGAGATACGTTCATGCAATAAGTCCATAATACATTATGATCCTGATCTAAATTACCTCTTTTGAAGGAATGACGCAAGCGCAACCATCAGCGCTAGCACCAGGCGAGCCTCGGACTCAGGAGAGCAGCTCCGGAACATCAGGAAGCTCTCGGAGCCAACGGGGCATGTCTCAAACAGATTCGATTCAGCAAGTGGTGCAAATATTATCCGAGCAAAGACAGAGGGATGATGCCCGCCAAGCCAAGTTCGAGAGCAACCTAGAGGCTCGGCTCTCAGTCCAACAAAAGCAGGTAGATAACCTGCAACAGCTTGTTCAGACCCTGGCCTCCAACCATTCTGCCGCAATGACAGCTACACCAGTGGAGCAGCCAGCGCTTGAAGTTGAACTACCGCCCGTGCCAAGGACGAGGGAAGTGACTACCTTCACCTTTGCAAACTTCAAGAAGGTCTGCAACACGCCATTTAAGGGGACTGAGGACCCAATCGTGGCCCTAGATTGGCTCGCCGAGCTTGAAGATCATTTTTCTCTCCTGGATGTGCCGGAAGACAAGCGCGTCACTTATGCCAAACTACTGCTTCGCTTCAATGCGCACGACTGGTGGGACGTGCATCGACGATCTCTTCAACTTGGCCGTGGAGAGGAGGCGATCGCGTGGACGACTTTTCGTGCCGCGTTTGAAGAGGAGTTTATACCACCACCTCTACGACGTCAACGGGAAAATGAGTTCGTTCAGCTCCGGCAGGGCAGTATGACGGTGAAGCAATACTCGGCAGAATTCAACAAACTGGCCAAATTTGCCACCGCTTACCTACCGGATGCAGCGAGTCGTGCCAGACGATTCGAAGGAGGGCTACGTCCTGGCATCCACGGGCACGTATCCGTTCCACAGTATCAGACGATGAGGGAAGTTTTAAACCATGCCCTCTCCCTCGAGCCGCAGTATCCTCACATTGCCACCGGCGCTGTGCAAACCCCCAATCACAAACGCCAAGGCAACGATAGAGGAAACACAGCTGCAAAGCGCCCTAACAACGGCGGTTCGAAAAAGGAAAACTCGGGGCAACGATGTGATTTCTGTAGAAGGACAGGGCACGTCGAAAGTGAATGTCGCCGGAAGCATGGGTTATGTCTCATTTGTGGAGCTTCCGATCACGCCCTTCCCAACTGTCCAAAGTTCACCGAGCGCCGTCCTCCCCAACAAAATCAGACTCCGGCACCTCAAGCAAATCGAGCGGCGCCTCAGCAAGGGCGTAATCAAGCTCAAGGCCGAGTCTACACCATGACACGGGAAGAAGCATTAGCTTCGGATACCGTCGTGTCAGGTACCTTACTTTTCAATAATATACCTGCTCGTGTTCTATTTGATTCAGGCGCAACGCATAGTTTTATTTCCACAAATTTTGCCGTGGAAAACAATGTAAAAATGACTCCGTTGCACTTAGATTTAAATATTAGCACCCCCTCTGGTACGAAAATCCATGTTCGTTCAGTATGCCTAGGTGGTTACATTTGTATTGGGGAGAAGAAGCTGTCGCTCGATGTCTTAGTTCTAGATGTTAGGGACTATGATATCATCTTGGGAATGGACTGGCTAGGCGCATGCGCAGCAACTATTGAGTGTGCAGAGAAGCGAGTCATTTTCCGTCTGCCCGGAGAAGCCGTGTTCTGTTACACCAGTAGTCCAGCGAACGATGCGACCAAGGCCTGCATGGTAATTTCAGCAAAATCTGCTCGGCGAATGCTCTACACAGGCTGCGAGGGATTTCTAGCATCAGTTCGGGACGCGCGGCAGGACTACGCAAACGTCGAGCCTAATTCCGTTGAGGCGGAGTTCCCCGACGTGTTTCCGAGCGAACTACCCGGCATGCCGCCCGATCGAGAGATTGAATTCACCGTTGACACATTTCCGAACACGCAGCCGATCTCCAAACCTCCATACAGAATGGCCCCTGCAGAGCTAAAGGAATTAAAGTGCCAACTCCAGGAATTGCTAGACCGTGGGTTCATCCGACCGAGCGTATCTCCTTGGGGTACGCCCGTGCTCTTCGTGAAGAAAAAGGACGGAACTCTACGCCTCTGCATCGACTACAGAGAATTGAACAAGGTCACAATCAGAAACAAATATCCTCTGCCACGAATTGATGACTTGTTCGATCAACTACAAGGCGCAGCAGTATTTTCAAAAATCGATCTTCGCTCGGGTTATCACCAGCTGAAGATTAGGCCCGAGGACACCCACAAAACTGCCTTCCGAACCCGGTACGGTCATTACGAGTTTTCCGTGATGCCGTTTGGACTGATGAATGCGCCTGCAGCATTCATGGACGTTATGAATCGGGTATTTAGACCTTTCATCGATAAATTTGTGGTGGTTTTTATCGATGACATCTTGGTGTACTCGAAGACTAGGGACGAGCACGCAGGACACCTGCGGATGGTGTTGAAAACCCTTCGAGACAACAAGTTGTACGCCAAACTGAGTAAATGTGAGTTTTGGCTAGACAGTATATCCTTTTTGGGCCATGTTATCTCGTCTCAAGGCATCTCAGTTGACCCGAAAAAGGTGGAAGCCATTACACAGTGGAAACATCCGGAATCAGCTAGCGACATCCGAAGCTTTCTTGGACTGGCAGGATACTATCGTCGGTTCATACAGAACTTTGCTAGAATTGCTTCGCCCTTGACGCAGCTCACACGGAAGGGTGCGAAGTTTACTTGGACGGACGACTGTGAAGCTTCGTTTACGGAGTTAAAGCAGCGCCTCGTCTCCGCCCCGGTCCTCACTTTGCCAAACGGACCGGATGACTTCAAAATATATAGCGATGCATCAGGAAGGGGTCTAGGATGTGTCCTGATGCAACGCGATAAGGTGATAGCCTACGCGTCTAGACAGCTAAAGCCTTACGAGCAAAACTACCCAACGCATGACCTCGAGCTTGCCGCGGTAGTGTTTGCATTAAAGCTGTGGCGTCACTATCTTTATGGCGTGCCGTGCGAAATCTATACAGACCATAAAAGCCTGAAATACTTGTACACTCAAAAAGATTTGAATCTTCGGCAGCGGCGATGGCTTGAACTCCTAAGCGACTTCGACCTCATGATCAGATACACGCCTGGCAAGGGAAACGTCGTAGCTGACGCACTGAGTCGAGTGTTTGCAGGAAGTTTGGCTATTGATGATAGGATGCGCCGGGATCTTGAATCACTGGGCATTACTTTGAAAATCAGATACACAAAGTGGGCGCAAGTATCACAACTGCGCCTCGAACCCGACTTGTTACAACGAGTAAAGACCGCTCAGAAGGACGACCCGTTCCTGCAAAAGATTCATGCCCTTATCTCAGCAGGAAAGGCGTCCGACTTTGCGGTAAGCACGGATGGGATGCTTCGAGTGAAGGGAAGACTGTGCGTTCCAAGCGACGCGGCCCTCAGGGAAGAGATACTCACAGAAGCCCACTATGCTAGCTATACTTCTCATCCGGGTAGCACAAAGATGTATCGGGATCTTCGTACGACGTTTTGGTGGCACGGCTTGAAAAAGGATGTGGCGCAGTTTGTGTCGCATTGCATGGCTTGTCAACGAGTAAAGGCCGAACACCAGAAACCAGGCGGAGAACTACAGAGCCTTGCTATTCCGGAGTGGAAATGGGATGATATAACGATGGATTTTATCGTTGGTTTGCCGAGGACGCAACGGAGACATGATGCAGTCTGGGTTATCGTCGATCGACTCACCAAGTCAGCTCACTTTCTGCCTATCAAATCTACTTGGAGTGCCGACCGCCTGGCTCAGATATATCTCAATGAAATCGTTCGACTCCATGGCGTGCCAGTAACCATAGTCTCCGATCGAGATGGTCGATTCATATCACGTTTCTGGGGAAGCCTGCAGTCAGCAATGGGGACGAAGTTGAAGTTTAGCTCTGCCTACCATCCACAGACCGACGGCCAAACCGAACGTGTCAACCAGATCCTCGAAGACATGTTGCAACTCTGCGCCTTGGACTTGAAGACGAGTTGGGACCTTCATCTACCTTTAGCTGAATTTGCTTACAACAATAGTTATCAATCAAGCATTCAAATGGCGCCGTATAAGGCGTTATACGGGCGGAAGTGTAGATCTCCTATCTGCTGGGACGAAGTTGGAGAACGGCAAGTACTTGGCCCTGAGCTCGTGGAGCAGACCGTCCAGAAAGTCCGGCTGATTCAGGATAGATTAAAGGTAGCTCAAAGCCGTCAAAAGAGCTACGTGGACACACATCGAAGACCGCTAGAATTCCAAGTAGGCGACCGAGTATTCCTCAAGGTCTCGCCCATGCGAGGAGTCAGCAGGTTCGGGGCAAGAGGAAAGCTAAGTCCGAGATTTGTCGGCCCGTTCGAAATACTAAAGCGGGTTGCCTCAGTTGCGTATCAGATTGCTCTACCACCATCCCTATCCGACGTACACGATATATTCCATGTTTCACAGCTTAGGAAATATGTGTACGACCCAAGCCATGTGGTAGACCTGGACCAACTAAACCTTCAAGCCGACTTGACGTATGTAGAACAGCCTGTGCAAATTTTGGATAGAAAAGAAAAGCTGCTTCGGACTCGTTCGGTTTCTCTCGTGCGCATGCTTTGGCGGAATCACTCTGTCGAAGAATCTACTTGGGAGTTTGAATCCGAAATGAGGGAAAGGTTCCCCTCATTATTTTCTAGTGGTAGGTTCAATTCTTTAAGTTTCGGGACGAAACTTCCAATTAGTTGGGTAGGATGTGGTGCCCCGTTCCCCCTATTCGGGGAGCGCGGCTAAGAAATACAAGACGGTATCGTTCGATCGGGATAGATTGAATTAAGAACTCGTCCTTGTTATGGATTTGTTTCTTCGGAATCGATTCCCATATTCAGTGGACCGTGCCCCAGGGATCGACTTAGCGGCAGAGTCAGGAGGGACCTCTCCGCTGCATTCTTTGTTGCCTAGTTTTCGCTGTCGCTTGTTGCTTTCGTGCCTTGAGTTGGATTTCGGATTTGCTTGGGTTTTCTTGAACGGTTTCGATGATTTCATTGTTTTCGTTCTTAGGACTGCACTTCAATTCCGATAATGGAAAGAGAGGAAGAAGTACTGATCAGCTGTTCGTATCAATACAGGTGATCCAGCAGTAGGCGTCGCTCAAGCGAACTCCTAAATCACTTCCTTCCTTCCTCCTTCCAACCACTAAAGTGAGTGGCTACCAACCCGATTAGCTAGCCCTACTTGCTAGTCTTCACATCTAAATTCTTGTGTTCGTTCTTGCCCCGATCAAACGATACCAAGTAATAATTAAAAGATATCAAGATAATAAGGGAATAGACTTGGATCTGTATGCTTGTCATTGAAACTTGGGAACGGTTACTTACTACATGCTTGCTTATTCAAAATGTTTACCATATGCATATATACAAGTTAGAATGCTTACTTCTTCTTCTATAAATATGCTATATGTAGAACACCCTTTGCCATGCATCAATTATTCAGGGAGACTATGCAAAATACATCACACAATGCTATATATCCCCTGAATTCATTGCCTCAGCTACATAAATGCAAACTTAACACAAACGCCGTTGATCATGGACAACTTGTGCACAAGGCCTCTCGGTTCCTGCGGACGGTCGCTGGGGCACTGGCACCGATCCGATCCGGACGGAACCTCAAGATTAGTCTCTCCCATAGGCGGGATGGCGTGCAGCGATACATGTGCCTCCGTCACCTTAGCCTGAGACTAAGACCGTCCATTATGGCATCAAAGCCAGTGATCCCCTCGTATATTTAAACCTGTTGAAACTAACTTATGTCTTCTTGACAGGGAAGGCAAGGTAAGTATTATGCAGGTGGTTCAGACGGACAGGTAAATGTCACCGAACGGTGACGGATTATTTCAATAATTCTATATCTATGTCTTGTTGTAAAATGAACTAAGGCAAGATAGAAACCCACGATAATTATGCATGCTTCATTAAAACAACGTGTTGATTGGTATAGTTGGGTTAGCTTGCCTTCACCAGTACGTTTCGATGTACTGACCCTCGTTGAAACAGGTTCCCCGCGCTAGGAGAACCAAGCGAGGAGCAGGAGACAAACCCCCAATCCAGTCCAGCTGTAGGCACACCTCGACCGTGCCACCTTTGACGCATTTTGAAGAAGAAGCCTTTTGAAGAAGAAGATAGCCACCAAAGCAATCATGCAGCTTCGTGGCAAGGCAGTCGTTCCGTCCCAAGGTCTTATATTTTGAGTTTAGTAAGGGATGTAATGTACAGGACTGCTATCTCATTTTGTGTCAACACTTTTGTAAGCCCCCAGAGGCAATCCTTACGACTCAGTTCAAGGATTTTGTAATAGATGTTCATATTATCAATAAAAGAGAACTTTTCCATGTTTCAATCTGTGTTCAATTATCTGCGTACTCTGAATATGTGCTCGCTATGCGAAACAAAAATACTTAGCCTTGTGCGGTGCGCAACCTAGGCCCGCACGGCGGTCACGCCCGGGGGACGACTAACGATTCCACGGAAATCGGGGCGTGACATCCTCCTCCCCTCCCCCCTTCGTCTCCGGCGACGAACAGCCGCAGCGCAACAGCAGCAGCAGCTCGAGCAGCCCGAGCCGCCTCCGGCCGCCGTGCTCGCCGCCGCCACCTCCGCTCGAGCGTCGCGCCGCCTCGCCGCAGAGCCCCGGCCCCCTCCGCCGCAGCCCGGCCGCCTAGCGCCATCCTCCAGCGAGAACCCTAACCCTAACCCTAATTCAGCCCCTGTGTCCGACACGAGTCGGACACGTGTCGGACACGATCAAGTTCGGGTTTTCGGGTCCCCTTCAGGTGCGTGTAACTTTTTGCTCGTAGCTCCATTTTCGATTCCGCAAATTGCGTTGCGAAGCCTGTATGACCCTCTCGGTGTCCGGATAAACCGTTCGGGGCATCGCGTCCTGTGGTGATCGCACACCGGGATCCAAAAACAGGAAAAACCAGACCCTGTTTCACCCCGGAACTGAGTACGCCCCGCCAAACGGGACGACTTGGTCGCGCACGGTCTTCACAGATACGTGCGCCTCGTCGATATGGACGTGTGGGATTTCGTGGAAGCTGATTCGGGTGTGCGTGCACACCGAAATCAACGCGTATCCGCGGACATCGCCCCGTATCCGCCCTTTCTGCAATTCACCCTAACTTTGTGTACACACGTTGGATCGAGACAAAACTTGCGCCATCGGACTCGTAGCGATACGCTGGTCCTGTGGGTCAAGTTTGGTTCGATTCTGGGAACGTTGCCGAAATCGCGTGTCGTGGGCCCCACAGGCCCCGCTCGACGGGCGATTTTGTGATCGGCTCATCGAAATCCAATTCTGGAAGTTCCGTTGGATTCGTATCAGCGTTTCTGACCTGTTGACACTAAGTTTGGTGAATTTGGAGACCGTTGACCCTGACGTGTTTTTCGGTGCAAAGCGGGTCCACCGGTGGACCCCGTTTTGACCCAAAACTGCCGTTTTTGTCCTTGTCTCCAAATTGGATCCAAGGACAGGCGTTTCTAGCTGATTGATATTTTCTGGATCTGATGGTGATGTTTGTTTCAGCAACCGGAGTACCGCCTGTAATTCCCGCCGAAGTCAGAACTGCAAACATAGCCGGAACCACAGGCAAGTATACCTTGCCAAAACTTGCAGCTTTGCTACCTATTTCCTGGACTTAGTTATATATCAGTGGGCAAGTAAAGCTTGCCAAATTCTCAGATAATTCTGGTTAAAGTATTTTACTTGATTGCTTGTAGTTTCATAAGTAACTTGCTTAACTGCTCAACCCAGGACACCTGACACTCTTCATGTGACGGAATTGCCTGAGATATACCTGGTGATTCCGTATAGGTTACATTTTTCATGTCATTACAGTTTACATGCTTAGATTCTATCCTGACTCATTGCATTAGTTCAATCTTGCGTGACTTGTACCTGATATTTCTGGAACTGTGACGTGAGATTACATGGGGTGGGGAGAGTATTATCATATTAAGGCTGAATATAATATAATATAAATACTTTTATCTGGCGGTGCCTTAGACTCTGATACAGAGCTTTGGTTCCTTACTGGCTCTTCGAGAAAATACTGCTATGGTTTCTTCGACACTGATCCTGTAGTAGTCTCAGCCTGAGTATGACTAAAACTCTCACTTGCATATCACTAGCTGGTTTACATATTTACCCTGCTGTTTCATTATTGCTGCACTGCATATGTTTTGGCTTGTATTTTCTGTACCTTGTTATGTCCCCTGAGGACCTGGAATGGACTATGTCCCCAGGTATAGCCGAGGAGAACTACCCCGAGGTGTACGGTACAGGAGCACTCCTTAGAGCAGAACCCGGAACCGAGGACGAGATAGTTGCAGAAGACTTCTCCTGAGCACCGGCTTCATATTCACAGTATTTCTTTTTCAGTATTTTATTTCCAGTCTATGTTTCATTAAATGTAACAGAATAATTCTCGGATTTGTTCCCCGAGATAACCTTATTTAATATTGCTTATTTATTTCCATTGCATTAATTCTGGCAATTAATCTGTGTTTGTCCTGTGGATGAGATTAGTAATACCTGAGACTTGTACTTAGTACTGCTAGACTACAGCTTAAGCATGCCCTGATGGATCCATTAAATTGGGTTGTCCATCGGTGCATGCTGCTGGCCATTGCCACGCTTCTCCAGTCCCTCGTCATTTTGGGACTGGGGCGTGACACACCAACAGATGATCAATATCTCCTGCTTCAGTCTCCAAGGGTTCGATACGGAATACGAAATCCTAAGAACGAAGGCAATGAAATCCTTCAAAACCGTTCAAGAAAATGTAAGTCACAAAACTAACAAGAAAGCAACCAAGCGGCATCGAAAATGGACAAGAAAACCAGCGCAATGGAAAGGTCTCTCTCGACTCTGCCGTCGAGTCCTTCCTTAAGGCACGATCCATTGAATGTGGGACCTGATTCTGAAGAAACCAATCCATAATGAGAAAATGATCTTGATTCAATCTGTCCTGATCGAACGATACCAAGTATTTCTTAGCCACACTCCCCGAATAGGGGGAACAATGCACTACATCTTAACCAACTAACAAAAAGTTTCGTCCTTGAAACTTAGGAATAGAACCTACCCCTAAGGAATAATGAGAAAAACTTTTCCTTCATGTCCGACTCGAGTTCCCAGGTCGATTCCTCGACCGAGTGGTTCCGCCAAAGAACGCGCACTAGTGAGACTGTCCGATTCCGTAACTGCTTCTTTTTTCGATCTAAGATCTAAACGGGCTCTTCAGCGTATGATAAGTCAGCCTGCAGATCCAGCTGACCGAGGAAAGGATCTTGATTCAATCTATCCCGATCGAACGATACCAAGTATTTCTTAGTCATGCTCCCCGAATAGGGGGAACGGGGTACTACAGTGCCTGCTCAACCTAGGACCATGAGACGTTGCTTAGTGTCCAAACAAGATTCGGGTGTCAACGTCGTACGCGGAGTCGTGTAACGTCACTTAGAGAGTTGATTCCACGATCTTATTTTTACGTGCTTGCTTTATTAAGTATTCCATACCATAGGAAACTTGACACTATTTATATTGCTTTAGTTGGACAGATCATTTTATATTATTGTGACTGGACTCTCTCTTTGTGATTTCGATGCTTATCATGGATAAGATTAGATATTTAGACTGTGACAGGTATTTGTAGACCATTTTATATGTATTACAGCTTAAGTGCACTCTAACGGGTCCATTAAATTGGGTTTTTCCATCGGAGTTGTGTTGCTTGTCATTGCTACGTGGCTAGACCCTTAGAATTTTGGGACTGGGACGTGACGCATTTAATGCTATGTTTACCATTTAATTGAAAGAAAGAAAAACATTTAATTAAAAGAGAAAATTAATTAAACATCTCTACTCTTATAACGAGGCTTCAAAATAACTCACTTTTGAGCCGTCTAAGTCGTTTTTAAATACTCAATCATTTATTTAGAAATTTAATATTATGTAAAAAAATTGGCAAAAAAATAAATTTGTTATAAATAACATCATAGGAAATCGAACTTGACCAGCCAAGAAGAATGCCTCTCACCTTAACCATATGAGTTAGAACAGGTGTCTGATTATAGTTATATAATATTATATAGTTAAACAATTAGTTAAAATTTATTTAAATTTAAATTTAAAATTTTAATTTTTAATTTTTAATTTTTAATTACATGAGGATATACGTACAACTTAGATCAGTAGCCTTTTCAATACTTTTTATAAAGACTAAAAATATATCCATAATAAATTATAATTAAAATATATTTAAATATTTAAACTATTTTATAATAATATTAGAAAATTTTATTTTACCTGCAACGCAGGTGCATTTACTAATCACAATAATATCACCCTTAAAAAATAATATGCAAAATTTTCTCCACAGATTTTTTTTTTATAGTATATCGAAATAATTCTCTCCATAAATCACTCCAAATCTCGTCATAATCTCTAAAAAAAAAAATCTGTCTCCAAAAATCATTCCTCCTCCCTACCTAACCCCTTCCTCACCCCTCAAGTAGCACCTAATCCCCTTCTCGTTCTTCTTCTCTCTCCCAAGCAACACTATACACTATAAGATCTCGTTTGGTTCGCGAAATATTGACATTAAAAAAGAAAAGTGATTCTTTTATTATGTTTGGATGTCAAAGAAAAATATGAGAAAAAAAAATGATTCTCATAAGAAGAAAAAATATGAAAGAAAATGATTCCTCTCATCCAATCAAGGAATCACTTTTTCATATTTTTCCACCATAGATAATTCATTTTTCTTCAATTTTTTTGTCTTTCCAAACACTGAATTTTTTTTGAATAGAAATTGTAATTTTTCAAAGGGAAAGAACAAGGAATTGATTTTCTTTCCTTTCGTTTCCACGAACCAAACGAGGCCTAAGATGAACCCCTCATTCTCCCTCTCCCCCCTTAAGCTCCACCTTCTCAACCCAAAAATATCGAGAATAAATCTATTGCCTATGATTCGTAGCCCTCCAGTCTCACCCCGCCCTCCTCCTCTGCACCCTTGTCTCGACATCCTCCGTGGCCAGTCCGAATCAGCTGTCCGATTTTTTTTGTCTGAAGCATGTCCCCCTCTATGACATGTGAGTCTTTTTTATAGTTTTTATCTGTGGGACCCATATGTCATAGAGGGGGGAACGGACTTCGGACAGAAAAAGACAGAATCCGTGGCACCTTACGGGCAGTCACTACCGACAATATCCAAAAAAGAAGATATGTGAAATGTCTTGGTTTTGCACTCCCAATAATGCTAAGTTTACTACCAAATGCTTACAACCTTCTTACAACCCTCTCTCTTCCTGCTATGTGGGCCACACCGGTCTCATCCTCTCCTCCAACCGTTGGCCGCCATGTGGCATTTCTGTAGTCGGACGGCCACCAGGTCCCACCTCTCTTTCGTTTTTCAATGGATGATTGTCACGTCAGCACCACATAGCTTATTGTAAGAGGGTTGTAGGCATTTGGTTATAGTCATAGCATAGCTCTTTGCACTCCACCTATATCCGACAGGAATTGTGAGACAATGAAGGCTGCATTTTCTGTCTCTACTTCAGCATTGATCCATCCAAAATGATTCTAATAGCCCCTAATTTACGTGTCCAATTGGCAATAATAAATTTACTTGTTTTTGCTTCTTATTATATATATAAAAAAAAATTGAAGAGAATACTTGAGCATGTAAGCTTTCAAGTGTCATTTTATTAAGAGAAAATTTGAGTTGCACTTCACTTTATTTATCTATATTTATGTGCATTTCACACGATTATTATAATGTATGACATCTTCTACTTTTAACGAAAACTAACAGTCAATTGCTTTGACTGTTAATTTTTGACCAAAATATTCTCTCTCTCTTTCCAGCTCTCCATCCCTTCTCTACTGTGTACAAATGGAGGTATTTTTGATAAAAAAAAATTGGTCAAAGGAGTTGACCGTTAGTTGAAGATGATTTTCGTCAAAAGTGAAAGATGTCATATATTATGTTAATTGTATGGAGTGAATAAATAAAGTATGATGCAACTCAATTTTTTTCTTTTATTAATTGCATTTTAATTGCTATGATTGCAATAAATTGCAAGTAGGTGTCTAAAATGGTTGCATGTTATACCATTGGCAATAATAATTTTTCATTGTTTTTTTTTTTTCGTTTTAAATTTTAAGATAAAAATGATAATTGTGCCCGATGATTTTCGTAGCAACCAGTTGAGGGGCATATTCGGCATTCCCATTAAAATTCCCATCAAGAAAGAAACACAACGGCCACCCGCTACTAACTGCCGGCACGTGGCGATCCCCGAATGGCTACATGAGCCGGAAGTATTGCTATAAAAGCGCTCTCCCTCTCCTGAGTTCTACTTGGCCATCATTCCCTCTTCGTCTTCTCGAAAGAATTTATAGAGAGGGAGAGAAACTTTTGTTTAGAGAGGGAGAGTATTTTTTTTCAAAGACAGAGAGCAATGGCAGCAGAGGTGGTTTCCGAAGCGGCGGGGGCGGCGATGAACGGTGGCGGCGGCGACGACGCCGTGGCGGTGATCGCTCCTCAGAAGAAGAACCGGATCCAGGTCTCCACCAACAAGAAGCCTCTCTACTTCTACGTCAATCTCGCCAAGGTAATTAATTCACTTCTCGATCTCTTCTTCTTCGTCCGGACACGGACACGGACACCGTCACACCGCATCAGTGTTGTAGTGTGTTTTGGTGTGTACTTGTGGTGTTTGACACGGACACGGCACAATTTTCAAGTTTTAATTTCACAATTTTCAAGTTTTAATTTCCAAGTTCTTGATCATATTCATGTAGCTTGATCTGTTCATGGCTTCGAATTCTTCGGATCGGATGATTCAGATCTAATTTTCTTGTTGTGCGATACTACAGGAGACGGACACAGCAAAAACATGGACACTGAATACACACAATTTGGAGTGTCTCACCGTACACCAATTTTGGAGTGTCTGTGATTAATTATAGGATATATACATCTCATTTTTCTTTTTTTTTCTTTTCTTGAATCACAATATTAATCTTTCTTTATATTAATGTTCTTTGTATGCAGTTCTTTCGCTTCTTAATTTAGTTGTTTAGTTAATTAGTGTATTAATTTGTTTTGCTCTTAGAGTTTCGATTTGGAGAAATTATTCAGTGGGCTGTGCTCACCAGTATTGCACTGTCTTGTGAGCCCGGCCCACTGAATAATTTCTCATAGATTAGTGACAGGCAACGGTACCAGTTTTAGGAGTCTTGTGGTTTATAGCACCTATTTTTTCTTGAATCACATGAATATATATTGTTCTTTGTGACATCAGATAGATAAAATGTTGTATAGCATTCTTCTTTAATTTCTTAATCTAGTTGTTTAGTTTGTTCTATTTGTTTTCTAACTGTTTTGATCGACCTGACTAATTTTTGATGTATTTATTCTATGGTTTTTTTTTATTTACTATGCAGAGGTACATGCAGCAGCACGATGAGATCGAGCTCTCTGCTCTCGGCATGGGTATATAGTCATGTCACTTTTATTCTTCTTCTATTCTTTTGCATAATTGTTTTGTTCATTCTAGTTATGTTGAATTAATTGAATGCAGGAATGAATAAATATTGTCAAATAATTATATATCTTTTGTTTTGAAGATTCTAGTTATCAGAATGGTTAAATGCTCTTCATCTGGTTTATTCTGTTTGATAAAGAATTGATTAAAGGGCTGTAAGAAATTCTTCTAAATTATTTCTAATCAGTAGCTTATGGCCATCTTACATAGTGTATGGATTAATGTTGTGAGATAATTCTGTTTTGAATTTGAAGGTTATAATGTAGTTATCGTATTAAATGCATGATGTGGATTTTTGCTCTAACTATTAAAGATTGTTGTCGCAATTACAAAAGGAGAATGTAGGCTTTCGAACATAAAATTTGTTATGAACGTGTGGTATCAACGAAGAAGAAGAGTCAATTAACGTGGTTCTGAGATGTTTTACTATGCCCATGCCCACACACAAGTTATTGTATTATTTCAAGAGAGGAACAATTACTAGAGAGAGAAAATATTTATAACAAAAGATTAGGACGATCACCAATTGCATTATATTTACCGAACTACCTCTACTAGTGTATTATCCAAACTCCCCTTTTATGGACATACATAATAAAAATGGTGTACATTCGGGAAATCTGATCAAACCTCGAGAATCTCTAACAATTATCATGTTTGCTACTTTCTTCATCTTTCAAGTCATGACTATAATAAAATTTGCTGCAAAAATTGATTGGTTAAGTCTCTTAATCTTCTGAAGTGTTGAACTAGAAGGCATAATACCCTTTTTATCGTCTTTTGGAGTGTATGTGTATGTGTATATGTATATGTATCTGATTTGGAGTGTATGTGCGTCTTAGGTTATAATGATGTCTTTTAAGCGTTGGCGTACCCTGTTTATCAATATTGAAGCAAGGATATATGCAATATGTTGCATCTTTGATTGGATATCCAGATAATTTTCTTGCCATATTTATCACAAATGTTCTAATAAATGTTTCAGTTCGAACAAATGGTCTCATATTTTATCAAATATTGAAACAAAGTTATGTTGTATCAAATTATTCTAGTTTGTTCAGAAGGTTGTAGTACCACAAATCGATCGTAGGGATAAATCTTGTCAAATATATATATGGTTATTTTTTTGGTTTTGAAGGTTATACATAGTTATCACAACTAAATGTTTATATGTAGGCATGAATGTTTAGCATCAAATTATCATGTTTGCTATTCTGTTCATCTTTGATCAAAGGGACTAAAATTAAATTTGATTGCTAAAACCTTTTGATATATTTTTGGAGTTAGGTGCTTCCTAGCCTATTAGTTTATATGATGTCTTCTACATCAATTTGTTTTCTCAGTCTTGAGCAAGGATGTTCTGCATGATCTTGGATTATTATCATGAAAAAGCTTGAAAACCTTTTTATATGATCTTATTTTTTTCATTGCAGCAATTGGTACAGTCGTCACAGTCGCTGAGATCCTCAAGAACAATGGCCTCGCCACTGAGAGGAGTAAGAACAATAAATCTGCTGGTCTAACTAACTATACATAGATGAGAGCATTAACAAAATTATATATAACAAATGAATATTCTTCTAATCAATCGACATACGTAATTCATTGGAGCAGAGATTCTGACATCCACTGTTGGCACCAGGGACGAGACCAAGGGTAAACTGATCCGCAAAGCCAAGGTCATAGATCTACAGCAATTTCAATCCTACTTTGGCTTTTTATTTGCTTTGCACGTATTTCATAATACTTGGGAAGAACAAACAATACCTTCCTTAATTTTCTTCTTCTTCTTTTATATGTAATTACATAACTACCCATATTAAATTTAATGAACAATTTTAATTAAGTAAATATAGATAAGGACATTTTTGGGGGGAAAAACTTCCGCCGTGAAGTCTCAAATTTTCTCATTATATAGTACTATAGATATAGTACGTAGTATAGATATAGTAGTATAGATTAATGAAATGCAAGACTATTTTCGTACTGTTTAATATTTCTGCTCTGTACCATCTGTTGCAGATTGAGATAGTGATGGGGAAGTCTGACAAGTTTCACGATGTGATGACTGCTAGCAAACTGGAACGCAGCAGCAGCAGCAGCAGCAAGGCCGCTGATGCTGTTGAGGAGAAGAAACAACAATGAGTTCTTGTCTCATCCGTGTGTGTGCGTGCGCCTGCCTTCGGCTCGGACATTTTTACTTCCTGATGTTATAGATCAATCGCCTGTTGTGTGATATGCTAGATCTCTAGTCACTTCCTGCGTTAGGCAGTATAGTTACATGACCTCTGTGTGTAGGATGATTTCTAGCTGCTGCTGCTGCTGGTTTTTCTTTCTTTTCTTCCTTCCTCTCATTTTGCCAATACTGTGTAGTGTAACTGACATTGTTTCTGTAACTCTGAGTCAGTCTTCACCTTCACTTGATATGGTTGATACTTCTATATGGTTGATACTTCTGAATCAACCTTAGAAGAAGAGGATATATGACAAAATGTATTTTGTTTCGTCTGTGTACTTGCTGAAGGTTTTGCCAACTCCATCATGACTTGGGCTTTATGTTTTCAACTTTCAAGTGCATCCATTTTACAAGGTGCAAAGCTGATGTGAATTTCTAATATTTCTTGTAAAGAACTTGCTGAAGATTTTGCCAACTCCATCATGACTTGGGGCTTTATGTTTTCAACTTTCATGTGCATCCATTTTACAGGTGCAAAGCTGATGTGAATTTCTAATATTTCTTGTAAAGAACTGCTCGAACTTCTTGAGAATTACTATCAGGTAAGGAAACTATTGAAATGAAAGACTGTTCTTTGGGATGTTCAATTCCTACTGTTGATGGTCGTTGTTTGATCTCTTGATATTTTTACTACCAGTGACGAACTAATATGCACAAACAAAACACGATAGTTGACTTATGCAGAAAAATAAATATTACAAAAAATCCAAGACAGACACATGAATTAAGTGGAAAACTTTAACCGGTCAAAAAAATCACAGGGAGAACGAGAACACTACTAAATAATGTTAGAAGGCTTTAAAAGATTGCTATATATAACTTCGTAACAATTGCTTTTACAGAAAGTTCACAAAGAGAACCTCAAAAAATCTCCAGAAATTACACAAATAAAGATATGAGAAACTCAATTTGGCTATTCTTCAATCTCTCTATTTCGTCTCTTTTTTTCTCTCTACCTATTGGTGACTTCCCAACACTTTTGAGCATAATTGAATATATACACAAGGAACCTTAGACCCCTTTAATTATATAGCATGTTATGTGCCATATATAAAAATCTAATCCTATGTAGACATGACATAAAATACTCATTGTCTAGGTAGGTCTAGGCATTTACTCCAATCCTATTACTATTAGAACTACTAAATATGAGCCAAATTCTAACAATCACCACCTTGGATCATATTAATCATCAAACTCAATAATCATCTAGCCTTCAATCTTCAAACAGTAGTTTCGCAAATCAACTCTGAACTCAAGCCCCAGCTTGAATTCACACTTCATCTCTGCTACATCACCCACATTAGAGTATTTCTAAAATAACCGCCGTCACACCCGGATCAATAAATTTGACTCGCCGTTCTCGAGCCATGGAAGCTACCTACTGCAAAAAATCATCCTGGATATCCAACCCCATCACTGCAGAAATCATAGGAGCACCACCTCGAACAGTATCTCCTACCAATCGATAAATATTACCGT
This sequence comes from Iris macrosiphon, assembly GCA_036927795.1. Classification (NCBI taxonomy): domain Eukaryota; kingdom Viridiplantae; phylum Streptophyta; class Magnoliopsida; order Asparagales; family Iridaceae; genus Iris; species Iris macrosiphon. The sequence continues at coordinate 183,965,114 of JAYESA010000003.1, read as the reverse complement.
AATTCTCTCGTGAGCACGGTGCAACCACATGTCACCCTTAGAACTCCGCCTCTTGGTGAAAAACTACAGTTCGCAGAGTCTAACATGCCTATTCTTACCCATTTCAAGTACATATCGTACCCTACCAAGCCTGCGCATCATGCTATCATGCATCTTAATATCTATTGTCCCTTCATCGACGACCTCATAGACCGAGTCATCAAGGAAGAGAACCGTACTGGTCTTCTTCTCCAAAGAAACAAAAAAAGATACAACTGAGCAAATATATAGCAAACTACCAGCATCCAATATCCAACCAAGAGTAGCTTCCTTATCCTAGGAGACCACGAGGAGATCATCCCAAGTGTCATCAAACGTTTGCGCCACCACTGTCACATCTTCAGAATCCTTTTTCTTCTTCGCACATTGCGAACAGTTTCTTTTGATGTGGCTAAATTCCTTCCAATAACAACACGTGCTGCCCTTCTTTCTTGATGTCAATCGAGATTGTGCTGCTCGTGATCATTTATCAAGAGTCCTTCCTCTTCCGTCTGCCACCACCGTCAATTGTTCACCCTCAGAATCAGGACTTTTCATCATTTGATTAGATAAAAGTGATACAGTAACTTCCTCCACCTTCACCTTATTCTTTTCATATAGAAGCATAGTCACTATATGCTCGTACTAAAAGAAAATCAAGGTAAGAAACAATATGGTCTTATCTTCTTCCTCCACCTTTGCACCAACGGTGTGAGGTTGATTCAAAAGTTTGCTGAGCACATTCAAGTGTTTTAGTAGATTTGTATCGTCTTCATCATCAGGCCATATACATATTGTTTCAGGTAGAGCATTGTTGTGATAGACTTTGGCATGTACATCTTCTCCAGCTTTTTCCAAAGCTCGACCGCAGTTTCTTCCTATTTGATATTGAAGAAAACATTGTCGGCTAAATATAGTCTGATGGAACTAGTAGCCTTCATCTCCATATCCTCCCACTCGTCATCCTTCATTGTCTCTGACTTCTAGGATTTTTCCAACAAGACTTTTTGAAGGTCTTGTTGCACCAAAAGATCTTTAACGCTTCTCTGCCAAAGTCCAAAGTTTTCTTTGTCATTGAACCTCACCACCTTAAATCGTCCGAGCATTGCCATAGACTTTGTCATCATTGTCGATCTTTCGAATCTTCAATCGAAGCTGATACCACCTGTTAGGAATAAAAGCAGAAACTATTCCCAAACATAAGTGTCCGCGATGAACCAATACCCGCAAGCCAAACACGATGGTTGACTTATGCAAAAAAAATAAAGATGACCAACAATTCAAGACAGAATCACAGAAGAATTAAGTAGAAAACCCTAACCGATAAAAAAAATCATTAGGAGAGTGAGATCACTATTAAATAAGGTTACAAGACTAGATCGCTACAACTTCGTAAACACCCCCTACCAGAGAAAGTACACAAGGAGAACTAAAAAAACTCAAAAAATACACCCAAGAATATCTAAGAAACCAAATTTCTCTCTTCTTTAATCTCTCTATTTTCTCTCTTTCTCTCTCTACCTGTTGGAGGCTACCCAACACCTTACTTTGAGCATAATTCAAACTTCTACACAAGGAATCTTAGGTCCCATTATTAGCATGTCATGTGTCCATATATAAAAATTCAATCATATGTAGGCATGACATAAAAAAAAACTCATTGTCTACGTATAATTAGGAACTTACTCCAATCCTATTCCTATTCCTATTACTATTACTATTACTATTATGATTACTTAATATTTACTCCAATTCTAGATATTACTATTATGATTACTAAATATGAGCCAAATTCTAACAAAGTATGGACAAGATGATGGATACAACATTGACATTTCCACTATAGAATGCCTCAGCTATAGTATCAGGCTCCGCCAATGTCTGCATACTTGATAGTTCAATGGTGTAGCTAACTTGTTAATTCTAAACATGTACCACTTGTGCAGCGACAACTAACCAGTTGATTCTCAATAGCACTAGTTCACAATAACAAACACGATCACACCAGCACAAGAGGGCCCATTTGGAGTGGTCCATGAATCCCGGTTGGACGTGTCGAGATCCAACACCAACATACAAGGTCTGGTAATTGTCACTTTGATAAACAAATAATAATAATAATCTTTTAAACCATATATTTGTCGATAACCGCATATAAGTGGTTGCCCTTATCCAATTACACACAAACTCTAACCATTTCCTTCTTTATAAATATGTGTTAATAAGAGGCCCTTGAGGCTATCATGTAAAAAAATACTCTCTCTCTCTCTCTCTCTCTCCCTTAATTTTATAATATATTATCAGCCCAAATGCTCGAGGAGCTCTACGTCGCCAGTTAACGATGAAACGATAAAGAGTTCTTGAACAGAGGAATCGAAAAACCTTACGTATCTTCAACCGAGTAAGTATATAAAATTTATATTCTTAAGCCTAGATCGTATGAACAATCCCTATGAAGCATGATTCTCAAATTTTAGCTACCTAAAGAATTTTTATTCAATAACATGATGATTAATGTAGATCATGGTATATTGTGGATCTTATTGGTTTCGAAGCATTGAAATGATCATAAATAAATATGCAGAATAAGAAAAAATTATTATCAAAAATTTAACCTTTGTGCATAAATATTTGATATATACATTATTTTTTATCTTTGGTTAAGGACCATTATATAGAGAGTTTCCATATGTTTGTTTATGTTGACACCCTAAATTGAACCAGCATGCAGCATAATTATATAATGCTCATTGGTGACATATTATTCTAGACTATTCAAGGTAAGATGACGATCCTTCTAGTGTAGGTAGCGAGCTCAACTGAAGGTACCAAAATACCCACGATTATATGTCAACACTAGTTACCCCTCTTCCTCATAGGACAAATCGATTATAATGTCACATATACCATTCGGGAAACTAAAAATTATGCACAAATTGTCCATGACCATGCATGCATATGCAACTTATCTACTAAAATACATGAATGAAAACATAAGACATTAAATAACCATGTGTCACACCCCTCCCCCGAAATACGATGAGTCAAATATGTAACTACATCCCATACCACATGCTATATGAATGTACTGTTATCTGTATCCACTATTGTTGCCCGTAAGTTCTAAGATGGAGTATATGTATTACGCAACTAATATAATCTAACCATATATATTTTCAACCTCTAACTAGAGATTCCAAAATAACTAATTTACATATTTATTACATAAAAAGATATCATCATTTAACAAAATGATATGTTGCTCTATTTCACACAACTTCAATATTCAGCCTCAACAACATCATACAATGGCAGAGTATCTTCTGACACAACATCCTCACATAATGAACAAATAATAGGTCATCAAAAACATGCAAGCCCTCATTCAAGGAATGGTAAATAAAACAAAATTTCAATGTTATGTCTTACGGAATAACCTGAAACTTTGAATTTTTGACTCAAAGGGATGTTATTGATTTAATTCCTAAGACTCAATTATAATGTCAACTTGAAATATGAGGTTACAATACTATTTATCATATTCTATTTAGTGTCTGAATATGCCAAATACATCACGTACATAATTCATAAATCAAAATTCCTAAATGATAATGCAATTTAGAAAATATATTGGATCACATACAACAGTTAGTTTCTCGGTAATAATCGTATTTACTCGGGACATGCAGTTTATGGATTGGGCACAATGCTTAGCATCTGACCCCCACGTATGCTATGGAAATATTGAAAACAATATTAAATTTGAATACTTCTTTTATTTCAAGATTTTCTTGATCTTATTAATATACGGTGAGCCGAGCCTCACTGAAGCTCATCGTAAGGCCCTACGTGTTACGTCCTGATTCCGTGGAATCGATAATCGTGTGCGAGCATAATTTGCGCTCGCACAAGGCCTGGACATAATGATATGTATATTGAACACGACAACAGAGTACGCAGAGAATTAAGGAACAATATTTGCATAAAAAAAGTTCTCTTTATTGATAATGAACAAAATTTATAAACTCTTGAACAAGTAGAGGATTGCCATGCGGACTTACAAAATGGACACAAAATGAGATACCAATTTCATACATTACATCCTCTTACTAAAATCAAAAGACAAAACACTTTGCGTGGGAGTCTGAACCATCGCTACGGAGCCACAAAAGTATATGTGCGAGCTCCAGAAAATTGTACGCACTTCAAAATTCACAAACATGAATGCGTCAAGTAATGGACTAGTTAGAGAATTGCCTCTGCTCCTTGCAACGTCACCTCGGCTCAGGGAACCTGTTGCAATATGGGGCAGTACAACAAAATATACTGGTGAGGATGAGCTAACTCAACTCACCAAATTGACACGGTATTCATGTATGCAAGTTATTAGGTGACTTTCTATCTTGCCTTAGTCCAAGTTACAGGCATATGATATAAGTAAAACGATTGAAATAAATGTGATATCGTTCAGTGACATTTATCTGCGGCCTATGCATCCACCTACACAAGACTTACCATGTTCTTTTCTGCCAAGAAGACACTGTTAGATTGAACAGTTTAACACACATCGGGGTCACTGCCACCACAGGCCACTGTGGACTATAGTCTGGGCAGACGATGATCCTTGCAGCGCGGTTATGAGACTCGTCTCACTGTTCTAGTATATATACCTGATATACGCGTATTATACATGTATAACTTGCTTATTGTTTAATTGCTTACAACTTGCTTTATGTTATTCTTGTTTTAATTAGGTTATTTTTGTAAATTTCTCTTAGCTGCATGTTTTGGACCGTTGGTCCCTTGGTTTTCTTGGTGGGTTGTTGTGATGATCCCAGGTGAGAGACATGAATTATGATCCAATGGCATACAATCAATCCCTTGGCTATATAAGCATTTACATTCTCTTTCCTTCATTTTTCTTTCCTTTTATTTTCTCTTTCCTTCTACATTTCTTCCCCAGCAGAGAGTAGCATCCGAGCTTGGCCTTAGCCGTGGGTGACCTTGGTAGTGTTGTTATTAGGCTAGAACTTGACCGTAGATAAGTATATCTTGCAAACCGAAGGAACAACTATGGATCTTGTTTTGATTCTGTCACGACCCGCACCCGATATAGGGGCACGAGTACGTGGGTACGTCCAGCCTACGCCGCAGCATCGGCGGTAGAATGCTGTCTAGGTCACGATACTATCTAATTAATCTCAAACGAATATCTAACTCCATAAGGAGGCACAGATATAATAATATAATATGAAGTACTCAACCACAGAACTAAAGCACGATAAGATATCGAAAGAATAATGTAAGCCCCCTGATTTTCAATAATTATTAATTTGGACTTTTTACAATTTTCTGGAATTTTTCGGGATTTTTCTGTAATTAAAACCTAGGCTTTTGGTAATTAAATGATTTTTAATTTCTGCTAATTAATATTAAAATATTATAAAAATAATATTTTATGGTGTAAAATGGAAAACCGGGCATAGGATAATTTTTTGTGAATTTATTGGACCCCGGAATCATTTTTAAAGCCCTGAAAACCGATGTAGAATTAAACCGAATTAAACCCGTGCCAAACGCCCAACATCCCCATGAGAGCCGAAGCCAAGCCCAAGGAGAGTTGACCCAGCCCAAATCCTAGGTCAAACCCTAGTCCAATTTCTGCATGTATAAATACATGTTTTCCTAGTTTTTCTCCACAAATAAAAAGAAGAAGAAGAAAATAAATTAATAAAAATCCCTAAATCCTAAAACTAACCCTAACCCTGGCCGCCACCCCCTTCCCTGACCCCCTCCGGCGAGTCTCCGGCCCCGCCTCTGCTCAGCCGCGTCCACTCCGGCGCCCCTCCGCCTCGCCCGGCCCACGCAGCGCCTGACTCCACCTCGCTCGGCCTCCCCTCTCCCTCTCCCCTCCCTTTATAAACCCCCTTCCTCCTCCCTCCGGCCCCAGCCTCCCTCACAGCCGCGCCACCGCCTCCCTCACCCGCTGCCAGCGCCGACGACGACGCCCCGCCACGCCGCCTCCTCCTTCCTCCTCCGTCAGCCTCAGCCGCAGCCGCCAAGCCCCGACCCAGCAGAAGCCGACGCCTCCGGCCGCCCACGCCCTGCGCCGCCGGCCGCCTGCGTCGCCTCCCAGCAAGCCGTCGCACCGGCTCTGCTCCCCCAGCCTCCCTCCGGCCGGCCTCCCTCCTCCACAGCTCCGGCCGCCGCAGACCCAAACCCTAACCCTAGGCGGACACGGACACGACTCGGACACGGGGAAATTCGGTTTTCGAAGCCCTGTTCAGGTACCCGTTTCTCTCTCCTCGCTGCCCTGTTTTCGATTCCGTCAGTTGCGTCGCATAGACTGTATGACCCTCTCGGTGCCCATGCAACCCGCTCGGTGCATCGCGTCTTGTGGTGATCGCGAACCGCGATCCAAAAATAGGAAAGAACAACGCCCTGATTCACCCCAGAACCGGGTACGCCCCGCCAAACGGGACGACTTGGTCGCGTGCGGTCTTCACCGATACGTGCGTGCCGTCGATACGGACGTGCGAGATTTCGCAGAAGTTGATTTGGATGTGCGCGCACACCGGAATCAACGCATATCCGCGAACACCGTCCCATATCCGTCAGTTCTGGAATGCGTCGTAACTTTGTGTACACACGTCGGATCGAAACAAAACTTGTGCCATCGGACTGGTAGCAATACGCTGGTCCCGTGACCCAAGTTTGGTTCGATTCTGAGAACGTTGACAAAATCGCGTATCGTGGGCCTCACCGGCTCCACTCGACGGGCGATTTTGTGATCGGCTCATCGGAATCCAATTTTGGAAGTTTCGTTGGGTCCGTATCATCGTTCCTGACTTGTTGACACTAAGATGGACGAATTTGGAGACCTTTGACCCTGACACGCTTTGCGGTGCAAAGTGGCCCACATGTGGACCCCGTTTTGATCCGGAAATATCATTTTTGCCCCTGTGTCCAAATTGGACTCAAGGACAGGCGTTTCTAGCTATTTGATATTTTCTGAATCTAATGGTGATGTTTATTTCAGCAACCAGAGTAGTACCTGCAGATCACACTGAGACCAGAGCTACAGTTGGAGCCAGGACCCCAAGCAAGTATACCTTGCCAAATCCTGCAGTTTTGCTACTTATCTCCTGGACTTATTTATACATTGTCGTGCAAGACTCTTACACACTATTTGCATGCTTCCCTTTTCAGTTGCTATTTTCTTGTCGTATATAGTTTCTTGATGCGTTGTTCATATTGATTTATTCCTGCTGCTCTAGTCTTATCTTCTCGTTTTACGTGCATGTACATTATTCGCTCTTTTCCATGGATCTCTATTTATTCTATAGACATATTGTGATGGTATATGTTTACCCTACGCTTTCTTGAGTTGACTCGGTTGGTTACTTTAGTTCCTAGATTATCGTTATTAGGCACTGACTACACTTGAGCATTCTCGATTGTGAGTACCCATTGTGCTGCGATAGAGACTTGTTCATTTGACTACCCCATTCGTGATGCTCCTATTGGGCTGCGAAAGAGCTATACTATAGATTGGGAGTCCCCATTGGCCTACTTTCTATAGGACCGTGATCTCCCATTGAGTGGCGGTTACCCCTATTTGGTTGTAGTCATGTTTGATCGCACCATCGGCACGCCAACCTCTTAGATGTAGTGATTTCTCGTGTCTTATTTGCTTTTTTGTGTTTACTTTCTTGTCTATCTTGCATGTTCATTTACTGTACTTTTGGCTCGTATTCTTTTGTATCTTGTTACGTCCCTCTGAGGACCTGGTTTTGTTCTCCAGATTTAGCAGACGAGGAGCACCCGCGACTTTACGGACCGACACCAGACGAGGGTACGAGAGCAGTTGATGGCCCTGCTTATACTTAGTTACTTTCTAGCATATTTTAGTTATATTCTCTTGTCTTTATTTTTTCCTTATTCGGTAGTGGATTTGTCTCCACCCGACTTAGTATTATTCTTGCTGGATATTCGACAATAACTTTACTTTCAGCTTTTATTCCAGTTTGCTATTTAGTTCATATACTATTTTGTTGGATGAGATCTAGATACTTGACATTTATCATTGGACCTACTTATTGTTATATTACAGCTTAAGCATGCCCCGATGGATCCATTAGATTGGGTTTGTCCATCGGTGTGTGCTGCTGGCCATTGCCACGCGTCCGGTCCCACGGTATTTTAGGACTGGGGCGTGACAAATAAACAAACACAACCACAAAGTCTAAACAATAATATAATCTAAACTTCAATAATAGCATCCAAGTCTCAATATATGCCGGAGACAAATCCGATACCAAAATCTGCGAAAAAAAACTAACTAAAATAACTAGTGATTCCGGCTAGACTCCCGGTAATCACACCTGAGCTACAAGGTCCAAGGCTACAGCTACTCTCCCTGTGGTCCGTAATATGTCGGACACCAGTCCTCTAAGTTACAGTCTAAAAAAATATATCCAGTCAGGATTGGAGTGAAGTACAACCCAATAGCAGTTCCAATTAATTGACAAGAACTATAAAACAATAAATAGAGGATGTTATATACTGAGAGAAAACAATAAATAGATGCAATGGCAAATAGTAAAGAGAACATGCATTATAAGCAATAAGGTATAGCCAGTGCATATACGAAATAAAAGAGGAAGGAACTACAATGTCAGATTCAAGGCAATATGATCTAAGAAACTGAATATGGAGAACTGCAACTATTTAAGTGTTTGAAATACTAGTTTCGATATGTGATCGGCTTGAAAACTTATACGATAGCTATATGGCCTGGCTAATCATACGTGAGGTGTATGATTAACACTAACAATGTTTTACAATTTACAATAGAAAAATGATCACATCTCTTACTAGAAATTTTCTCCGCCCCCAACTGGAATAGTGGATCCAACCATGACACGTTATGATACACGATCAATGTCCAATAATAATACCATGTATAATGTCTAATACCAATGTCATATACGATGTCAATACGATAACCATTGTAATATCTCATGACTGAAGATCCAAGCTATATACTAGTCCATGTACCAAAGTGTCAATAATCAGATGCAACATCTCTAAGTACTTGAAATATAGAAATTATCAAATAATAGAAACTATCAGAGAATATACTTGTCTGAAGTCTTGAGCAAGGTATGTCTCTCAATGCCCAAGTTGATGTCACGCAGACCTATATATGGAATATTACATTAATACAAGGTTCTGGAATGAAAATAAGTTACACTAGTCAACGTCTAGGTCATGAAGCCATTTTTAAGTCAAACCGACTAATTCTATGCTGTAAGAGTCTATCTCTAGGATACTAAGTCAATGCACTATGAAACTAAGCTACACTAACTAAAATAGGATACTATGATACACACAAAAATGTCGTATCCTAAGATATGCAAGTTTAATATAAGAAAATAGTAATTTGTATAGATATACAAGTCAATATATATAGTATCTAACTAATCAATGAAATCTGGATACCTTGGCCTTGCACCAATGCGTATCGCACTACCTATCTCGATACCCAAACCCAATACCTTGGTATCTACCCCTTACCTTGACTTTACCTTGGTATCCCAAGGTAATTCAAAACCTAGTGAGTATAGCTAATATATAGTTAATACCCCAATACTAACTATATCAATATATCACTAAACTAACATATATTACCTAACAATATACATAGATACTAACTACAATTCAATACCACATATTGTTGAAATTAGTTGATGATTTTATTGATTGTCTCATTGGCATTATATAGCCTTACAGTCATTAATACAATGATCTCAATCATTATGACAATAATCTCATAATGGAATATCCTGTGACATATTCTGGCATCCCAAATATGTCCTCAGGATATTCCCATGTGCTTATACTATACTTAAATATGACACCCAACATACCATATCAACACTCCCCCTCAAGATGGGTGAAAGATATTCACTAAGCCCATCTTGTCACATCCTCTAATCATGCTCACTGAGGCGAGTCCCTTGGTTAGTCCATCTGCTACTTGATCCCTGGTTGGAACATGGCCAAGCTCCAGTAATCCACTATCCAACTTCTCTTTGATGAAGAATCTATCAATCTCGATGTGTTTGGTCCTGTCATGCTGTACTGGATTGTTGGCGATACTAATAGCTGACTGATTGTCACACCACAGCTTCATCTTGGCTCCTTGATCCAGCTTCAGCTCCACCAGCATATTCTTCAACCATAGCAGCTCTGCAACTCCCAAGGCCATAGCTCTGTACTCTGCTTCAGCTGTCGATCTGGCCACCACAGACTGCTTCTTACTCCTCCAGGAGACCAAGTTACCTCCTACAAATATGCAATATCCTGAGGTAGACCTCCTGTCATCAGCACAACTAGCCCAGTCAGAATCACAGTAGCCCTCGATGCTCACGTGATTGTTCTTCCTGAATATTAGTCCCTTCCCGGGAGCACCTTTCAGGTACCTCAGAATCTGGTACACTGCATCCATATGACCCTTCCGTGGGTCATGCATGTAGCGGCTCACCACACTTACTGCAAAGCAGATATCAGGACGTGTGTGGCTCAAATAGATCAACTTGCCAACCAGTCTCTGGTATCTGTCCCGATCAACTGGTTCTCCAGCCTCAGCATCAATCTTGAACCTCTGATCTATTGGTGTCGCTGCAGGTTTGCACCCCAACATCCCAGTTTCTGTGAGAAGGTCCAATGCATACTTCCTTTGAGAGAGAACAATCCCCTCTGCTTCTCGAGCAATCTCAATCCCAAGGAAGTACCGAAGAAGGCCGAGATCCTTCACCTCGAATTCCTTGCCAAGCTTTCCTTTGAGTTGGGCGATCTCCTGCTCATCATCTCCTGTGATAATCATATCGTCCACATACACCGCAAGCATGGTGATGTGGCCTCCACTCCGACGGAAGAACACAGTATGATCCGCATTGATCTGCTGATATCCCATCCCTATCATCGCTCTTCTGAATCTGTCAAACCACGCTCGAGGAGACTGCTTCAGTCCATAGATGGACTTCTTCAACCTGCAGACCTTGCCTACTGTCTGATTGGTGCCAAATCCTGGTGGTATCTCCATGTACACCTCCTCCACTAGATCTCCGTGAAGAAACGCATTCTTCACATCCAGTTGGTGTAGCTTCCATCCACCATTCGCTGCCAGAGAAATCAGAGTCCTAACAGTGCTCATCTTTGCAACTGGTGCAAAGGTCTCGTCATAGTCGATGCCGTACGTCTGACTGTATCCTTTGGCTACTAGTCGAGCTTTGTAGCGCTCAACCTGTCCATCTGGGTTCTGCTTCACGGTAAAGACCCACTTGCATCCAACTGCTCTCTTCCCCTCTGGCAATCTCACAAGCTCCCAAGTGTGGTTCTTCTCCAGAGCTCCCAACTCCTCGTGCATTGCCGCTTTCCACTTTGGATCGTTCTTGGCAACCTGCCAATTGTTAGGTACAGTAATACTATCCAAAGATGCTATAAATGCTCCATGAGAAGAAGAGATATGGTCATAAGAAACAAACTGAGCAATATCCCAACCATATCTGTTTGGAGGATTTCCTGCATTGCTGCGAGTGGTCCTCCGTACAGATAGTGGTGTGGGAGGAGTAGAAGTAGGAGGAATGATATTTTGTGAAGGAGGGGGTATCACCTGAAGGGGGGTTGGTGTCGGTGCCTCAGGAGTTGGGACGAACGCAGGCAAAGGACTTGGCACTGGCACTGTCGGTACTGGTCCTGCAGTTTGCTTCTCTCTCCTGCTGTAGGTAAGTAACTCTCCCTGAGCCGTAGGCCTAACACCTTCACCTTCTTGTCCCTTCTCCGTGCCTCCATGCCAAACTTCTAAATCGGTTACCACAAAGTTCTCCATCTCCCCCTCTCGCCTAATACTGGCAGTATTAGGCGTGTTGTGTGAAGTTCCGTCCTGGTGGTAGTATGGCTCATGCTCCCGAAAGTGGACATCCATACTGACAAACTTCTTCTTCTCTACTGGACTCCAGCACATATACCCCTTCTGGGTCGCCGAGTAGCCTACGAAGATGCATTTGACCGCTCTAGGGTCAAGTTTCCCAACCGATGGCCTGTTGTCCTTCACAAAACACACACACCCAAACACCTTCAGTGGGAGTATCCCACTATTATTGCCTTGCAATACCTCACATGGGGACTTCCATCCGAGGACCTTCGAGGGCATCCTGTTGATGAGTTGAGCTGCTGTCAACACTGCATGCCCCCACAGACTCTGTGGGACATTCATGTCGATCATCATACTTCTTGCGACCTCCAGAAGGTGTCTGTTTTTCCTTTCTGCAACTCCATTTTGTGCTGGTGTGTATGCACAGGTGGTCTGATGCTGTATTCCGTGTGCTGACAAGTATTCTGCAAGCGTCCTGTTGGTATACTCCGTTCCATTGTCAGACCTCAGTACCTTCACAACTGCTTTGTACTGAGTCTGGACATGCTTATGGAAATCCCGAAAACAAGCAGGTACATCATTCTTATTTTTCATCAAATATAACCAGGTAACACGAGAGGCACACTCAATGAAAGAAATAAAGTACTTATAACCATTCATAGTGTTAGTAGCACATGGACCCCAGACATCAGAATGTACTACCTCAAAAGCAAAAGTGCTCCTATGACCCGTGCCAACATATGAGCTCCTAGTAAGTTTTCCTAACTCGCACGCATCACATACTAATTTCTCTTTTTTTGTTTTTGCATAAATCTCTGGATATAACTTACTTAGAGTATCAAAGGAAGAATGTCCCATCCTCCGATGATGGAGCATCAAGGTATCCTCAGTCCTCTGCTGCAGTCCTTCCATGCCAGCCTTCTCTGCCATAGATACCAATGCTGAGTCCAGTCCTTCTCGATCTAGGTACCACAGTCCCTCATGCCAAGTGCCAGTCCCAAGTCTTCGTCCTGTCCCTTTCTCCTGGAAGGTCACCTTAGGAATATCAAAAGAAACAATGCATTTAAGTTGGAGGATTATAGAACTAATGGACAAGAGACTGACTGGAAATGATGGAGCATGTAAAACATTGGATAATCTTACTGAACCTGTACAATTAACAGTACCCTTACCGACCACTGGCTGGAAAGTGCCATCAGCTGTCTGAATGCTGTCTGCTGATGCTAGGTGAGTGTAGGAAGAAAACTCACTAGCATTCCCAGTCACATGTCGAGATGCTCCCGAGTCGATAATCCAGTCTGATGATTTAAGGGAAGAGATAGACGCAAGGGCAAGTGATTCGTCAGTACCTTCTGATGGATGGGCATATATGGCAGCGTTGCCCCTAACAAAGAATGAGGTGGACGCCTCCTCTGTTCTACTCCTCATGTCTCCCAGTGCCTGGTCCTCCACAGTAATGGTGCCATCAGCTTCTCCGTTCCCTTCTGATATCAGGAGGTTTGCTCGATAACCTCCTTGGCCGCCTCGTCTACCCCCTCGACCACGACCACGTCCTCCATTATATCTTCGTCCGCCGAACGGTCCTCGTGCACCACCTGAGTCTCCCTCCCTAGGTGGTTTGGTACAAGCATATCGATGATGACCCATCTCCCCACAGTTGTAGCACTGCCGGTTATCCTGCCAGGGTTCTCCCTTAGATCGTGTGTTACCTGAGCTGGTGATCGCTAGTGCTGACTTTGCTTCGGGGGGACCACATGTCCCTGCTTGCAGCCTGATGCGTGTCTCCTCCTGGATCATGGCTGAGATAGCCTCCTCAAGGCTAGGGATCTTTGGTTGGGCTAGAAGTAGGGCCGTCCTCTGTGCGAAAGCTGCAGTCAGCCCTTTGAGAAACTTCATCGTCCTCTCCTGCAGACACACCTGTCTCTCCTTACACTTAGGGTCCCCACAGCTCGCCCGATCTGAGGAGTGATCATAATCCAACCACAGACGCTCCAACTCCGTGGCATACTCCTGCACCGTCTTCTCTCCCTGTACGGTGTCATCAATCTCCCCCTTTATCTGGAAGACCCGTAAGTTGTTCCCCACACCATCATAGGTCCTTCTCAACTTCTCCCACACATCTTTCACCATCTCAATACCGTCTACTGTGGCGGCAATAGACTGGACTAAGGAGTTGAGAAGCCAGATGTAGATCACCATATGAGTGGACTTCCACTCATCGCGTCCTGTCGAGCCCTCGTCCGGCTCTGTCGTCTCGTCCGTCAGGAACCCCTCCATGTTTTTTCCTGCGAGGGTTCTTCTCACCCGCCGTGACCAACTCAGATAGGTGGCTGGTCCATCTAATTTCAGATCGATGGAGGGAAGCTTCAACTCCGGCGACGTTCGTGTCGTGTTCTCACCAGCCGACATCGTCAACAACTTCATCAACGTCGCCACCTCTGCAGAATCTAGCTTCTTGATGATCTCCTCCATCGATGCTTCGTCTATCCAATCACGTCACGTCCGCTCCACGACTCACGCTCGTCCTCGTCGTCCGCTCCTAGATCCGAACATGTCCCCCCTTTTTCCAGATCTAGGCATCCCTATTAGGCGATGTCTAGTGCTGGTGTGGAGGAGGCGGCAGCACGCATGTCACAGCCGCCGTCGCAGCAGCAGCAGCAGTCGCAGCAGCCGTGAAGATTTTTTTTTTTTTTTTTTTTTGAAGGGAGGGGGGTAGACGAGGCGGGAAGGGAGGGGGGCGTGGAAGAGTTCGGTGGAGGAGATCTAGAAAATCCTCCTGTGGGTTTGTGGAAGCTTGGTGACGGCTAGGGTTTGTGGAAACTTGGCTCTGATACCATGTTGAAATTAGTTGATGATTTTATTGATTGTCTCATTGGCATTATATAGCCTTACAGTCATTAATACAATGATCTCAATCATTATGACAATAATCTCATAATGGAATATCCTGTGACATATTCTGGCATCCCAAATATGTCCTCAGGATATTCCCATGTGCTTATACTATACTTAAATATGACACCCAACATACCATATCAACACATATCTATATATACATATAGTTAACTATATACTAACAAGTATATCACTAGTTATCTATTTACACTAACTACTAACTATTCATATAATACATACTAGTACATATTTAATATTAATTATACTAGATATTACCTTATACCAGCCACTAGTATCTAGTTAATAGCTTAGTACCTACCAACTCTTAGCCCTCACATGAACTTACCTATTATCTTAACACTTGATTATAGGCACTAGGATATCTTTATCTAACTAGTCCATATGTGACAATAGACATCTGATACCTTAACCATACCTTGACAAGATACTTACTATATAGCTCATACCTAGTGCTAGGCAACAACCCCCAAAATACAAATCTTTGACACACTCTTTGATACCCAACTGATATCCTCATTCACTATTGATACCTTAAGTATCAGTACACTTCAGCACCCATGACTGAGCATACTGTGGTGCACTGCACTGGGGTGCCTTCAATCCTTAGACTTACCTCCTGACCCTACTTCTTCTCCCACTTCACTGCTCTACTTGCAGGACACCCCCACATCACTTGGTAACCTGAGTACTGTTGTACCCACTGTCTGCACACTGCTCCTATTACTTAACCACAGACACACACAATGCAACACTCTTACAAGCACACTCTAAAATACTTATTCCCTCACACTATCTGGGTACATAACACATCCACACAATACTTCACTTAACCCTCAACTTCCCCACATTAAACCATTTCCCTACCCTATGCACACACACCTAATTAATTCACCCTCTGTGATACCCAATCACAGCTCTAAATTTGTTTGTTCAGGTATCCACATCCCTCAACCCTACACTCAAACACACTCCACTCAAGATTCACACACTCCTATTGATACACTAACTAAGCTATGCCTCACTCACTCTCAAGTCACTTTAGTGCATGCAGTCACTTACGTGTGCACAAAACATAAAAACCCGATACCAAGTATCAGGATACATAACTACTTAACAAGTAATTAACTACTAAATGAACCACTATAAACTACTAAACCAACCCATCTAACCTCTTACCTATCTAGCTAAACCACCTTGTTGTCTGATGTTGCAATGCTCATTGCTGTAGATAATGAATGCACTGGGGTTTCTACTGCTGACTGAACTGGACTGATACCTCCTGCTGTGGCTCGAGCTTTGCTGTAGAGGCTGCACGAGCTACACCTAGATGCAAATGTACAGCACTGTCATGTGCCTGAGCAGCTTGTTGTGCAGCTGCACAGTGCCTCCCCCTCCTTGTTGCTGATGCATCTAGCTTACATCCCCTTCAGGACCGATACCTCCTATTGTTACCACTGTGCAGATACCTCATGATACTCTCAACTATATCAGTTTGTATTGATACACTGGGGTATTCCCCAAATCGAGAGCACTCTCATACTCCACTCTTCCATTCCAATCTGCCCAGTACCCGAGCCTTTCTGCTACTCTATTGCTGGTGCTACTGTTGCCTTGCACTGCACACTGGCAACAAGGCATTGTAGCACTTGATCCTGTTGTGCACGAGCCCTGCAGTGACTGCACGAGCACTGCCTTGAAGCATTGTATCCTTACACGAGTTGTTGCTCACTTGCACTGCTGAACTCTCTTGTGCTCGAGCCCCCTTGCTGTTGAGCAATGCACCCCGAGCTACAACATCTCAGCTCCTCTCTTCCTGCTGTAAACAAACTGCACACTCACTGCCCTCCCTCACTGACTGACACTACCTCTCATACACACACACAAAAACACAAAGCCACATAGACACTTTACTGATATTAGTGCATCAGTTCTCACTGATACACTACTTAGGATATACTATAGGTATTGATACATAACTACTAACCCTTATTGCAATTATTCAAACACAAGGTAGACAACAACCAAATTGACATTTGGCCTGCAAATACATATCAATTTGATACTCCTCAATGAT
Source organism: Iris macrosiphon (assembly GCA_036927795.1). Lineage (NCBI taxonomy): Eukaryota > Viridiplantae > Streptophyta > Magnoliopsida > Asparagales > Iridaceae > Iris > Iris macrosiphon. The sequence continues at coordinate 183,948,165 of JAYESA010000003.1, read as the reverse complement.
CCACTTATCTACTCCTTGGCACCAATACTTACACAACCATGATACCTATGGCACACACAAAATTTCCACACATGTATCACCCCCTTGATACTCTCTTGTATCCTCACTCAGTCACACTTAGCACTCACTCATATGTACATACACAACAACTCACATAAACATACACAACTCTATGACTGATATATGTATATATAGATCCACACATATATGTATATATATCAATAAGTATCTCAACCTATATATATATAGAGAGAGAGAGAGAGATATTTATATACACTCACACATAGATATATAAACACACACATACACACACACACACACACACACATACATATAGATATACGTTTATACCTATAAATATAATTAGGTTCATATAGTTATACCCACATAACACAATACAAAACCAATTATCACACAAATACATATGCATACCAAAATCTAACCGAGCGTATCATGAGATACCATGACACGACACTACGTATCCTATTTAGGATACACCAACCTTCTCAAAACATGCTTTCCACTCCAAAATCCCCTATGAAATATTTCTACAAACACCTAGTAGTCCAAATTCGGAGTTTTTCTCAAATTAGCACAAAACTCAATGTAACTTTCACATTAGGTCTCCAAAGAACCTAGTTCTTCTTCCTATGGGTAGTCCTTAGCCATGGATAGGTTTCTAGGAGTTTATTTTACCATCAAAAACTGAAATGTCAAGAGGGATAAGAGTTTTACCTATTAGGAGATAGATTTCCAATATCTTCCACCAAATGGACACAAATGAAAGTTGGACACAACCCTCAAGCCAATGCTTTCCTCCTCAAGTGCTCCTCTAGCAATGCCAAGCTCCTTAGCCTCCTTGGAATGAGAATGAGAGGGATGAATTTGGGAATAGAGAAATTAGGATTTGCTCTCTAATTTGGGGATGAACAAAATAGAAATAAATGGAGGCTACTCATAAATGAAGAGGTTTATATAAACTTCCTCTAGGGTTAGGTTGAGGAATGTTTTAATTGACTCAAGTGCCCCTCTCATTCCTTCATGAATAGGATCTACTAAACCATTAGAGGAATATTCTATTCTTGAGTCTAAATAGGTTTAATGGAATTAATCTAGTCATGACTAACTATTTAATGGGTCAAGTCAAGTCTAGTGTGGTCCACTAATGTCAAGTCTAAATAAAATAGACTAATCAACTAACAATAATAATAATAATAGTAATAATATATATAACATGCACATTATAAATAAATAAAATATACACAATATTTATAATAAAAAATGACAAAATTATCCCTATTCTGAAATGTGGTAGTGACAGATTCTTAGTATAACTTGTTTAATTACTTGATAGGTTTCATTTGCTTAATACTTAAAACTTGTTTTTATGATAATTTTGATTTTCTTGTATTGTTGCTCATGGAGTCCGAGAACAGCAAGTCGGAGAATGCAAAGTTGGCCTAAGTATATATACAAAAAGTACGCAGGGAACCCTGGTCGCATAAACGAAGTTCCAGTGAGTGCACGTGTGTGTGTTTCACAAATTCCTTAGAAAGTGCGCCAAGATATGTTGAGTACTCTGGACGCACTTCTCTACTCCTACGTACGTTTTGTACTATGTTAATTCCTTCAAAAGTATGTCAATCCTACTTGACGCACTTTTGGATGGGTCTGCAAGTCATCAATAATGTATGCCACAAATAACCAAGTTGGTGCACTTTGCAAATATTGCAGAGTTGGCGCACTATGGTGAATTTGTTTTATCGGCGCAGTTTGTTGCTTCTGAAGAATGGCGGACTTTGCTGTGTTGGCACACTATATGACATTCTCCATAGACGGCGCACTTTGTAGCCTTATATATTACTTAATAACTAACTAAAGATTTTTGACCATTCTCGAGAATTGTGTTCTCGACTGTAGTGTTGTCTCGACTGTTGTGACATGCTTCGAGACTTATGTTTTATCTTTTAGTAGACCTTTCTACGCTTGTTTGTGCGCCAAACCTTTGTGCTAGCATACTTGATGAAAGTCCGTCAAGTTCATAGCTTGGGTATTCTCATTATGCACCAATGATAGATTTATGCACCAAGCTTCTGGCTCACATACTTCTATTATTGTGCGCCAAGATCCTAGAAGTGCGCTTTAGTATGATTGTGCGCTATTTTTGCTCAGAGCACTTTTGTATCAAAGTGCGCCAGAACTGCTCAGATTAGTGATTTGTGCACCAAATATGTTCTTGCCTATTTGTGCGCCAATACTCGTTTGTGCGCCAGTGGTGGTTTTTGACCCATTGTGCGCGGATGTTATATTCTTGCCTAATTTTATGCGCCAACCCTGAATTGTAAATTTATACGTCTGTATGCCAGTATTCTCTTTAACATGCTTAACACTTGATGATTCTCTAGTTCTCTTTAATCCCATTATTTTAGTTAATCATGGTTATTTTCTGAACATGATATTCTTGATATTGATCCTTATTTCCTCACATGATCTAATGATTGTACATTTTATATGAACTCCTGAATCTTGATAATCCTGATAGTTACTCGACGTAGCACACCATCCTGATACTCCTGATCTTGATATTCCTGATAATGGCTCGACGTAGTGCACTCCTGACTTGACAATTCCTGTAACTGTCTTGATCAAGGCTATTAGTAGCACATGTATTGCATGGCATGTATTCCCGTTGTTGATTTTGATTGAACTCGTCAAGTTACTGTCCTGTCTTGCATCATGTCTAAGGCAAATTTCTGAGCACAACGGTTGTGAATCCTTAATAATTATTGAGGATAATAACTAGAATAATAATCTAGAAAGTATCTAGAGAGATTTTCTGGCTACATGCAATCATAGTATCCCAGCAACACCTGATGGATTTGGAGCTCTCCGTCGTGAGGAGCACACTTCCAGCACACCGTCGAGTGTTGCACTGCCAGAAAAGATAAGTGTCACGTCCCAGTACCGGAATACGGGGACGGACATGATCAGCTCTCCCGTACAAGGTATAGAACATCGTAAGACGGTCAAGGCTGTAACTAGACAAGGTGGTGCATACTACAAGCAAGTCACTTAGGGTCACATCACATATATTATCTCAATCAGTCAAGTAAGGATAGTAAACATAGAAAATATATGACAAGGAAGTAAGGCATCCCCAATACCCTGTCATAATATTCTGGAACCGAGCTATACAAAATAAGAAAGCTGGTTGAGTAGCAAAAGTACAAGACCATGATCAGCTGCAGTCTGATTAATTACAATCATGTAAGAAAACTAAATATCCAAATTTACGGCTAACAAGTGCCGGTGGCTAAACCCCCAAAAGAATAAAATATGCGATAGCGAGCAGGGAAGAAAAAATCCACTCGTTTTCCTCAGTGGCCATCCGTCTGGTGAGTGCCATTATTCAGAGGAAAGTACGCTTGATCCTCGGGTCCTTGCTTTAAACCTGGCCATGCAAAACCAATGGGGTTAGACCCCAAATAACAAGTACCAAAAAAGAAGCACGAATGAATAAACAAAACCAGGAAGAATAAACATATACATATATATAGTCATGTATTATAGTTTTGGTTCATGGCCTATCGTGATACAATAATCTAACCCTACAACCAAACAAGGACAAGGGTTAGACCATCGTATTATGATAGTCCATATCCCTAAACTATTTAATAGAAGGTACAATGGACAATCAAGTTCAGTTACATAATCGGCCAATCACTTGTACGGCTTACTATGTGGAGTCTGGGTTATCCCAGAAATATTATGCATATAATAGGAATCCTCAGGTCAAGCCATGTTCTAGCAGGGGCTAGCCGAGCCATGAATCGCTACGTAGCACATAGTAGTATGCACCGGTCCCTCAGAAGGCCACCGTGCTAAGATCGCATAGAACACATAGTACAATATAATAATCGAATATTGCCATCGACTAATAAGGATTTAAACAATATCAATAGGGGCCAGCCTTCACTCCCCATATAATGATTGAGGGTGGCTAGTTAAGCACGATCTTGGGATTCTGTCCCTCCCAATGCTCTATATATTTTAGTTGTCTAGTTAACCCTACGGTTAGCTAGAATCACATGGCGTGGTCACATATTACTCCCCTTATATGACGTACCATAGTACGGGCACGCTAGATACGAATCCGCTCTGTCACTTTGTAGTTTAATTTGGATTCACCCAGCGTGATGCAATAGTCAAACAAATTCTAGCCACGTTTGTTTATTGACCAACTATCATGTCCATATTGGAGGAATTGTATCATATCACATGTCGCTTAGCACGCAGGCACACCTCGGTGTGAAATATGTAACATAATCACGTAGAAGCACTTAGCACGTAGGAACACATAGCACGTAGTAAGTGTATCAGCACGGATACCAATAATCGAGTCAAGTTACCAATCATTGGTAAATCACATGGGATCTAGCACATATTTAGGTCTAACACATGGTCACTTAGCTCACATACATTAGCAATCATTAAAATCATACATGGAATCACAAAAATTCAATAAAGCATCCAAACCAAGCAAAACAGTAAAACATGCACATAGGCCGCATGAGAATCATAGATGCATAGAGTCAGCATCGCATTGGACAGGTGCCGCATAGGAAGTCGGCCGCATATGTGTCGATGTCGCATGAAAAGTCGGTCGTATATGGGTCAGTGCCGCATAGGATCAGTACCGCATATGATAGGACAAAGTCCACTCCTTGGGACAAGTGTTAAGTGGCGTGCATTTAATATTTTTCTGAGAAGTGACTGAAGTGATGGATGTGACCAGCTATAAAGTGTGTCAGAAAGAAAAGACAAACTCATAGAAAAATGTGCAAGAGCGAAACAGGGTTATGCGTCCACAAGAGAAGAGGCGCATAGTCAATGCCGCATAAGTCTGCTTGCCGCATGTTATGCTTGCCGCATGGATGTCTCTTGGACTTAGTGAATTTCTCATTCGTTCAGCGAGTAAAACATAAGGAGTTCTGTCACTTAGAATACTTTGTGAAATAATCAGTCATGCATCTGTAAACACCCTAAATTTTCAGATATTTTAAAAATTATTTTGGGAATTTTTCTGCAATTATTCAGGAATTTACATAGGTCCTGTGGTGAGTTTGTAATTTTTAATTGTTAATAACTAACCTTAAAAAGAAATGAAAATATGATTTTATGGTGTAAAATAGAAAACCAGACTTAGGATAATTTTTTGGGATTTTATTGGGCCTCAGACCTATTTTTAAAAGCCTAAAAACTATTTTTATAATTAAATTAATTAATTATTAGTTATTATTTTTATTATTATTATTATTTATTACTGTTTTTAGTTTTTGGGCCCGGCCCGGCCCAGTGGGCCGAGCCCGTTAGCACCCAACCCAGCCCGGTCGCCTTAGCGGGTCGGGCGGGTCGGCCAGACCCGGATCCGCGCCCGACCCGACCCGGATCCCCCATCTCCCCCAACCCCACGAACCCCCGCGGAATCCGGCCGCGTTCTCCGGCGACGTGGCCGGAGAACCTCCCAGCCTCACACCCACGACCCCACGTCCTCCTCCCCTGCCGACTCCCCCGGCCACGAGCGGCTACCGGCCCCTATAAAACCCCTCTTCCCCCCCCCCTGTTCTCCTCCTCCTCCATTCTCCTCAACCCCCAAACCCTAGACGCCTCGCCGCCGCATTCTCCGGCCGACCTCCCCGCCGTGACCTCGCCTCCACCTCCTCCCACCCAGCTCCTCCAGCCGTCGGCTGCCCTCTCCCCTTCTCTTCTTCCTCCTCCTCCCGCAAGCGACCCCCTCCGACGCTGCCTTCGGCCGCCTGCCGAGCGCCTCCACCTCCGGCCAACGTCGCCAGAGCCACCCGAGCCCTCGGCCTCCTCCGCCTCAGCGCCTCCCCAGCCACCGTCCCCGCCGCCGGCCAGTGAGCTCTAACCCTAACCCTAGCTTTCGATTTAGGTGTCCGACACGTGTCGGACACAGCTCGAACCCCGGTTTTTCGGGTCCCCTTCAGGTACTCGTATCTTGCACCCTGTATCTCCGATTTTGATTCTGTAAATTCCTATGCGAAGCCTGTATGACCCTCTCGGTGCCCGGATAAACCGCTCGGGGCATCGCGTCCTGTGGTGATCGCACACCGCGATCCAAAAACAGGAAAAACCAGACCCTGTTTCACCCCGGAACTGAGTACGCCCCGCCAAACGGGATGACTTGGTCGCGTGCGGTCTTCACAGATACGTGCGCCTCGTCGATACGGACGTGTGGGATTTCGCGGAAGCTGATTCGGGTGTGCGTGCACACCGGAATCAACGCGTATCCGCGGACATCGCCCCGTATCCGCCTTTTCTGCAATTCACCCTAACTTCGTACACACACGTCAGATCGAGACGAAACTTGCGCCATCGGACTCGTAGCGATACGCTGGTCCTGTGGGTCAAGTTTGGTTCGATTCTGAGAACGTTGACGAAATCACGTGTCGTGGGCCCCACAGGCCCCGCTCGACGGGCGATTTTGTGATCGGCTCATCGGAATTCAAATATGAAAGTTCCGTTGGATTCGTATCAGCGTTCCTGACCTGTTGACACTAAGTTTGGTGAATTTAGAGACCGTTGACCCCGACATATTTTTCGGTGCAAAGCGGGCCCACCGGTGGACCCCGTTTTGGCCCGAAATTGCCGTTTTTGCCCTTGTCTCCAAATTGGACCCAAGGACAGGCATTCCTAGCTGTTTAACACCTTCTGAGCATGATAGTACTGTTTATTTCAGCTTTCGGAGACATCTCTGGAAATTTCCGAAATTAGGACCTAAGTGGAATTCAAACCTCAGGCAAGTGCACCTTGCCAAACTTGCAGTCATTATTTTCATATTATCTGTAAAAATACTCTACTGGATGTCTTGTGTAAATTCATATAAACTGATTTAAACTGCTTAACCTAGGGAACGTATGACGTACCTAGTGTCCGATCATAGTCGGGTGCCGACACCGTACGCGGCGTTGGGTTCGTCATTAAAGAGATGGATTTACGATCCCCTTACTCTTGTACTTTTCCTATCAAGTACCCTACAACCCAGGATACTTGACACTATCATGGACAGAATCTTCCTGAGATATTCGTAGTGATTCTGTATAGGATATATGACTTGACAGAGACATTTATTTATAGACAGTATGACTTGTTGCATTAGTTATAATCCCGCTGACATGGACATGAGACGTTATGGTCATGGCTTGCGTGATTACATTGGGTGGGGAGAGACACACAGGCTACAGGCTGTTCTATATATATATCTACTATTATTGTGAGGTTGTAGACTCTCCAGCAGAGCTAGACCCTTTACGTGTTATTGCTGCTACCGGCTCCCCGACACAGAGCTTGTAGCGGTCTCAGCCTGAGTGCTAGTGTTGCTCTCATTTGCATATCACATAGATGGTTACTTAGTTTACCCTGCTGTTCATTTATTTATTGCACTGCTTATTCATTTGGCTTGTATTATTTGTGCCTTGCTATGTCCACTGAGGACCTGGAATGGATTATGTCCCCAGGTTTAGCAGAGGAGCAGTACCCCGAGGTATACGGGACCGGAGCTGAAGCTATTGCTGGAATAGAACCAAACACTGAAGACGAGGTGACTGCCGAGGACTTCTCCTGAGTGCCTGTTCCAGTACTCAGTACTATTTCATGTTTACCTCTTTTGTTCCTGGCCTATAGAGCCAGTTATTCAGACTTAAGTCGGATTGTTTCTCCGACTGACTTGCTGTGATTATTGTTGCTACTTATTTCTATTTCATTATGCAGTTATTTCTTTATCTTTATGGATGAGATTAGTGTGACTTGTTGTAGTAGACCTTATTTACAGCTTAAGTACGCCCTGATGGCTCCATTAAATTGGGTTGTCCATCGGTGCGTACTGCTGGCCGTTGCCACGTGTCCAGTCCCTCGATATTTTGGGACTGGGGCGTGACAGCATCCAACAAGATGGACGCATGCTGGAAGGTATATGCGGCACAGAGCTCAGGCCGCATAGCACTCTCTGCCTCATATGGTGCTAGCTGTATGAGCACTTCATCTTCTCTAGTCAGCAAGTTCAGCCATGGCGAAAAACTTCAAAAATCAAAAAATATTTTCTCCATAATTTTTTTATTTTAACTCCAAATCAAGTGTACCAAAAGCGAAAATGCCTGAAATTGAATGCTCTATCAACCACAAAAACTAGTTTTGTAAAATACCATGTTTTAGTAGATCAAAACCAAGAAAAACTTTTAGAACCCAAGAAAAATCTTAACAAAATATAGATCTACACGAATCTATCCATAAAAACCAAAAACTCCAAGTATTAAAAGTGTTTAGAATCATTATGTACACATAATAGACTAATAAAATACAAGTAAAGAGAAAGAACTAAAATCAAAGAGTTTTTCCATGCCATGCAAGGTGTACTTGCCTAAAAATGAAAGGAAAAAAATTAGAGAAATGAGGGAAGAGAGAGAAATAAGTTAGCTTATATAGCTAGGGTTTGAGGTTTAGATCATAGGTCCAAATCATGACCAAACTAACCCAACAATTAAACCATGAGTTTAATTGAACCAAAGAATGGGTCTAGCCTCCATGACATGCAACCTAATTAACATGAAAGAAAGAAATAACATAGGCAAGAAAAAAAAATTCAAATACGTATATCAGGAATGTGGAGTAACAATAAGAAATGATTATACCTGATAAATCTATACTATGTACCTGTTCGTCTGGATAATCCGGATAGTCTGTAGGGCATATGGTTGTATGGAATCTCAAACTGCATATGTTAGTAATTAGGACTGTGATAACTCTAGTTAGTTAATGATAGCAAGCCGTAGGGCATGATTGACCATAATTTTCTTGATTTCCAGTCTAGTCTAGTCCCGTCCTGATTTATTTTCAGCAACTGATCATAAGAACAGTAATTGAAGCATGACTCCAGATATCCCTGTTTAATACTCCAGAGCATGTTTAATTGTTATTTTTACCTGTTGTACTTATTTAAATATTCCTGGTACTATTTCTTACTGATTTGTCAGCATGGTGGTTTTAGTTCCTAAGTTTGGCTCCCTTGTGGTACTTGCTGTTCTAGGGTCTGATCCTACTGGTTTTGTATGTCCATATTTTGTAGCAAGACTGCAGGATCTTTCGTACTTTCTGCCTCAAGATGGTGAACACGAGGAGCACCCGAGGACATTAGTGGGTTTCTTCTTCATCACCAACTTGATCTTGTACATTTTTTTTTTGAGGTGTTTAGCCACCGAGCACATATTTAGCACATATTTTGGGACATGACATTCTAGTCTATGGGCCTACATATAAAGTATGTTCTAGACTATAGCTAGAGCTGATCATGTAACATGGTACTCTTACTAGTTTTTCATTTTATAACTAGCTTCATGATCATTTATGTATAGTTTGGGTGCCTCATTATTATATGTTGGTGATCATACATCTTGTAAACTTGTTGCTTGCTTGAGATTGAGACACCTATGATTCTTGACCCAGGATTGCCTAATGGATTGTAGAGTAAACCCTCATATGTATAGACAATCGTGACCATATCTCGGGGTATATAGTACTCCGATATTCGTAGATGGCTTTGTCTGCCCCTGCTCTCCAGTATTCTGGTTCTGGAGCATGGCAGCGGGTAGCGAGCCCCGCTACAAGTCTTTGCCTCATCCGTGTTGATTTTACTAGCACGAATATCCGAGTTCCCCCTGGGTCGAATCGGGCCCGTACCCCAGCGACCGTTCGCAGGAACCATAAATTTTGTGTAGAAGTTGTCTGTGACCGTACGACGTCTAAATACTAAGTTATCAAGGAAGCATTGTAAGACAACATGAATGGAATGTAACTATTTAGCATAACTTGATAGCATAGTATCCCTGCTCAAATGATCGCATTATAAGTATGAATTACTACTTTGCACAGTTATATGTGAATAAATTTTAGCTACCACTGAAACATAAGATAAGTACATTCATGACGGACAAGCACGTAATCACATGATTGTTTTATGAGTTAGTGTGGCATGCATCAAGTATTTTAAGCCTATTTACTTATTATCTTGAGTCTATTATTACTATATTGTCGTTTGATCGTAACGCATTAAGGGAGTAGAATTATTAAGTGTGAAGACTTGGAAAGAAGGGTAAACTAATCGAAGATAAAGCCACTTACTAGTTAGAGGATTTCGGAAGAGGAAAAAATCTTCAAGACTCCGCTCGCGCGTCACCTACTCGATCACCTGCATTGCCACGAACAGACGATCGAAACTTCTTCTTATCTTTCTTCCAAAATTGATACGAATACGAAGTTCAAAGAACGAAAGCAATAAAATCCATTAAAATCGTTCAAGAAAACGTAAATTCGAAAACCAACATGAAAGTAGCAAAGTGGCATAAAAAAACAAGCAACGAAAACCAACGCAACAGAAGGGTCCCTCGCGAATCTACCACTGAGTCATTTCTCGAGACACAATCAGCTGAATGTGGGACTTGATTCCGAAGAAATTAATCCATAACGAGTAAAGGATCTTGATTCAATCTGTCCCGATCAACCGATACCGACAGTTTTCCTTAGCCGTACTTTCTGCATCGACGTGAGTTTGAGAAACACGTGGTCGCCTTCTGCAAATTTGAGAGGTCTTAGGTGGATGTCTGCGTAACTTTTCTATGTGCTACTTTCAATCGCTTGCGAATCAGCCGAACCTTCTAGACGGTCTGCTCTACTAGTTCCGGGCTAAGAATCTGTCACTCCCCAACTTTATCCCCAAAGATAGGTAACCTACACTTTCGTCCATACAAAGCCTCGTACGGGACCATTTGAATGATGGACCGGTACCTATTATTGTACGCGAATTCTGTCAATGGTAGATGAACGTTCCAACTTAACTTTAAGTCAATTACGCAGAGTCGTAGCATGTAGGGGTACAACTCGGGCAGGTTGGGTGGGGTTTGAGCTCAACTGGAGCCCAACTCGATGAATTATAAGCCTAGCCCAAGCCCAAGTCCAACCCGACCTCGAGTTCAATATATGTAGCCTAAGACCAAGCTCGGATGTCACGCCCCAGTCCCAAAATATCGAGGGACTAGATACGTGGCAAGGCCAGCAGCAAACACCGATGGACAAACCCAATTTAATGGATCCATCGGGGCGTACTTAAGCTGTAATACAATAGTCAGGGTCTACTAATCTCATCCACAGAATGAATATATCAATATCAACAAAAGAAAATATAAACATCATCATCAAGTCACAAGTACATAAATCGGGAAACAACTCGATAATCAAGTCTGTTACAATTGCTCAAGATCCAGAAAAAAAATATCAACAACAATTCTGAGTATGGACAAAGTATATACTCAGAAGATACCATAGAAGTCACTCGACTGCTGGATCTGGTACTGCTCCAGTGCCTGCTACTGTTCCTGCTTCTGCTCCTGCTAATGCTCCTGTCCTGTATATCTCGGGATCGATCTCGTCTGCTAATCCTGAGGACATAATCCGGATCCAGGTCCTCAGGGGACATAGCAAGGTACAAGAAAGCTCAAGCCATAATAATGCAGTACAGGAAATAAATAAAACAATAAGGTAGACTATATAACCATCTAAGTGATATGCAAGATAAGAGTAGCACTAGAACTCAGGCTGAAACCACTACAAGCTCTGTGTCGGGAGCCGGTAGTAGTGATATCATGTGGTTGTCTAGCTCGTAGTGAGACTAAGACGCCGGCATAATATATATAATCAACCTGTAGCCTGTGTGACTCTTTCCACCCAATGTAATCATACGCCTCATGTCCACGACGTCTCATGTCCATGCCACGCAGGATTATAACTAATGCATCCAGTCATATAATGTCTAAGCAAAGGAATAAGTCATAAAGAACTGTATCCTATACAAAATCACCATGAATATCTCAGGACGATTCTGTATCATGAATAGTGTCAGGTGTCCTGGGTAAAAAGCACTTGATAAGGCAAGTACGAGAAGTATAGGGTCTCGATATCCATCTCTAGATGACTTTACACAACTCCGCGTACGAAGTTGGCACCCGACTATAATCGGATGCTAAGTAAGTCACGCGGTCCTAGGTTGAAACATGTACAACAAGTATATATGTCAAGGAAATAAATAACAAAAACTGCAGAGATTGGCAAGGTACACTTGCCTGGGATTCTGGTTCCAATTGTAGCTCTGACCTCAGTGAGATTTGCAGGCAGTACTCCGGTTGCTGAAATAAATATCACCATCAGATCCAGAAAATATTAATCAGCTAGAAACGCCTGTCCTTGAGTCCAATTTGGAGATAGGGGCAAAAATAACAATTTCGAGTTAAAGCGGGATCCACATGTGGGCCGCTTTGCACCGAAAAATACGTCAGGGTCAAAGGTCTCCTAATTTGTCCAACTTAGTGTCAACAGGTCAGGAACGATGATACGAACCCAACGGAACTTCCAGAATTGGATTTCGATGAGCCATTCTCAAAATCGCCCGTCAAGTGGAGCTTGTGGGGCCCACGACACGCGATTTTGTCAACGTTCTCAGAATCGAACCAAACTTGGCTCACAGGACCAGCGTATTGCTACGAGTCCGATGGCACAAGTTTTGTCTCGATCCGACGTGTATACACTAAGTTACAGCGAGAACCAGAAAGGTCGGATACGGACGGTGTCTGCCGATACGCATTGATTCCGGTGTGCACGCACATCCGAATCATCTTCTGTGAAATCTCGTACGTCCGTATCGACGACACGCACGTATCGGTGAAGACTGCGTGCGACCAAGTCGTCCCGTTTGGCGGGACGTACTCAGTTCCGGGGTGAAACAGGACGTTGGTTTTCCTGTTTTTGGATCACGGTTCGCGATCACCACAGGTCGCGATGCACCGAGCGGGTTGCACGGGCACCGAGGGGGTCATGCAGGCTACGCGATGCAACTGACGGAAAAAAAATCGGGGTAGCGAGGAGTGAGATACGAGTACCTGAACAGGGCTCCGAAAACCTGAATTCTTCGTGTCCGACACGTGTCCTGTGTCCGAACCGTGTCCGCCCTAGGGTTGGGTTTAGGGCTCTGTGACCGGAGCTTGGCGGCGCTGTGGCGGGGGAGGCCGGCCTGAGGGGCTAGGGCGGCGCCGGCAGCGGGGAGGTTGGACGGCGGCGCGCGGCAGGCGCCGGAGGGAGCTGCTGGGTCGGGGACAGGGTGCTGGGAAGAAGGAGGAGGGGAAGATGGCGGCCGGAATTGGCTGGCGGGGGCGAGGCATGGCGGAGGAGGCGGCGTGCTGGGGCGGCGCGGGTGCGGGTTCTCCGGAGGTGACCGAGGGCGGTGCGACGGGGGTTTTCAGGTGGCCGGAGAGGAGGATTCGGGTGCCGGAGAAGAGGGGTTCTAGGGGGTTTTATATAGGGGAAGAGGGAGATCGTCGGTCGGCGGTTCAAGGGGAGAGGAAGGGGGAGAGTCGGGGACGCGAGCGGGCGGCGGCGGCGAACGTTCCGGCGGCGAAAACGGACGGGGAAGAGAAAGGTCGGGGAGAAGAAAGGTCGACCGGGTCGGGTGAGGGTTCGCGAGTGCGGGTTCAGTCGGGCGGACCCGACCCGACCCGCTAGGGCGGTCGGTCCGGTCGGGTTCAGCTGGACCGAGTTCAGGCCGGTTCAGCCCGGTTTATTTTGGGTTTAAAATTATTTTAATTTAAAATAGTTTTTAGGACTTTAAAAATACTTCCGGGGTCCAATAAATTCCCAGAAAATTACCCTATGTCTACTTTTTCATTTTACACCATAAAATATTATTTTCATAATATTTTAATATTATTTATTATCATTTAAAAATCATTTAATAATTAAAATACCTGAATTTAATTGCAGAAAAATCCCAGAAAATTTCAAAAAATTGTGAAAAATCCAATTTTAAAAATTCTTGAAAATCAGGGGATTTACATCGGAGGCTCGGGTTGGGTCGAATTTATCGGGCTCTAATATGATATTTGAAATAATTTTAAGCAAGAGTAATATTAAACACATAAATAAATAGCAATCAAGTCTCAATCATTACAAAATACAAACTGAAATTAGATATAGGTGTCACGCCCAAGTCCCAAAATATCGAGGGACTAGACACGTGACAATGGCCAGCAGCACACACCGATGGACAAACCCAATTTAATGGATCCATCGGGGTGTACTTAAGCTGTAATACAACAATAAGGGTCTACTAATCTCATCCACAGAAGAAATACATCAATATCAACAAAAGAAAATATAAACATCATTAAGTCACAAGTAAATAAATCGAGAAACAACCCGATAATAAGTTTGTTACAATTGTTCATTAAACAAGAATTTAAAAGAGTTTAATTGCATCAAGACTGAGCATAGAAGAAGCAGATATTCAGGATAAATCCTCAGCGATCACCTCGTCCTCAGGTTCTGGTACTGCTCCGAGAAGTGCTCATGTTCCGTACACCTCAGGATAAATATCCTCTGCTAACCCTGGGGACATAATCCAGATCCAGGTCCTCAGGGGACATAGCAAGGTACAAAATAACTCATACCAAAATAAATGCAGTGCAGCAATAAATAAAACAATAGGGTAAACTATATAACCAGCTAAGTGATATGCAAGTGAGAGTTTTAATCATACTCGGGCTGAGACTACTATAGGATCTGTGTCGGAAAAACCCATAGTAGTATTCTCTCGAAGGGCCAGTACGGTACCAAAGCTCTGTGTCAGAGTCTAAGGCACTTCCAGTAAAGTAATAGATATATATAATCAACCTTTTGTATGGTAAATCTATCTCCACCCAATGTAATCACACGTCTCATGTCCATGACACGCAAGATCATATCTAATGCAGCAAGTCAAAATAGGATCTAAGCATATGAATAAAGTATATGTCATGAAATCTGTATCCTATACAGAATCACCATGAATATCTCAGGAAGATTCTGTCTCATGAGTAGTGTCAGGTGTCCTGGGTATGACGTACTTGATAATGCAAGCACGAGAATGTACAGGGTGTCGATATCCATCTCTAGATGACGTTACACAACTCCGCGTATGGTGTTGGCACCCGAATATTATTTGGATGCTAAGTAAGTCACACGGTCCTAGGTACAACATATAGATCACAGAAATAAAATAAGAGAATAATATGTATCAATATACTGCAAGTATGGCAAGGTACACTTGCCTGGGTTCTGTCTCCAACTGTAGTTCTGGTATCAGCAGGATTTGCAGGTACTCCTCCGGTTGCTGAAATAAATATCACCATCAGATTTAGAAAATATCAAATAGCTAGAAACGCCTGTCCTTGAGTCCAAATTGGACACAGGGGCAAAAATGATAGTTTTTGGTTAAAGCGGGGTCCACATGTGGGACGCTTCGCACCAAAAAGTGTGTCAGAACCAATGGTCTCCAAATTTGTCAAACTTAGTGTCAACAAGTCTAGAATGATGATACAAACCCAATGGAACTTCCAGAACTGGATTCCGATGAGCCGATCACAAAATCGTCCGTCAAGTAGAGCCGTCGGGCCCACGATATACGATTTTGTCAACGTTCTCATAATCGAATCAAACTTGGGTCACAGGACCAGCGTATTGCTACGAGTCCGATGGCATAAGTTTTGTTTCGATCTGACGTGTGTACACAAAGTTACAGCGAGTTCCAGAATAGGCCGATACAGGGCGTTGTCGACGGATACGCGTTGATTCTGGTGTGCACGCACATCCAAATCAACTTCTGCAAAATCCCGCACGTCTGTATCAACGGCGCGCACCTTTCGGTGAAGACCGCACGCGACCAAGTTGTCCCGTTTGGCGGGGGCACTCAGTTCCGAGGAAAAATGAGGCGAGTATTTTCCTGATTTTGGATCGCAGTTCGCGATCGCCACAGGACGCGACACACCGAGCGGGTTGCACGGGCATCGAGAGGGTCACGCAGGGTTCACGTCACAATAGACGGAACGAAAAATGGGGCAACGAGGAGAAAGAAAAGGGTACCTGAACAGGGCTACGCAGACTAGGATTCCTCGTGTCCGCGAGGCGACACGACACAACACTGTACAGTGTCTAGGGTTAGGGTTTCGATTACTGCGACGGCTGGGGCACCGGGACTTCGCCGGAGGAGGGCGGAGGCGGCTTGGCTCGTCGGAGGCGGTACTGGCGGAGGCGAAGCTGTCCGGGGACGGCGGAGGATCGTCGGGGCTGCCGCTGTGGGGGTTCAGGCGGAGGCTGCGGTGAATGGGGCGCTGGTGTCGTCGGCGGAGGACACAGCGGAGGTGGTGGTTGTGATGGAGGAGAGGGGCTCGACGAGGATGACGGATCTGGAGGAGGAGCAGCGGGTGGCTGCGGTAGCCAGTGGAGCTCGGGGATGGGGGCTGAGGGTGATGGAGGAGGAGACGGCGGTGAGGGCGGGGCACGGTGAGGTGGCTGAGGAAGGTGGCGGCTGAGAAGATGGTCGAGGGGTTGTGGGTTTTATAGCTGACGGGGGGAGCTGGGCCGCCGACTGTTGCGGGGAGAGGAGGAGACGGCCGGTGCGGGGAGGCCGAGCGGCAACGGGGAGAGGGAAAGTCGGGGAAGAGAAAGGGTTTAGGAGGGTCGGGTCGGGTCGGGCGGAGGATTCAGATCCGACCCGATCGATGGGCATTGGGTTCGGGTGCGGATTAGTGGGTCGGGTCTGAGTTTTGGGCCCGGATCCGACCCAATAAGGATTGGGTTGGGTTCAGTTAGACCGGTCCAGTTCGGGTTGGTTTGGTTTATTTTGAAATAAACTGGGTTTATTTCTAGGGTTTAATTTGGTTTATTTAAAATTTAGTTTTTAGGTCTTTAAAAAAATGTTTCTGGGGTTCAATAAATTCCTGAAAAATTACCCTATGTCTAATTTTTTATTTTACACATAAAAATATTATTCTCATAATATTTTAATATTATTAACATCATTTAAAAATTATTTAATTACAAAACACCTTTGTTTTAATTACTAAAAAATCCCAAAAAATTCTAGAAATTTTTTGGAAAATTGATTTTAAAATTCCTAAAAATTTAGGGGGTTTACAATAGGATAAGGAGTTGAAGAGTTTGTGTGAAAAAATTTAGAGTTTAAACTTTATATATATATATATATATATATATATATCGGGTTTCGGGTTCTTCGGGTAACCCGACACATGAACCCGAGTCTAACCTAATTTTTGATCGAGCTCAAATATTTTAACCCGAATCCGAGCCCGAACCCGAACCCGAGTATCTTCACCCTAACCTAACCCATTAATGGGTTTACTCAATCAGGTTCGGGTTTAGCCCGCCCGAGTTGCACCCCTAGTAGCACGTCTTCGAGAATCTAATTCACCCGCTTCGTTTGGCCGTCGGTCTGAGGATGGTAGGCTAAACTAAACTTTAACTTGGTCCATATAGCTGACTGAAGGCTAATTAGAAATGCGATAAGAATCGACCATCCTGACCTGATATAATAGATACTGGAACTCTGTGCAGCCAAACTATCTCGTCAAGGTATATGTGAGCGAGGCGATCGATGCTCGAAACAACTTTGATAGGAATAGAGTTCGTTGACTTGGTTAACCGATCGACGATGACCCAGACGATGTCGTTCCCCAGTTGCGTCTTTGGCAAATCAAAAATAAAGTCCATGGTGATGTGCTTCCATTTCTATTCCGGAATAACGAGGTTCTGCATTTCTCCGCCCGACCTTTGGTGCTCGGTTTTAACTCTTTTATATGACAAGCACCACATCCTTCTTCATGCCGTGTCAACAGAAATTAGGACAAAGATCTTGATACATCTTCTTGTTGTTGGGATGCACAATAAGGATTTTGTAAGGATTTCCTTTTTGAGTTTTGTATCATTAGGGACACACAGTCTTCCCTTCACCCGCAACGTTTCGCTCGTCTTCCGCAAAGTCGATTATCTTTCCTACTGAGATCTGCTCGCGTGTCTTCATCAGGAATGGGTCATCCTTCTGAGTATACTTGACATTTTTAATCTGGTTCGTCTCAAGGCACAATTGAGCTAGTTGCATCATATGATATCGAATTCGGAGCTCAATACCCATGCTTTCCAATTTCCTCTGTAATCTGCTATTAATTGACAAGGATCCCGTAAACACTCGACTCAAGGCATTTTCTAAGATATTTTTTTTTTGCATGGTGTGTAATCAATTGCCAGGTCAAAGTCTTTAATGAGTTATAGCCAACACCGTTGACGTAGGTTCAAGTCCTTTTGGGTGAAGAGGTACTTGAGGCTCTTGTAATCGACAAAAATTTGGCAAGCCATGTAACGACCCATTCCGCTCAAGCGGATAGCCAATTTAAACGGCGCAAGTGCAACGACCCGATCCGCCTTGCTCAGCAAGATGACTCATTTAAGGCAAAGGATTCCAAACTTTGCCCTTCAGGAGTTCAGACTTAGACTTTCAAAGGCTCGCTCGGAGTATCGCTCGACCGAGACGAATCATCGCTAAGGTGGGTGGCTATGATAAACTTGTCTTTGCTTAGCCTGCACACTTAAAAATATGGACTATACATGCTAGTCGCTAGGTGAATCACCCATTGCATGCTAATAAAGAATACAACGTATCTAGCTAAAAGAATAATCACATCTTGTATTGCTTGTGTTAGAACATGGAAATAAAACTTGGCTTATAATCGGACCCTCGCATGCTACCTTAGCTTCGTAAAGTAGACTCCGCTATGCCTCGAGTAGATCATTATATACTCTTTGTAGTACACTGCCTCACTTGTTTACACTGCTCGTCTTAAGGACTATGTCGTCCGATATGTTCTTGTACGACTTCACTCCTCGCACTACCCCTTAGACCCGTGCAAACGTAAATGCTTATGTTTCATATAAATACATGCTTGCCTGCTTATATTATAACTTGTACTCGTTGCCTCGTTTCAATGCTTGTCACATAATTTTATGTCGTGATCCTGTAATACTATCCATATCGTGCATGCATCTAGTTAGCCAGAAGACTATCAAATAGTCCTTCTGTACAATATGAACCTGCCAGTATTCGGGACCGTTAGGTCGCCAAGGCAGTTCCCGAACCAGGGAAATATATCAAGTCGAGTTGAACTCTGAACGAGAATTATGTCAAGTAAAGCAAGAATCACAGCTCGTGGAGCATACTCGTTCAGAACAAGAATCAAGAATTATCATGTCATGTTATGAATCTAGAAGACCCTAGACTTGCATGCCGCGAACAACTTATTGAATAAGGGAGATTCTCGAATCTCGTTCCACGGACGGTCTCCGGGACACTGGGGCCGATCCGATCCGGATGGAACTCACGCAGCAACCTTTCACATGCGGGCAGGATGGCGTCTCCGTTTACGCTGCGCCATTCTCGCTCAAAGGCTGATAGTCTCATGTGCTGGACGGGATGGCTTGTAGCGCACCATATACTTTTATTGCATACCATCCTCGTCAATGACTATAACTCGTCATTTATGGCTATGCCAGCGACTCATGTTCATATAGATAAGTCATCCTCACTTAGCGACAATCCGCGTGCGAGTCATTACATCTCATCCAGTAATCTAAAACATCTGAATGATTATGAGTATATGGCATATGTATATATTGAACACCTGAGAATCCTTTGCAACACACCTGAGTAATCCGTGTAACTTGTGGACCTGAATCAGAATCCCGCTCATGACACTCATATTTGCTTATACAATTTGACTTGGATTTCATATATATACATTCATGCTTGGTTTAACTTAGTTTTATCATTGAACAGGGAAGGATAAATGGTAAGTTGGTAAGTCTCGTCGTGTTACTCTTATATCACACGACGCACTGACATACGAGTTTGGCTTTTCATTATGCCATAAAATTGATCCTAAGGCAAGACTAGAAAGATAACTTAATAGATGGTGCACGGAACATATATAACGTGTTTGGATTGGTCGAGCGGACGAGAAGCCTCCCCATCAGTGCATTCATGTACTGATAACCCACTAGATTGCTTGCAGTGTGCGAGAGAATCTCGTTCGGTGCAAAAATCCCTTCGTGCGTGCTAAGGCGTAGAGTTCGCTCTGGAGCCTTGGAGCGTTACGTCCGGAAATGAAGCACATATACAAGACAAATGTTGGAACATTGCCTATGTATCATTCCACAAATGTAGCCATTTGGCACGCTTTTATTATTTTGAGAGAGAGAAACTTGAGCGATTTGTAATCTCGACCTAACACCGCTTGTAGTACTTGTTCAATATCAATAAAGTGCTTGTTTTACTTTTATACTTGTGTTATTCAATGCTTTCGCTATGACGACACTTTGAACTTATTACCAATCGCTTGTTTGTTTCTTATTTCGCTGCATTCGGACTATCTGTGCGACTCTGTGGCTTAGTTATTTTATCGTATGCTCGGATCATGGCCTTGCACGGGCGCAGCTTGTGCTCGTGCGACATCAAGTCCAGATGGAAAGGATCTTCCCGTGGGAGCGCTGGTGCGGTGATTCCCTCCCAGCGGGGATGGCCGCTTCTTGCGGGAGATTGGGGCGTGATAAGCCACACTATAGAGATTGTGCCTCCATAATTTTAATGTGAACACAATCGCCACCAGCTCTACTTTGTTCGTAGGATAATTGCGCTCATGTGGCTTCAATTGTCTCGAAGCAAAAGTGATCAACTTGGCCCTTTGCATAAGCACACACCCCAAGCCCTGACCTGACATATTGCTAAAAATCTGAAACCCTTCTAGCCCGTCCGGAAGTGCAAGAATTGGAGCTGAGACGAGCCACTGCTTTAACTCCTAAAATGAAGCTTCGCAGTCATTCGACCACTCGTATGCGACTCCCTTCTGAGTGAGATGAGTCAGAGGCGATGTTATCTTCGAAAAATCTTTCACGAACCGTTTGTAGTAGCCCGCTAAACCGAGGAAGCTTCAAATTTTACTAGATGATGCAGGTCGCTTCCAATCGACCATGACTTTTATCTTCTTCATATCGACAATGATGCCTTACGCAGAGATGACGTGCCCGCGGAAGGATACACTACTCATCCAAAACTCATACTTGCTCAGTTTTACGTATAGCTTATTTTCTCGAAGTGTCTGAATCACGGTCCGTAAGTGCTCTGCGTGCTCCTCTTTGTTCATTGAGTACACTAAGATATCATCAATGAATACCACTACGGACTTATTATGGAATGACCGGAACACATGATTCATCAGGTCCATGAAAGCGGCGGGGGAGTTTGTTATTCCGAACGGCATCACCAGGAACTCGTATTGGCCGTAGCGAGTGCGGAAGGCTGATTTTGGCACGTCGTCCTGCTAGATCTTGAGTTGATGGTAACTCGAACAAAGAACTATTTTGGAGAACACTGACGCGCCTTGTAGTTGATCGAAGGGGTCGTCAATTATGGACATGGGATATTTGTTTCGGACGATGACTTTGTTCAGTTCTCGATAGTCTATGCATAACCGCATTATCCCGTCCTTTTTTTTCATGAACAATACCGGCGCGCTCCACGGAGACACTAGGACAGACATCCACGGTCGAGTAGCTCTTGCAATTGGACTTTTAGCTCTTTCAATTATGTAGTGGTCATTCAATACGGAGCCTTAGAAATCGATCGGGTGTCTGGAAATGTGTCTATGGTGAATTCAATCTTTCATTGGGTGGCATGCCGGATAACTCGTCTGGAAATACGTCGAAGAATTCTAGACGGCAACTAGATCATGATCATCTACTTATTATCTTGTAGTATTTTATTTTGCCTACTAGCTTCATGATTATATATGAGATAGTATTTTGAGATACCTTATTACTTTTAATACTTTTTATATCTTTATGTTATTGTTTTTGGATTGAAATATAAAATTGCTAGTAGACTATAAGACCAGATTTGTTGGATTGTAAGAGTTATCTCCTTGTCTTTAACAACCGTGATCATACATCAGGATGTTGGTATACTCCGTAGCACGTAGATGGTCATGTCATATCCCCGTTCTCAATATTTTTGTATTGGGGTGTGATAGTATATACATGCTGATAGGAGAGCAGAGATGAGGGGTTCATGATCTATGGTATCGAAGCATTGTCCAAGGTTTAGGTTAGCTGATTTGACCCTTATCACTCATTTTGCTAGAATAATTCATTATGATGACTCCAATTAGGTTATCCTGCTCTTAAACAGGGGCACATAACCAATCTCTTTAATTAAATAATAATAATAATAAATATTAAAATAAATTATTTTGTCCCAAATTATTGTTGGTAGGCTAATTAAAACATTTCCTTGTATTTGGTTATATTAACAAACATATCTACAACATTAACAAGTAAGGATGTTACGTTATTGTATCTCTAAATATCCAAAAAATAGTCTTTTGTCCCAAATATCCATAAATATCCCTTGGGGACGGTGGGCTATCTAATTAAAGGTAAATAAAAAATATATTCTATATTTGTTTGTTATAAGAAAAATTATTCTTTTATATTGGACTTAACGAGTTATATTTGGCCTAATGAGAACTAGCCCATATCATAACTATCCTTGATCCGTGACCTATAGGTGGAGCCCGTTCATACCATTGCTGCTAGGGCTTTTCAGAAACGTACCACAATCATTCTATATATACATATGCGATGGGGGTATCCATCTAACACAACATATCTGCACCTTCTACCTCCCAGTTCTCTTTTCCATAGATGGCGACTGATTTGCAAGTTGGATACAACTAGATGTTATCACCATCGCTTTCACCTTTGATCGAAGGATAGGAAAAATGTGGAGCAAACTTTACAATTTGGGATTATATAATTACAAGTAAGATCTTGTTTACATTTTATTGTGGTTTATGATTGTTTATTGTCCTTACTAGATCTATATATTATAAACAATATCATCTAACCTTTGGCATCTATGATCAATCTCGAAATGTATATACTAAATCGGTAAAAATAGAAAAAATATTGATGTATCTTAAAAAGGAAAAATAAAGAAAATTTGTTGATAATTTTTTTTATCTTGAAAGGGGGAACGAAGAATAAGTCACTTAATTTGGTAAATAGGATTTGAGAGATATTTTTTTTAGTTTCCTCTCACTTAAATCAAACATTGTAGTTGATTGTGAGAAAAATGTTTTCACATATGAGATCACATATTGTGCAAAAATGTGTTTAAAATATACACGGATAATTTCTCTAAGACAATACTATGTATGCGAGATTTATATATTCAACTAAGCAGTTATCTATAATTGTAAGTAAAGACCTCAATGTGTAGCTATTAGTAGTTAAAAACAATCGAGTGGCGTAGCATTAGAAGTTTATATGTTACTCTGTCTTATTTTTTGGGCTTAAAAGTGTCAAATTATAATTAAGGTTGTTATTTTTTTTTTTGGCTTAAGAGGCATTAGATATGGTTTTACCTTATATCTAATTGAATGGATTTTCTTAAGAATTTTTAAGTAAGCTTAAGATGATCATTTATAGGATACATCGCTATAACCTTTGTAAATTTCTTCAATATTGTATTCTTCAACATTTTAGGTTAATTTGTAATAGAACTCTATGTTATTTTAGTCAAAATGATTATAAGGTGTACAATTCAAAATCGATTGATTTATTGTAAGCTAGATGACCATTGCTCCAAAAACAAAATGTTAAGTATCAAAATAAACCTATAAAGTTATACAACCCTATCATTGTGTATGTAAAATATGTTACTTAATAGAACCTATACCTAAGCCTTCCACTCAACTTGACACATCATAACAAGCTTCGCAACATACTCAGTGATTACAAACCAACATTATATTTCACTACATATAACAAATTGATTTTTTGTAAGATATATGATCGTTGATGCAAAATATATATATGTACCTTTATATCAAATATGATAACATAGCCTTATAACATAATATAACTTAACAAATCCACAAGTAACCCACAACAACACATATTAGTGCGATAATTTATTAGCTGTTGTACATTTACATGATTATTAGTTGTCAAAGTAATTATAAGACAATCACTTGATCGAATTGAAATAAAAACAAATTTTTTGTTACTTAAGAACAAGTCATAAACATAGGATGTTTCAGTTCTCCATGATTCAATTGACAATATCTAATTCGTTTCTTATCCGATTTCCACGATTCCAAGTTCTATACTTCCATCTACTAGTCTACTATCATTCTCAGTCGAGAATCGCCATTAAACCCCACACGTTTTCCTTGGGCAGCTTCAAAACCTCAACAAAGTCATGATAAACATTGTGCACGACTAATGCGACTTCAAACGGGAATAACTCCCAGACGGCCGAACCAATTTTCGCAATCTTATGCTCATATGAAAGCCAGACTCCGTATCTAACGCCTAGTCCAAACCCCACTTAATTTCATCGAGTAAATCTTGAGAAATCCAAGATTCAATCGGAAGGGAAAGCACACTTCTACAATGGATAGAGCTCCATCCCAACCCAAATTCAATCCTCACCTCCCCCTCCCACCCACTCCCCACCGTCCATAGGGGTAAGATCCAAGGGCTGGTATTCAAAAGTAGAAAGGGAGCGATCCGGGTGAGAGGCTAGCGGACCAATCACAGCGCAGCTCTTGTCCACTGCTCTCGCAGCTCACCACTATTTAAAACCCTCCTCCTCGCCTGTCTCGATTCACCACCGCTTCCTCCAATTCTCTCCTCCTCTCTCTCTCTTTTTCCAAACACTAGCCCTAAATTTAGCGATTCCATGGCTTCAGCTGATGCTACTGTTCCTGCTGTGGAGGAGCCGCTCGTGGAGGCGGCTCCGGCCGAGGCCGCCGCCGAGCAACCTGCTGCCCCTGCCGACGGCTCCGCCGCCGAGAAGCCGGCGAAGAAGGCCAAGGAGCCGAAGGCCAAGAAGCCGAGGAAGCCCAAAGCTGCCGCTTCCCATCCTCCCTATCTCGAAGTAAGTCGTCCTCCGTCCCCTTCCATAATTGAGATTGAGAGTGTTTATTGTTTGGATCTAATCTCATTTGTTTTTGTTCAGATGATCACTGAAGCGATCACGTCGCTGAAAGAGAGGACTGGATCGAGCCAGTACGCGATCGCGAAGTTCATCGAGGACAAGCACAAGGCCCACCTCCCGCCCAACTTCAAGAAGCTGCTGCTCGTCCAGCTCAAGAAGCTCACTGCCGCTGGAAAGCTCACGAAGATCAAGAACTCCTGGAAGCTTCCTACCTCTTCCTCCCCGCGAAAGCCGAAAGCTAAGTCTGCCGCCGCCGCAAAGCCGAAGCCCAAGCCGAAGGCTAAGCCCGCCGCCGCTGCCAAGCCGAAGGCCAAGACAGCGTCAAAGTCGAAGCCGAAGCCTTCTGCTGCTGCTGCGAAGCCGAAGGCCAAGCCGGCTCCTGCCGCGAAGCCGAAGGCTAAAGTGGCGCCGGCGACGAAACCGAAGGCGAAGGGACGTCAGACGAAGGTTGCTAAGACGTCCGCGAAGGCCACTCCGGCAAAGAAAGCCGCGGCTCCGGTGAAGAAGGCGGCTCCGGTGAAGAAGGCCCCACCGGCGCCTGCTCCGAAGAAGGCTGCCCCTCCGAAGAAGGCGGCCCCGGCGAAAGCGAAGAAGGCCGCTCCGGCGAAGAAGCCCGTCCCGGCAAAGGCGAAGAAGGCGGCGCCGGCGAAGAAGGCTGCTACTCCGTCGAGGAAAGTTCCGTCGAGGAAGGCTAAGAAGTAGATTATTTGCTAGAGAAGGGTAGTAGTTGTAAATTTGTTGATGTGTTAGGGGTATGCATGACAATTCCTACCTTTTCTGGGTTTTAAGTAGAGGGAACAATTCAGTAGTATACCGGTCTGTCGTAAATTTTAGGTAATTTGTGTTTTATGGGTAGGTCGCACCCTCTTTGTGTCGATATCAGCATTTGGCTTCTTGGTTTTCTGTGAGTTGAGGAAATAGAGAAAAACAACAAAAACCATGTATTCGGTTTCCATATTATTGTATTTTCCCCTTGATCTGCAGTAAAGTTGGTTCAATCTAAGATTTTGAGGGATTTTTATGTAAGAAAGTTACGGATATATGAGTTGAGAACGAAGGAAAAATAAATCCGTTTTTAGTTTTAAGTTTTCCTTCAGGTAGGATGTATGTACGAGGAGCGTGAGTATCGTTTTAAGTTTTCCTTTGATCTGGTTTGCTAAAACATCATTTGGTGCGACACCCTACTTTGTAATATAAATATATCGCAGCGTCGTACAAATTGATGCAAAAACTGACATGCCCCATATAATTCTGTCATGTATTTTGTTTTTAATTCTATTATATGTGGAATTCAATCGGTATAAAATAAAAGTAGGATCCAAATCTGATAAGTTGGAACATAATATATGGGATATCAGGTAATTGCTCTCCAGCCTGTTGTATCCTCTCTCTCTCTCTCTCTCTCTCTCTATTTTGCTTTAGAATTTGCGCTAGAACTTATTTGGTGTTGAAAAACCTTGCTCTGGATCAGCATCAAAAGAATGAACATCGTGATAGATTAACATGTAAACACCGATGTAGAAAAAGTAAAAAAAAAAAAAAAAAAAAAAAAAAATCTATTTCTCAAAGATACCGATCTAGAAAAAGTTTAAAAAAAAAAAAAAAAAAAAAAATCTATTTCTCAAAGATACCGATCTAGAAAAAGTTAAAAAAAAAAAAAAAAAAAAAATCTTTTTCTCAAGTTAGTTTAAAAAATGTGAGTGAATCATGGGAAATTTAAGTACTGCGGAGACATACTTTATCTGAGAATAAAAATGTTCTCTAGATGGGTGTTTTCTGAAAAATTATTGAAACTCTTACAAAGGAGGTTTCACTCTGGTCAAAGTAATTAAATGTGAGTTAATTACTGTCCTAAAAAAATCAAATGTTCATTGGAAGGACTTCAATATCAACTATCAAAATATCTAGACTAAATTTTAACTTAATTTATTCAACTATTCTAAATTTTTAACTTGATATCATGAAATTTGATGCGTATGAACTTGATATTCTAAAAAAATAATATGATAAAAATATTCCCGTCTTCCTCTCTCCGGTATCCACTTCCGTCCTCCATCCATCTCCTCCTCTTTGGCAACAATCTGTGGCGTCGACAACAGTAGCGACAATGTACGACGGAAAGGGGGAGGTGCAGTCGAGGGGTAGAGTGGAGGGTGGTTGCAGGAGTATTGTAGCCGTGGGCTTGGGTGGGGGGGGGGGGGGGGGGGGGTCGAAGGGAATAGTTTCATCATATATTCTTTAGGGTATCAAGTTGATACATATCAAAGTTTAGAGTATTAAGTTGAAAATTGGAATAGTTCATATCTCTGTAGTATATATCTTTGTACGAATTTTTCGATGAATCATTCATTCAACAGAAAATTGCGTATATAGCATCAAACATTGATAAAATTGCTCTGAGAGCATAAACATTAGCAAAATTGTGATAAGAGTCACAAAATGCTCTTCGGAAGGACGTTTTTATTGAATATATGTATTAGTTATTATTAATTAGTTATCATTACCCTTACTTAATCCTTCCCGCTCAGTTAAGAAACAGTTAATGAAAATATAAAGAAAACGTCATTCAGAAGGGTGTATTAATTACATAATTGTTCTGAAAATTTTTAGTGACAAAATTGGTCTTTTAGTGACGAAATTAGACTTTAAATGACAAAATTTATGACAAAATTGGACTTTTAGTGACGGTTTTTGTTATTATACATTATTAATATTCTCGGAAACACTGTTCTCACATAAAAAAATTCGAAAAAAATAATATGCACAAAATATATAATTTTTTTTTTTTAACCGTTGAATCATTAAATAATTACTCCTATCAGATGGACGTTTTGGATCTAAAAATACAGTTTGTATAAACTTTTTGTTCTGAGAGCAATATGAATAAACTTTGATGCTTAATATATAATTCTTTGTTCATTCCATTAGATGTAGGTAAAAGAAAGGACGGTTAGGACCCATTGTTTCATCTTTATCCTGTTTTCTCTCTCAAAGTTTTTAGCCATAAACAGAAATAAGCTTATCTACCTATTCAGCTTCATCCCTGGCCTCTATTAATCTTGTTCAAAGAAAAGGAGCTAAATACTCATCTATTTCTTTATTGGATTCTTTTGCTTCAGGAGTACAAACACAGAAATGACTTTAAATTAACATAACACAATATGGATACAGGAATGAAACAGACACATCGTTCAATTTCACGAGTTCGTGCTTCCTTCCTGGCTAGGGATGAACAACCATAACAAGGAATCAAACACACAAATTGTTAGAAATATTGTCTTTTACTTACTGAAAAATTTTAGAATACAAAAAATAAAATTTAAACAATGTTACCGGCCTCTGGAAAAGTCGTGCACGAAGCACTGCCCTAAGAGTTTATTCGGGATCTGTGTGCAGACGTTCCCAACGCTCCTAGTGGTAAAACCCCCGCACTACCGGAATCTCGTTGCCGCACACGACTTGGAGAGAACGACTAGAACTTAGCTCTGCCAAGAGTTTGGAGACGATGAATAACGAACAGAATGTCGACAGAGATTTTTCGTAAATAATTTTTTTTCTGATGCCGTTACACAAAATAAATAATGAATCTGGATACAGTAACGGTTCAGAAACATTCGTAACGTTCAGAATTTAATTCCAACGTTTAGAAAAAATTAAATGAAAGAATGAAGAGGAGCAAAAAGAATTTTAGGGTCCCAGCCCGAAGAGGAAATCGGATGGGCATTCGACACGTACTCGCACCCGCACCCGTTACCCGACCCGACCCGACCCGGACGGCGGCGCGCGCGTGTGGCCCAAGGGGTTCCCCACACAACAACTTAATAGAGCAAAGAAGAGAAAGTAATATATGTACACAAGAGGACTTTGGTACATCCGATGTGGGACTAAAGAAAGAAAGAGGAATTGAACTTTTGCAAGAGAACAAAACCAAAACCAACACAAATAAGAAGCTCGAAAGAGTAAAAGCAATAACCAACCAACCAGTTCCCCAAAAACCGGTATACCAGGTTTTCCGGAGCCTTGTGCACACTAGCAGCCACCACACCGGTTTCTCAAACTGGTATATCGGATTTTTTTTCAGAAGCAAAGTGTGCACAACTGCTCACTGAATCAGAATAACGACGACATTCCGGTTGCCAATCCAAAGTTGGTGTTTTTAGCAGACTTTAAGGTGCGTTTTCGACGGTCCTAATTGCTCTTGACTTGGAAAAGTTTAGGAGAGCCTATATAAGGATTTTTTTTTTTCTAATCTAAATAAGTGTGATTGAGGAATAAGAGAGGCTTGCTTGTTGATTGTGCTAGGACGAAACTAAGAGAATTGAGAGAATGAGGAGAACTTGTTGGAGATCTAGTGAGAGAGGGCTTGTGCGATACGATACTCTTGTACCAACTCTTGTAAGTTTTTCTTTCAAAGTAACTCTACCTTTGTCCCGTGAACGTAGGCTAATCTTTGTCGAACCACGTTATATCATTTGTGTTCTTGATTGTGCTATTATTTTCGGTAATTGCTCTTTTTTATACATTGTCGTAAAAAGATTTATGTTCCGCATATTCCTAAGAATTGGTATCGACATTAGTCCTGCTTCTTATCTTCTTATATCGTGAATTAGGTGGCGTCTAGTCCCTAGGCGGTCATAGGACGATTAAATGCTAGTCGGTTTATAAGCGGAAGTAAGCGCTAGTCGATCGGTGTTCGTCTGTCTAACCGCCTAACGACTTTTACAACCTTGGAAAATTGTTTGTTCATAAAGGTCCAAACGAGAGTTCTTTATTTCAGAAGAATTAATGATAAAAAATAACAAAGTTCGAGGTGAAAAAAATTTAACGGTAAAAGAAACTTCTCGATGTGACGGAAAAGGGTTTAGATTATCATTGTAAAAGAAGGATTATTCAAGGTCATTGCCGGTGAGAACAAGAAACCTACCGACATGACTGGTGATGCATGGAACGTAATGGATCATAGCACAACGCAAGCTAGAGCTTTGTCTGGCTGATGAGATGATGTACATTGTCATGATAGAAACTTCTACGTTAGGTTTATGGTTGAAGTTATAATGTTTATATATAACAAAGTCCTTGTCAAATAAATTGTACCTAAAGAAGTAAACTAGACAATGTACGCGTGAAGGAAGGGACCAAAATTTTATACGATCCGAATAACTTCAATAAGGTGGTAAGTGATCTACTGTGTCTTGAAGTTAAGTTGGAGGATGAGTGCTTTTTGCTCCCATCTTCACTCCCATCGTCGTATGACCACTCGGTGACAACGATCTTTTATGGAGATGGAGGATGAGGAACATTGGCATTAATGAGATCATAACGTCCAACATAAGTCACAAGTCAAATATCGTTTTGAAGACATTGTTTCATTTGCTTGTCACGGAAACAAGAGATCCAAAGCCATGGACAAGAGGACATAAATCGATGGATGGTGGCTATGACATAGGGATAGAGTCTTTTCGGAAGAATAATACTTGGAACATGGTCAAGTTATCGAAAGGAAAGGGGGCTATTGTCGAAAGGAAAGAGGGCTTTTGGTTGTAAATACTAAGTGGGTCTTGGGAAAAAAAGACAAATGATCAATAAAATGCACGGTTAGTTGCGAAGGTTTATGCTTAGAAGGAGGGAATTGACTATATCAAGATTTTCTTGCATGTGTCAAACGTACATCTATTCAAGTTTTGTTGGCACTTTAGCCGTTCAGGATTTGGAGTTGGAGCCAAGAGATGTGAAATGACTTCTCCGCATAGGAAGTTGAAAGAGAAGATCTTTATGAAACAATCCGAAGGTTTTATGGAGCCCAACAAAGAGGATCATATATGTTAAGTCAAGCGAATGGGTTGAAGCAGTCTCCCAGACAGTAGTATAAGCACTTCGACTCGTTTGTGTTGAAGACCAATTTCTCTCGTTATGAGCATGACAAGTGCATATACTCAAAACAACTCAAGGATCACTCGTCGATATTTTTCCTTTTATATGTCGATGACATGTTGACTGCTTCTAATAATATGGCAGAAATAAGGACACTCAAAGCTTCATTGAGTGTAAAATTTGACATAAAAAAATAGTTGGATCATGAAAAATTCTTGGGATAGAAACTTATCGATACAAGAAAGGTGAAAAATATGGCTATCCCGAAGGAAATACGTTGAGAAGGTGATCTGAGAGATTCCTCATGAATGACCGAAGACATGTGAGTACTTATATTCCGGTCATTTTAAGTTATCCTCCAAGGAGGGTATGAAAAATGTCACCACCCCATTTCCAGAGCCGGGTATTTTTTTTTATTTTTAATTTAGTTAATTGTGGATTATTTATATTTAATTGTATTTATATTTAATTAGTGATTGCATTATTTTTTATTATTTTTATTTTGATTGTTTTAGGATTTTGGCTAGCCTGGACCCATGTCAGACCCTAGTGGACCCATGTCCGACCCAGCCCACACCCCTGTGAGACTTATTTTGGGGCTTAGAATATTTATTTTATTTTTAGGAGGTTAGTGGGAGAGATTTGGAACTAGTTTGAGTGATTTTGGAACCCGGAACCCAAAACCGAGTGAGTAGGGGCGTTTTGGGAATGTGGAACTTAGTGTAACCCTTATATTTAGCATGGCCGGCCCCAAACCCTTCCCAGACCCGTGTGAACCAGCAGGAGCTTCTTCCCCACTTCCTCTTCTTCTTCATTCTTCATTCTTCTTCTTCTCCATTTTCCACACTTCCTTCTTCTTTTCTTCTTCCCACTTTCAAGTAAGCTTCCATTTCTCTTCTTTCTTCCTCTATTCTTCTTTATGATTAACCCTAACCCTAGATCTTTCCCTAACCTAGGTGGGTAGAGCCTAGATTTGGTGTTGGAGCTTGGATTTGAGGCTTGGAAGCTTGGATTGGAGGATTTGGAGCATTTTGGGGATTTTTGCTTGGGATTCCAACTCCCAAGAGGTAAACCCTAATTTTCCCCTTGTAATTACTTTTTTATAGTGTAATTAATATTTTAGAACCTTCCTAGACCCTTAGGCTACCCGTGGGAGGAAGTTGGAACTAGTTTGGTTGGGTTTAGAGACTTTAACACTAGGTTTTGTGTCAATTTCGGGTGAAATCCGAATTTGGCCCAATTTTGGGTGATGCCCGAGGTTAGATGGACCTAGGTAGACATTGTCGGGTGTCTTGAGGGTGAGTGCGTGTCTCCGTTCGGACACGGGAAGCCGCGTCGCGGAGAAACGGGCGTTTCGGGCAAAATTGGGGCTTTTCATCGTCGCCGATTCTAAGTGCGTGTGCGTTTCCGCCACGGACCTAGAATCGACGCGGGAGCACATTTTCTAGGATCTAGACATCGTGTAGAGCGCGTGGGTAAATTTTGGGTCGATTCCGAGTTCGTTTGGTGTGCGTTTCAGGAGGTTTTCCGAGCCGCGCACCACGTGTTCGTCGAAATGACCGAACGGCCATTTCGATTTGGTTTCCTCGTTTCGGTCTTGTGCGCGCGTTGGGTTAGTATCGGGGAGTGTGTGATAGAGTTCTCGGGTTATATTTTATATATTTATAGGTGTTTGTGCGTGTCGGGGCCGTTGGGCGTGCGTTGGTGAGCGTTGTGGGCGTTGTGTGCGTTGTGTTGTGTGTTGTGTGTGTGTTGTGTTTTTATATATATATATGTATATATATATATTTGTGTGTGTGTTTTTATATATATATATTTATATATATATGTGTGGTTATGTGTTTGTGAGTGTGTTAGTGAGTGCTAGTGTATGTGTGTAGGTGAGTGCTTGTGTGAGTGTGTGCTAGTGTGTAGGTGAGTGTGAGTGTGAGTGAGTGCCTATATATATATATATATATATGAGTTTCAGTTTATGTATATATGTATTTATATATGTATGTATGAGTGTTGGTGTGTGTGGTCGTGTGTGTGTGTGTGAGATGAGAGGGAGGGGCTGAAACTGAGAACAGCAGAAGTGTGCAGCAGCTTTAGCAGCAAAAAGCAGCAGCAACAGCAGATTTCAGCAGCGGCAGCAGCTCGCTCGAGCGGCAGCATGCCGCGGCAGCAGCAGCATCAGCTGCAGGCGCAGCACGCCGCGGCAGCAGTTCGCTCGAACGCAGCAGCCTGAGGCAGCAGCAGCAGCCTGCGGCAGCGCGTGCAGGCGCCGCGGCACGCGCCGCGGCAGCAGATCGCTGCAGCGCAGCAGTGCAGCAGCAGCAGCAGCAGGTTTGAGCAGCAGCAGCAGCAAGTGCAATATGCAGCAGCAGCAGCAGCAATAACAGCATGCAGCAGCGGCAGTACGAGCTAGAGCAGCAGCAGCATTCGCCGGGAGGTAGTAGAGGGATAGTTAGATAGTTAGATAGCTATTAATTGATAACTAGTTTATAGATATATTAGATAGATAGATAGGTATCTATAGATTTGATAAATAGATAATTAGTTAGATAGATGCATAGATAGATAAATAGATATATGTTAGATAGATCAATAGATATCTCTAGATAGGTAAATAGGTATATAGATACATAGTTAGATAACTAGATAGATAGATAATAATTAGATAGTTAGATAGTTAAATAGATAAGTAGATAGATAGATGGACATAGATAGATACCTAGACATAAATAGATAGATAAATAGTTTGATAGATAGATAGGTATTAGATAGTTGGATATATAGATATAGATAGATAGTTAGATTAATAGATAAGATAGATAGATTGCTATATAGATAGAATAGATAGTTAGATAGATGGGTTAAGAGATTGATAGTTAGATAAGTTATAGATAATAAGATAAATAGATAGTTAGAGGGCTAGATTAATAGATAGATAGCTAGGTATTTAGATAGATAGATACTAGATAGGTAGATAGCTAGATACTTAGATATACCTATCTAGGATATAGATATCTATATGCCTATAAGTTATATATATATATGTATAGGTAAGATAATGGGTATTTGGGTATATGTGTGTGGATATATATGTATATAGGTAGATACATACTTAGATGTATAAATATATGGTAGATATCTATATTACCTAGCCTAGATTAATAACTAGGTGCATAATTAATAGCTAGATAGCTAGTTAGAGGGGTTTTAGAGCGAAACCTCAATACTTTGAGATACCGAGGTATTTCAATACCTTGAGATATCCAAGGTATTGGGTTTCGAGCGGGGTATTTGAGCAATAGCCTAGGAATAGTATTGGAGTGATTTTTATATGCTTATGTGTATATATTTACGCGTGCTAGCATAGATTTTAGCGGATTTAGGCGGGGTGCGTAGCCTAGGTTGAGGTATCGGATACCGAGGGTATCCCGGTATCTCAAGGAGGCGAGTTTGTGAGTTTAGTAGCTTAATGAGCTCGGTTTGACCTAGAATTTCAGGAGCACCCTAGTTTGACCCAGACTTGACCGTAGTTGACTCGGTTGACCGCCAAAGTCAACTGTTGACCTAGTTTTGACCCAGAGTTGACTTTTTGGACCTAGAGTTGACTTTTTCACCCAGATTTCACCGGTTTGACCCGTTTGACCTAGAACGACCCTAGAAAGCCTATTTTTTTAATTATTTTATATCTGTTTAACTCATTAGAACCCTGTTTAACCTTGCTTTTCGCATTAGGTCCTTGCGACACCGGTTCGGATCGCCAGTTGCTCAGGACGTCAGGCGAGTACATTCTCTGATAGTTTTCATTATTTGATGATTATTATGATTCAGCTTCTAGTATAGTATCATCTGATTATTCTGGCACAACACGGGACACTGATTGATATTTCTGGATTCATTTACTTGCGACACGTACATTTCATGTTTCTGGCCTCTATTCTGGAATCACTACTGGCATCACCTACAGGCATCACCTACAGGCATCATTCATGTTCAGGCTGGACTCATCTTGATTTGCGTGTCGGGTCTTGGATCCACTTGTATTAGTCGGGGCGGGGAAATACTCGAGTAGACATGTAAACATTCCTATCTGGCATCATCAGGAATCACTCCCTCTGGTCTAATCTGGAATGATAGCAGCCGTGCACCCAGTGCGCGGTGAGCCGTACTTACCCCTAGCCGTTTACATGTCGAAACAAGTATTTCAAAGACACCGAGTTCATTCTTTATAGTCTGGACTCTCATGCATTTCTTGACTTGTCTCACTTACATGTTTCTGGACTTGACTCACTACATGTTTTTCTTGCTGGACTCACTACACGTTCATGTGCACGGACTTGATCTTAGCTTAGATTTTCTGTATCTTGTAGTTATTACTATCTTGCTCTGATATCCATGCATCTTTACCTTTATGCACCAGTGACTTACATATTTTCTTGTTCATACTTGCTCCATTTTTCTTGCTACTTGCTATAACTGTTTTATAGTTTTTATCATTTAAATGGAACTGCTGTTAGAGATGTACTTGCTCCAGTCCTGACTGGACATATTTTTCAGAGTATCCGGAGGATTGGTGTCCGACGTTTTATGGACCTGAGCCTGTCGATGGTGCAGACAGGGACCCTCTAGTTTAGGAGTGATTTTCGGGTTGGTAGCCGGGATCACTGAGATCTTGTTGTTTTTGTTAGCTTTTAGCACCGGATTTGTCTCCGGTTTGGATTGAGACCTTGTTTGTATATTATTTTTGGATATTGTTGTATTATTATTTGATGTTGTGGTTGTTGTAGTAGTTGTTGTTGGTTAGACTTTATAGTTGTTAGATCTCTGTGTTATCTTATCGTGCTTAGATTCGTGATTGAGTACTTGATTATCATTGTGATATTTGCTCCTCCGTTTGGAGTTGAGATCTTGACAGGTTTATATTTTGATTGTGTGGTTGCCCTCCTTTTGGAGAGGTCATGCCCGATTTTTGTGTGAGATTATTATCTAGATAGTTGACCTAGACAGCGTTCTACCGCCGATGCTGCGGCGTAGGCTGGACGTACCCACGACTCATGCCCGATTTTTCGGGTGCGGGTCGTGACATGTTTTTGGTGGCGGCCCCATGCAGGTCTCGATTCGCAATTAGTGCGATGTCGTGGTGGTACAACAAATTAGTTGTACTGCTGCGAGCCTGCTATAGGATCTAGGATCTAGGATCTAGGATGAGAGTACTCAATCACGACTAGGAACAATTCCAATCAAATTATTCTGAAATTGTTTTCTTTTGAAATATTACTGTCCTTCTTTGATGATATCGTGTCTTGCGCCGTATTGACTTGTTTTGATCCGTGTTCAGGATGCCTCCGAAGACACGATCCCATCGTACCGTTCCAGCAGTTGCCACTGAGAGGTCTGCTACCTCTCGTCCAGCTCGTATTCAGGCAGCTGCTACCGCTCCACTCACCACTCCTGCGGTTGAGGGAGCATCTGCTTCTCTCGGGGATTCTCCTTCACCTGTCGATCCGAGGACTACCCCAGTCGTTCCGGTGGTTCCTCCACCACTTCCTGCTCCAGTAGATGCCGTGCAGTTGTTTGCGTTCTTCAGGGAGATGATGGACGCGCAGCACCGTCAGGTGGATGTGATGAGATTGGGCATTGAGAACGCCCACCAGGTGGCCATGACGGCAGTGGATAGGGTGGCACAGAATCAGCCACAGGCAGATCAGATTCAGTGCCCGAGGCAGGGCAGTATCATTGACTTTCAGAGGATGCGGCCCAAGGAGTTCCGTGGTACAGAAGGGATCCTGTACGCGGATGACTGGATAGAGCAGATCGAGGGCATCTTCAGGCTGGCGCAGATTCCAGACAGCATGCAGATAGAGGCAGCGGGCAGTCAGATGTTCGACCTCGCCTTGACGTGGTATCGCACTGATACGAGGATTGCAGCGCCAGGGCTTACTTGGGAGGCTTTTAAGAGGCTTTTTAAGGAAAAGTTTTTCCCAGATGTGGCGCTCAGTGCTTTGGAGAGCCAGTTTGAGGCACTCGTCCAAGGGAGCATGACAGTGGACGAGTACGCAGCGGAGTTCTGCCGTCTGGGCAGATTTGTAGATGGCTTGAGTGAGGCAGCTAAGGCGAGGAAGTTTCGCAAGGGCTTGGTCATGGCGGTCAAGTCTTTGACCAGGAGCGACCGCGAGGCGACTTTTGAGCAGATAATAGGAGATGCTCAGAGAGCAGAGGATGACTTGGAGCTCAAGTCCAAGAGAGGCAGGGATGATTCAGGCAGTGCCAGTGGTAGTGCGGGACCAGCTAAGCGTCCCTATGTGCAGAAGGCAGCGCAGCAGGGTCAGGATCAGAGGGTGCCCACTTGTGCCTACTGCAGGAAGGCAGGACACACTTGGGATGTTTGTAGGAGGAGGTTGAAGGTGTGTTTGTTCTGTGGATCCGCTGCTCACCAGATGCGAGATTGCCCCACTGCACCTCCATTGGGTGGAGCACAGGATCAGAGAGTTGGAGCTAGGCCATCTGTGGCACAACATTATGCCCCGCACCAGCAGAGGGATACACCCCAGCAGGGCAGGGCTTATGCGTTGACGGTCGAGGAGGCCGATGCTACGGATGTCGGGTTAGCAGGTCTGTCTCTTGTTTCTTCTTCCTGTCCTTTCCATTCCTTGTGGTGTGCTTCATTAGTACCTGTTAGATTTTCTTGTGCTATGGTAGATAGTGTAGTAACCCTGATTGAGACTGTGATAACACGACCAGTAGGACCCTGATCTTGTATGTTGTTTAGGTAGAATTTCTTGACTGTGATTGTTGGGGGTTTGACCTAGAGAGATTGTGATTGACTATAAATTTCGAGGACGAAATTTTCTAAGGAGGATAGGCTTGTCACCACCCCATTTCCAGAGCCGGGTATTTTTTTTTATTTTTAATTTAGTTAATTGTGGATTATTTATATTTAATTGTATTTATATTTAATTAGTGATTGCATTATTTTTTATTATTTTTATTTTGATTGTTTTAGGATTTTGGCTAGCCTGGACCCATGTCAGACCCTAGTGGACCCATGTCCGACCCAGCCCACACCCCTGTGAGACTTATTTTGGGGCTTAGAATATTTATTTTATTTTTAGGAGGTTAGTGGGAGAGATTTGGATCTAGTTTGAGTGATTTTGGAACCCGGAACCCAAAACCGAGTGAGTAGGGGCGTTTTGGGAATGTGGAACTTAGTGTAACCCTTATATTTAGCATGGCCGGCCCCAAACCCTTCCCAGACCCGTGTGAACCAGCAGGAGCTTCTTCCCCACTTCCTCTTCTTCTTCATTCTTCATTCTTCTTCTTCTTCTTCTTCTCCATTTTCCACACTTCCTTCTTCTTTTCTTCTTCCCACTTTCAAGTAAGCTTCCATTTCTCTTCTTTCTTCCTCTATTCTTCTTTATGATTAACCCTAACCCTAGATCTTTCCCTAACCTAGGTGGGTAGAGCCTAGATTTGGTGTTGAAGCTTGGATTTGAGGCTTGGAAGCTTGGATTGGAGGATTTGGAGCATTTTGGGGATTTTTGCTTGGGATTCCAACTCCCAAGAGGTAAACCCTAATTTTCCCCTTGTAATTACTTTTTTATAGTGTAATTAATATTTTAGAACCTTCCTAGACCCTTAGGCTACCCGTGGGAGGAAGTTGGAACTAGTTTGGTTGGGTTTAGAGACTTTAACACTAGGTTTTGTGTCAATTTCGGGTAAAATCCGAATTTGGCCCAATTTTGGGTGATGCCCGAGGTTAGATGGACCTAGATAGACGTTGTCGGGTGTCTTGAGGGTGAGTGTGTGTCTCCGTTCGGACACGGGAAGCCGCGTCGCGGAGAAACGGGCGTTTCGGGCAAAATTGGGGCTTTTCATCGTCGCCGATTCTAAGTGCGTGTGCGTTTCCGCCACGGACCTAGAATCGACGCGGGAGCACATTTTCTAGGATCTAGACATCGTGTAGAGCGCGTGGGTAAATTTTGGGCCGATTCCGAGTTCGTTTGGTGTGCGTTTCAGGAGGTTTTCCGAGCCGCGCACCACGTGTTCGTCGAAATGATCGAACGGCCATTTCGATTTGGTTTCCTCGTTTCGGTCTTGTGCGCGCGTTGGGTTAGTATCGGGGAGTGTGTGATAGAGTTCTCGGGTTATATTTTATATATTTATAGGTGTTTGTGCGTGTCGGGGCCGTTGGGCGTGCGTTGGTGAGCGTTGTGGGCGTTGTGTGCGTTGTGTTGTGTGTTGTGTGTGTGTTGTATTTTTATATATATATATGTATATATATATTTGTGTGTGTGTTTTTATATATATATATTTATATATATATGTGTGGTTATGTGTTTGTGAGTGTGTTAGTGAGTGCTAGTGTATGTGTGTAGGTGAGTGCTTGTGTGAGTGTGTGCTAGTGTGTAGGTGAGTGTGAGTGTGAGTGAGTGCCTATATATATATATATATATATGAGTTTCAGTTTATGTATATATGTATTTATATATGTATGTATGTGTTGGTGTGTGTGGTCGTGTGTGTGTGTGTGAGATGAGAGGGAGGGGCTGAAACTGAGAACAGCAGAAGTGTGCAGCAGCTTTAGCAGCAAAAAGCAGCAGCAACAGCAGAAGTGTGCAGCAGCTTTAGCAGCAAAAAGCAGCAGCAACAGCAGATTTCAGCAGCGGCAGCAGCTCGCTCGAGCGGCAGCATGCCGCGGCAGCAGCAGCATCAGCTGCAGGCGCAGCACGCCGCGGCAGCAGCGGCAGCACGCCGCGACAGCAGTTCGCTCGAACGCAGCAGCCTGAGGCAGCAGCAGCAGCCTGCGGCAGCGCGTGCAGGCGCCGCGGCACGCGCCGCGGCAGCAGATCGCTGCAGCGCAGCAGTGCAGCAGCAGCAGCAGCAGGTTTGAGCAGCAGCAGCAGCAAGTGCAATATGCAGCAGCAGCAGCAGCAATAACAGCATGCAGCAGCGGCAGTACGAGCTAGAGCAGCAGCAGCATTCGCCGGGAGGTAGTAGAGGGATAGTTAGATAGTTAGATAGCTATTAATTGATAACTAGTTTATAGATATATTAGATAGATAGATAGGTATCTATAGATTTGATAAATAGATAATTAGTTAGATAGATGCATAGATAGATAAATAGGTATATGTTAGATAGATCAATAGATATCTCTAGATAGGTAAATAGGTATATAGATACATAGTTAGATAACTAGATAGATAGATAATAATTAGATAGTTAGATAGTTAAATAGATAAGTAGATAGATAGATGGACATAGATAGATACCTAGACATAAATAGATAGATAAATAGTTTGATAGATAGATAGGTATTAGATAGTTGGATATATAGATATAGATAGATAGTTAGATTAATAGATAAGATAGATAGATTGCTATATAGATAGAATAGATAGTTAGATAGATGGGTTAAGAGATTGATAGTTAGATAAGTTATAGATAATAAGATAAATAGATAGTTAGAGGGCTAGATTAATAGATAGATAGCTAGGTATTTAGATAGATAGATACTAGATAGGTAGATAGCTAGATACTTAGATATACCTATCTAGGATATAGATATCTATATGCCTATAAGTTATATATATATATGTATAGGTAAGATAATGGGTATTTGGGTATATGTGTGTGGATATATATGTATATAGGTAGATACATACTTAGATGTATAAATATATGGTAGATATCTATATTACCTAGCCTAGATTAATAACTAGGTGCATAATTAATAGCTAGATAGCTAGTTAGAGGGGTTTTAGAGCGAAATCTCAATACTTTGAGATACCGAGGTATTTCAATACCTTGAGATATCCAAGGTATTGGGTTTCGAGCGGGGTATTTGAGCAATAGCCTAGGAATAGTATTGGAGTGATTTTTATATGCTTATGTGTATATATTTACGCGTGCTAGCATAGGTTTTAGCGGGTTTAGGCGGGGTGCGTAGCCTAGGTTGAGGTATCGGATACCGAGGGTATCCCGGTATCTCAAGGAGGCGAGTTTGTGAGTTTAGTAGCTTAATGAGCTCGGTTTGACCTAGAATTTCAGGAGCACCCTAGTTTGACCCAGACTTGACCGTAGTTGACTCGGTTGACCGCCAAAGTCAACTGTTGACCTAGTTTTGACCCAGAGTTGACTTTTTGGACCTAGAGTTGACTTTTTTACCCAGATTTCACCGGTTTGACCCGTTTGACCTAGAACGACCCTAGAAAGCCTATTTTTTAATTATTTTATATCTGTTTAACTCATTAGAACCCTGTTTAACCTTGCTTTTCGCATTAGGTCCTTGCGACACCGGTTCGGATCGCCAGTTGCTCAGGACGTCAGGCGAGTACATTCTCTGATAGTTTTCATTATTTGATGATTATTATGATTCAGCTTCTAGTATAGTATCATCTGATTATTCTGGCACAACACGGGACACTGATTGATATTTCTGGATTCATTTACTTGCGACACGTACATTTCATGTTTCTGGCCTCTATTCTGGAATCACTACTGGCATCACCTACAGGCATCACCTACAGGCATCATTCATGTTCAGGCTGGACTCATCTTGATTTGCGTGTCGGGTCTTGGATCCACTTGTATTAGTCAGGGCGGGGAAATACTCGAGTAGACATGTAAACATTCCTATCTGGCATCATCAGGAATCACTCCCTCTGGTCTAATCTGGAATGATAGCAGCCGTGCACCCAGTGCGCGGTGAGCCGTACTTACCCCTAGCCGTTTACATGTCGAAACAAGTATTTCAAAGACACCGAGTTCATTCTTTATAGTCTGGACTCTCATGCATTTCTTGACTTGTCTCACTTACATGTTTCTGGACTTGACTCACTACATATTTTTCTTGCTGGACTCAC
Source organism: Iris macrosiphon (assembly GCA_036927795.1). NCBI lineage: Eukaryota > Viridiplantae > Streptophyta > Magnoliopsida > Asparagales > Iridaceae > Iris > Iris macrosiphon. The sequence continues at coordinate 183,906,438 of JAYESA010000003.1, read as the reverse complement.
TACACGTTCATGTGCACGGACTTGATCTTAGCTTAGATTTTCTGTATCTTGTAGTTATTACTATCTTGCTCTGATATCCATGCATCTTTACCTTTATGCACCAGTGACTTACATATTTTCTTGTTCATACTTGCTCCATTTTTCTTGCTACTTGCTATAACTGTTTTATAGTTTTTATCATTTAAATGGAACTGCTGTTAGAGATGTACTTGCTCCAGTCCTGACTGGACATATTTTTCAGAGTATCCGGAGGATTGGTGTCCGACGTTTTATGGACCTGAGCCTGTCGATGGTGCAGACAGGGACCCTCTAGTTTAGGAGTGATTTTCGGGTTGGTAGCCGGGATCACTGAGATCTTGTTGTTTTTGTTAGCTTTTAGCACCGGATTTGTCTCCGGTTTGGATTGAGACCTTGTTTGTATATTATTTTTGGATATTGTTGTATTATTATTTGATGTTGTGGTTGTTGTAGTAGTTGTTGTTGGTTAGACTTTATAGTTGTTAGATCTCTGTGTTATCTTATCGTGCTTAGATTCGTGATTGAGTACTTGATTATCATTGTGATATTTGCTCCTCCGTTTGGAGTTGAGATCTTGACAGGTTTATATTTTGATTGTGTGGTTGCCCTCCTTTTGGAGAGGTCATGCCCGATTTTTGTGTGAGATTATTATCTAGATAGTTGACCTAGACAGCGTTCTACCGCCGATGCTGCGGCGTAGGCTGGACGTACCCACGACTCATGCCCGATTTTTCGGGTGCGGGTCGTGACAAAAAAAGAGAAGGAAAATATGTTTTGAGTACCATATGTTAGTGTAGTTAGTTCACTCATGTATGCTATGACGTGCACTCGGCTGGTTTCATATGCGGCCAGTTTAATAGGTTCGTATATGCCAAATCGAGTAACACTTCATTAAGAATCGGTAAAGTGGATACTTCGGTATGTAAAAAAAAGTAAGGATCTCTTTTTCACAAGTCAGACCATAGATCGAGCAAATTGCAGGAATATGTATATGCAGATTATTCTGATGACTTGAACAACAATAGATCGGATATGGGCTATGTATACCCTTCATAATATTGTGGAGCTATTGACTACAAAGTTAAAATACATGGCCACAAATAGAGGCATCGAAGGAGATCATGTATAAAAGGTCTAGTTGGCGAGTTCAGATTTAAGAATGTGCATGTTCCCTTGTTTTGTGTCAGTTAAAGCGTGATTCATCTCGCGAAGAATCATGTATGCCATAGTCTGGCGAAACATATCGACGTACGGTATCACAAAATAATAGAGTGGTGCAATTAGGAGATTGATCTTATAAATATCGATGCTAAGGTGAATCCGGCCGATATGCTAGTGAAGGCAATTCTTATTGAGAAGTTTAAGTTCGCCTTGACTTATATTCAGGTATTCACGTACGAGGAAGGTTCACTGCCTCGATAATAGGGTCATGACAGTTTCGCAGTTCTTGGTAAAAGGCTACCATTTGAAAATATATGACGGTTCTTCTTTCTAACATTCAACTGTGCACACTCTTTATTGGAGCTGTTAATACGTCTTTTTGATTCAAATATTTCCCTTCTACGACAACTTAATAATGAATCTTGTGCTACATTGCAGCTAAATACACCACATAGACTAGAAAATATTGCATAATGTTCTTGCATAAACTAGAAAACACTGCATAATGTTCATCAAATGCAGTTCCTGCATCAAAATGGCTAAACTGCATTAATTTATGTGAAGGTACTATAAAGCTTACATTTCAATGGAATAATTTTAAAGTTTGTCTAATTGAGTCAATTAGTCTTGGAACACTGCAGACAATTCCTCTGTATATCTCAGTCAGTTTTAAGTCAAATAATAGCATTATCTTTTAGGTAACAATGACATGAGATCTGAAGACACACATCGGTCACTTAAGTAAAAAGTACATTTGGTCAGTGGCGTAGCTAGGTAGTGCCGAGGGGGTGCGGCTGCGTCCCCTATTTTTTTTGATTTTTACCCCCAATTTTTTTCGTTTTTTTATTTTTTCTGATTTTGTTTTTAGTTGTGGATCTTAGATTTAGATTTTATTCTATTTATATAGATTATCGGATTTTGAATTTTATTTCATAAAGTAGTATTTGACTTGATAATAAAAAAAGGCAATTAGGTAGCTTGTAGGCCTTTATTAACTTCAAAGTATTAGACAATACCATAAAAAAACATGTTCATTATTGAAGAACTGGACACCATTTATACTGGAACTAAATGTAAAAAATGATTCATCATCACCGTTTATATTTTTTTCTTTTCTTATCTAGCCTTGTGAGAATGTCTGTGAAAGAAAATAATTGAAGTTGATGTCATTGTCTAGATCTCATATGAGCAAACTCAATTTTGACCTAGCTGATATTCAAGATGTGTATGTAACACAAACCTGCTCATGTGGTATGTCTTGAATCTTAAAATCTTAAACTGATATACGTGACTTTGAGAGGTGCAATAAACTTAGATTAAAATGCGAATAGTCCCATTGAAACTTTTAATGTAATTGATTATAGTGGCAACATATTCTTTACTCGGAGTCAACCCAATGAATGAATCACTTAACCTAAACTGATACATGAATCATATTATTCGTATTAATCCATTACTTGGTTGGTATTTTATAATATTCCTATTCGTATTAATCCAGTAATAGTTTATGATATTTGATATTAATATATGGAAATTATAAATGTATTTATTGTAAAAAAAATAGTAAGTATCGCACCTCCTTATTAGAAATTCTGACTAGCATTTGATATTATCTTTGTTATGCCTTAGTGATATCACATGCTATCTATTGTATCGTTGTCGTCTTTTGTCTTTATTGTCATATATATACATCTCTGTAAATAGCTTGACCTTGAGCCTAAGTCATGCAATACTTGGTTTTTTTTAAATCTTACTCATCTTCTAACATGGTCTCAAAGCTATGTCCACAAATTTTCCTCTACTCTTTCCATGGTAGTCAAAGGAATGCCTCGGACATGCCTTGCAGAAATGTGTAGCAGCTGTGCCTCGCACCTCACTAGCAGGGGCAGATCCAGCTTATAGTTGGGGTGGGCTCCCCCCCCCCCCCCATTTTTTTTTTTTACATATTTCTTTTTACTTTTGATTTTTTTATATGAGTTAGCCCACCTCTAGCCTACCCTAGTCCAGCCCATCCCAGTTGAAATTCCTGGATCAAGAATCACCGTCTTCAGCGCACAAGGTTCCCTGCTCACTAGACAAGGCACCTTTCTCCAGTAGCACCCAAGGCGTGCCTTTCTGCAAAATGCAACTAAGAAAATGCGCGCCTTATGATTTTTTATTTATACAAAAACTTTGAGGCAGAGAGATAACCCTTACCTCATACAAGTAGTTGGTTACATTTGAACTGAAAAACTAAAATTTACTAAAAGCATGGTAGGTATAATACAAACTATTGTTAGTTCTATTGACTGCTACTGCTGCTCTGCTAGTTCACTTGGTTATGTTTTAACATATTTTTGTTGGTTTTAATATGTTATTTGGTTTTATTGCTTACATTACTAATTTATTTATTTATCTATGTATATATATAGCTTTACCTTGAGCCTATATATATATATATATATATATATATATATATAGCTTTACCTTGAGCCTAAGTCATGCAATACCTGGATTTTTCTAAATCTTACTCGTCTTCTAACATGGTATCAAAGCTATATCCACAAAACTTCCTCTACTCTTTCTCAGATTAGACCTAGAACCCCAATTTTAACCAAACCTTAACCTAGAACCCCAATTTCCTCTACCTTCCTTTTAATTTAGTCTATGTTAAACTGACCAGGAAAGAGGGTCCTAATATTCATATCAACCACTATCGACTGGTATCAGTGAGGGTCAGTATTGTATCAGGAATGACCTGAACTGATACAATATGACTAATACATATCGGTATTGGCTGGTACTGCAAGCCTTTGGTATTCTCGTCTTTTCACTACATTTCTCAACGTTTCTTGCAGAATTTGGAGCAGAATTTGAGGTTTGTGGATGATGTTGGTAATCCACCGGTCTGATGATAGAAGAAGATGGGTCTGTTGAGGTATTTGATAATGGTATCTTTCTCTCTTACCCTCTTATATGCTCGTTATTGCTGCGTAATGTACAGGAGTGTTGAATTTTAGGCTTATCAGTTGCTCTTAAGAAAGTGTTGTTCTGTACCTTTCTGTTTAGAATTGCTAAATGGGTGTTGTTGATGGCTGGACGCTGTCTAAAAGCAATTAGCCTGAATAAAGACAGCACTAACTCATAGTGGTGATTAATGGAAAGAAAACTCCATAAATGTTCTATCTATCTTGATACATTTTGGTAATCAACCAGTTCGTGAACTTGTAATATTGGCAGTTGCCATTCTTGAAAAGTACTGGCAAACAAATTGTGATAAGAGCATAGACAGTTCAGTGTTAGCACTGACACTGAACAGAGTGGCCAGTGATCCAAGTGAGGCATACTCCTCTTCTCTATGTTACAATAGTGATCAGCTAGTGACCCATGCATCAGTTTAAAAGAAGTAAGCTCAAGCTAGTCAGTGTAGGCTCCCTTAAGCAACATTATGCAACAAAGGCTCAGTGAGGACTAGGTAATAAACCTCTGCTGATCTAATGAAGCTCTGGTGCAGTTATGAAGGCCAACTCTTCCATTCATGTCAGTATCAGACAGTATCAGTACCCATTCACATCAATATTGGATAATATTACCAGACATTAGGAGTAATGATGCATCACAGATGGAAGCTTAAGGTGCAAGGCTGAAAGCTTGGGAGCAAGGCAGGCAGTTAGGAAACAGTCCTTAAGACATATATTGTAAGCTAGCTTTAGCTGTAAATAAGGAAGAGCAGTATGCAGAATGAGAGTTCTTTAGTTTCTTCTTTCCCATTGTTTTCTTGTTACAACTGTCTTGTTCTATTCAGAAGCAATAAAGCCTTAGTTTTCAATTTCTTCCCAATTCCAATTCCAAGTTCATGTTCTATGTTTTCTGCAAATCCATGGCAAATCTGGTTCGATCAGCTCCAATTCCTAGCCAAATGGGAAGAGGTGCTATCAAATTGAGGTACCTCATATTAAGACTAAAGGTGCGGCAATAGAAATAAAAGTGAAAAAACTCCCAAACCCGAAAGTCAATGATCACTACTAAAGAAGGATTACAATCTCTCATAACCCTCACCGAACACTTGTAAACCCAACACCCTACATCTTTCCTATCTCACTCACTTGTCTCAAGAGGAGGCACCTATATTTCTAGGTTAAAACTTCTCTAAAGCAAATCCTAGCCATCCAATATTTCTTAAACACCAAGAAACCAATCTTAATCTATTTTGGACTTGAATAAAAATAAAATTGAGCCAATCCTAACACCTCAAATGGTTGGCAACCACTAATGCAAGTGACTCTGACAAATATGGAAGAATAGTAGTTAAAGAAAAATATGATTTCATTGTTCTAATGAAGAAAAATCGTCGAAATTGTAATGCTAGTAGTTCTTTGTCATGATTTGAGTCATTGAGCTATCAGATGCTCCTTAAGATCAACTCGGTGTTTTCTAGTTAAGCTTCCAAATAGCATATAAATTATATGGTGAAGATGGTCACTACATCAAGAATTCTTGCATGGGTTTATTTTTGTAGTCATCCTGCCATATAATGTGCCTGTCTATGCATAAAAATTGTAACGTTTTAGATAGTTTGTGGATGGATGGTGCAATAGCTCAGGTAGTTGTTTGTTTACATTTCTTTTCAGTTTCTATCTCCATCGAAGTAATGCTTGTGTGGAGAGTAGCAAAATGTTATTTTTGGTATATTAGAATTGTAAGGCTCTCTCTCTCTCTCTCTCTCTCTCTCTCTCTCTCTCTCTATATATATATATATATATATATATATATATATATATATAATAGAACTCCAAAATATTCTACATGGTATCAGAGCACAAACCCTAGCCGCCACAAACCCTAACCGCCAAACTCTAGCCGCCGCCACCGATGTCGCGCCACCATCGATGTCGTGCCACCACCGCCGCCGCCGCTGCACTACTCGCCCACCACCGCGAAGCCTCGACTCCTGCGGAGCCCGCAGGAGCCTTCTGCCGCGGTTCCCGGTATCTCCCGTAGGTCGTTCCGGACGTTGACATCGAAGGCCTAGATCCGATGGGGGAGAGGCATGATCGGGTCTAAGAGAGGACGAAGAAGACGAACGTGAATCGTGGGACGGATGTGAGGTGATCGGAGAAGAGGAGGATCGATAGAGGAGATCATCAAGAAGTTGGAGCCTGCAGAGGTCGCAACGTTGATGAAGCTGATGAAACTGTCGGCTGGTGAGAGCACGACACGAACACCGGCGAAGTTGGAGCTTCCCTCCATCGATCTGAAGCTTGATGGACCGACCACCTACCTGAGTTGGTCACGACGGGTGAGGAGAACCCTCGCAGGGAAGAACCTGGAGGGTTTCTTGCCAGGAGAGAAGACAGAGCCGGATGAGGGCTCGGCAGGACGCGACGAGTAGAAGTCCACTCATATGGTGATATACATTTCGCTCCTTAATTCTTTAGTCCAGTCGATCGGCGCCACAGTGGATGGCCTTGAGATGGTAAAGGACGTGTGGGAGAAGTTGAGGACCTACGATGGTGTGGGGAATAACTTGAGGGTTTTCCAGATTAAGGGGGAGATCGATGACACCGTACAGGGAGAGAAGACGGTGCTGAAGTATGCCATGGAGTTGGAGCGTCTGTGGTTGGATTACGATCACTACTCAGATCGGACGAGCTGGGAGGACCCAAAGTCTAAGTAGAGACAGATATGTCTGCAGGAGAGGACGATGAAGTTTCTTAAGGGGCTGGCTGCAGTGTTTGCTCAGAGGACAACACTACTTCTAGCCCAACCGAAGATCCCTACACTTGAGGAGGCTATCTCGGCCATGATCCAGGAGGAGACTCGCATCAAGCTGTAGGCAGGGACAGGTGGTCCTCCTGAAGTGAAGTCAGCACTGGCGGTTGCCAATTCAGGCGGTACAGAACCTAAGGGAGACCCCCGACAGTGCTACAACTGCGGGGAGGTGGGCCATCTGAGGTATGCTTGCACCAAACCACCCAAGGAGGGAGATTCAGGTGGTGGACCTGGACAGTTTGGAGGACGTGGACGTGGTCGTGGGGGTCGACGGGGTGGTCGAGGAGGTTATCGGGCAAACCTGCTGGTAGCAGAAGGCGAGGAGGGAGCTAATGGTGCCTATACTAAGGAGGATCAGGCACTGCTGGGCATGCTGGAAGTACTCAGGAGAAAGCAGAGAGCGTCAAGCGATGGAGACAAGAGGAGTGGGACTGAGGAGGCGTCCACCTCAGTCTTCGCCAGAGGCAACGCTGCCATAAGATACTGACGACTCACTCGCCCTTGCATCTATGTCTTCCCTTAGATCGCCAGACTGGATTGTTGATTCGGATGCGTCTCGACACGTGACAGGAAATGCCAGTGAGTTCTCTTCCTACACTCACCTAGCATCGACGGACAACATTCAAACAACCAATGGTACTTTCCAGCCAGTGGTCGGTAAGGGTACTGTCGATTGTACATGTTCAGTAAAATTATCCAATGTTTTGCATGCTCCTTCTTTTCCAGTCAGTCTTTTGTCCATTAGTTCTATAATCCTCCAACTAAAATGCATTATCTCTTTTGATATTCCTAAGGTGATCTTCCAGGAGAAGGAGACGGGACGAAGACTTGGGACTGGCACTTGGCATGATGGACTGTGGTATCTGGATCGGGAAGGGCTATATTCGGCATTGGTGTCTGTGGCAGAGAGGGCAGGAATGAGAGGACCGAAGATGAGTGCCGATGATACACTGATACTCTACCACAGACGGTTGGGAGACTCATCTTTTGGTATTTTGAGTAGGTTGTATCCATCTATTTATGAGAAAGCAAATAAGGAGAAATTAGTATGTGATGCATGTGATTTAGGCAAACTTACTAGCACAGAGCAGTGGTGAAGGTACTGAGGTCTGACAATGAGACAGAGTATACCAACAAAGCACTTGAGGAATACATGTCAGCCCAAGGGATACAACATCAGACCACATGTGCATACACACCAGCACAGAATGGAGTGGCAGAAAGGAATAACAAACACCTTCTAGAGGTGGCAAGGAGCATGATGATCGCCATGAATGTCCCACAGAGTCTGTGGGGATATGCAGTGTTGACAACAGCTCAACTGATCAACAAGATGCCCTCGAAAGTACTGGGATGGAAGTCTCCATGTGAGATATTACAAGAAAATAATAGTGGGATACTCCCGCTGAAGGTGTTTGGCTACGTATATTTTGTGAAGTACAACAAACCGTCTGTTGGGAAACTTGACCCTAGAGCAGTCAAGTGTGTCTTCGTGGGCTATTCGACGACTCAGAAGGGGTACGTGTGCTGGAGCCCAGCAGAGAAGAAGAGGTTTGTGAGCATGGATGTTCACTTCAGAGAGCTTGATCCATACTACCATCAGGAGGGAATCTCATCCATGGGCAACTCACCTGACACTGAGAGTATGAGGCGAGAGAGGAAGATTGGTGAGAGTTTGGTGACCGATTTAGGAGTATGGCATGGAGGAACGGTTGAGGAGGAGAGTGAAGAAGAACAGGGGGAGGAGATGAGAGGTGTTAGGCCCACGGCTCAGGGGGAGTTACTTACCTACAGCAGAAAAGAGAAGCAAACTGCAGGACCAATACCTATAGTGTCAGTGCCAAGTCCCTTGTCTGCGTCTGTCTCGACTCCTGAGACATCTACACCACCACCACCAGATTTTTCTTCAGGTGATATCATTCTTCCTATCCCTCCCACACCATTATCAGTACGGAGGACCACTTGCAGCAATACGGAAAATCCTCCTGATAGATATGGTTGGGACCTTGCTCAGTTGTTTCATATGATAACATCTCTTCTTCTCATGGAGCATTCATTGTGTCTTTGGATAGTATTACTGTACCTAACAATTGTTAGGTTGCCAAAAATAATCCAAAGTAGAAAGCGGCGATGCACGAGGAGTTATGGACTCTTGAGAAGAACCACACTAGGGAAGTGGTAAAACTGCCAGAGGGAAAGAGGGCAGTCGGATACAAGTGGGTCTTTACTGTGAAGCAGAACCCAGATGGACAGGTTGAGCGCTTCAAGGCTCGACTGGTGGCAAACAGATACAGTCAGGCGTACGACATTGACTACGACGAGACTTTTGCACCAGTGACGAATATGAGCACCATCAGGACCCCGATTTCTTTGGCAGTAAATTGTGGATGAAAGCTACACCAACTGGATGTAAAGAATATGTTTCTTCATGGGGATCTAGTGAAGGAGGTGTACATGGAGATACCACCAGAATTCTGCATTGATAAGACAGTGGGCAAGGTCTGCAGGTTGAAGAAGTCCCTCTATGGACCGAAGCAGTCTCCTCGAGCGTGGTTTGACAGATTCAGGAGGGCGATGATAGGGATGGGATATCGAAAGATTAACGCTGATCACACTGTATTTTTTCGTCGGAGTGGAGGCCACATCACCATGCTTGCGATGTATGTGGACGATATGATTATTACCGGAGATGATGAGCAGGAGATTGCCCGACTCAAGGGGAAGCTTGGCAAGGAGTTCGAGGTGAAGGACCTTGGCCTTCTTCAGTACTTCCTTGGGATTGAGATTTCTCGAGAAGCAGAGGGGATTGTTCTTTCTCAGAGAAAGTATGCGCTGGAACTTCTCACAGAGACATGGATGTTGGGATGTAAACCTTCAGCGACGCCGATAAATCAGAGGTTCAAGCTGGGTGCTGAGACTGGAGAACCAGTTGACCGGGACAGATACCAGAGACTGGTGGACAAGTTAAACTATTTGATCCACACACGTCCTGATATCTGCTTTGCAGTGAGTGTGGTGAGCCGCTACATGCATGACCCAAGGAAGGGTCATATGGACGCAGTGTACCAGATTCTGAGATACTTGAAGGGTGCCTCCGGAAAGGGGCTGATATTCAGAAAGAATGATCACGTGAGCATTGAGGGCTACTGTGATTCTGACTGGCTAGATGTGCTGATGACATGAGATCTAACTCGGGCTATTGCATATTTGTAGGAAGCAACTTGGTCTCTTGGAGGAGTAAGAAGCAGTCAGTGGTAGCCGGATCGACAGCTGAAGCGGAGTACAAAGCTATGGCCTTGGGAGTTGCAGAGCTGCTTTGGCTGAAGAGTATGTTGATGGAGCTAAAGCTGGATCAAGGAGGCAAGATGAAGCTGTGGTATGACACGCCCTGAAACTCACTCAAGTGATCCGTAATAGATACCCCATCTTTGTACCGCAGACCCATCATCATCTGGATCAGAAATAATTTATTTACTCTGGTCTTCTTCGCATACAAAGATTTCAGCTTATCCCACAGTGCCCTCGCGTGCTCAATACTGGCAACGTGGTTGTACACGTTCTCGTCAACGAACTACCTGATGTACCCACACACCTGTATATGCTCGAAATTTCAGTCCTCTTCGGATTTGTCACTGGGCCTCTCGGAAGCAAATACCGGCAGATGCAGCTTCTTGACAAATAGCAGATCCTTCATCTTGCTCCTCCAGTAATGATAGTTGGTACCGTTCAGGTTTACTATGCGGCTTCGCGTCCATCTCTCCTCCCTGGTTTGTCTGTCAACTCCTGACACCCTTCTGAAATTCTAGAACCTGGCTCTGATACCACTTTGTTGGGAATGGAAGTGCGAAAATCGTTCCACAAACCAGAGAGTACCTGCGAGAGAACCGAGCAAAACGCACAAACCAAAAACGCCAAACACAAATCGCAGACACAGAGATTTTTGACGTGGAAAACCCTTGCAGGAAAAACTACGGGACGATCGGAGTCCAACCCTGAAGAACCTCCACTAATGGAATAATGAGAATACACCCTCTACAAGCTCCTCCCGATCCAACAACAAGCTCCTCCCGATCCAACACGGATCACCACGACACTTAGGAATAGAAAGTAGATCACACCACGAAGATAGAAGACAATGAGAAATTACATAAAGTTGATCTCCTCCTCCGAAACGCCTCCAATCCTTCTTTCTTCTTCCCAAAGTTGCAATGACACTCTTGCCCTCCTTTTCTCTCCTTGTTGCTATATTTTTTTTTTTTAGAGAGAGAGATATTTTAGGGCCAGGAGACACCTATATATAGCCTCAAACCCACGACTAACATTCCTATTATAGATAGAAATATCCAATCCAAATCCAAATCCATTGACATATTCCTATTATATGTAGGAATATCCAATTCAAATCTATTGAGATATTCCTATTATATTTAGGAATATCCAATCCAAACAAATTGAGGTATTCCTATTATATGTAGAAATACTTAATCCTACTCCGGAGTATTTTTCACATAGTTGGGAACCAATCCCACCCATGACCACCATGAGATTTTATGTTCTCATCTAATGAGCCCGCCCCTCTAATCCCCTAGGTTAGACACATCTGTTTCATCGATATTGTGGATGTATTGAAGTATGACAAAGGTCAACTGGACAACATTGATCTTTTTGCCTTTGTCGGATGGTTTTTTGTCCATCTTAGGCGAAAGCAGAGGTAGTAGAGTGTTCAATCCAGAAATTATTTCTTCCGTGTTAAACAATCTTTGATCACTTTTTTTTTTTTGCTTCTCATAATCTATCTATCTTCATTAATCCCTTGAACATTGTAATAAATTAAGACAGACACAGCAGTTTATTAGATAATATTTCGATATCTGTTCTGTTCAGAGACCCTATAAAATCATAATTCAATTGCATATGTAGTCAGTAGAAAAGACTCAATATTGATTGTTTCGTCTGTCTGCTATATTCTTGTTATATCCATGTCAACAAAACAATAGGGATAACCTTATCTATTATTTACCAAACCGCATGGGTTCTATTTGCTTCAGGTGTTGGTAATATCGAAAATATAACCTTTCAATCTTTTTTCTTTATCAGACCTATCTAACTCTTCTTTTGACTTAAAATGTTCCCCATTCCACAATCGTTAGAAATGATTCTTGTGCCATTTTCTCTATCAAATAAATTCTTTTAGCTTTCTGACTTAATTGTTTATATCCATGTTTATCAACTGAGTTGTTGCCTCCAGTTACTGGTCCTCCAGCTCTCACATTGATTTCTCCTTTCTTGCTGATCATCTTCTTTATCATCTTTCTTGTGATCTTGATGTGAGCTTCTTCCCTTATTTGATCTGTCTGTTAATTTCTTTCCGATGAACCTACCTTCCTACAAACTGCTCCAAATTTCATCATTGTTTGATGATTAAATTATTAACAGTTTATGTAGGTTATTAAACCAATATAAGGCTGCTTCCTTTACGGCCTGTCTGGTAATTAGTAAAAAACAAGGGGAGGAAAATTTTGATTTGCATTTTCAAGTATAAATAGTGTACGAAAATTCATGCACTTTTTTGTCCCCTTAGTAGAGTAGACTGTATGGGACAAATGTGTTTGGTTAGCATAAGAAGTTAGGATGGAGAGTACTATATTATAATAATAATAATCATTATGATAATTATTTTAACAAATAAAGATGAATAGTTGTTACAATGAATTAATATTAATTAAAAATTTCAACTAATTAATTATCTTAATTATTTAATAAATTAAATATATTATTTTAAATAATAATTAATTATATTATTTACTAATAATTAGATAAATCCAACAAGCTCAGTCCAAATGTAGGAGTTAAACTAACATAAATTAAAATAATTCCTAAATTATTAAATATTAAATTTAGCTAAATTGATAATTAAGTACTTATCAAGAAATTAATATTTTTAGGAAAGTGGTAAAGTGATGATGGAGTGCATTATAGTAATAATAAATATGAAAGTAATTTGTGTTAAATTTACATACTTACTAAATGATAGAATAATTTGAATAAATAATTAAAAAATAAAATAAAATACCTTAAATATTAGTAATATCTTAATTACTAATCAATAACCTAATTACATAATAGTTATAACAATAAAAACTAATTAATTATATAATATATTTAACTAATTATTATTTATATTAAATAATTAATCTAATTAAAAAATAAAAGTTTGATACTAACAATATTTTTTGACTAAATATTAATTAAATATCTAATTTAATTATAATTAATTACCGTAATAATGTAAAATATGTGAGTATGTTGACTAATGGATACTAATTAAGAATTATTTATTACTTGCTATATTATTACTAAAGTATTAACATAATTAATTAATTGTAAATGTTATTATCAATTAATTAATTATTAAATATAGTATATAAAATGTTAAACCAACTTTCATCCCATATCCACTAAAAAAGTGGATGTGCAAGTGAAGAATTTGGAGGGAGACGAGCAGGGAGCAGAATTTACATTGTCATGATTACTTTCTGTTGGTGTTTTTGTCTTTGCACTAGTAAAGATAGTTCCACATTGGCTACACCATCAAGTGGGTATCTCAATATAATACTTTGTATGTGTTGAGGTGTGCACATGGGGTGTGGTGGGGCACATGGATGTCATATGAGGGTGTTTTATTAGGGGGGAAAATGATTAACTTCTCAATGAAAGCTTTTAAGCTTTTTATGATGCTCTTGGATATTATTCCATAGGAGCTAAGTCCCAAAAGGACTTGGCGACTCAGACTCAATGGCGCAAGGACGTAAGGGCGCAAAGTGACGCTTTGTTGGCGCACTTTGCACTTTTGAGATACACCCAAAAACTTGAGAAAGATGAGTCTAAAGGAGTCCATTCGAGTCACACAAAGAGGTGACTATGAGCGTTTCCGAAGTTCTCTTGTGAACTTGCTGGCTCCTGAGAGCAGATCGTCGATAGATAATGAATCTTGCTTTGAGCAACGGTGATTTTCTAAACACTTTGAAATTTGAAGATCTCAAGTTAAAACTCTCAATTACTAGTAAAATGGTAGATCACTAGTAAAATGATAGTTGTCAATTGAAAACTTTTGTGAGTAGGAGGCTTTGGTTGAGTGGTAGAAAAATTTTGTGGCTCTTGGAAGTTCATAAATGATGCCAAATCAGCAAAATCACTACATCTGTTATTGTGCAGATAGTATATCGTTGGTATATCGTTCTACACAATAAAGACTAGCAACGACTAATTTTCTAGTCGTTATAGCATCAAATGCAGACTGAAACACAACCACCGTTGCTTCATTTTTGCTGGAATGAATTGTTGTTCCCACATCCTACCGGCAGTATAATTTTAGTACACTGTTATGATGCATAAAATCAGGTTTTGGGTATTTTGGTTGGGTTTTCGGTTTTGCTTTCTCTTGCTACTTGCCAATTGTTTACAGATTGCAATGGATTGTAGTGCTTTGGTCTTCTTTTCTTGAATCCAAATCTCGTTTTCTTTTTCCAAGTGTGTATCTTGTTTTCTTGATAGCGTATGACTTCGAGAAATTTATTGAATGACTTGTGCAGTCGATTAGCTGCAATAGATTTTTTTTTTTTTAGATGTCCAACGTAACGCTTGGAACTTTGTACACGTTGCATTGTATGTCTTTTGGGTCCACTGTCTTCCAACTCCCAACATTTATAAATGGAAAGAATAATACGCTCCCGTGACTCGATCCACTGAACTGCTGCAATAGATGTTAGCACAATATCACATGCACATAATAATCATTTTATGTTAATTATCAAGATCTAATTACAGAATGGGCCAACAATTTGTTCTATTTTAATAATGGACAAAAAAAAAAGAATAATAGCTCCCACTTAACTAGTGTGTTTCCTTCAACTAGTGATTTCTCTCTGTTTGTCATTTAGACAAAATGGGGGTGATAACATAGGATATAGCAAGTACAGGTCATGAAGAATGAAGAATTTTATGGGTGATATGAAACTATTGGGTTTACTAGCATGAGTGCATGCAAAGAGTAACCAGTTATAAAGGGTGCTAAAGAATAAACATGATTGAATGAGTATATATAGTGGATCTGTCTCAAGATTAAAATTTTCTGAAGAAAAAAAAATATCATTTGGCTAGGAAAAGAGTTTACTAGTACCAAGACTTGTCACAAAGGTATCCAGTGTAGACAATTCACAACTAAACAAAGGTGAAAACAGTTGATAGCAACAAGATGTTATAATCATAGCCATTGTAGAAAAATAAATAAACAAACATTCAGTAGGATAAAAAGATGGACATCAAATTAGGAAAAGTTCCATAACATAACCTAACACCCATTCAAAGCATATAACATAGTGTAAAGTGTCATAGAGATCACAGAGATCCAGAAGTTTATAAAATGACTTTATTAAGTTTATCTTGTAAAAGATTCTCAGTTCACCCTCACTCTTTACCATTCATTTTTGTTGACTTTGTTAAGTTTATCTTATAATTTATTTATTTTCGCATAAATTGGTTTGTTGTGCAAACTAGCTAAATGGGAGATTCAAAGATTTCCATATCAATCAATGTAAACTAGCTAAACGAAAAAAGAGTATTGCGTTAAGCAAACAAACTGTTTGTGTTAAGCAAACTTTCATAGCTCAAACTTTCGGAACTAAAAGTTACTCTCTCCGTTTCCCAGCCTAGAAATTAGGGCCTGTATTTCGGGTCGTTCTCGGTTAAAACTTGTTTTAAGTATCGTTTTAATTATTCTAGATAAACAGAACGCTGAAAGAAAGAGAAGATTTGGCACACATAAATTGTAAAGCCCATACCGAAAGAAAGAAAGAAAGAAAATAAACTATATAGCTAAACGGGAACACAAAAAGGATACTGAAAAGAAAGAAATAAAGCAAGAAAGAAAGAACACTGAAAGAAAAAGAAAAATTGGAATTAAAAATAATAATTAAAACAAATATTCTAGCTAAATGGGAACATTGAAAGAAAGAAAGGAAAAATTAAGAAAGGACACAGCATACTAACTTAGCTACCATATCGATTAGTGTAAACTAGTTAAACGGGGGATTGATATTCTGTGCCAAATTTATGATTAAAACAAATAAAAGGCATGGCTTGTAGGTCCCGTAATAAGATCAAGATTAATGTTGCATTCATGAGTACCAGTTGTGAATGAAACTGTTTATCCATAAATTGTTGTGTTACTAATTTTCTGAGTAAATATTTATGGTAACCTTCAAGAAATATTTTGTTGCAGTAGGAAAAAATGATTTAGGACATTTGTATAAATATATTTATTGAAATTATACAATAAATAAAATTGTCTAACTAATAAATTTAGGACATTTGTATGAATATATTGCATGCATACACTTTCAATTGAGATTCTATGTACATGACACTAACTCATCAACACATATCAGCTATATATCAGCTATGTGTCGGTTAAAAAAAAAAAAAAAAAAAAACTCTACGAGCGTGGTATGAATAAAAATCCCATTTATATACAAGAACGAAGATGAAAACATTGTACTCTGCAATGCCACACAATTGAGTAAAAAAAACAATTGTAAAATAAGCTCTTTATGTGGTAAATTTGAGAGAGAGAGAAGATGGTAAAAACAAATAACGGTTTTTAAAACAGATCATCTGGATCGTGTCCTAGATTTACGTGTTTCGCTAATCTCGTAACGGGATTGCAAGAGACTAGTATGTGGCAGTGGAAAACAAGTAATCGTATCTCAAAAGAATAAATCAATAAAAAAATAAAAAAATATTGGTTTACCCCTGATTTGGTCCATGACGCGCGAGTGCTAAGTGTGTGACTAATAAATGCATCAAAAATGTACATTAAATCGCACATCCGCTCGTAAATTGGATGGAATTGAACCCATCCCTAGCAAAACTCACTTACCCATTAAAGTGGGTTTAGCATTTTAAACAAAGAAGAGTACTCTCTCCTATCCGATGTGGGACTAAAATCTTACATGCGACAATCGCGAATGTAGATACTTGTGTTTTCTTAGGTCGAATAGTATGAAACTGTTGGTTGTGTTGCTTGTTTGGAGCAACAAAAAATTACTATGTGATTCAATACATGAACTTTTTGTATACAATTTTTTTAGTTACTCTTATTTGTTCCTTTAAGTATCTATTTCCTTAAATTTCTAGCATTTCTTGAAATTTTAGCTAGCAATATTCTATTTGTTACTTAAATCTATCCCACAACCTAAGGAAAAGAAGAAGGCTAGACCCAAATTTATGTTATAGAATTTTTGTCCCCATGGAGTGGAATAACTAGCTCCACCCATGCTTGCCTACTGTTGTGAAATACGGCTATTGAACAAAGACTTCGAATCTAGTTACCCGAACACCGATAGAAGCAGTGTTCTAAATAGTGGTCGTCTCGACCGCCTAGGCGGTAGGCGGTCTCTCTCTGCACCGCTTTTCAGTAGACGGTGGAGTAGGCGGCCAACGGAGCTTTGACGGCGTAGACGGCGTAGGTGGACGCCTAGGAGGAGCAATACCTAACAAGATATTTTGGCCAAACAATTTTACAAGCATTATGGACCTATGGTTCACTTTTACAAGACTAAAACTTAATAAATATTTGTTCTACAACATAGTTATGCATGAAACATCCTTAAAATATATATATAATACAAAAAACTGTGGTAAAATAGTAAAAATATTCAAAATATATCAACCGTCTAGGCGACGCCTAGCGACTTAGGCGGTAGGCGGACTCTTTCCGCCGCACAGCCGTCTACCGCCGTTTAGAACCTTGGATAGAAGTCCCCAAGACACTACCAAAATAAGTCAAATCAGCGACGAATTTAGCGACTCTGCAAGACAACATCGCTAATATTATTGAAAGTAGCGACGTATTTAAAAGACGTCGCAATACGTCGCTATTAGCGACTTTTAGCGACGTTTAGCAACTACCTTTAGTATTATCAAAGCTGACGTCGTCGACTAGTCGGTGAACGTCGCTATATTTTTAATAACGACGACGTTTAGCGACTCGAAACCTTATATGTAGTAGTATATTAAACATATAGCAATGCTTAGTGATGTCTAGTATTGACGTCGCTAAAATACTTCATATATGGTTCCGCTGGTTGGTTCGACTTTTTATTTTCCTCCCCAAAAACTTTTATTTCTTGTCCCTCCTCCCTCGTTTCCGTCGTCCACCTCCGAGCCCCCGACGACCAACCCGTCCAGTCCGCCTTCGAGCCCCCGGCGACCTACCCGCCCCGACTTCGGTCTTCTTCGCCCCCACGACCCCTCCGGCGCTGCTTCTCCCCCTCCGGTACAGCTTCTCCCCTCCGATGTGGTCCTCCCCCGTCGACCCCTCCCTCAGGCGCTCCTCCTCCCTTCCTCCCAGCTCAGTAAACCCTAACCATGAGCCAGACACAACCAGGACAGACACACACACACACGACACAACCCTAACCCTGACACATGGACCCGGCATCATGACACACACACAGGACAACCCAGGATACACACATGACACGATTCGTACAATTTCTAGGTAGCAGAGCTACATGACACGATTCGTACTAACACGGACACACATGTTGACATGCATGGACACAGACAAACACGAACACACATATGGACACACATGGACACAGTCACACATGGACACATACCCTAGCTAGTTAATATGAAAATTTGGTTGCATAATTAGGAAATTTGGTTTCATCATTAGAAATTTGGGTTCTACATAACTATTTGTGTTCATGTGTGTCCATTTAGATATATATTTTCTATTTGATTGTCACTATGATATATAGTAGTTTGATATGATTTTAATTATGAATTAGGTATCATATGGACACACGCATACACTAGTTTCAATTAGTAGTGTATATGAGTGTCGAGTGGTAGAGTGTCCTTCGGTGGATGATGGTGTATTTGTACTAGTGTATCGTGTGTGTGTAAAGAGTCCGTGTCAATTATAGTTAGTGTCATGGGTATTTGAAACTGTATCCTAGTGTCAAGATACCAGAGAGTATCAATGTGATATTGTGTACCATGGTATGTGATATCCATATGATACACAAATACCTAGATTTTTAGTGCCTAGAGTGTATGTTGGTTCCAAGATACCAAGTTTCAAGTATAGTTAGTGCCTAGAGTGTATGTTGGTACCAAGTTACCAAGTGGCAAGTATAGTTAGTGTCATAGGTATTTAAAATTATATCATAGTGTCAAGATACAAGAGAGTATCAATGTGATACTGTGTACCATATGTGATATCCAAATGATACACAAATACCTAGATTGTTATTATTGAAATTAGTTGATTATTATATTGATTGTCTCATTGGCATTATATAGCCTTACAGGCATTAATACAATGATCTCAATCATTATGACAATAATCTCATAATGAAATATCCTATGACATATTCTGGCATCCCAAATATGTCCTCAGGATATTCCCATGTGCTTATACTATACTTAAATATGACACCCAACATACCATATCAATACTCCCCCTCAAGATGTGTGAAAGATATTCACTAAGCCCATCTTGTCACATCCTCTAATCATGCTCACTGAGGCGAGTCCCTTGGTTAGTCCATCTGTTACTTGATCCCTGGTTGGAACATGGCCAAGCTCCAGTAATCTATTATCCAACTTCTCTTTGATGAAGAATCTACCAATCTCGATGTGTTTGGTCCTGTCATGCTGTACTGGATTGTTGGCGATACTAATAGTTGACTGATTGTCACACCACAGCTTCATCTTGGCTCCTTGATCCAGCTTCAGCTCCACCAGCATATTCTTCAACCATAGCAGCTCTGCAACTCCCAAGGTCATAGCTCTGTACTCTGCTTCAGCTGTCGATCTGGCCACCACAGACTGCTTCTTACTCCTCCAGGAGACCAAGTTACCTCCTACAAATATGCCATATCCCGAGGTAGACCTCCTGTCATCAGCACAACTAGCCCAGTCAGAATCACAGTAGCCCTCGATGCTCACGTGATTGTTCTTCCTGAATATTAGTCCCTTCCCGGGAGCACCTTTCAAGTACCTCAGAATCTGGTACACTGCATCCATATGACCCTTCCGTGGGTCATGCATGTAGCGGCTTACCACACTTACTGCAAAGCAGATATCAGGACATGTGTGGCTCAAATAGATCAACTTGCCAACCAGTCTCTGGTATCTGTCTCGATCAACTGGTTCTCTAGCCTCAGCATCAATCTTGAACCTCTGATCTATTGGTGTCGCTGCAGGTTTGCACCCCAACATCCCAGTTTCTGTGAGAAGGTCCAGTGCATACTTCCTTTGAGAGAGAACAATCCCCTCTGCTTCTCGAGCAATCTCAATCCCAAGGAAGTACCGAAGAAGGCCGAGATCCTTCACCTCGAATTCCTTGCCAAGCTTTCCTTTGAGTTGGACGATCTCCTGCTCATCATCTCCTGTGATAATCATATCGTCCACATACACCGCAAGCATGGTGATATGGCCTCCACTCCGACGGAAGAACACAGTATGATCAGCATTGATCTGCTGATATCCCATCCCTATCATCGCCCTTCTGAATCTGTCAAACCACGCTCGAGGAGACTGTTTCAGTCCATAGAGGGACTTCTTCAACCTGCAGACCTTGCCTACTGTCTGATTGGTGCCAAATCCTGGTGGTATCTCCATGTACACCTCCTCCACTAGATCTCCATGAAGAAACGCATTCTTCACATCCAGTTGGTGTAGCTTCCATCCACCATTCGCTGCCAGAGAAATCAGAGTCCTGACAGTGCTCATCTTTGCAACTGGTGCAAAGGTCTCGTCATAGTCGATACCGTACGTCTGACTGTATCCTTTGGCTACTAGTCGAGCTTTGTAGCGCTCAACCTATCCATCTGGGTTCTGCTTCACGGTAAAGACCCACTTGCATCCAACTGCTCTCTTCCTCTCTGGCAGTCTCACAAGCTCCCAAGTGTATCTAGACGACATGACACTCCAACCGACAGTTCTCCTTCGGGACATGGTACTGGGTCCGGACCCTCGACTCCGACTACTCCACTCTTTCGACCAGTTACATCTCCTCCTGGCAGTACTCCTAGGACAAGCAGTTCCAGGCCTGGTACTACTACTCCATCCACCGTTCCTCCTGCTGACGGTACCATGGAGAGCGAGGATCATATGGATGAGGCCCAGCCGAATGCACCTTCACCCTCTATGTTTCAAAGCAATCCTCCGTGTGCTCCTCCAAACGAGATGAGGATTGAAATTTGGGCCAACGGGCCTACAAAGTAAGTTAATTAATTAGTTTTAGTTTTCTTACACATGTATAAATATATATTCACTATTTTGAATATAATTATCTATGTATATATATCGTCTCTCGACGGTACATAGAGCATTAGGACATTTTTTGAGGAACAACTATGGTGGCCCTTGGATCAACTACCCAGATGCCCCCGACGAGAGGAAGGCATTCTGGTTTGCGCACTTCAAGGTAAAAGTAAATTTAATTTTACTATCAATTATCTAATTTGGTATTTTTTATATAACTTACTACATTACTTCTTGTAGAAAACGTATTTCTATCCGCCATACCGGGCTGAGAAGATCGAGGAACACTTTCCCTCTGTCGTCGCCAAACTAATCCGTGATGCGATCCACGACCAGAAGGATCGTGCTGCTTTGGGACAACCAATCCATAGTTGGATCACGTCTGAGCAGTGGACTGAGATGACGGCTAGATTTAACGATCCCAGGTACAAGAAAAAGTCGGAGAAGGCGAAAGCAGCCAGGAAGAAGGCAAAAAAGTGGTGTGGTGGGTCAATTCCGATGACGGAACATTTTTGTCGCATGGTATGTATTTCATTGTATACATTGTATTTTAATCAAAGTAGAATAAAATATTTAATTTTAGTAAAAAAATATTTAATTTTAGTAACATAAAATATTTTTTAACAGGTCCAGAGGGGTGAGGACGTTAACATAGTGACAGTCTTCCTCGCCACCCATAGGAAGGGCGGACAACTCATCGATGAGAGGGCCACGCAGAGCTGCGTAAGTATTTCTTTATGTTTTGTTTATTTTAATATAACTTCAAAAATATACAAATAAATATTCATGTAGTTAGTAATAAGTACCTTAGATATATATTAACAATTATGCATGACGATTGGATAGTAAGTAGTACTCTTATCAAGAGAGACGTATTTTTTAGGATGAATATTTTAGTCTCCGTGAGCGGTCGACCCAGCCCACACATGGAGAGGCCGGTAGTTCCCCGCAGTCACTCGCCCACCTAGCTCCGTCGGCTGACGAGCTATGGATGACCGTCGTTGGTGGTCTGTAGAGGGGTACGCACTACGGTACGGGATCCTATGACATCTATGTTGCGTCGCAGTCCTCTAGGACCCCCTCTGCCAGTATGTGTCACGCCCCAGTCCCAAAATGCCGAGGGACTGATGATGCGTGGCAATGGCCAGCAGCACGCACCGATGGATAACCCAATTTAATGGAACCATCAGGGCGTACTTAAGCTGTACAGAAGGTCTACTATAACAAATCATACTAATCTCATCCATAAAGATAAAGAAATAAACTGCATAATGAAATGGAAATAAGTAGCAACAACAAGTCAGTCGGAGAAACAATCCGACTTATGTCTGAATACACTGGCTCAATAGGCCAGGAACAAAAGAAATAAACATGAAATAAATACTGAGTACTGGAACAGGCACTCAGGAGAAGTCTTCGGCAGTCACCTCGTCTTCAGGGTTCGGTTCTGCTCCAGCAATAGCTTCAGCTCCTGTCCCGTATACCTCGGGATACTGCTCCTCAGCTAAACCTGGGGACAATCCATTCCAGGTCCTCAGTGGACATAGCAAGGCACAAAATAATACAAGCCAAATGAATAAGCAGTGCAATAAATAAATGAACAGCAGGGTAAACTAAGTAACCATCTATGTGATATGCAAATGAGAGCAACACTAGTACTCAGGCTGAGACCGCTACAAGCTCTGTGTCGGGGAGTCGGTAGCGGCAATAACACGTAAAGGGTCTAGCTCTGCTGGAGAGTCTACAACCTCACAATAATAGTAGATATATATATATCATAGTTTAAAATATCGGCCGATACCGATCCGATACGGCCGATACCGATACAGTTTGGCATGTTCCGATCCGATACCGACCGATACCCGATACTGACCGATACCGACATTAGAGGTCTCTTTTCCAGTCAATTCGACGAAAAAATTTGAATTAAAAAGACCAATTAGAAAGGATGTAAAAGCATAGTAAGGTTGTAAAAACATATAAAAGAGGAAAACTTATCTATCGCATATAAATCAATCGACAAGGATGACTACTATTTCATTCAATATCAAAAATACTAAGAAATAATACTAAAAATACTTTAAATTATGCATAAATGTATAAAATATATTCTCTAAAATGTTAATAATTTACTAATAGTTGTTTGCTTTCCGATACCAAAAAATCCGATACTCCGATCCGAAACCGCCGATACTACCGATACCGCCGATCCCGATACTCATAGGAATGGTCCGATACCGATTCCGATACCGATACTTTGAACCTTGATATATATAGAACAGCCTGTAGCCTGTGTGTCTCTCCCCACCCAATGTAATCACGCAAGTCATGACCATAACGTCTCATGCCCATGTCCGCGGGATTATAGCTAATGCACCAAGTCATACTGTCTATAAATAAAATAACTCTGTCAAGTCATGTATCCTATACAGAATCACCACGAATATCTCAGGAGGATTCTGTCCATGATAGTGTCAAGTGTCCTGGGTTGTAGGGTACTTGATAGGTCAAGTACAAAAGTAAGGAAATCGTAAATCCATCTCTAAATGACGAACCCAACACCGCGTACGGTGTTGGCACCCGACTATGATCGGACACTAGGTACGTCATACGTTTCCTAGGTTAAGCAGTTTAAACAAGTTTATATGAATTTACACAAGACATTCAGCAAAGTAATATTACAGGAATTATGAAAATAAAGACTGCAAGTTTGGCAAGGTGCATTTGCCTGATATTTGAATTCCGCTTAGGTCCTGGTTTCGAAAATTTCCAGAGATGTCTCCGAAAGCTGAAATAAATAGTACCATCACGCTCAGAATGTGTCAAATAGCTAGGAACGCCTGTCCTTGGATCCAATTTGGAGACAAGGACAAAAATGGCAATTTCGGCCAAAACGGGGTCCACCGGTGGACCCGCTTTGCACCAAAAAACGTGTCAGGGTCAACGGTCTCCAAATTCACCAAACTTAGTGTCAACAGGTCAGGAACGCTGATACGAACCCAACGGAACTTTCAGATTTGAATTCCGATGAGCCGATCACGAAATCGCCCGTCGAGCGGGGCCTGTGGGGCCCACGACACGCGATTTCGTCAACGTTCTCAGAATCGAACCAAACTTGACCCACAGGACCAGCGTATCGCTACGAGTCCGATGGCGCAAGTTTCGTCTCGATCTGACGTGTGTGCACGAAGTTAGGGTGAATTACAGAAAAGGCGGATACGGGGCGATGTCCGCGGATACGCGTTGATTCCGGTGTGCACGCACACCCGAATCAGCTTCCGCGAAATCCCACACGTCCGTATCGACGGGGCGCATGCATCTGTGAAGACCGCACGCGACCAAGTCGTCCCGTTTGGCGGGGCATACTCAGTTCCGGGGTAAAACAGGGTCTGGTTTTTTCCTATTTTTGGATCGCGGTGTGCGATCACCACAGGACGCGATGCCGCGAGCGGTTTGTCCGGGCACCGAGAGGGTCATACAGGCTTCGCAATACAATTTACAGAATCGAAAACGGAGCTACGAGCAAAAAGTTACGGGTACCTGAACGAGGCTCCTCGAAACGGGGTTTGCCGTGTCCGACTCGTGTCCTGGACACGTGTCCACAGCTAGGGCTAGGGTTCACTGTGTCCGATGTCCAATAAAATCCCAAAAAATTACCCTAAGTCCGGTTTTCTATTTTACACCATAAAATCATATTTTTATTACATTTTAATATTATATATTAGCAGTTAAAAATCATAAAATCAGCACAGAACCCTATGTAAATTCCAGAAAATTGCAGAAAATTCCCAAAATTGATTTTAAAAAATCTGAAAATTTAGGGTGATTACAATCTACCCCCCTTAAGAGGATTGCGTCCTCGCAATCGAAGGGTAAACTATAAAGGCAAGATTTACAGAATTTAAAGATTGCTCAGTTTTTTACCTGCATCAGCAAATAGGTGTGGATAACGCTGGCGCATAACATCTTCTCGTTCCCAGGTCGATTCGCCAGGAGAGTGCTGTTTCCAAGCTACCCGAACCAGTCTGATTGTCTCCCCTCGCACTGTCTTCTCACTGGAGTCGAGTATACCCCCTGGCTGCTCCTCGTATCTCAGGCTAGGTCCCACCGAAATCTCAGAATGATCAACTATATGACTTGGGTCCGTTACGTATCTCCTCAGTTGTGAGACGTAGAATACATCATGCACTCCCTCTAAGGATGGAGGTAATGCAAGACGGTAAGCCACCTCACCAATGCGCTCCAATATATCAAATGGCCCAATGTACCTTGGGCTTAACTTGCCTCTGCTGCCAAATCTGATAGTACCTCTAGTGGGCGAGATCCTCAAAAATACATGCTCTCCTTCCTTGAACTCCAGGGGTCGTCTGTGTGCATCTGCCCAATGCTTCTGTCTATCCTGGGCTGTACGGAGATGGTTCTGAATCTGCTTTACTTTCTCCACTGTCTCCGTTACCAACTCTGGACCCAGCATTTGACGTTCGCCAACGTCACTCCAGCATATCGGCGATCTGCACTTCCTTCCGTACAACGCCTCGAAAGGTGCCATCTGAATGCTTGCCTGATAGCTGTTGTTGTAGGAGAACTCCACTAAGTGCAGATGATCTTCCCAAGATCCTCCAAAGTCCAGTATACATGATCGCAGCATATCTTCCAGGATCTGAATTGTGCGCTCTGATTGGCCATCTGTCTGGGGATGATAGGCAGTACTGAATTTGAGCCTGGTGCCGAGACTCTCTTGCATGCTTCGCCAGAAGTGAGATGTAAATCTCGAGTCTCGATCTGATACAATACTAACCGGCACTCCATGTAATTTTATGATCTGTTGCATATACATGTCGGCTAGTACTTCCGTGGATTGTCCGACTCTGAACGGCAAGAAGTGAGCCGACTTAGTGAGCCGATCCACGATGACCCATACTGCATCCTTTCCACTAGGGCTTCTTGGAAATCCAGTGACGAAGTCCATGGTAATATGCTCCCACTTCCATTCAGGGATGGGAAGTGGCTGCAACATACCTGCAGTCCTTTGGTGCTCGGCCTTCACCTGCTGGCAGACTAAGCATTTTGCCACAAATCGGGCAATCTCCCTTTTCATTCTATGCCACCAGTAATATTGTCTTAGGTCCCGGTACATCTTGGTCCCTCCTGGATGAACCGAGTATATGGAGCTATGCGCTTCTGTCATCAACTCCTGCCTTAATTCTCCATTCGGAACATATAGGCGATTTTCGCACCTTAATGTCCCGTCCTCGTGGATGCGAAGTCCCGTCTGCAGGCCTGCTTCTGTTCTCTCTCTCAGCCTTCGAAATCTGGCATCATTAGGCAAAGCTCCTTTGATCTTCTCCACCAGCGATGACTTCACTTCGAGGTTAGCCAGCAAACTATTTTGTCCAGGTAGAACAACCTCTATCTGAAGATCTTGCAAGTCTTGTAATAGCTGAGGCTGCTCCGTTAAGAAATAAGCCGAGGGTTTTCTGCTGAGGGCGTCGGCTACAACATTTGCTTTCCCCGGGTGATACTGCAGATCAATGTCAAAGTCCACCATCAACTCAAGCCAACGCCTTTGCCTCATGTTGAGCTCCTTCTCTGTATAAACATACTTCAAGCTCTTATGATCAGTGAATATTTCGACCTTCTCTCCATACAGATAATGTCTCCAGATCTTCAATGCAAAAATCACTGCAGCTAGCTCCAGGTCGTGCGTTGGGTAATTCTTCTCGTGGACCTTCAGCTGCCTCGATGCATAAGCGATCACCTTGCCATGTTGCATCAAGACACAACCTAGTCCACTACCAGACGCATCACTATAAACAACAAAACCTCCTGACCCTGAGGGAAGGGTCAAGACTGGTGCTGTTGTTAGACGCCTCTTTAATTCTTCAAAGGCATTCTGGCATTATTCCGTCCATATGAACTCCTGATCCTTCCGTGTCAGCTTCGTCATAGGTTCTGCGATCCTTGAAAATTTTTCTACGAACCGCCGGTAATACCCAGCAAGTCCAAGAAAACTTCTCACTTCCGCAACCGAGGTAGGGGTAGGCCAGGTTTCTATAGCAGTGACCTTCTCTGGGTCCACAGACAGTCCTTTACCCGAGATAATATGCCCTAAGAATGGCACCTTGTCCATACAGAACTCACATTTGCTGAGTTTGGCATACAGCTTCTCCCTTCTCAAAGTTTCCAGCACAATTCTAAGGTGTTCCTCGTGCTCTTCGTGGTTCTTGGAGTAGACTAGGATATCATCAATAAATACCACCACGAACTTATCCAAGTACTGATGGAAGACTCCGTTCATCAAACTCATAAATACAGCAGGTGCGTTGGTTAAACCAAACGGCATTACTAGGAACTCATAATGTCCATATTTAGTTCTGAAGGCCGTCTTTGGGATATCTTCCTTCTTCACCCTAATCTGGTGATAACCGGATCTAAGGTCAATCTTTGAGAATATCCTAGCACCACTCAGTTGGTCAAACAAGTCATCAATGCGTGGCAATGGGTACCGGTTCTTAATAGTTACAGCATTAAGGGCTCTGTAATCAATGCACAACCATACAGTTCCGTCCTTCTTGGGTACAAAAAGTATAGGTGCTCCCCAAGGTGAAACACTGGGCCGGATAAATCCTTTCCCCAGAAGGTCGTCAACTTGTGTTTTCAGCTCTACTAACTCCTTAGGTGCTAGCCGATATACCGATGAAGTGATAGGTTCGGCTCCTGGAGTTAGGTCTATCGTGAATTCTATCTCCCGATCAGGTGGTAAACCTGGAAGATCGTCGGGAAATACATCCACAAATTCCATTATGACTCTTGGATAACTTGAATCTTCTTCTACAGTCAATACCCTAAGAGTTGGCTGGACCCCTTGTTCTACAGCTCCTCTAAGAAATTCAAACTCAGGAAGGCTAGGGGGTCTAAATATTACTTTTCCAAGCCGGCAATCCAGTGTCGCATGGTACTGACTTAACCAGTCCATACCAAGTACAACATCGTAATCAGGCATAGAAAAGATCAAGAATTGGGCTCGCATCTCTCGGCCACAGACTACCACTGAACATGATCTACAAGTATCACTAACCGGGATAATTCCACCTCCCGTTAGAATTCTCTTCATCTTCGAGAGAGGTGCGGTAGCTATTCTATGTGTGGCTACGAAGCTAGCAGCAATAAATGAATGCGAGGCTCCAGAATCAAATAATGCTACAGTAGGAATTGAAGCTACTAATATGGTACCTGCTATCACTTCGCCTGCAGTAGCTTCTTCAGTGACTGCTAGTGCATATGCCTGACCTCGTCCCTGAGCGGGACCCCTTTGCTGACGAGCTTGCTGGAACATTGCTGCCTGAGGTGGTAGAGGTGGCCTGGCTCCTCCAGGCCCTGTCTGTGTTGCTCCCCCAGCTGGAAGAGCTGCAGGTGGAGCTGGCCGATTCGGAACTCCCTCCCGACGTTCCGAGCAGTCCTTTGAGAAGTGTTGTCCAGATCCGCAAACCAGGCAGAGCCCCAGCTTGCGTCTACATTCGTTTTCAATATGTCCTACCTTGCCGCAGTAATGGCAAGTAGGCAGGTTCTTAGTTGCTGCTCTTGGAGGCGGGCTCTTCTGGGGCCGTTTAGCAGATTCCCCTGGTGATGACTTGGACAGTGCGGAGGAGAAGGGACGTTTCAGGCTTGATTCCCTCCGAGTAACGCGCTCCAGCCGATGTGCTGCAGCTAAGACGTCGGTGTAAGAGGTGGGCGCGACAGATCCGATTAACTTCTGAAGCTCGAACCTGAGCCCATCAAAGAACTTCTCCGCCTTCTCCTCTTCGGTAGGAATTAGCGAAGGGGCGAAGTGGCTCAGGCGAATGAATTCGGCGTTATATTCCTCCACCGTCATGTTGCCCTGGATCAGGCGGTTGAATCTGTCTCGGAGTTCTGACCGAGCCACAGCGGGGATGTACATTTCCTGGAAGAGTCTGGAGAACTTCTCCCAGGTAACCTGATCATGTCCGAGCCTTCTTTCTTCGGACAGCCACCAATGATGCGAGTTGTCCGTCAGTTGCATCCTGACGGCAGTCATCCATTTGTCCCTTGGTAGTTCAGCGGCCTCCAACTGATGCTGCGTGTTTGTAAGCCATTCATGCACTTCAGTTGGTCCTTCCTTGCCCGAGAAGGTACGGGGCTTGAGTTGACGGAAATCTGTGATAGATCCCGTCGCTGGCCGCCTATTTGGTGGATTTGCATGTTCCAATGTTGCGACTAGGCTATTCCTTAGGTTCTCGGCCTCATGACGTTGGGCCTCCTGTTGAATCTGTTGTTGTGCCTGCATCATGGCGTAGAACATCTGGAACATTTGCTGGCCGTCCATTGCCGGTCCTGGAGGAAAGACAGGCATCGTAGGAGGGAACTGGGGAGGAGGCGGGATGTCATCACGCCTGAACCTGGAACTTGGCTGGCCAGTTTGATTGCTCTGAGAGGATTGTCCTCTGGTATCTGGCGTCGTTCCAGCTTCACAGGTAACCCCTGCTTCAAGCGGTGTACCCAAGGGGGTCTCGTCACCACTTCTGGGATCCATTTCTCTGCATCAAAAGGAAACAATGAGAACGCACAGAGGAATCAAACAGGATGCAATTCAAGCAATTAAATTGAATTCGACATAGAGTCCAAAAACGATTCAATCAATGGATGAGATCCTATAAATTATCCTATCTTATTGCAGGCCTGTTCGGTCCCTAAGTTAAAACCGAACAATTTAGTTAAGACCTGCATGGGCCACCACAAAAACCATGTCACGCCCCAGTCCCAAAATGCCGAGGGACTGGTGATGCGTGGCAATGGCCAGCAGCACGCACCGATGGATAACCCAATTTAATGGAACCATCAGGGCGTACTTAAGCTGTACAGAAGGTCTACTATAACAAATCATACTAATCTCATCCATAAAGATAAAGAAATAAACTGCATAATGAAATGGAAATAAGTAGCAACAACAAGTCAGTCGGAGAAACAATCCGACTTATGTCTGAATACACTGGCTCAATAGGCCAGGAACAAAAGAAATAAACATGAAATAAATACTGAGTACTGGAACAGGCACTCAGGAGAAGTCTTCGGCAGTCACCTCGTCTTCAGGGTTCGGTTCTGCTCCAGCAATAGCTTCAGCTCCTGTCCCGTATACCTCGGGATACTGCTCCTCAGCTAAACCTGGGGACAATCCATTCCAGGTCCTCAGTGGACATAGCAAGGCACAAAATAATACAAGCCAAATGAATAAGCAGTGCAATAAATAAATGAACAGCAGGGTAAACTAAGTAACCATCTATGTGATATGCAAATGAGAGCAACACTAGTACTCAGGCTGAGACCGCTACAAGCTCTGTGTCGGGGAGCCGGTAGCGGCAATAACACGTAAAGGGTCTAGCTCTGCTGGAGAGTCTACAACCTCACAATAATAGTAGATATATATATAGAACAGCCTGTAGCCTGTGTGTCTCTCCCCACCCAATGTAATCACGCAAGTCATGACCATAACGTCTCATGCCCATGTCCGCGGGATTATAGCTAATGCACCAAGTCATACTGTCTATAAATAAAATAACTCTGTCAAGTCATGTATCCTATACAGAATCACCACGAATATCTCAGGAGGATTCTGTCCATGATAGTGTCAAGTGTCCTGGGTTGTAGGGTACTTGATAGGTCAAGTACAAAAGTAAGGGAATCGTAAATCCATCTCTAAATGACGAACCCAACACCGCGTACGGTGTTGGCACCCGATTATGATCGGACACTAGGTACGTCATACGTTTCCTAGGTTAGGCAGTTTAAACAAGTTTATATGAATTTACACAAGACATTCAGCAAAGTAATATTACAGGAATTATGAAAATAAAGACTGCAAGTTTGGCAAGGTGCACTTGCATGATATTTGAATTCCGCTTAGGTCCTGGTTTCGGAAATTTACAGAGATGTCTCCGAAAGCTGAAATAAACAGTACCATCACGCTCAGAAGGTGTCAAATAGCTAGGAACGCCTGTCCTTGGGTCCAATTTGGAGACAAGGGCAAAAACGACAATTTCGGCCAAAACGGGGTCCACCGGTGGGCCCGTTTTGCACCAAAAAACGTGTAAGGGTCAACGGTCTCCAAATTTACCAAACTTAGTGTCAACAGGTCAGGAACGCTGATACGAACCCAACGAAACTTTCAGATTTGAATTCCGATGAGCCGATCACGAAATCGCCCGTCGAGCGGGGCCTGTGGGGCCCATGACACGCGATTTCGTCAACGTTCTCAGAATCGAACCAAACTTGACCCACAGGACCAGCGTATTGCTACGAGTCCGATGGCGCAAGTTTCGTCTCGATCTGACGTGTGTGCACGAAGTTAGGGTGAATTGCAGAAAAGGCGGATACGGACGATGTCCGCGGATACGCGTTGATTTCGGTGTGCACGCACACCCGAATCAGCTTCCGCGAAATCCCACACGTCCGTATCGACGGGGCGCACGCATCTGTGAAGACCGCACGCGACCAAGTCGTCCCGTTTGGCGGGGCGTACTCAGTTCCGGGGTGAAACAGGGTCTGGTTTTTTTCTGTTTTTTGATCACGGTGTGCGATCACCACAGGACGCGATGTCCCGAGCGGTTTATCCGGGCACCGAGAGGGTCATACAGGCTTCGCAATACAATTTACAGAATCGAAAACGGAGCTACGAGCAAAAAGTTACGGGTACCTGAACGAGGCTCCTCGAAACGGGGTTTGCCGTGTCCGACTCGTGTACTGGACACGTGTCCTCTGCTAGGGCTAGGGTTCACTGTGTCCGGATCTGTGTCAGCGGTCGGGTTCGGCCGAGACTCGCCGGGGAAGGGCGGCTCAGGGCGGCGGAGGCTCGACGAGGGGCTGGGCGGATCTCGGGGAGGCGGAGATGGGCCAGGGAAGGCCGGCGGCCGGCGCTGGGAGGAGAGGGGAAGGAAGAGGGAGGAGGCGGAGGTGGTGGTTCTGGAGGGGCTCGCCGGACGGGACCGGAGGCGGCGACGACTGGGCTAGGGGATCGAGGCGGTAGCGGCTGGCCGGAGCTAGGGGGAGGTGACCGGAGCTAGGGTTAGAGGGGGACATGAGGGAGGAGGAGGACCGGAGGGGTAGGGGTTTTATAGGCTGGGGCTGGGGCGGGGGTCGTGGCCGACGGGCGAGGGGCGGGCGGCGGAAATTTCGGGGCGGCGTGGGGGGACAGGGGAGATGGGTATGTGGGTCGGGTCGGACGCGGATCCGGGCTGGGCGGACCCGCCCGACCCGCTAGATTAGGTTGGGTCTGGGCTGCTAATGGGCTCGGCCCACTGGGCTGGCCGACCCCTAAAAATAATAATAATACAGTAAATATAATAATAATATTAATAATAATAATTAATTAATAATTTAATTAGAAAAATAGTTTTTAGGCTCTTAAAAATAGGTCTGATGTCCAATAAAATCCCAGAAAATTACCCTAAGTCCGGTTTTCTATTTTACACCATAAAATCATATTTTCATTACATTTTAATATTATATATTAGCAGTTAAAAATCATAAAATCAGCACAGAACCCTATGTAAATTCCAGAAAATTGCAGAAAATTTCCAAAATTGATTTTAAAAAATCTAAAAATTTAGGGTGATTACAGTATGCATACCACACAACCCTCCCAGAAGTCGGTACTAGCCCAGCAGGAGAGAGTTGACCATCAGATTGTGTCTCTGCGTGACGAGTTGCTACAGAGAATTACGTTGCAGCCCACACCGCAGACGGACGATGCGACGATCGTAGCACATTTTGATTCGCTTGAGCGTAGGATAGCGGAGTTGAGGGATCTATCAACGTCGACAGAGTGCAACGTGACGGCGCTACAGGCGTCGCATTTAGCCATGGGCGATGCACTGACTAGGCTGCAGACGACAGGTTCAGATGAGCCAGTTAGTGGAGCAGAGTACTGTAAGGATGTTATCTGTCATGGATACTTGCAACGCTCGACTGACAACGTTGGAGCAGATACGTCCTCCTGGTCCTCCGGCATCGACATCTACATCGACTGCACAGACTCCTCCATCAGGTGCCATGATGATTTCACCGGAGCAGTGGGCCTCGCTGATATCCCAGATTCGCAGCGGTGCTCCTCCTCCTCATGATCAGCAATAGTTGTTCTTTGGACAGGCTCATCTCCTAGGCTCGCCGCGGTGCTTCTCCTCCTCCGGATCAACAATAGTCCTAGTTAGGACAGTTTATTTGTTTTCAAACTTTTGGCCCATGATCTTGGGTCATTTATGTATTCATTTCAGATCGTGTTTCAGACTTTTTTTGTTGACACTCAGTACTAGTTGTGATGCTTACTGGATATTTATTTTCAGACTTAGTTTATACTTTCAATGTGTCTATTTCTTTAAATTTTACTTTATTATTTATATTAAATGCATGAAAATTTATCGGTGTTGTGTGTTCCACCGAAGGGGTCGGCGAACCCAGATAATTCAACGGAGGGTTGCTCCGGGTCTAATAATATAAACTGTGAATTGATAAACTGCAGGCAGATTGTAGTATGAATAATATACAAGCTGCAATTAAATTTATTTATTTTTAAATTAGCGACGTTTAGCGAGGGTTCACGATATTTTTTTGCGTCGCTAACAATATCGTAACGTCGCTACTCTGTACCAGTAACGTCGCTAGGAGTTGCTAAACGTCGTTGATATGCTGACATGGCGATATTTTCCATGTCAGCTAAACGTCGCTGCATTTGTCGCAACAAGTCGCTAATAACAAAAATATTGGCGACTTTTACCGACACCTAAGGAGTCGCTAATATGGCGACGTGGAGACGCAAAACGTCGCTACATTCAAAAAACTTAGGCGACGTCATAATGTCGCCAATAAAGGTCGTTATAGCGACGTTTTACTTGTCAGCGACTAGCTAAAACGCGACAACCACTAAATGTCGCTAACTACGTCGCTAAATAAATTTAGCGACGTATTTTACCATTTCAGCGACGTTTTTAAACGTCGCTAATATGACTTATTTTAGTTAGTGAGCGAATGCTCTTCTCCTCCTCCTTCTTCTTCTTGCTCTCGGCCGGGTAGGGAACGAGAAGGATTACAAGGAAGAAAGAAAGAAAATGAAAAAAGAAAGGAAAGGGAATGGTTTTAGGCCTTGTTTGCTTTACGAAAAGGAAAAAAAAAAATCAATTCTTTTCTCTTTCCTATCCTTTGAAAAATTATAATTTCCACCCAAAAAAATTCCGCTGTTTGGAAAAGTCAAAAAAAATGGAAGGAAAACTGAATCCTTAGAGGTCGAAAAGTAAATCCTTGGATGGATGGAAGAATATTTTCATTCGCATCCAAACACAGAAAATAAAAAATGATTCTGCGCCTTAGTTAAGGAGGGAATAATGACATGGACCAACCATGGGTGTATATGTGCCATTAATTGAGGACATAAAAATTTGTATTGTACAAGAGGAGCCAACGCACATGTGAGCTGTCATGCTATGTGGAGTTAGCGAGAGAGGTAGGATGGTAATCATCAAAATTAGTTTATTATAAATTAGAAATTAAGTTAAATGAATCCTAATGATGGCAAAAATAACAAACATTAATTGTTATTATTATTGTTATTATTTAGAATGTGTTAGGCTAATCCGGATCTTAAAACAAATATGAAAAGGTTGCAACACGCACCCCGATACAAACAATACGATTCATCAAAATATATATATATAAAAAATAGGTATTTCAAATCGCAGCCATTTCAGCCGAGCTGGGTGGATCGAAAGAGGAAAGGTTTGGTTTTGATCCTGAGCGGATTGGGAGGGGTTTTGATGCATGACTTGAGTTCATGTGAATGTGATCAACCTACAGTTACAATAGGTTCATGACGATGTCCTTAGAATAGACTTTCGTCCTTTTATGAACAGTACAATAGGTTAATAACGATCTATTTTTGAAATACAACAAATTCAATTACTCGCGACACAGTGCATCCGGTGACGAGCATAGTGGTCAATCACATCCCTTGCTCGGGAGAGAAGAATGACGGAGGAGGAGATTTTTGGCTCGTCGGTTTTCATCGAATGGTTTTTTTTTTCCTTTTCGAGAGAAGAGAATGAAGACAGATAAAACTGTTTAAAACAGATCATCTGGATCGTGTCTAGGATATGCATTATCCACTAATTCTGTAACGGGAGTACGTAAGACCAGATCTACAGAAGATCAGCAACCGAACGAATTCAAAAAATAAAAAAATAAAAAAATAAGAGTTAGAAAATTACCTTTATATCACTGGTCCGATCCATAACACGACTAATAAACACGTCAAAATTAAATTTCACACCCACTGGGCAGGTTAGATGAGATTTAGTTCATCCCGTACAAAATTCACTTACCCAATAAAGTGGATAAAACACTTTAAACAAATGAGAGTATTCTCTCATACCGATGTGAAACTAAAATTTTCTTCTTATTGAATCACCTAGAAATTTATAGGTTGCTCCAACAAGCAACACATCCAACATTTTGAAGCGCCTATCAGACCATCTCCATTTACACATGAGTATACATAAGAGAGAGGTAACACTTCTACTTCCTATTCCATAAAATCCGTTCCACACTTGAACACAATAAATACAATATCTGCAGCTTAATTACTCAAGTACAGACATCTGTTATATATTACTTGTGTGGTCCGCAGTTGGAGTTGTGTAAAGAAATCATGTTGAGTTAGTGTATATAGATGTTTAAGTTCCCACATGTTGACCAAGAATGCCACATCCTACACCATTAGAATCCTTGGAAGCATATCTTCAGGTGGACTAGAGTAACTGGAAAGCATGAGTAGAGAAGAAAATTTATGAGTAAAACAAAATATAAAGCTGAGAAAGAGGCTCAAGTAAGCTGCATAAGGACCTTAACTCAATCTATGTAACTTTAGAGAAGCCATATAGCATGAGCACATTGTTCTTATGCAGAGAGCTAAATATAACTAGGACAAAAATAACATCACATCAACCACCTTATTGAGGACCATGGCAAAAATGTATTATTAGATAAAAGGAGAACACAATTCAGTCCCACAATAATTTGTATAATTAACATAATTATCCCTCTTATTGCTTCTACTTCATCTCAAAAGAGTATTAATCGTACACGAGACATTCTCATTTGTTCAGCGAGGAAATAGCCAATATTCCATACCCATTAATTTCTATATGGGATCTGGAACTGCATCAATTCGTGCTTGAACGGATATGACTCCCATTTTCACAGTCAAAAAATCTTAATCATTGATTCCATTACAGCACTTTGAGGGCACAATGTGTCTAAAGTTCTTCATCAGCACTCGTCACTCAATCCTTATCCCATGGAATCGTATTACACTACAATATATGAAAACTAAACTGATGTTTTTTATGTTAATCTAATAAATAAAGAAGATATATGTATCACTGGGCTCGGATACGATAACAAATTAAATGGTGGATTAATCTCATTCAGATATGCACTTTTACTCGTGTGAGAGATGGACTGACTTTTAACAGAGCAAGAGTTCTACTCATGTGAGAGAGGGACTTTTAACGGAGCTGAACATAAAGATGAGAATCCCTGTACCTGACGCCAAAAGTTTGGATAAAGCCTTTGATGTTGCATAAGCATTCAAAATGTGTATTCCCGGAATACAGAGTTCATTTAGATGTAAAATGGCACAAGAATCATTTCTAACGATTGTGTGGAAAGGGCAACATTTTAAGTCAAAAGAAGTGTCAAGACAGGTCTGATAAAGAAAAAGACCAAAAGAAGAAACCACCATATATTTTCGATATTACCGACACCTGAAGCAAATAGGACCCATGCGGTTGACTCCATTTTTGTCCACCCACCAAAATTTGGGTGATGTTCATCATTCCACTCAAGGGTTGTCACGTGTCAACCTTGTTTGTGGTATTAAACGAAAGAATGGAAGATGAATTCAATATGGGGTTCACACGGAACCCGCCTTCTTTGGTTTACAAACAAACTTGTACAATTTGATCCTATACGAGGATATGGGAGTACAATTTATTTAATCTGGGTAAATATTGCTATAGGTGTCTGATCTGCAGTCGATCACTTTAGCCCTTGGACCACACGATGTTGAAGAAGTGCCGTAAAAGACAGGAAGCAGCTTCGAAGGTTGCAAAAGAGGGTGGATGCACGATGCCAAAGTCGTCGATTCCTGCTCTCTGCCTGAGCTCCGGATTCTCTCTCTCTCTCTCCCTTGACCTCCGGTTCGATCTTTCTTGGAAGTTCGACCTTGGATCTTTCCGACCTTCCAATTTTGTCGACCTTTCTCCCTGGATCTGATATTGGTTTCTTGACCAATTTTCCGACCTTTTTTCTCATTGATAGAGGTCTCTATTTATAGAGTTTTGGTGACAGTGACCACTCCGTCGGTGTAGAAACCGAGGAGTGGAAAGTACAGCACCCTTTACACAACGGTTAAAGTAACCAATGCCTGCGTATAGATGATCCTTTGAATGAGCGTGTGACGCGGGTCCAACTAAGGGACAAAACGCGTATAATCGCTACGAAGATCACGGCGTAGAAGCCACGTAGGTAGGTATCCATTGTGTAGAAGAGGTTGGCATAGAAGTCAAATGTCTGTCACCATGGCATAGAAGCCAAATGGTTATCAAACCGGCATAGAAGCCGAATAGGCGTAGAAGCCGAACAGGCGTAGAAGCCGAGCAGGCGTAGAAGCCGAGTGGTCATAGAGGCCGAACAGGCGTAGAAGCCGAGTGGTCATAAAGGCCGAGCAGACGTAGAAGCCGAGTGGTCGTAGAGGCCGAACAGGCGTAGAAGCCGAGTGGTCATAGAGACCGAGAGAGCACAGGAGCTGGATGGGCGTAGAAGCCGCTGCGTATCGTGCCAGAATGCTGATAAGGACGTCTTAGCCGGAATTACGGCTTTTGAATATATAATCAAATCTCTTGCATTAAATGCCGAGATTTGCCACCATCCTGTGCATTAAATGTGGAGGCGTGTCTTCGAAGGTCTGCAACCCCTTCTGCGCATCAGTCGCAGAGACGTGCCTTCAGAAACTGTCACCGCTCTGTGCATTTAGACGTAGAGACGTGCCTCGACCCCGTACGGAGTACAGCTTTTGATGTGGCAGGCGGTTTGTCAGAACGTAAAACAGCTCGTGTCTGCCTGTGTAAAACAAGGCAGCGTATCCCTTCGTGCTTGTAAAAGCAGTTTACGCAAAGGGGATGGCGGTATTTGACAGCCTGGGTCGCAGTGCTGTGTCATCATTATAGCCGTCGTCTGGGTAGTCGAGCCGTATCCCTTTGTCAGAAGTCCAGACGTCAGGTTCATTGCAGGATCTTTATTGCAGGGTTTGACAGGTTCACCTCGGAGAATACGAAGCGTCTCTTGTACACCTTAATGCTGCGTCTGAAAGGGGATGAGTTTTACGCCCTGGAGGCGATCAAGCACCCTGTTTACGCTGAGGCGGCTTGGACGTACTGCCTTACGCGGATGGTCCTTTTGAGCTCTCATATTTTCACGCTGCGTTTTTAGCGGAAAGAGCTATATTGCACGCTTGATGGCTCTTAAGGCCTCTGCTTACGCTGCTCTGCACCAATATGCCGCGTATAGTCATCCGGCGTATTTTTCATGCTTCTACAAGACCCCCTTCAAAGCTTTCAAATTTCTCGGAAGTTGGAACGCTTTGAATGAAGCATGAACCGCTCCTCGTGACTCGAAACGTTTCTGAATGGAGCGTTGAAACGGTCGATGCTGACTTTATGGCGGATTTATTGGGGACCGGTGTGACCTCTTTTGCCTATAAAAAGGCTGGGGGAGTTAACCTGTTCTCCCCACATTCCCATCACCACGCAGAGATGATCGCCAGAGTTCGTCGGGTCGATCTGAGGAAGAAGGAGATCATGTTCTTCCAGCGTGTAAGAAGCCGAAAAAGACGGCGTCTTCGAGCAAGTGTCCACTGCAACGATGGATCATGGAAGGATATCTTAGCCTCCCTTGCTCGGGATAATCAGCAACTTTATATGGCTGTTCTTCCAGGAGAAGGGAAGGGTCGTATTAGACCACACTGCTTGCAAGCGGCGCCTTCTCCTGTTACCTCCGCGGACGAGATTAGACAAACTGTAATCTGTCGTCCTCGATCGAGTTGGGTTAAAGAAGCCTCAACTGGATCGACCATGGCGTATGGAGGATCTTCTTGTTCATGACTGTGGTGGTCGATGAACTGCCATGGAAGAAGAGGAAGACCTGCACCGATGCGAGAACCCGGTAGAACGGATTCTGGGGGCGATCTTCCGATGACGATGATGAGGAAGCCCTTTGTAGACGGAATTTCCCTCATATGTAACCATGAAGAATGAAGAAAAACCCCTTGTAGACAGGATTTCCCTCATATGTAATCATGACTTTGATCTTTAATAAAAATCGTCTTTCTTCTCTGCATATGATCGTTTTGCCATATGTTGCTGTGAAGTCTGAATAAGTGTAGCTTCGACACGTCTGATTCTTTACGCCGACTCCGTAGAAAAAGTGCTAGGTCCTGTCCTTTTGCGCATAGCGAATAGTCCATAGAACGCTGTTGAGCATTTTGAACGTTTAGAACTGTCCTGTTGCTAGGACTGAGGAACCGCGTAGAATTTTTGTTCAGACTTCGTCTTCAAGAATGACTTCTTGAAAAATCCCTTGGAACAGGGTCGAGAAATGGCTGTCTAACTGAGTTGCCATCTTGATAGACGATATATTCAGACTGGAGTCTGGATGAACCTCCATTTGACCCGAGAAGAGTAATTTCTCAATGTTTGAACTCTGTGTGCTTCGGATACTTGGGATATGTTGAGGTCAAGAAGGAGTATCTTCTGTGTGAACTCCTGTAATCGACCGCCTTGCTGTTCGGATATGCGGAAAGTCAGAGATCCGTAGTGTAGATGAGCTGAAAATCCTCAGTTCGTAGTCTATTGAGCGTAGAAAGCCACCGAGCGTGAGATCGTAGATTCGGAGCTGCTGAGCATGTCGTAGGTTTGTAGCCTCTCGAGCGTAAAAGCTACCGAGCACAAAGGCATCCGGGCATAAAACCATAGACTTGTTAGCTTGCGAGCGTAAAACCGTAGATCTGTTGCTGTCGGGCGTAGAAAGCTCCTTAGCGTAGAACTGTAGATTTGTAGCCTGTGAAAAAGAAAGAGATCTTCCGAGCGTAAGGTTGCGGATCTGTTGCCTCTGAGCGTAAACTAAACGCCATCGAGCGCGAGATCATCGATTTGGTATCTGCTGAGCGTAAAGTCGTAGGTTTGTAGCCTCTCGAGCGTAAAAGCTAACGAGCACAAAGGCATCCGGGCATAAAATCATAGACTGATAGCTTGCGAGCGTAAAACCGTAGATCTGTTGCTGTCGAGAGTAGAAAGCTCTTTTAGCATAGGAACCGCTGACCTGCTTTTGCACGAAAAACTATTCGAATTTGCTGACTGTCCGTCTTTCGAGAGTAGTGGGCTGACGTAGTACCCAATCATAACCAAATATTTAATTTGTGAGATTTGGTTGGGGTTTCGAGGAGCCCATCTGAGGATTCGAGGAGTCGACCCGAACTCTATATATATCCCAAGCTTTTGAGAGAAAAACTTTTTATCCGTCTTCTGCGAAAGAGAGCTTTGATTGCTTGAGTTTTTCCCCTCGTTCTTTCTCCGAGCACTCCAAGTTTTCAGAAATGGCGCCGAAACAAACCCCCTCCACCAAGGGAAAGAGCACAGGCTCTTCTTCTCGTTCTTCTGCCCCAGCGAGAGAGTCTTCGGTCGGGCAAGGTGAACTTCCTTCTGAGCGAAGGCTCCTGCCGACGAGTAGCGCACCCGGCCTTAGAGGTATAGCCATTGGGGATGACAAAGAACGACGAAAAATCCTTCGCACACGTTGAACGTGACCGCGCTAGGTCGTCTTATGTGCTGATAGCCTCTTTGAGGAAGATGACACACGGAGACGTTTTCATCTTTTACGCCCATATTTCTAATGTGCCAGCGTAAAAACTCCATGTTTTCGCAGTTTTGAGCGTAAAAGCTCTGACTGCCGAAAACTTGGTATATACTATAAAACTTTAGTTTTACGCTTTGGATAGGACCTCCGGCGTAATAACTAGAATTTTGGGAGTCTGGCGTAAAGCACGGACTGTATACCGCCAATTACGCTTCAGGATGTGACCTCCGGCGTAAAATGACCAAATTTTGTACAGTCTTGGCGTAAAGCACAGACTGTCGTTTCTTGGTTTTTTTGCGTTTGCAAGATTTGTAATGACGTATGCTCCTT
Organism: Iris macrosiphon; assembly: GCA_036927795.1. Lineage (NCBI taxonomy): Eukaryota > Viridiplantae > Streptophyta > Magnoliopsida > Asparagales > Iridaceae > Iris > Iris macrosiphon. The sequence continues at coordinate 183,864,867 of JAYESA010000003.1, read as the reverse complement.
GCACTTTCGCAGTTAACTTGCATGAGTCTCCACTGGCTGAGGTGATGGGTTCTGCTGCCGGGATGCTGCATTCGAACTACCTGGAGGATCTGTCGCACGTGACATTTCCTATCTCCGGACCCCAGTATCCTGAAGGAAGAGGGATCTTGATATCGGCTCAGGGCGAGCGAATGCTGCTGAGCATGATCAACGGGGAGTCCCTAACGTACGTAGACGGGGAGCAGTACATCAAGCCGGCCTTTCTCTTTGGGGATATGATAGACAAACAGTCCCAGACGAAGCCCAAGAGAGAACCCTGGGTTTTTCCCGCCGAGAGCGTGGTCTTGTATCTGCCCACAATGCCGAGAGATTATCCCATCTCGGCTTTCTTCCACGCCACACATTTCAGGAGGATGTCGTGGACGCTGACTCCTGATCTTCACGGGAAGCCGGGGAAGATCTTTCATCTGAAAGGAGCCGACCAGGGGTCGTTTGTCAGCCGCCCCTCTGGCGTCGTGACGTTGTTCAGGGGACTGTGCCCGGGCAGCGTCCCGAGTGAAGACAGTTCAGTGATCCAGCCGGTTCAATTGCCGACTTTCTGCAACGACTTCATGGCGCGAGGGGGAGTATACCCCAAGGAGAACCCTCGGTGCAACGGGTGGATCACCCCAGCAAACCTCCGATGGACTTGCCTAGTTGACTGGGCTCTGAAGCGTTTTCGGAGAGAGCTGGAGGTCATAGGACTGTATGCTGCCGTGAGCGCGACGAGTGTTGGGTTGCCTCCCAACCCTAACCTGTTTCTGGCACTGATGGAGCGATACATTTCGCTCACCGGGACATTCGCCACTCCACTGGGGGAGTTGGGGTTGGCCCTCCATGAAATGGCAGCGATCTCGAGACTGCCGATAGGGGATGCTCCGTATGAAGAGTATGTTCCCACCAACCGGAAGTTGGAGGATTCGGACCCTCGGGTTGTAGAGGTGTATCAGGAGCTGATGTGCCACTATTTCGCGTGCACTGCTTTTTATAATGAGCCTTCTGATTTGGCTCACACTACTAAGTGGATGTCCTACCTCTTCTTCCACCGGGCCAGGGCCGTTAAGTCGGAGAAAGTTTCGTGGGGCAAGAATGAGCCCGTGAACTGTTTGGGCGTGCTCAGTGCCCAGGTCGTCGAGGATCTTATGGAGGAGGCTAAAGCTCCAGATCAGTTTCTCAATGACGGAGTGGAAAAGTACCCTGAAGGCACTAAGGCCTATAGTTACTTGAGGCGCTGCCGCATGCCTTTGTCTGAGGAAGCCAAGCTGGCTGGCTTTCTCTCCCTATGGCTGCGTCGAGTAGTGGTGCCCGGCATCGCGTCCGCGGACCGCATTCACCGGAACATCCTGTGGCCCGCCGTTCGTCTGGTGTTCGGGGCAAGACTGGGCTTGCTCCCTGCCATGGTGTGCCGTATACAGGCTGGCCTGAGAGCCATGACCGACGGACTGCTCGTCGATGAAGCTCGACGTGATAGCTTTCCTCGGGTAGAGTTACCATACCTGTACTTGATGGGATGGTTAATTCTCCACAACCCCAGGGTGATGTCTCCCGGCCCGGGTAGCAGCGCGGGGGGTAGTTTCTTGCTGAACTACAAGGACTCCCTCTGGAACGTGAACACAGTCGTAGACTGTCGGCTGGCGCTGAGCCTCGGTCACTGCTGGAAGCTCCTCTGCACTGTCCTTTCTGTACATCGCAATCAGTCGGGGATTAGGCTTAAGGATTTAGGCGAAGAAAAGACCAATCTTTCTCCGGAAGCTTTTAATTGGTTGGTCTGCATCAGACCCTCCCATCTGCTGTACAGAAGCGAAGATCATTGCTTCTTCGAGCCGTACTTGCCCAGTCGGTTCGCCAGGCAGTTTGGGTACGATCAGCTGCACGTGGGCAATGCCATCACCAGCTTCAGGTCCAGGGGCGGACTCATTGATGGAGCCAGAGGATGGTGGTACTTTATTATGGGCTACACGGGAGCAATCTTCATTGTGTCGGTCGCCACCCTCTCCACGGAGCTGCGCATCCTCCATTCGTACGCTCAGTTCTACGTGGCGATCAACACCTTCCACCGCGATTTTGACATTCATGGAAGCTTCAGGGTGCCTTCTTCCAAGCCTGGGGGAAGAATCGAAGTCCCCTCGGTTTCATCTGACGAGGGTGAGGAGTCCGTCACTCCGGATGAGCCTCTGGTGTCGGTGCCGAGGTTTGAAGTGCCTCCGCCTGCGGGGGCTTTGGCGGTCTCTGGGAAGCGAAGGGCTCCTGTTTCGAAGCAGACTTCCCCTCGCAAGAGGAAGAAGAAGACGGTTGATCGCCCTCTCCGGATTCCTGGCATTGAGGCTCCTAGAGAGGAACCTGCTGCCTCTCCTATTGGGGATGTCCCTTTAATTGGCGGAGAGGGACCCTCAGTTTCGGCTGGCGGTGCCGGAGAACTCCTGCTTGAGGCTGCCGTCGTTACCACTGCCTCCGATAGTGGAATGAAATCGCCTGCGTGGCCGAGGCAAATGGGAGAATATTTCCCTGGACCGGCAACGGATGATACTCCTGCCGCGTCCGTGAGCATGACCAGCGAGGTTCCAGCTGACGAACCTTGATCGCGTCTTGGTGAAGGCTTGGTGGAGCTCCTGGCGATGTCGGTTGGCCCACCTCCTTCTCCAGGTATGACAGTTCGTATTGTGTCATTAAGGCGTGATATAGCTACATCGGCTGCAGACGCGGCATATATACCGTTGGCTACGGGTAAAGGTCATCTTTATGTCTCCTCTTAGAAAGATTACTATCATATTGATATCAACTTTCTTGTCCTCTTCTCAGGGGATGGCGTCCACGGGAAGTATGGCGCTGAAGCGTCTTCTGGCTCTGCTCGGGCTCCTGACGATGATACGGAGGCGTTTGACTTCGAGGAGGAAATACCTTCGGGGGCCAGCTCGCCTGGAGTAGTTTCGTCACCTCCAGAGGAGGACGAACCCGTCATCGTGACCTCGCCTCTTGTGAGTATGCCGATGACTTTGACTGTCGTTGTCGCACCCTCTTCGGTCGCACCACCCGTCGAGGCGGCGGCTGTGGCCACCTCGTCTGCAATCATTCCTGGAGGGAAAGTCGCCAATATCGCGGCCACTCCTGGCGTCCAACCAGATCTGGTTGCGCTGACCGAGCTGTATACCAGTCTTTTTTACACCAGCTTGAACACGCTGATATCAATGGTGTTGGCGAAGAACCTGGATTTTGATCGTCTGAAGAAGGCTTCCCAGTTTTCGATTGGGGCGGTCAGGGAGTTTGGCGATTCTGGGGTAGCCGACGCCCTGGAGGCGATGGTTAATGGGTTGGAGCAACCTATTAACGAATACTTGCAGCTGACTTGGGGCAGTTTTGAGGCTGAGGTCCAGGCCAGATACGACTCCATGACTGCGCGGCTTACCAAACAGTTGGAGCCTAGATAACTCCATCAAAGCACATAAGCTGGAGATGGATAAAGAAAAGCTGTCGTGGAGGAGGCTCTTGCTCTTCAGACGAAGTGCCAATCCGAGCTTGAAGGGAATGCAGCGAGGGCTCGTAAGTTGAAGGAGAAACTCGCTCAGGCAGAGGAGTGGGCTTCTCAGTCGTTGGCAGGTCTAGACGTAGCGACTAGTCGACTGAGCACAGCTCGACGGGACCTGGAGCGTGCAGAAGCTGCCCGAGCTGGCTCTCTTCGGGCAAGGGCCGAACTGTCCTTTACGAATAATCCCGAGGCACGGCTGGAACAGGCCCGCGCTGATGTCTTGGTTTCCAGGGACGAGAGGGTGGCTGCACTGGCGAAGCTGATTCGCGATCTGACCGCTCCCCCACAATGATGTGCCCTTCCTTCTTTTTGCTTCCCCAATGTAATTCTGCTCTTTCCGGGAATAAATAAAGCGAATCTTTTCTGACTTGCTCCGTAGTCGTTGAGGTAGGCTTTCCCTGAACGGGTCGCAGCAAATACCTCGTCTTCGTCTGATGGCGAAGGAGTTGCGACCATATGGCACGGTTTGCATTTGGAGCTTTTTCTAGACGTAGCTTTAGTAGCTTTAGTCTCCTCCTCGAGCTATGACACCAAATCCGGATGAACCCACATAATCTCGCCCTGCCGGGTGGTTAGGGGTACCAGGTCATGATTTTGACCCCTAGCTGGAGGGAGATTGACGATGTCCATCGTGGTCCGGGAGATGGACGTGACACCGTCCATGACTTCTTAGGAGGGCAGATCGCCAAACCGCAGAGAGATCATGTTGGCCGTGACCGTCTTCTCGGTGTTGTGCAGAGTGATGGCCTTAGCATCGATTAACCCCTGGATCTTCCTTTTCAGTATGTAACATGCCTTTGTTGGGTGGTGTACGTATCTGTGGAAGATGCAGTATTTGGGGTCGTCAGTACTGCCGACTTCTTGGGGCCGCCTCAGCTCCGGAAGGGTGATTTTGCCACTTTTGACGAGACACTCGAATATACTAGAGATATCGTCGTCGTCGTCGAAAGAGTAGACTTCGACGGGCCTGGAGGTCCCGGGTCTCGTCTGCGTGGTCGCCGCAGTCTTTTGTCTGGACGTATTGACCGTCAGAGCTTCTTTTTCCTTGGAGCTGCGAGGATTGTCGCTGTTGGGAGATGACCTCTTGCCTCTATCGGAGGCGGAGATCATAATGCCATTGTCGCGCGCCTTGCGACTTTTGTCTTCGGCGGCCACTGCCGAGATGATGAACGAGGGCCAATCATGGAACTGATATGGTCCTGTAAACACCGAGACCACGGGAAGGAGGTTCTTTCTGCAAATGCCTACTAACGCAGAGTCTGGAACTCCTGGAGGCATCTGTAAGGTGGCCTGACGAAAACGTTCGACGAAGGTGCGAACATCTTCCTTTTCCCTCTGCTTGACTTCGATGAGAGAGGACATAGACATGTCCATTCCGCCCTCGTAGAATCGCGTGAAGAATAAAGCTTTGAAGTCTTCGAAGGAAGTAATGCAGTTGTCCGCCAAGCTACGGTACCACTGATAGGCTACTCCTGAGAGGCAGCCTTTGAACACCCGAGTGAGGAGGGCGTCGTTCCCTTGTAGCAACACCGTCATCATACTGAAATAGTTCATGTACTGACTTGGTGATGTTTTTCCCTCGAACAGAGCCATAGTCTGAGGTTTGTACCTCGGAGGGAAAGGGACTTCTTCCCAGATAGCTGGGTAAGGCTGATTAATTCCCAGTTTCTTGAGCTGATCTTTGTGCTTCAAGGCGTCGAACTGGGCTTTCAACTCCCGTACTGCCTGCATCGGACTTTCAGTTGGAAGCGGGACTACGGTGTAGCGCGGAGTTGGTTGCACCGTGACTCCAACGGGAGGTAATATATTCTCCGAGTGAGGAAGCGGAGGAACTGCTGACTCTTGATCTAGAGCAGGCTCTTGGCTCGGGTTGGATGGTGGTAAGTCCACCCCCACACGTATCTGAGTTGGCGGGACCGACGCTTGAGCCATGGCAGCTGCGTGCTGAGTTAGCATCATTTGGTGCATGTTCTCCATCATGGATTGCATTTGTTTCAGAGATGTCTCCAGCACAGTGATGCGTTGTTCCGCGTTTCCTGACGGCGAAGCTTCCTCGCGTTCATCTTCAACGACGTAAACTTCCCTTTCCCTGGGCGTCATCGAAGGATTAGTATAGGTCGCTGCAGAAGTCGACTCTATACTCTCCGCGTCTGATCTGGGAGATTGGCGACCCCCAGCGTCGGAATCAGACGAGTACGAAGCTGGTTGCTGTGACCTTGCACGGGTGTTTTGGAATACCCCTGCTTCAGTGTTCCTGAGGAGGTCTTCGAATCTCCTTCGGCTCGGAGGCCTAGAGGGATGACGTCTTGAGCTTGACCCTTCTCTAGGTATGTGTGAAGCCATGTTCACGAATGCATGCGCGGGCTCTTCTTCCTGGAAAGACTGAGAGTAGCTTAATCGGTCAAAAACCGACCATTTTGCTTTAGAACAGCAGTAGTCAATCACAATTTTATGACTATTACAACATTGCTCGCTCGGGGGCGTAATAGACATGCTGGAAGGTCCCCTCTCCTTACGCTTCTGGATTAGATATTCGCGCAGGTCAGGAGGAGTGGAGGAAGAAGACGACGGCCTGTTCCTTCTGTTCCCATCAGTGGGCATGCGGAGATTGGGCACCATGGTTCTCCCTACGCCACCTGTGTACAACAGGTTGGCCATCTGGGTGGCGGATAATCCCCATAGAGGGTGCCTTCTCGCAACCTGAGCTTGCTTTCCGTCGTGGGACTCCGCCTGGCGTAATTTGGAGATTTGCTCAGACTGGCGTAAAGCTGAAGAGGTCCTCAGTCGGCCGTCGGCTTCCCGCGTAATCTGGAGGGTATGCAGATTGCTTCTTCGCTGGCGTAACGGCCGAGAAGTTGAGTACTCTGCCGCTTGCTTCCCCTTGCGGAAATCACAGCGCTCATCTGGTTCCCCGTAGAGGTCAGATGTTGTCTTGCGCATGGAGAGTGATTTGTACTTCCGATTTGGCTTTGAGGCATCATCGGAAGTTTGGTCTGTACCGCGCGTAGCGGGAGACTGGTTTCTACGCGTATAGCGCAGTGGATACTTCTGGGTTAGCGCTGAGGCTTTGCCCGAAGTTTCGTCTGTACCGCGCGTAGCGGGAGACTGGTTCCTACGCGTAGAGCGCAGTGGATACTTCTGGGTTAGCGCTGAGGCTTTGCCCGAAGTTTCGTCTGTACCGCGCGTAGCGGGAGACTGAATTTTACGTGCAGGGCACGGAGGGAGCAATGCTACAACCTCATTGGTCGGAGAGGTCGGAGAGATCGGAGAGTCCACAGGAATGGTAGAGGATGTCTTGGGCATCCAGACCTTGCGCAGCTTCCTGTTGTCTTGGACGGAGAGAGGGTGAGAGCTACCCCCGGTTCGAAACATGTCTTCATAGGCAGACTGGTCGAATTGGACGACCAGTGTCTTCTTCACGGTTTCTATAGATACCGCATCGTGTTGAGCAATTGCTTCCTCATCAGAAGAGAAAGATGTCCCCAGCAGAGTCGCCATCTTGTTTGTGGTATTAAACGAAAGAATGAAAGATGAATTCAATATGGGGTTCACACGGAACCCGCCTTCTTTGGTTTACAAACAAACTTGTACAATTTGATCCTATACGAGGATATGGGAGTACAATTTATTTAATCTGGGTAAATATTGCTATAGGTGTCTGATCTGCAGTCGATCACTTTAGCCCTTGGACCACACGATGTTGAAGAAGTGCCGTAGAAGGCAGGAAGCAGCTTCAAAGGTTGCAAAAGAGGGTGGATGCACGATGCCAAAGTCGTCGATCCCTGCTCTCTGCCTGAGCTCCGGATTCTCTCTCTCTCTCTCTCTCTCTCTCCCTTGACCTCCGGTTCGATCTCTCTTGGAAGTTCGACCTTGGATCTTTCCGACCTTCCAATTTTGTCGACCTTTCTCCCTGAATCTGATATTGGTTTCTTGACCAATTTTTTGACCTTTTTCCTCATTGATAGAGGTCTCTATTTATAGTTTTGGTGACAGTGACCACTCCGTCGGTGTAGAAACCGAGGAGTGGAAAGTACAGCACCCTTTACACAACGGTTAAAGTAACCAATGCCTGCGTATAGATGATCCTTTGAATGAGCGTGTGACGCGGGTCCAACTAAGGGACAAAACGCGTATAATCGCTACGAAGATCACGGCGTAGAAGCCACGTAGGTAGGTATCCATTGTGTAGAAGAGGTTGGCATAGAAGTCAAATGTCTGTCACCATGGCATAGAAGCCAAATGGTTATCAAACCGGCATAGAAGCCGAATAGGCGTAGAAGCCGAACAGGCGTAGAAGCCGAGCAGGCGTAGAAGCCGAGTGGTCATAGAGGCCGAACAGGCGTAGAAGCCGAGTGGTCATAAAGGCCGAGCAGACGTAGAAGCCGAGTGGTCGTAGAGGCCGAACAGGCGTAGAAGCCGAGTGGTCATAGAGACCGAGAGAGCACAGGAGCTGGATGGGCGTAGAAGCCGCTGCGTATCGTGCCAGAATGCTGATAAGGACGTCTTAGCCGGAATTACGGCTTTTGAATATATAATCAAATCTCTTGCATTAAATGCCGAGATTTGCCACCATCCTGTGCATTAAATGTGGAGGCGTGTCTTCGAAGGTCTGCAACCCCTTCTGCGCATCAGTCGCAGAGACGTGCCTTCAGAAACTGTCACCGCTCTGTGCATTTAGACGTAGAGACGTGCCTCGACCCCGTACGGAGTGCAGCTTTTGATGTGGCAGGCGGTTTGTCAGAACGTAAAACAGCTCGTGTCTGCCTGTGTAAAACAAGGCAGCGTATCCCTTCGTGCTTGTAAAAGCAGTTTACGCAAAGGGGATGGCGGTATTTGACAGCCTGGGTCGCAGTGTTGTGTCATCATTATAGCCGTCGTCTGGGTAGTCGAGCTGTATCCCTTTGTCAGAAGTCCAGACGTCAGGTTCATTGCAGGATCTTTATTGCAGGGTTTGACAGGTTCACCTCGGAGAATACGAAGCGTCTCTTGTACACCTTAATGCTGCGTCTGAAAGGGGATGAGTTTAACGTCCTGGAGGCGATCAAGCACCCTGTTTACGCTGAGGCAGCTTGGACGTACTGCCTTACGCGGATGGTCCTTTTGAGCTCTCATATTTTCACGCTGCGTTTTTAGCGGAAAGAGCTCTGTTGCACGCTTGATGGCTCTTAAGGCCTCTGCTTACGCTGTTCTGCACCAATATGCCGCGTATAGTCATCCGGCGTATTTTTCATGCTTCTACAAACCTAAAACTACTTTTATTTTTAATTTAATTTCTCTCGTCTCGTAATAATGGAAAAAAGGATTTTAGGTTGACACGTGACAACCCTTGAGTGGAATGGTAAACATCACCCAAATTTTAGTGGGTGAACAAAAATGGACTCCATGCGGTTTGGGTAGTAACCGTGGAAGCAGTAACATGTCAGTCAGAAACTGTGTTCATAATGTGACAAGACTTTGACAAACAGATATAAGCCCAAATTCAGTGCTGTGTCTGTTTTCATACTCCTGAGGCAAAAGAAACCCCCTAAAAGGAAAAGAGGAACATTAACTTCGTGTCTCAAAATGAAATTTATGTAGACCAAGATGGAAGCTAAATAGATAAGGTTATGCCTATTGTTTGGTTGACATAGATATAACAAGAATATAGCAGTCAAACAAAACAATCAATGTTGTCTTTTCTAATGACTACCACTGCTTTCGCCTAAGACAAACCATCGGACAAAGGAATAAAGATCAATGTTGTCTAGTTGACACGATTAGCTGTGTCATACTTCATAACATCCATGCAATCTCGATGAAACAGATGTGCCTAACCTAGGGAGATAAACCAATGAGGTCAAAAAATCTCATGGTGGTCATGTCTCCTTATCAGGAGTATTATTAAGTCAGACAAAATGACTAGAGGTTCATATATATTTTAGTCTTTCATTTTCCATATTATACGCTCGGACTAAATCATGTGTGATACTCTCTAATCAGATTAAAAGTGGTATCTAGTCCATTATCATATAGGTATACGAGATAAAGGTTTCATGAAATAAATGTGATGTATCTCACTACAATATAATTCATACATGCACAAGTGATGGTTTGTATAATTATAATGTTGGGAACGTGGTGTGACCTGAACTGGAGTTGGTCCATGAGGTGCGATATTGGACTGAGCATATATGCCTTCAAAGGGAATTCCCATGTAAGGTATGATTACAAATCTGAATTATCTACACCTCATGATCCAGCCTCCTATCCGTTGTGGGACTAAACTATCACCTCCATTGTCATCACCTCTTTGAGCGCTCAGCCGGAAACGAGATACAATCCAACATATAAAACTTGAGAGGAGTCTCAAATATCTGATTGCACGAGACGTGAAACCGCTTCAAGCATTACTTGTGATTAGGCCCCCTAGTACTGGAATCAAGTAAAACATACCAACTATTTTATTCCACTGCCATAAAATGATATTGTAACCCAAATCAACGTACAACGAATAGCAAATTATGCAACAAGATTCATTTTTTGCTTCCTTTAGCTTACTGTGGCAAGAAATCCCAAATATAGATAAAGTTCTCATTGCCATGTTGCATAATAGATACTAGTTTTTGGAATGCACCTCATGAATCAATTATCATTGTACCAAACAATTCAATTCTGAAAGTCCGGTGCTGTCTTATTTCATACTACTAAATACAGAGGTATTTGGTTAACAAATTCCATCAAACGCATACAAAACCTTGGTATAGTATATTAAGTAGAATTCTAACAGAAATAGGAAAAGTTTATTGCAACTTCCAACATCCAGATGCATACAACAACTATAAACTCAAAGAACTTCCATAAACTATTATTTATAACCCAGTTCTCTTTGGCAGTCTTAACATCAAATATCATTAGAGATAAAAGACAATGTAATATAATGAGACTTCTCAAAACCATCTTGAATGATTCTCCAGGAATTTGGTCCAATTGAATAGGTCATGTGGTAAGTCATTTATCGAGTAGGTTAAGGTTTAGCTAAGATTTTCCTAATACAAAACTCTAGATGACCAGATCCAGAGCTAATAACTTGGCTTCCCTCATTTAACACATCATTGATTGCCGTATAATAGATGCATGGATAAATTGGAAGCAATAGCCAATAATTGTTCTCAGAAGCAAATCTCAACCAACAAGAGGTAAATGATGGGAGCTAGTCTATATAGTTGAGTAGTAAAAAAAACTTTCCTTAGCTTAATTCTTCTATATCCACCGCGTAGTTTCCTCTATCTATTCAAATATACATATATAAGTTTTTAAAACTTTCTACAGCAAATGAATAGTAAAATTCCATTATCCTAACCAAACACAGTATTGATTACCTAACAAAAAAGAATCCTAATAATTATGCAAAGAGATACTTAAACCTTTATACTTAACCCTGGTAGAGATCTGGGAGAGATGAGTAATCCCTTAAATCTAATGTTATGTCATTTTGCTACTCTCCACACAAGCATTACATCGATGGGGAGAGAAACTCAAAAGAAATGTAAAGAAACAACTACCTAAGCTATTGCACCTAGGGGCGGACGTAGGAATTTAAAAGAGGGGGGTCAACCTCAAATGTAAAAAAATTCCAAAAATTTGTTAAATAAAGTTCGCTATATCAAAAAAGATTTGTTCCTCCACCATGGCTTCTCTCTTTGTATTGAAACATCAAAAAATAAAAAAATATGAAGGAAAAAGTAAAACCTAATGTAAATAGGTATATAGAAATTAAAATTTTAAAATTTCGTAGGGGGCAAAACACAAAATTGATGAAGAAAATTTAAAAAGAATAGAAATTTTTAACTCGTAAGCAAAAAATCACTGGGCCAACTGCCCTACTCGCCCCCATGTAGGTCCGCCCCTGATTGCACCATCCATCCACAAACTATCTAAAATGTTCACAACTTTTAAACATAGACAGATAGGCACTTTATAAGGCAGTAACACTACAAAAATAAACCCATGCAAGAATTCTTGTTGTAGTGACCATTTCACCATATAATTTATATGCTAGTCGGAAGCTTAACTAGAAAACACCAAGTTGCTCTCAAGGAGCATCTGATAGCTCAAAGACTCCAATCATGACCAAGAACTACTAGCATTATAATTCCGAAGATTTTTCTTCATTATGACAGACCTATTAGAACAATGAAAACATATTTTTCTTTAGCTACTATTCTTCCATATTTGGCAAAGAGTTCACTTGCATTAGGGGTTGCCAACCATTTGAGGTGTTAAGATTGGCTCAATTTTATTTAAAAGCATTTTGTTTATTTAAGCCCAACATAGATTAGGATTAGTTTCTTGGTGTTTAAGAAATATTGGATGGCTAGGATTTGTTTTAAAGTTTTAACCTAAAAATATTGGTGCCTCCTCTTGAGAAAAGTGAGAGAGAGAAGAAAGATGTAAGGTTTGAGGTTTTATGAGTGTTCGGTGAGGGTTATGAGAGATTATAACATTCTTTAGTAGTGATCATTGACTTTGGGGTTTGGGAGTTTTTTTTCCACTTTTATTTCTATTGCCGCACCTTTGGTCGTAACATGAGGTACCTCAATTTGTTGGCCAGTACTTTTCGAGAATGGCAACTGCCAATATTACAAGTTCACGAACTGGTTGATTGTCATAATGTATCAAGATAGTTAGAACAATTAAGGAGTTATCTTTCCATTAATCACCACTATCAGTTAGTGTTGTCTTTATTCAGACTAATTGATTTTAGACAGAGTCCAGCCAGCAACTACACCCATTTAGCTATGCTAAACCGAAAGGTATAGTACAACACTTTCTTAAGAGAAACTGATAAACCTAAAATTCAACTCTCCTGTGCATTACGCAGCAATAATGAGCATATAAGAGGGTAAGAGAGAAGATACCATTATCAAGTACCTCACAGATCCATCTTCTTCTATCATCAAACCGGTGGATTGCCAACATTATCCAGAAACCTCAAATTCTGCTCCAAATTCTGCAAGAAACGTTGAGAAATGCAGTGAAAAGACGAGACTACCAAAGGCCCAATACCGATATGTATTAGCTGTCACGTCCCGATTCCACAGAATCGATAGTCGCTAGTGAGCGTGATCCCGTACGAGCCTAAGTTGAGCTCGTACAAGGCATAGTTCGCGTGAAGCTTAAGGTATCACGAATTTATAAATAGAACAACGACAGAGTTACACAGAGAAAATTGAATAACACAGGGCACAGAAGAAAAATATTTCTTTCATTGATAATTCAAATTGGTTACATGAGTTTTTGTATACAAGTAAAGGGTTGTCGCGCGGGCTTACAATTGTTCGCCATTAAAATTGATTGTTTCAATAACAAACTAAAGAAAGTACAAAGTGATCCTAGACAGACAATCTAAGTACAAATTTTTAATTCTTGGGTGTGACGATGGACAAAGAGCGCTATGGCGGCTCCTTTACTCCGTTGACGATCCGACGCAGGGTGAGGAAGCTTATGTTTTCTCTTTGCTTGTCTCGGTATGCTCTCTCTCTCTCTCTGTGTTGGGCAACCCCTCTCTGTCTGTCCTCTTTTTGGGCATGCCACCCGGGTATATATAGTCATCCTTGGGCGCGCATATATTGGGCCGCATGGATGCTAGAGGGTGCCACATGTGCCTCCTAAATAATGTGCAGCTGTAACCGTGAGCAGGCCAAGCTGCCACATGGGCGCTTGTTGAGATTTTTCATTGCTGAAGATATGGACGGTTCTCGTCCTTTGTGGGCGTGACTTAGTCAGCTTGACACATAGTCCGCACTTGGTTGGAGAGAATCACTCTTGTCGTAACAGCAATATTTGGTCTTCATGGAGTCTGAAACACATGTGGCCAGAGACGCATGGGACGCATGGAGTCTGGGACGCCTGGGGCCAGAGACGCATGGAGCCTGGAACGCATGGGGCCAGGGACGCATAGGACGCATGGAGTCTGGGACGCACAGGGCCAGAGACGCATGGGGCCGCATGGAGTCTGGGACGCATGAAGCCAGAGACGCATGGGACCGCATGAAGTCTGTGACGCATGGGATCAGAGACGCATGGGACTATATGAAATTTGGGACGCATGGGACCAGTTGTGCTGTATACGTGGCGCTGCACATCCGTCAAGAGTGAAGTTATTTGCTGACGTGAGACTTATGTCGTTTAGTGTGTTCGCGTCTTTTGAGGCATTCAGAAATTCCTTTTTGCCAGGATTCTGTGTCAGAGACGTTCTTGTTGCTAGGATGACGTGTCAGGTTCATCCGCAGCCAAAGCTGCTTCGACTGATTGGGATGCATGGATGTCGCCTTTCTAGGCCGCAGGGTGACTGCGGCCTAGTTTTTACTTTGGGGCGCATGGTTGTTGGATGCATGAATGCATATTTTTCATGCTTCTACAACAACATGAACTCAAAATGAGATGGTCATTCCATACATCATATCCCTTTACTAAAACAAAATGTATAAACACCTTCAATGAGAGTCTTCACTGCAACAAAAGCTTCAAGTGCGTTGAGCAAGCTTCAAAAGTATGTACACGAACTCCGGATGATGGATGGGATGGGCCTAGCTCCTCGCAACGTCGTCTTGGCTCGCATAACATGTAGAGACGTGGTTCAGCATATTTAAAATGCTTTGGTGAGTGCGAATTAACTCAACTCACCAAATCGACATGGTATTCATGTGAAGCATACAATATTATTACTATGTGATCTTTCTATCTTGCCTTAGTTCAAATTACAAGCATACGATAGGAATGAAACAACATAATAATGTGTGTCACCGCATAGTGACTCTTACCCACGGCCGACTTATCCAACTTGCACAAATCTTACCATGTTCTTCCCTGTTGACTAGACATCGTTAGCACGATACTTCAAATTTATGAGGATCAATGGCACCACAAGCCATCATAGACTATAGCATGGTTAAACGACGATTCTTTCAGCGTGGTATCAAGCCTCGCTGAAAGTTTTCCAATCACCCGTACTAACTCGCTAGCACAGTTATTCATATTCCCCCCAGGACGAATCGGTCCCAGTACTCCGGCAACCGTTCGAGGAACCATACCCTTGTGCACAAGTTGTCTATGATCATACAATGTCTAAGAACTAAGTTAATAAATAAAGCATGCAAGACGACAGAAATTGAATATAATTATGCAGCAATATCTGATAGCATAGTCTACCTATATCAAGTATTCGCATTTAAATTTTGTACTACTCATTGCACAAGTATAGATGAATCAGTTCTAGCTACAACAAAAATATGATATATATTTATAGTGGACAAGCATGCAACATCGCGATCATTCCATGTTTCTATGTGACAAGCATCAAGTGTTCAAGCCTACTTTCTTTTAGTTTGATTCTTTCTATTTAAGGTATCGTTGATCGGAACACGCAACAAGAGAGTCATTTTGATTAAGTGTGGAGACTTGGAAAGAAGAGTCAAAGCCAAAGTCAATCACTAGTTGATGAATTGCTGAGAGAGAGGTTTTCAATGTCCCGCTCGAAACTCGCTTACACGGTCACTCGCATTGCACCAACAGATAATCAGTACATTCTCTTCTCTTTCTTCTAGAATTCAATATGAATACGAATTTCAAAGAATGCAAGCAATGAAATCCATTGAAAATATTTATGAAAACGCATTCATAAAACCAACAGCGAAAGCATCAGCAAAACGGCAGCGAAAACGACAATGAAAACCAAGCAGTGGAAGGGTCCATTGCGACTCTTATATAGAGTCCTTCCTCGAGACAATCCACTGAATATGAGACCTGATTCCAGATAAACCAATCCATAACGAGAAAATGATCTTGATTCAATCTGTCGCGATCAACCGATACCGAGAGTGTTCCATAACCGTGCTCCCCGTGCGGAAACCAGGGCACTACATTAGCCGTATTGTATCAGTTCAGGTCATTCCTAATCCAATACTGACCCTCACTGATATCAGCTGATACTGGTCGATATGAATATTAGGACTCTCTTTCCCCGTTAATTTAACATAGAATAAATTAAAAGGAAGGTAGTGAAGTACAAAAAATAAGTGTCGGTGCAATCACTTAGTGTGTCAAAACCGACATGTTATAGTGTGTATCGACAACCATTATCACTTGTCGAAATTGTATATTCATAAACTCATGACAATGACGACATTCATTTGTCGGATTAGCAGGTTTGGCAGTTCAGGTTTGGTTAAATTGGGGTTCTAGGTCTAATCAGAGAAAGAGTAAAGAAAATTTTGGGGGCATAGCTTTGATACCATGTTAGAAGATAAGATTTAGAAAAATCCAAGTATTGCATGACATAGGCTCAAGGTCAAGCTATTAACAGAGATATATGTATGACAATAAAGACAAAAATGACAGCTATACAATAGATAGCATGTGATATCACTAAGAGCATCAATAGTAAGGCCCATCCCAATCTCTAGATTCTAGATTCATAATGTAGAAGCTAATTTTGTAGAATAGTAAGGCTCAATTGGAGTTCCATGATGGTCCTAATCCACCGACATGAGCTATAGCTTGTGCCTCATAATTTCTACATTTGGAATGTAGGAACTCATTTTGTAGAATAGTAACGCTCAATTTGGAGCCCCAATTTCATTCTAGGTTTTACATTATTTTTTTACCATATTAATTTTTTAGCATACAACCTTTGGGACCAAAGGCTATTTTATCATTTTTCTACTATTCTCATATAGACCCAACCCATTCTAGATTTACTTTTTTGTTATAAATTTGGGCCTCAAATTCAATATGCATTTTTGAGCTCCATCTAAGGAATAACAAAGATGATATCAAATGTACTTTTTATTTAAGTGACTGATGTGCGTCTTCAAATCTCATGTCATTGTCACCTAAAAGATATAGCTATTATTTGACTTAAAAACCAACTGAGATATAAAGTCGAATTGTCTACAGTTGAGAAATTAATTCCATTGAAATGTATGCTTTATAGGACCTTTGCATAAAATAATTAAATGCAGTTAAGCCGTCTTGATGCAGGAACTGCATTTGATGCTATGAATGCAGGAAACCAGGAACATTATGCAGTGTTTTCTAGTTTATGCAAGGAAAATTATGCAGTGTTTTTTAGTTTATGCGGGGTATCTAGCTGCGATGTAGCACAAGAATCATTATTAAATAATTGTGTTAAAAGGGAAATATTTCAATAAAAAAGAAGCATTAACAAGCTCCAATAAAGAGAGTGCACCGTTGAATGTTAGAAAGAACAACCATCATATATTTTCAAATGGCAGACTTTACCTAGAACCGTGAAACTGTCACGACCCTACCATCAAGGCCGAACCTTTTTACAGTCACGACCCTACCATCGAGGACACGAACCTTCCTCATACCTGAGTAACTGAATAGAAGTCAAGACGAACTTAAACTTCTCCATAGGAATTACCTTCGTTAGCATATCCGTCGAATTCACCTTAGTATCGATATTTCAATCTCCTTATTGCACGACTCCCTTATCTTGTGATACCGTATGTCGATATGTTTCGTCCGACTATAGTATACCTGATTCTTCGTAAGATGATTTGCGCTTTAACTGGTACAATACCTTCTCAAATCCGAACTCAGACAACTATAAACAAAAGATAACATATCCAGTCGAACAGATTCAAGTTGTCAAACGAGCGCCAACGCCTCAGTACGTCGAAGCAACTCTTCGCATATGTGGAGTTGGGGATCAGCATATTCGAGAATGCACCGATGAGCAGTCTTTAGCCGACTCACCTATACTAATATGGTAATCATGTAAAAATAGATAAATTTATTAAATGGTCTTTCTATTCTTTTCTTAGAATCAGTTAACAATTCATAAGCATATATATATGAGCATAAAGGGTCGTTAACAATTTCATAGACAGATATATATGAACAAAAAGTGTCACTTGACACAACGAATCTTACTGAAGGCTACCATCATTTTCTGCAACCAATGTAACATTCATAATATATGTCTTAAATGTGTCCCTGCATCAATTGTTAGCATTCATAAAATATAAGTGTGACGTGAATTTGTCCCTGCAAACAGATAAACAGGCATGCAAGCATATTGAAATTAGCATGCAGCCTAACTATATGAAAGTCATTGGCATCACAAGCCATCTTGGACTAAAGCTTTTAGTTAGACGACGATCCTTTTAGCACGGGTAGCGTGTCCAGCTAAAAGTTTCTGAATAACCACGTGCCAGTACATCAGCACAGCTATTCCTTTTTCTCCTAGGCTGAATCAATCTCGGTGCCTCGACAACCGTTCAAGAAATGAAACCTTGAGCACAAGTTGTCCATGATCATGCATGTGTAAACAACTTAGCTATGAAAACATAATATCAATGATAACATAACTTAAAATAATTATGCAACATATTCTCTTTGCTATTACCACATTTCCTCGAGCCATCGCTCGTACTCTCATTCTTCCTAGTCTAGAGATTGCCACATTTACTTACTTCCCAGTCCAAGGATTACTACCTTCCTAACTCAACGGTCCCAAACATTTTTCTACAAATTTTCTCTCTAAAAATACGATACCACATTCCACAAGATAATATAACAACAATACTATATTCCATATGATAAACATAACAACAACAATATATTACACGAGGCTATCATTCCATATTTCTATAACAACAGTTCAATATTTTATGTTCTACAACAACAAGTTAACAACAATGATATTACTCTCTTTTTATCTTGGTTCTTTTTACTTAGCATTAATGAACTTATGTCATATAGAAATAAAGACTAGTAACACATTTTTATCAAGTGTGAAGATAAAGGAGATAATGATCAAAATCACCCACCATTGACGAATCGACTTCGTCCCGATCGAGCATATCTCTAAATGATTCATCTGCACGAATTCAAGTCCAACCATACCCTTCGAGCCAACATGCCAGCAAACTGCACCACGTGGAGCGGAGTATTACACCATATATTTCCAACCTTCTTTTCTCGATGGATTTCTATCTCAAAATTTATTCATGATCAACATAAATCTTTCATGTCAAATTTTACACTCAATGAAGCTTTGAGCGCCCTTATTTCTGTAATATTATTAGAAGCATTCAATATTTCATCGACATATAAAAGGAAAAATATCACGAAAGTTTAGGGAATCCCTATACAAGCATCCGAACTCGCATTCTAATGTGCTAGAGACCCCTCCCAAACTCTCTGGTTGGACCCCGCTGATCAGAAGTCTCACCCCGTCAATCTATAAAAAGCCTATTTCCGCATATTTTGAGACGGGGGAAAAGCTGCTCGACCTTTCCTCACTAGTGAGAAAGGTCGGTTCCTCGGTCCAGTGATCGCTACGGAAAGGTAATTGATGCAGGAGGGGATTAAGGGGAGGGCTCCTAGACTCGGAATTTTAAGATTCCTGTGACCTGGCCTTTCTCAATACCAGGAAGCATCCAACATCACAGGCTCCATCGGGGCATCTGCAGGCATTATGGTCTTTTGGAGAAGGAGTTTGGGTAATCTTCAACTTATCTACAAGGACAGGCAGGTTATAATGCTCTCTGTCACTCCTCTTGACAGGCCTGCTTGGGCACTAGCTGCTGTCTACGCCAGCAATGATTACATCCGTCGTCGAGAACTCTGGGACAACTTGTCTTGTTTCTTCTCATTCTTGCACTTGCTTAGCTGGGGACTTCAACGAGATAATTTGGCCGTCTGAAAAAGCGAAAGCTTGCTCGAAACGGCCCAGGGTCAAGGGTAAGGCGAGCGAACCCACGGGGCGGTGAGGCGAGCGCTGTGAGGAGCCGGTAGGGAGAACAAAGCGTCACTTTACGGAGCGGTATAGTAAGTTCCTTCTTCGTCTTTTGCTTGTCATTGGATTGGAAGCCGCAGGCGTTCGTTCGGCTTTCAGCTCTTCACTCATCGCCTCCGATGGTCCCCTATCCTTAAGTAGCTTCGAGACAGTGTTCTAAATGGCGGTCGAGACGGCCACATAGGCACGAGACGACCGTTCTTTGCACCTCTTTTGCCGTAGGCAGTAGAGTAGGTGACCAACGACGGTTTGGCTGCGTAGGCGTAGGCGAGACGACGTAGGCAGATGCCTATTTCGAAAAAAAATTGTAAATTTTATATAAAAACTGAAAGAAAAGGGAACGTCATAGTTTCTGAAATCTGGACGCTCTTTATTCTAATTTATAACTAAAGTCAGTTGAGGGAATCCAACTTCATATTCTGTACCAAAGACATTTTTAGTATGAAAAAACTTGAAATTCTCTAAATTACAAAGAACTAACTTCATCATCTTGAGAATTTTATTTAGTATTTACATACATAGGATAGGCAGTATGTCATATACAAATCTGTTATCCGGACTCACCACTTTAAGACAAAGTACCTATGTCGACCCGACATAACACGGGTACGGGTACATGATACGGATCGGATCATCCATGGTGACAATCTGACACGACAAATAAAAAAAAAGAAATTAGGGGAGCTCTATGCTTACCTATTTTTTATAATTTGTTGCTGCTGCACAAATTAGAAGAAGAAAAAGATAAGGATGCTTTATGGCAGTAGTAGATCATTCATGCTTTATTATATAGTTATTAGTATTATTATTATTATTTTCATCTTGGAAGTAGTAGAGCTCCACCTAGGCAATTGTATCTTGGGAGTAGTAGGCTCATTTATGGAGAGAAAATATTTGGAAAAAAGCATGGAAGCTGAAGGAATTCTTACTCAACTTTATAATGATTGTAAAAGTGGTCAAAGTGGTTGCATTCATTCATTTATTTTAAATTTGGTTGTGTTTTGTCCATACTTTATTATATAATTAGTATTATTACTAATTTTATCTTGGGAGTGTTAGGCTGGAGATCTTGACTCCAGAAAATCTACTTCATGTTATTTAATTACTCTTTCAGGAAAAGTTGTTTATTGGCAATCTAAGTTCCAGAAGTGTGTTGTTTTGTCGATTACAGAAGCAAAATATATCGCAGTTACAGAAACATGCAAGGAATTACTGTTAATGAAAAGATTCCTATAAGAGTTAGGCCAAAAACAACAAGAATATGTTATTTATTGTGATAGGCAGAGTGTTATCCATTTGAACAAAAAATCGAGTTTCCACTCAAAGTCAAAGCACATTGATGTGAGATATCATTGGATTCGTAACGTGGTGGAATCCAAGCAACTTCAGATTGAGAAGATTCGTACCAATGACAACAGTTCAGACATGATGACAAAGTCTTTACCGAAAACAAACATATTTTTTGCAGAAGTGCAGCTGGTATGACGGATCCTTCCACTTAAGTCCGGAAGGAAAAAATTGATGGGTGGTCCCTCCATTAGTGAAGAGAAGAGTGTTGATGTTCCCAAGGTTCATTCACCTTAGAGAAAGACTTTAGTCTTTTGGAGTTCCCAAGGTTAATGAACCTTGGATGAAACAATCTTGGAGGAAAGCTACTACCTCCCATGAAGCTATATAAGGAGGAGGATTGGGAGATGTTTGAGTGATCCTTCCTAGAGCTCCTTGCTTGTGGTGTTTCTTTCGGGTGCTTCTTAACCAAAGTGTGTCCATACCTTTGTATGAGAAAAAAGAACTTTGTGAGCCTCTTGAGTAAATCCAAGAGTCGTCGTAACTTGTAATCCCACTATTCTTAGTGGAGAAAGAAAAACTATAGTTGTCTGGAGGACGTAGGCACATTGTCGAACCTCGTTAATTCTTTTGTGTTATGTATTATTCTTGCAATCTATAGCTTTCGCATTCTGCATGAGGGCTCACTTGCAATCTATTGCTTCCGCATTCTACGTGAAAGCGATCTCCATTCCAACATGGAGTAGTAAAGCTCCACCTAGGCAATTGTATCTTGGGAGTAGTAGGCTCATTTACGGAGACAGAAAAAATATTTGAAAAAAAAATGAAAACTGAAGAAATTCTTACTCAATTTTATAATGATTGTAAAAGTGGTCAAAGTGGTTGCATTCAATCATTTCATTTAAATCTGGTTGTGTTTTGTCCATGCTTTATTATATAATTAGTAATATTATTAATTTCATCTTGGGAGTAGTTGAGCTCCACCTAGGCAATTGTATCTTGGGAGTAATAGGCTCATTTGTGGAAGAAGAAAACTTTTAGAACAAAGCATGGAAGATGAAGGGACTATTACTCAACTTTATAATAATTGTCAAAGTGGTTGCATGCATGCATTTATTTATTTCATTCAAATCTGGTTGTGTTTGTCCTTGTCCATTCAATGAATCAATAGATCAAGTTAGCATACAAAAAGCTATAATAAAAGTTTTTCCAATCCCAGTTAAGCATGGAAGCTATTAATATTAGGACATGTTTGGATGCTTTGAGATTTTGGCATGTGTGGTCACTTCGTAATTCGTTTAGCATTTTTAATAGGGTTCCCTTCCCAAATTCTTCATTTAATATGTGACTTCTCTTCATTTAGCAAATATATTTATTTTAATAGTTGTAACCCCATTTCCGTATCCAATTTTTTTATCCTTTTTAGCCGGGTCAACATGTCCTTCGATTATGAGTTTGAAGTGTCCGACTCTTAGATATGTACTCGTATCCAACACATGTACCCAAGTCCAGGTAAGATAAATACATGCATAGGCAAGATATATTAGGCGCCTAGGCGGTACCTAGGCAGTAGGCGGACCCTCTCCGTCGCGCACCCGTCTACCGTCGTTTAGAACCTTGTTTTGAGAACATGCAGTTGACATACAAAGAGAGAAATTGGCTTTCAATATAAACGAGACGAAGTGCTTATACTACTTCCCGGGAGACTGCTTCAACCCATAAAAAGACCACTTGAATTAACATATATCCTCCTCTTTTTTGGGCTCCATAAAATCTTTGGATTGCCTCGTGAAGATCTTCTCTTTTAACTTTCCATGCAAAAAAAGTTATTTCACATCCATTTGTTCCAACTTCGAATCATGAACTGCTAACATTGCCAACAAAACTTGAACAGATGTATGCTTGACCACATGCAAGAAATCTCGTTGTAGTCAATTCCTTCATTTTAAGCATAATCCTTCGTAACAAACAATGCCTTTTATTGCTCATTGTCCTTTTGCTTGAAGACCCACTTGCAACCAATAGCTCTCTTTCCTTTCGATAACTCGACCATGTTCCAAGTATTATTCTTCCGAAGTGTATCTAACCCCTCTGTCATAGCCACCAACCATCGATTTATGACCTCTTGCCAAATGACTTTGGATCTCTTGTTTTCGTGACAAGCAAATGAAACTATACTTGACTGGTGCCTTATATTGAAGGTTATGATATCCTTAATGCTAATAATTGTAGGTCTTATTGGGGTAGGTCATGATCCTCTATCTCCATAAAGGATCATTGTCACCAAGATCGTACAATGATGGGACTGAAGATGGGAGCAAAAAGCGCTCCTCCTCCAACTTTACTTCAAGACACAGAAGATCACTTACCACCTTATTACAGTTGTTCGGATCGTGTAAATTTTGGACCCCTTCCTTCACGTGTAAATTGTCGAGTAACTTCTTTAAGTACAACTTATTTAACAAGGACTTTGTTATATACAAACATTCTAGCTTCAACAATAAATCTGACATATAAATTTCTATTATGACATTGTACATCACCTCATTAGCCAGAAAAAAAACTCTAACGTGCGTTTTGCTCTAATCCATGACGTTCCATGCATAATCGTCATGTCGGTAGGTTTCTTGTCCTCGTTGACAATAACTTTGAATAATCCTTATTTTATAAGATCGCCACGTCGAGAAGTTTTCTTTATCGTTAAATTTTTTTCACCTTGAACTTAGTGCTATTAACTTTGTTATTTGTCAACATTAATTTTGAAGTAAAGAACTCTCGCCCGGACCTTTACAACAAACAACTTCCTAACGTTGTAAAAGTCGTTGATCAGTAGGAAGGCAGGCACAGGTCGACTAGCGCCTAATTCCGCCTAGACACCGACTATTGTTTAGCCGTCCTATGACCGCCTAACACCTCAGCGACGCCTAATTTTGATTTTTAGAACAGTGCAAGAATCACGATGTAAGAAGATACAAAAACGAACTAATGTCGATACCAATTCTTAGGAATACGTGCAATATAGATCTTTTTACGACAATGTATAAACAAAAAGAGCAATTACCAAAAAAATAGCACAATCAAGAACACAAATGATAGAATGTGGTTCGACAAAGATTGGCCTACTTATGCGGTGCAAAGGGAAAATTACTTTATGAATCAAGGAAAAAAAAAACTTACAAGAGTAAGTACAAGAGTATCTCTTAAGAGATCTCCAACAAGTTCTCTCCATTCTCTTAGTTTCCTTAGGGCGTCCTAGCACAATCAACAAGCCAGCCTCTCTTATTCCTAAATCACACTTATTTAGGTTAGAAAAATCCCTTATATAGGCTCTCCTTTAACTTTTCAAGTCAAGAACAATCGGGACCGTCAAAAACGCACCTTAACACGTCTACTAAAAACACCGTTCGAACAAGAACTCTTGATAGGCAACCGGTATGTCGTCGTTATTCTGATTCGGTGAGCAATTGTGCACAATTCGCTTCTGAAAAATCCGATATACCGGTTCGAGAAATCGGTATGATGGTTGCTAGTGTGCACTAGGCTGAACCAGTATACTGATTGGTTGTTGCTTTTACTCTTTCGAACACCTGGTATACCGGTGTGGGGAACCGGTGTGTCTCAATTCCTTGTTGAACACAATCCACTACTCCCAACAATTGGGTCAATATGGTTTTTTTTTTAGACGAAGACAAATGGTTGCACATCACCCTACCCAGGAAGCACAAATTCGTGAAATTGATCTATGTGCCTATTTCATTCTTGTATCCATATTGTGTTGTGTATGTTAATTTAATGCCATGTTTGCGTTTGTACTCCTGAGGCAAAAGAAGCCAATAAAGAAAAAGATCAGTATTTAGCTCCTTATCTTTGAACAAGGAACAAGGAGCTATAAGCTTTTCTGTTTTTGGCAAACAAAAAAAAATTGAGAGACAAAACAGGATAAGATGAAACAAAGCCACCTATCACTGGGTCCTAACCGTACTTCCATGCTTTTGAATGAAAGATTTTATGTCTTTTACAGTTACTTTGACGAAATAGGTCAAAAAAAATCTTACTCTATAGATCGTTGTGTACATGTAAATCTATCACGATGTTCATTCTTTTAATGATGATCCAGAGCAAGGAGAACCATTCCATTGGGCACGACATTAAAAACAAGAAAGCAAATAGCACCAAGATTTTTCAACACGAAATAAGATCTAACACGGAAAGCTAAAATGCAAACCTCGCTAATTTTAAAGCAGAAATAAAGCACATAAAGAGATGGATACCTGAGCCTGAAGCAAATTTCTTTCCGAAATTGTAGCAAAAACCCACATCGGCATCACGTGTCAGTGTTTGTACGCTGCAATATATTACGAAATTAGTATCGCACCAAAAATTGATGTTTTGAGAAACCAGATCTGAGAGTGATATTCTCACGCTTCTCATAGATACATGATTCTTCCTGCAGATTATTTTTGATAGGCTCACTCTTTCCCTTTTATTTATTTGTTTTTAAGATGTCCAACAATACATAAAACTTTAAATTTAATTTTAAAATCGTTCATCTAATCAAAAAAATTATACCGCTTCTTTCTCACTGAGAGCCAGTTGAGCTCAACTCACTCCCTTTACTTTATTCGTAACGGATTTTTTTCCTTCATTCTCATCCCATATGTCCACGACTTTCTAACATATAAATAACTCAAAGTCATATATCCATAACTTTCTTACATATTAATTAGTAAATTATGGCAATAAAAATACATCAATAGAAAACATTATGAAATAAAACCGATTCCTTAGTTGTTGATTTCCCTATTTCCTCGCCTCACAGAAAACCATGATTACAGACGATGATATCGACTAACGGGGATGGGACCCCACCCATAAAACACAAATTAACCACTGAAATTTGGGACAGACCGGTATAATACTGAATTGCTTCCTCAAACTAAACCCAGAAGAGGTACGAATTTCCATACATACCCCTACCAACTCAACAAATTTACAGCTACTACCCTTCTCTAGCCAATACTCTACTTCTTAGCCTTCCTCGAAGGAACTTTCCTCGACGGAGTCGCAGCCTTCTTCGCCTTTGCCGGCGCGGCCTTCTTCACCGGAGCCGCCTTCTTCGCGGGGGCAGCCTTCTTCACAGGGGCAGCCTTCTTCGCGGGGGCAGCCTTCTTCACGGGGGCAGCCTTCTTCGCGGCAGGCACCGGAGCTTTCTTCACCGGCGCAGCCTTCTTCGTCGGAGCCGCGACTTTCTTCGCCGGAGTGTCCTTCGCAGACGCCTTAGCCACCTTCGTCGGACGAGCCTTCGCCTTCGGTTTCGTCACGGGCGCCACTTTAGCCTTCGGCTTCGCGGCATGAGCCGGCTTGGCCTTCGGCTTCGCGGCAGCAGCAGAAGGCTTTGGCTTCGGCTTTGCGGCGGTCTTGGCCTTCGGCTTGGGCTTCGGCTTTGCGGCGGCGGCAGAAGACTTAGCTTTCGGCTTTCGCGGGGAGGCAGAGGAAGGAAGCTTCCAGGAGCTCTTGATCTTCGTCAGCTTTCCAGCAGCAGTGAGCTTCTTGAGCTGGACGAGGAGCAGCTTCTTGAAGTTGGGGGGGAGGTGGGCCTTGTGCTTGTCCTCGACGAACTTCGCGATCGCGTACTGGCTCGATCCGGTCTTCTCCTTCAGCGACGTGATCGCTTCAGTGATCATCTGAACAAAACCAAATGAGATTAGATCCAAAAAATAAACTCCCGATCTCAATTAGGGTAGTGGAGGACGACTTACTTCGAGATAGGGAGGATGGGAAGCGGCAGCCTTGGGCTTCCTCGGCTTCTTGGCCTTCGGCTCCTTGGCCTTCTTCGCCGGCTTCTCGGCGGCGGAGCCGTCGGCAGGGGCAGCGGGCTGGTCAGCGGCGGCCTCGGCCGGAGCCGCCTCCACGACCGGCTCCTCAGCGGCAGGAACAGCAACATCAGCTGAAGCCATGGATACGCAAATATTAGGGCTAGGGTTTGGGAAGAAATCTAGAGGAAAGGAGAGATGGGGGAAGCGGAGGTGAATCGAGAGAGACGAAGACGAGGGTTTTAAATAGTGGGGAGCTGCGAGAGCAGTAGACAAAAGCTTCGCTGTGATTGGTCCATTAGCCTCTCACCCGGATCGCCCCCTTTCTACTTTTGAATACCAGCCCTTGGATCTTACCCCTATGGACGGTGGGGAGTGGGTGGGAGGGGGAGGGGAGGAATGAATTTGGGTTGAGATGGGGCTCCATCCATTGTTAGAAGTGTGCTTTCCCCTCCGATTGAATCTTGAATTTCTCAAGATTTACTCGATGAAATTAAGTGGGGTTCGGACTATGCGTTAGATACGGAGTCTAGCTTTCATATGAGAATAAGATTGCGAAAATCGGTTCCGCGGTTTGGGAGTTATGTCCGTTGGAAGCCGCATTGGTCGTGTACAATGTTTATCATGACTTTGTTGGGGTTTCGAAGTTGTCGAAGGAAATCACGTGGGATTTAACGGCGATTTCTGGCTGAGGATGATCGTAGACTAGTAGATGGAACTATAGAACTTGGAATCGTAGAAATTGGACAAGAAACGAGCTAGATATTGTTAATTGAATCGTGTCGAACTGAAACATCTTAAACTTACTCTTAAGGAACAACGAATTTTGTTTTTATTTAGATTCGATCAAGTGATTATCTCATGATTACCGTGACAATTGATAATCATGTAAATGTACAAGAAATCTAATAATGTATCGCGCTAACGTGTGTTGTTGTGGGTTACTTGTGGATTTGTTCAGTCATATTATGTTTATCATGTTTGAGACAAAGGTACATATAAATTTTCATCAGTGATCATCTATCTTAGAGAAAAATCAATTTGTTATGTGTAGCCAAATATAATGTTGATTTGTAATCAATGAACATGTTGCAAAGTTTTTTATGATGTATCAAGTTTTTTAGTGGAATACTTAGGTATAGGTTTCTATTAAGTGACATATGTGACATACACAATTATAGGATCATGTCACCTTTTTGGTTTCTTTTGATACAGGTCATTTTATTTTTTTAGTAATGGTCATCTAGCTTAAAATAAATTAATAAAAAAAAATTATATAACGAAAAAAAAAACTTCAAAAAAATAGGAGTAAACGAAAGAAGTTCAAAAATATTTCAACCACAGAAATATTCCGCCAAAGAGTTTGGCAAAATTAAACATGTTCACTTAATTTTCGCTAGACTCTTTGGCAAAAATTTAGCAATGTAAATTTTATTTTTTATTTGTTTTGTTTTGGGTTATATTTTAGGCTTGGACCTTCATGTTCACCCAATGACCCATCTATATAAATATGTTTTAAGGTTGAATAAGGCCCTCTATTTATGGCCAACTTCTTCCCTCGTACTCTTTGTGCACATCCGATATGGGACTAAAGAGAACAATATTTGGTTGTGGGTTGAAATATACTATATGAAGCACAAAAATAAACACTGTCTCTTTAGTTCCACATTGGATGTGTATATAGTATGAGAGAAGAAGTTGGCTATAAATATAGGGCACTATTCAGCTTTAAAACTACTTACCTGATAGGTCATTGGGTGAAATATGAAGGTTCAGGCCTAAAAAAAAACTAACCCAAAACCAAACCAAACATTGATAGCTGTGGTTGGAATTTTTTCAAACTTCTTTCGTTTACTCCTTTTTTTTAAGTTTTTTTTTATTATACATTTTTTTTCTGTAAATCAATCAATGTTGAGTTGTACACCTTGTAATCATGTTGAATTGTACACCTTATAACCATGGTTTCTGCAAAGGTTAGCTTTGTATCCTACAATTGCCACACATTACCTGACTTTCCCACCTCAGTCTCCTCCCCCTCGGCGTCTCCCACCTCAGTCTCCTCTCCCTCACCAGGTGCGGCCTCAACACCGTTCGTAGACTCGTCCATAGGCAGAAAACTCTCATCCTCCTCCAGAACAGTCTGTGCAACAGCCTCTCCACGGAAGCCGGGCGGACGTAGGCCCGTCCCAGACCTACCCCCCAAGAGTACCTAGAGTAGCTAGGTACGGAAATAAAATCAATCCTACCAAAATCCTATTTCTTCAACATGGACAAACGATACAATGTGTAACATCATAGTTTATTTAGCATATGATTGCAACATAGAAACAATGTATCTTTGGGAAACAACCAGATTTTAGTCTCCTATTCCAACTCAAGT
Organism: Iris macrosiphon; assembly: GCA_036927795.1. Taxonomy (NCBI): domain Eukaryota; kingdom Viridiplantae; phylum Streptophyta; class Magnoliopsida; order Asparagales; family Iridaceae; genus Iris; species Iris macrosiphon. Next base: position 183,836,038 of record JAYESA010000003.1, on the reverse strand, counting down.
GTTGTTCAACCCAACATTTCATATGTAACTCGATCTTTTTATAATGATTCTTATAATCAATATGTGACATTTACAAAATGTAATCAATATGTAACTTTTTAGGCTAGTAGTTCTCAAGGAAAGTGTCAACAGAAGGCAACTAGTTATTCTCAATGGAGTATAAGGAAAGCAACAAGGTTTAGTGTTCATTAGTCGAGTGCAGTGGAACAATTAAAATGTTAACAAGCAATTGTTTTGGTTCATTTTCAGGTAGTAGAGTTCCACTTTGAATAACTTCTAACATTTTATAAGGATACATTTTGTTGCATTTTCTTGTTCTAGCACTTAAAAAGTGCCCAAATGTCAAGTATGATGGCAATTCAATATTTTGTAATAACTGATGAACATCAAATTTTTTTTTCCCTCATCAATTATGCTTCTTTTGCGGCTTTGTTGATGGTTTAAGATACTGAATAATTATTAGCTCAACTTGATTAAGCTAAAATATTTAATATATATTGATATCATATCCTTATATGACTCATTAAGATTTGTATATGCACCCAAAAGATTGATGTTAAAAGCACAAAACTACCCAAATGTTACATAGTGGCAATTGCATCACTGCAAACTTTAGAGACAGTACCTTAAAATTTTGTATCAATAATATCCCTAATCCTTCTCACATTTTTACAAAAACTAATCAATTCCAAAAGTCTTAAGGAGTCATATCTTAAGCAACCATCTTTAACTTACTTCAAAAATCTTAAGAAAATCAATTCAATTAGATCTAAGGTAAAACCATACATAATCCGTTTTAATCAAAAAATAACAACCTTAACTATAATTTGATTAAAAACACATTTAAGCAAGAAAAAAAAAATATAAGATGAAGTAACATGTAAACTACTAATGTGGCGCCACTCGATTGTTTTTACTGCTAATAGCTACTCATTGCGGTCTTTAATTACAATTATAGATAATTGCTTAGTTGAATACATGAAACTCACATACATATATAGTATTGTCTTAGAGAAATTCTTTATGTATATTTTAAACATATTTTTCCATAATATGTGATATCATTTGTGAAAACCTTTCATCATGATCAACTATAATGTCTAATTTAACTAAGAGCAAACTATAAAATTTCTTTAAATCCTATTTACCAAATTGGGTAACTTTTTCTTTATTTCCCCTTTGAAGATAAAAGTTATCATTATTTTATCTTTATTTTCCCTTTTTAAGATATATTTCGAGATCGATCATAGATGCCAAAAATTAGATATATTTTTATTTTATATATAGATCTAGTAAATATAACAAACAATCATGGACCACAACAAAAATATAAATAAGATCTTACTTGTAATTTTAATAATCCTGGATTGTAATGTATTGCTCCATGTTCCCGTATCCTTCGATCAAAGGTGAAAGCGATAGTGACAACATCTAGTTGTATCCAACTTGTAAACCAGCCGCGAGCTATGGATAAGAGATTTGGGAGGTAGAAAAGGCAGATATGTTGTGTTAGAAGGAAACTCCATCGCATATGTATATATAGGGGGGGTGGGGTACGTTTCCATAAAGCCCTAGCGATAAAATCATAGTAGATGAACGGGCACCACCTACATGCAGACCAAGGATACTTATGATATGGGCTGGATATGACTAATAATGGACCAAACATGACTTGTTAAGTCCAATATAAAATAATATTTTGTTCTTATGACAAGAAAATATATAGACCTTTTTTTTCTTTCAGGTCCAATCCAAACTAAGGGCGAGGTGGGCGACCGCCCTGGCCCCCCATTTTAGAAGGCCCCCATATACTTAAATTAGCTTAGGCCTCATAGTTTAAAAATATATTTTAAATATTGGATATATCCATGAAGAATTTTCCATTCTAAATTAAACACATTGATTGCCTCTTCATCCTCTCCCTATAAAAAAAAATTAGGGAATGCTTTCGTCTCCTATATACCTTAGAAATATGACAGCCTCTTCATCTCCCTATGCTTCACATCTCTTCCTAGTAAAAATTAGGCAATTAATCCAAATTTTGTCATCGACACCGCAGTCTTCCGGCCGGAAGCAAGCCGCATAAAGGGAAAAAATACAACTAGCACGCTGCATGAACAAGGACAACTCTGCGCATGATGCAGGATGTTTATCCTCGTCTTCTGAAATAGTTTTTGGCAAATTGTCCTCGTCTCCTGGATCAGTTCTTGACGAGGAACCGCCGCCTAAGGTTGGTCTTCACCCCGAACAACGGGTGTTATGATATCATTCTACGTTCCACCACGGGCAGCACGAGGGAGAACAAATCATGCACAAGAAAAACATATGACATCAGCATACAAAGACAAAGTCGATGTCCATACGACAGAGCCTAGTCAATGCATGAGGTGCCTTCCATGCTGTAGAGTCATGGTTGTCGCATGTCCATGTCGAGCACTCCATGCGGCAGAATCATGGTTGTCGTATGACTAATGTCGAGCGTTCATCCATGAGGCAGAGTCTTAGCTATCGCATGATGATTGCCCATCAATGCGACAGACTAATAAGAAAAGCTCACGCATGTTCACGATGATCTCTCATCAATGCCGCAAGGCTGTATAAAGAGTCTGCGCGTGTTCTAGATAATTTCTGTCACGCTCCAGTCCCAAAATATCGAGGGACTAGACATGTGACAATGGCCAGCAGCACACACCAATGGGCAAACCCAATTTAATGGACCCATCAGGATGTACTTAAGCTGTAATACAACAATAAGGGTCTAATATACTCTCATCCACATAAATGAATACATCAATATCAGAATATAAAGCAATAACAAGTCTCAATAAAACATAACTCGGGGAACAACCCGATAATGAGTTTGATACAATAGTCAATAGACAAGAAATAAAGAGTATAACAACAGCAAATACTGAGTATGGATAAAACATATACTCAGGAAAAATCCTCGGCAATCACCTCGTCCTCGATTTCTGGTACTGCTCTAGTGTATGCACCTGTTCCTGTTTCTGCTACTGCTAATGCTCATGTCCCGTATACCTCGGGATAGATCTCCTCTGCTATTCCTGGGGACATAATCCGGATCTAGGTCCTCAGGGGACATAGCAAGGAACAAGAATAACTCAAGCCATAATAAATGCAGTACAATAATAAATAAAACAATAGGGTAAACTATATAATCAGCTAAGTGATATGCAAGATGAGAGCATCACTAGAACTCAGGCTGAGACCACTACAAGCTCGGTGTCGGGGAGCCGGGTAGCAGTGATATCGCTAGTAGAGTGCCTAGCTCTGATGTAGAGTCTAAGGCCTCACCATAATAAATATATATATAAATCAGCCTGTAGCCTGTGTGTCTCTTCCCACCCAATGTAATCACACGTCGCATGTCCATGACACGCAAGATCATATCTAATGCAGCAAGTCATAATGAGATCTAAGCATGTATAAAGTATATGTCACGAAACATGTATCATATACAGAATCACCATGAATATCTCAGAAAGATTATGTCTCATAAATAGTGTCAGGTGTCCTATGGTATGACGTACTTGATGATGCAAGCACGAGAATATATAGGGTCTCGATATCCATCTCTAGGTGACGTTACACAACTTCGCGTACGGCGTTGACACCCGAATATTATTCGGACGTGAAGTAATGTCACACAGTCCTAGGTTGAACAGATACAACATAATAATACATCAAGGAAATAACATGTAGCAATGACTGCAAGATTGGCAAGGTACACTTGCTTGGGGTTCTGGCTCAAACTGTTGCTCTGGTATCAGCGGGATCTGTAGGTACTCATCCGAATGCTATAATAAATATTACCATCAGGTTCAGAAGATATCAAATAGCTAGAATTTTTTATCCATAAGTCCAATTTGGACACAGGGGCAAAAGTGACAGTTTCTGGTCAAAGCGGGGTCCACATGTGGCCCGCTTCGCACCAAAAAATATGCCAGAGATAATGTTCTTCAAATTCATCAAACTTAGTGTCTACAAGTCCAGAACGATGATACGAATCCAACGGAATGTCCAGAACTGGATTTTGATGTGTCGATCACAAAATCGTCCGTCAAGTGGAGCCGTGGGGCCCACGATACACGATTTTGTTAACGTTCTCAGAATCAAACCAAACTTGGGTCACAGGACCATCGTATTGCTACGAGTCCGATGGCATAAGTTTTGTTTCGATACGACATGCGTACACAAAGTTACAATGAGTTCCAGAATAGGGTCGATACGGGGTGTTGTCGACGGATACGCGTTGTTTCCGGTGTGCATGCACATCCAAATCAACTTCCGCAAAATCCTATATATCCGTATTAACGGCGTGCACCTTTTGGTGAAGTCTGCACACAACCAAGTTATCCCGTTTAGCGGGGCACACCCAGTTCCGAAAAAAAATAGGGTATTTATTTTTCTGATTTTGTGTCGCAGTTTACGATCGCCATAGGACGTGATACACCGAACAAATTGCACGGGTATCGAGAGGGTCACGCAGTCTACACATTACAGCAGACGGAACAAAAAATGGTACAGCAAGGAGAGAGAAACATTCACCTGAATAGGGCTCCGAAGAAGACTGAAATCACGTTCTCGCGGGGTGGCGCGACACTCGGCCGGCGAGGCTGCTAGGGTTTTTGGTCGACGTGGAGTTGCCGGGGAGGAATGGCCGAGGCTCTGCGGAGCTGGAGGCAGCCGAAGGAGCTCATCGTGGCGGCGTTGTGCTCGGCGGAGGAGGCGCCGAGGTTTCAGCGAGGTTAGTCGAGGCACGGCTGGTGGGGCTCGGGTCGAGCGGTGGGGAGTTGGTTTCCGGAGGGCGGAGGGAGGAGGACGATGTGGTGGTGAGTGGTGGTGGCAGAGGAGGAAGGCGGTGGGGCGATCGGGGAGAGTGGTGGCCGTGGCTGTGGTGGTGAAGGGTGGCTGTGGTAGGGTTTAAATAGGGAGCGGGGAGGAGTTGGGCCGCCGGCCGGTGAGGTTTAGGGAAGGTGAAGGGGAAGAGGCGGGCGATGGGCTGCGGCCATTGGGGAGGCGAGGGGTCGAAACGTCGGGGGAAAGCGGGCGGCCGGGATCGGCGGTGAACGGCTGAGGGGAAGTCGGGGGATCGGGGTTAGGGATTTCTACAATAGCGGGTTAACGGGTCGGGTTGATGGGTCGGGTTCAGACCCGACCCGACCCGCATGGTTGGGTTGGGTCAGCATTTGGGCCGGTTTTGGTTGGTTCGGTTCATTTAGGGCTTGGTTCAAACCGGTTTGTTTTGGTTTATTTAAAAACTTGGTTTTTAGGTCTTTAAAAATGGTTCTGGGGTCCAATAAATTCCAGGAAAATTATCCTATGTCTAATATTTTATTTTACACCCAAAAATATTATTTTCATAATTTTTTAATATTAAAAAAAATATTTAAAATTATTTAATACCAGAATACCTTGATTTTAATTAGTTAAAAATATCAGAAAAATTCCGAAAATTTGTTTTTAAATTCCTGAAAATTTGGGGGGTTTACAATTTCTCATCCACGCAGCAAGATTGTGCACTGGTGTCTCTGGGTCCATAGAGGCCCAACACGAAGAATGCGGCTCTCCCTCTACCTCCGAGTAAAGCACTGAAATCAGGGGGCTCGGTATCAAGATCATCCCTGACAAATTCCTCACCAAGGAGAGTCGCGGCCGTCAGAATCCTTCACAGGGAAGAAGAAAGGGAGCAAAGAGAAGAAATTTTGCTCTCTCTCTTCCTGGCCGCCTATTTATAGGCTTGAAAGCTGTGTGAAGGGATCAAGGTAATAAACCGAGCATTTAATGGGATGAACCTGATGCCTCAATCCGCATGATCCTCTTTAATCTCCTTTAAAAATAATTTATTGAGCCCCGTGTCAGGAGATAGCGCAGGATCCTAAGAGATCCGCACAAGGATCAAAGCAAATTCCCATATTTTATGATTTGACAGTCTGTCAGAGACAACTATGCGGCCATAGGACTATGCGTCGTGCCCATTATATGCGACCAATAACGCTCGACCATGCTTCTTTCAAAGCATTCCAAACTTATCATTTTGGAAACTTTGAAGGGGATCTTATAGAAGCATAAAAATCATGTAAGCCTCATAAAGGTCATGTCCCCTCAAAAGAACAACTAAACCGCAGAGAAACCACATACGGCATAAACAACCAAGCCGCAAAGAAGCCACAAGCGTCCTGAAACAACCAAGTCCAGAGAATCCACATGCGACCTGGTCAACCAAAGATCGAGAAGCCACATAGTATACTCTATAGGGCCTAAACGACCACAGAACAGGGAGGCCACATAAAACTATTTGATACAGCATTCGACGACTGTCAGAATCAGACACATCACTCGTCACACTGAGACGCTTTGGAATTCGTGAAGACGACAGCTCAGAAAAAGATAAAAGGTTAAATCAACTCAATGATGGCCTCGGTAGATGTGCCGTGTTATGTGCCTATTCATATATGGCTATATGTCCAAGCAGCCTTGTCATCATGCGGCTGGAGTATCCATCCGACCAAGGCCAGACAAGAGCTTGCATGCGGCTATATACCCATGCGACCTCGTCATCATGCGGCCAGAGTGTCCAAACGACCAAGGCCAAACGAGAGTACATATGCATCCATGACGATATACTGCCAAGACGCTATACGGCTCTCGACTTGTACGATCTTTTTGTTACAACCGAAGATAATTTCTTACACAATCAGTGCAGACTACGTATCCAGCTGACCAAGTCACGCACGCAATAACCCCAAGTTCTCTTCAACAATATATCATAACCAAGACCACGTGGTAGCCTGTCCGTGGCATGCGACCGCTGTTTTAACCGTATTCTGTTGAAGGAGTCCTATGAGGCCACCAAAAAGAGGTATATGTGACACCTATAGCCCGTTAGCAGGATGGCTATAAATAACAAGGGTAGCGTACCCTATAACCCACCGGCCAGCTACGTATGTGCATACAAGCTCCGGGGAGAGAAGAGACGAGAGAATTCTCATTCTCTCATTAGACCGTCAACAGAGTAAACGAGATGCTGCTACGTTCAAGCTCCATCGTCACTACCCATATCAAAATATTGTATTTAGATTTTATGTTTATGATCTCTTTGTACTTCTTTGTTTGTTATTTCAACTTTTAAAACTTGAAATGGCGGACAATGCGTGTTGCCTTTGGCTATCTCGAGATGTCCCCTCCTACACGTGGCTGCAACTTGGGAGCGGCATGCGGCCATTATACACTTTTGCAACCTTTGTTGAGACTGACATGTGTTCTCTTTATACACGTTTGGTATTACCATCTTTCGTGGTGCCCAAGATAAATCATGGAAGGATATCATAGAACCCGTCATTCGAAGAGAATGTCTCCCTTGTGCGGTAGTTCCTAGTCAATAACGGATCCAGGAGACGAAGACGGTTCGCTAAGAATTGATCCAAGAGAAGAGGATGAACATCCTGCATCATGTGTGGTGCTATCCTTGTTCATGCAGCGTGCTTGCTGCGTTTCTCCCCTTTATGTGGCTTGCTATCGACCGGGGGCCTACGGCATCGATGACAGGATTTGAATTAATTATCATTCATGTCTTCGGTCTTCCCGCATGATTATAGAGCACATGCTCCTGCTTATTCCTTGTTATCCATCAGTATGTAGTCTTTTTCGTATACTGAGGTTTACATTATGGAGGGATGATCCAGAAAGCATTAAGCTCTGCTGCTGGGTCCACTCGTGTCAGTAGCAACGAAAGCACAGAGGGGCGCCTGGATGGAGAAAGTTCTGATTGTAGAATTTTTTATCACATGTACTCATGATCTTGAATATTAATAAAAACCCTTAAAATGTAATAAATTTCCACCGTATGTACTCATGATCTTGAATATTAATGAAAACTTTATCTTTTTCCATAACTTCTCTTTTGCACTTGTCATATTATATGTTGTGGACTTTGGGTATTGTACTAGAGGTAATATGGACGTAGTACAACACCGTAGTCTTTTAGGGACATCCTACTGGGGATCTTTGGTGGATGTATTACTTATTGTATACTAGAGTGGAAGTAATAAGTTCGAAATAAAACCCTTCCAGAGGTAATATGGACGTAGCAGGTTTTGTAGACTTAATACAGCTGGCGTACCTAGAGTTGAGTACGGGTGGTAAGTTGAGATGACAACCGATATCAGAGGTAATATGGACGTGATAATCGATAGCCAATCCCGGAAGATTTGCTCAGAGGTACGAAAGATATGGAATTCTCCACTGGGGAGGATATAAAAATGATAGCTCAGAGGTAACGTAGACATGAGCTAATCGATAGTCATACCGAGAGGTTAGGCACGATCCCGATATTCTTGGTGGAAGGAAAAGGGAACGAGCCAGAGGTAATATGGACGTGGTTTTTCTTTGGATGGATAACATGGGCAGCTCATAGTTCAGAGGTAATATATACGTGAATTATTTGCTTCCATTGAGGACATCCCACTGGAGAATCTTTGGTGTACTTATTACTTCTTGCGCACGAGAGTGCAAGTAATAAGTTTAAGACGAAACTATAACAGAGGTAATATGGGCGTGATAGATTTTGTGGACCCATTACTTCTTGTGCACCTGAGTACAAGTAATAAGTTCGAGACAAGCCCTGCCAGAGATAATATGGACGTGGCAGATTTTGTGGACTTAACACCGCTGGCATACTTAGAGTTAAGTACGAGTGTTAAGTTGAGATGATAACCGATACCAGAGGTAATGTGAACGTGATAATCGATAGCCAAGCCCGAGAGATTTGCTCAGAGGTAATATGAACATGACAAACTCGACCGGGTAAAAATATTGGGATAATAGTTCAGAGATAATATGGACGTGAACCAATGTCCGAGAAACCCACTGAGGAGTAGTTTGCTAAGTATGGTTTATTCAAAAATATAGATAGACCTGAGAGTTGCTCCATAGGGGAGATTGTTAGGACAATAACTCAGAGGTAATATAGACATGGCTAGCGTCTAATGAGACTGGGAAATCCTTCACGCTGCGTATCATCAGCTAGCAGCCCATCAGTAATGGCCCACAGGCCAGCTTGTATTCTACATACCATGGCAGGAAGCATGCCCAGTCTTGCTCCAAATACCAAATGCACTGCGGGCCATATGGTGTTGCGATGAATGCGATCCGCAGACGCGATGTCAGGCACTACCCATTGGCGTAGCCAGACAAAGAGGAAGCCAGCCAGTTGAGCTTCCCTCGACAGAGACTTGCGACAATGCCTCATATAACCGAAGGCTTTAGTGCCTGCAGGATAACCCCCTATCTCCTCATCGAGAATATAATCTGAAGTCCCTGCGTCTTCAATGAGGTCATCAACCGTGTTGGCGCTAAGCATGCTCAGGAGGTTCAAGGGCTTAACTCTGCTATCTACAACCTTGTCCGGCTTAGCATTTCTGGCCTGATAGAAGAAGAGGTAGGATGCCCATTTGTTAATATGAGCCAAATCAGAGGGTTCTTTGTAGAAGGTGGTGCATGCAAGATAGTGGCTCATCAGCTCCTGGTACACTGCCACTGCCCGAGGGTTTGTATCCCTCAGCTCCCTATTCATGGGAACGTACTCTTCATAAGGAGTATCCCCCATTGGCAGCTTTGAAATCTCTGCCATCTCATGAAGGGCTAAGCCCAACTCACCCAGTGGAGTGGCGAAAGTCCCAGTAAGCGAATTATATCGCTCCATCAAAGCTAAGAACAAGTTGGGGTTGACAGGCAGCCCAACACTGGTGGCACTCACAGCCGCAAACAAGCCAATACTCTCCAGCTCCGTCTGAAAGTGCTTCAGGGCCCAGGCAGTTAAACTGGCCCATCGAAGATTCCCGGGGCTAAGCCATCCACTGGTGCGAGGGTTAACCTTGGGGTACACTCCTCTCTGCCACATAAAGTTATTGCAGAAAGTCGATATTTGAACCGGCTGGATCAGTGAAGTATCTTCACTCGGAACGCTACCAGGCAGTAATCCTCTGAAAGGCATAACAGGGCCTGAAGGACTGCTCACAAAGGCTCCTCGGTTCAATACTTTCTTGTATGAGATCTTCCCTGGCCGCCCATGAAGATCTGGAGTCAGAGTCCACATCATCTTCCTAGGATGTGTGGCATGGAAGAATGCCGAGATAGGGTAATCTCTGGGCATCCTGGGCAGATACATGACCGTGCCCTTAGCAGAAAATACCCAATCTTCCTTCTTGGGCTTAGTCTGGGATTGTCTGTCGATAACATCCCTGAATAAGAAACCTGGTTTCATATATTCAGTCCCATCTATGTATGTCAGGGGCTCCCCACTGATCATACTCAGCAACATTCGTTCTCCTTGGGACGAGATTAGAGTTCCCCTTTCTTGAGGATACTCGGTTCCAGAAATGGGAATGTCACATGGGACAAGTCCTCCAGATAGTTGAAATTTAGCATCCCAGCAGCAGAGCCCATCACTTCATCCAAAGCAGGGATCTGTGAGTCCACTGCAAAATGCAAGAAAATAAGTCAGTTTTACGCTAGACGCTACACTCTTGCAGGATACGCCAAAGACTAAAAGTCTGCGCTTTTACACCAGACTGCAAAAACTTGAGCTTTTACGCTGGAACCGATTTTTAGTGCGTAAAACTCAAGGTTGACAGTATACGCCAAAATCTAACAGTCCGAGCTTTTTATGCCAGATTGTCAAAATTTGAGTTTTTACACCGGAATTTATATTCAGCGCGTAAAACTCAAAGTTTATAGTATACGCCAAATTTCGACAGTCTGAGTTTTTATGCCAGACTACGAAAATATGGAGTTTTTACGCTGGCACATTAGGAATGTGGGCATAATGATAAAATATCTCTGTGCATCATCTTCCTCGAAGAGGCTCTTAGCACAGAAGATGACCTTGCACGTACACGTACAACGTGTGCGAAGGGTTTTATTCCTCTCAAAGTTTTTACCTGTGATGTCCGGAGCGTAGCTCGTCAGAGGAGCACTTCGTTCAGATCGGGGCTAGCTCAGCCTAATGGGGGTTGCTCGTGCTTGAGCAGAGGAGCGAGATGAAGAAGAGGCGACTTTCTTTCCCTTAGCAGTGGAAGCCTGTTTCGGTGCCATGGCGAAGCTCAAAGTTCTCAGAAAAGAGACGAAGACAAAGAGTTCTCAAAGAGACGAAGGGTTTTGCAAAGACAGATGAAAGGTTTCTCTCTCAAGACCTTCGGCTATTTATAGATTTCGGATAACTCTTCGAATCCCTAACCAAATCCGATATTTAATAGTCGGTTATGATTTGGGACCACGTCAGCCTATCATTTGAAAAAGAAGACGGACAGTCATGCTGCATAACGGATCCAAATTTTACGTGCAGAACAGATCTATGATTTTACGCTCAGAAGCTTTTACGCTCAGAGGCTACAAATCTACAGTTTTACGCTCAGAAGATACAAATCTACGATTTTATGCTCAGAGGCTACAGATCTATGATTTTACGCTCAGAAGCTTTTACGCTCAGAGGCTACAAATCTACGGTTTTACGCTCAGAAGCTACAAATCTACGATTTTACGCTCAGAGGCTACAGATCTATGATTTTACGCTCAGAAACTTTTATGCTCAGAGGCTACAAATCTACGGTTTTACGCTCAGAAGCTACAAATCTACGATTCTACGCTCAGAAGCTACAGAAGGCCAATTACAAGGGTTTACACAGAAAATGCTCCTTTTTGGCTATGAAACATTCCAAGTGCCTGAAACACACAGACATCAGCATGGAAGATGACTCTTCTTTTTGGGCCATTCAGAAACCTTTACATCTAAGTTCAAGTATGGCCTGTTCGGCGGACATTTCTCGCCCTATTTTGAGGGATTTTCGGGGAAACCATTCTTGAAGATGATGGTCTGAACATAAATTCTTCATATCAAAGAAGTAACAGTTCAGAATTCTATGCGACTCCTCGTCGAAAAACAGCATGACAGTTGGATCTTCAAGACAACTTAATGCTAAAGAGCTTTTTACGCATCTTCCGTTACGTGTAAAAGACGGGACGTGACCAGATAAGCGTTTATTAGAGTCAGCGTAAAATTACCCAGACGTGTCGAAGCTGCACATTATCAGACTTCCTCACAGCAAATATGGCAAATCAGCTATGCGTAAAAGAAGACAAGTTTATTAATCATGATTACATATGATGGAAATCCAGTTTACAAAAGATTTTTTATTTTCATGATTACATATGATGAAAATCCTTTTTTTTACAAAGGATTTCTCATTAAAGATCACACTGGGAATATGTTGTGCCAGGTTCTCGTATTGGTGGAGATCTTTTTCTTCTTCTACGGCACTTCATCGGCTTCTGCGGCCGATGAATAAGAAAATGATTAATGGCGAGAGGATACAAAGTTGAGCCTATTTTATTCAAGCCCACCCTCCATACGCCATGGCAGCTATGCCCTGGAATTGTGTTAGGGATTCAGACCCAACACAATACTGGAAGACAGGACCAAACTGCCTACCTACGTCCAGCTTCATAATAGGAGAAAATACAACTAGCAAGCTGTGTGGTCCGATGAGACCCTTCCTATCTCCTGGACGAATCGCCATATAAAATTGCTGATTATCCCGAGCAAAGGAAGCTATGATATCCTTCCATGATCCATCGTTGCAGAGGACATTTGCTCGAAGATGCCTCTTTTTACGGCTCCTTACATGCTGGAAGAGCATGATATTCTTCTTCCTCAGGTCAGCCTAATGGATCTCGACAACCATCTCTTTTGGTGAAGGAAATATGGAAAAACAGGTTCACTCGCTTGCCTTTATATAGGCAGAAGAGAACATACCAAATCCCAACAAATTTCTAAATTTCGTCGAGAAATTAGCCTCGCAGAACGAGTCAAATTTGACCGTTTCATGCTTCATTCAAAGTATTCAAATTACGAGAAATTTGAAAACTTTGAAGGGGGTCTTGTAGAAGCATGAAAAATACGCTGGGAAATTATACGCGTAAAATCCCCAACATGCATGAAGCCCGCGTAAAACAGAACTCCAGCACTGTGTGGCATAAAATATGATTTCAGAGCTATGGGCGTACAACAGAGCTTCAACGCTATCCAGCGTAGAACAGAGCTCCAAAACAACTCGCGTAAGGCAGCACTCCTGTCACGCCCTGATCTTCCGCGGGCAAATCGGCCGTTCCCGCTAGGCGAGAATCACCGCGCCATCGCTCCCGTGGAACGATAACGTTGACCCATCCGGGCGTGATGCCGCACGAGCGTGAGCCATGCCCGTGCAAGGCCGTGGTTCATTGGCTGGCGGTTAGAGTTCTAAGCCACAGAGTTACACAGATTGTCCGAGTGCAGCGGAGTCATAAACGCATAGCGATTTGATAACCGGTTCACTGATTCATCAATATAGCGAAAGCATTGAAACACAAGTTGAAGTAAAGCAAACTCTTTTATTGATATAAACAAGTGTTACAGGCGGCGTAAAGCCGAGATTACAAGTCGCTCAAGCCTCTCTCTGAAACAGTAAAAGCGTGCCAAGTGGCTACAATTGTGGAATGATTTTACAGGCGATGTTCAGGCGATGTTTACAACATTATGTCCTGTATATGTGCTTCTGTTCCGGATGCACCGTTGATTCAGAGTGATCTCCATACCTTAGCACGCATGAGGGAGACATCCGTACCGAACGAGGTTCTCCCGCACCCTGCATACAAACTGGTGGATTATCAGTACATTGAATGCACTGGTGGGGAAGCTACTCGCCCGCTCGACAAATCCAAACACGTAATACAAGTTTCGTACACCAACTATTAAGTTGTCTTTCTAGTTGCCTTCGTATCAGTTTCATGCAAGATTTGAATAGCCTAACTCATGTGGCAGTGCGCCGTGCGATATTAGAGGAAACACGGCGAGCCTTACCACTTACCATTTCTTCTTCCCTGTCAGAGGCAAACAATATATTCAATTCAGGCACAAGAAGCATATATGAACATTCAGGAGCATAGCATATGCAAACACGATGTCATGGGCAAGATCATGTTACAAGTACACGATTTACAGAAGTATCAGGTGTGTTGCATACAATAATTTATTGAGAATGTACTTGACACCGTTCGGTGTCTTTTACCTGACTATCTGAATCACCTGCACAACTTACCATGACTTCCCTGCCACGAAGACACAAGTTAATATGCAACATGTTCAAATATACATGATGATCACTGGCTTGATTGCCATAAAGGACCTAGTCTGTGACGAAGATGGTTTGCTACGTGCAAATATGAGAGGCACCGCATACCATCCCGTCTAAGTACGTGAGACTAAACGTGAGTTCCGTCCAGAGCCGGAACGGTGCCAGTGCCCCAGCAGCCGCCCGCAGGAACTATACCTTGTGCATAAGTTGTCCGTGATCGAACAATAACATTCATTCACCCGAAGGCTACGTGATCCGCCCGGAGGCAACGTGAATATCCGCCCGGAGGCTACGTGATTATCCACTAGGAGGCTACGTGATCCGTCCGGAGGCTACGTGAATATCCGCCCGGAGGCTACGTGATCCGTCCGGAGGCTACGTGATCAATCATTCGCCCGAAGGCTACGTGAATACAAGACAAGCAGTATTGTATTATTCATTTATATTGCATCTACGTTCAATTCATGCATTCAGGATTGAGCTTATATATTGCACAATATAATAACGTTAGACATTCGTAAGCAGGCAAGCATGCGTTTCTAAGGAACATAAGCAGACACATTTTGCTCTGACCCGAAGGTAAGCCGAGAGATAAAACCGTAAGGGATTTGGCATGCGAGGGTCTGAACATAAGGAGTATTTCAATTTCCATGTTCTAGCATAAGCAATACAAGTTAGGATTATTCCCTTAGCTATGTGCGTTGGATTCTTATTAGCATGCAGGAGGTAAATCACCTAGCGACTAGCATAAACATTTCAGGTTTTATGTGTGCTGGCTAAGCAAGGACAAGTTCACCGTAGCCACCCACCTTAGCGATGATTCGCCTCGGTAGAGCGATACGTCAAGCGAGCCTCTGAAAGCCTAAGCCGGATTCCTGTAGGGACAAGTCTGGATATCCTTTGCTTCTCGTTTGAGGTAAAGCGGGTCGGGACAGTTGCACTTTTGCCGTTTGAGTCGGCAGTCCGCTAGAACGGAACGGGGTGTTACAACTCCCAGGCTATTTTGGCGTAAAAAGGTTGCTACACTCCGGCGTAAACTATGTCTGCTTTTAAATGCAGCGTGAAGTTGTACGAGGAACTCTTCGTATTCCTCGGATGAACCTGTCAGACAAAACAGTGAACCTGACTCGTGACAAAGAGTACTGCACGACGATCGAGAGGACGGCTATAATAATGATTCTGCGCAGAGGCCCAGGTTGTCGTTTAGTAGCATATCCTTGATACAAGTCATTTTTACGCACTCAAGGAATACGCTGCCTATTTTACACATGCAAAAATGAGCCTTTACGCTCAAAATGAGACGAAATCAGATGACACGTCAAAAGCTGTTCTTCGTACAGAACTCGAGGCATATCTCTGCAGTTAATGCGCGAGATGGGGACAGATCTCTGCATTTAATGCACGAGATTTTATTCTATTTTTAATGACTAGGAGAGCTAAAATGAGGACTAATACGCTCACATCACCATCCTTGCATGTTACGCCAACCAGGCTATTTTCAACTATAGGAGTACGCCGTATGCTATCTCCTCTAAATATGCCAACTCAGGCTATATTTGCAAAGGTACGTGATAAGGCTATTTGGCCCATAATATGCTCAAGACCTCAGTCGGGAAGGATAATTGGCTAGTTTACGCTGGTTACCTATTATTTATGCAGCATCAAGCTTTACGCAGATGGTTACCTATTATTTATGCAGCATCAAGCTTTACGCAGAATTTGGCTTTTACGCCAACAAGACAGCTACTTGGCTTTTATGCCAACAGGACAGCTACTTGGCTTTTGCGCCAACAGGACAACTACTTGGCTTTTGTGCCAACATGACAACTACTTGGCTTTTGCGCCAACAGGACAGCTACTTGGCTTTTACGCCAACAAGACAGCTACTTGGCTTTTACGCCTACAAGACAGCTACTTGGCTTTTACGCCAACCATCTCTACGCGAGGGGCAGTTATATACGTGGCTTGAATGCCGTGATCTTCGATGAGCGATTATATGCATTACCTCATAATGGGACATGCGTCACACGCGGATTCAGGAGATCATTCAGACGTGGGTAGCAGTTATTATAACCGCCGCGTAAAAGGTGCAACTCTCTCCACTAATTGGCTTCTACGCCGACTGGTCAGTTACTGTGACCGAGTTCTATAAATAGAGACTTCTGGTCACAGGAGAAAGGGTGGAGATCAGAGAGAGAGCACATATAGAGAGTGTTGATTGACGACTTTGGCAACGAGAGTTCAATCCCTCTTGTAATCTTTGAAGCTCCTTCTTCTTCTACATCACTTCTTCGTCATCGTGTGGTCCAAGGGACAAAGTGATCGACCATATATCAGACTCCTATAGCAATATTTCCCAAGAATAAATTTTTTATTGTACTTAACATCCTCGTATAGGATTAATTGTACTATTTTTTCTTGTTTGTAAACAAAGAAAGGGTTTTGTATAAACCTACTCTCAATTTCTTTTATTTATCATCAAACAATAGATGGGACAGTGGACGTCGCACTTTCTGCCTCAAACTCTTGTCGTGAAGAGTCATCCGGGAACGTCGGTAATGCCCCATCTTCTTCGGACTCGGAGGAAATACTACCCCCTACGTAGGAAGCTGCATCCTCTGACTGGGGGTGGCTACTCCCAGGGATCTCAGTATCTTTTCCTTGTGAATCATTGTCTCCTTGGAATGTCGGGTTGCTGTGGAGTTCCGAAGGATCACAACCCCTAGCTTTTGTATCCCCCTGGGGTCCCAAGGAAGAACTACCCCTAGTGGTTGATGGCTTCTTCTTTGAACACGTACCCATGAACACTCCTTCTGTGGGCACCGTTGCTTGCCTCTAGTTCCTCGATACGCTGGTTGAGAGTATAGGATTGTAGGTGCTAGACTTTTGACCTCCCCTCATAGCGGAAGATCTCCGAGCTGAGTAACATAAGGCGATTGGTAGATCCTCCTCCTCTGGTGTTTGCACCTGCTCTCCGGGATGCTACCAGATGAGTGCTCTTGGTTACAGTCGCTGGAATATTGACTGCCTGTCTGCAAATACTGCTACTTTGGCACATCAATAGTTGATGATAATGTTGACATAGTGGTGTCCTGGGGAGGATACCTCATATGCCGTAATTGATTCTCTCGCTTTGTGCTTGTGGTTGATCATGTTGAGCAAGTCAAATGGGGGCTAATTCACCTTAACACCCTTCTTATGAGCCCGGATAGACCGATCACATGGGTATAGAAGTTGATTTTACTTCCTGACCTGGGGTTCGTACAGAACTTGCCCCAGGTTGTTTATGGAAAACTCTTTAGACTGATCCTGTCCGATTATCGCTGTAGGCTGGACGCATGGGTCGGTTTTATACGACTTTCCGTCAGGGGTACGCATAGTTAGCGGCGCTTGTTGACGGTCGATCGAATGAGTAATTTCTTGAGCTTGGCAAGCACGTATTGCCCTAGACTTCTTTGTCCTAGCACACGCCGGTACGTAGTATGAAGAGTCAAAGTTCACATCTTCCCCTTTCTCAGCAAGGCGCATGGAGTCAACGTTGCGTGAGATTCGGTCAAAGATGAAACTTCTGCTATTATGCTGGTTGTATGTGGACATTTGTCCAGGACTTCCGACTTATGCGACTTCTGATCTGGCTGCATAGAACGTGCCTCAGCGCTCGATCTTCTGACATCGTAGTGTTTTCCTCTGCCAAAGCTCAAGTGAGAGAGAGAGAGAGAGAGAGAGAGAGACGGGGAGCGCATGCTTCGCAGTTGGATGAGGCACAACGACCTTTGCAACCCATGTCCTGCGGATCTTCTGATGCTTGTCAGAAGAGATTGTTGCATGAGAGACATACGCATAATATGCAGTCCCTGCGGTAGAGAGGGAGAGACGGGGAGCGCATGCTCCGTAGTTTGGTGAGGCACAGCAGCCTTTGCAACCCATGTCCTGCGGGTCTTCTTAGGCTTTGCCAGCCTTTGGAGAAGTGCCACCCTCAGAGATCATCTCCTCGTAGGCTTGTTGGTCGAAGCGTACAACCAACATCCTCTGGGTCGAATCCAGCTTCGATGCGTCGGACTGTGCCACAACCTTATCATTAGAGGAGAAGTTTTTTTCAGCAGAGTTGCCACCTTATTTTCCATTAAAATTATCCCAATTCAATAACAAACAAAAAGTACAAAAAAGTCCTAAACAGACAATCTAAGTATAATATTTAATTTGGGTAGTGTGGCAGTGGAGATCAAGCGTTATGGAGGCTCCTTTACTCCGTTGACGGTCCAACAAGTGAGTGAGGGGTGCTCTCTTCTCTTCTCTCTCTCTCTCTCTCTCTCTTGAGCTTGTGTGCACGTATGTAGCTCTCTGGGAGGCTATGGTCTCTCTCTGAAGCAGAAAAGCCCTCCTTTGGGACGTCCAAGTTGTCCAATTTTTGGCCATCATGCTGATGGGATATAGGTGCTGCATGTCCTTCTATTTGGTGGCCGCATAAGACTCCATCAACAGAATATGGTTGCAACTGTAGGCGCATAGTATGGGTTGAGTCCAGGGTAGGCTATCACATAGACGTTTTGTTAGGATTTATTGTTCCCGTAGATCTTGGCGGTTCTCGTCTTCTGTTTGTGTGACTTGGTCAGCTTGACATATGGCCCACATTCAATTGGAGAGAATCGCTTCAGTCGCAACATGAAGATTTTGTCGCATGAGACACATGGTGTCTGGAACGCAGGAGGCCAGAGACGCAAGTAATGCATAGAGTCTGGAACGCAGGGGACCAGAGACGCATAGAACGCATGGAGTCTAGAACGCATAGGGCCAGAGACACATGGGACGCATGGAGTCTGGGACGCATGTGGCCTCGTACATGTGGTTCTGCATGCTTGTCAGAAGTCATTATTAGTCTGACCAGAGCTTTTTGTCGCTTAGTGTGCTCATATTTTCCAAAGCGTTCAGAAAACCTTTTTTTGTCAGGATTATGTGTCAGACATAATCCTTGTGTCAGGCCTTTATGTGGCCAATGTTTGGGGTGTAAGGATGCATCTTTTTCTCTGTGGCATGGTTATCCCGCGACCTGATTTCTTTTGAGTCGAATGTGGGGCGCATGGTTGTTTGACGCATGGATCCAGATTTTTTATGCTTCTACAGTTATTTATTTATTTATGTTGTTACACAAAATGAAGAAACATCGGACAAAATTACTCTTATTTACAACAAAGACTCACTAGTCCTAAATATATACAACTTCCCCCTTATAATCTCCTATTCTAGATGAATATAAGCTCAGTAGCAAGAATAGTCGCCTCGTGGTGAAGCTCTCTACACTCTGACAAAGTACATCATAACCATTCACCCTTGGGTTGGAATCTACCGATTGCTAAGCACTCATAACTATATAATAGCTCTCCTTGATATGGTCCACCTCGCTCCCGAAATACGGTGAGTAAAAAATATAAAACATCCCGAGATATGCATCCTACGAATACCCTAGTATCCGTAATCGTGATTGCCATTTGTAAGTTCTTGGAATCGAGTACATGTATTAGACAACTAATACAATTCATATGTATAATCCTTTTAATTTAAGTATCTCCCCAATATATACAACCCATACCTAGAAGTCTCAATTTTTTTTTTTTACATATATTACATAAAACATAGAATAGTTTAACCAAAAGTACACAACTTGATCCATTGGTCTTCAGTCTTCAGTCTTCAGCCTCGTCCACATTGTACAAGGGCATGGTATCCTTCGGTATTGCATCCTCACCTAGTGAACAAATATTAGGTCATCAAATAACATACAAGCCCTCAGGTCAAGGATAGTGATAAAAAAAAGATGAAAAGAGAATATGTGAAATCATCATATTCTAAAATTTTGAAGTGACGGAAATCAGGAATATAATACTTACTTTCTAAGACTCGTTATAGTGTTAACTTGAAATATGACACTAGGATATTATATATCATGTTCTACTTGGTGTTCAGAAACAATTCAAAGCGTACAATTATATACACAATTCAAAGAAAAATCTTAATGATTAGACAATTTAGATAACACATTTGGATCACATGCATCATATTTTCTCGAAAATAATCTCATTTATCCAGGATTAGTCGGTGTTGGATGGGTACGATGCTTTAGATCTGCCCCCACATAGGACGTGGAAAAACTTGTAACTTATAAATTTTTAATTCTTGTTTTATTTTCAAGAATTTCTAGAAATCTGGATTTATGTTGGTGAGCTAAGCCTCATCCCGACATCGTAATACCCTACGAATGGTAAAAAAAACTATCATCTTTTATTGGCCTGTTTATTATATTGCAAAGATTTCGTATGATGTGATCCATTTGTTCTCTCCCACCCCATGATGCAATTTACAAACACAAACATTCATATCTATTATTACCAAAAGTCTAATTACTGGTTTCGATCTATATCCCGTCTCGTGTACATATGACATCACGTAATACATCGATACTTTATCGACAAGATATTCCATTAACGTGGAATATTATAAAATATTTTGTTACGTTTATTTATTCATGTGTATGTGTTCTACGCTCCTTAAGTTCCAAGAAAATCGATTCCTATGATTTAAGGTCTTATCATGGAATCGGTCTATAGAAAAACTATCATGATTTCCTGAGATTAGGTTTTCTTTCCTTTTTTATATGCTAACCTAATTTTGGATTTCAAAATTGGTTATAAGCCCCTATCTTAAATTTGGGAAATCTTTTAAGTTTTCTTTCATTGTAGATAATAGTAGAAGTAATTTTCATAAGTAATTAAATTATTATTTATTTATAAATTATCCTATTTTGAATTCCTTAAACAAATAAGGAATTACCTAAAATTCTAATTTATATAAGAGTGAAACTAATGGAAAGTTGAGAAGTGTTAACAATCCTTATAAAAAGAATTATGTAACAAGTTGGTAAGGAAATTAATAAAGTTTATAATAATAATAATAAGTAAAAACTATTAAGTGATAAATAAATAAAAAATCTAAATAAATAGATAAACAAAATATCTAAAAAGATAGCAATAAAACAAAAATTTAAAACCCTACACAAAATAACTGAGAAGTAAAGATAACTATCCAAATTAATTAAACTAAGGGGCGTTTGGTAAACCATTTTTTTTTATTCTCGAAAATATTTATAGCGGGAAACCTATTCCCATATCTGGTTTAGGTTAAATAACAAATTTCAGTTTTTTTCCCCTTATTTTTCATTTTTTCATTTTTTTTGTTTATTTTTTTCTTTTTTCTTTTTTCAGATTTTCCATTTTTCCATTTTTTTTTCCTTTTTTTCCTTTTTTTCCCATTTTTGGTTTTTTTTCCTTTTTTTCCCATTTTTCCCATTTTCCCATTTTCCGTTTTTTTTAGTTTTTTAGCTGTTTCGTTTTTTCCTTTTTTTATCGTTTTTAAGTTTTTTCGTTTGTTTCAAATTTTCCCCCTTTTTCATTTTTTTATTATTTTTTTCTATTTTTAGAAAAAAATTAAAATTTTTTTTATCCTTTTTAATTTTAGTTTTTATTTATTTATTTCGTGAATATTTATATAGTCATAAAACATGGAAAATGAATTTTGAGGAAAATTTAATTCTCGTGAATATAGAATTCTCAACTATATATTATACTGCATACCAAACGTCCCTAAGATCCTATCTAAGTCATTTCCATCCTAACTCTTATCTATGATAACCTATCCATCCACCCATATAGTGTAATCCTACATCAGCAATATACACATTTTTTTAATTTAAAACTAACTAGTTAGTAAATCTATGCAAACCTTATTTAACAAAATCCTATTGGAACAAATACTATTTTAACTATAATAACTATATGTATATAAAATATTCTGATTTATATATCCATTGTTTGCATCTCTCTCACACACACATATACACACACAAGCCCAATGGGTTCGAACCACATGGTCGTCGGGTGTGTACGTGTGTGTATATAGACTTCCCTAACGGCATGACATCTCCCTTTGTTACTCCTCCCTGTATGTCCCTTGCATAACTCATGCATATCACCTATCTATTCTCTCTTCCCCTTTGTTCCCATCCTCCCTATCCCTCTTATGTTGAAAGCCCCATCCTCAACTGCAACATACTTCCACCAATCATAGAAGCAAACCCCTCGGTCTGCTGTCATCCGCCTCGAACATTCGATCCCAATTGGCCACGCCTTGGATCTCTCGTCATGAGCCATCCTTGTAGCGCCCCGTTCTCCCGGTACGGAGAGCGCGGCTAAGAAACACAAGACGGTATCGTTCGATCGGGATAGATTGAATTAAGAACTCGTCCTCGTTATGGATTTGTTTCTTCGGAATCGATTCCCATATTCAGTGGACTGCGCCCCAAGGATCGGCTTAGCGGCAGAGTCAGGAGGGACCTCTCCGCTGCTATCTTTTATTGCCTCGGTTTTCGATGTCGCATGTTGCTTTCGTGCTTTGAGTTGGTTTTGGGACTTGCTTGTTTTCTTTGAACGGTTTCGATGGTTTTCATTGTTTTAGTTCATTGACTTGCACTTCTATTCCGAGATTGGAAAGAGAGGAAGAAGTATTAATCGAGCTGTTCGTGTGCAGGTGAACGAGCAGTAGGCGGCTTGCGAGCGGAGTCGTGAAGCGCCTCTTTCCTTCTTCTTTCCAATATCTAAGTGAGTGGCTACCAACCCGATTAGCTAGTCCCGCTTCCAAGCTTCACATCTAATCAATCTGCACTCTTCTTTGCCCCGATCAAACGATACCAAGTAATAATAAAAGAAACCAAGATAAAAGAGAATAGACTTGGTTTATTATGCTTGTCAACTAAACTTATGAACGGTTATCATCCTGAATGCTAGTTCGTTTATAACTGTGCTATGAATCGTGCTAAGTATGGAATATGCTTGTTATGAAATAAACTGTCCGGAAGACTATGCAAACCGTTATGCTATGGAACTATTCTATGAGTGCTATTCGATCACGGATAACTTGTGCACAAGGTATGTTATGAGTTCCGCGGACGGTCACCGGGGCGCCGGGATCGATCCGATCCGGACGGAACGTATGTATAGTCGTATGTTACCCGGCAAGTGTTATGCAGCGGGGCTTGCCACCCGCGTTGCACGTCACTTTGCCTTGAGACTATAACCTGTCCCTCGTGGCACCACGCCAGTGATCTCTATGTATATTTAAACCTGTTGCATACTAACTTGTGTCTTCGTGGCAGGGAAGGCATGGTAAGTATTGTGCAGGTAATTCAGACGGTCAGGTAAAATCCACCTAACGGTGGCAAGTTCATTTTCAGTAAATTCTATATGCTGCTTACTTATAAATAAACTAAGGCAAGATAGAAACCCACAAATATGCATGCTTTATTAAACTACGTGTTGATTGGTATAGTCAGGCTAGCTCGCCTTCACCAGCATGTTTCGATATGCTAACCCTCGTTGAAACAGGTTATCCGCACCAAGGCGAACCGAGCGAGAAGCCGAAGTCGTCTTCCCGATCCAGTCCAGCTGTTGGCGCATCTTCACCGTGCCCCTGAAGCCTTTTGAAGTCCGAAGCTGCAACTCTTCATACACAAATGCAGCTCCGTGGCAAAGCTATCCTCCAGCCTGGAGGTCTTTATCATTTTGAGTTTATAAAGGGATATAATGTACAGGACTGCTATCTCATTTTGAGTCATCTCTTTTGTAAGCCGTTCGGCATATTAGCTAACTCGTTCAAGAGTTTGTAATAGATGTTCATTATCAATAAAGAGAACTTTTCTATGTTTCAAATCTGTGTTTCAATTTATCTGCGTACTCTGAATATGTGCTTGCTATGCAAATCATTAAAGCCTTGTGCGGGCGCAACTCCAGGCCCGCACGGCGGTCACGATTCGGGGGACGCCTCAAGTGATTCTACGGAATTGGATCGTGACATAGTGGTATCAGAGCACAGATTCAAAGTTCCTTAGACTTCGTGCTGGAAAAGTTCCTTTAACGATCAAATTCCTATGCGAACTCTTGAACTCGCTAAGCCAAAATGAGATACGTTCATGCAATAAGTCCATAATACATTATGATTCTAATGTAATTTACCTTCTTTTGAAGGAATGGTACCAGCGCAATCTGCAGCGCAACCACCGAACGAAACACAAGAAAGCAGTTCGGATACTTCGGGAAGCTCTCGGAGCCAACGAGGCATGTCTCAAGTCGACCCGCTTGAGCGGGTAATGCAAATATTAGAATCGCAACGACAACGAGACGATGTCCGCCAAGCCAAGCTCGGGAGTAATCTAGAGACCCGATTCTCAGTCCAACAGAAGCAGGTCGATGCCCTACAACAAATCGTTCAGACTTTGGCTGCCAACCATTCTGCCGCAACAGCAACGACTCCGGTGGAACAGCCCGTGCTTGAAGTAGAGACGCCACAAATTCCAAGACCGAGGGACGTGACTGCCTTCAACTTGGGACACTTCAAGAAAGTCTGCAACACCCCGTTCAACGGGACTGAGGACCCAGTGGTAGCTCTAGATTGGCTAGCAGAACTTGAAGATCACTTCGCTCTGCTAGAGGTCCCCGAAGATAAGCGCGTTGCCTGCGCGCAACTACAGCTCCGCCTCAACGCACACGATTGGTGGGACGTGCATCGACGATCTCTCCAATTTGATCACGGAGAGGAGGCGATCTCGTGGACGACCTTTCGTGCCGCGTTCGAAGAGGAGTTTATACCCCCTCCAGTACAACGTCAAATAGAAAATGACTTCGTGTAACTGAGGCAAGGCATGATGACAGTTAAAGAGTATTCTGCCGAATTCAACCGACTCTCCAAATTCGCTAGGGCCTATTTACCTGATGCAGCGAGTCGAGCTAAAAGGTTTGAAGGTGGTCTCCGTCCTGCCATCCATTCGCACGTGGTCAATAATCAGTACGGGATAATACGTGAAGTCATGAATCACGCCCTATCTCTCGAACCACAATATCCTCACGTTTCTGTCGGCGTTGTGCATACATCCAGTCACAAACGTCAAAGCGACGATGGAGGAAACAATGCTGCAAAATGACATAACGACGGTGGTCGCCACAAAGGGAACCAGAGACCATACTGTGATTTTTGTAGAAGACGTGAGCACACTACTGATAGATGTTACAGCAGAAAAGGTCTATGCTTCAACTGTGGTGGGCCAGGCCACGTAGCTCGGGATTGTCCACTCCCCTCTAAGCTCCTGCCTCAACCCAATAACCCCTAACGGTTGGTTCTATTCTTAAGTTTTGGGACGAAACTTCCAATTGGTTGGGTAGGATATAGCGCCCCGTTCTCCCGGTGCGGAGAGCGCGGCTAAGAAACACAAGACGGTATCGTTCGATCGGGATAGATTGAATTAAGAACTCGTCCTCGTTATGGATTTGTTTCTTCGAAATCGATTCCCATATTCAGTGGACTGCGCCCCAAGGATCGGCTTAGCGGCAGAGTCAGGAGGGACCTCTCCGCTGCTATCTTTTATTGCCTCGGTTTTCGATGTCGCTTGTTGCTTTCGTGCTTTAAGTTAGTTTTGGGACTTGCTTGTTTTCTTTGAACGGTTTTGATGGTTTTCATTATTTTCATTCATTGACTTGCACTTCTATTCCGAGATTGGAAAGAGAGAAAGAAGTATTAATCGAGCTGTTCGTGTGCAGGTGAACGAGCAGTAGGCGGCTTGCGAGCGGAGTCGTGAAGCGCCTCTTTCCTTCTTCTTTCCAATATCTAAGTGAGTGGCTACCAACCCGATTAGCTAGTCCTGCTTCCAAGCTTCACAGCTAATCAATCTGCACTCTTCTTTGCCCCGATCAAACGATACCAAGTAATAATAAAACAAATTAAGATAAAAGAGAATAGACTTGGTTTATTATGCTTGTCAACTAAACTTATGAACGGTTATCATCCTGAATGCTAGTTCGTTTATAACTGTGCTATGAATCGTGCTAAGTATGGAATATGCTTGTTATGAAATAAACTGTCTGGAAGACTATACAAACCGTTATGCTATGGAACTATTCTATGAGTGCTATTCGATCACGGACAACTTGTGCACAAGGTATGTTATGAGTTCCGCGGACGGTCACCGGGGCGCCGGGATCGATCCGATCCGGACGGAACGTATGTATAGTCGTATGTTACCCGGCAAGTGTTATGCAGCGGGGCTCGCCACCCGCGTTGCACGTCACTTTGCCTTGAGACTATAACCTGTCCCTCGTGGCACCACGCCAGTGATCTCTATGTATATTTAAACCTGTTGCATACTAACTTGTGTCTTCGTGGCAGGGAAGGCATGGTAAGTATTGTGCAGGTAATTCAGACGGTCAGGTAAAATCCACCTAACGGTGGCAAGTTTATTTTCAGTAAATTCTATATGCTACTTACTTGTAAATGAACTAAGACAAGATAAAAACCCACAAATATGCATGCTTTATTAAACTACGTGTTGATTGGTATAGTCAGGCTAGCTCGCCTTCACCAGCATGTTTCGATATGCTGACCCTCGTTGAAACAGGTTCTCCGCACCAAGGCGAACCGAGCGAGGAGCCGAAGTCGTCTTCCCGATCCAGTCCAGTTGTTGGCGCATCTTCACCGCGCCCCTGAAGACTTTTGAAGTCCGAAGCTGCAACTCTTCATACACAAATGCAGCTCCGTGGCAAAGCTATCCTCCAGCCTGGAGGTCTTTATCGTTTTGAGTTTATAAAGGGATGTAATATACAGGACTGCTATCTTATTTTGAGTCATCTCTTTTGTAAGCCGTTCGGCATATTAGCTAACTCGTTTAAGAGTTTGTAATAGATGTTCATTATCAATAAAGAGAACTTTTCTATGTTTCAAATTTGTGTTTCAATTTATCTGCGTACTCTGAATATGTGCTTGCTATGCAAATCATTAAAGCCTTGTGCGGGCGCAACTCCAGGCCCGCACGGCAGTCACGATTCGGGGGACGCCTCAAGTGATTCTACGGAATTGGGTCGTGACAATCCTCCCCTATGCCCCCCTCGTTGACTCACCTCTGCAGTTCCTACTTGGACACTACAGAGCCCGCCTCTACGAGAAGACCCGTGTCGTGCGCCCACTACATGCTGCTTAGTTAGCTAATGATATCAAGCCGTATTACATGATTGGACGACGTGGATTATATTGCTCTTGTTTAGTCTTTTATTATTCATGCTCAATTATTTTCTTATTGTATTTATTTTCCTGTTTCTATCTTTATTTGCTTGCATACTAGTTTTAGTATACTATAGAGCTTTCCTTGTGGTACTTGTTATATGTGGTTGACCCCACTGATTTTGTATGGTCATATCTCGTAACATAGCCATGGTATCTTTTGTATCTTCCACTCGATGGTCAGCACCCGGAGGACCGTCAATCGAGCACCTTAGTGGGTTTCTTCTCATCTCCCACTTGAAGATTCTGTATATATTTTTTGAGACGTTTAGCCACCGAGCAAGTGTTAGCTCATCTTATGAGATCTTGTACCTGTATATGGGCAACATGGTTGTATATATTATAGACTATAGCTAAACATAACCATGTATGATTGTATAATCTTGCTAGTATTCTATTTTGTATTAGTATCTTCATGATCATCTATATAATGATCATTTGGGACACTTTATAATTATATTTTGATGGTCATATCTATTGTTGATTACTTGCTACTATGTGATTGAGACACCTAGGATTTGCTTGAACTATATTAGACTAATGGATTGTATTTATACAGTAACCCTCATGTCTTATACAATCGTGACCGTATCTTAGGGTACTGGTGTACTTTGTGGTATGTAGCTGGCCTAGTACTGTCCTCGCCCTCCAGTATTCTGGTTTATTGTGTGATAATAGTTCTAGCCGAAGGAGTATCCGTGAGTTGAGGTAGGATTTCTTGCTTGTGATTTGTAATGCCCCGCTCCGCGCCGGCGTTATGTATCAAGGTGAGTGGACAGAACTTCGTTCTCTGATTCTTGCACGCCTTAATAATAAACTGAGTTTTTGCTTGCAATGTTTTTTTAAGAGAATAATAGAACCTGCCTTGCATGTTAATGAACGAACTCACCTAGCTTGTCTTTGAAACAATGCCTGCTTAACGAGAATCCTGAATCGCTTGCTTAGAGTGCATAAATATGTTCACTATCATCTATGCTTCGAGAGAACCATACTGTGCCTGAACGTGTTCAAGTGATAAGTCGGATTGCCCCGCAACAATGAGTGTATTCTGATGGTTCGTCTCGTCTGCATACTAGAGTTTATTTGATAGTGTTTCATGCATTCGCACGTGATCGGACAATGGCTATTGGTGGAGAGCTGAACTGCATGTGTCACGGCTGCTACCATGATAGTGCAAAGCAACCATGAGTCACAGCTGCCTCTAGCATCAGATAAAGAGTCATTGGTATGCTGTTCCACCAGCTGCCGATCCTGAGATACTCGGGGACCGCCCTGCATATAGCTAAGTCATTGTGTTGGCTTGGATAGTGACTGCCCCTAAGAATGTGCATCGTGTGTCTAGCTTTGCATCAGACCCTCGAGTCGCACGAGACACGCTGTGCACACCCTGAAACATGAACGGTTTGCTTGCTTGCATATAATATGAAACTCTGTTTCCAAACATGTTTCTAAACAAGTAAATCGACTCTGCTAGAACTGCATGAAATGAACCTAGGTAAAACTAGAAAGATCACTAGTAATGTAATGTTTTATAACATGATTACTTAGTGCCTGTTTGAGTGAATGCTTGTTTCTGTTCAGTTGATTTATCTCACCAGTACTTGTATAAAGTGCTGACCCACCAACAGTTTACTTGTTCGCAGGTACTGGATCGTCCGAGGGAGCGATAGGCGTGCCACAGTCCCGAAGACCCGGAATCCTGGTTTCGATTGTTGCCCCGAGAATGCTATCGTATAAGGGGGCATAATATATGGAACGAACGTGTGCCTTTGCTAAAGGAAACCCAAGTTGCCTCGATTGTCCCGAACACTCAGTTGGCTAATGCATTGCATTACAACAAGTCCCTTTCCGCTGCTTACTCGATTGATGCGATGATAGCCAACTATCAACTTAAACGATTGGCCTTGCACGGGCGCAACCCCAGGCCCGTGCGGCATCACGTCCCCCGAAAGCTCGAATGGGCCATTCGCTTGGCTCCCTTCCTCCCTCAAACCCGCGGGACGGGCACGGTGATTCGCGTCCGGCGCGTCGAGGCACGGTGATACGTGTCCGGTTCGTTAATTCTCGGCCGCACGGGCGCGGGGCAGGGCGGAGCGGCGGCCCGGGCGGGACCGGGGCGTGACAGAATGGTATCAGAGCGAAATCGATTCTCTGGCCCAAACTGTTGCTATGACTCTGAGATATTATCGATATGGTTTTGCAAAGAGCGTTCCATACAATAAGTCCATAGATATTCTCAAAGTGCAAAATGTTTCCTGAACTTGAATTGCTTGATTGTTTCGATTGAGTACGGCGAGGGACGGCACTATCGCTACTCGGGATATCGAGAAGTTTATCCTTGAAGTTTCGAGGACGAAACTTTTTGTTGGTTGGTAAGTATGTAACGTCCCGCTCCGCGCCGGCGTTATGTATCAAGGTGAGTGGGCAGAACTTCGTTCTCTGATTCTTGCATGCCTTAATAATAACCTGAGTTTTTGCTTGCAATGTTTTTTTAAGAGAATGATAGAACCTGCCTTGCATGTTAATGAACGAACTCACCTAGCTTGTCTTTGAAATAATGCCTGCTTAACGAGAATCCTGAATCGCCTGCTTAGAGTGCATGAATATGTTCACTATCGTCTATGCTTCGAGAGAACCATACTGTGCCTGAACGTGTTCAAGTGATAAGTCGGATTGCCCCGCAACAATGAGTGTATTCTGATGGTTCGTCTCGTCTGCATACTAGAGTTTATTTGATAGTGTTCTATGCATTCGCACGCGGTCGGACAATGGCTATTGGTGGAGAGCTGAACTGCATGTGTCACGGCTGCTACCATGATAGTGCAAAGCAACCATGAGTCACAGCTGCCTCTAGCATCAGATAAAGAGTCATTGGTATGCTGTTCCACCAGCTGCCGATCCTGAGATACTCGGGGACCGCCCTGCATATAGCTAAGTCATTGTGTTGGCTTGGATAGTGACTGCCCCTAAGAATGTGCATTGTGTGTCTAGCTTTGCATCAGACCCTCGAGTCGCACGAGACACGCTGCGCACACCCTGAAACATGAACGGTTTGCTTGCTTGCATATAATATGAAACTCTGTTTCCAAACATGTTTCTAAACAAGTAAATCGACTCTGCTAGAACTGCATGAAACGAACCTAGGTAAAACTAGAAAGATCACTAGTAATGTAATGTTTTATAACATGATTACTTAGTGCCTGTTTGAGTGAATGCTTGTTTCTGTTCAGTTGATTTATCTCACCAGTACTTGTATAAAGTGCTGACCCACCAACAGTTTACTTGTTCGCAGGTACTGGATCGTCCGAGGGAGCGATAGGCGTGCCACAGTCCCGAAGACCCGGAATCCTGGTTTCGATTGTTGCCCCGAGAATGCTATCGTATAAGGGGGCATAATGTATGGAACGAACGTGTGCCTTTGCTAAAGGAAACCCAAGTTGCCTCGATTGTCCCGAACACTCAGTTGGCTAATGCATTGCATTACAACAAGTCCCTTTCCGCTGCTTACTCGATTGATGCGATGATAGCCAACTATCAACTTAAATGATTGGCCTTGCACGGGCGCAACACCAGGCCCGTGCGGCATCACGTCCCCCGAAAGCTCGAACGGGCCATTCGCTTGGCTCCCTTCCTCCCTCAAACCCGCGGGACGGGCACGGTGATTCGCGTCCGGCGCGCCGAGGCATGGTGATACGTGTCCGGTTCGTTAATTTTCGGCCGCACGGGCGCGGGGCAGGGCGGAGCGGCGGCCCGGGCGGGACCGGGGCGTGACAGAATGGTATCAGAGCGAAATCGATTCTCTGGCCCAAACCGTTGCTATGACTCTGAGATATTATCGATATGGTTTTGCAAAGAGCGTTCCATACAATAAGTCCATAGATATTCTCAAAGTGCAAAATGTTTCCTGAACTTGAATTGCTTGATTGTTTCGATTGAGTACGGCGAGGGACGGCACTATCGCTACTCGGGATATCGAGGAGTTTATCCTTGAAGTTTCGAGGACGAAACTTTTTGTTGGTTGGTAAGTATGTAACGCCCCGCTCCGCGCCGGCGTTATGTATCAAGGTGAGTGGGCAGAACTTCGTTCTCTGATTCTTGCACGCCTTAATAATAACCTGAGTTTTTGCTTGCAATGTTTTCTTAAGAGAATGATAGAACCTGCCTTGCATGTTAATGAACGAACTCACCTAGCTTGTCTTTGAAATAATGCCTGCTTAACGAGAATCCTGAATCGCCTGCTTAGAGTGCATGAATATGTTCACTATCGTCTATGCTTCGAGAGAACCATACTGTGCCTGAACGTGTTCAAGTGATAAGTCGGATTGCCCCGCAACAATGAGTGTATTCTGATGGTTCGTCTCGTCTGCATACTAGAGTTTATTTGATAGTGTTCCATGCATTCGCACGCGGTCGGACAATGGCTATTGGTGGAGAGCTGAACTGTATGTGTCACGGCTGCTACCATGATAGTGCAAAGCAACCATGAGTCACAGCTGCCTCTAGCATCAGATAAAGAGTCATTGGTATGCTGTTCCACCAGCTGCCGATCCTGAGATACTCGGGGACCGCCCTGCATATAGCTAAGTCATTGTGTTGGCTTGGATAGTGACTGCCCCTAAGAATGTGCATTGTGTGTCTAGCTTTGCATCAGACCCTCGAGTCGCACGAGACACGCTGCGCACACCCTGAAACATGAACGGTTTGCTTGCTTGCATATAATATGAAACTCTGTTTCCAAACATGTTTCTAAACAAGTAAATCGACTCTGCTAGAACTGCATGAAACGAACCTAGGTAAAACTAGAAAGATCACTAGTAATGTAATGTTTTATAACATGATTACTTAGTGCCTGTTTGAGTGAATGCTTGTTTCTGTTCAGTTGATTTATCTCACCAGTACTTGTATAAAGTGCTGACCCACCAACAGTTTACTTGTTCGCAGGTACTGGATCGTCCGAGGGAGCGATAGGCGTGCCACAGTCCCGAAGACCCGGAATCCTGGTTTCGATTGTTGCCCCGAGAATGCTATCGTATAAGGGGGCATAATGTATGGAACGAACGTGTGCCTTTGCTAAAGGAAATCCAAGTTGCCTCGATTGTCCCGAACACTCAGTTGGCTAATGCATTGCATTGCAACAAGTCCCTTTCCGCTGCTTACTCGATTGATGCGATGATAGCCAACTATCAACTTAAATGATTGGCCTTGCACGGGCGTAACCCCAGGCCCGTGCGGCATCACATCCCCCGAAAGCTCGAACGGGCCATTCGCTTGGCTCCCTTCCTCCCTCAAACCCGCGGGACGGGCGCGGTGATTCGCGTCCGGCGCACCGAGGCACGGTGATACGTGTCCGGTTCGTTAATTCCCGGCCGCACGGGCGCAGGGCAGGGCGGAGCGGCGGCCCGGGCGGGACCGGGGCGTGACAGAATGGTATCAGAGCAAAATCGATTCTCTGGCCCAAACCGTTGCTATGACTCTGAGATATTATCGATATGGTTTTGCAAAGAGCGTTCCATACAATAAGTCCATAGATATTCTCAAAGTACAAAATGTTTCCTGAACTTGAATTGCTTGATTGTTTCGATTGAGTACGGCGAGGGACGGCACTATCGCTACTCGGGATATCGAGAAGTTTATCCTTGAAGTTTCGAGGACGAAACTTTTTGTTGGTTGGTAAGTATGTAATGTCCCGCTCCGCGCCGGCGTTATGTATCAAGGTGAGTGGACAGAACTTCGTTCTCTGATTCTTGCACGCCTTAATAATAATATGAGTTTTTGCTTGCAATGTTTTTTTAAGAGAATGATAGAACCTGCCTTGCATGTTAATGAACGAACTCACCTAGCTTGTCTTTGAAACAATGTCTGCTTAACGAGAATCCTGAATCGCCTGCTTAGAGTGCATGAATATGTTCACTATCGTCTATGCTTCGAGAGAACCATACTGTGCCTGAACGTGTTCAAGTGATAAGTCGGATTGCCCCGCAACAATGAGTGTATTCTGATGGTTCGTCTCGTCTGCATACTAGAGTTTATTTGATAGTGTTCCATGCATTCGCACGCGGTCGGACAATGGCTATTGGTGGAGAGCTGAACTGCATGTGTCACGGCTGCTACCATGATAGTGCAAAGCAACCATGAGTCACAGCTGCCTCTAGCATCAGATAAAGAGTCATTGGTATGCTGTTCCACCAGCTGCCGATCCTGAGATACTCGGGGACCGCCCTGCATATAGCTAAGTCATTGTGTTGGCTTGGATAGTGACTGCCCCTAAGAATGTGCATTGTGTGTCTAGCTTTGCATCAGACCCTCGAGTCGCACGAGACACGCTGCGCACACCCTGAAACATGAACGGTTTGCTTGCTTGCATATAATATGAAACTCTGTTTCCAAACATGTTTCTAAACAAGTAAATCGACTCTGCTAGAACTGCATGAAACAAACCTAGGTAAAACTAGAAAGATCACTAGTAATGTAATATTTTATAACATGATTACTTAGTGCCTGTTTGAGTGAATGCTTATTTCTGTTCAGTTGATTTATCTCACCAGTACTTGTATAAAGTGCTGACCCACCAACAGTTTACTTGTTCGCAGGTACTGGATCGTCCGAGGGAGCGATAGGCGTGCCACAGTCCCGAAGACCCGGAATCCTGGTTTCGATTGTTGCCCCGAGAATGCTATCGTATAAGGGGGCATAATGTATGGAACGAACGTGTGCCTTTGCTAAAGGAAACCCAAGTTGCCTCGATTGTCCCGAACACTCAGTTGGCTAATGCATTGCATTACAACAAGTCCCTTTCCGCTGCTTACTCGATTGATGCGATGATAGCCAACTATCAACTTAAATGATTGGCCTTGCACGGGCGCAACCCCAGGCCCGTGCGGCATCACGTCCCCCGAAAGCTCGAACGGGCCATTCGCTTGGCTCCCTTCCTCCCTCAAACCCGCGGGACGGGTGCGGTGATTCGCGTCCGGCGCGCCGAGGCACGGTGATACGTGTCCGGTTCGTTAATTCCCGGCCGCACGGGCGTAGGGCAGGGCGGAGCGGCGGCCCGGGCGGGACCGGGGCGTGACAGAATGGTATCAGAGCAAAATCGATTCTCTGGCCCAAACCGTTGCTATGACTCTGAGATATTATCGATATGGTTTTGCAAAGAGCGTTCCATACAATAAGTCCATAGATATTCTCAAAGTACAAAATGTTTCCTGAACTTGAATTGCTTGATTGTTTCGATTGAGTACGGCGAGGGATGGCACTATCGCTACTCGGGATATCGAGAACTTTATCCTTGAAGTTTCGAGGACGAAACTTTTTGTTGGTTGGTAAGTATGTAATATCCCGCTCCGCGCCGGCGTTATGTATCAAGGTGAGTGGACAGAACTTCGTTCTCTGATTCTTGCATGCCTTAATAATAATATGAGTTTTTGCTTGCAATATTTTTTTAAGAGAATGATAGAACCTGCCTTGCATGTTAATGAACGAACTCACCTAGCTTGTCTTTGAAACAATGTCTGCTTAACGAGAATCCTGAATCGCCTGCTTAGAGTGCATGAATATGTTCACTATCGTCTATGCTTCGAGAGAACCATACTGTGTCTGAACGTATTCAAGTGATAAGTCGGATTGCCCCGCAACAATGAGTGTATTCTGATGGTTCGTCTCGTCTGCATACTAGAGTTTATTTGATAGTGTTCCATGCATTCGCACGCGGTCGGACAATGGCTATTGGTGGAGAGCTGAACTGCATGTGTCACGGCTGCTACCATGATAGTGCAAAGCAACCATGAGTCACAGCTGCCTCTAGCATCAGATAAAGAGTCATTGGTATGTTGTTCCACCAGCTGCCGATCCTGAGATACTCGGGGACCGCCCTGCATATAGCTAAGTCATTGTGTTGGCTTGGATAGTGACTGCCCCTAAGAATGTGCATTGTGTGTCTAGCTTTGCATCAGACCCTCGAGTCGCACGAGACACGCTGCGCACACCTTGAAACATGAACGGTTTGCTTGCTTGCATATAATATGAAACTCTGTTTCCAAACATGTTTCTAAACAAGTAAATCGACTCTGCTAGAACTGCATGAAACGAACCTAGGTAAAACTAGAAAGATCACTAGTAATGTAATATTTTATAACATGATTACTTAGTGCCTGTTTGAGTGAATGCTTGTTTCTGTTCAGTTGATTTATCTCACCAGTACTTGTATAAAGTGCTGACCCACCAACAGTTTACTTGTTCGCAGGTACTGGATCGTCCGAGGGAGCGATAGGCGTGCCACAGTCCCGAAGACCCGGAATCCTGGTTTCGATTGTTGCCCCGAGAATGCTATCGTATAAGGGGGCATAATGTATGGAACGAACGTGTGCCTTTGCTAAAGGAAACCCAAGTTGCCTCGATTGTCCCGAACACTCAGTTGGCTAATGCATTGCATTGCAACAAGTCCCTTTCCGCTGCTTACTCGATTGATGCGATGATAGCCAACTATCAACTTAAACGATTGGCCTTGCACGGGCGCAACCCCAGGCCCGTGCGGCATCACGTCCCCCGAAAGCTCGAACGGGCCATTCGCTTGGCTCCCTTCCTCCCTCAAACCGGCGGGACGGGTGCGATGATTCGCGTCCGGCGCGCCGAGGCACGGTGATACGTGTCCGGTTCGTTAATTCCCGGCCGCACGGGCGCGGGGCAGGGCGGAGCGGCGGCCCGGGCGGGACCGGGGCGTGACAGAATGGTATCAGAGCGAAATCGATTCTCTGGCCCAAACCGTTGCTATGACTCTGAGATATTATCGATATGGTTTTGCAAAGAGCGTTCCATACAATAAGTCCATAGATATTCTCAAAGTGCAAAATGTTTTCTGAACTTGAATTGCTTGATTGTTTCGATTGAGTACGGCGAGGGACGGCACTATCGCTACTCGGGATATCGAGAAGTTTATCCTTGAAGTTTCGAGGACGAAACTTTTTGTTGGTTGGTAAGTATGTAACGCCCCGCTCCGCGCCGGCGTTATGTATCAAGGTGAGTGGGCAGAACTTCGTTCTCTGATTCTTGCACGCCTTAATAATAACCTGAGTTTTTGCTTGCAATGTTTTCTTAAGAGAATGATAGAACCTGCCTTGCATGTTAATGAACGAACTCACCTAGCTTGTCTTTGAAACAATGCCTGCTTAACGAGAATCCTGAATCGCCTGCTTAGAGTGCATGAATATGTTCACTATCGTCTAAGCTTCGAGAGAACCATACTGTGCCTGAACGTGTTCAAGTGATAAATCGGATTGCCCCGCAACAATGAGTGTATTCTGATGGTTCGTCTCGTCTGCATACTAGAGTTTATTTGATAGTGTTCCATGCATTCGCACGCGGTCGGACAATGGCTATTGGTGGAGAGCTGAACTGCATGTGTCACGGCTGCTACCATGATAGTGCAAAGCAACCATGAGTCACAGCTGCCTCTAGCATCAGATAAAGAGTCATTGGTATGCTGTTCCACCAGCTGCCGATCCTGAGATACTCGGGGACCGCCCTGCATATAGCTAAGTCATTGTGTTGGCTTGGATAGTGACTGCCCCTAAGAATGTGCATTGTGTGTCTAGCTTTGCATCAGACCCTCGAGTCGCACGAGACACGCTGCGCACACCCTGAAACATGAACGGTTTGCTTGCTTGCATATAATATGAAACTCTGTTTCCAAACATGTTTCTAAACAAGTAAATCGACTCTGCTAGAACTGCATGAAACGAACCTAGGTAAAACTAGAAAGATCACTAGTAATGTAATGTTTTATAACATGATTACTTAGTGCCTGTTTGAGTGAATGCTTGTTTCTGTTCAGTTGATTTATCTCACCAGTACTTGTATAAAGTGCTGACCCACCAACAGTTTACTTGTTCGCAGGTACTGGATCGTCCGAGGGAGCGATAGGCGTGCCACAGTCCCGAAGACCCGGAATCCTGGTTTCGATTGTTGCCCCGAGAATGCTATCGTATAAGGGGGCATAATGTATGGAACGAACGTGTGCCTTTGCTAAAGGAAACCCAAGTTGCCTCGATTATCCCGAACACTCAGTTGGCTAATGCATTGCATTGCAACAAGTCCCTTTCCGCTGCTTACTCGATTGATGCGATGATAGCCAACTATCAACTTAAACGATTGGCCTTGCACGGGCGCAACCCCAGGCCCGTGCGGCATCACGTCCCCCGAAAGCTCGAACGGGCCATTCGCTTGGCTCCCTTCCTCCCTCAAACCCGTGGGACGGGCGCGGTGATTCGCGTCCGGCGCGCCGAGGCACTGTGATACGTGTTCGGTTCGTTAATTCCCGGCCGCACGGGCGCGGGGCAGGGCGGAGCGGCGGCCCGGGCGGGACCGGGGCGTGACAGCCAGTGAATCAATAGTTGAGTCTAGGTATATTCATGTACTTTTTTTTTCGTGTTTTCATTTGTATTGTGGGTTTGTTCCCATCATACTAATTCAAATGTATCATGCTGAATATATATTAGTTTTTGTATTTATATTTCGAGCATATTATATTATAGTTGTGTGCTACTTTTCACTCTTATTATCTTTTCCTTATAAAAAAAAAATCTTGTTATCTTTATATTATGCGTGAATGAGATCAACTTTATTTATCTGAGAATTATTGTTTATGGATTGGATCTCACGTTTATACAACATAGTACGTTTCAACGGGACCAATAGGGTTGTATCCCTCCATAAGTCATATTAGCCGTCCAGGTCACATGTCGTTCTTACATATTTTGGGACTAGAGCATGACAAATAACATATTTGAAACTTACACTTATATTTACTTTGTTTATCTGAAATTAGATTTAGCCACTCATCAAATAATCAAGGAGAAGTTGGACGATAAATTCTAACTTAAATTGCTATTACTAAAAGAGCTGTTGGAACATAATGAGCCATCGCCGGAGCCACAAAAATCTCATAGTTAACGGGCCATAAAATTCTCCAGTTGGCACAAATTCCCTACTTGTTGAGCCACCAAATCTTCTAATGGACGAGTATATTCTCATTTAGTTAATATTTTAAATTCTTGAAACAAAGAGTAATTTATTAAGTTTAGGGTGAAATTATAACATTATATTTTTTTTGTTACTCTCCATTCTTTGCAAATCGTGGTAACTCATGATATTAAATTGAAAAATATACAATGAAAATCCAAAAAAATAAAATCACAAAATTATTAGTTCAAAACATTTCAATACAAATTAGTGCATGGTACATTTCGAAAGAACAATGTCATCAAAAGTTGGATAAGTTCTTCGTGACATAAATTCTACCTATGTCAAATTTATATCTTCATGAATTTAGAACCATACAATAATATATCTTATTAGAATTTAAATTAAACTTGATATTTGAAATCTAAAATTTAGAGATTTGGATAAACTTACAACTTTACTTTTCTCCAATAAAATATATAGACAAATAATAAAAGTACTATAAAATTTGTTAGGATATGTTACAGTTTTTGGCATTTATAGGACTGCAGACATTCTTATAATCTGTATATCGTGAAAAATATTCAGGACCCTCAAAATTGTATATGCACATGACCGCAAAAATGTAGTACTATTATCATTTGTCAAATTTTTACGATTTTATCCCATTATTTTAATGAGATATTTGTATTTACATTCCATTACTAAACTTTAATTCTATTTTCCTCCATTATTAAATTAATTACTAATATTTGATTTCAAGTATTGTTTGTGTTTATTTTCATAATTAAATAATAATAATAAAATTAAAAGGGGAGGAAAATAGAGTTATGGAATAGAACGGGATTAATACAAACTAGTATATATGCACGTGCTTTGCACGTACCTTGGAGTGGATTATTTTGATGAGTTGGTTTAACTTTGTTGTTTTTAATTATATAGGTTAAGAGTTCAATCATTAAAAAACTTAGGAAGTAGCATGAACTCTTTGATTTCTATAATATATTAATGTATCCCTTAAATAGTTGTCATTGGAATTTATTGTAGGTATTATTTTTAATTAGTAAATATAATGAAGGGTATTTTTGGAAAGAAAACTTTCACGGTGAAGCCTACTTTCCTCATTATATAGTAGAATAGATTATTTTTAATTAGTAAATATAATGAAAGATATTTTTGGAAAGAAAACTTTCACGGTGAAGCCTACTTTCCTCATTATATAGTAGAATAGATAAGTCTATTTTCATCTATTAATTCTAAGAAACCCCAAATATTTAGGGTTTTTCTCTTATTCTTCTCCTCGCCATGGTGATCTTCTCGTCTATTCCGAAAATTCTTCTCCCTTCAAAATCCTTTCTCAATTCTCTCATCTAAACTTCTTCTTCTTGCAGGTGAACGTGGATGCTGACGTGGCGGCGGCGGCGCAGCCGACGAGGAGGGCGTTCAGGAGGTTCAGCGTCCCCGTAGTTGATCCTAGCGGATCGTCGGAGTGTCCGCCGACTCGTGCAAGGAGGAGGTAGACACCACCACCCTCTCTCTCTCTCTCCCTCTCTCTCTCTCTCTCTCTCTATTGTCGGGTCGGGATCTATGGATGATGTTCTGATACTGACTTGCTCTTGTTTAATCCGTAGTTTCAGCGCCTAATATTTTTGTTCGCTTCCATTTATGTAGCTTTTTCCCCCCTTCCTTCCGTATGCGTATTTCGCCAAGTTGATATACATATATTAGATCACTCAGAAAACCAGTATCGTGTCGGTGTCATGTCTCACACGTATTGGACATGACACAAACGTGCAAAAGAGAATCTATGGGACATGTATGTACTCTGTCGTCTCATATTCTCGTCTGTGCAACATAGAAAGTACTAAAACCATGGCAAACTATTAGTTCTGGTGGATACCTCGTAGGTTGATCTAATGCCGTAATATTGTTTGGTTTTGGTCATGCTTATTTAATTTCTAGTTTGGTATGCTTTATTTAATTTCGATGCTAGTTTTGATCTGATACTTTTCGATGGACATGGGCATGTGGGCCAAATAGTATAGGTGGTTCAACCATGCGAGTGTGCCAAGAGAGGGGAGATAAGACTTGGAGGGAATATTTAATTGAATATTACATCCTATTGAACTTGGATAATTTTTTTAATTTTTTTGTCATGGCATTTTCAATGAACAATCTGGCTCAATTAGAAGCTGTAAAACCGTCAAATGTTGCTACTTTAGTGAATTGATAGTGAACTCCCAAATTTGTTTGCTTTCCACTGGCAACCAAAAGGATATAGCTTTTGATGTCTTTCCCCTTTTTAGTTGTGTTACTATCTCTGTTTAGAATCTTTAGATATGCAAATGCTGAATGGATTTCGAAATCTCTTGCAATCTTTTTTGTTTATTGTTATTTCTATAAGCATATGTCTGCATGTCGATACTATAAAACTGTAGCAGGTCAAAGACTGCAACAGTAAGATAATTGTTATTAGCTAATCATAAATTTCTTAGTTCTTATAAAGACCTGCATATCTCAATTTAACTATTATTATTATTATTATTATTATTATTATTATCATATCTCTACTCTTTAGGCAATAATGCAACTGCATTGCACTTGCCTAGTTTCTTAATATTATAGGTAAGGGGTGAATGCCACATATCAGTGCGAGACATGCAACACAGTTTTGGCCATTTCTTGGGTACTGTTGTTTTCAACGGTTTACTTTCTTTTCTTTGTTTATATTCAATAATTCTTCTATCTGTGTAACTTAACTAGATATAAAAGGGGGATTGAGGTCTAGTCATGACTTGTAGAGAGATGCAGTGTCTAGAGCGCGACCAATGTAGGCTAGAGCAAGTGAGAGAGTTCGAGCATATAACACATGACAACCTAGAATAGTTACATAGAACCATGGTTGCACTAAACAAAGCCTACAAATTTGGTGATTTTGGTTTTTTTGCCTTCAAATATATGCATTTGGCATATGCTTCAGTCTTGGGCCGTATTGGTCTACCCCTGCTTCCTAATTTATTCAGTATATATTCACCTTTTCCCTATGTAACATTAATAAAAAAATTGTATTGTTCCTTATAGTCTCAATTAATAATTCAACTTCATATATGCTTACTATCCTTAACTAATGTCTTATCGCTTCTAACCAACCAGTCATCTGTATCAGTCCATCCATGTTTACTAATATCTTCAGTATATTTCACCTTTTCCCTATGTAACATTAATAAAAATCGTATCCTTACTTATAGTCTCAATTCAAGTCCATTTATGGCTTAAGCCTACCCATAATTCTAGCTGCTCCTTAACTAATGTCTTATCGCCACTAACATCTATTGGTCTACTTCGCACATGCACAAATCATTTTAACGATTTTCTCTCATCTTATTCTCATTTGGTGCCACCTCCAACTTCCCATGAACACACCAATTTCTTGTCCTCTTTTTCCACATATGGCCACTCATTCATCTCATCCTTTTTATTTCAGCTCAACACTCTGAGCCATTGAGCAGGCTGGTGTTACAGTTACCATGTAGAAAATTTTCTTTCGACGTCAACCAACTTCAACCGTATCTTACAGTCCTAGAAATACAGAAACACTATCAACAATCCTATTGTAATTCTATCAACATCCTTTCTTGATCTCTCTATCATGATGAATGATTAATACAAAAAAAACTATCGCTCCCAGATATTTCTTGTTCTATTCTTGTGACTCAATCCGTTAATTATACTGACCAATTGTTTTTGTAATATTGTCATCATACAGAAGTACAACAATCCCTTAAGTTAACTTTTGTCCAGGGAAGTTTACAAGACTAGAGAGGCTCCCCTCGCTAAGATCTCCTCAGAGATGCAGAAACCAAGTTTTAAGTTCACTTCTCCATGGATCTCCTATGGTATACAAATAAGTCAAAATACTTTTTATATTCAGAATTTCCAAATGAACCGGTCCTCTAGTATTCCACAGACAAGTTTAAATAGAAGGCATAATACACTCTCCTAGCAGCATGAACAAATACCAATTTTTTCCCAAAGCAAACTACTAAGCTTTTACGAGCTATTTGACTAATACTAAATGCTAAAATTCTTCATCGCAAACTATTGCACTTTCTATGATATATTTGATCAATAATAAATGCTAGAGATAATTAGAATACGTCTTTCCATCTTTCTTGAATTCAAAAGGCTAGACTGGATTTGGTTGCTGTAATTGGGCCTCCACCAAGTGTAAATTTTTACATTCAATTTAGGAAGTTCAACTAACAAAACGTAATTGTTAGTTGCCTTTTATTAGAAGGGTGTTCTTCAGTTCTACTAGAAATCTTGGATTGAATTCATCGATTCTCGTAAAATCCTTCTGGTCTTACATGGTTTAGCAGACAAACACAAGCGATACTCATATTGCAAAGTTGAGAATAAATTTGGTTATAGCTAGGACCAGGCTGTTGCTTGTGCAACACTATTGATTTATTTTCAAATCTGGGGACGTACTGGCATAACTTAGATATGAAATGTCAAGTAGTGATTAGGCAATCAAATTTAATTTGACGTGAACCTTTTATTCTACAACTCACTGTTACAAATTATTACTATCAGAAGTTCAGCATTCTATGTCCATAACAGTTCTTCATCAAAGAATAGCGAGTGAAGTTGAGACCAAATTTCAAGAATTAGGTTTTTGCTGAACAAGCCCACCAGGTTCTACAAAACATTTTCTATAAAATTTTATTAGTTACAAGATGGGTGGCACTAGGAATGATGAAGACTTTTGAATGTTTAGCTATTTTTGGATGTGTTAGCCTGTGATAAAAATAAGTCTTCATGATTTAGTATATCATACACTATACATCTATAAGCCTTAACCCTTACTATGAGTATATCTTCAGTTTCACATTAGTATAAACACGGTAAGGTGTAAGCCTGTGAAATTCTCTGATGTGCTAAAATAATCTTTTTCTTGTGTGAATGTCATAGTGATGCTATGCCAAATACCATCCTTCCTAGAGCATAAGTATCCAAAGTCGGAACCGTTTTGTCTAGGGAAGAGCTGATATATCCCACTATATGCTTGCTAAATTTCACTAAAAATTCATTTATTTGATAGCTCAAATATGATCCAAAATTCATATATTTTGAAACTCTCCGACCGGGCGTCGCCCCGTCAATCCGGCCGATCCCGTCGAGAATCGTTTGTACCGAAGACAAGTATCGACGTTCCCGACATGTGGAAATTGACGAATCTCGAATTCGTCGACCGTGCGTGATGAATTCGATCCGTATCCGTCAATTTTTAATGTATCAATAGATTTTGCAATTTCTCTAATTACTTTTTGTGTGTTCGTCGGATCGCAACGAAAAAAACGTCGGGCTCGTAGTGCTTTTTAATCATACAATGCAAGTTCCATTCAGTTCTGAAACTGCCGACAAATCGCTATTTTGCGAGCCATCAATCCGTCACAAGCTAGCACATTTGCAACCCTCCCATCAGATTTCACTTCCAAGAGCTCCGTTGAGTTTGTATCTTCATTTTGAGTTCATTTATGTATTTATTTTCTCATTTTGAGGCTGCTTCTAATTTGACACGTTTTTCGGTTCAAGTGTGACCACTTTTCAGACATTCTTCAGCACATTTGTGATCCAAAGATCGGATTTCACTTCCGTAAGTTCTGGTGAGAGTGTGTTTCCATTTCGGAACTACTCGTATGTTTACTTTCATAATTTGAAGTCATTTCTAACTTGTTCAATTTTCTGGTCTTTTGTGGGGTTTGATCCGGTGTCACCTCTTGTGACGATTTTTCACATGACATTATATGAACTGTTCGACGTTCTATTATTATTTCTCTCATCATTCTAGAGTCGGGATATATTTGGTTATGTATTTCGAGCTTATAGTCCGAGTTTGGGTATAGTATCCTTCCGTGTCTCACACGATGACATTTCATCAAATGCGGACTAGGCAGATTCATTACATTTATTGTTTATCGTTACACTTGAAATGCTATAATACCTGCTTTTATTATAGTTTTTGATACTTGTTTGTTTCACAATTACTTGTACACAAGAGAGTGTTGATTCAGATTTGAGTTATTACTAGTTTTCAGATCATTATCGTCTCTAAATCGTACAAAAATGCAGTTCACACTTCACACAGTCCAAGCTTCTGAAAGTTCATACAAGTCATTAAATTCTCAAAGTGTATACAAAGTTCAAACTTCTTAAACTACCAACCACCTAGGCTGGAAAGCTAGCCAACTACTCAACAAGAATCTGTACAGTGTGTACGCACTACAAGAGCAGCTCCAGTGCCCAGAGCCCACTGCCCAGGACCAGTGAACCAGTGTGTACACACTATGGCCAGAGAAACCACAACCACAAGAAAACTACAAGAAAACCACAACCACAAACAGAACAATAAATCACTGAATTGCATAAGTTAGTCTGGACTGTCAGTT
The DNA here is from genome assembly GCA_036927795.1 of Iris macrosiphon. Classification (NCBI taxonomy): domain Eukaryota; kingdom Viridiplantae; phylum Streptophyta; class Magnoliopsida; order Asparagales; family Iridaceae; genus Iris; species Iris macrosiphon. The sequence continues at coordinate 183,791,295 of JAYESA010000003.1, read as the reverse complement.
GCCAAAGCTGGAAGAGCCAACAAGATGGCTCATAATGGATGTACTGCCAATTGCCAAAGCTAGAAGAGCCACAGAAAAAACTATAATTTGGAAGAGCATAATACAACACGTAATAATGTATAAATGTAATGCATAACAAGGTTTAGAAATAATCTGGAAGAGCATATAAAGCAAGACCGGAAGAGATAACTGCCAAGTGCACACACAAGTGCACCGTGACACTGACAATACCCACACAAAAAACTGCCAACTCTCAACTAGCACGCTTAAAATATGGACGTTTCATGCTAGTCGCTAGGAGAATCATCCCCTGCATGCTAATGAGAATACAACGCACCTAGCTAAGGGAATAATTCCAACTTGGATTGCTTGTGTTAGAACATGGAAATAAAACTTTGCTTATATGTGGACCCTCGCATGCCACATTTGTCTTGTGCAACTAGACCCCGCTATGCCTCGAGTAGAACGATATACGTATACTCTGTAGTGCTCTGTTCACTTGCTACATTGCACGACCCTAGATTATGTCGCTTGGTATGTCCCTTTACGGTTTCACTCCTCGGCTTACCCTTAGGCCGTGCCAACGTAATGATTGAGTTTTAAATATAAATGCATGCTTGCCTGCTTAGTGTAGTTTGTACTCATTGCCTCATTTCAATGTTTGCTACACGAAATCATGCCACAATCAAGAGCGCTGTCCGTATCGTGCATGCATCTAATTAGCCAGGAGACTATCGAATAGTTCTTCTGTGCAATATAAACCTGCAAGTATCCGGGACCGTTAGGTCACCAAGGCAATTTCCGAACCAGGGGAATGCATCAAGTCAAGTTTAATTCTGAACGGAAATCATGTTAAGTAAAGCATAAATCACAGCTCGTGGAGCAATGTTCGTTCAGCAAAAGAATCAAGAATTATTATGACATATTGGGTGCAAGAAAATCGAAACGAAGTCCAAAGACATAAAGCCAAGTTCTGATACCATTTTTGATACGTTCTATTCATCGAGTTCGTGGGTTATGTGCATACGCTCTCTCTCAATGTCCCGATGGAATGTTCCAAACAATAAGTCTAAATACTTTCAAAAGTGCATGTGAATGATATGATTGCTTGTACGAAATCGAATGCGAAGGCCTTTGTGCCGACCTGTGCTAGACTTTTGGGATTAGACTCGTGCTAGATTTACATGATATGTGCAAACCCGAAATGCCTATGTATCATTCCACAAATGTAGCCACTTGGTATGCTTTTACTGTTTGAGAGAGGGAGGCTTGAGCGACTTGTAATCTCGGCTTAGCGCCGCCTGTAATACTAGTTCAATATCAATAAAGATTTTGCTTTACTTCTATACTTGTGTTATTCAATGCTTCCGCTATTGACGACTCTGTGAACTTGTTACCAATTGTCTATGCGTTTTATTATTCGGCTGCACTCGGACAATCTGTGCGACTCTGTGGCTTAGACCTCTTACCGCCAGCTAGAACCACGGGCGCGGCTTACGCTCGTGCGGCATCACCCCCAGATGGGTCAAGCGATCATCTCGCGGGAGCGCTGTCGCGGTGATTCTCGTCTAGCGGGGACGACCGATTAGCCTGCGGAAAATTGGGACGTGACATATTGGTATCGGGGCCAGGTTTCGATCTGAGCCACCCATCAACAACCCAACCAGAACTTGTACAATGTGTGCACACTACAAGTGATTAAGAGAATTTCCCACAAATAGGCAAATTGGCGTGCACAAATCATTAGATTGGATGTTTTGAAAGTTTTTAAGGATCAGATAGGCAAGTTGTGCATGATTGATAGATGCATTGTAGTATATTTCCACTTAATAACATAAACCAAAGTAATAATGTAAATGTAATTCATAACAACTGTAACAAGGTTTATAAATAACATTGCCTACATCTAATCGAGGCAACTGCAGCAGTTTCATTTAAAGCGAGGCCAGAAGAGACAAGTGCCAACTGCCAATTGTTCGTACAGTAGCACTGTGACAATGCCCATACAAAAAACTGCCAACTGCCAAGGTTGGAAGAGCCAGCCAACAAGAATGTGTACAGTGTGTACACTACACACAACAGAAGTCCCACAGTGCCTAATGCCACTGAAGCAAGATTGCAAACAAATGAGATCTTGAGCAATATTAGGTGTCAAAGAGCTCAAAAATTCATCAAGTACCCAACCACCTGCACTAAATGCACTCTCCGAAGCAAATGTAGATATGGGAACAACTACCACATCACGGACCATCCTCAAACAAGAAAACGAGATGAATTAAGCTTCTACCAAGCAAAGAGATCAAAATATGGATTCTCATCTTTATCGGTTTCAGTGGGCTCAACAAGATAACGATCTAACTCCAACTTTCTCTCACAACCGCGAGTTTTCATTTAATGGTTCTTATATTGAGCCTTTCTCATAGTTTTGAAGTTAAAGATCGAACGATCTTCGACGATTGAAGATTCAACTATTTCATTGGTAGTTGAAGAAGCAACTATTGGTGCATAGATCATTTTGTACTCTTCAATTAGTAGTTGAAAAAGTAAATATAGGTGGATATATCTTTTTGTACTCTTCAAACATAGAGTAAATAATCGTTTTCACTATCTATATCATGGTATCACCCTTTGATTTACTATAGAGTTGATATAACCACCATTCCACATATGCAAACTTTTAATTTGGATCAAAAAATAATGGAGAGAACCATATTAATCTTCTTAATGTCTTCCCAATTGTGTCATATTTCTCTTTTTTACTGCTATCACAGACGACTCAAAGTCATTGTTACTCTTTAGCGTTCTTTAAGAAGAAGTCGATATATGTACTCTCTTTAAAGAATTTGTTAAAAGTGACATACAAAGAGCTCAAGACACGTAAACTAAATTTATAGAAATGTTCAAAAGAAAGTACACAATCTTCTCGTACTCGACCAATCCTTTTCGTTTGGAAACAAATTCTCGTCCTCAAGTTCTTTCTTGAATAAAATATCTTCGTCTTGGAATCTCTCAAAGGCTTTTTGAAATCTTTGAGCCCTGTCTAAACATCAAATATGTTGAGTTCCGACGAGCTCTCACATTAAAACAATAAATTCTTGCTTTGTATCTTTTCGATTTGAGCACAATCTTTAAACTTTTCAAAAAAATTGTCTCACATAGCTAATAGCTCTCCGAACACAAGTAATCGAATAAATCATTTTCAACCATCGACCACAACAATGTTGATAATATGTGCAATACAACGCATGCATATATACTTATATTGAAGAATGCTATTGCTCCCTTGTGCAAACTTCTTTTTTAATAAGCAATAGCAACATCATTAGAGAATAACAACATCATTAGAGTAAGCATTGTCAACGACGATTGTAATTTTTTTTATCAATGCTCCAATCAATCAAACACGACTCTATGCCCTCCACGCCCCCCCCCCCCCCCCCCCCAAAAAAAAAAAAAAAAATAGAAATTGGACAAAAATAAAGTTTTTTTTTTTAATTTCTAATCCTCATTGATATAATGTGCCGTAAGATATAGTCAATCTTTTGAATAGATGTCCATGAGTATGTCGTAAGACATCCTTTAATTGGACTCCTTGAAAAAAATTCAACTTAGTCTAATGCTCATTGGTGTAAAGATTGTAACGTTCTCGTGCGGTGGTCTATTTGGATGGCGCACCATACATAGACATAATATAAACAAAACATTTGAAGCCCATAAAAAATCCCAGTCCGTAAATTAAACCATAGGTAATACATCGATCAATTCAAGTGGTACTATCTAATTATAATAGTAAAGATAGGTTTACTTGTACTACGAGATACTTATTTTGGATTATGAACACGAAGTGTGGTTATACTTACGTTAGTTGTACTACTGTGAGCCTGCGATTAATCGAGAATTTGAAATTTTAGAGTACATCCACAATTAGGATATAAATGTCATTCAGGCTCTTTTGTGCCGTTCTTGCTTCTTTTTTACTCTTTCGTACCGTTCTCTTCAATGCATCTTGGCTAACTTCCTATATCGTCTCTCTCAATTGTTGTCGCTACTCTCCGTTTGTTCGAAATTGTTTGAAAATTTTCTCTGAGATTTAGTCGAAGGTATGTTCAATAACCTATTTTGGCTAGTCAGTTGCGCAATGCAACCATTTTTTACCAAGAGTTTACTGCTGCTTTACGTGCACTAGCGATGCACTATATTTGTGTAACATGATTGCAAAGCATATGGTTCTCGAATTTTACCTCGACTACGTCTTGTTATGCATATAGATTTTGCCTCTTACTGCTATTGAATAATTATGTTATTTTCCTTCTTTATTTACTTGATTTGTCTTGTTTTGTAATTATGAGAAACTGCCCGACTTAACCTGATGACTCTTTACTTTCAGCTATGGCTTGTACCTTGATAGGTGATTTGTATAGTTCGTTTTATTTTGTGTGATTGTGATGTTTGGATAGTTACGGGTGAGTGATTTATTAAATGTTACATAAGTTCTAGATTAGATTATATGATTCCATGTAATTGATGTTTTGTCGAGGATGATAATGAGTAGTTGAACTTGAAGAATACACTTTGACTAATACGATCTTGTGACATTATATTTATTGTGGAGTGGTATGCTCGAAGGTGGGTAAAGGTATTCGAAGGATAGTAAATTGTTTTGATACATTAAATTGAGAAGAAAAGACAGATAAAGAAAATTGTTAATTGAATTTTTGTTCTATACTTGGTAATCTATGAAAAAGTATTGGTGGATTTTATTTTATTGAGACTTAATGTAGAAAATAATAAACTTCTTAATCTCTTTAGAGAGGGTTTGGACTCGTATATATAGCAATATGAATATTATATATAGGTCCATAATGTAGAATGGGAATAATATGATGGTTCTATTATTGAAGAGAGACTACATATATATATATGAGAGGATTGACCTCTTCCTTATTCTTCTACCCGATGTGGGACTAAAGTCCAATACATACTAATACTCATACTTAACACCCTCCCTCAAGCTGGAGCTTAGATATCAGTTATGTCTAGCTTGTTACATAGAAACTGAACTCGAGGACCCAAAAGAGACTTCGTAAGTATATCAACTATCTGAACTCCAGTTCTCACATGGTGAAATGTAATAATCCCCTTCTTATATTTATCACGAACAAAGTGAATGTCAATCTCAATATGTTTCGTTCATTCATGAAATACGGGTTTGGTAGCTATGTGGATAGCGGACTGACGGACTGATTATCACACCACATATCTGCTGCTTTCGATCATGTTTTTTCTTCCAGTTCTTATAGAAGGTGCTGTAGATATAACACTTCTGCGGTACCATGGGCAATGACACAATATTCTGCTTCCGAACTTGATCGTGAAACCACACTTTGTTTCTTGCTCTTTTACGATACAAAGTTTTCACCAATGAATACTGAATAGCCGGATGTAGACTGTCTATTAGTAAGAATTGCACTCCGTCCGCATCTGTAAAATCTTCAAGACGAATATGTCCCTGATTCTTCATCCGATTTTTTTTCTCGAATTTTAAGCTAGATAGCGCAGATTCTTAGAACTGCCTGCCAATGTGGAACTCGTGGAGAAGCCATAAATCTACTTGCGACACTTACGATAAATGAAATGTCTGGACGAGTCATGACTGCCAAGTAGTTGAATTTTTCAACCAATCAACGATACTAATTCATGCAGGCCGTATAAAGGTCATGCCCTCTCAACAAGCCGCAGAGAAGTCACATGCGGCCTGAACAATCAAGCCGCAGAGAAGCCACATGCGGCCTGAACAATCAAGTCGCAGAGAAGTCGCATAATATACCATATGCGGCCTGAACGACCACAGAGCAGGGAGGTCGCATAAGGATCCCCTGACATAGATTTCGATGTCTGTCAGAAGCTCTTAACACATCACTCATCACTCTGAGACGCTTCGAAACTCGTGAAGACGACTCAGAAAAAGACAAGTAACATCAGTGCATTAATTGCTTCGACAAACGTGCCATGCCACGTGTTCCCTCGTATGCGGCTACACCCTATGCGGCCTCTTCAACATGCGGCCAGAGTGTCCATCCTACCAAGGCCAAACGAGAGCACGTATGCGGTTACAAGACCCATGCGGCCTCGTCAACATGCGGTCAGAGTGTCCATTCGACCAAGACCCAAACGAGAGCACGTATGCGGCTATAAGACCCATGCGGCCTCGCCATCATGCGGCCAAGATGCTATGCGGCCTCCAGCTCACAAGATCTTTCCGTTACAACTGCAGAGATCTTCGCACAGTTGGTGCTGACTACGTGTCCAGCTGACCAAGTTACGCACACAACGGGTTGAAAACAACCCCGAGATCTCTTCAACAACATATCTCAACCAAGACCACGTGGTAATCGGCTTATGGCATGTGGCGACAGTTGCAACCGAATTCTGTTGAAGGAGCCTTATGCGGTCACCAAACAGAGGCATATGCGGCACCCATAGCCCATCAGCACGATGGTTATAAATAGGAGCAACTTGAACGTTCCAAGGACTTTTTTTCTTCTGCTTCAGAGAGAAAGTATACCATGTCCGGCCAATACAGAGAGCATATCGAGACGAACAAAGAGAGAACGTAAGCTTCCTCACCCTGCATCGGATCGTCAACGGAGTAAAGGAGACGCCATAACACTCCTTCTCCATCGTCACACCCCAGATCAAAAAAATATTGTACTTAGATTGTTCGTACATGACCTCTTTGTACTTTCTTTCGTTGATTAAATTAAGCTCTTTTAGAACTTTCGAATTTAATGACGAACAAGATGACGATTCTGCTGGGGACGTCTTTCTCCTCTGATGAGAAAGCTGTGGCGCAATCCGACGCCGCCAAACTTGGGTCCACTCAAAGGATGCTGGTGGCCTGCTTCGACCAACAGACTTTCGAGGACATGCTCTCCGGGGATAGAGCGAGTCCTTCTCCAAGGCAAGCAAAGCCCTAGAAGACCTGCAGGACGCGGGTAGCAAAGGCCACCGTGCCTCACCCAACTGCGGAGCAGGCGCTTCCCGTCTCTCTGCCACAGGGACTGCACATCATGCGTCCAGTGCTTATGCGGCAGCCTCTTCCAACCAGAAGGGTGCTCACCACTTGAAGACCCGCAGGACGTGGGTAGCAAAGGCCATTGCGCCTCACCCAACTGCGGAGCTTGCGCTCCTCGCCTCTCTGTTGCTGAAGACGCTCGCCAGACGTCCCCTCAGGCTGTCCATGCGGCATCCTCGCCTAACGCAGAAAACACTCAGCACCCAAACTCTGGCAGAGGAAAACACTACGATGCCAGACGTTCGGGCGCTGATGCAAACTCTGTGCGGCCAAGGAGGAGGCCACATAAGACTCGCTTTGCGGCATCGGTAGACGGTCGCAGGCGACTCTGGCAGCACCCGAACCTCTGTTTTCGACGAATCTCACGCAACGCTGATCCTATGCGCCATGCTGAGAATGGTGAAAACCCAAACTTGGACTCTTTGTACTATGCGCCTCCTGGTGCCAAGTCGAAGAAGTCTGGGGCAGTGCGAGCTCGTCATGCTCAAGCAACTGTCCATTCGGCTGACCGTCGGAGGGCACCGCTAATTGTTATGCGGGCCCCCGATGGAAAGCTGTATAAGACCGACCCGTGCGTCCAGCCCTCAACGGCAAATGGACATGGTCCGTCTCAAAAGTCTTCTACTGACGATCTGGAAAAGTTCTTGTACGAACCCTAGATCAGGGAGCAAAAACAACACCTACGTACCCGTGCACTCGGTCTACCCGTTCTCACGAAAAGGGTGCAAAGGTGAGTCAACCCTCGCCTGACTTGCGCACTGTGATCAATCACAAGTGCAAGGCGATGGAGGCAACTACGACATGTGAAGCGTCCTCCCCAGGACATCATTGTGCCAAAATCATCATCAACTGTTGCAACAAAGTGGCAGTACCTACAAGCAGGCAGTCGACATTCCAACGACTGCACCCGATGGCACATATCCGACAACAATTCAAGAATCAGGTGTAAACACCCGAGGAGGATGAGATACCATTCGCCTCATGTTACTCTACTCAGAAGGACCCTTCCACCGTGCGGGAAAGAAAGCCCAGTACCTCCAGTCCGTCAATCTCAACCAGCATTGAGAAGGCGATTACCAGGAGGACCAGCAGCGGGACCTGCGGAAGGAGTTTTCCAGGGCATCCGCTCGAAGAAGAAGCTATCAGCTGCCGGGGGTAGCTCTCCCTCAGAACCCAGGGGGGTTACACAAGCTGGGGGTAGTAATCCCCCGGACCTATACGACAATCCGGTGTTCCGAGGAGATGAGGATTCCCAAGGAACGGATGCTGAAGCTCCTGGGGGTAGCCACCCTCGGAGAGAAGATGCCACCTCCTACGCTGGGGGTAGTACTCCCTCTGAGTCCGAACATGGCACGACACTGCCAACCTTCCCTGACGACTATTCGTTGCAAGAATCCGAAGCGGAAAGTGCTACGTCTATTGTCCCGTCCATCTCTCCTTATGTAAGAACGACATACATGGCAGGGGATGAGCATGAAGGCCCTAGTGATCGGCAGCGTCTCAAGGCGCTCAAGGCTATGATACAGACCATGAGCGAATCAATGCAAGCCTTGACCCAAGCTGTGCTAGACATCAAGACAAGTGTAGCCTCCCAGCCACCAAGGGCCTCAGGATAAGAAAGTTTGGACCCGGGGACCAATGCGGATTATGACGCAACCGCTCCGCCCTTAGGCGGAAATCACCCTTTGCCCTTTTCGTCTGCCCCTTCCGCGGGAGACGAAGCCGAAGACTCAATGAGGGAAATCCGGGAACTCCGGGCTCGCCTAGATTCTATGGGCAGTCGGGATTTACTGCGCGAGCTCGGGATACGACAACTGTGCCCCTGCGAGTGGAGGGATGTTCCGTGCCCCCCAAAGTACAAGCCCTTCAACTTGAACACATTCGACGGAAAGACTTCCCCCCGTCAATACATGAGCTATTTCGAGGCTGTAACGGGGCACCTACCTCGTAGTGACGCACTCCTCACCAAGCTCTTTGTTGGGACAGTCTAGGGTCGCATTCGACTGATTTGCAGCCTACAAGACAACTGCATCTCGTCGTTTGACGACTTCAAGTCTTTTCCTCAAAAGATTCTATGACGGAGGAAGCGACATAACGATGTCTTTCCTGATAGATGTCACCCAAGGGGAAAGGGAAATCGCCTGAAATTATATCGAGCGTTTCCACCAAGCAGCACTGAGGTTGCCTCCAGGCAATCCTGAGTCCACACTCATGGACATGTGCCGCAGGAACCTACTTCCGGCAGTCAACCTCTGGATGGACGGCAATTAATTCAAAGACTGGACATCGTTCATCATCAACGCAGTCGGCGCAGAAAAGAAGGTTAAAGACGTCTAAACTCCTGGGAATACAGATCCCTGTCGCAGATGACATGGGGAAACGTCCCAACAATAACAACAGCGACAACATCAGCCGCGAGGAAAAATGGAAGCAGGTCCTGGTGGCCAACTTAACCAAGAAGTCCGAGCAAAAGCCGACTGAGCCGACTGAGGTTCCAAAGTCCCAGGAGACTTACTCCTTCGAAGATGACGTCATGTCCATCTTCGATGTGTTGATGAAGGGTGGTAAGCTTCGGCTCTCCGACTTCAAGCGTCTTGTAGAGGCATCCGAGATGAACAATCCAAAATACTGCCACTACCATCGCTACGTCCACCATGCAACGAAGGATTGCTACACCCTCAAGCGATACATCCAACGCTTGCTTGACACCAAGGCCCTTACCTTGGACTTCGACGACAAGACAGTTGCAACCAACATGGTGTCCCTACAGTTCGGTAACTTTCCTGCGACGGAAGCCCATGACGGAGTTATACCGATCCCGAGGACAATAATGGAGGTAGTCAATCTTCCACCAGCTCGTGACCAAGCAGCCGGGCTGATACCTCTTGCTGCACCTCGGGGCGAGATCATGTGGGTCCACCCGGATCTTGTCCCAGACTTGATGCAGCAAGCAGCGCCTTCCGCCATCAAGTCTAAAACACGAAAAACCAAGTCCTGCCACATGGTTTCTTCCACCGCTGAGGAGGCCTGGGCAGGGGCAACCAGGTCTGGCCTTGTCTACCAGCGAGATTACGAAGCTCCCGACGTCAATGCACCTCCAACTACTGCACCTGTCGTGTCTGATCCGGGTCCATCTTAACCCCCACCAACGGACCAGTCCAAACAAAAGGAGGGACGGTTCGACAAGTCGTTGCGTAAAGAAACGGCTCATGGACTGAAAAAGTCCTACAACTTTGACGTCTTGGCTCAACTCGCCAATATTCCGGCAAAGTTGTCACTATTTGAGTTTTTTTGACTCTCCAGAGACACCCGGAACGTTCTGAGTGAGGCATTGCAAAATGTCGACGCCTACCTGGCACATGTCAAGCTGTCAACAAAGGATCATGTCGTATGCCCCCACTGCAACAATGTGACGGAAGTGGTGCCCAATATCACGTTTTCGCAACAAGACATGTTGCTAAAAAATAACCGGTATGATCGTCCCCTGTACTACACAGGGTACATTGGTGCCATCAAGGTGGACCGGATGCACATCGATCCCGGTTCGTTAATCAGCATCATCCTACAGTCTGCTTCAGACCTTGGGCATTCTGATGCATCACCTGACAACCACCAATATTGCCATCACTGGCTTCAACGCAGGAAGGAGCTATCCTCTGGGCAAGATCCGTCTGAAATGTCAAATTGGCGATTTGAAAATCGAGGTCACTTGCTACGTCATAGACGTGGACGTATCCTACAACGTCCTGCTGGGACGACCATGGATACACGAATACATGATCGTGCCATCAACCCTACACCAATGTCTAAAGTACGTGGACGATCATGGCACGGTCAAGACAGAGTTCACAGATGTCGATCCTTTCAAGGGGATCGAGGCCTACTACTCCAACGCACTCTTATACAAGCAAGTCCACCAAGATGAATGTGGCAATGATGCTGACGATGAGGCAGAGGCCGGAACAACATCAGATGAACCTTTGGGAGTACATCTAAAGGCGCGCGCTCCTGACACAACCTCTTCCCTCGTCGTAAAACTGCACAGGAAGGCACCCGACCCCCTGGTCGTTCGTCTTCATAGGCCAAGCCGATCACCAAAGGAAGATCCGACGTCATCTACCATGTCCGAACCTCTGGTCGTTCGCCTTCATAGGCCAAGCCGATCACCAAAGAAAAATTCGGCACCATCAACTACACCCGAACCGCTGGTCGTTCGCCTTCATAGGCTGAGTCGACCGCCGAAGGATGCTCCGTTATCTCTTACCGCGTCTGCTGGTAGTAAAGCTGTGCAGAAAACCTCCAAAGTCGTTGCTCGCACTTGGGGTAGATCACGGGAAGGACGAGCTAGAGGAGTACGTAGCTGCTCACGCAGATGTCCCTTCTCTCGATGATGTAATTCCTGGAGAAAAGATACCTTTATGAATAAAGAGCTATCTTTGAACTACTCTGAAGTTGCACACATAAGCACACTTTACTCAATGGAGTACGGTCTGGGTCTGCACCTGCAGACACAGGTGACTACCACCAATACCGTAAACCGGGTTCTTCCCAGCCAAAACTCACTTCCTAGTCCCAGCCAGGAAGAGGGGAGACCGAATCATCTTCGGCAAAGTAGAAGGCCCTCGATCCTTCGTCCCCGAAGAACTTGATCTAGAGCCCGATACCGGCAAAATGTCACTCCACCGGTATAGCTCTCAAGCCAAGCACCTTATCCAGAAGATGGGATACGATCTGAAGGCCACTAAGGACTTAAACTACGACAAAGGCCGAAGGCTGCCTCTGCGTCTACCTGCTCCTGCAGGCAAATCCAATGACTACTACCATTAGACCAAGCATGGCTTAGGGTATGTTATGCCTCCCACAACCCCCGAGGGTTCAGATGAAGGAGACGAGGTGCACTCTCACTCTTCGCAATCTTCTGCTTGGGACTCCGACATCAATATCGGGGAGATGTTCAAGCAAACATTATCTGCCAACATGATGTCGGCTTACCCTGAGGAAGACGACGAGAATTTACCAGAACTCTTTGAAGTAGAACCGTGGGCCCAATGCGTAGACGCACAATGGGAGATGCGGTTCGAACAACGAGAACCTCCTACCGAGGACGAAGTCGTACAAGTCAATCTGGGCGACGAATCCTCTCCCAAACCTATCTTCATCAGCAAAAGTCTGACCGATGAGGATCGAAAATTTCTGCTACAGCTCGTCAGGGAATACATTAATATCTTTGCCTGGAGCTACGAAGACATGCCAGGGCTGGACCCCCAAATCGTGGTCCACAAGCTCAACATCTTGCCGAACGCTAAGCCTGTCAAGCAGCAACAACGACGGTTCCGGCCAAACATAATGAACCCCATCGAAGCCGAAGTCAACAAACTGATAGCTAGTGGCTTCGTCCGTGAAGAACAACACCCAGACTGGATAGCAAACATCGTGTCCGTCGTCAAAAAGAACGAAAAGATCCGGATCTGCATTGACTTCCGTGATCTAAACATGGCTTGCCCCAAAGACGAATTTTCTCTTCCGATTACAGACATAATGATCGACAACACTTGCGGCTTCGAGCGCATGTCCTTCATGGACAGATTCTCAGGCTACAATTAGATCAAGATGTCCCCTGACGATCAGAAGCATACATCGTTTCAAACTCCGATAGGAGTGTACTGCTACACAGTCATGCCTTTCGGTCTTAAGAACGCAGATGCTACATACCAGCGAGCTATGAGCACCATATTTCGTGGGCATCTACGCATGACGGTCGAGTGTTATGTCGATGACATCGCTGTCAAAAGTCACTCCAAAGGTGATCACCTCAGGGACTTGAAGACTGTGTTCGACCTCATGCGTACGCACCAGCTCAAGATGAATCCTACCAAATTCTTCTGGGAGTCTCCAGCGACAAATTCCTTGGCTTTATCATCACTTCTCAGGGTATTCACACCCTGACAAAACTAAAGCAATCATTGAGATGAACCCACCTAGGAACCTCCGGGAGCTCCGCGGCCTCCAAGGGAGGATGTCATACATCAGGAGGTTCATATCAAACCTCTCTGGACGTTGTCGGCCATTCACCCAGCTCATGAAGAAAGGTCTCCTTTGTCTGGAATGAAGAATGCCAACGCGTGTTCGACGACATCAAGGGATACCTATCAAACCCTCCGGTGCTGGTAGCCCCGGTCTTGGGGAAGCCTTTTTTGCTTTATGTACGTGCGATTGATCACTCCCTCGGTGCTCTATTAGCTCAGAATCCTCGGTGCTCTATTAGCCCAGAATAGTGATGCAGGCCACGAGCATGCCATATATTGCCGGATGATGGTTGGCGCGGAGCATAGGTACACCCCCGTCGAGAAGGAATGCCTTGCTCTAGTATTTGTTGTCCAGAAGACTCAACATTACGTGACTGGACAGACCATCTGTGTGATCTCCCGAGTCAATCCTCTCAGAGTTCTCATGACCAAACCGGGGGCGCTCAGTTCCCGCCTAGCTACCTGGGCGATACTACTGTCTCCATAAGACATGGTGTTTGTCCCACATAAAGCCGTCAAGGGTCAAGCACTAACCGACTTTCTGGCAGCACATCCGACGCCAGAAACCTCAAAACTCTTCGACGAGATTCAAGACGAAGTGGCGGACTCAAATGTAACTTCATGCGAGGCTATTTGGCGAATGTTCTTCGACGGTGCTTCAAGAACCGGGCCCAAGGGCGATATCTTTGCGGGGGCCACATTGTGCTCCAACAGTGTGGCAGAGTACAACGCCTTGGTCATTGGGCTCCAACTCGCCAAACAAGTAGGAGTGGAGTATCTGGAGGCCTACGACGACTCCAAATTAATAGTCAGTCAAGTTTGGGGTGAGTACGAAGTCCGGCACGAAGACCTGATTCCTTACCACCAAGCTTTGCTTGACGTCATCTCAACCTTCAAGGGATTCTTCATTGAGTACGTCCCTCGGCCGCAGAACGTCGAGGCTGACTCCCTGGCCGGCCTCGCTACCTCCTTGGCAGTTTAAGACAACACCCATCAGCTAATTACAATGATCGGTCGAGTGCTGGTCTGCCCAAAGAATAACCTCTGCCTGTATCTGAGCTACGCGACGGAAGTACACACTGACGTCCAGGACTGGAGGCTTCCATTTATTGACTACGCGGTCTATGGAATTCTTCCCGAGAACCCAAAGGAAGCCACATCAATCATAAGACGTTCCCTCCGGTTCTATTACGATACATCTACCAAAATGTTGTATCGTCGGTCCTACGACGACCTTGTGTTACAATGCCTATCGAATACAGAAGCGAAGCAGGCCCTCTGCGAAGCTCACGACGGCGTCTGCGGCACACACCAACCTGGCCCAAAGCTACATGACCATATATCCATACTCCCGGATAGACCACACACAAGTCACTCCTCAGCGAGTTTCTCGGACATCGGTTCACGTCTATATTATCTCTGAACTATCGTCCTAACATTTCTCCCCGGCTGAATTTGCCATGTCCATATTACCTCTGAGCAAACCTCCCGGGTCTTGGCTATCGATCATCACGTCCATATTACCTCTGATATCGATTGTCATCCCCACTTATCATCCGTACTCACCAAAGTACACTAGCGGTGTTAAGTTTACAAAAATTGCCACGCCCATATTACCTCGGGCATGGCTTGTTCCAAAATATATTACTTGCACTAACGTGCGCAAAAAGTAATGGGTTTACAAAAACTGTCACGTCCATATCACCTCTGGCAGGGCTTGTCTCAAACCTATTACTTGCACTAACATGTGCAAAAAGTAATGGGTCCACAAAACATATCACGTCCATATTATCTCTGATAGGGATTGTTTTCGAATTTATTATTTGCACTCAACGTGCACAACAAATAATAAGTCCACCAAGAGTCCCCCAGTAGGATTTTCTCAATGGAAGCAAACAATCACGTCCACATTACCTCTGGTGCGCTTCCTTCTCCTTCCACAAAAACACCAGGAGCGTACCTAACCTCTCGGTATGGCTATTGATCAGCTCACGTCAACGTCAACTCTGAGCTATCATCCTCCCCCGAGAGTGTGCCATGTCCTAGTGACCTCTGAGCAAACCTCTCCCTACTACTATCACCAGTCGTCATCTCAACCTACCACCTCCTCTTAAATTTAAGTGCGCCAACGATGTTAAGTCCACTAAACTTGCCACATCCATATCACCTCTGGCAAGACCTGTTTCGAACTTATTACTTGCACCATAGTGCGCAAAAAGTAATAAGTCCACCAAAGATCCCCCAGCGGAATATCCTTAAAAAGCTACGGTATTGCACTACGTTCATATTACCTCTAATACAATACCTAAAGCTAACACAAATGAATTGCAAAACAAATATGTTAACTTTTATTTTTCTCCGCAAAGAGATTAAAGCAAAACTACATTTTGGGGGATTGTCAAGATCCCAAGCCCGAAGGCAAAGTGAAGACACAAGAAGCAAAGGAGAACTACTGGTGCTATGAGTCAGAGCATAACTCTGCTATCCGCTCATGGAGACGAGCAATATGGCCATCCAGACACCTCCGGGCCCGACGCTCAACTTCTTGGGCCATAACCTCGGGATCCTCGTAGCAAGCGTAGGACTCGTGTCTGTCCTCTAGCTGTTGTACCAGAACCTCAACGCCAGCCGTGTTCTGCGCTACTTGGCTCGCCTCAGTTCGGATAACCTCCTCCTCCTGCTGGACTCCCGAAGCCTATTCCCCATTGCATCAAGCTCGACCTGGAGCCGTCTAATTTGCTCTGTCAGGTCCTTTTGTCGGGGGAGGCACTTTTCTCTGAGATCGTCCAGCCGATCACGTCTCTCCTGCAAGATTCGGAGATCACGCTTCAACCACTCCATAGACGAAGCAAATAAGGCCTTCTCCGTCTCTACCTTCTTTAAGAACTCGTTATATTCATGGGAGATCAGCATCCCCATGTCCGCCTGCTGATACTGCCGCAACTCTGTTAGGCATTTCTCCACCTCTCTCAGTTTATGGCCCAAAAAGTCGGCCATCTGTTCAAAACCAGGGATACCCCTCAGAGAGTGGACCTGGCCCTCGACAAAGTGTCTTGTCCAGGCGAAAGATTTGTTGTGCTCCAACTCGCCCTCGATCCCCTGCTTCAAGAACATGTGGAAGTTCCGGATGGAAGGCCTGGCGGTCTCATCAATTTCTTCCAATGTAGCCAGAGTCAAAGGCGGCGGGATTGAAGAAGAGGCCGCAGGTGCAACAGGCTGCGCAACGATGTTCAAAACCTCGAAGGCGAAACAACAGCAGAGGAGCAACCAACGGCCCTGTCTGCGAGCCAATCTTTCATGGACGCACGAAGAGCCTGGATACCCGGTAGCTGAGCCGCGGATGCCGGAGTAGTACCAAGACTGGGAACAAAAGTAACGGGATGCCTCGCCGCATCGGCTCCCACCAGTATGCCATCCCTAGACTGCGTCGCGACGAACTTAGGAGGTGACCCAGCGACCTCAAGAAGGGGAATGACCTCATTGCGGCAGCTTACGACCCCAGTATCCGAAGAGGCTTCAACCGCAGAACCCCTAGTGGCGACGGTTGGAAGGTCAGCCGCCACACCAGAAGTACCTGTAACAACAGGAACCTCCTCCACCACAGGCTCAGTAGGGGGCACGACAGAATGTTCCTCGCCTCCAGAAGAGCGATGGAGAGGTTCGAATCTTTTCCTAACAAGCTCGCTGCCCCCTTCCTCTTCTACGTCTTCCTCAGAAGACACGTCCACTATCTGCAAGGGAGAGGTAGCACCTGCAGATCCAGAACAACCGGTGATTAGCTTTACCCACAAAATGGAGAGTTGAAGCCAGAGAATCTGATCTCCCATAAAGTGGCAAAATGACATACCAGAGACAGGCGACATAGGTTGCGGCTCGCCCAGTGTCGTCATAGCCTTCCCTACGGCATCAAGGTCATCCACAAAGATCATGGAGAGTTGAAGCCAGAGAATCTGATCTCCCATAAAGTGGCAAAATGACATACCAGAGACAGGCGACATAGGTTGCGGCTCGCCCAGTGTCGTCATAGCCTTCCTTACGGCATCTAGGTCATCCACAAAGATGTTCTCCAGAGGGATGTAAGGTTCCCCCAGAGCCGCGTCTAGCCCGTGGGCTCCTGAAATCTCGGGTACATGTTCCAAGATGCCTACGTAGGACTCCGGAGTAGTCTCCTCTTCGGGTTCGGCATAAGAAACTGCCAAAGCAGCCGCCCGCTGAGGACGGTCATTTCTTCCTTGCGTTTGCAAACGATCAAACAAACAAGAGGAAAGATATTTATCGAGAGGATCAGGAAGAATCAAACTAAGAGGATTTACGGATACCGCCATAGCATCTAAGTCGGGCCCTGCTTAAGGAACCATTAGTGCAAGGGGTCCTACCTCTCCGCATGCAGTCCCCTTCACAAGGGGCTTAATCTTTGCCCCGGGTCCCGTCTCTGGGACCACATCAGTCCTCGCCTTCTTGGAATAGCGAGCATGATGTGTCTCGACCTTCGACTTCCGCTTAACAGGCAGAGGATCGTCAGAAGAAGACGTCTCCCCTTCACCGATTGACGTATCCAACTCCACAAGCAGGGGCCTAGCGACCCCCTTGCCCTTCTTGGGCGTTCTGCGGCCCTTTGCCTCGGGAGGCATCAGCATGGTACCCTCGATGTAACTCCTCTCCGGGTCAAAGTTAAGCGGCAGGGCGTTGGCCGTACAATAATACTTAGCCGCCGTATACACTATTCTCGGCACGACCCCGGCTGTTGGCAATTGGAACTGAACTTTGATGTCGGTTGCATTATAGTAACTCCAGGCCCTTGCTCCATCAAGCAAGCTGCCATTGTATCCGAGCTTGGGTGGCCCAATAAGAGCCGAGTATAGCCAAATTGACGGACGAACCGGCTAGCCAAAACAACAGCCTTATTCTGGTACACCAGGTGGGAGGGACGGATGGCTTAGAGCCAGCGAAAGAGCCTGCCAGACAGACTTCGAGGCCCATCGTTATAGTGAACGATGTTTCATTCGTCGTCGGTGAACTCTGGCTCGGACGTAAAGGTCCAGCCATTCATGAAGGAGAGCTCCCTCCTACCAGCAGGGACTGTTGCATCTCCATTTCATCAGCCGATACTTGCGGATCACGGCGTCAGCAGCCACCATGTCGTCAGTCCCGGGACTCATCAAAGACCCGTGATGTAAGAGAAGTCACCCCATCAAGTAATGGTAGGGAAGCTCAATTTGGTTGAAGTGGCCTTTACTAGGGTGATCTTCGAACTTCACAGTGAAGGTATGGAGGCCGCGATGGATGTAGCACATCATGGCAGGTAGGAGGGCCAGCTTCTAGCCAAAGGCCACAAGTAGATGATCATCTAAGAGTTAATGAAACCCTTGTCTAAGAGATCATCTACGTGGACCTGCATGGGCCACCACAAAAATTATGTCACGTCCCAGTTCCAAATATAAGGAATTGAGCCACGTGGCATTGGCCAACGGGTACACTCCGATGGGCATCCCAATCTAATGGACCCGTTGGAGTGCACATAAGCTGTAAAGTACAATGATATAACCCATCATTTAAACATAAGCAATGTAACTAATCTCATCCACAGACATAAAAATATGAAACAAAGAGAACAAGTCTACTAATGTGTAGGAAGAAAAATAAGTGAAAATGTATCATAATACAAAACGGATAGAGTCACACGGGAACAAACCCGCTAATACAAGTACTGAATGAAAGGAAGCAATAAGATAACTAGGGTCGATATCTGCTAACTAGATAATGATACCTGATCCAAGGTGAAGTCACTACCGGTGATCAAGCGAAGTCCTCGGGAAGGATCTCGTCCTCTGCTACAAGTCCTGCTCCTGGATATACACCCGGTCCGTACTCCTCCGGGTAGTCCTCCTCGCTTATGCCTGGAAGAAAACCAGGTCCTCAGAGGGACGTAACAAGGTACAAAAACAGCATGCCATAGTAAAACAGAAAGGAAACATGTGATACGCCGGTGTAATATAGAATAACCACCTAAGTGAGACAACCTGAAGACAATGTTCGACACGTGGGCTTTCCAAATATAAATCCGTAGCTCCGAGGCACAGAGACACACGGTGCGTACCCGTAGCTCCGAGCACAGAGACACGGTAAGTACTACGACTCTGGATACATGATCTCTACGTAAATAAGGATATATATATATATTGTATGCGAAGTAGCCAAAGCGTCTAGTAACTGTCTTCCCCTCCCAATGCGGTCAACGAGACGCATCCGCAGCTTGCTGAGACTGAATCTCTATCTAAGCAGTCTCGTCATACTGAAGTAACTAGCACCAATCACGATCCTATAGTCATCACAGGTCATGCTGACACTATCAGGATACAAGTCTGGCACGATGACAGTGTCTGAAGGTGTCATAGGGTTCCGATGTAACCAAGTAGGTACATAAAGATATCGAGAAACATCTAACAATCGATACTAGACGTTACCGACGAACGTCTGCACCCGGATATGATCCGGACGCTAAGTAACGATTTCGATCCAAAGCGCACACAATGTATAGACGAATAAATAAGTAAAACTGGAACTGAGTTACAGTATGGCAATGTACACTTGCCTGGATCCGCAGGCTGAAGATTGGATTCTAGTCAAACGTCTAAGTCCGAAGAGTCCAAAGAACCTAGAGAATGAAGTTAAATAAATAAATTAATTATTGCGTTAAAAATTTACTATAATAGCTATACATAAACATACTCTATTAAGGTTAATTAACCCTTATCACAACTACTTATTAGTTCTAATTCTAAACCTCAGTAAAAGAATTTGCTCCTTTATTAACTTAATACTTACCAACCTCTATTGTCCACTTTAATATGCCACTCGTTCTCGTACACTTCCCCTTTATCCTATGATGCTGTTAGCCTTTTATTCCCAACTCAGTGCCTCTGTGTAGTGCATATATTCACAAACCTTTTTTTTCCTTATACACACGTTTCCATGTATATAAACATTATTTTCCTCAACAATGATTATAACACCCTGGACATTCCATGTATATAAACTATGATTTCCTCAACAAACTACACAGACATTGCTTGCCCCTTGTTCTCATGTACTCTTTACATAGTAAGAAAAATAACACACCCACACACAGTGTATCACCCTGCTGAAAAGTAAGTACATGTCTAAGTGTACAGTAAGCTCTCATGGACGCACGCACATGCACGTAGTTACTACCAAGATCACATATAAAAGAACTACAGTAACTAAGAAAAAACTTCAATGGTGACTAGCTAATGCAAAGTAGAGAAGGTTTACCAAGGGAAAGGGAGAACTGCTGCTCGCTGAACCCCACGTCAACGACGAGAGAAACTCGCCAACCACCCTCTCTCGCCGCTAGAACGTCTCGCATTGCCCAACTCCGGACTGCAGTGGTGGTGATGTTGTGCTGGTGGTGGTGTTGGTGTCGGCTGTGGTGGTGGTGTTGACGGTGGTGGCAGTGGTGGTGGTGATGTGGTAGTGGTGGTGTTGGTGTCGGCTGTAGTGGTGGTGTTGACGGTGGTGGTGATGTTGTGCTGGCGGTGGTGTGTAGTTGCTGCTGTTGCAGCTGGTGGTGTGGGGGAATGGTGATGGCGGTGGTAGCGGTGTGTAGTTGCTGGTGGTGGTGGTGTTGATAGAATGGTGATGGCGGTGGTGGTGGTGTGTAGTTGCTTCTGGTTTAGGGTTTCAAGGAGAGAGGAGAGGAAGAAGAAGAAGAAGAAGAAGAAGAAGAATGAAAACTTCGGCTGTGGAGAGGAGAGGGAGGGGAGTGAGAAGAGAGTAATGATGGGAGCTCTCCTTGGGGTTAGGGCCGGCTACCTATGGATGGGTGTCCTTAAATAGGGGGAATGTGTGGTTGTGATTGATGGGAGGAATCAATTAATGGCTAGGATTAAGTGTGAGTAGATAATGACAAATAGTGTCATGCAAAAAAGAGAGTGGGTGAGGTGACCGGTCACATGACCCAAGGGGGTTTCTCCATTTGATTTGCACCAATAGGAGGTTGACACTTTGTATTACTTTTGCTTTTGGGTCCTTAAGAGTTTGGGGTTTACAAATGAAGGAAAAAAAATGAGGATTTGATGTGGAAAAAATAGTACACAATCTGCATTTTCAAGCCACATTAGTACACAATCTGCATTTTCAAGCCACATTATCATATCCATAGAACTATATATCATCTAAAATATATCAAGAACTATGAAAGCGAGACCGAAAGTATATGAATGAAAGTTAAGCACTCTATATTCTCAGAAGGAAGAATAGAATCACAAACCTCGATCTTAATCACGAGCTCCGCAGACTAGGGTGAGAGTCGTCTAAGATGTTAAACATAGCTAGTCATAATTGTAGCAAGTACTGTACATATACTAAAAGTACATATACTAAACAAGAACTAGCACATGTAACAATATATGTTTGTAGCAACATGAATAACGTGAATAATGAGATCGTATATAAAAGTCTGAGAGTAAGAGAAACAAATAGGAAAAAGGTGATACTAGATGACAGTCGTGAACATTAGGATTAGTATGAACGGTAAATGTCGTACATATGTGTTACTGGCCGACAACTTGGAAATAGTAAACAACATATGCCATTAAACATAGAGAACTAAGTGTTCGTACCAGCATTCAAATGTGCATTCATGTACAAGTAATGGTAAAAGTACGATCTCATGGGCCTCATTATGAATGTAGTCCATGTGACTACCAATTGTTTCTCCCGTACGCACTTACACTTACTACGTGATCATGAAAACACAAGTAAAATGATGATTGTTACGAGAATATGTAGAGGGATGAACACTATAATTCTCACTAACATGTGAAACATGTATCAAGGAAACAACAATAATGATAAGAAAACATGGTACAAGGAGCTAATCATGAATCACATAGCACTGTATATGAAAACTGAAACTAGACTCGTTTAAGTAATGTACTTGGTTGTTCCTTCCGATGGATTATGAACATGAACTTGAGGCGTAAGCAGCCTCGATCTACTAGCTCTATACAACCACAACTTCGTCGCAAAGGTTTTTCCTTGCAAAAAGTACGCACAAAAGATCGGTTAACTTATTAGCGAAGTAGCAAAGTAACTTAGATTATTTGTTGGCAAAAAATGTACCTACTACGCCTTGATCTACTAGCTCTATACAACCACAACTTCGTCCCAAAGATTTTTCCTTGCAAAAAGTACGCACAGAAGATCGGTTAACTTATTAGTGAAGTAGCAAACTAACTTAGATTATTTATAGGAAAAAAATGTACCTACGAAGGTTCAATAGATCCAAGCTAACAAGTTATATTTGTTTATCATATAGTCATCCTAAAACAATAATTCTCACTAACGTGTGAAACATGTATCAAGGATAATGATACAAAAACATGGTAAAAGGAGCAAATCATAAATCACATAACATTGTATATGAAAACTGAAACTAAATTTGTGTAAGTACTGTACTTGGTTGTTCTTCCCGATGGATTATGAACACGAACTTGAGTTGTAAGCTGCCTCGATCTACTAGCTCTATACAACCACAACTTCGTCCCAAAGATTTTCCCTTGCAAAAAATACACACACAAGATCAGTTAACTTATTAGGGAAGCAGCAATAACTTAAGATTATTTATAGGCAAAACAATGTACCTACTAACGTTCAATAGATCCAAACTAACAAGTTATATTTGTTTATCATATAGGCATCCTAAAACAATGCTTAAATTCTGAAGTTACGAGTTTTTATGGTTCGTAGGCCCGTGGCACGCAAACAGAGCCAAAAAATTGACTTAAAAAATCAATTGTTCCAAAACCTAGATTTGAGAACATATGCGGCTGTATTTCTGCATCACAGATGTGCTGGAAATGACCGTCCATCGGTAGGGTCTACTAGTTAAAAGTTATTCGTGTTTCAAGTTAAAAATCTAAAATTTAGGTTGTCGGCTAGAAATCTGTCTATTTCAGATTTTAATAAATATTAAATAATCGAATTAATTAATCAAAATTTTACATCATATAAAGCGGCATACTAGGGTTCGATTTTTTTTTAAGGATTGTGATTTCGTCTATGGAAACTCCAAATATCACAAAAACATCGCAGATGATCTGAAAGTGGACATGTCACTAAGTCTGATGCCCTAGACTTAACAAAAGAATTTTTCTTATTAAAATAGGATTTTCGAAAGCTTACTCGAAGACAAGAGTTTTGTTTTGGAAAAATGACACTATCGTCGGGAGAGAAAGTTACGATCCTTGGAAGTTGGGTGGTTAGTGAAATATACTGTTGACTTAGGGCTATTGTTGACTGCTCTGGGGACTATTTTAGACGGGAAAAAGAGGGGTGGTTGGTTGTTAGAAAAAGAAAAGGAGAGGTTATATGAGGTTTAATTTCAGAATTATATGGTTATACATAGGATATATAGAAATTGGTTATTAAAAATTGGATTATGATTATGATTATGATTATGATTGTTGTTTGAATTTGAGTAAGTAGGTAGCGTATGATAGATTTGGATAGGTATATATTGAAGGGAAATGATTAGATTTAAATAGATTTGGTTTGGTTTGAATTGGATCAAATTAGATTTAATTCTATGAGTTTCCATATTGGTCGGGCTCTAAATAAGGAAAGGTTTGTCTTGGATAATGATACTTGAAATTTATATGTTTAATTAATTAATAAATTGATAATTAGGGTTGACCGGGATCAAGGAAAAATAGGAAGTTACTTTATGTAATTAGGAATTAATTTTAAACTACTTATTTAATTCAAAAATAGGAACTTAGTTTCTGATCTCAATAAACTCCCAAAATATGGATTAGGGTTAGGGTTCTCCGAACTCGATCTCTCATCTCATAGTGAAATAGAGGAGATCCCTCTTTGAGTGAGAAAGATTTGCAACAATGAAGATTTAGGGTTAGGTTTTTTTTTTTTTTTCCCTTCTATTGTGAGTCTTCTCTTCAGGTTAGGTGAGAGAACCCGAGGCTGCTGGGGGAAAGAGAGAATCAAAGGATTTAGGGTTAAGAGTTTCTCTTCTCTTCAGTCTTCAGATTAGGGTTATAGAAAGAGAGGATGAAACTCGAGAGAACCGGAGGAGGTTGCTGGGAGAAAGAGAGGAGAGAGAAATGGAGGATTTAGAGTTTGTAAGCCCTTTATAATAGGTTATTTTACTATGGGTATTTTGATAATTTTACTGAGCTTATTAGGTTTTGGACTGAAACACGTAATTGAACCCGAAACTAATAACTGATTTACTGGTTATAAAAAATTGCGAATACTTTCCCAACCGAACCGAATTGCCTATTCTGTGCCGGTCGGTTCTCGGTCCTAAACCATGTCCTAAACCGTTTAGTGCTCACCCCTACCATTAGCCCATACATATATATGAAAAAATGTTTCCGACGGGATCCTTCTAGGAAATTTTCTAAGGGGAGTCCATGTGCCATAATCCAATCTAGATACCATTGTCCGCGTGCGTTGCACCAAATCCTTAACTAAAACTGGTTTGGTTGTGATTTATATGTGGGCCTGTTGAGCAATGTGAAACCTGAAATTGGTGCCCATCCACTGTTCGATGTCTATTCCTCTCAAGTGAAAAGGAGTTTCAGTAGTAGGCCTTGGCATGGCTCTTGCTTTTACACTGCCTATGAAACTTTGCCGTTAGGTCTTATTTCTCTTTTTAATTTAATTATAGAGAAAGCTACATGAGTTTAGCTTTTAAAATTGGCGATTTTACTTGGGATACGATTTCCCCCCTCTATCTTCCTGAAAACTTTCTTTTATTGCAGAATGTTGGTTTTGATTCAAATTCATGGATGGAATTATCAAGGATATTCAGGAATAATTGATTCTGTTTTTTAAAATGCGTGAATAGCTTAAAGTGATGAATTCTCAACTCGGCCATATATATACAACTGAGAATGGCTGACATTATTTGTTGTTCATAATCCAATTTATAGCTTAATACTGAGGAATGTCCACAATATTTGACTTTGAATATTTTTTGTCTCCAGCCATCTTAAAAATTCGGAGCATCTTAAAAATTTGGAGCTGTGGGTTAGAAGTTTTACTAGAAGACATTATTAGTTGAAGCCTATTCGTTCTCTCTCCAGATTCATGATAATCATTTTTGCTAGTTTTTATGTTTATTTACTACCTATTCAGGTCTCAAAATATTTTGTTTGTTTGTAATGTTTATCTTTTTATTATGCTGGAACTTAATGGTTTTAGCCTATAGTTGGTATGGAAGTGGAACCTTTAATATTAAGGTGCTAACCAAAGGGGGATATCTAGTTTAAATTGATGGTCCCAAAATTTCTTGAACGTATGGTCTTTTTATAGTACTGGCCATCAAAGTTTTGATTTCTTTTTCTCATAGCTTGCTCCAAAAATAGTTTCTAGCACTACCATTTCTCAAATTGAGGCATGGACAAATCCAAAGGAAAATCAGTTGTGTGTTTGTTCTTTTGATTTGTTCATTATGTAGAGACTGCCTCAAGATAATTGACACCAGACAAGGCAGAAGCATGGAGTTATTATTATATTTGTTTATGTATTGATAGCAAATTTATTAGCACCAGATACGGATAATTTCATAGCATGTCTGAAGTTATTATTACTATATTATTGTTAATCTGTGGGTATGTTATCCAACAGAAAAAAGGATGAACCAGCAAGGACTCAGCTTTCACGACGGTTCCTAAGATGATGGGCAGCATCATTGCAAGACCTTTAACCATGTCTAGGATCAAGCCTGAGATGATTGACCACTGCCTTGCCGAGCTCTCCACCTCGTACAAGCCCATCAAGCATGGGAAGTCTGGAAGAATTGGTGCCACCCACTCAAGTGAAAAGCAACTTCCTTTGGTAGCAGTTGTTGCCCGAGGCTTGTTACTGTTCCACTGGGAATTACATTTTGCTTTTAAGTTTTATTTCTCAGTTGGTTTGATTAGAGAAAGCTACATGATTTTGATTTTGATTTTCCTTTTCGGATTTTTTCTAATAAAGGAACAAACTTTGACATAATTGCGGCTAAGGGGAGAACTTTTAAAAATTTACACATGGGAGGACAACTCGTCAACTCAGTTGGCGAGTAGGGAGAGAGGGGGAAGACCGCCAACTAAGTTGGCGGGTTGGGGGAGGGAACCGCCAACTAAGTTGGCGGGTGGGATTTAATTTGGTTTGTTTAGGTTTGATTTATTTTTTAAGTTGGATTTAATCTATTAGTTAATTTATCATTATTTAATAATTGGTTATCTATATTAATTTGTTATTATCTATATTAATTTGTTATCATCAATATTATATTTTTTGTTAATAAGGTATTATTTTTTTGTTATTTTATTAAGAAGTTGATACCATAACTATAACATAAATGAGCCGTCCAAGTCGTATGTATATCATCATCCATTTTATTAAAAATAAATTACGGTAAAAAAATTAATTTCTCTCTCTTTTTCCGCACAAATATATATATATATTTGAAATTAAATTTAAAATTATTTCAAAACTAAATTTAAAAATTAATTCAAAGAAAAAATATCACAAAATTTTAAATTGTTTAACAAGATATCATAACTATATTATACAATCAAATAATTCTTAATTATGATATAAAATATAATTACGGTATCTAAATATATTGTAACAAGATATTATCTAAATAAATTCAATATTAATATTATTATTATTATTATTATTATTATTATTATTATTATTATTATACGTAGATAACATAATAGATAATAAGAAATTATTTATTAGTAATATCATAAAAAATATAATATAGATAATAATAAATCAAAAATATTTATTTTAAAATTTAATCTCTATCTCTACTATTATAATGAGTCTTCAAAACGGCTAAAAAGTGAGCCGTCTAAGTAAATATTCCACAATTTATTTAAACAATTAATCTCTATCTCTAATAATTTGTTATTATCTATTCAAAAAAAATAAAATAAAAATAAAAAATATATATATATATATATATATATATATATATATATATATATATATATATATTATTATGTTATCTACATATAATTTAATATAATAATAAATAATAATAATGATGAATTTATTTAGATAATATCTTGTAGTTAGTTTAAATATAATTTTTTAATAAATAAATTATTTAAATAATATTTTGTTACAATATATTTTTAGAATTTTGGATATGTATTTAGTTAGATAATATCATATACTTAGTTTAAATATAATTCAAATATTTAATACCTTAATTAATTTTAATTAAATTAGGTGTAACAAAATAATCAATAAATAAATTATTTAGATAATATATTTAAAAAAAAAGGGGATTTAAGCCTCATTATAAGAAACTAGTAAATTCACGTTCGTTGTACGTAATATAAATATTTTTATGATATTGTTGAAAAATTGATTCAAATATTTAAATATATTTAAATTAAGATTTGTTAAACAATTTAAATATTTGTGATATTTTTTCTTTGAATTAATTTTTAAATTTAGTTTTCAAACAATTTTAAATTTAATTTCAAATATATATATTTGTGCGGAAAAGGGGAGAGAAATTAGTTTTTTTACCATAATTTATTTTTAATAAAATAGATGATGATATACATACGACTTGGACGACTCATTTATGTTATAGTTATGGTATTAACTTCTTAATAAAATAACAAAAAAAATAATTTATTAACAAAAAATATAATATTGATGATAAATTTTAATATAGATAATAACAAATTAATATAGATAATAACAAATTAATATAGATAACCAATTATTAAATAATGACAAATTAACTAATAGATTAAATCCAACTTAAAAAAATAAATCAAACCTAAACAAACCAAATTAAATCCCACCCGCCAACTAAGTTGGCGGTTCCCTCCCCCAACCCGCCAACTTAGTTGGCGGTCTTACCCCTCTCTCCCTACTCGCCAACTGAGTTGACGAGTTGTCCTCCCATGTGTAAATTTTTAAAAGTTCTCCCCTTAGCCGCAATTATGTCAAAGTTTGTTCCTTTATCAGAAAAAATCCGTCCTTTTTGATGCTGTACACATTGGTTTATACTCTATTTTTTCTTTGATTGCGAAATGTTAGTTTGAATTCAGTTTACATGTATCTATAATTAAGCACGGGGAAAGAGTTCGTTCCGACTCAAGTCGTATGTTGACTCATCCTCTCCTGAAGTGGTTTATGGAAAGAATGAACAGAATAAACTTCCTTCCCTGGTTTGGAAAATAGCACGTTGGCAACTCAATTCTAAGTCACCAATTTTTTTTCCAGGCCAAACTTCCAACTGACTGATTTAGCATACACAATTATTTTAAATAGGAAAAAAAAAAAACTTTAAACATGCATTTTAATCGTGTGACATAATTTGTTCCTTTCCTTCCTCGAAGTAGCTTGTTAGTGTTACTTCTCTCTCCATGACTCCATGACAGCAGTCACACCATCTACTGCATTATTTGGGTTTGGTACTGCTTGCTGTAGCTATTTTTGTCCATTGTTATTATTTTATGGATAACACCCAAAGCAGTTTGTAACAAATTTTCATTTTTGGCCCGACCTGTATTAAGGCCCCGAAATCCACCCCATTATAATTTTTGAACAAGTGTAGTGAACAGCCACCTAATTCTAAAATTCCTAAAACCAAGCCCCTACCACTTCGATACGGAGTCACAGATCATTGTATCTTTATCATACTCTAAAATAAAATAATTGTTGTATTTTATTCGATCATATTCTATAGGTATAATTTGCCGATTCGACTGTATAATGTATTGTGATCGTATATGAGATTTTTTTTTTTTAAACTTACTGGTTAACCCAAAATCCAGAGCGTCCGGGTTATGAACTTATGATCTATGTTTTGTATGACTACAGTCAAATCAGGTTTTTTTTTAGCCGGATATGTTTCAGAGCAATTTTTTTTCGGCCGACACCGAACCTGACCGACTCATCGGACCATTATCAAGTAAAACTTTGATACATATAACTGTATGCAGCCACTGTTTGACAAGTGGATTCCATCTAAAAAAAATTAAATATATATATATATATATATATATATATATATATATATATATATATATATATATATATATATATACACACGAAGAGAGACGGAAGTTCAGTTGTCATACAGTGCTCATACAGTGGCTGTATCATACAGCATCTGTATCAAAGTTTTACCCGTAATATATCTAAGAAAATGAGTCCATTATCATCTCAAACTTTAAGAGAGGTGCAAAGTATATTATTGGTATATAATCGGACATATTTAAGTGCTACAAAAAAAAAAGGTAGTCCAAATAAATATGGTATGAGATATTTAAATGACAAGTAGGTGCAGAATGGAGTTTGAAGAAGAAAAAAAAATCAGTCTCACATAAACTTTGGTTCCATCTAGCAATATACTGAAATTTTATTGAAAGACAACAATCTCTCTGGTCCCAAGTTGACTCATGAATCATTAATTTATTACAAAAATGTAATTAGGAAAAACGTGCTACTTCTAAATGAGTAGTCCACTCGTTCTCCTCTACAACTCTTAAAAATGAACAAGTCACCCATAAAAACTAAACAAAAATATAACAATTTGGCTCCTTCCTGGAAATAGCTTAACAACTATTTTTGAGATAATGTTCAAAACTTTTATGTACACTGTATTGTATGTCTTTGGACTCACTGTTTTTCAATTTTCATCATTTATAAATGAAAGAAATAATACGCTTTCGTCTATTGACCTTCTGTTATCCAGTCGGAATTTTATACCTCTTCTCAGTAACCACAAGAGTCACTCGAGTTTGGTAGCTTAACAACTTGTAATAGGAATATTCAAATGCATTTTAATGACGTGACATAAATAGTTTCCTTCCACTAAATACCTCGTCATTTTCTTCACTCTATCTCCATGATCCCACGAGTCTCTCCACAACCAACATATATATTACGTCACAAGCTTAGTTAATAAAGAATGACATCATTTTTTTTCTTTATATACTTTGAAAAGTTTTGTGGAATTGCAACAGTGATTACTTGGAACTGCTACAATTTAATCATATATTAAATTCAGAATCACCAAATTGTCACATTTTAACTAATTTCCATGTGCAAACTCAAGCATATTCAATGTATTCCGCTTAGTTGGCCAGTGCGAGGGATACTAAATAAGATTAGTAAATTCACTTATGTTACATATAAAATAATTTTTTTTATGATATTGTTAAAAATAGTTCAAATATTTAATTAAGATTTCTTAATTTTTTTAAAATATTTTTGATATTTTTTTTCTGTAAATTAATTTCTAAATTTAGTTTTTAAATATATATTTATGTGGAAGAGAAGAAAAAAAGTTAGTTTTTTTACAGTAATTTTTTTTTTTAATAAATGATGGAAGATTTACAAATGACTTAGACGAAGCCTCATTATAAGAGTAGAAATAAGATATCCACCAAGATAACTAGTACATTGTAGTACTAAGTTTCCACTATTAATGAAAGAAAAGAATGCATAATAATTTTGAGAAAAAAAATGAAAAAGAAGAAAAAAAAAAAAAAAAAAGATTGTGCAAATTCATTTAATTTCAAGGGACTAATTTCTTCCTTTTTTTTTATTTTTTTATTCCAAAGGTTTGTGCAGCAAGGCAAATTCATCACTTTGACAAACATAAATCAGGTGAAATCCCAACGGCAATGATGATGCCTGAAAAAAAAAGAAAAAAAACCCACACCGAATAATCTAACATAGAACACTAAAACATACTTAATAAATCCCAATTATATTCTCCCCTCGAACCTTGGTTTCGATGCTCACGACGGCGGTCAGCTCGCAGCCGGAGAATTCACAAGAGATCGCCCTGGCCTTCACGTCCATCGCCTTCAAGCACCGTAGAGCACCGATCATCGAATCCACCGAAGACGTCGGATTAGCCTCCCTCATCTTGATCTTTGTCGTTTCGCTGTCCTCAACCTCCTCCGACTCTCCTGCTCTTCTCCTCTTGATCGATTCTTCGTTGCGCATTCGCAACTCCTCCTTCCTCCCCTCGAGCTCTTGGATGTAAGCTGCCGCGGTTTGGACTATAAAATTTTTATCACCCTGTACACAAGGACGGAGACATAATTTTAGTTTATTCCAGACTGGACTTAGCCTAAATTTAAAAATAAATAAATAAATAAATAAATAAATAAATGTTGTGTCAGTATCGTCATGTTAATATCTTATCGTGTCCATACCGTACCGTGTCTGACTAATGTAGGACCATGTCCAACATACTAGAAAAATGAAAATATAATAATTTTTTTTTTTAGTTTATTAGGTATACTCTTTTAGGAAACACTAAGAACCTTTGAGATATTGTGAGAGAGAGAGAGAGAGAGAGAGAGATGAGAGCTATAAATTAAAAAAAAAAGAGAGGAAGAAGAAGAGCTAGACTGCTAGAGTATGAGCTGTTGTGGACTTGTATGGACTGAAATTTGAGATAAAAATCTGAATGTAGACTGACATATATAGAAAAAGAAGAAGAAGATATTGCTAGATAACTACGCTTCTCCTCCCTATCCGCAATCATCTCTACTTTTTCTCAGCCCATAATAGCACCACTATTTGTACTCATAGTACTAGAAGTGTTGCTATTAATTATGACTATTTCTAAAGGCACATCAAAAGATACTTCAGGACAGCCTATTAGGACTGTCAAAATTTTGACAGTCCTATTTATTGGTAGGACTGTCAAAAATGTTGACAGTCCTACCTATTGGAAGGACTGATAGGACTAAAGATTTAGGACTGTCAACAAAATTTGACAGTCCTTCCAATATGCAGGACTATCAAATTTTTTGACAGTACTATCTATTGGAAGGACTGTCAAAATTTTTTGACAGTCCAAAAAATTGGACTGTCCTGAAGTAACTTTTGATGTACCTTTAGAAATGGATTTAATTATTTGTAAATGAAAATGTCCTACTACTACAAATGAGAGAGACATAATACATTAGAGTCCTTTTCCCCCCTTAAAGATGGCTGATGATAAGTGCACTACAAAATACACTCAGGCTGGTCTAATTTTTTTTTTTTCTAAATTTTTCGCTTAAATTTTTACTCGGGACTAGCCAAAAATTTATTTAGGACTGTCAAAATTTTGACAGTCCTTTCAATATGTTATCGGTCAAAATTTTGACAGTTCATTGAATTTCATATATTATTTAGGACTGTCAAAATTTTGACAATCGTCCTAAATATATTTTTAGACTAGTCATGAGTAAAATTTTAAGTAAATAATTTACAAAAAATAAAATTTGAGAACCATCTTTGCAGTGCCTTTATCAAGAACCTTAAAAGATTGAGAGAGTAAGTACCTTCTGCACATGGGGTAGAATGCTGTGCAAGTCCGCATAACACTGGCTCATCTTCTCCCTCCTTTGCCTCTCCCTCATCATGTGCCGGAACCCTCGGCCACCCTGCTGGGACCCGGCACCGGCCGCCTCCTCGCCCCTCGGGATCCTTCGCAGCAGCTCGATCACTCTCTTGTGGACATTAATCCGATCGTTGCCCGTCGTTGCCGTCGCCGCCGCTGCATTAGCCGTAGGCGCCGCCCTGGTGTAGCTGGCGAAGGCGCTCCGGCCTGAAGCCACCTCCGGCAGCGGCGGAGCGGGCCCGGTCGCGACGGCGGCGTCGAGACAGAAGTGCTCCTCCGGCGAGAAGGTCCGGAAGAGCATGGACTCCACATCTCGGAGAGGGCTAGAAGAGTAGAGAGCCATTTTTTTCCTTGAGCTCAGCTCAGTATTGGCAGTTGAGTTGGACTTCTTCTTTTATGCTCCCTATCCACTTGCTATTAAAGCGCGTGGTCAATGCTTGGGAATTTTGGTCAAATTACAGCACGTTTTTGTTGTGCCTGTTTGTTTTAGCCGAGTTGAATTTTCCCACGTGTCCCACGTGCTGCTGCTGCTGCCTCCTTCATTCTTAAATTAATATAAATTGCAGCAAGAAGCTCTGTGGAATATGGAATAGGTAGTAGGTGTGCTTAAGGAGCTCAGCCAGTCGACAATCAGCACAAGGTATCACATGTTTAATCTGTAAGTTCAAGAAATATTGAAGTAGGTATCATTCACTTATTCTAACTTTGGCTACATAAATGCATGGCCGACACTGAGCTCATGGGAGTCCAAGACAAACATTAAAAAAAAAAAAAAAAAACACTAAAATAATAGTAAGTATACAAAAAAAATGTTACTATCCAGATTTGATTTGAACTAAGGACCTCCAATATGTTAGTTTAACATTATAACCACAACTCTTTTGAATTAAATATGGCTTATAGTACATCTTTGTTTTAGTCTAGGTACATTTATATTGGTGTCCATTTAGTCTTTGGGTCCTGGACCGTCGTTCATCCTGTCTTGGCCAGAAAAGATAGGCTAGAGAGGATTATATAATGTCCAAGTTGTGAAAAGTTAATTTAATTCTTTTACGGATGATGACGCCTAACTGATGATCAGATACGCTATCTATCAATCACTTGCATGTGCGATGATTTGTTTGGTTGCATATAAATGGATATCCTTCGCAACGTAAATTGTATTTGTCATTTTGGTTACGACAAACGATACAGTAATTGTAAATAATTGTAATTAGTATAACGGATTTATTGTTGCATCATTTATTGCAAAACAACATTACACTTCATGTAAATACTGCAATATTTGTGACACTAGTTGTATTTACAGCCTACGAAATAACTTGTGCTACTTGTATCAGAATATTTTGTGCAACGAAACAAACTTTAACAAAATAGGAACAAAGGAAAGTAGTTTGAAAAAGTTTCAAACCCAATGACATTCTGCCATAGAGCCTAGCGGGAATTGAACATTTTGATTTTTTCTTTTTTTCTGGTTTGGTTTTGGTAATTGTTGGTTTGGTTGCTTTTCTTGTTTTGCTTTAGTTGGTTTTTTTTTTCTAGTTTGTTTTTGGATAATATAAGTACAAAATTTTCTGTACTTATATTATGTTGCCAACGTAGATGGAGCAGATTGTTGTATTTGTTCACTTGGACTACGAGTGGGAGTAGAAATAATCTCGCTTAGATTAGTTAATGCAATAAATTAAATTGAATTAGTGTACTGTAGATTCGAGCGCAGCTGGGTGAAGTATCGATCTCAATTTCCACATGGGACTTGGTAATAGCTTCTTGCTGGGGACCTACTGAAATTATTTAAGCACGTCAATTATTGGTGTGTCAGAGTTGAATAATACTCCTATATATGCACATGACTGCAGAAACTGCGATGCTTCTTAATAATATATAAATGTAGTGTACTTAGCATTGGCCTTAAATAAACACCATCAAGCCCGATCGCCCTTGATCTAATGAAGCTTCTCGGAAGGGAAGGGGTCTCAAAACAGCATTCTTGATCTTTTTCTTCATTAACGATCCTTTCTATCATGAGATCAGCAGCATATATAGTTTCTGCGAACTAGAGCTCTTCAGCATAGGCTCGTCGGAGGTTTATGACCCACATATTAATTATTAGCTCTCTCTTATTCCTTGAGAAGTTGATCACGAAGATCCCGACTTAGTACACTTCATAATATACTCCATTTCTGATCGAACTTTACCATGAATACCTAAGAAAAGGCAACTACACTTCATAATGTACTCCATTTCTGATCTCGACTTAGAAGCATGCATGTTAGCTTCCTCTTTACTACATGGATCCTCCATACATTACTGAGAGATCCCTTCAGCAGCTGGTCACAATTATGTCTTTCTTAATGATGTACTTTGTTTCTGAACTTAATTTGTAGCTTACCATGAATATATGCCAAAGAAAAGGCAGGCAAGAACCTATCGATCGCAGCTTAACAGTCGATACGCCAGACTGAACCAAATCCATCTCTAAATCGATACTCTCTCTCTCTGTCCTAAATGGCCAGCTCTCTGAAGAAGAACCAATAGCTAACTATATATCGAGGGAGCTTCTCTTTGCATTCTAGACCATCCATACTTCCAACTCAGGGCGTTCAGGTATTTTTGCATCATCTTTCTCAAAATTAGGTTTCTTGTAGAAAATTAGCAGCCAGGAGCATAACCGTGCTTCACAAAATACTCTGCTACTTCTCATCTCCTGTTAGCTTTTCTGAGTTCACTGTCAAGGTTTACTGAATGCTTATTCTGCTTGCCTAAATGTCTTACAGTACCCTTAATTTCTGGAAGAAAAAGCAACGAAAGCTAGCGCCTTTGCATGCATCATGCTTGGTTGAAACCATAGTTTTCCAAAGGTTCTTTGAGATCTGTATCTGATTTTTCCAGCCATATAGTGAAATCCACAAAGAGAGCATGTGAAGAAACAGCATGCCTACACTTTTTTTTTTTTTTTTTTACTGTTTGAAGGATTTCCCTGCTTCGATCCTTTATAATGCCTGGTTGGAACCGC
This sequence comes from Iris macrosiphon, assembly GCA_036927795.1. Taxonomy (NCBI): domain Eukaryota; kingdom Viridiplantae; phylum Streptophyta; class Magnoliopsida; order Asparagales; family Iridaceae; genus Iris; species Iris macrosiphon. Next base: position 183,755,755 of record JAYESA010000003.1, on the reverse strand, counting down.
AGTTTCTCCATAGAAGTCATCAATAATGCGGTGCAATTCAAAAGCATATATAGACCAAAACCTCGTTTTCCTGAAAACTCAGACAAGAATAACTTCTTGAAGGTCACACCAGCATATTCACTTTCCCCACACCAAGTTATGTAGTTACCTTACTTTCTCCCTTGCAAATGCTGTAGTTCCTTACTAGTGAATTTGAGGAATCAGTAGCCAATGCTTCACAGAAGAGCATTCAGCTCGTAATGCACAAGAATACTCTGGCGTAAAATCTTTTTGCCTTCATTTGTAGCCTTTCCACTGGAGAGGGATCGAATTGTATTGTTCCACTGAGATGGCATCCGATTACTTCGCAGCAGCTACTGCATTTCCTTTCAAAGAATATGCTAATGACATTCATAAAAATCATCAAGTATCCATCTTTAGCTTCAGGACCCCGTCAATTAGAGCAGGGCTCTTGAATTCTTAAGTGACACTCTTCACAAGCATCCGCATTTGCTTCTCCAAGACTCTTAGCACTGGATTCAAGATACGGATTTCCACCTCCTCACGAGTTTCCTGTAACCTCCAGTATCCATAAAGTTGATACAAGCTATGCCTTTTCCAGTAATTGTAGCACAGCTAAAGTGCTAAAAACAAGAGTTTTCTTCCTAAAACCAGTAAGTTGCTTCTGCTAGCTGCAAATCCACTCTATTAGTTTCATGTGTCCGTTGCCAAGTCTTGCCTATATCAATCACAGGAATCTACTTGCTTACGAGATCCTGTTTACATAGTCAGAGACAAATGAAGCAGCACTTCCTTTCATATATATCCATATCTTATTTGCATCGATCATAGTGGGCAAATTCTATCCCTCTGCTGTCTACTTCAACCCCAGGGCAAATCAAGTCCTTGAAGAATTAATCACACTAGTACCTCCACAAGTAGAAACCTAGCCAAGTCAATAATAACTGCATCCCTGTGGTACACAGATGATATCTTTAAGATAAAAGATTCTAGTTCTAGAGTTGGGGCTAACTATAATACTAAATAAATACGATTAAATAATATGTAACGCTGATCACTGGTCATAAGAACTTGTTCACCAAGAGTATTGCGATGATGTTTTCAAGTTGTGGCACTTCTCAACTTGTTAATGTTAGAAAGATCTTTTTTTTCCTATTTATAAAGTAACTTTTCCCAAACTTTTGTTCTCAAAACATTTAACTAAAAAATAACTTCTCAATAATATATATATATATATATATATATATATATATATAACTGGTCAAAATGGGCATCGTGGAAGGATTGCTTCCTTTGAGATACTTGGTCTCTCTCTCTCAATCAACTATGTTGTTAATGCGGAGTGTGAAGGTCTCCTCAATTACACGCAATCGAGCCTAGAGGGATGGCAGGCGCAGATGCTGTCCTTTGGAGAGATGATTGAACTTATTAAAGCCGTAATAGAGGCGGTTGTTCTTTACTGGCTCCAGGCCATTATGCTGCCCAAGGGTACGATGAAGAAAAATGAAAGCATGTATGCGGACTTCTTGTGGAAAGGAGGCATACATGCAATCAGTTGGGAGGAGTTGTGTCGGCCTAAAAAGGAAGGTGGAGTTGGATTGCGACCTTTGGGACTTCTCCAGAAAACTACTTATCTCAAACTGTTCTGGAGATTCGTCAATGGAAAATCTCTTTGGGCTGAATGGATCAAGGGAAGATACTTTTCGAAAGGGGACTTCTAGTCAGCTAGTAGTAACAACTTCTTCTCGGTCACCGTTAAAGCTTTGTTGAAGACGAGAAGTAAGGCTAAGGGTAAGTTGACTAGAGTCATAGGCTCAGGGACCCAAACCAGAATTTGGCATGACCCATGGATTGGACACACTAGCCTGATTGAGAGGGAGGGATGACATATTTATGAGCTGATGGGCTCATGGAAACGATCAGCAGCCTGATCCAGGAAGGAGAGTGGAATATCCGGGGCCATTTGATCGAGGCGGCACATGTAGAAGATATACGGGCAGTGGAGATTGATAGACAAGCCGTAGAGGATTACTGGACTTGGGCAGACATGGAGAAATGCGTTTTTAATTTCAGAACAACCATGGATCAGATACGGACTCCTCATGAAGAGGTTGAGTGGGCGGACATGGTTTGGACCAAAGGGGCTGCAGTCAAGATGTCGTTGTGCTTATACAAATTGATCAGAAATAGGCTCCTAACTAGAGACAGATTGACCAACTTTGGCATCCCCTGTGAGGACATGAAGTGTTGTTTATGCGATAAACATGATGAGACCAAAGATCATCTGTTCTTCGCTTGTGACATCACTTGGGAGATTTGGAATGTGCAAAGACAAAAAATGGGACAAACCAATGATAATTGTAGAGAGCTTGATGCGGTCTTGAATGATATTAAAGCTCAGAAGGGGAAGGGAGAACGATGTTATCGCCGACTTAGATTAATTTTTGGGGCGGTGGTATGGCATGTCTGGAGGAAACGCAACCGACGTATCTTTGAGGGACGATCCGTTAGTACTTTTGTTGTACAAAGAAATATAGATGTTGATATAGATATCTTATACCCCAGATGGGTTTTGTAATCAGGGATAGATCTAAGTTGTAATTATCGTTGATCAATAATATTTATCTTATTCAAATATATATATATATATATATATATATATATATATATATATATATCTTTGTAAAAAAAATCGACATCTTCAACAAATAGGAACATGTTGATAAGAAGGTTTGTAGTATCGCCAGTTTCGGATCGGAGTATTATTATTTTTGGTATTGGAAAACAAATCATTATTAATAAATTATTAAATTTTAGAAAAAATATTTTATATATTTAAATATAAAGTATTTTTTGTGTTGTTTCTTAGTAGTTTTGCAAAAGAATAGAATAATAGTCAACCATGCTGGTTGGTTTACGTGCAATATAAATTTTCTTTATTAACATGCTTTTACAACCTTACTATGTGTTTACAGCCTTGTTGTTAGTCTTTTTCGTTCAATTTTTTCTGCCTGAAAAAGAAACCCCCCAACATCAATATTACTAGTGATTAGTATCGGACTCGGACATGCAAAACTGTCACGGTATCGACCGATATTGCAAACTATGGTTGATAACTGTTTTTCATCTTTACTAGTACATCTTTTTTAGAATATATAATAGTAGTACATCTTTTAAAATAGGGTTATTTACACTAACCTCTCCTATGTTTTATGTTTATTACACGGGCTTTCCTTATTTTGAAAATAATTACACGGACCTCCCCTATGTTTTATGTTTTATGTAAATAGTTATTACACTAGCCACCCTTATTTTGAAAATAAAACATAAAGCATAGGGGAGGTCCGTGTAATTATTTGCAAAATAAGAAAGGTCCGTGTAATAAACATAAAACATTGTGAGGTTAGTGTAAACAACCCTTTAAAATATTATAAATAAGAATTAGTCTTTCATTCCCTTTACTACAAAGAATTTCACGAAATAAATAGTCACCAATGTCGCACACGAATATGGTTATAGATATGATACAAATACGAACATCATTTACCGTGTCCGTGCAACGTAGATAGACATGCATGCTTATTTATAGTGGACTATGAAGGGTTATTGATGTGCAAAAGCTACTTAAACATTATAAAATCAAGGGTTGAATTTCTTGGCTAATACAAAGTGTTTCTCCCTTTTTGGATGTCAATTAAAATTATAATATTACTGGAAAAAGAACATTATTTGACTTTAGATGATCTTATGATATGTGATAGTTCGCAACCTCATTTTCTTAATTATAAGACTTCCCTACTTGTATAAAGGGTGAAGGATGAAAGGTTCTCTACTCATACAGGTCCTAGGTTCAATAGTCTTCGTGTATGCACTTCTTAGTTTGCGTTTGGTACGCGGAATGCTATGTAGCCAAGAAATTTATATTTTCGGAAATCAAATCCTCATAAATTAAATTTATAGAAAAATTATATTCCAATGTTTGGTGAATATATAAATTCTCAGGAGAATATATAGTTCATATAAAAAATATAACAATTTTGATGATTAAACATATTTAATAGTTGTTACTCTTTGTCTGTAACTTCTTATAGTGTAGATGGTTAAGATGACACTCCTATTCAAGAGAACATGGTTCATTTCATATTGACATCATAACCTTTCTACTTATTAATTATATTTTACAGACTCCGACCCTAACCATACTGATAGGATCCGACCTGACCCGAACTTGACACGACCCGGAATCTGATTTATTCCCATGAGAAATTAAAAGATCAACATATTTTGAGAGTAGTAGGTTTTTTCCATGATTCATGAGATTAATTTTTACGGACTTCGACCGTAACCCAACTGGTAGGACCAGACCCAACCCGGAATCAGATTTATTCCTATGAGAAATTAATAGATCTGCCTACTTTGAGAGGAGTATGTTTTCCATGATTCATGGATTAGTGTTTTTTTTTCGGGCATTCAAAATTTACAGGAATAAATTTTATAGCCAAAACCAAATATGGTAATAGGTTTCCCACCCTAAATTTCCCTAGGAAAAGAAAAAGAATTCCACGTACCAAACGGACCCTTAAGGATAATGATGTCTATGATTGATGGATGACACCTTAACATTTTGCCGAGAACAAAGAATTTAACAACCATGGGAGGGACAAAGCTCTAACTTAGTCATGATTTTCCACACAAAAATAATTTCGAAAAAAAAAGACCAGATGTCTTTGTTTAGGGTGTGAAGGAGTAGTATTGTACTTCAGTTGGACTTTATACAGCATAAGATGTTTCAGCTTGCTAAAGTCAAGTCTGTATCACCTCCTAAGTGGATGCAATTTTCAAGCTTCTTACAAGAATCAATAGATGTTCCTTTCCATACTTGTAATAATAAACCAAATATCTCCTGGCCTTTATCATGATAAGTACTTAACAAAGGAAAAACACCACACCTCAAGTATCCACTTATATGTAGCTCTCCTGAACATGTCCATTACAACAAAACATTCAATTTTTTAATTTGTTCTCTCTTTACAATGTCAAAGGAGCTCTAGGCAACAACCTCTAGCAAATATTGCACCTTTTGGCATAGGTCACACACAGGTAGTAAGAAACTTAGAAACCAAAAGAAAGGAAAAGCTACATTTCTTGTGGAACCATGGTAAGGGTGGTCACTTTGAAAGGCAGTTAGCATGTATTAGAGACAGGAGGGAAAAACGTAGCTTCAACTGAAGTTCAGGAAGAAATGAGGGAGTAAACACTGATGGATAAGAGAAACCTAACAACAATAGTTTCTGGTATTTAAAAACCATCATCCATCATGATGGAGAGATTGAGAAGGATGTTTGCTTATAGATTCAAAAACAGATAATTTAGGAAATAAAATATATTACCAGTACAATAACCTACAATATTATCCTTCAAACAACCTTTATAGTCCATGACAAAATTAATTACTTGCACGAAATGGTTAGTTCACCGTTCTTATATTTTGGTCTAGATAAGGATTTATGGAATGGAATTAATTAGGCATGTTTACATACACTAAAAGGAAGGATATATGTTAATAAACCCCATACAATTCTCAGTTTGGATTCAAATTCAGATCCTGAGATCTAGTCTGAGGTCAAGTTAAAGGGAGGAGACAAGAGAGGGAAAGATAAAAGGAGGTAGAGGGACTCGATAAATTTTTAACAGGGGGAGGGCCTGTTATCTTTGCATAACTGGCCTCCTACAACATGTTGCTACTACATGAGGTCCACCACTAAACTGATATCAAAGCATAAAGTTGGGGATTTAGGGCATTTGTACGATTACCTGATGTAAAGGCCTTTGATTGGAAATTAGGCAATGCGTATCTTTCCTGGATAAACTTAAACTAAAAGCCATATTTCCTGGATAAATTTAAACTAAAAGGCATATATTTTCATATAAAATGGAATGTAAATATCTTTTTGGGCCAAATACTTAAAAATTCAAGTTATAGGGAGATCTTGAGAGCTTGCCCTTTGAGAAACGGAAACATGAAGAAACACTTATAGCGCTTTGGAAAGTTATTCCACTATGCGAATAGACCCCAAAAGAAGAGCATAAGAGGCAAATGTCCTATAGAGATTTTGTTGCATATTTAATGTGATTTCCCATATTTCTGATAGTTCCACTAAGTTATTAATTCTTTAACATTAATTTGAGTTAGTTAAGATACGAAGTAGGACCGAGACTCAAACAAGATATTGGGATATGGTTCCATAACAGAATTGGATATTGAACCAAATCAGATGACTGAAGCTCGGAATCAGGTTGGATGGAGACGTTTTCTTTGTTTCCTACAGGGGCTCTGGAAGCTAGGTGAGTGATTACCCCATACAGGAATTAAGGCTAAGTGACATAACTGTAACCATAATAATGAACTTCTGTTCTTTACTTGGGATCTACTAATCCTTAACATAGTGGGGTCTATTCTTGTCAGTAAAAATTAGGTTTCATGGCTTCATTTTAGTTCTCCACAGAATTTGGGCAGCATTGTAAATGAAGAAGTGATTGATTCTTAATTCACTAGTGACAAAGTTAGTGAAATAGGATCGTGAGAAGTTGGGAACATCTGTTGAAATTGTAACTGGAATAACACAATGGAGAAGGAAATTTACGATACCGTACGGTCCACAACTTAGCTTCTTCGATACAAGTTTGACTTGACTAGTTGCACAATACATGTTATTAATTCAAGCACATCTTTCTTGTAAAACTACGACAGCTAGGTTCTAATATTCAAATCAAATGAAAAATGACAACTTTCACAAGTGGGATCATAAATGGTTTGCTATAGAATATTAGAATACCTAGCCATCATACTTGTTGTTTGCATCCTTGAGGATGCAAGCTCAAGTCACGGAAATTTTGGGGGTAAGGCTGGATACATCTTGATCTTTCCTAGACCTTGCATAAGCGAGAGCCTTTTGCAACCGGGATGCCGTTTATTTTGCAACTAGACACATGGATTTCTAGCAAGTATGTACTATGTGAATCATTATGATAAAGCATTTTCTATATGGATTTGACTAGACCACACTGCATATTATATGATCTGACTGTATAAGAAGTCCAATGGAAGATTGATATATAATAATTGCACATGATATAATTTGATTGTACAAGTACAATAAAAGACTGAAATATAAGTATCTTGCAGTACTGATTACTCACTCTTCGTCAAGACTATGCACATGGTTTGAACCCAATTAAGAGCATGAACATGAACATGGGCATAATGGAGCTATTGGTCCAAGAGTAAAACCGTAGATCAGACTGACTCATTTGTTCAAGAGTTGTTATTTACGATATCATGGTAAGCATTGAAGATGGGGAGAAGAAGAGATGGTGGGCCCTTGTAAAACAACAAGAGTATAAACATGAATTAAACTAACAGCCCTGATTGGTTGGGAAACATGAGATTTATTGCCCCCATTGAAGAAATATGATGGGGATATTGGCTCCAAAGGGGGCACTTATGGAGATTACTCATGGTATGTTGCACAGACACGGAAAAATTGTGTCAATATCTGTATATGTATCTATGTAGGGTGTTAACTATCCAGGGTTTGAGCAAGCACCTCCATGCTCGGGCTTGGCTCTCTAAGGAAAAATAGAGCTCGAGCTAAGTTTGAGCTTTAGGACGAGCCTAAAATTCAGTTCTAACTCGGCTCTCTATAGTATTCAAGAGCTCGAGCTCCACTTGTGAACCGTTCGTTTAAATGAGAAAGCTTGATGAACCTGAATTATAGACAATCTTAGTCTAATTGTGCTTGTTTATGAGCTTTGACCAAATCAAATATGTAGCTAAGTATGCTTAATATCAAATCCGAAGTGTTTATATGAATTACCAAACAAATTATAAATGTCTAGATATTTCTTTTATACAAAATAAAAATGAGTCACGAACCGAATAACTCTAAGCTCAAGCCCAAGTTTGTTTATCTAACGAGGCTATTCTTAGGCTCGAGCTCGTGCTCTCGAGCTCAAAATGCTCAGCTCATGAATTTTTCAGCAAGTGAAGATCGAGACAACTTGGGAATAGCTCAGCTCTAACACCCCTATATCTATATTCGTGCAACATAGGTGACTAATTATCGTACCTATCTGAAAATGCATGTATCCATGTCCATTATCTTGCCAATATATCCATATTCTTGTGACATTGCTCATGCAAGTGTACCTTAATGTCCTCAAATTGTATCATGTTTTACTAGACCAATGGCTAGATATCTACATTCGTATACATAAATACATGCATGCCAAACTATTGTTAGTATAAACATAATCTACAAAGACGATTCTCAATCCCTAGCATCTATGCTGAACTCAAAGCATTAAACCAACCCTGGTAAGTGCACGAAGAGCACGCCTAACTTGCCTAGCCGAGGCGCACACTTCACGGGTGCTAGATTAAGGCCAGTATCGGTCAATACTCATACATATCAGTACTAGCAAATCTGTTTCGAGTCAATTAACAAAAAAAAAGTTCTAAGAACAGGATGGAATCATGGCTAAACAATATCAACAAAATGATTTGGTTATGGAGAAGATCAACATGCTACAATGTGACAATAAAATTCCTCATACGATACAACTTACAAATGATATGATTCGTTAGATGACACGAGGGGACAATTTATCTTACGATACACTTTCTATATTGCATGATAAAAAACATGCCATTTATAGATTGATACTGTATGTATTTCATGTTTCGTTTGATAAGGTAGTTGCCAGTCAACTCGAATCTCATCGAGTTAAACCCGACTTGTAAGTGCTTTAGAAACTAATGTTTTATAACACAATGCTATAATTCCATATTCAATCTGAATACCCATATAACCTTTTACAACACTTTGTGACAAACAACCTCCACTTCCAAGTTAATTCTTTGAACAAAAGTTTCCTTTTTGTTGTTCTTTATCAACTTTTAGCATCTCCAAGACGATATCTAACATCTTCGAGAATTACATCTGCATCTCTGGAAACTTCAACAACTTAGACAACTAAGTCTTCCAAAAAAGTTTTCTTTTGGTTTATAGTACTCTTTCTAGATTTATTTAACCTCTCTCTGTTTTTGTTTTGGGCTTTTCATAGAAAACTTTTCTCTATGTTTCCTAGGGTTTTATGAGTTTTTATATTGATTAGAAACTAGAAATGTAGAAGAATGCATTATTCAAATGTCATACATTGATTAAAAATAGTCAAGCAGTTATTTATGCGGTGATGTTATAGTTATGACTAATGAATAATACACTATATAAACACAAATCTTATAGTTTTTGCTCTTAACTATCGACTATATGGTAAATGTGTCACGTAATGCTTCACAGGGCTCTTGCTTGCTTAATGTTTTAAATCTTTCCATACTATTTGGGTTATATTAATTTTCTATCAAATTTACTATGAGATAGGATACACAACAGCATACGATACACAATACAATAATCAATCAAATTGATATCCAATAGGTATCTTGTTGGTATATTAGAATGTATTAGAGGGTTTTATGTAAGATAGAGGGTTGTAAGTATATATATATATATATATATATATATATATATATATATATATATAGCCAAGAGATTATAAAAAAATAATAAAATAGAACTCCAAAATATTCTACATGGTATCAGAGCACAAACTCTAGCCGCAAAACCCTAGCCGCCACCACTGCTGCCGCGCCACCACCACCGCCGCCACCACTGCCGCCGCCGCACCGCTCGCCCACCACCACCATCGCCGCCGCCTCCACCACACTTCCGCCACCACCGCGAAGCGACGACTCCTGCAGAGCCGCAAGAGCTTTCTGCCACGGTTTCCGGCGTCTCCTACGGGTCGTTCCGAACGTTGACATCGAAGGCCTAGATCTGATGGGGGAGAGGCATGATCTGGTCTAGGAGAGGACAAAAAAGACGAACGTGAATCGTGGGACGGATGTGAGGTGGTCGTAGAAGAGGAGGATCGATGGAGGAGATTATCAAGAAGTTGGACCCTGCGGAGGTCGCAACGTTAATGAAGCTGATGAAACTGTCGGCTGGTGAGAGCACGACACGAACACCGGCGAAGTTGGAGCTTCCCTCCATCGATCTGAAGCTTGATGGACCAGCCACCTACCTGAGTTGGTCACGACGAGTGAGGAGAAACCTCGTAGGGAAGAACCTGGAGGGTTTCTTATCAGAAGAGAAGACGGAGCCAGATGAGGGCTAGGCAGGATGCGACGAGTGGAAGTCCACTCATATGGTGATATACATTTGGCTCCTCAATTCTTTAGTCCAGTCGATCGCCGCCACAGTGGATGGCCTTGAGATGGTAAATGACGTGTGGGAGAAGTTGAGGAGGACCTACGATGGTGTGGGAAATAACTTGAGGATTTTTCAGATCAAGGGGGAGATCGACGACACCGTACATGGAGAGAAGACGGTGCAGGAGTATGCCACGGAGTTGGAGCGATTATGGTTGGATTACGATCACTCCTCATATCGGATGAGCTATGAGGACCCGAAGTGTAAGGAGAGACATGTATGTCTGTAGGTGAGGACGATGAAGTTTCTTAAGGGGCTGGCCGCAGTGTTTGCTCAGAGGACAACACTACTTCTAGCCCAACCGAAGATCCCTACACTTGAGGAGGCTATCTCGGCCATGATCCAGGAGGAGACTCGCATCAAGTTGCAGGCAGTGACATGTGGTCCTCCTAAAGTGAAGTCAGCACTGACGGTTGCTAATTCAGGTGGTACATGACCTAAGGGAGACCCCCGGCAGTGCTACAACTGCGGGGAGGTGGGCCATCTGAGGTATGCTTGCACCAAACCACCCAAGGAGGGAGATTCAGGTGGTGGACGTGGACAGTTTGGAGGACGTGACCGTGGTCGTGGGGGTCGACGGGGTGGTCGAGGATGTTATCGGGCGAACCTGCTGGTAGCAGAAGACGAGGAGGGAACTGATAACGCCTATACTGAGGAGGATCAGGCACTGCTGGACATGTTGGAGGTACTCAGGAAAAAGCAGAGAGCGTCAAGCGATGGAGACATAAGGAGTGGGACTGAGGAGGCGTCCACCTCAGTCTTCGCCAGAGGCAACGCTGTCATGTATGCACATCTATCGGAAGGTACCGACGACCCACTCGCCCTTGCATCTATGTCTTCCCTTAGATCGTTGGACTGGATTATCGATTCGGGTACGTCTCGACACGTGACAGGGAATGCTAGTGAGTTCTCTTCCTGCACTCACCTAGTATCGGCGGACAACATTCAAATAGCCGATGATACTTTCCAGCCAGTGGTCGGTAAGGGTACTGTCGATTATACAAGTTCAGTAAAATTATCCAATGTTTTGCATGCTCCTTCTTTTTCAGTCAGTCTTTTGTCCATTAGTTCTATAATCCTCCAACTAAAATGCATTGTCTCTTTTGATATTCCTAAGGTGATCTTCCAGGAGAAGGAGACGGGACGAAGACTTGGAACTGGCACTTGGCATGATGGATTGTGGTACCTGGATCAGGAAGGGCTAGATTCGGCATTGGTGTATGTGGCAGAGAGGGCAGGAATGAGAGCATCTCGCATTCTCTTGATCCAGACTCAGCATCTCGCTCGCGCTGAACGCTCGCACAAATTTCATATTCCCACATCCTCCTTGCAGTTCAATACGAATTCCTCATATCGCTTAGTTTTGGATCATACACATATTTAAGTCATCCCTGAAATACATGCATTTCAGCCGAGCTTAGCGATAGGGAATTTGGACAAGTTACAAGGGTATCTTTATGTCCGAGGCATTCATTCGCTTTACTCCCAATTGAACCAATCCTGACGTTCATTCCATAACTCATTCGCACAAGTACTATTCTCAAATACGACAATTTTCCACTGACAATCTTTCCACCTGACTCAAATCAGTTCGTGTTCCAACTCAATCCATCCAACTATTTCTGAATCTACACTAGCACCATCCAAACTCAACTAACCAAACTCTAGCATGACTCCAATCATACAATGTTCTGCAAGCACCGTCTCCAAATATTATCTCATGCTCCGAACGATCATCACAACTAATACTACCCCAGCTAGGAGACTTACCCAAATATCAAACTATGCTCTTAGACCAGCTCAGCCCAACACCTCTTCCTCAATCTCAACACCTCACTGGGTGAACATCTATATTGAGGTTCATGTAATCCACAAAGATTTTGCCGCCACGCCATAGGGATAGTGTCGCTACGATTTCAACGTAGACACACTCGCCACAATTTTTATGTCGCACATGAAATAGTTCTTCGCACTTCTTCCACTGCCTCGAAGCAGAAGATATCACCTTCGCCTTCTGTATGAGCACGCATCCCAGACTAAGTTCCGATACATCTCGTAGATCTGAGGCACATCTGTCCCTTTCAGTATTGCAATAATTTGATCTGAACGAGCCGCTACTTTAACTTCACAAGCTAGTTTCACAGTCGTCAATTCATATGAATGTTATTCCCTTCCGGGGCACGACGAGTCAGAGGCGATGCCATCTTCAAAAATATGCAACTCCGAATCTCATCAGTTGACTTAGGTCATTCCCACCATCACTTCGATCTTCCGGCTGCATCTTCAGCTGAAGGCTATTCCAAGGATCTCTCAAATCCAACACTCAGTCACTTAGGCCAATCTCTAACACACACTACTCACATCCACCCTCGACACATTCCCAAATGCGTCGCCGCAAGGGTCGTTCAATGGGTCTACAATATTCATCCCTGATCTGGCGGTCAAGTAGCTAGGGTCAGCTGTCCCGAAGCTACGCTCGATAATTGTAAGTCATCACGATTGACAGTTACTACGAACCATGCTATATCTCCTTTCCAAATCTGAGTCATAATCCAACTATTCCATCCGAACGAACTTCTGACTCCGAGAACTTCATGCACTACCTCTGACGAATCTGTCAACCAAATGCTGCTTAACCACCTAGAGTCTCACTATCCATCCAAGCCACAAATCGAGAACTGCGCTCGTTGAAACCGTCTTCCATCAATCCACCGTTCTGTCCTGAATCCATCAAAATTTTCGAACTGCCATGTTCGACTTCTCGCACTACCACTTGCAATGATTCCCGAAACCAAAGACTTGCTCCAAATTCTTATTTGTATGCCATGCTTCACAATGCACGTCCAACTAGATCGGCAGCATAGTGATTTGCTCCAATGTTGCTCGCTCGTTTAGCTATCTTCAAAAATCTATCTGTCACAATTCTTGTTCTTGTTCATTCCTTAGCCCGTCTTGATTCTCTATTTTCCGATTAGTCCACACACTCTCAATGACTCGTGCATCAGTTCCAACATAAATCTCAAATCCATATTGCCTTTACTTGTTCCCTCAATCCGCCTCAGTACTGCAAGTGTTAACTTCCAATCTGACTTAACATTAACTAGACTTGCCTCATACCCGTTTATGTCTTCCGGAGAATCCGTCTACCATCGTTGCACCATTTCGCCAAATTTTACTTCCGCTAAAACATGAGTCCAACTTCTCGAGTGCCAATATCCAAAATCCTTCAAGTCCGTACGAATCCATCGCATTGTCCCTCCAAACCAGATCGTGTTTCATTGCTCAACCAACAGCTCCAATGTGTTTCCAAAATTTGTAGTCCGTGCTCGCTATCCTTCGATTCACCCATCGCTCGTTCAAGCGTATCCCAACTATTCGTTCCTCGTGCTCAACTCTCTCTTTGTATCCATGAATGCTCCACCGAACTTTCAAATCATGCAAGCGAACTCTGATATTCAGCTTTCCATCTGATCGATCTCAACTGTTTCCAATACTTGGTCCGCACCAATCCTTCAAATTCTAACACCCTTTCCATTGCTGATTCCGTTCTCGTCCATCACTCAAGTCCAACGATACTTCCATTTGCACAAGTTCGTTCTTGATTTCTCAAGTCTAATGTGTCGAAGAATACCTGAGTCAAATTATATTGCACCATATACCACTTGAAAATAGAGTCACTCTAGCGCTTACTCTGCGTCGACGAACGTCTATTCCAAACGGACTATTCCGGGGTGATCATGTCGATCGCAACTCAATATTCGCTTGCTCCATGTTCCATTTCCTAACTCAGCTGATGTGCACCAACCAACTTATATTCCTGTTACCCGTGTCCATTGCGGCAATTCCATTAAGATCTTGTCCAAAATATTCCAATGCCACTTAACTATGTGATATACCATATACCACTCAGAATCAAGTCACTCCTCATGTCACCCTTTGCACTGATCCAAGTTCTGTTTGAACCATCCCTTAAGCGTGATCCTGCCATCCCCAACTCAAGTCTGACACGAAACTCAGCCAATGCAACGAAAAACAACATGCACCCTCAACCAACAAATATATAGACTTATTGCATGAAACATCCAATGCGGCACCGAGTAGAGCCAAGAGCTAAACGATATGCGGAAGCTATTTAGAGTTTGTGATGAACCAAAGGACAAAGTCCGAGAAAATGAACCGGGCGCTCTGATACCAATATGTCACGCCCCAATCTCCCGCAAGCTCGATCGTCCCCGCTGAACGTGAATCACCATGTTGCAGCGCTCCCGTAGGACGATCGTTCTAATCGGGACGTGATGCCGTACGAGCCTGGAGTTGCGCTCGTACAAGACGATGTTGTCAAACATCAAAGTTATCATCGAAACAACCAAGTTGCAGAGAAAGTCAAGTATTGTTTATCAAGCACACATCAGAGTATACGCAGCGAAGCTCTCGATAGGGTCCAATGAAAATGCCACAAGGAGAATGCCACAAAGGCGAATGCAATACTCTTGCTCTTTCTCTTGCCCACAAAGGTACTCACCGTTCATATATTATGTCTCGTATATCCAAGCAGTGCCACTACACCTGCGTACCTGAAATAATGCCCACAAACGTGGGTCAGTACACAGCCGTACTGGTGAGCGGGGTAACTCACTCGTCTAAACCGACACTAAGTAGAATAGTGAATGCAAACAGTTATATGGTGATCTTTCTACTTGAATCCTAGATTCATTTCATGGCAAAGGTATGACATGTTAAAGAAAACTGTAAAGTAGGTTAAACATGCAAGCATTCAACTCAAGCAAAATATACAAGCAGATATATCCAACTCAAAGAAAAACTAGCATGCAAACTGTCCTACTCAAACCCAAGCAACACGAAAACCTATCGAACCACAATCCAAGCATCAATATCCATCCTCAAACGATGCCACAATCCAAGCCTTATTAATCCAATCATCGATATGCACACTCTTGCCGAGGCAAGGTGCCCGCCGCCTACACGAAAAGCACAAACCAAACCAAAGCAAAGCAAAGCAAACCAACTCTTATCTATATGAAGTCACTGGCCAAGCCATAAATGACTAATCAACTGCAGTTCTACCCGATCAAAACTGAGTAGCTAGCCCGTCTGGTCGTATCGAACTGCCGGTACCGCGTCCAAGGCACGTTACCATTGTTTCTTCCATGGCCGAACGGTCTCGGTGCTCCGGAGCCTATCCCGTTCGAGGATACCAAATCCTGTGCGCAACAGGTTGTCCGTGACCGATGCAAACACCAAGTAGGTATGACGAGAGAATCGAGCATTCTCGTCCCACCAAACGATCCTAGCCTTATCCAACCAACTATCCATAACCATTCTCCAACTTATATCCCAATGCACCATCTCAAGTTATCCCCATAGGCACTATGCCGCTTCTCGACACAATGTTCCAATTGGTGCAACATCCCTCGCTCAGAAAAATCCCGTGGCACAATGTCCCAACAGTGGCACAATGCCCTCACCGATGCAGTTGTCCGATTTCGAACCACAACTACATGCTTTGCATGACAAAGCGCCCAACTAATACTCGTGCACGGATGCACGCTCGCTCTCCCGCCCGAATTTCCTCGATGTTCCAACCAAGATGATCCACTCAAACTCCAAGTGCCTACTCAAGCTCCAATTGCCCAACGCAAAACCAACTCAAGCCACAAATCATATCCAACCAAACGACGTACACTCTATGCACGCCACAGTGTAGTGATTTTTAAGTTTCATTCCAAGTGTTCAAGCCATTACGTGTGTTCCATATTATTAGGCATGAAGGAGTAGAGGAGAAGGGACAGAGCCCACTCACCGAGTCTGATTCCGTTAAGCATCCCGCCTTGCCGATACGGCCGATCCCTTGAACCTGTGGTCCGATGCAAAGCACAATCTACTCAATTAGTATGACCGTGCGAGCAGGCCGTGCTCTCCAAATCATCCGACCGATCGGACTAAGGAAGACGACATTATCGCCCCAAATCCACCTATCCCAGTACTCTTCTGAACGAACACCTGATCCCATCGAACTCCGCCTGCGATCTGCACATGAAACCAACTCAATCAATACTTGTTCCCAAATCCAACAAATCAAAAAAATGTAACCAGCTATTGCCTCATTCAATCCGACCCAGCGTAATGCAGCGTGCGGTTGCGGGGCATTACAACTACCGTCAGGAGGAAACCTCATCCATGAGCAACTTACCTGACACTGAGAGTATAAGACGAGAGAGGAAGATTTGTAAGAGTTTGGTGACCGATTTAGGAGTATGGCATGGAGGAATGGTTGAGGAGGAGAGTGAAGAGGAACATGGGGAGGAGATGAGAGGTGTTAGGCCCACGGCTCAGGGGGAGTTACTTACCTACAACAAAAAAGGGAAGCAAACTGCAGGACCAGTACCTATAGTGTCAGTGCCAAGTCCCTTGCTTGCGTCCGTCTCGACTCCTGAGACACTTACACCACAACCACCAGATTTTCCTTCAGGTGATATCATTCTTCTTACCCCTCCCACACCATTATCAGTACGGAGGGCCACTCGCAGCAATGCGGAAAATCCTCCTGATAGATATGGTTGGAACCTTGCTCAGTTTGTTTCATATGATAACATCTCTTCTTCTCATGGAGCATTCATTGCGTCTTTAGATAGTATTATTGTACCTAACAATTGGCAGGTTGCCAAGAATGATCCAAAGTGGAAAGCGGCTATGCACGAGGAGTTAGAGGCTCTTGAGAAGAACCACACTTGGGAACTGGTAAAACTGCCAGAGGGAAAGAGGGCAGTCGGATGCAAGTGGGTCTTTACTGTGAAGCATGACCCAGATGGACAGGTTGAGTGCTACAAGGCTCGACTGGTGGCAAAATGATACAGTCAGGCGTACGACATTGACTACGACAAGGCTTTTGCACCGGTGGCGAAGATGAGCACCTTCAGGACCCTGATTTCTTTGGCAGCGAATGGTGGAAGGAAGTTACACCAACTGGATACGAAGAATGCGTTTCTTCATGGCGATCTAGTGGAGGAGGTGTACATGGAGATACCACCAGGATTCTGCACTAGTAAGACAGTGGACAAGGTCTGCAGGATGAAGAAGTCCCTCTATGGACTGAAGCAGTCTCCTCGAGCGTGGTTTGACAGATTCATGAGGGGGATGATAGAGATGGAATATCGGTAGATCAACGTTGATCACACTGTATTTTTTCGTCGGAGTGGAGGCCACATCACCATGCTTGCGGTATATGTGGACGATATGATTATCACAGGAGATGATGAGCAGGAGATTGCCCGACTCAAGGGGAAGCTTAGAAGGAGTTCGAGGTTAAGGACCTTGGCCTTCTTCGGTACTTCCTTGGAATTGAGATTGCTCGAGAAGCAGAGGAGATTGTTCTTTCTCAGAGAAAGTATGCGTTGGACCTTCTCACAGAGACATGGATGTTGGGATGCAAACCTGCAGCGACGCCGATCAATCAAAGGTTCAAGCTGGATGCTGAGATTGGAGAACCAGTTGACCGGGACATATACCAGAGACTGGTGGACAAGTTGATCTATTTGAGCCACACACGTCCTGATAGCTGCTTTGCAGTGAGTATGGTGAGCCGCTACATGCATGACCCAAGGAAGAGTCATATGGACGTAGTGTACCAGATTCTGAGATACTTGAAGGGTGCCCAGGAAAGGGGCTGATATTCAGGAAGAATGATCACGTGAGCATCGAGGGTTACTGTGACTCTGACTGGGCAAGCTGTGCTGATGACAGGAGGTCTACCTCGGGCTATTGCATATTTGTAGGAGGTAACTTGGTCTCTTGGAGGAGTAAGAAGTAGTCAGTGGTGGCCAGATCAACAGCTGAAGCGGAGTACAGAGCTATGGCCTTGGGAGTTGCAGAGCTGCTATGGCTGAAGAGTATGCTGGTAGAGCTAAAGCTGGATCAAGGAGCCAAGATGAAGCTGTGGTGTGACAACAAGTCATCCATCAGTATCGTCAACAATCCAGTGCAGCATGACAGGACCAAACACATCGAGATCGATAGGTTCTTCATCAAGGAGAAGTTGGACAGTATACTACTAGAGCTAGGCCACGTTCCAACAAAGGATCAGGTAGCAGACAGTCTGACCAAGAGAATTAGCTCTGTAGATATGATTAGAGGATGTGACAAGATGGGCTTAGTGAATATCTTTCGCCCATCTTGAGGAGGAGTGTTGGCATATTAGAATGTATTAGGAGATTTTATGTAAGATGGAGGGTTGTAAGGCTATATATATATATATATATAGCCAAGAGATTATAAAAATAAAAATAAAAATAAAAATAAAATAGAACACCAAAATATTCTACATATCTCGATGTGACAACCTAGCTATAGAGCAAAGAAAAAGGGAGACAAACATAGTTAACGGGGTACGAATCCTGAAGTCCAGATAAAAAGAAAGCAAAAGCTAAGATAGTAAGAACATAAAAGAAGATATATAAAGGTAATTTTTCGGAGAACTTCTTTTCCTTCCTGGATAAAATGATAGATTATTATAATTGTCTTAAAAATAAATTATGAATATCCCTTATATTTTTCTTACTATAAATAAAAAATAAACAAAATTCAAATTGTTTCTCTTTTTATTTTATTTACGGGGAAGTGTAAGTATCGAAGTAAAAAAAAAAAAAAAAAGGAGGTTGGCCGGAGGATGTTGATGGTGGAGCTAGGTCAAAAAGTGGTTGTTGAGATGGGTGATTGATCTGGTGTTCCCTAGGCTTCTCGTACTCCTTTGGAGGAAGTAGAACATGAAGAAGAGAAGTGGGGAAATTTTTTTGAAAAGAATAAGGTTTGAGAAAGGAGAACAAGAAAAGCGCCAGAGTTTATGTGAGACGCTAACGAACTTGCAAAATAAATTTGTTCTTCATAAAGAAACTCATTATTTCAGACCCTACTTCACATTGTCAAGAAAATCAAGGCTAATTCTCACTTTGATACCTTCAATTTTGCCCTATGTTAACTTTCATACCATGATTTGTTTTTGTTCACAATGGTACATCAATCCCTTAAGTAATTTCATTTTGCAATCCTATGTTTGTCCACCCCCTAAATATCAACAAAAATACATCCTTGAAATAGTAGGACATAATGAAGAAGAAATATACAGAGTAAATCAATATATTCTACTATTTATGGCAAGAACACAATGATTAGGTGATAAAAAAATGCTGCATTAACAAGATAACAATGAAAGCATGTTGCATCCATAACCCACAAAATGTTAAACTATTACAAATTAAAACACACACAAATTACATAGATAACGAAATAAACAATTACGTGGTATGGAACAAATAGTTGTGAGAATAAATTCACTGACCTTTGCTATAGCCATTGGCTTCACCACCGAGCCTCAACCACGACTAAATAGAGAAACCAAAATATCTCAGATTTTAAAGAGATAAGTAGGGAGCTGTTCAATAATTCACAGAGGACCTTTCGCTGGAGTCAACTCAATTTGGCCAATTCACACGTGGTCAATGTTTTCTTTTTCTTTTTCTCTGACGACCCCTTCTCTATTTTATGCTGTGCAATTTACCACGCGGGGGAAGGCACAGAGCAATGGCAGGCATTCTAATCGTCACTGGTTTGAAAACGTGTGGAAAATGAACCATTATTAAAATTACAGAAAATTACATATATAAAATTGAAGTTTCAATAAATTATCAGCAATAAAGTTTGGAAACGTGAGAAAAATGAACCATTATTAAAATTATAGAAAATTGCGTATACAGCATTGAAGTTTCAATAAATTATTTGTACAGTAATAAAGTTTGAAAATTGCAAATAAAGCATATAAACGTCCTTAAAAGGAGCGTTTACCAGCCTAATGGCAATAACGTCCTTAATAAGGACTTTTTTGTAAACTTTTTTCTAAATCAACGTTCAAGAGAAAAATTAACGGATTATACAAAGAAAAAAAATTGTGACTTTGCTCAAAAACGTCCTAAAAAATGGCATTTTTGTGCAATTGCTCAAAAATGTTCTTTTTAAAGACGTTTTAATGCTTTATTTGCAATTTCTTAACTTCTGTGCTGCTCAAGTAATTTTGGTAAACTTCTGTGGTGTATAGGTAATTTTCTGTTAAAAATATTATTGTTATTATTGTTAGAATAAATGTAGAAGAAGGAAGAAAAAAATATGAAAGAAGATCTTTTATTCTTGAAATCACATAGTGGGAGGCAAATGTCTTATTTATACAATCCAATGAAGGTGTAATACTAATCTTTAACCAATGTGGACTAAAATAGAAAGTGGAAATTCAACTCTTTAGTAACCCACGTTATAACACTCCTCCTTTGGATGACCACTATCTCTAAGCCTATTGCCTCATTAAAACTTTGCCAGAAAAATCCATTAGGACAAAACCTGTGCGAAAGAAAAGAGTACAATATTTAGAATGAATTAGATAGATGTTGGACACACTTAATGTTGTCTCATTAAAACCTTGTCAGAAAAAATCCAATGGAAAAAAAATCATGACTAAGAAAAAAGAGTACAACGCGTTATAGTCCATACAAAATGTATCTACCCCTGAAAACAATCACTCCCCCTGATGATGTTGATCATGAACAGTCAGTTGATGAAAAAGTCGCATTCCAATTCCATGAACTAGTTTCTGAAAAGTTGACTTTGGCAACGATTTGATGAACAAGTCTGCAAGATTATTACTTGAGCGAACTTGTTGGACGTCAATATCAAAGTTCTTTTGAAGCTCATGAGTATAGAAAAACTTCGATGAGATATGCTTGGTCATGTCTCCTTTAATGAATCCACCTTGAATTTGTGCAATACATGTTGTATTATCCTCATGAATAACAATTGGAGTATCTATGGTAGAAAAAATATGACAGGAGCTACGAATGTATTGAATTAACGATCTCAGTCAAATATATTCTCTACTTGCTTCATGGAGAGCCAATATTATTTAGTGATTTGAGGAGATAGCAATCATTGTCTGTTTTGTTGAACGCCAAGAAATAGTTGCATTGCTATTAAGAAACATATATCCAGTTTATGAACGACCTACATGGGGATCAGATAAATAACCTAAATCTGTAAAGCCAACTAGATTCGCGATGTCAGATAAACCACAAGTATAAAATTATCCATGTCGGTAGTTCCACGAAGATATCTCATCACATGTTTAATGCCATTCCAATGTCTGCGAGTTGGCGCCGAGCTATATCTAGCCAACAGATTGACAAAGAATGATATGTCTGGCCTTGTACATTATGATATATACATTAATGCCCCAATAGTACTAAGGTACGGTACTTCGGGTCCTAGCATTATTTTATTATCGTCCTTAGGACGATATGGATCTTTATTGATATCTAAAGATCGAACAACTATTGGAGTGCTAAGGGATGAGCTTTATCCATATTGAACTGTTTCAATATATTTTTTATGTATTTGGATTGATGTACTAAAATTCCATTAGTTCAATGCTTAATTTGTAATTCGAGACAATATTTCATGTCTCCATGATCTTTCATCTCGAACTATTTTTTCAGATAGTTTGCAGTCTCATTGATTTCATGTCTTGTCCCAATCAAGTTTATGTCATCGACATATACTGCAACTATGGCGAAATTCTCCTTAGATTTCTTTATGAAGACACATGGACATATATGATTATTCTCATATCCTTCCATTTTTATTTATTCACTAAGACGGCTGTACCACATCCTTCCGGATTGTTTCAAACCGTACAATGAACGTCTTAGCTTTATGGAATGCATGTTCTTAGCTTTTGAGCTGGGTATGTAAATACCCTAATTTTTTTAGAATTTAATTTAAATTTTTTATTAATTATTATTGTAGAATTTTTATTATTTTTAGTTAATTATAATAAATATTCTTCATAAATTTATATTTTTGTGTATTAAATTAATTATTAAAATAGTGATAAAAATATACTTTTGGGTGTAAAACTAATAATAGAGTATTGTGTAATTTTTGTTAGAAAGTTGTTCTCAAACTGCATTCACTTAGACGGTTAGGCGACCCCATTGGATATTTATTTCAGTACTTTATTGGCATGCTTCTATGTATCTTGTTATGTCCCTCTGAGGACCTGGCCCTTCAAGGTGTATCTGTTCTTGAGTATTCGCATGAGCGCAGATTCGGATGGTTACTTATATTTCGAGGGTGTTTTCTTGTCACGCCCTAGTCCCAAAATACGTAGGACTAGGATACGTAACCATGCCAGCCGCCCGTATATATGACAACTCCAATATATGAAAACTATATATACGTGCGTACGCTGTATAATGAACAATAGTTCACCAGTGGTATAATTAATCACAAGTCACAGGGTAATATCTAAATCTCATCCACAGAATATCACATATACAGGAATAACCAATAATCAGGTAACTAGATCACAATAACAAATATCTAAAGAACGACAGTCGGATGGAAACAAATTCACTGCCGAAATAGAATATAAAAGAAACCAGATACACACCATATAAGAACACCTCTGACAATCACGAGGGTCGAAGAGAAGACCTCCTCGGAATATAAGTAGCATGTCCGGATCTGTGCTCCTGCGAATACTCAAGAAACATATACACCTGGCAGGGGACCAGGTCCTCAGAGGGACATAGCAAGATACAGAAAAATAACATGCCATAATGTAAATACTGAATAAATAAATGGGGTGTGCTAACCATCTAAGTGAATGCAATTTAAAGACCTTGTAGTACGCATGGGAATGTGTAGGCTAGACATATGCTGACGTAATTCACCAATCGTCATGACTAGCTAGTATATGTGTCATATGCCCCCAGACGCATGGGCACTCTGCAATCGTCCATCTCCGAGGAGCATGGAACGAAGGATATAACAACAAGGAGGGGGTGTCCCATACGTCTATTAGTATCTTTCCCGCCCAATATAGATGTACAAGTCGTGAAAACGACGTGGACACCTCCTACTATGATGCAAGTCTCAATAAAATAACCAACTAAGCTAAATACCGTTACACGTGTTGCTCACACTGATGGCCAGTCGCGCATGAGGCACGCGTCCCTATATGAACTTACTATGTGACGTGTAATAATATGTGTCAAGGCCTGGGAAGTTATATCAATAACTTCACAACTTTAGGTGAGTCTACTAGACACTAGGTCAGACACAAGTCCTAACGTCAACGCCTTCGTTGACTGCACCCGAGTCTGCTCGGACACGCACATTTATATAATAAATAAACATGTAACTAATAATAACTGAAGTACAATGAGGCAAGGTATACTTGCCTGGCAAGAGAGCTGTAAATGTAATATCCAGATGTCAAATACCAAGTGTCGGGAACTATGGCCTCAGAAGGAAAGTCTTCGGATGCTGAAATAAACATCACTAACAGTCTCAGAAAATATCAAATAACTAGAAATGCCTGTCCTTAAGTCCAATTTGGACACAGGGGCAAAAATGACAGTTTTCGGTCAAAGTGGGGTCCATATGTGGGCCACTTTGCACCAAAAAATGTGTCAGGGTTAAAGGTCTCCAAATTCGCCAAACTTAGTGTCAACAAGTCCAGAACGTCGATACGAACCCAACGGAATGTCCAGAACTGGATTCTGATGTGCCGATCACAAAATCGCCCGTCAAGTGGAGCCTGTGGGGCCCAAGATACGCGATTTTGTCAACGTTCTCAGAATCGAACCAAACTTGGCTCACAGGACCAGCGTATTGCTACGAGTCCGATGGCACAAGTTTTGTTTCGATCCGACGTGTGTACACAAAGTTGCAGCGTATTCCAGAACAGGCGGATACGGGACGTTGTCGGCGGATACGCGTTGATTCCGGTGTGCACGCACATCCAAATCAACTTCTGCGAAATCCCGCACGTCCGTATCAACGACGCGCACGTTTCGGTAAAGACCGCGTGCGACCAAGTCGTCCCGTTTGGCGGGGCGTACTCAGTTCCGGGGTGAATCGGGTCGTTGTTTTTCCTGTTTTTGGATCGCGGTTTGCGATCGCCACAGGACGCGATGCTCCGAGCGGGTTGTACGGGCATCGAGAGGGTCACATAGCCTACGTGTCACAACTAACAGAATCAAAAATGGAATTATCAGGAGATAGAACGGGTTACCTGAACAGGGCTCCGTGGATTGAATTTTCCGTGTCCGGGAAGAGATGTGACATGACGCTGATCGTGTCCGGGCTGTGTCCGGGCTGCTGTGCTGTGTCCTGGT
This sequence comes from Iris macrosiphon, assembly GCA_036927795.1. Taxonomy (NCBI): domain Eukaryota; kingdom Viridiplantae; phylum Streptophyta; class Magnoliopsida; order Asparagales; family Iridaceae; genus Iris; species Iris macrosiphon. The sequence continues at coordinate 183,731,184 of JAYESA010000003.1, read as the reverse complement.
CACTGTGTCCGGTCAGAGTTCAGCGGGTACTTGCCGAGGCTTCGCCGTGACGGCTCAGGGCGTCGTCGGAGGAAGACATGTGGTGGTGATGGGTGGTGGACATGGTGGTTTAAGGTGCTGCTCGGGATCGTGGGGGAGGAAGTCAGGGAGGAGGTCGGGTGGAGCTGGGGAGTCGTCAGGTGGAGGGTGGCTAGGGCAGAGTGGAGGAGGAGCTGCCGCGCCGTGGGGGAGGCGGTGGTGAGATGGTGGAGGTGGTAGAGGTGGAAGAGAACTCGGGGGAGAAGGGCTCGGGGAAGCTACTGTCGAGGCCGGTGGGGGGGGTTGGCTCGCCGTGCGGGGGGGGGGGGTTCGGCTCCGACGATGGGGGTCTGTGAAGATGGCGACGATGATGATGGCGGTGGTGCTCGATGATGGTGGTGGTGGCGGTGGTGGGGAAAACGAAGGGGGGGAAGGAAAGGCTGGGAGAGGAGGAGGAGGATGAGCTCTCCGGCGGTCGGCTCGCCGTGTGGTGGCTAGGTCAGGGAAAAGAGGGAGGGAAGTGGAGGAGGAAGAGAGAGCTCGGAGGAGAAGAGCTGCGGCGGAGCTCAGCGGCGGGGGGGGGGGGGGCTCGCCGCGGGGAGGGGGAGGTCGGCTGCTCCGGCGGGGGGGGGGGGGGGGTTCGGCTGCGGGCTGGGGTAGATTTAGGTTTTGGGTTTTAATTTTTTTTCTTTTTATTTTTCTTTTGTTTTCTTATAAAAAAAATTATATTAATTTAATATATAAAATATCTATAGATATTTTTAGGATATTTTGGGATATTTTTCGGGATCTTTTCGGGTGGGTCCCGTCTCCAAATGGACGGTGCAGGTTCACCGGCCAATAGGGGACTGACACCTCACACAAAATTTGCAGAAAGGTCCTTACAAATTTCATAAATTGCATAATGGTCCTATTTTGGGAAATTGCGCAATTTACAAAATTGTCTGGAAAATACCCGATTCCTGAAAATGCTAAAATTCACAGAATTGAAGGAAAAAGCTGTGTGAGGGTCCTGAGAGGGGTGGGGGTGAGCCTGGGCAGGGACAGGGCCTGGTTTTCTAGGTGATAGGGGTCATCGTATTTATTAATAAATAAATACTGCGCACGGTGTTCTCTAATTATTTAGAGGCAGGTAGGGTCATAATTTTTCTACGTGTCAATACACTAAATGTAGTATACTCAGTGTAGAAAATTAACGTATTTTTGTTTGGGCAAAACAGGTGTAGGTTGGCCTCAAATCCCTAGGGGTACAGAGATAGGTATAGAGCAGAAAATTAAATAGGGAATAAATACGGACGTTTGTAACGATATTTGTGCGTCTCAAACGAGGCTCAAAATAAAGTATCTGGGAGTTGCACAAAATTCAGAAAAATAGTCTAACATGTCTAGGACAGGTATGTGAACTTTGTTCGGGGATAATAGTCAAGGTAAAGCTCCAAATAATTCGGTGATGGACAGGTGCACAAGTCAATAGGATATATAGGAAAAATAAATTAAATTATTGCCTTAAATCCTAAATTGTTAAAAATAATCCTAAAAATACTGAAATCTGGTCGAGGGGGTTTATACTTCTCTTCGAGCCCGTGATTGTTAGCTGGTATTCTTATATTGTGTTGTACTTTTATATTCGAGTTGGTAGTGGATTTGTTTCCACCCAACTATCATCCTTAGATACTTCTTATATTGAGATCTAGTTTCATAGATACTGGTTATTCATTTATATTGATTTTTCTGTGGATGATATTTAGATTATACCCTGTGACTTGTGATACATTTTATACAACTTGTGGATTTGATATTCATATTACAGCGTACGTATGGGTTATGGTTTTCATATATTGGAGATGCAATATCCATGCGGCTGGCATGCTTACGTGTCCTAGTCCCATATATTTTGGGACTGGGGCGTGACAGATGGACAGGATCAAGGCAACACAGTATAAGGATATATCTCTAAGAGCTCAGGTGAGAGCAGGATTGGAAGATGGTTTCACTATTGCAGAGGATGGATCTTTGAGGCATGAAGATAGATTTTGTGTGCCTAGTGGAGAGCTGCGTGAGGAGGTGTTGCAGAAAGCGCATCGCTCTCAGTATTCCATGCATCCAGGTGCTAACAAGATGTATCGGGATATGCGAGAGAGTGTGTGGTGGTATGGCATGAAGAGGAAAGTTGTACAGTTTGTATCCAGATGCTTAGTGTGCCAGCAGGTGAAAGCCGAGAGGCAGAGGCCAGGAGGTTTACTTCAGCCATTACCCATTCCAGAGTGGAAGTGGAAACACATTACTATGGATTTTGTATCCGGACTTCCACGATCTCCAAGAGGGAAAGACGCGATTTGGGTCATAGTTGATAGGTTGACCAAGTCGGCCCACTTCTTGCCTTTCAAAATGGGTTTGTCTACGGAGAAGCTGACAGAGATGTATGTGAGACAGATCGTTAGGATACATGGAGTTTCCGTCAGCATAGTCTCGGATCGGGATAGTCGTTTCACTTCTCATTTCTGGAGGAGTTTGCAAGAGAGTTTGGGCACTTAGCTCAAATTCAGTACTGCATATCTTCCCCAGACAGATGGGCAGTCAGAGAGGACTATTCAGACTCTCGAGGATATGTTGCGTACTTGTGTACTAGATTTCGGGGGTTCTTGGGAGGACCATCTCCATTTGGTAGAGTTTGCTTACAACAACAGTTACCAGGCCAGTATAGAGATGTCGCCTTTTGAAGCTCTGTACGGTCGGAGGTGTCGTACTCCTTTGTCTTAGGACGATGTTGGAGAGAGAGTTTTGTTTGGGCCAGAGATGGTTGTGGATGCAGCAGAGAAGGTTTAGTTGATCAGAGACAGACTTCGAGTGGCGCATGACAGACAACGACATTGGGCCGATAGCCATCGGAGACCTTTGGAGTTCGAGGTATAGTTTAGATTTTTTTTTGTTTTGCGTTTGTTCTTGGTTGTTTGTTATAGATTAAGTTCTTAAGATGGTATTTTGTTCTAGGTGGGTGATTTGGTGTTTCTGAGGATTTCTCCGACACGAGGCACGATTCGCTTCGGTGGAGGCAGAAAGCTTAGTCCACGATTCATCGGACCTTTCACTATTCTAGAGAGGATCGGTGCAGTTGCTTATAGACTAGACTTGCCACCTGCATTGGAGGGAGTGCACAACGTGTTTCACGTATCGCAGTTGAGACGATACGTGGCATATCCTAGTCATGTATTGGATCACTCGGAGATAGAGGTAGGCCCTACTCTTAGCTATCCAGAACAACCAGTCGAGATTCTGGATCGGAGAGAGAAGGTGCTGAGGAACCAGACTATTCCTTTGGTGCGCGTCGCATGGAGGCATCACTCTCCGGGGGAGTCTACCTGGGAGAGGGAGGATGAAATGCGAGAGCGTTATCCATATTTGTTTGTACCTTGAGGTATGTTATTTCCTAGTTATGTTATGTTCGTTGTTATGTTCTTTCATAGTTAGTTATGATTCTTTAGTTCTGTTCTGTTATTTTCTGGAGGTAGTTATCATCTTTGAATTTTGAGGACAAAATTATTTTAAGGAGGGTAGACTTGTCACTACCACATTTTCTGGGAAATGGTATTTTAGTAATTTCCTATTTAATTAATTATTGTGCTTGATAAATAATTATTTGTGGTATTATTTAATTATTGTTAGATGTTATTTATTTAATTTGGGCTTGTGTTAGTGGACCTAACTAGTTTATTTTGGACCCATGGACCAACATGAATTAATTAGTTAAACTTAGCCCATTTAGAAAGTCCATTGTTAAGTAGATGGATTAAATTAATTAAATTATTAGACTAGAAGCTTCCTTCCTTAATTATTTCTTCATGAGAGGCCCCAACGGGTATAATGGACATTATATGATTACTTTAGGGAGAGGAATAAGGGCCGGCCTATTAAAATAGAGGAGAAAATTCTCTCTCCTCTTTTTCATTCCAAATCTAGATCTAGAATTTTTCACTACCAAATTTTCTTCATTCCCATTTCATTTCCCTACCAAATTCTTTCCAATTCCTTTCCAAATCACCATTAGAGACTTGAGAAGCAATGATCTAGAAGGAGGAAGCAATGATCTACAAAGAGGAGCAAGAATCTACAAGTTGGAGGCAATTTTATCTCAATTGGAGGTTTCATTGGGAATCCATCTCCAAATAGGTACAATTTAGTTTTTCCTCTTAAAATAGCTTCTAAATTTGAGATTTAACCATGGAAAATTAACCCATATGCATATAATACCCATAGGACTTGGTTTTGTGTTCATAGGAGGCCTATTGAGAAAGTTATGGTGCTTTTTATGTCAATTTTGGGAAAATTCCGAGATTGACATTGGTTGTGTGTGTCAATTGATCCTATAGATCAATTTGGCATGTGTTTATGTTTTTGGGGCTAGTGTCATGTCCAAAATTGGGTACGTGTAGGTCGTATCCCAACAATTTGGTGATACGTGTTGTTTTGGGGGTTTTCCCTCCGGCACGGGACTTTGTACATGTCATATTTTGACACGGACACGAAGATCTATATTTGACACTTTGTATTGTTCATAAATAATATATGTGACTTGCTTGTGTCCTTCGGAGTACAATTGGATGTGTGGTGGACTCGTGTCACATGCGTATCCTAGATCTAGTGGGATACGGTGTGATACTCTCTATTTCTTGTGTATTTTGTGTAGATCTAATTAATTGTGCTTTTAATTCTTGAGTTATAATTGTGTATATATATATAGATATTATATATGTATTATAGTGTATTTATTATAGTGATTATTGTATCATAGATCTATGTATTATATATGTACTAAGAGAATATATATATATATATATATATATATATATATATATATATATATATATATATATATATATATATATATATATATATAGGGTGTATTTATAGTCTAATTGGTAATTATATATATAGATATTTATAAATATATATGTATGTTAATTGGGTAATTATAATATTTAGAATTGTTATAGGATTAATTATATATATGTATAGATGTATAATTATATGTATTTATGTTTGTGTGTGCATGTGGCTATGTCTTAATATGTACATTATTATAGAGGGTGTATTTATAGTCTAATTGGTAATTATATATATAGATATTTATACATAATTATTATGAGTTATATATATATATATATATATATATAGGTTTTTGGCGACAGCAGGTTAATGACAGTTGCTGTCATTAATGGCAGCAGAATCCAACAACAACAGCCACTGTAGCAGTGACAGTATTAATGACAGCAACCGCTGTCATTAATAGCAGCAACAACGGCGGGAAAGAGCAGCAACTGCGGCAGTGGGAGCGGTGACGGTTGCAAACCGTCACCAAAGCAGCAGCAACAGTGCAAGGAATTCAGCAGCAGTAGCGACGACAGCTTCAGTTACAGCCAGAACTGTGATCACTAAAAGCAGTGTATCAGTGTTTTTCAACACAGTTTTCGGCGACGGTTTGGCGTATATATATATATATATATATATATATATATATATATATATATATATATATATATATATATATATACTGGGATAATATATGATTATTGCTATATTCCTTATATGTATAATATTAGTGTATATATATATATATATATATATATATATATATATATATATATATATATATATATATATATATATATATATATATATATATATTATGTAAGGGTAATTATTATACCAAGGTATTGGGTATTACCTTGAGGGGATCAAGGTAAACGGAGATACTCAAGATGCGGGGTTTGGGTATCAAGATTGTGATTATTGTTGAGATACCAAGTTGGTTCAAAACCACGGTATTTGATGTGTAAATTGTGATTCTATATTATTATAAATATTGTTTGATATATATATTGAGGTGTTACCTTGGATTCACGTATCCGGAGATACGGTATCCTAATATTTTAAAGATGTGGGTTTCTTGACTTAGATTTTAGTATCTTGACCCAAGATTTTTGTGTTAGAATTGTGCAACCTATAAATAGATAGTTGACCTTGGTTTGACCATAGTTGACCATAGTTGACCATAGTTGACTTTTGACTTAAAATTGACTTATTAACATAGAAGTTGACTAGTTTAACTTATTCTCTTTTCGGGACCTTGTATTGATGTTGTATTCCATATCTAGGTCTTCGAGGCACCGAGTCAGACATCTGTGAGACTATTCCTTGGACTTCAGACGAGTACATTCTCTGATAGTTTCTCATTTATGATATCCTCTATGTTCATTGTATCTAGTGTAGATATCCATGTTCTCTTGACACTATGGTTACACGGATTGGTATATCCGGATCTCGTCATGAGATATTATTCCTTGGTATATGGTGTATATGGTGCAAGTATTGTTTCATTGGTTATCTTGTACATGTATAGACACTGATTCTTGGGAAGACTAGCTATCTTCTTGGGGAATCTCGTGTCATAGCATATCGTGGTTGGATCTATTATACCAGTCGAGGGTGGGGGAGTATTAGTATAGATATGTGATCAATATCCCTATTGTATCAAGTACTGGTTACTGAATAGTGTTGATCATACACCGCACGTATGATTAGCCAGGCCGCATTGCATCTTGCCCAAGCCGATCACATGTTAAGCTAGTACTCACACACTTAGTCATTAGTATTCTTATTTTATTGGCATATTGTTCATTATTGTATTTATTTCCAGTATTTTCTTATTGTATATATATATATATCTCTTGTATCTTTTGTGCATCTTATTTATCCACAGCTATTTACTGTTACATAGTTTTTATCATTGATTAGAACTGCTGTTAGAGTTGTACTCTGCTCCTTTCCTGACTGGATATATTTTTCCAGATGACACTGAGGAGTGGTACCCTACCTATTATGGAGCCCAAGATGTTGTGGGTTTAATTCTGAGACCCTGGCTCAGGAGGGACTTATCCCAACTGAGACAGTTGACCCAGGAGTTGTAGCTTCGTAGTATTCTTTTGTACTGGATTTGTCTCCAGCTTATTCTGTATTTTTTTTGACTCATTGATGTATTATTTTAGACTCATGAGTTGTATTGTGACTATTCTATTCTTTATCTGATTCGTGCTCATTTCCATCTTAGTTCTGTGATTGAGTATATTATTATTTTGGTGGTTCATTATATTGTTAGATAGATTATTTAGACAGCGTTCTACCGCCGATTCTGCGGCGTAGGCTGGGCGTTGTTTCCGACTTGTACCCTTACACCGGGTGCGGGTCGTGACAATCTTTGATCTGAAGGCTTGTTACTTCTTTACAACCACGAGTTTTGATCCAAAGGCTCGCAACTTCACACACGTGTGTTTGATACGAAGAGCATGCTGACTTCAAACATAAGGGGGTTTGATGAACCAAGCTATTACAACTCTGACAGACTTCTAACCGAGATCGCACTTGACACTAGATGGTTGAAAATTGATCTTGGAGATAAGAAAGTTTATACTCTGAGGGTTTACTCACTATAGGATAGAAAGAATGTGAATGGTTGAGTGAGTTGGGATGTGGAAAACTAATCATATTTATAGGGTATTGGCAAACAGAATTCGGCCATAGTTCGGGTAGGATTTAATTCAAATTTTTGAACGTTGGACCAAAAAATCAGGGATGTAATAACTGGGTTGATTTCATACTATATATGTGACCGAGTTCGGTCTGAGTTCTGTTGCTATTCTAGTAAGGTTTGAGTATGAATGTGTACTGATTTGGAGCCCAAAACCCCCATGAGAGCCAAAGAGAGTCAGGGGGCATCAAGCGCCTTACCCGACCTAGCTTCCAAATGGTGAGACGCGACCCACAACAAATGAAGGGGGTGGGGTGGACAGGTTCAAGGGTTTATTTGAGTAGACTTTGGGTTATGCCAGTGCGACTTGATGTACATAAGTCCTAGACTCAATAAATATCAAATTACATTGCTAAAATTCAATAGCACTTGAAGACGTCAATTCTTCTGAAACATCCGCTGACTTGAAGACGTATTTTTCATTGATGGCAGTGGAACCCCCGGGTACGAGGCTCCGGATAAGTCGTAGACGGTTCAGAAAAATCTTCTGGTATAACGTCATCTTTGGCTCATTATCATATAGCATATGTCCACTGTTGATCTTGCTTATTGCTTTCTGCAAGTACATTTTAGATGAACAAGAAATATACAGAAGCAAATATTGCATATTTGGACAATGCTGAATTTAAGTAGAAGTTATTATAGTGATTGATCACTTAATCGATTGGTTATATTCAAAAACTCAATATAAACATTGGACCAAAAAATATATATATATATATATATATATATATATATATATATATATATATATATATATATATAACTTTTTTTATTTACACATCCAACATATTATATTATAATTATGTTCACTTTTTCTCCATTGTTATCTTTGTATTATGCGTGGATGAGATACTGTCTAAGATATAGTATTTGTGGACATGAGTTCTAGTTTGTCGAAGAGGGTACCCTTCGGTGGGACCAATAGAACTGTATCCCTCCATAAATCGTATTAACTAACAAGATTATTTGTCATTAACTAACAAGATTATTTGTGGGTCACACATATTTTTGGAATTGGAACATAACAGACCAATATGTATTAGTGTCCATATTTTACTCTTAGGACCTGTCATCCAAAACAAAAGCAAGAGAAGATCTGATCGAGGAGCTGTCGTCTTTGTCCTGTCTTTTCTTCTTGAGTGTGACGAGAGGGTTAAACTTAGTAGGACAAAGGATAAATTGTCCAACATTGATTTTTGTCAATCTTGTAATTTCACCTGAGATATATAGATTGAGATTTATCTAGGTGATGTAGTCACCGTCATATACGTTGTCTTTACATGTGTTTGTTGTTCGTTAGACGGTGGTTGATTATCTCTAGTGGGTTGGTCTAAGTTTTCGCTGCGATCAGTTTCGGACACGATGTCGAAATGCTTGTAAGTCACGTCTGATCTCAACTTCTGATACTAGAGCATCTGGCTCTGGGCGTCTGAGTGCCCAACAAAAGTTCCTGCCAACATACAAGTTTTTATAATTGAAGCTTGGGTTACATATGTATATATTGCTCTCGCACATGCATCTACATGAAAACTCCGCTGATGGGAACTTATGATGGATGATATATTTTGATAACTAAAATAACTTGTCCATAATACAACTCAATAATAACTAACAGTTGACATTTATTTCTCTTAAACACTACTAGCTCTCTTCCCCACTCGAATTATTAAAACCAAGAAGCAAAAAATTCAAAAGCAGACATTGTTAAATAAAAGAGCAGTAAGAAATCACACGTGCATGGTCTCCTAATTCCTTCCTTACATCCTCTTGGTAAAGCTAGCAAGCTCCGTTGCTCAGTACTCTGAGGTGAGTGACTTGGTCTTCACACTTGACATGAGGGATCCCAGCCTAGTGACATTGTCGTAATCCTGAGGGGAATGGTCTGGCAACCCTGGCATCATCAGCCCCATGGCCCTCATCATCTTCATAATAATGCTCTCTTCATATTCCTGTCCTTTCCAATACCCAATTATAAAGCTCCTATTGAGCTCCCATATTGCGTCCATTTGCATAGGAAGGGAATACAACGGATTGAAGTAGTTCTCATTTGGCTCTTCATTCATTTCCTGCACAATAGAAGAAAACAAAATTCGGTTTATAGTTATATTCCTGTTATTGTATCAAAATTTTAGAATCAGTACAAATCAAGGGTTATATATTTATTGAACACAATTTCTAAAAATTCGTACAATATTAGAATACGAGACAGAGGAGATTTGAGCCTAATTTACACTCGTAGAACAGTAGTAACAAGGACAAAACACAAAAGTAGGTCTAGATGAAGAGAGCGTAGCGTACCTTTCCTCTGTAGAGACTGTCAAAGTAGATGCATCCGCCGAAGTGTACGAACTGGAAGACATTGCCGTCGAACGGAACCCTCGCGACGATGTCGTTGTTGTAGACGAACCTGAAGTACCTCTGGCGAGGATTGTCCAGGAGATTCTCCGCGAAGCTCCCGAGGTTCCGGTCCCCGACTCTCGGCTGCCCGTACGTGTACACTCCCTCCAGCCTCTCCAGGATCTCGTCCTCCCCGTGGTACTTCAGTATCACCGGAAATATGGCCGACAGCGCCCCGCCCAGGCTGTGTCCGGTCACGATGAACTTCGCCTTCGGGTTCTTGATGAGGACCTCCCTCAGCCTCTCCCGGATGACGTAGTAGGCGTACGGCTTGCTCTCGCTCATCTCGATCTCCTTCGGCCACCCGTTGGTTTGTAACCCTAGCGCCTTCATGAACCCCTCGTGGATCGAGCCCACCCCTTGGAGCTCCAAGAAGGAGAAGTCGATGTCGATTGCCGCGTCGTACGCGTCGTCCGTGCCTCGGAACGCCACCACCACCAGCTCGGCCTCGCCGCTGTCGACCGGTTTGTCGCTCATCATGAAGCCTTGGGTGGTGAATTCCTTCTGGAAAGCTGAAACAAGTACGCATGCATACATGCAACATGTGTATAATTGTAGTCCGAAACAATGTTCCTCCTAATATATATATATATATATATATATATAAACTGAAAATTTAATAAAAAAAAGTGCTAGGACATGAACCCACACATTTTTACATAGAAAATGCAAATGAAATCAACTTTGCTAAATAAATCATTATATATATATATGGGTAAACGGAATATGAGTCATATTGTTCATTTTTTTAAATGAATCATGCACATATGTACCAATAGAAATGAATTTCTACATCCCATGTGCACTGATATATATATATATATATATATATATATATATATATATATATATATATATATATATATACTTGCTTGCGGTGGAGGCGAGTGTGTTGCAGTGCAGTCCGGGTGGTGCCTGGATGCGGTGCGATACGATTAGGGTGCGGTTGTAGTGTGAGGCCTTCGGGTCGGAATATAACGGGTGTGTTGCCTTCCGACAGGGTTGTAGGCTTTCAAACCAAAATAAAATTTACCTTCTTCGAGAATATATATATATATATATATATATATATATATATATATAAATGAAATATGGGTCATAGTGCTCATATTCCTAAATGATCCACACACATGTGGACCAATAGGAATAGATTATATTAATGCACATGGGATATATGAGTCTATTTTCACATGAGCATGTAGGAATATGAGCACTCTGGCTCAAAGTAGTCAACGTACGAAATACAACTGGCTTAGAGATGGAGATAGATGTACTAAGTTTTTTTTATGCCACGGTTAAAGCGAACCAAAATTGGAATGCCATCAACGGCCTGTTCAACTCTAGTGGGACCCTTATTACTGAGCCTAATATTATTAGTGATGAAGCGATCCTATTCTTCCAGGATCTCTATAACCGATCCTCCTATCCGATTAGCTTCTCCTATTTTGAGTTCAAAAATTGGTCACGGGATAAGAAAATCAGGTCGTAAGGAAAACACTCGCTATTAAAGAGGTTGAGGTTGTTAAGAAGGCAGATCCAATAAAATCTCCAAGACCAGATGGTTTTGGAGCTATTTTTTTCAAGAACCTTCTCAAATCCGATATTTTCAAAGCGGTCAGGGAATTCATTGAGTTGGGTAAACTTCTCAAAAAACTTAATCATACGTTTGTGGTGTTGATTGCTAAGTTTGAGGGAGCTACCTCCCTAGGTGACTACATGCCTATAACGTGCTGCAATTTCTAATACAAGATCATCACCCATCTGATGTGTGACCGGATGAGGACGATTATGCAAGAGCTTATCTCATCGAACCAAACTATTTTTTTATCAAAGTACAGTCGATCTCTGAGAACTGCTTGCTAGCCCATGAACTGGTGAGAGACTTCAACAAGCAAGGGGGAAACAAAGTGTGCCTCAAATTGGACCTAAGAAAAGCGTATGATATGGTGAATCGGGACTTCCTGTGCCACATTATGATCTGCATGAGATTTTATCATTGGTGGTTAGATAGGGTGAGGGAGTTTGTTGGCACCCCCACTTTCTCGATATTTATTCGAGGTCAATCGGGTTCTTTAAGAGTACCAGGGGGATTAGACAAGGTGATCCGCTGTCACCCTATCTCTTTGATATTGTGATGGAGTTCCTCACGTACATACTGGACGAGGTGGTTATGGATGGAGATATTACTCCTTTGTTTAGGAAGATTGCCCCAGTGGTTTCTCACTTGATTTATGCGGATGATCTGTTAGTTTTTGTGGAACCAACGAATAGGTCACTTGAGGCTCTAAAGAGTATCTTTAATAAACTAGAAAGGTGATCATGTTTGCAGCTTAATAAAAATAAGAGCATAATTTTTCTGAACCGAACCTGTGGGCAAAATGAGACGTGGCTGGAGAAAATGGACATCTCTGAAGGCATGCTTCCGGTCAAATACTTAGGCTTGCCTCTATCTATCAACTATGCCACATATGTGGATTGTGAGAGAATTCTCAACTATACTCAAACTAGACTAACGGGCTGGCAGACGCAAATCCTGTCCTTTGGGGGTCGTATTGAGCTTATCCTGTCATTTCGAATATTGCTCTATACTGGTTCTAGGCTATCATGATCCCTAAAGGTACTATAAAAAAGATTGAAAGAATGTGTGCTGATTTTCTATGGAAATGAGGAATACATGTGATTAGTTGGGAAGAGTTATGACTTCCTAAGAGGGAGGGAGGAGTAGGTATGAGATCACTTACCCTGGTTAGAGATAAAACATCCTACAAATTCTTCTGAAATTTTTTAATTGGCAAATCTTTATGGACTGAATGGATCAGGGGAAGGTACTTCCCTAGGGTTGTTTTCTGGTCTGCTAAAAAAAATAACTTCTCAATGACGGTAAAATTTCTCCTTACTTTGAGACGCTTAGCGAAACCTAGACTGTCTAGGATCATCTGCTCTGGGAACCAAACTAGCCCGTGGCATGACCCTTAGTTCAATTACACAAGTCTGATTGATAAGGAGGGATGGCATGTTTTCAAACTAATGAGATCCAATGAGCTGGCCAATTGTCTTATACGGGAGGGGAGAGTGGAACCTTCAGGATCGTTTGATAGAGGCAGCTCATGCGGTTGACATTCGAGTGGTGGACATTGATGGGACGGGCGCGGAGGATTACTAGGTGTGGGAGGACATGAAAAGGGCACTTTTAGCTTGTAGACGGCTTTAAATCAAATCAGGAGAAGGAATGGGGAGGTGGACTAGACGGAAGTGGTGAGAGGTGGTCAAGTTCTTCTTATGTCTATACAAAATGATTCTTAATCATCTGCTTAGTAGAGACCGGCTGAGCATGTTTGGGTTGGACTGCGAGGATAAGAAGTGATGTTTGTGTGGACATATGGATGAGTCCAGGGACCAGCTCTTCTTCTGTTGCGACTTTTTTTGGGATATATGGAGTAAACATTGCACCTCCTTTGGACTTCATACTACGCACAATAGGGATCTTTAGATGACCCTAAACAAAATCAAAGCGCAAAAAGGAATAGGGACAGGAGCGTACAGGTGGATACGACCGACATTCGGAGCAGTGGTATGGTATGTCTGGAGAGAACGAAACCGTCGTATCTTTGAGGGAATTGCGGTCAGTAAATATGCTATACAAAGTAACATAGAAGCTGACATATATATCATTGACCCTAGATAACTGTATTTTGTGTCTTGGGCAGGATTAGCTACTGGGACTCGAACACTTGACCACCCTTGCCTCATGCCTCTCCACTAACCATTAGACTATTGTATGGTTCGTGATTATTATGCCACCAGACTATGCTTATGTATGGTATAGAGAAGATAAGACATGAATATACTTATATTACATAATTACTAAACAAAAAAATCTTGCATGATAATTGATCAGTCTGCTTAATTACCCTCCCAGCAGTTATAGAACTCGACGAACTCCATCTGCATACAAAAATAAGTTCAGTAATGTTAGTCTGGTAATGGTATTACCATTATCATTAAAATTAACGCTAATTTGCAACTAAATATGAAGATATTATTGATTTTTCATACTTTTACAAATTGATACCATGATTCCTTTCTTGAACTTCTAAGTTATCATGTTAATACCATGAAGCATCATTTATTTTACAAGTTAATACTATAGAATTTAAACTTCTAAGTTATCATGTTAATACCAATATATACGCTATATTATTCTCTTCCAACGTTCAAGATATTAACATACAAACTTAAAAAGTTCATGATATAAATTTAAAATTAGGCTAATTAAGAATGATGAAGATGAACCATGCACTCATGATGTTTGTTCATTCTGGCTCATATGGATCTTACATTCCAGTAGCCCCTGACTGTGTTTCTGATCCGCTCCTCGTTCTCGTAAGACAGTTTCGAAGCCATAACACAGAGATGTGCTTTGTACGGGCCGTCGTATGGCGTAATATTCGTGTCCAGCTCGACCCTCGTGTCGATGAACGCGAATGGCGACTTGAAGTTCTGCGAGTTCACGTCTGGTAACGCCATCTGGCCTGTATGAGATAAAATAAATTTAGATCGAGCTAGACAATAGCGGAACCAGAAATTCGAACTGAAGTGGACTGGAATAGGTTGGGATGTGCGGTACGTGTCAAGTTGTATAATAGGCCTGGCCGGGCCTGCTCGAGATCCGCTTTGACCGAGTTCACACCGGTCCGGATTCAAATCCAGGCATGGACCGGTTCGGACCGGTCAGGCCGGTAGGTGCTGAAGGCCGACCCAGTCCGAACGCATGATCCGGTGGCTGGCGGTCCGGGTCGATTTTGCCAACCCAGTCCGGACCCGCGGAGGGGGTGGACCGAGCCAGTCCGAATCGTTGACCGGGTCCGGGCCGGCCCAGACTGACATTGACCGGATTTGTCCCGGACCTGGTTCCAGATCCTCCGACCCATTATACACCTTGAGGTACGTTGACTTATAAGAAGAAAAAAAAAAAAAATACACACACACATATATATATATATATATATATATATATGTATATATATATATATATATATATTGAGCTAGGGATCAAATTGTATGACCTGATCTCAGTTCTTGACATGGAAAGGATGTACTCACATACAATAAATTTTTTAACTGAACCATAGCGACGCACTTACCAGTGATGAACTGCCAGACTAGGATAGAGAAGTTGGCCTGGGATATCAGGTTCATCATCACGACCATGTTGCTGACTCCCGGCGTCGCCACCGCGAGGATGATCTTCTGGAGCACGATCGAGAGGGTGATCAGCGCCCTGCGCTCCACGCTCTCGACCACCGTACCGCTCGGGCAGCTGATCGACTTCACCTCGCTGAGGTTTCCGTCGGCCAGGAACCGGGCGAGTTCCGGCAGCGACGCCTCGCCCGCATTTAGGTCAAGATAGTTAGTGAAGTCTCCCATATAGAGCTCCGGCTCCGCCTCAACCTCCGGCGCCGGGACCTGGACTGTCTCCGGCTTGGCAGTAGTAGTAGCAGTGGCGGGTGGCTCCACCGTGACGGTGTTCACGTTGGCAGCCCTAATTGGACGCAACGCGACGCGCCGGCAGGGTTTGGAGTATGTGCTGTTTCTGAGGCCAACACCACGGGGGCCCGCGGGGCACGGCAGCGGAAGCCGCCGGCCGCCGAGAAACCGGACACGAAGGAGAGAATCCATGTTAAGTGCCATTTCGATGGAAAGGTTTGATATGGAGAAGAATGAAAGAAAGGGGTGTAGGAGTAAGCAGTGACCACTACAACTGTATATAAGCAAGTGAAGTTAGGCTGTTTTGTAAATAAAAAAATAAAAATAATAACAGTGCAGTGATTTTCCACAACCACAGCCTTGTAAAAATTATGGCATTGAGGATCGATCCTATCGAAAACTTTCTTTACTGTTGGTGACTTTTGAGCGATAGTCAAAGCAAGCACATAATTAGCAAGAAACGTGAAACATGCTAGATGTAAGTTCTTTTAGTTTCAGAATTTAGGCAATTGTTTTTACAGATTTTTTTTTTTTTTTGGTAGAGAAACATAGTTTGACTATATTGTGTGTAGAAAAAAAATTAGCATAATTTGCATAAAAAGAACCCAAAATTCTTATCAGGGATGTATTCACATGATTTTATTATTTTGTATTGCAAACATCTTTTTCAAGGAGTTTTGATTTTTATTTTCTAATTTTGTTGAACACAAAAAAAAAAAATTAATAAGGGACAAACGTCATATTACTACAATAAGGACGTTTGATATTTCTAACCCAAGTACAAACGCCCTTAATTAGTAAGGAAGTTTGAGTTTTTTTTTAGTTTTTACACCCGGCTCCAAAGCTTATTCTCCAACGTAGCAAATATACTCAAATGATCTACTGTAGCAAATATGGTCTTATTGCTAATACGTAGGGTGTAGCAAATACCCTCCATTTGCTAATACGGAGTGTGCTCCACTTACTAGTACGGGGTGTCTGGCAAATATGCTCCACTTGCTAGTTGGGTTATATGGAAAAGAATTCACACCCCTTTTGCGAGTAGGAAATTTTTTGGAATAAAAAAAAAAAAAAAAAAAAACTAAATTATAACTTGATACACTTAACTATTCAAATTGATCAAGTTGATACTCTCAACTTTGATATGTATCAACTTGATATCCTAAACAAAAATAAAGACGAAATTACTCCTGCCAACCCCCCCCCCCCCCCCTCTGGCGGCTACACCCACCTCGCGCCCACCCATCTGCTTCGCTTCCGTCCACCCCTGGCTGCACCCATACCTCTCTCTTCGCACGCTAGCGCTGCCGCCGCCACCGTAGTGCACGAAGAGAAGGGAGGCGTGGTGCAGCCAGGGGCAGAACAGCCGTCGTGGGGAGGGGGGTGGGCGGCGGCCATGAGGGATTGTGGGCAGCTGGGGGGGTCAGACAGGGGTGGGCAGCCGGGGTGAGGGGGTGAGGAGGGACAATTTTGTCCTTTTTTTTATATTTTTAGGTATCAAGTTGAAAATATTAGTTGAGGAGAATATTAAGTTAGTACATATCAAAGCTGAGGATATCAAGTTAAAAAACTAGAATAGTTGGGGGTATCAAGTTGCAATTTACTCAAAAAAAAAAAACTCAAATGCCATTTCTAATGGCGTTTGAACTTTTTTTTAAAGAAAAATCAAATGCCTTTACTAAGGACGTTTGAAAAAAAATTGAAAAAAATTTTGTTCATCAAAATTTAAAAAAAAAATCAAACATCCAAAAATAATGGAATTGAATTAATAGGCCCTTAGTAAGGACGTTTGGGTTCTTTTCTTGTTTCTCTACACGCAACTACCGATAAATTTATGATTATTTTAAATCAAGAAAAGAAGCACATATCTGATTTGATATATAATTAAGCTTCAATAATCTACTTAGATCTCAGTAAACATTAACATTAGCCACTACCAAAATAAGTTATATTAGTGATGTTGTCAGCGACTTCAAAACAGATGTCGCTAAATTCTAAAAATTTAGCTAATCCAAAAAAATATGTCGCTGGTTACGACGACTTGCGACTACTCTTAGTTAATATTGGAAATAGACGCCACACGCGGAGAGTCGATGCACGTCGCTAAATTTTTAATAATAGTAATATTTAGCAACGTCCCACACTAATCGTCGCTAATATTTTAATGCCAACGACGTTTAGCGACGTCTTCCTTGAGACGTCACTAAATATTTAACAATAGCCGATCGAAAATAACCCCTCTCCCCTTCCCCAACCCACCCACACAAACACACACCACATGCACCCATTTATCTCAACCACCCAATCTAAATTCAACACATGTAACATATGGTGGTTCCATGATATAAAACCACCCGAATGGTATATATTAATCGGTTCCTAAAGAATAATGCATTAGTAAAAGATTGTAGTGCTAGATGGATCAAGATGGGAATGAGGGTTTATTCGGTTTCAACCAAATCGAAATAGTAAAAACCAAATAATTGTAGTCCTACCCTTCCTACTGCTCCGTCGGAGTTGGCCATGCGCGTGCACCACGGGTGCACACAACGTGTGCCAAATAGAACGCTATTATAAAAATAATGAATGATGACGAGAAGAGAAGAGAAGAGAAGAGAAGAGAAGAGAAGAGAAAAGAGTGTACTTGTCCTCTGTAGAGACTGTCAAAGAAAATACATCTGCCGAAGTGTGAGAATTGGAAGACATTGTCGTCGAACGGAACCTTATGGCAATGTCGTTGCCGTAGAACTGAAGTATCTTCTCGTAGGATTGTCCAGGAGATTCTCTGCGAAGCACCCGATCGCGGGTGTCTCTGACTCACGGCTGTCCGAACGTGTACACTCCCTCCACCCTCTCTAGGATCTCGTCCTCCTCGTGCTACTTGAGTATCACCGAAAATATCGTCGACATCGCTCCTCCCAAGCTGTGTCCGGTCACGATGAACTTCGCCTTCGGTTCTTCTTGGAGATTTCCCTCAGCTTCTCCCGGATGGCGTAGTAGGCAAACGGCTTGCTCAGGCTCATCTCGATCTCCTTCGTCCACCCTAGGGCTTTCATGAACCTTGCGTGGATCGAGCCCACTCCTTGGAGCTCAAAAAATGAGAAGTTTATGTTGGTCGCGGTGTCGTGTGCGCCGTCGGTGCCTTGGAATTGTTAGACCTTATAATCAAATATGGTAGAACGCGGGCCATAGCAGAGCTGCTAGCGAGACTCGCAGGTCCGCTCTCTATTGGAACCCAATTTGTCGTCGAGATCAGAGATTCACACAAGAGTTTCTCACCCGATATTTCTCGATTCCAACGAAGCATGAACCAAGAACATGTTATAAACTGGCTCCGAATAAAATAAAGATTACAACAAGCAACAAGTAAAACGTTCTTCTCTTTACGTTCGCAAACGCTACAATAAGAAAGAACGAAGTAAAGGAAAACTGAAGAGAAGCCCCTTGCTAGGGTGGTCAAAATTATCTTTGCTCAAAGCAAGATTCGCCGTACAGACGATTTTCCCCTAGGAACCAGCAAGTTTACAAAAGAACTTCTGGAACACTCAAAGTCACCTTCGAAAACACTCGGAGACACCATGTGAGAGGGAGACACTCTGGGCCGTCTATAATCTGGCGTTCTCGATTTTCCATATGTATTCTCTCTCTTCAAATGAAAGAGGAGGTCCTCTATATAAATATAAGAAAACAGCACCTATGCGGCCTGCGGAAACACCAGGCAGCATATGCACTGATCGACCAGCTGACCCAAAATCGAGTGTCAATACCGCATGCGCCGCCCATGCCTCATGCGCTGTCTATGCCGCATGTACCGCCTCCATCGTCGGTTACGCTGTACTGCACGAGTTAGACAGCACCACCAAACGCCGAAAGTAGCTGGTCGCACCGTATATTCCGAAAGGCACAAAAAATCATGCGTCGCATGCGCCGCCAAAAGCAGACCTTATCCCCTCCACATGCGACTCGCTCATCCAAACCTGGCCGCATAGCGTCAGGCCGCATAGCCCCAGGCCGCATAGCACCTGGCCCCAAAGACCCTGACCGCATAGCGCCTGGCAACATAGCCCCTGACCGCATAAAGCCAGGCCTTATGTGCCATAAAGCATGCTCCCGAGCTAGCAATCGTGCATGCAACTCTCATATAAAGGAGCACACGAGCTCCATGCGATGATACAGACGTGCTAAGTGCAAAGTGCACAACAAAGTGCCACTTTGTGTCCTTGAGCCCGTGCCCTAGTCCGAGTCGCTAAGCCCCTTCAGAGCTTAGGTCATAAGGGAAAATTTCCAAAGGTGGTGAGAAAACAAAGATTGTCTTAATGGAGTTCCCACTTAAACCCTCTAGAAAAAGTAACCCACATGGGCCTCCACCCCATGTGCATATACCAATACTAAACATAGCTATATATTGAGATATACACATTAGTGATTTTCTAATGTGGGACTAAAACTCCCAAAGCCAAGTGGAAAACACCAACAATCTCCCACATATATCACAATATATGGTTGAGCGTTCCTCACAGTGACTGCCATTATGCATTAGGATAGATGTCGCCGATGACTTGAATCTTTCCGCATGGGTCAAACAATAGTACGATACATGAATGGACTAGGCCTTGAATTCTGGATCATAGCTGCTATTCTCCCCACTCATACAATGACCTCAGTTGTGCCATTCGGTCGTACATTAAAGGCCATGTGCTGACATTGTCTCAGTGTATGTATCTTGGGCATCTACAAGCTTTCCCTCAAGAGACGACCTATATCTCTATCCATACACTTAGGTGAGTTCTTTCACTATAGAGAGTTTATTATCCGGCATGAAGCATTGCACTTCTGTGCTGTGCTATGTCGCATGACATGGCCGTCCAAGGTCGAGGATCCCTCTCTTGTGGTGTCATACCACTATAGCATGAGGACACATGCCTCTTAGTAGTGCCGTTACTATACACAACATGGAGCCTTGCACTCCTATGCGGTGCTACGCCGCTGTGACATGGCTTAAAGTTGAGGTTCACTCCCTCATGTGGTGTCACCCACTGTAGCATGAGGTCACATGTCTCTTAGTAGTGTTGTACTACCTCCCAGCATGAAGCCTTGCGCTTTCGTGTGGTGCTACGCCACTATGACATGGCTCGAAGCCGAGGTTCACTCCCTCATGTGGTGTCACCCACTGTAGCATGAGGTCACATGCCTCTTTGTAGTACTATACTACCACTCTCTATTTCCTTTTAGCATTAGGCTATCTGCCTATGTGCGGTGCTACTATCGCTGTGACATAGCCCAAAGTCGAGGTTCACTCCCTCATGTGGTGCCACACCATTGTAGCATGGGATACAAGTTCCTTGTAGTGCTGAAACTACTCGTGCTTTATGTAACGTACGTCGGGCATCCACTCAGTCCGAGAACTCATTAAGGCGTTAAAGCCATCCTCCCATAGGAAATATTCTGATCAAGAACAAATAGTAGACCACAGTGGTTCTGGGTACGTATCTCACAATATCCCTGAGGACTACCCACTGTACCTGATATTCTCCTGGTCAATGGTCCTCCCTTAAACCAATAGCTATATGCCTGGTAGATTTCTCTTTGAACCAATAACATAAAACTAAATTGTAGGATTGCATAGACGCAATACCAGAGGTCCTCCAAGCCCATATATGCTGTATCCTTGACTATGTGTGGTGTTACTGTCGCTGTTACATGGCCTGCAACCGCGACTTTACCATGTCGAGGTACCTCATAGTAGTATCACCCCACGGTAACATGGAGTACTACGCTCCTTTATAGTGCTTGACTTTGACTATATGCGGTGCCACTACTACTGTGAAATGGCCTCAAGCCGAGGCTTTACCATGTCGAGGTACCTCATGGTGGTGTCACCCCACGGTAGCATGGAGTACTACGCTCCTTTATAGTTCTTACAATCAGCTAGCGCTTGAGGCCAATAATGAACAGATCTACCAGATTTACTTGACTTCGATCTTTAACCACTGTAATAATTCACGCTAGCTGCGCTCATTCAATGTTTTGTACTGGCCTGTTATGAACGGATTCGCCAGAATCACCTGGCTTCGAACATTAACCACTGTAATGATCTACGCTAGCTGCACTCATTCAGTATTTTGTACTGGCCTGTTATGAACGGATCTATCAAAATCACCTGGATCCGAACATTAACCACTGTAATAATCCATGCTAGATGTGCTCATTCGGTGTTCTGTACTGGCCTGTTATGAATGGATCCACCAGAATCACCTGGCTCCGAACATTAGCCACTGTAATAATCCATGCTAGATGCGCTCATTCAGTGTTCTGTATTGGCCTGTTATGAACGGATTTGCCAGAATCACCTGGCTCCGAACATTAACCACTGTAATGATCCACGCTAGCTGTGCTCATTCAGTATTCTGTATTTTATCCACATAGTTCTCTTCAGACCTTTGAAGAGATGAATAGATGCCACTGCTGCAGCTTCCTGGTCTTCACAGTATGTCGGTATTACCAGAATATGTGTACTAACCATAAGAAGATCATCTGAGAGCTTATAGAGCCATCCTGCTTAATATGCTATAACTAATAGTGCATAGAACTCTGAGAGTAAAGACAACTTCTTCGACTTCCACGATATAGCAGTACAACTCCTGAAAAAGTTATGTCCTCCTGTGGATCTTTCACTCTTCTTTTCTGAGCACCAACTGACATCACTGAAGCCTTTAATCATATCTGGATAACTGCTGTAGTATATGATATACTATGGAGCCCACTTGAGAATTTTGACAACTCTTTTTACAGCTTCCAGTATTCTCAGCATCCCTACAACGATAGCTATATCAGGCCTGGTGGTACTCGCAGCTTGAATTATGCACCTGATGATGCTCGAGTACACCAACTGTCTGATGCTTTTCCTTGGATTAGGCTTCTTCAGCTTAATGTTACACTTGAGGAGTATCGATTGTGATACCTAAAGCGTGTGACCAATTATCTTTTGTAGAGAGCTTGTGCCTGAGCAAGCCCACATGGCATCCGGATTGACTTATATCCTTAGGATGACCTCCGCAATCCCATGTCCTAAAACTGGACAAAATGACATCTTTGTTCTAGTGACACTTCTATATCCATAGCTGTGAATTAGCAAGTCGTCCACATAGATACAAAAAGATGACTCTTTTCTTATCAGCGAACTTTGTGTACACACACTAGTCTGTCTTGCTGATCCTGCGTCAACTTTGACTAGATGACTTGTCAAATTTCTGCTGCCACATCCTGGGATTTGATTCAGGCCATTTTGAGATATCACCATCCCGCAGACTGTCTTCAAACCTGAATGACAATAATTATGTCTGTTGTCCGTGAATCTCTCATGACTGTCTTCCTTCATCTAATAAACAATCAGAATATGAATAGCAGCTACGACAATCATCAACCTGATATATAACACGCTCAACGAGGTGCCTAAGAACTCAATCCCCTATTTTTTGAGAAAATCCCTAGGCTACAAGCCTATTCTTGAACTCAACTATTCTAGTTGGTTCCATTTTCTTCTTCTGAACATATATAAGCATCTGAAAGGTTTAGCTCCTTCAGGCAGGATCAACATTCAAGTGTTGATATGGGGTCAATCTTTCCTTGGACTGCCTCCTCTTAGCAGACTAAGTCTCCGGTCTTTATCACCTCATCATAGGTAAGTGGCACGACCTCCATATGATAGGTGATAAGATCATCTTTGGTCCTTCGACCTCCTGACTCTTCTAGCTGACTGCTCTTCGAGTTCTGGTTTAAATGTAGTCTCTTAAAAGATAATTCCTTCCTGGACTACATCTTCTTCTTCAGAAGTGTCAACAACTCTGGCTGATAGAGTCCTCCGAAAAAACCCCAGAATCGAATGATATTCATGTGGATCTGACTTTGAACCAAAATTACATGCAATGTTCTCTCACAGACAATCTGGAAGGCCCTCTGAACAACAATATAGAAGTCATTATTACTGTTAACTGCTCGTCTTTCCTATATGCACCTTCAATGGACTGGAAGAGTACGAAGATATCGTTCCATAGTCAATTCCATGTTCTAAGCTGAACGATGCGAATCCAAAGAATGATGCATGTTCCATAGTCAATTCCATATTTTAAGCTGAACGATGCGAATCCAAAGAATGATGCTCTTCGTATAGAAAACTTCTGAGTCTATTGAGTTGTGGACCGATATGACGATTAGCTCCAAACTTGAAGTCCCTGAGGTTCTCGAACGCTTCATCTTTCGATTATGAGAAGATACATGAGCGCGTTTTTCGATAAATCGTCAAAGAAAGAAGTGATAAACTTTATCCCGGCCCTTTGTGGATAATAGAAGTCACAGATATCTGAGCGCACCAGCTCCATAGGATCTATACTTGTAGTCATCAGTCTAAACGGCTTTCTGACTACCTATGTACTCTGAACATAGCCATCATGTCTCTCCACCTCCTTTCCTCCACATCTTGGAGATATCCCTGAACTTAGACATCTTTGAAAAGGACTTGTCTTAGTCAGATGCGACACAACTCAATAAGAGCAATCTTTTCCTCAAGCCGGAAGTCCAGAATCATAATCCTGATTCCTAGATCTTCTGTTTGACATTTGTTCGCCATAAAGACATTCTTCTTAGATAGTTCTCTTCCTTGGTGAACAACTCATTCACAGATCATTCGTGGCCAAATGTACCAGTATCTATCCACTAGTCAGTAGCCACGCTTGATAACTCAACCTGCGCAATCGTAGCAACCAAGTTAAGTAATCAAAGGAACCAAGTTTTACCTATACCTTGCTATATTAGTTCGAATTGGTTCTACTTTCAAGCTCCAATTCCAGCCATGCGTCAAGTCATGCCATATGCATAAGCCTCCATGCGTCCTGCATGTGCATAAGCCTCCATGCGTCCTACATATGCGTAAGCCTTCATGCGTCCTACTCTGCCATGCGGCTGGACCTTCTATGCACCAAGAGACTTCTATGCGACAATATTCCTCATGCGTCCTGCTCTGCCATGCGGCAGGACCTCCAAGAGGCTTCTATGCGGCAATAGTCTTCAAGTGTCCTGCTCTGCCATGCGGCAGGACCTCCAAGAGGCCGCTATGCGGCAACAGTCTTCATGCGGCAAGAGACTGTTATGTGGCCAAGACTTCATATGGCAAGAGACTTTCATGCGGCCAAGTCTTGCCAACTGCCAAGAACTGTCATTCTCTAAGTCTCCTAATGCGCATACTCTACAATCCTTGGTGAACTTGTAACCTTTCTTTCAACTGGAATGTGCATCCTTCAAACGCTAACTCTTCCATTCTGGGAAAAGGTAGGTTCTGACAACTCATGTTCAATATTTGACAAATGATTCATTCCCTCATCCAAACGTTCGAAGTATATCCCGTCAATCTTTTTAAAGTTTGTGACAACTTATTACCGAGAAGATTTGATCGGATGT
The DNA here is from genome assembly GCA_036927795.1 of Iris macrosiphon. Lineage (NCBI taxonomy): Eukaryota > Viridiplantae > Streptophyta > Magnoliopsida > Asparagales > Iridaceae > Iris > Iris macrosiphon. The sequence goes on along the minus strand of JAYESA010000003.1, from coordinate 183,706,244 downwards.
TATACATCTTTCTTCGGATCTTGCTTTGAGATTGTTAGATCCTAAACGGATCAAAGATAGTAGAACGCGGGCCATAGCAGAGCTGCTAGCTAGACCCGAAGGTCCGCTCTCTACTGAAACCCAAGTTGTCGTCGAGATCAGAGATTCACACAAGAGTTTCTCATCCGATATTTCTCGATTCCAACGAAGCACAAACCAAGAACATGTTACAAACTGGCTCCGAATAAAATAAAGAATGCAACAAGCAACAAGTAAAACAATATTCTCTTTATGTTCGTAGACGCTACAATGAGAAAAAATGAAGCAAAGGAAAATTGAAGAGAAGCCCCTTGCTGGGGTGGTCAAAACCACCATTGCTCAAAGCAAGATTCGCCATACAGACGATATATCCCCAGGAACCAGTAAGTTCACAAAAGAACTTCTGGAACTCTCAAAGTCACCTTCGAAAACACTCGGAGACACCATGTGAGAGGAAGACACTCTAGGCCGCCTATAATCTGGTATTCTCGATTTTCTATACGTATTCTCTCTCCTCAAATGAAAGAGGAGGTCCTTTATATAAATAGAAGAAAAGAGAACTTATGCGGCATAAGGAAACACCAGGCCGCATATGTGTTGATCGACTAGATCCTCCAAAATTGGGTGTCAATGTCGCATGTGCCGCCTCCGTCGTCGGTTACGCTATACTGTACGAGGCAGACAGCGCCGCCAAATGCCAAAAACAGCCACTCGCGCCGCATGCGCCGCATATTCCGGAAGGCACAAAAAATCATGCGCCGTCAAAAGTAGACCTTGTCCCCTCCACATGCGACTCGCTTATCCAAGGCTGGCTGTATAGTGTCAGGTCGCATATCCTCAGGCCGCATAGCGCCTGGCCACAAAGACCCTGGCCGCATAGCCCCTGGCCTCATAACGCCAGGCCGTATGTACCACGAAGCGTGCGCTCGAGCTAGCAATCGTGCATGCAACTCGCGCATAAAGGATCGCATGAGCGCCATGCGACGATGCTGACGTGCTAATTAAGTGCAAAGTGAGCCAACAAAGCACCACTTTGCGCCCTTGAGCCCGTGTCCGAGTCCGAGTCGCTAAGCCCCTTCAGGGCTTAGCTCATAAGAAAAACTTTTCAAAGGTGATGATAAAACAAAGATTGTCTTAATGAAGTTCACACTTAAACCCTCTTGAAAAAGTCAACCCACATGGACCTCCACCCCATGTGCATATACCAATACTAAGCATAGCTATATATTGAGATATACACATTGATGGTTTTCCAATGTGGGACTACAACTCCCAAAGCCAAGTGGAAAACAACAATAGGAATGCCACCACGACCAGCTCGGCCTCGCCGCTGTCGACATGTTTGTCACTCATCATAAAGGCTTGGGTGGTGTATTGCTTCTAGAAAGTTGAAATAAGTACGATGAACCGAAACTATCGAAACAAATATATACGACAGATGTTAAACCTTTGTGGTTTCTTATCATAGCTATTCTGTACAACTATATATAGCATGTAATAATTACGATAAGAAATCACGCATAATTATGGTCAGTGGCTGAACTAGTCTCTAAAATTAGGGAGGGCTGAACTTTAGTTATAGTTTGAACGACACGAAGACACTAGCATTGCGTTACTGGAAAGTACGTTGACTATGGTCTAGATGGAGGGAGAAGCCACGATGCTGGAGGCTGTTGATGATGACTGCTGGCAAAGAAAACAACATTGAAGGCTTGGTGAGACTGTTGGTATAGGGCCGGCCCTGGGGCCGTGCCAAAGGTGCGGTTGCACAGGGCCTCCAAAGTTTGGGGGCCTCAAAAAAAATATTTAAGGCCAGTTTTGTAATTTTGTAAACATTTTTTTTCTTAATTTCTAGACTATATGATCTGAACAAGATATTCAAATCTTTAATTCCTAGACTCTACGTCAACCATGTCGCAAGAAAGATTAAATAGTTTGGCTTCGATTTCAATTGAAAATGAGTTTTTGGAAAAATTCGATCATGAAAGTTTAATTGATAATTTTGCTTCTAATAATGCAAGAAGATCAATGTTCATTAAGTACTACCCTAGTTGTTATCTTTTATGGTTCTCTTGGTACTATGGTAATAGTTTCAATTTATTATTGAAAAACTTTTGTCAGATAAATTTTAGTGTTTTTATACTTTTAGTTTTATTTATTATGTTATTACAGACTCATTTGGGTATTGATCATTATTCATTTATCATATGTTCTCATCAACAAATTGATAAAAGAAGAATTTGAGACGAGATTTTGACAATTTAACGGACAATATGCATATTCTATCTAAGACATTTTTATTATACTATATAATGTGCTTGAATATAGATAATTTGAACTTTGGTTATTTTGTTTAGTAACTATCTATGAATTCAGTTATAATATACAATCAAGAATATCTCCAAAGATTTTGATAAAGACATAGAATAATATATTTCAAAAATACAAATAAATAAATTTAGGACTACATTTTGAGATTCGTACAGGACCTTCAATTATTCAGGACAGGACCTGACTGTTGGGTTCAGTTCCTACATATAGGCAGTGATGATGGTATCAAGTTGCGGGTTCCCGGTGAGACGGTATCGAAAGTTAGGTTGAGAGGGCAGCAATAATAGTTGTATGACGAGGTTGGCGCTATCATCACCAGTAAGGAGGCTCACAGAGGATGAATTAGTTTTGGTTGGGTTACAGAGCCAGACGGTGTTGGGCTGATCGAGGAGGACCATGATCCATGGAGGAAACATTAAATATAACAAAAAACTAATTAAAAAAAATCAAAAAAATTGGAACGGACTAGAGTCCACCGGTGCCCAAGGGTGGCTCTGTCCCTGGTTATGGTAAGAAATCTTGAAGGTCTAACAACAGATACCTACGAACGGGTGTTTAATTTTCTATCTTGGCCTGTTACTCATTTCCAGATTTTATATTTATTTCTCAGCTCTGACATTTTTTATCTGGGTATTGTATGGTTCATATGCCACCAGACTATATGCTTATGTAGGGTATAGAGAGGATCAAGACATGAATATACTTAAATTACATAATTACTCATCTAACAAAGAATTTTTGCATGATAACGAGTCTGCTTAATTACCCTCCCAGCAGTTGAAGAACTCGATGTACTCCATCTGCATACAAAATTAAGTTCAGTGATGTTAGTGATCTGGTAATGGTATATATTATCATTAAAATTAAGGCTAATTTGCAACTAAATATTAATATAATCTTACATTCCAGTAGCCTCCGACTGTCTTTCTGATCCGCTCCGCGTTCTCGTAAGATAGTTTGGAAGCCATAACTCAGAGATGCGTTTTGTACGTGCTGTCGCATGGCGTAATACTCGAGTCCAGCTCAACTCTCGTGTCGATGAACGCGAATGGCTGGCGACCTGAAGTTCTGCGAGTTCGCGTCCGGCAACGCTATCTGACCTGTACATATCATGTACACACACAGCCATGTATTGTATAGTATAGCCTTGAGAGAGAGAACAGTGAGATCAAATTAAGCAGTAGTGAACTCTACTATATATAGTGACGCGCGAATGCACTGACCAGTGATGAACTCCCAGACTAGATTTGAGAAGTTGGCCTGGGCTATCAGGTTCATCATCACAACCATGTTGCCGACTCCCAGCGTCGCCTCCTCGAGGATGATCTTCTGGAGCACGAGCGAGAGGGCTATCAGCGCCCTGCGCATAGCGCTGTCGACCACCGTACCACTCGGGCAGCGGGCCGACTTCAGCTCGCTGGTCTTTCCGTCCGCCAGGAACTTGACGATGTCCGGCAGCGACGTCTCCTCCGCATTAAGGTCAAGATAGTTAGTGAAGGTTCCCATATAGAGCTCCTGCTGCTGCGGCGTCGGTGGCTCCACCGTGACGGTGTCGATCACATTGGCAGCCCTAATTAGCGGACGCAACCCGATGCGCCGCCTGCAGGGTTTGGAGTAACTATTGTTTCTGAGGCCAACACCCCTGTTAGAGTTAATCCTGCTGAGGAGGTTGAAGAGGTTGTTATTTTGGTTTCAATAAATCCTAGTCTTTAGGAATTTTGTTATTTTACCTATGCTTTTGATTTGTTTTGATTTGTTATCACTTAGTTAAAATATGGTTAGAGAGTGCTACTTTTATGCATTCTGTTAGAGTTATAAATGGCTATTTAAAGGCCAAGTTAAGTTTGAACAATATACAAATTATTCTGATCAAGAATCAAATACTCCTCCCATCTTTCATTTGGTATCAAAGCTATGACAACCAACGACAAGCAAAGCCCCACGACGCCAATATCTATGAAGGAGACCTCATTCACCTTCAAGTAACCCATGCTGACACGGACCAACTACGCGGATTGGGCTCTCTTAATGAGACTCAACATGCAGGCGCAAGGCCTGTGGGATATGATCGAACCCGAGAAAGTCGACTACCGTGACGACAGGATGGCCCTGTCCGTCATACTCCGTGCCACCAGAGATGCTGCGGACACTGGCAGTGAAAGACACTGCCAAGGAAGCATGGGACGCTGTGAAGGTGATGCGGATGCGGATCGAGCGCGTAAGCGAGGCCAAGGCGCAGAAATTGTGCGCCGACTTCGAATCAATGAAGTTCAAGGACGACGAGTCCGTCGAGAACTTCGCTGTCACGCCCCAGTCCCAAAATTCCGTGGGACCGGACTCGTGATAATGGCCAGCAGTACGCACCGATGGACAAACCCAATTTAATGGATCCATCAGGGCATACTTAAGCTGTAATATAACAATGTCTACGACAACATGGCACAACTAATCTCATCCACACAAGATATAAAATATGATCCACAGAATAAATAAGGAACGTAAATCATCAATCAGTCTCAACAAGTGCTTCGGGGAAATAACCCGATAAATATCTGATACATGGTTCAACAAACCATAAATAAATGACTGAAATAAATAAATAAAGCTGAGCATGAATCATGGATGCTCAAGAGAAGTCTTCAGCTAAGACCTCGTCCTCGGATGGTGGTACAGCTCCTGCTCCGGTCCCGTAAACCTCGGGATAAACCTCGTCTGCAAAATCTGGGGACAAAATCCGAATCCAGGTCCTCAGGGGACATAGCAAGGTACAAGAAAGCTCATGCCAAAATGAGTAAATAAACAGTGCAGCAAATAAATAACTAAATGAAGCAATAGGGTGAATATGTAACCAATCTAAGTGAAATGCAAGTGAGAGCAGCACGAGTCTCAGGCTGAGCCACTACAAGCTCTGTGTCGGGGAGCCGATAGCGGTAATAACCGGTAGTGGGTCTAGCTCTTCTACGAGAGTCTACGACCTCTCAATAATAGAAGATATATATATATATATGTAAACAGCCTGTAGCCTGTGTGTCTCTCCCCACCCAATGTAACCACGCATATCATGACCATAACGTCTCATGCCCATGTCAAGCGTGATCATAGCTAAATGCAACAAGTCATAAAGTATCTAAGAATATAATGTCAATGTCCTGTATCCTATACAGAATCACCACGAATATCTCGGAAAAATCCTGTCTCATGAATAGTGCCAAGTGTCCTGGGCCATAGGTACTCGATAAGACAAGTACGAAAATAAAGTGTCACGACAGTACCCAACATTGCGTACAGTGTCGACACCCGACTGATAATCGGACGCTAAGTACGTCACACGGTCCTAGGTTGAGCATGCACAGCACTAAAGTAAATCAAGGAATATAAGTAATAATACTGCAGAGTTTGGCAAGGTACACTTGCCTGATGTTTGAATATCAACAACTGTCCCTGGATCAGTGGAACCGGTAGGGACTACTCCAAAAGCTGTCATAAACATCACCAATAGTCTCAGAAGATATCAAACTGCTTGAAATGCCTGTCCTTACGTCCAATTTGGACACAGGGGCAAAAAGGTCATTTTCGGATTAAAGCGGGTTCCATATGTGGGCCACTTTGCACCGAAAAGCGTGTCAGGGTCAAAGGTCTCCAAATTCTGCAAACTCAGTGTCTACAAGTCAGGAACGATGATACGAACCCAACGAAACTTCCAGAATTGGATTCCGATGAGCCAATCTCAAAATCACCCGTCAAGTGGAGCCTGTGGGGCCCACGATACGTGATTTTGTCAACGTTCTCGGAATCGGACCAAACTTGGGTCATAGGACCAGCGTATTGCTACGAGTCCGATGGCGTAAGTTTCGTCTCGATCCGACGTGTGTACACAAAGTTACAGCGTGTTCCAGAAAGATCGGATACGGGGTGTCGTCGGCGGATACGCGTTGATTCCGGGGTGCACGCACCTCCGAATCGACTTCTGCGAAATCCTACACGACCGTATCAACGTCGCGCACAGTTCGGTAAAGACTGCGTGCGACCAAGTCGTCCCGTCTGGCGGGGCGTACTCAGTTCCGGGGTGAAACAGGGCATTGTTTTTCCTATTTTTGGATCGTGGTGTGCGATCACCACAAGACGCGATGCACCGAGCGAGTTGCACGGGCACCGAGAGGGTTATACAGTCTACGCATAGCAACTGACGGAATTGAAAATGGTGTTGCGATGAGGGAGAAATCGGTACCTGAACAGGGCCCCGTGAATTCTGTTCTCTGCGCGTCCGAAAGCCAATTTGACGTCCTGGTCGTGTCCTCGCGTGTCGGGTTGCTGTGTCCAGACCTAGGGTCTGTCTCGGGACAGCGGGGCGTTGCTGGAGAGGGTCGATCTCGCTGTCAGCGAAGTCGGCTAGGCGGCGGTTCTGCACAGCCGGTCGGAGTGGTTCACGCGGCCGGAGCAAGGCTGAAGGGGCTCGGCTGGATCGGTGGTGAGTGGGTCGAGGCGGCCTGGCGGCAGCGGCGAGGTCGTGGGGGTCTTGAGGGGAGGTTGGCGTCGACTGGGTGGTCGGCGTCGGGGCTTGAGCGGTGCCGGCGGGTTCTGGGATGAAGGGGGAAACGTCGAGCGGCTGGACGGCGCTGGACTCGGCGGACGGGTCGATCACAGGAGAGTCGGGTTTGGAGGCGACGGCGGCTAGGTTTCAGAAGCTGGGCACGGATGTCGAGGCAGCCCCTTTTATAGGCTGCTACAGGAACTCCGGCAGCTAGGGTTTCCTAATGGGTTCGGGTGTCGGGTTGGCTCAGATCCGACCCGATAGGCTGGTTTGGTTCGGTTTACCAATCCAAAAGTTTTTAAGGCTTAAAACTCGTTTCTGAAGTCCAAATAATCCCCCGAAAAATACCACATGTCCGTCTTTCCATTGTGCACCATAATATATTATTTCCAGAATATTTTAACACCCTTTGGCCACACTTAAAAATTCTTTAAATCACACTCATCTTTGTTTTAATTTCCAGAAAATACCAAAAACGAAATAACTCATTTTAAAATTATTCTCAAAATTTAGGGTGTTTACATTCGCGATGTGTCTCACGGGACTCATCAACGACTTGCAACTACTCGGCGACAAAATAGACAACGTGAAGGTAGTTAAAAAATTTCTTCGAGTTGTTCCATCCAAGTAAACGCAAGTCGCCATCGACATTGAGACTTTAGTGGATCTCAAGACGCTGTCAATTGAAGAGCTTACCAGTCGGCTTCTAGCCGTCGATGAGCGGTACAATCTTGGCAGCAACTCCGGCGACACAAGTAGCTGCCTTCTCCTTTCCGAAGAGGAGTGACTCGCTCGCACGAAGCAGAGGAAGCAAGGCGAGGCCTACTCCGACGGCGGAAAAAGTTGTGATCGCGGGCACAACAAGCCAAGAGGTCGTGGCCGTGGCGACACGAACAAAGGTAATGGCAACGCCTCCGGCGGCACGCGCGACAAGAAGGGTAAGTGCCACAATTATGGAATCTACGGCCACTAGGCGAAGGACTGCCGTAAGCCGAAGCGCGATGAGCGCGCCAATCTGACGCAAGCCGCCGACGATGAGCCTGCACTGCTGATGGCGCAGGAGTTCACACTCGCCAAGACCACCGTGGGCATGACCAACAATGTCGTACTCGAGAAGGTGCACGCTCAGGTGCATCTGGGCCATGAGGATGACCACCACGGCGAAGCATGGTACCTCGACACCGGCGCCAGCAACCACATGACAGGCTGCAAGGAGGTCTTCGCCGAGCTGGATACTGGAGTCACGGGCTCCATCAAGTTTGGTGATGTTTACATGCTAGAACGACGAGCACTGTGCCCTCACCGGTGTCTACTTCATCCCAAAGCTACAAAGCAATATCATCAGCCTTGGGCAGCTCGATGAGAATGGCTGCCAAGTCTTGATCGAAGGCAGCGTGCTCTCGATTCGAGATTATCAGCAATGCCTCCTCGCCAAGGTAAAACGTGCTCGAAACCTACTGTACATTCTATCTCTTGATATTGTACAACCAGTGTGTTTACCAGAACGACTAAATAATGATGCATGGCGGTGGCATGCACGGTTCGACCACCTAAACTTCAAAGCAATCAGAAAGTTAGCACACCGCAACATGGTGCATGGGCTACCACAGATCGAACACGCCAATCAAATCTGCGATAGTTGTCTTGCCGGGAAGTAGCGTCGCACGCCATTTCCACAGGAGACCAAGTACCGTGCCGAGAACCTGCTAGATCTCGTTCACGGTGATATCTGCGGACCGATCACACCGGTGACACCCAGTGGTAAGCGCTACTTCTTGCTCCTCGTCGATAATTTCAGCCGCTACATGTGGTTGACGCTACTGGGTTCGAAGGATGAAGCGTCGACAGCCATCAAACACTTTCAAGCCCATGTCAAGGTGGAGACAGGGCGCAAACTGCGCACGCTCCATACTGATCATGGGGGCGAGTTCACATCCGTAGCATTTGGCGAGTATTACGTGGGCCTCGACATCAAACAACAACTCACAGCGCCGTACTCACCACAACAGAACGGCGTCGTCGAGCGCCGGAACCAGACGGTCGTCGCGATGGCGCACAGCCTCTGAAGGAAAAGGATATGCCCGGGAAGTTCTGGGGACGAGGCGGTCACGACGGCTGTCTACATCCTTAATTGCTCGCCGACACAGAGCGTCGACGACAAGACACCGTATGAGGCATGGCACAGACACAAGCCAAGCATGCACTTCCTTCGCACCTTCGGCTGTGTCGCACACGTCAAGGTGGTTAAGCTGAACTTACAGAAGCTAGAAGCTCACAGCAAGCACATGGTCCTCATCGGCTACGAGCCCGACACCAAGGCGTACCGGGTATACGACCCCGTCGGCAAGCGCGTGCACGTCACACGCGATATTGTCTTCGACGAGAAAGCCAAGTGGGTCCGGGGCGTGCAAGACAATGTAGGTGAGATATTTACTATTGAGTATACTATGATCCCTATACCACATGTTGAACACGCAGGCACGCTGGTGCACGGGGGTGGCGATCCATCAACACCAGTGGCACCCAGTCCAGGGCCGTTGACGCCGGCATCCGGGGCAGAAACATCCGACTCGGTGGTACAACATGGAGTGAAATTTGTCTTGCCACCCACCAACGCATCGGCCATGCTCGATGTCGATGACGACGAGCCGCACAGGTACAGGACCTTGGCGAGCTTGCTTTACACGACCATCCGCGAGCTCGATGTCGACGAGCTGCTCCTCATGGTTGACGAGGAACCTGCCACTTTCTTTGAAGCCGAGAAATATCGATGTTGGCGCCAAGCGATGTTCGAGGAGATGAGCTCCATTGAGGAGAACCGTACATGGCACATCGTTGACCTCCCACCGGGCCATCGTCCGATTGATTTGAGGTGGGTCTAAAAGCTCAAGAAGGACGAGCACGGCGCCGTCCTCAAGCACAAGGCACGGCTCATGGCAAAAGATTATGTGCAAAGGCAAGGAGTGGACTTCGAGGAAGTGTTCGCGCTGGTTGCTCACCTCAAGTTCGTCCGTTTGTTGATCGCACTCGCCGCGCATGAGGGTGGGCGTTGCACCACATGGACGTGAAGACGACGTTCCTAGCCGTCGACCTCAAGGAGGAGGTGTACGTCGCCCAACCTCCCGACTTTGTTATCGACGGACAGGAGCACAAAGTGCTGAAACTTGACAAGGCACTATATGGGCTGCGGCAAGCACTGAGGGCTTGGAACATGAAGCTTGATAGTTGCCTAATGTCACTTGGTTTCCACCGGAGTGCACAGGAGCACGCTGTGTATACACGCGGCAAAGGTCCAGCTCGCCTACTTGTGGGTGTGTACGTCGACGATCTCATCATCACCGGGAGGGACCCACAAGAGATTGCCAAGTTCAAGGAGGAGATGAAGGTCTTGTTCAAAATGATTGACTTGGGATTGCTCACCTTCTACCTCGGCATTAAGGTGCAGCAGTCCAATGGCTTCATCACCCTCAGTCAGGAGGCATATGCGCTCAAAATCTTGGAGAAGAGTGGCATGGTAGATTGCAACCCGTGCCACGTCCCCATGGAACTGAGGTTCAAGCAAAGCAAGGTGAGCTCAGCCCCTCCGACTGACGCCACATCCTACAGGACCATCGTCGGGAGCCTCCGGTACTTGGTGCACACGCGCCCAGACATCTCGTACGCGGTGGGCTACGTAAGTCGGTTCATGGAGAATTTGACCACAGAATAACTTGCTGTCGTCAAGCGCATCCTTCGCTACGTCGCCGGCACACGTCACTTTGGTTGATGCTACACAAAGAAGGTGGAGAAACCACGGCTGATCGGCTACATCGACAGTGACATGACAGGTGACATCGACACCCGCAAGAGCACCACTGACGTGTTATTCTTCCTCGGTCGTAGCCTCATTAGCTGCCAATCTCAGAAGCAGAAGGTCGTGGCATTATCATCCTGTGAGGCCGAGTACATTGCCGCGACTACGGTGGCATGCCAAGGCATTTGGCTTGCAAAACTCCTTGGTGACTTGAAGAACAAGGAGGCCGACAGCGTCATGCTTAAGGTTGAAAACAAGTCCGCCATCTCCCTCAGCAAAAATCCCGTCTTCCATAACCGAAGCAAGCATATTGATACAAGGTATCATTTTATTCGGGAGTGTGTCGAGAGAGGGAAGGTTGAGGTCGAGTACATCAACACTGAAGAGTAGCTCGCAAATATTCTTACCAAGGCGCTTGGGCGAGTCAAGTTCATTGAGATGAGACAGAAGCTCGGCGTCATAGAGGTGAATCTCATGCAACATGCTTAGGGGGTGATTTGTTAGAGTTAATCCTGTTGAGGAGGTTAAAGAGGTTGTTGTTTGTGTTTCAATAAATCCTAGTCTTTAGGAATTTTATTATTTGATCTATGCTTTTGATTTGTTATCACTTAGTTAAAAAATGGTTAGAGGGTGCTACTTTTATGCATTCTGTTAGAGTTGTAAATGGATTTTTAAAGGTCAAATTGAGTTTGAACAATACATAAATTATTCTGATCAAGAATCAAATACTCCTCTCATCTTACAACCCCGCAGCGGACCCGCGGCCGGGCACGACGCCAGCGGCAGCCGCCGCTCGCTGAGGAACCAGACACGAAGGAACGAATCCATGTTAAGCGCCATTTAACATTTCGAAAAGGTTTGATCAAGAAAGGTGAAGGAGAGAAAGGATGTAGTAGGAATAAGCAGTGACTCTACTAGAACTATATATAAACAAGCGAAAATGCTATTTTATTGGACGTGATTGTCAATAACTTTTCTACTAGCTCTGGACCTATCTCCTTAAAACTCGTCCTCCCCTTCGATGGAAGACGGCTAGCAACGTGGCACAGGTCATTGACGATTACGTCCATTGGATGGTAGGGACGGATCCAATAGGAGGATGGGGTGGTCTAAAGCCCACCCCAGTGTATATATATATATATATATATATATATATATATATATATATATATATATATATATATATATATATAGCTAAAAGGGAGAATTCTGGCAGGATGTGCGGCGGCTTCTTTGTGGCGGTATGCGGCGACGGTACGACATCGTCGTCGTCCGGGATTGGTCGGTATGGTAGAGGAGATGATGGTGGTGGTGGTCGGCTAGGCTGATCTAAATATAGGAGTGTACATGGGGGGTTACATGGAGCGGAAGAGAGAGGGACGGACGGTTCGGGGATGGGGAAGTGAGGGGGTGAGAGTGTTACAGCGGGTTGGGGAACTGATGGGTTGCGGGTTGCGGGTTGGTGGGTTGCGGGTTGGTGGGTTGCGAGTTGCGGGTATGGGTTTGGGATCCAAGTTCGGTTAGGTAGGTTTGGGTTGGTTCGGTTTGGTTTGGTTTAGGTTGGTTCGGATTGGTTTGGGTTGGTTTATTAAAACAATATATATATATATATATATATATATATATATATATATATATATATATATATATATATGGCCATAAAAACAGTTTTGGACCCCAAAAAAGTCCAGAAAAATTACACAATATTCTATTATTAGTTATACACCCAAAAATATAATTTTTGTACTATTTTAATAATTAATTAATTGCACATAATTATGAATCCATGAATATTATATACTATAAATAGCTAAAAATTACAGAAAATTCTCCCTTAAACTCAGTAATTACAAATAAAAAAAAATTTAATTTCTAAAAATTAGGGTGTTTACAATTTACCCAACTTAAAAGAATTATGTAGTCGCAATTAAGAAAATAAAACATAACTGATGCTCCAGAAGAGATGAAGCGGTTGCAAGACATGTTTGTTGAAGTACGACACAAATGATAAGGGTCCATGAACAGAAAAAAATCGAGATGAAGGGTGAGGGTTTTGTTCAAGCGGAACACGTAGGGAAGAAATAAAATTTTTTTCCTAGGCAATGAGAGATAAGTAACTCAAGATTAAAGGAGTCTGGTTAGAACGAAGATCAACTACAGCTTATGAAAATTTGGGTACCACTTACATATTACTAATCTAGACTAACAAGTTCATGCTACATAATACTAGGTATAGGCTAGGGAATGCAACTAACAGGCACATGCTAAAGTATTACTAGGAATATTCGCTACTATAGCTAGCTATGATAAAACTAAATCTTACTTATATTCGCTACTCCTCGAGTCTGTGCATCCTCCACTGTCATCGCAAAAGTCTGTCCATGTCCCTGTGGTGGTGTCCTCCGCTGTTGCTGGATATGCTGGAAGAGTGCTGCCTGTGGTGCCAAAGGTGTCCTCGGCTGATATCCTCCCGGTGCTGGAAAAGCTTGTCGGTTAACCATTGGTCGGTTAACCATCGGTGAACCATCGGTGTTCCTTCTCGACACTAGTGCACATGGATGCACATGAGAGATAGGAGGTCATTTCTATTGGTCCACATGTGAATGGCTCATATATATATATATATATATATATATATATATATATGAGTAAACGGGATATGAGCCATAGTGCTCATATTCCTACATGAGCCATGCACATGTGGACCCAATAGGAATAGAGTGTACTAGTGCACATGGATGCACATGGCATGTGAAAGTCTATTCCTATTGGTCCACATGTGTATATATATATAATTTAGTTCACATCTAATCTATTCTAATTCAGTGTAGTTGTGTAGTTTATTCCGGTTTATATTTCTAGATTCGTCCTTGTTGGACGGTCCATATAACAAGTGACAGTAGGCTAGCTGGTCTTCATCAAAGCTTCGGTGCCGTGATTTTCCACGTACAGCCTAGGAAATCCTTGGCAACTGAGGTGCCTATAGCGACAATTAATTGTCTTTATTGTTGGTGACTTTTGAGAGCAGTAGACAAAGCAAGTAGAAGTGTAAACAAGAAACGTGAAGCATGCTAGCACGTTAAACTCTTTTGGTTTCAGAATCTCAAGCAATTGTAAATCAAAAGAACTTGTGGAGCCAGAAGTACAATAATCTACCTCGATCGCAGTAAACTTTACATTAGCAAAAGAACCGAATACTTAGGGAGCCAGCATAATGGGAATATAGTAAAATACAATCCTAATAAGTACTATAAGAGCATTTTTGGTGAAGTGGACCTGGATTTCGAGTTTCACATGTATTTGGGTTGGATTAGAAGCATAAATTATTTATTTTTATTTTTTTATTATTATTTATTTTAGAAAATTGTAATTTCTATCGATGAAATTGAAAGAAAAAGATAGTGAATTTTTGGATGAACGGGAATAATCATTTTTTTTCCTATTTTCTTTTCTTTTGAGTTCTTTCCTGTTTATTTACTTTGGTATCCAAACACAAAAAATTACAACTTTATTTTTAAATGTCCTGATTTCGTGAACCAAACATGGCTTAGCTGTTTGGTTGAGGTGGTAACTAGGGTTTGTAAGTGTCCTTTTTTGACACCGTCCACATCTTGTCCCCTTGTCCGCGAAGGGTTTGCTGGATTTAGTCCATGTTTCTCGATACCTTGTTTTCGAACATAATTTATCTCGGCCGGACCAAGCCGATTTGCGAGGCCGCCCAGCCCACACAACACGTGGAAGCATCAAATATGCACCACTAAGTCGTGGTATATCAAACATGATTTTTTTTTTATATACTTTCCGACATAACGTACGGTATTCGGAGTAATGCTGGACCCCAAACTCCCACAATTTATAAATTGAAGGAATAATACGCTTCCGTAGCTCGATCCACTGACGTACGGTATTCGGAGTAATGCTGGACCCCAAACTCCCACCATTTATAAATTGAAGGAATAATACGCTTTCGTAGCTCGATCCACTGACCTTCTGCTATCCAGCCGGGATCTTATATCTCTTCTCGGTAACCATAAGAGTTATTCGAATTCGATATATCAAATATCGTTATAAACGAGTCTAGATCTGCTCGTTAATATATTTAATATTTTCACAAACAGATAAGCGAATCACTAGAATATAATATAAAGGTATGGCACACGTTCTCTATACAAAACCATATGGTGCAGTTAGTTATAATAATTAGTATTTTTGGATATATTTCCCTCAAATCTAATATATTTTTAATAAAATATCTTAAAATCTTATGAAATGTTAAAAATTTCTCAAAATAATAAAAAAAATGAACGAAAATGATATTTGGCCGAACGTGGCCAAACCCCATTCGTCCTCCTGCTTGTATGGCGTGGCGACACATAGCTTGCGGACCACGACCGCGGTCTGTGTAGCAGCGTCCAAAAATGAATAATGAATCCTCTAGTTAAATTAACTCGGTTAAAAGAAAAATATTTTGTTATATTTTACGGGAATATATATTTGCTGACCACTTTGTCTATAATAATTGTTCTAATTTTTTAACTTTTTTTTTTTCATTGTCATCCTCACAAATCTTCATTAAAACTTGTTTTCCAATGTCTTTTTTTAAGGCTTCATCATGAACAACTTCTTTCTTTCCTTGTTTTTTTTCCTCTCTCCTCTTATCTCTCTCCAACTCTTCCTCCTTGTTTCTTTATTGCATCATCTCTTCCATAATTTATAAACCTATAATTTTTCATGTTGAATTTATTTACTAATCATGCAATATTCTTCAATAGAAAACATATGTAAGAAAAAATTAAATAAAAAAAAATCAAAATTAAATGATACAAAGTCAAATTTATTATAGATTTTATCTTTTTTTTTTTTCAAATTAACCACCAAAATTACTCTAGATGAGTATACACATTTTGGGATGAGAAGATTGCATAGAACGAGATTTTTTTTTTTAGAGATTGAATGTAGATCAAGAACAAACTCGTCTATTAACTAGCTTAACCTTTTTAATAGATTAAAATAATATCCAAACAGAAATGGAGGACTTATAACTTCATTTATGCTGATTTGAAAAATGTATCAGCAATTCAAAAGTTTAGAAAAAATTCTTAATAAATAATAAAATTTTGGGAGACTTATATTCGAAAAATCCATAATGATAACAGTGTAATGAAGGATTTGGTTCCAATTATCTAGTTTCTATAACTTAATTTTCTTATGCAAATTATATTTTAAGAAATTTAAGATTCTTGCTTTGACCTCTTTCTGGTGAGGTGCGACTGCAGTATAGCTCGAAAGCTCAGTCGACAATTGTTAATACTATCACTGATCTGTCGATATTTGGTCGTTATTAATTATGGGAAGCCAGATTGTAAAACCCCTAAATTCTGAAAACCGTTTTTACTTATTTATAATAGTTATGAGCTAAATAGGGGAAAATAGATTTATTTTGAGAAGTTTTCAGCACTTAGAGGATTTATTGAGCCATTATAAATTTTTCCTAATTTATTCCATGTAGGAGACCTTTTGGACAGTAGCTAGCTTAACCGTATGCATCAATGTAATTTTATATATATATATATATATATATATATATATATATATATATATATATATATATATATATATATATATATAATTTATTAGAATAGAATTTCTCATGGGATCAAACCTATAACCCAAACCCGCAACCCGTTAAACCATCACCCTGCATAAACTCTTCATTTCACTCTCCCCAGCGTATACTTCTACGCGCGTAAAGTTAGAAATAAACAGCAGTAGTAACAAAAACCGCCTCCGCGCGAAAACCAATTCCACCGCTTAAATCCTTTCACCGCGCGTAAAACAACCCTCTTATGACTCATCCCCCACCGCCTCTCTATCTATTATTCCTAAACTAACCTCAACCGAAACCTAAACCAATGGCAGACCAACCAAAACCTAAACCAATAAAAGGAATAAAAGCAGCAGTAGCAGTAATTCTTAATCCCTAAGTTTCCCCACCGCCTCATTATCCCTATACATATTACAACACTTTCCAAAACTCTAATCCCACTTCTTTCACCAAAACTTACACGCATTTATCAGGACATACACTATACGAAGTCTTGCTCAGGCAAGTATACCTTGCCAAATTCTACTGTTTAAATTATAAATTATTGCATATATTCCTGTTACAAAATATATATAACTGTGTGCGCCTGAGATTGACTCGGGTGCAGTCGACAAATATGTCGATACGTAGTGTATCTAACTTAGACATTAGCAGACCCACCTGCAAATGCGAGAATATTCTGATATCCTCTTAGACCCTGACACTGGTACACGCATCACGATTGCAAACTCATGTTGGGATGCGGGTTCGCGTACTCGATTAGCTACCGGTGCGTGAAACACACATCACGGTTTTGCACGTAGTCAGGATTATCTAAAAAGTTGTCACTTGGCATATAGCTACGTGGTATGCACGTTGTGGATTCGACTTGTATATCTGCATTGGACGGAAAAGACAACTAGTAGGCGTATGGGACACACACCTCCTTTATTGCAGATACCGCACTCTTTGGAGTGATACGGACGTATATATACTTTGAAGATACCATGTCCCTTAGAGTGTTTGACATTATATATATACAGATACCTCATTCTTCGGAATGATGGATATTGCAGATACCACACTCTAGAGGACGTTGGACGTTATGCCTACGCCTTCTCATACGTACCAAGGTTGTCTTCACAATTGCATACACTTAGATGGTTAGTTCACCCCTTATTTATTCAGTATTTATATATGGCATGCTTTTATGTATCTAGTTATGTCCCACTGAGGACCTGGTTTCCTTCCAGATTTAGATGAGGCGTACTATCCTACGGTGTACGGACCTGGGCAGGAGACGAGGTACGCATCCGAGGAGGAGCTAGAGGTGCTGCCATCCGAGTTCCTCTGATCTTGGGTAGACTTGCTATCTAGAGCTGTAGCATCTTTATCTAGATAGCCGATGCTCTAGTCATGTTATATTAGAGCACTTTTATTTTAGTTTTTGTAGTGGGTTTGTCCCCACCAGACATATCGGGTTTGTACTAAAAACTCATTTCAGACTTAGCACTTATATTCCAGTACTAATTTCAGTGTTCCTTGATATATTATGGATGAGATTAGATGTTACCTGTTATATGCTAGTACTAGACTTGTTAGTATTTTAGGACAGCGTAGCACGTCTCTTTGGGTCCAAAATTAGGTTTTCCTTCTGAGATGTGTCAGCTGGCTAATGCAACGTGGCCTGGTTTCATATGATTTTGGGACTGGGGCGTGACATAGTTTTAGTGGTGGCCCATGCAGGTCTCGCTTATATTGTTTTGGTTACATAACTGTACCAAACAAGCCTGTGTATAGGAATAGAGCATAAGGATCTCATTCACACTTGACTAAATCTTATTTTTTTTCCTTTCAACTATCCTAGGTTGGATAACACAAGTTTTACGCCAAAAACTCTTTACCTTGTTGACGTAAAAGCCAATTGACTGTCTTGTTGGCGTAAAAAAAGCCAAACTATGAAGAGACTGCCAACTTTACGCTGCGATTATGACAACTGCTAACTACGTTTCCATAGTTTTCCTAATCCCGCGTATGACACGTCATGCAATTCATGTAGGAAACTACCCCAGCATAAACTTGATAACCAGCGTAGAGTAGCTTGACTAGGCGTAAACCACAAAGTAAGTGATGTAAGCGTATTAGTCATAATTTTAGCTTTCCCAGTCAAGACAAAGGAAAATCTCGTGCATTAAATGCAGAGATATGCCTCGAACCCTGAGCATAAAACAGCTTTTTACGTAACATTAAGGTTTTGTCTTATCTTGAGCGTAAAAGCTCATTTCTATCAATATAGAATAGGCAGTGTATTCAGAAGACTCAATCCTCCCTTGAGTGGTGTATAAAATATGTCACTAAACGACAACCTGGGTCTCTGTGCAGAAACATCATCATAGCCACCCTCTCGATCATCATACAGTGCTTTTTGTCCGATGTCAGGTTCATTGAATTATCTGACAAATTCATCCAAGGAAAACAAAGAGTTCCTCGTATAGACTTTACGCTGCAAACGTATACTAGACTTATACGCGCAGATTTTTTTTTTGGCAGACCTTTTTTACGCTAGTTTTAGGCAGATTTTAAGCTACAATAAAAATGACGTATGTTAGATTTTACGCAAGCAACCCTTACGCACACAGATTTTTACGCACAGACTTTTAGGCAGACTTTACGCAGGAAGTATAGCAGACTTTTACGCAAGTAGCTCTGAAGCCATGATTTATGCCAGATAGTGAATCCTTACTTTACGCCAGACAACTTGAAACTCTGTGTTATGCAGACAATTTCAAAATGTCTATCTCTGCTTTATGCAGACAGTCTCGAATCCCTACTTTACGAGGACTATCTAGAATCTCGATTCTACGCGGACAGCTCTGAAGTCTTAATTTACGCCAACTTCTTTGAAATCTCTATTTTATGCAAACAACCTTGAAACCCTGTTTTACGCAAACATTCTATGAAATGCTTGCAGCCTGTTTGTTTCTTTTCTACCAGAAATATGCACTTACCCAGTGGACACACAGATGGTAGGGTTGATCAGGCAACAGACACCTTGCATGATGTCAATAGGACCCCGACTACCCCAAGAGACCAGTCCCCGAGACAGACACTGGTTTATCCACCATACCTCCACAATGGTCCTACTCAGGAAGTTGCACTAGCTCAGCAAGAAGGACAAACCTCCCAGGCACCAACACAACAGGCAGAAACACCTTTGCCTCCACCTCCACCCTTTTCAGCCCTGATACTACAACTAGAGGGACAGCCACAAATGTTCCAATTCTTCCAAGCCATGATGCAGACACAATGGCATCAGATTGAGACCTAGAGGCAGAGCTTGATGATAGCTCTGGAGAGAACATCTACCCCTGCACCTATTTAATCAGCTGGTACTGTCCGAGGTTTTTGCCAGATGGGCCCAGGAACCTTTTCGGGCAGCGAGACTCCGGAGGAGATATCAGATTGGGTCTCCAACACGGAGATGCTGCTGGAAGGTTCACAGCTACACCCAGAACTTTGGATGACCGCGGTGAGGACCCAACTCAAAGGCAACGCCTATTACTGGTGGGACTCCATAGAGCGCGACGTCGGCAAGAACCAGACGTGGGAGCAATTCTTAGTATACTTCAATGCGAAGTATTTCCCGGCTACGGTCAGGAATGCTCTATACTCCCAGTTCCTATACCTGGAACAAGGAACTATGACCGTAGATGCCTACGACATAGAGTTTAGTCGACTAAGTCGATTTGGTGCCATCCTGATACCTAACGAGATGGAGAAGGCCAGTAGGTTCCACCATGGCCTTACCTCCGAGCTACAAAGGTATACCACCACGCAGTCCAGGATCTCTTATGACGAGGTTCTTTCAGAGACAAGAATCCAGGAGGTCATTGGCAGAGAAGCGAGGCGCTCTAGCACGACCATACCAGCCAAAGCCCAGCCCAGAGTAGGAGGGCCAATCCATCATCCAGGAATGCAGGCACAAAGGAAAGTGCCATATCAGCACAAGGAGCTTCCGACTTGTCATCATTATGGCAAGAAGGGATATTTTATCAGAGACTGCAGGAAGAAGCTTGGACTGTGCATGATATGTGGAACAAGTCAACACCTGGCCAGAAACTGCCCACAACACAGAGAGGCAACACCCCAGAACAGACAAGGGCCAACAGCACCAGTCCAGAGGATACTACCCCTGACTGGAGGTCAGCATCCTCTAGCACCCGGAGGATTTTAGAAGGGACCACCCTTGGCTCCTCAAGAGGCTCAGTTCGACCGAGTCAGGCAGCAAGCAAGAGGGCAGAGGCACGGACAAGCCTTTGCACTAGCAGCAATTACGGAGGAACCAGAAGGAGAAACTATCACAGGTACCATTTTAGTTGCGTCAATACCTGCAACTGCATTATTTGATTCTGGCGCTACGCTATCTTTTATATCTAGTAGTTTCGTAGCCATGCATAGAGTAGCTACTTCTCCCTTGCCTAAGAGTTGGAAGATTCTTACCAGAGGAGGTATCGTACCGGTTACCAGCACTATTAGAACATGATCCGTAATCGTGTGTAGTAGGTAGATGAGAGCACGATTTTGGTACTTTCGATGCCAAACTTCGACGTTATTTTAGGCATGGACTGGTTGAGCCAGTACAACGCTATACTAGACTGCCGGAGAGGTAGAATCATTTTTAGACCACTAGATCACCCGGAGTTCGAGTACATGTGGGGCACCATCGAGCAAGGAATATGCCAGACCCCTAGAGCTTACATGGCTATGGAGATGGCTCTACCATCTATTGTTGCAGAATTCGAGGATGTATTTCCGGAGGAGTTGCCAGGCCTACCTCCTGATAGAGAGGTAGAGTTCATTATTGAGTTAGTGCCCGGAGCAGCGCCGGTATCTTCAAATGTGCACCGGTTGGCAAAGAAGGAGCTAGTCGACGAGCTGAAGCTACAACTAGAAGAGTTGCAGATCAAGGGATTTGTTCATCCTAGTACATCACCGTAGGGAGCACCAGTGTTTTTTGTACCAAAGAAGGATGGGACATTCCGAATGTGCATTGATTACAGAGCCCTTAATGCTTTGACAATCAAAAATAAGTACCCCCTGCCACAAATTAATGATCTGTTCGACCAATTGACAGGAGCAGTAGTGTTCTCAAAGATAGATTTGAGATCAGGCTATCATCAAGTAAAGGTACGAAGAGAAAACATTCCAAAAACAGCATTCAGGACTCGTTATGGTCACTACGAGTTCTTAGTGATGCCTTTTGGATTGACAAATGCACCTGCCGTATTTATGAACCTAATGAACAGAGTATTCCATCAGTATCTGGACCGGTTCGTGGTAGTCTTCATCGATGACATCTTGGTGTATTCAAAGAACCACGAGGAGCACGGAAAGCACTTGAGGCTAGTGTTAGAGACGCTAAGGCGCGATAAGTTTTATGTAAAGCTGAGTAAATGCAAGTTTTTCCTAGATTGTATCGTTTTCCTTGGACACGTTATCTCAGGAGATGGTATTTCGGTAGATCCAGCAAAGATTTCGTCAGTAGAAATATGGCCGACCCCTACCTACATCTCAGAAGTGAGGAGTTTCCTAGGACTTGTCGGATATTACCGAAGGTTCGTAGAGAACTTTGCAAGGATCGCGGAACCGATGACTCGCTTGACCCGCAAGGAGCAGGAGTTCATCTGGTCAAAGGAGTGTCAGATAGCATTCGACGAGCTAAAAAAGCGTCTAACTACGACACATATCTTGACCATACCTTCAGGATCTGGAGGATTCGTAATCTATAGCGATGCATCCGAAAAAGGTTTAGGTTGCGTCTTGATGTAACATGGGAAGGTTGTGGCCTACGCCTCTAGACAACTGAGGACCCATGAGAAGAATTACCCCATTCACGACCTGGAGCTTACAGCAATCATCTTTGCCTTGAAGCTTTGGAGATACTATCTATACGGAGAACGAGTAGAGATATTCACTGATCACAAAAGCCTAAAGTACGTTTACACCCAGAAGGACTTGAACCTGAGACAAAGACGTTGGCTCGAGGTAATGACAGACTTTGAGATTGAACTGTAGTACCATCCGGGAAAGGACAACGTAGTAGCCGACGCTTTAAGCAGGAGGCCCATAGCATTCTTTTTAACTACCCATCAATATCTATTGAATAACCTAGAACAGCTAGGTATAGAAGTCATTATGCCAGAAACTGACGGCCAGTTGTCAAGTTACCAGTTGCAATCAACATTGGTCGAAAGGATCAAGGCTGCCCTGCCAACAGATGCCAGATTCCAGAGGCTTCGATAAAGGATAGAGGCTGGAATACAAATAGGATTGCGCATACACGAGGACAGAACTTAAGATGTGGAGATCATCTCTATGTCCCGAATGGAGAACTTTGTCAAGAGCTGATGTCATAAGCGCATAGCTCAACATACTCTATTCATCCAGGAGACACGAAGATATATAGAGACCTAAGACAGTACTATTAGTGGCATGGAATGAAGAGGGAGATAGCCTGCTTTATGGCAAAATGCCTGGTGTGTCAGCAAGTCAAGGCTGAGCATCAAAGGTCCGTAGGCTTACTCCAACCACTCCTAATACCTGAGTGGAAATGGGAGCACATCACTATGGACTTCGTTACGGGCTTTCCAAGGAGTCCTAATGGTCGTAATGCGGTATGGGTGATCGTAGATCGACTCACCAAGGCTGCCCACTTTTTACCCTTCAGAGTTGGGCAATCCACAGAGGACTTAGCAGACATGTACATGAGAGATATTATGCGACTGCACGGGGTGCCAGTTAGTATCGTGTCTGACAGGGATACGAGGTTCACATCTTACTTTTGGTAGAGCATGCAAGAGAGTCTTGGTACCCGCCTAAAGTTCAGTACATCGTATCACCCGCAGACAGATGGCCAATCCGAGCATACTATTCAAACACTAGAAGATATGTTGAGAGCATGCATGCTTGATTTCAGTAGATCATGGGAGGACCATTTATATTTGGTCGAGTTTTCCTATAACAATAGCTATCAAGCAAGCATTCAAATGGCTCCTTACAAAGCACTGTATGGGAGGAAGTGTCGTTCCCCAGTATGTTGGAGCAATGTGGGTGAAAGACAGATTCTAGGACCAGAATTAATTGTTCGTACAGTAGAGAAGGTAAAGAAGATCCAAGGACACTTGCGAGCAGCACAAGACCGTCAAAAACAATGGACAGACCTTCAACGTCGTCCCTTGGAGTTTAAAAAGGACGATCATGTCTTCTTGAGGATATCATCCACCAGAGGCACAATTCGATTCGGAGGGCGCGGTAAGTTGAGTCCAAGATATATTGGACCATTTAACGTGCTAGAGAGAGTGGGAGAAGTGGCGTATCGACTTGCGTTACCACCTTCACTTGAGGGAGTACATGACGTATTCCATGTGTCACAACTCAGGCGATATATGACAGACAACAGTCATGTCCTCGACCATTCATAAATCACCATTGGGCCGAGCTTATCATATCAAGAGCAACCCGTGGAAATCTTTGATCATCGAGAGAAAGTATTGAGAAACCAGTTTATTCCCTTGGTCCACGTAGCATGGAAGCATGGCGCACCAGAAGAATCCACTTAGGAGCGAGAAGACGACATGCGCAAATGTTATCCAAACCTGTTCATAGACCAAGGTATGAGATTACCATGTTAATTTATATCTTATACCATACTTAACTTCCTACCGGGACTTTAGTTTTAATTTTGAGGACAAAATTTTTATAAGTTGGGTAGAATGTAAAACCCCTAAATTCTGTAAACGGTTTTTACTTATTTATAATAGTTATGAGCTAAATAGGGAGAATAAATTTTACAGATTTATTTTGAGAAGTTTTCAGCACTTAGAGGATTTATGGAGCCATTATAAATTTTTCCTAATTTATTTCATGTAGGAGAACTTTTGGACTAGAAGCAGAAATTATTATTTATTTATTTTTTATTATTATTTATTTTAGAAAATTATAATTTCTATCGATTATAGAAATTGGAAGAAAAAGAAAGTGAATCTTTGGATGAATGGGAATAATCATTTTTTCCCTATTTTCTTTTCTTTTTAGTTATTTCCTGCTTATTTACTTTGGTATCCAACCACAGAAAAATAACAACTTTTATTTTTAAATGTCATAATTTCGTGAACCAAACATGACTTAGCTGTTTGGTTGGGGTGGTAACTAAGGTTTGTAAGTGTCTTTTTTTGACACCGTCCACATCTTGTCTCCTTGTAAAAGAGGCTCCTCCACTTCCTCTTTCCTCTTGAGAATGTCGACAGAAAAGCTTGGAGAAGACTCATGACGTTTCACCTCTTATTCCCGCGAAGGGTTTGCTTGATTTAGTCCATGTTTCTCGATACCTTGTTTTCGAACTGAATTTATCTCGGCCGGACCAAGCCAATTTGCGAGGCCGCCCAGCCCACACAACACGTGGAAACATCAAATATGCACCACGAGTCATTACACATAAAAGTAAGAGGAAAATCCAGCCCAAATGGGAGGGCCCTTATGTGATTGAAATAACATTTTCCAATGGCGCTTACAGATTAGTCAAGCCTAATGGAGATTTGATAATGGCTCCTATCAATGGCAAATTCCTAAAAAAGTACTATGCTTGATCTCTCTTGCTTAATGGAGTATGATGAAGATTTTATTCTGATGATACTATCTATAAAATTTAGTTGGATCATATTCTATCATGTTCATATGACCTCTGAATAGATATGTTTAACTAATTTGAAACTTTAAAACCTATCATGTCCATATTACCTCTTATAGTATTTTGTATACAAATTTAGTTGGATCATATTTTATCATGTTCATATTACCTCTGAATAGATATATTCAGCAAAACCAGTTACCAAAAGTATATCATGTTCATATTACCTCTGATATCACTTTCATCTTAGCCTATCATTTATATTCTAATAATAAGTGATGGGTCCACAAAGTCAGAAAATGTAACTTCATTATCTCTGAGAATTATATGGTAAAAAAGGACCAAAAAAGTACATAATCCATCATTGTGGAGGAGCAGTTAAATCACGGATTTGTTGTGCCAAAGTAGCCATCCTTTCGTTCCTGGAGTTTAAGATTTTGGTGTGAGCCAGTTCCAGTCTTGCTTCATCATTACTCAAGAGAGACAGTTCAGACAGAGAATCAACAAAACTTGGATGGATGACACCCACATGTGTCAAGTTCTGTTGAGTCATATTCACTTGGCCCTCTAACACATCACGAACTAGCGATGCTTTGAGAAGCCTCTCCTTTGTTTGAGCAAGTTCAGCTTCCAGTTCTTGAATCCTCACTTCATATCCCTCACATTCGGTACGGTACTGAGCTAGCTGAGGAATACTCTCCACCAATACTGCTTGCTCTTTCTCTATCTCTTGTTGTTGTTCCTGAATGGATTTGTTTAAGAGATCTGCCTTCTGAGCAAATTTTGAAGTTAGTGAGTCATACTCAGCCTGAACCAAGTCATTGATGCTGCCTCTGGATAATTGCAAATATTCGTTAATGGGTTGTTCTAAATTATTAACCATTTGCTCTAGCGTATTAGCTCTGTCAGGGTCATTAAAATTTCTAATTTGCGCTATAGTGAGTTTGGAAGACGTCTTCAAAGCATCAAAGCCTAGATTATTCTCTAGCACCATGGATATTAATTCTTTTAAAGTGAGGTAGAATATGCTAGTGTATTATTCAACTAGCATAGCAAGGCTCGAACGAAAGCTGGTAGTGGCTGCAATATCAGTAAAAAAAATTTTTGGAATGACTGCAGAGGACGTTGCCACAGTCGTTGCTTCAATATATGGTGCAACAAAAGAAGAGACACCAACAACAGTTGAAGTTGTTGGCATGCTCGACGAAGATATATTTCTAACGATGGGAGGCACAATCAAGGTGGTTGGTTCATCCAACTCTGATCCTATTTGAACTGCTGCTGGAAGGATTATATCTGAGAATGTTGAGGATGAGGGATCAACGGTCTCAAGGTACACTTCTTCGACAGTGGTCACAGCCGTTTCAGTAGCTGGATCCACAACGAAAGCAGAGGTTGTTTTAGCTCCGCCTTCCCTAGAAATATCTTCGCCTGAAAATAAGATAAGAAAAAGTTAATATCAATTTCATGTTAAATTTTCCTAAAAAAAGCATAAATACAACATTTATCCATGGCCGATGGTATGTATATTGCGTCTACAGCCTGTATAGCTAAATCATTTCTTAATGATGCTAAACAAGCTATTATACATGGAGAAGAAGGTATACCAACTGACGCTTGAGGGTCGTCATCCCAGTCATCATCCAAATCTACTCGAGGCTCATCGGGTGGAATCTCGCTTGAAATATTCACAGATGAAGGAGGGGCTAGTCCCATTATATGTCTTGTAAGCGATGATAAAGGTACAGTTATTATTAAAGAGCTCGGCCTCGAAGGCGATAAAGAAGCATCACCAGTAACGGTGGTAGATGTAATTGCGGCAGCAGTCGTTGGCAAAGAAACCCCAGCACTTTCAGCTAGGACTGTGGAGGCTCCTTCTTTAAAAGACGAAGGACGATGAGGGGATATAGGATCCCTAATCACAGAATCATCCCTAACAGGGGAAATAATAGGTTCACTCCTGGAAGAGGCCCCCTTGGTAGAAGTCCTTTTAGGACCTTTAGTGGTTTGCTTCTTCTTACGAGGGGAAGGCTTTTTCTGAGTAGAAGCCTTTCTTTTATTAGAAATTATGAGAGGCTCTGCTGGTGGAGCTGTTACGCCTCTCGGTAATATCAATAAATAATCATCTGCCCCAGTACTTTCATCACCTTCATCAGAGGAGACAGATGGTATCTCTTCTCTTCCGTGGATTTATGGGAGGGCATTCTGAAACTTCCATATACATCAAAATCATGATGGAAAATATTAATGGATACATGAAACTGTGCGTATGAATAAAGAATGCGCAGTTCCATGGAGAGAGAAGTCATGGGTACAACAAAGGTTGCTCCAGTACAACCCATGATGAAATAACGCCATCCTCTAGCTCCATCAATAAGCCCACCTTTGAATTTAAGGCTGGTGATGGGATTTTCCACGTGCAACTGGTCATATCCAAATTGCCTGGCGAAATGGCTAGGCAGATAAGGTTCCATGTAGCAGTGATTCTCACTTCTATATAGCGGGTGTGAAGGTCTAATACAGACCAACCAGTAAAATGCTTCAGAAGAAATAATAGACTTCCCCTGGCCTATATCATGAAGTTTAGTCCCCTGCTGATTGATATGTATAGGGGAAACGATATAGAAAAATTTCCAACTGTGGACAAAGTTCAGTGCTAGTCGATAATCTATGACGCTAGTCACATTCCAAGAAGAATTCTTGTAATTCACCAGGAAGTTATTGCCCGAACCACTGGCAGATCCAGGAGACATCACTCTGGTGTTATGAAGGATTAACCATCCCATCAGATATAAGAATGGTAATTCCACTCTGGGATATCCTTCGCGCTGAACGGTATTAGCCAGTAGTCCATCAGTAATAGCCCTCAAGGCAGCTTGTATCCTGCATACCATGGCAGGGAGTAGGCCTAATCTTGCTCCAAATACCAAATATACTGCAGGCCATAGGGTATTACGATGAATACAATCTGCAGACTCAATGCCAGACACCACCCATCGGCGTAGCCAAATAGAAAGGAAGCCAGCCAGTTAAACTTCTTTTGACAGAGGCTTTCGGCAATGCCTCATATAACTGTAGGCTTTAGTCCCTGCAGGATAACTATCTATACCTTCATTAAGAACACAATCTGGAGCTTCTGCATCTTCAATAAGTTTATCTATTGTGTTGGCATGAAGAATACTCAGAGGGTTTAATGGTTTGTCTTTGCCCTCTACAACTTTGTCCTGCTTGGCATTTCTAGCCTGATGGAAAAAAAGGTAAGATACCCATTTGTTAATATGAGCTAAATCAGAAGGCTCTATATAAAAAGTGGTGCATGCAAGATAGTGGCTCATCAGTTCTTGGTATACAGCCACTACCCGAGGGTTGGTATCCTTTAACTCTCTATTGGTGGGAACATATTCTTCATAGGGAGTGTCTCTCATTGGTAATTTTGAGATATCTGCCATCTCATGAAGTGCTAGGCCCAACTCACTTATTGGAGTGGCAAAAGTCCCAGTAAACAAGTTATATCGCTCCATCAAAACTAAGAATAAATTTGTGTTGATAGGCAGTCGAACACTAGTAGCACTGACAGCATCAAATAAGTTGATACTTTCGAGCTCCATTTGAAAGTGCTTCAGGGCCCATGCAGTTAATCTGGCCCATCGAAGATTGTGGGGGTTAAGCCATCCACTGGTGCGAGTGTTAAGCTTGGGATATACTCCTCCCTGCCTCATGAATTTATTGCAGAAAGTTGCTATTGAAATGGCTGGATCAAAGAAGAATATTCACTAGGGACGCTACCTGGTAGTAAACCTCTGAAGGGCACAATAGGACCTGAGGGACTACTTACGAAGGATCCTCGGTTTGATCTTTTCTTATAGAAGATCTTTCCTGGCTGGCCATAAAGATCAGGAGTCAGATTCCATGCCATCCTTCTGGGATGTGTGGCATAGAAGAATATAGAAATGGGGTAGTCTCTGAACATCTTTGGTAGGTACATAATAGTACCCTCAACAGAAAATATACAGTCTTCCTTCTTGGGCTTTGTTTGGGATTGCTTATCAATAGCATCTCCAAATAAGAAAGCTAGTTTCTTATACTCGGTGCCATCTATGTATGTCAAGGGTTCTCCGCTGATCATAGTTAGCAACATTCTTTCTCCTTGAGCCAAGATCAGAATTCTCCTTTCTTGAGGATACTCGTTTCCAGAGATAAAAAAAGTTACATGGGACAAATCCTCCAAGTAGTTGGAATTTAACATTCCAGCAGCAGAACCCATTACTTCAGCCAGAGAGGGGATCTGTAGGTCCACTGCAAAAAAAGCAAGAGAATAAGTCAATTTTATGCTGGAATTTACTTTCATTGCGTAAAACGCAAGGTAACATTTGCGCGTAAAATTAATGATCTTGCAATATACGCCAAATTTAACAGTCTGAGTTTTTTACGCCAGATTGTAAAATATGGAGTTTTACGCTGGAATTTACTTTCAGTGCGTAAAATGCATTCAGTACGTAAAATGCAAGGTATTACATTTGCGCATAAAATTAATGATATTGCAGTATACGCCAAATTTAACAGTCTGAGTTTTTACGCCAGCTTGCAAAATATGGAGTTTTACGCTGACACATTAAAATATGGGCGTATTGACAAAATAAATCATCTCTGTGCATCATCTTCCTTGAAGAGTACTTTCAGCACAAAAGATAACTTTGTGGATACACGTATAACGTGTGCGAAGAGTTTTTATTTCTCAAAGTTTTTACCTGTGATGTCCGGTGCACAGCTAGACAGCGGAGCACTTCGTTCAGAACGAGGCTCGCTTGGCCTAGTAGGAGTCGCTCGTACTTGAGCAGATGAGCAAGATGATAAAGCGGCTTGCTTTCCTTTAGCGGTGGAGGTCTGTTTTGGTGCCATGGCAGAAAAGAAGGGTTTTTCAGAAAGAGATGAAGGGTTTTTCAGAAAGAGATGAAGGGTTTTTCTCTCTTATGACCTAGGCCTATTTATAGAGTTCAAATTACTCTTTGAATCCTTAACCAAATCCGATTTTAGCGTAGTCAGTTATGATTTGGGACCACGTTAGCAGATAATTCAAAAAGGAAGACAGATAGTCATGCTGCGTAAAGGATCTATCAGATACTATGATCTATGAATTTACGCACAGAGTAAAGATCCACGCGCAGACCACAGATTTATGATTTTACGCTCAGATGCTACAGATCTATGATTTTATGCCCAGAAGCTACAGATCTATGATTTTACGCTCAGATGCTACAGATCTATGATTTTACGCTCAGAAGCTACATATCTATGATTTTATGCTCAGATGCTACGGACCTATGATTTTACGCGCAAAATAAAAATTTTAAATTATGCGAGACAGATCAGTTAGCAGAATACGCGTATATATTGATAATCTGAGTTTTACGCTAAAAAAAAGCCAGTTACAAGAGTTTACGCAAAAAATGCTCTATTATTTTTAAGAATCAGTATTGTTTACAAACATTGCAAGGGCCTGAAATACGCTAATATCAGCGTTTACAAACAGACGACGAGTATTCAGTAACTTCTCTTCTTCTTCTTCAGTCGAGATGACTTCATCAGACGAAGGGCCAAGGAGTTCCCTGAAAATATCTATCTTTATTGGAGATGACTTTTCTTCCTTGGCCATTGGTAGTTCTTTCGAAGTTTGGCCAGGATCTTTTACATCTAGTTCAGGGATGGCCTGTTCAGCGGACATTTCTTGCCCTGTCTCGAGAATCTTTCGAGAAGCCATTTTTTTTGAAGATGATGTTCTGAACAGATGTTCTTCATATTTATAAAGGAGAAGTGACGGTTCAGAATTCCATGTGACTCTTCGTCAAAACAACATGACGATTGGATTTTCAAGACAATTTAATGCTAAAGAGTTTTTACGCATCTTCCTTTATGCGTAAAAGTTGGAACGTGACTGGATGCATATTTATCAGAGTCTGCGTAAAAACTACTCAAGTGTGTTGAAGCTGCGTATTACCAGACTTCCTCACAGCAACATAGCAAATCAATAGTGCGTAAAAGAAGACAAGTTTATTAATCATGATTACATATGATGGAAATCCATTTTTTACAAAGGATTTTTTATTAATATTCAAGATCACGATTACATATGACGGGAATCTACTACACTAGGTTCTCGTTTGATGGAGATCTTCATTTCTTCTTCTACAACACTTCGTCAGCTCCTATACGCCGAGTGC
The DNA here is from genome assembly GCA_036927795.1 of Iris macrosiphon. Classification (NCBI taxonomy): domain Eukaryota; kingdom Viridiplantae; phylum Streptophyta; class Magnoliopsida; order Asparagales; family Iridaceae; genus Iris; species Iris macrosiphon. The sequence continues at coordinate 183,675,083 of JAYESA010000003.1, read as the reverse complement.
TAAGAAAATGGTCAATGGAGGGAGGATACAAAACTGGGCATGTTTAATTTATTCAAGCCCACCCCCCATACATCATCGGTGGACATGCTTAGAATTGTGATTGGGATTCAGACGCAACACAATACTGGAAGACACGGCCGAGCTGCACCCCAGGATCCAGCTTCATAGTAGGGGAAAATACAGCTAGCAAGCTGTGTGGTCTAATGCGACCCTTCCTCTCTCTTTGACGAATTGCCATATAAAATTGCTAATTACCTCGAGCAAAGAAGCTATGATACCCCTCCATGGTCCATCATTGCAGAGAATATTTGCTCAAAGACGTCTCTTTTTACGGCTCCTTATATGCTGGAAGAGCATAATCTTCTTCTTTCTCAGTTCAGCCCAATGAACCTCAGCAGTCATCTTTGTGGTGAAGGAAGTATGGAAAACCAAGTTCATTTGCTTGCCCTTATATAGGCAGAAGAGAACACACAAATTCCAACGACTCCTTAAATATAGCCAAAAAATTAGGCTTGAAGAACGAGTCAACTTTGACCATTTCATGCTTTATTCAAAGTATTTCAAATTATGAGGAATTTGAAAACTTTGAAGTGGGTCCTGTAGAAGCATAAAATATGCTGGGTAATTATTCGCATATTTTACAGTCAAAACCCCCAACATACATAAAGTTTCTTCACGTAAAACAGAGCTTCAAGGTTGTTTGGCGTAAAATAGGACTTCAGAGCTGTACGCGTAAAACAGAGCTTCAAGGCTGTTTGGCGTAAAATAGGGCTTCAGAGCTGTACACGTAAAACAGAGCTTCAAGGCTGTTTGGCGTAAAATAGTGCTTCAGAGCTGTACACGTAAAACAGAGCTTCAAGGCTATTTGGCGTAAAATAGGGCTTCAAAGTTGTACGCGTAAAGCAGAGTCTCAAGGCTGTTTGGCGTAAAAGGTTGTTATACCTTCCTGCATAAAGTTTAAAATATGTTGTTTTTAATGCAGCGTAAAGTTGTACGAGAAACTCTTCGTATTCCTCGGATGAATTTGTCAGATCAGTGAACCTGACATCTGACAAAAGTACTGCACGGCTGTGATGATAATTTTGCACAGAGACCCAGGTTGTCATTTAGTGATCTATTTTTGATACAAGTCATTTTTACGCATCAAAAGAGACAAAAAAAATAGAGTCTTCCGAATACGCTGCCTATTCTACATTGACAGAAATGAGTTTTTACGCTCAAGATAAGACAAAATCAGATGCCACGTCAAAAGCTATTTCTTGTACAGAGCTCGAGACATATCTCTGCATTTAATGCACGAGATTGAGGCATATCTCTGTATTTAATGCACGAAATTTTATTCTATGTTCAAAATTTGTCACGACTTGGAAAGCTAAAACTGAGACTAATACGCTCACATCACCATCCTTGCATTTTATGCCAACCAGGCTATTTTCAACTATAGGAGTACACTGTATGCTATCTCCTCGAAATACGCTAACTCGGCTATATTTGCAAAGGTACGTTGATAAGGCTACTTAGCCCAGAATACGCTCAAGACCCCAGTCGTGAAGGATAATTGGCTATTTTACGCTGGTTATCTATTATTCATGAATCATCAAGTTTTATGCAATCTTCTTCACAGTTTGGCCTTTTACGCCAACAAGACAGTTATTTGACTTTTACGCTAACCATTTTATGTAGGGGCAGTTACCTACGTGGCTTGTATGCCATGATCTTCGAGAAGCAGTTATACGCGTTACCTTATAAAGGGATACGTATCATACGCAGATTCAGAAGATTATTTGAACGTGGGTAGCAATTGTCATAACCGCAACGTAAAGGAAGCAATCTTCCACAGTTTGGCCTTTTACGCCAATAAGACAGTTATTTGGCTTTTATGCCAACCATTTTACGCAGGGGCAGTAACCTACGTGGCATGCATGCCATGATTTTTGAGAAGCAGTTATACACGTTACCTCATAAAGGGACACGTGTTATACGTAGACTCAGAAGATGATTGGAATGTGGGTAACAGTTTTCATTACCGCAGCGTAAATGAGGCAATCTTCTTCACAGTTTGGCCTTTTACGCCAACAAGACAATTATTTGGCTTATACGCCAACGAGGCAGTTATTTGATTGATCTCTATAAATAGAGACCCCTGGTCACAGGGTAAAGAGAGGACACAGATAGACAGGGAGATACAGAGAGAAAGAAATGAGAACAGACAGAAGGAGAAAGAGAAGGAGAGAATTAGGTCTTGGCTGACAACTTTGACAATATAAATTCTATCCCACTTGCAACTTTCCTTTGACCGGCTTTTGCCTTCAGTTCAAATAAAGTTTGAAGCTTCTTCTACAACACTTCTTCATTATCGTGTAGTCCATGGAACAAAGTGATCGACCGCAGATCAGACTTCCATAGCAATACTTCCCCAGAATTATTTTTTTATTGTACTTAATATCCTCGTATAGGATTATTTGTACTTTTCTTATTTGTAAGCAAAAGTTTCGTACAGACACCTTTGTTTATCCAAACAGAAGCCACATGTGTTATCGATCATTATGTCTATGATCGGAAGGGGGAACTCGTCCTTAGGGCAGGCCAAATTTAGATTGCGGAAGTCGATACAAATCCGGATCTTCCCATTCTTTTTTACGACGGGCACGATATTGGTTACCCAATCTAGATGTTGTTCTTCATGGACGAAGCCACTAGCTATTAGTTTGTTGACTTCAGCTTCGATGTCGTTCATGATGTCCGGCCGGAACCACCGTTGCTGTTGCTGGACAGGTTTAGCGTTCGGTAAAATATTGAGTTTGTGGACCACAATTTGGGGGTCCAGTCCCGGCATATCTTCGTAGATCCAGGCAAATATATCGATGTAATCCATAATGAGCTGTAGCAGGGATTCCCGATCCTCATTAGTCAGACTCTTGCTCATGAAGATAGGTTTAGGGGAGGATTCTTCGCCAAGATTGACTTGTACGACTTCATCCTCAGTGGGAGATTCTCGTTGTTCGTACCGTATCTTCCATTGTGTTTCTAGACGTTGGGCCTACAGCTCTACTTCAAAGTGTTTCGGAGGATCCTCGCCGCCTTCCTCAGGGTCAGCTAACACCATGTTGGTAGACAATATTTGCTTTAGAATCTCTCTGATTCTAATATCGGAGTCCCAAGAAGAAGACTTTGAAGAGTGAGAGTATAACTAATCTTCTTCACCCGAGACTTTGGGGTTATGGGAGGTGTGACATATCCTAAGCCATGCTTGATCTTATGGTAGTAATCCTCGGACTTGCCTGTCGGAGCGGGGAGGCGCAAGGGCAGTCGTCGACCTTTGTCATAATTCAGACATCGGTTGCTTTTAAGATCATAACCCATCTTCTGGATGAGGTGTTTGGCTTGACCACTAAACCGGTAGAGTTACATTTTGCCGGTATCGGGTTCCGGCTCTTGTTCCTCCGGGATGAAGGACAGGGGCATTCAATCATGCCGAAGATGATGGGTTTGTCTCCCCTCCTCCTTGCTAGGACCGTTAAGTAGGAACCTTGATTAGGGAGGATCTGGTTTACTGCATAGGTAGTAGTTACCTATGTATTCAGTTACAATCCTATACCATGTTCTAGGGAGTAAAATATGCTCAAGTGAGAGACATCAGATTAGTTCAAAGATAACCCTTTATTCAAAAAGTATGAGATCTTTTCCAGGGGAATTACATCGTCTAGGGACGGAGCGTTAGCATGAGCCGCTATATAATCTTCTAGTTTGTCTTCCTCGAGATTTGTCTCCGATGCGGGCGAGGGATTTGGAGGCCTCTTGCGAAGCTTGACTACCAAGGGTTCAGAGGCAGAAGCTGGCATTGGGTCTTTCTTCCGATTTGGCAGTCACACCGTCAGAGGTTGTGGTGCCTTTCTCTGTATCTTTACAATGAGGGGAGGGGCTATGTCACAAGCACGTCCCTTGAGGTGGACCATTAAAGGTTTGCCTGATATTATGCCAATTTTTGCTTCGTCGTTGGCGTCGTTCCCTCCTTCGTCCTGGTGAACTTGCTTGTACATGAGTGAATCAGAGTAGTAAGCCTATACCTCTTTGAAAGGATCCACGTCGGCAAATTCAATCTTGACGACACCGTGATCGCCATGTACTTCAAGCACTGGTGCAAGGTTGAATATACGATAATGTATTAATGTATCCATGGACGTCCCAGTAGAACGTTGTAGGATACGTCTATGTCTATGACGTAGTAGGTAACCTCTTTTTTTAGATCACTGATTTGGTACTTCAAACGAATCTTGCCCAGAGGCTAGCTTCTTCCTGTGTTAAACCCAATGATGGCAGTATTGGTCGCTGTCAGGCGATGCATCAGGATGCCTAAGGTTTGAAGCAGACTCTGCGGGATGATGCTGATTGACAAACCAGAGTCGATGTACATCCGGTACACCTTGATGGTGCCAATGTATCCTGTGTAGTACAGAGGACGATTGTGCCGATAGTTTTTTAGCAATATGTATTATTGTGAGAACATAATATTGGGTATCGCCTCCATCATATTGTTGCAGTAGGGACATACGATGGGATCCTCAGCTGGCCGCTTGACCTGCGCCAGGTAGGTGTCATCATTTTGCAATGCCTCGCTAAGAGCAGCCCGAGTGTCTTTGGAGAGTCGAAGAAGTTTGAATAAAGACAAATTCGTTGGAGTATGCCAGTTGCGCCAAGATATCAAAGTTCAAGGGCTTTTCCAGCCCTTGGGCTGTATCTTTGCGCAACAGTATGTCAAAGCGAGTTTTTTTCTGCTTGGACTTGTCCGCTACCGGACGCTGGGATAAACCTGGATTCAATTTTGCAGGTGCGACAATTGGGATTGCACCATCGTCAGAGGTATCATACTTCCGTAGGTACGCCAGGCCTGATCTTTTTGTTCCTGCTATAGCTTCTTCGGAAGGGAGAGAAACCGTATAGCAGGACTTGGACTTCTTGACCTTAGTCTTGGTGGTATAAGGTGTTGTCTGCAGCATCAATTCTGGAGCAATGTCTGGATAGACCCACATGACCTCTCCGCGGGGAGTGGTGAGAGGTATCATCCCAGCTGTTTGGTCACGATCCGGCGGGAGGTTGACGACCTCCATTGTTGCCCGGGGGATTGGAATTACTCCATCTTGGGCTTCTATCACCAAAAAGTTGTTGAACTGGAGCGATACCATATTAGCGACAACCGCCTTATCATCGATGTCCAAGGTGAAGGCCTTGGTCTCGAGCAAATGCTGGATGTAACGCTTCAACGTATAGCAGCCTCGTATCGCATGATGGACATAACGATGGTAATGGCAGTACTTTGGATTATTTACCTCGGCTGCCTCAACATGACGTTTGACATCGGGGAGTTGAAGCTTATTCTCCTATATCAGCACGTCAAATATTTCCATGACGTTATCGTCTTCGAAAGAGTAGCTCTCTTTCGACTTTGGAGCTTTTGCCGACTTCTACTCGGACTTCTTGGTCAAGTTAGCGACAAGGGCCTGCTTTCCTTTGCCATCATGACTATTGTTGCCGATGTTGTTATTGTTGTTGTAGGGTCATTTTCCCCTATCCTCTGCAACAGGGATCTATATTCCCAAGAGACGGGCGTCCTTTACCTTCTTCTTAACGCCGATGACATTTATGATGAATACCGTCTAGTCTTTGAATTGGGTGTCACCCATCCATAGCCTGACCGTCGAAAGTAGGTTCTTTCGGCACATGTCCATCAGAGTGGATTTAGGATTACCCATGGGTAGCCTCAGGTCTACTTGCCTGTAGCGTTCGACGTATTCGTGTACGAGCTCTTTTTCTTCCTTTATGATGTCTAGAAAGGAGGACATCGTCATGTCACATCCCCCATCATAGAATCGGGCGAGGAAAAGACTTTTAAGATCGTCGAATGACGATATACAGTTGTCTTAGAGGATGCAGAACCAATAGAAGGTGACCCCAGATAATGTCCCGACAAAGAGCTTGGTGAGGAGAGCATGGGACAGATGCCCTGTTGCTGTCTCAAAGTAGCACATGTACTGGCGAGGAGACATCTTCTCTTTAAATGGACTTAAGTTGAAGGGCTTGTATTTAGGTGGATATGACATGTCTCTCCACTCGAGGGGATATGGTTTTCGAATCCTGAGTTCCTATAGTGATTCTCGGTTCCCCATCGAGTCCAAGCGGGCTCTCATTTCTCGTACCTCCCGCATCGCTTCTCAAGCCTCATCTACTGTGGAAGGATTAGATGATCCGGGCCTAATGCGATCGTCATTGATGGGCGGAGCTGTGGCGTTTGAGTCTCCATTTTCCCCCAGGATCTTGACTAGCTTGTCCCGAGGTTCTTGGTGACTGTGAGGCCATGTTTGCCTTGATTTTTCGTATCATCTGGGTCAAGGCTTGCATCGACGCACTCATAGTATGCATCATAGCCTCTAGAGTTTTGAGGCACTATCGATCGCTGGGGCCGTCATGATCATCACCTATCATGTACAATGTTTTTACATTAGAGGCAATAGATGGAATAGTGGACCTCGCACTTTCTGCCTAGGATTCTTGCATCGAATAGTACTCAAAAAAGTTGTCTGCATCGCATCCTCTTTGGACTCCGAGAGAATACTACCCCCAGTGTAGAAAGATGCATCTTCCTGGTGAGGGTAAATACCCCAGGAATCTCGACATCAGTTCCTTGGAAATTGCTGTCCCCTCGGAATATCGAGTTGTCGTAGAGTTCTGGGGGATTGCTACTGTCACACCCCTGTCCCACAGGGGCCGATCGTCCTCGCTTCCTCCCTACAGAACCAATCATTCTCGCTTGGGCGCGATGCCGTGCAAGCCTAATTTGTGCTTGCACAAGGCCAAAGCTTGAACAAGGACAAGTAAGTTATTCAAAATGAAAGCAACGGCACATATTGCAGAAAAGTAAAGAACACAATGGCATAAGAAAATATGTATATTTATTGATATTCAAAAGTGTTACAAGCAGCGCTTGGCCGAGGTTACAATCGCTAAAGCACTCTCTCGAATATAATACCATGGTTCCATATATTACATCTCTTTATACAAAATCAACTCAAACCAATCTCGATACGGCTCACGGCATCGATTCTATATTTTTGGGTCATGGGGATGAGGCACGGCTATCGCTTCCTCGGACGATCCAGCACCTGAGAACAAGCAAACTGTTGGTGGGTCAGCACTTTCGAGAAAGTACTGGTGAGTATAAAATCAACGAACAGAAGCAACACTCCCTGAAACCCACACTAAGTAAGCATGTGGCAAAATATTACATTACTAGTAATCTTGCTACTTTTACCTAAGTTTTTTTCATACAGCTTAGGATTATAGTCAGTTTACTTCTTTTCAAAAATATAGCTTTGGAAACAGTTTTGCATATTCAAACAATAAGCATACAATTGGGATAGTGTTATATCGTGCAGCGCACAGCATGTATTATGCACCATTCTCGATCTCTTAGGAACAAAAGTTATTTCTAGCAAACAGTTCATCTCGAATCAAAAAAAGTGCATCAAGTGGACTATCATTCTATCAAGAAATTAAGATGGCATAGCTATATGATTTTGATTCCCGAGAAACTCAGGGTCAGTAAGGGTAAACCATCTAACTAATGACTCTTTTATCTGATGCTATTAGCAGCTGTGACTCATGATTGCTTTTTACTAACATAATAGCAGCCGTGACCGAGGTTCAACTCTTCACTAATAGCCATTGTCCAACCGATGCAAATGCATGATGCACTATCAGATAAACTCTATGATGCAGACAAAATGAACAAGCAAGATATATATAAACTCTTTGTATTTCTTATCCCTTATCGAACGGCTATTCCTGCAGCAGATATACAAGTTAGCAATAATTTACATAAACATATATGTATAAGGTTCTCTTTCCCTGTCTGTCTCTGCATCAAACAGTTAGGTATGCAAGAATGCTAGCCTAGAATGCGCTCTAACTATATTATGGCCCATGAGTTACCCCACTGATGGACAACAACACGCCCCTAGATCCTGTAGGATCGGAACATCGGGGTGCTCTAACAATCTCTTCTGGACCAACCGATTTCCAGTGCCCCAAGAATCGTTCGAGAGACTATTTACCTTATGCACAAGTTGTCCGAGACCAATGCATGACAAGCAACATTCTATCAAATAAAACTATCAGGATGCACTAAATATGAACAAGCATATCATAATCTAATAGCCATACCCCCCTAGATCCCGTAGGACCAAAATATTAGGGCGGGCTACTAGACTCTTCTCTTTTATTCTTTCAAGCAAAACACATCATTCACATATCTAATAGCATACCCCCTAGATCTCGTAGGACCGAAACATCGGGGCACACTATTAGTCTCTTCTTATACGAATCAAAGACTTATAGAAGTTCGATATAGCAAAATAGGCAAGCAAAACATATATTAGCAAACACGATATCGATTTCATAACTAGCATGCAATATCTATCTCTTTCTTAGCATATAGCAAAGGTACTTGTTCAAGCAATTTTCTTTACTTATATTTTTAGCATGGCAAGGGTTCATTAGATAGCGGTGTCAGTGTAACTAAGCATGCAACATTTTTTATATTTCTTGACTTAGCATGGCAAGGTTCTATCTCTTTTCAGATAAGCATACAAATTCTCTAGTAAAGCAAGCAGGTTCGTTTCAATGACAAGCAATATGAGTTCACTTATTAAGCATGCAGAGTCAGGTTCTATCATTCTTTTTTTATGAAACTATCTTCTTAGAACAAGCATTCAAAAACTAAGATTCATTAATAAGGCGTGTAAGAATCAGAGAATGAAGTTCTGCCCACTCACTTAGATCAATCGTCTTGTGGTTCGATCGAGAACTCTCCGAGAAGACTTTCGCTCGAGCAAGCAATGCGATATCACTTTTACATAGTGCCTACGTGGAGTGGGCACTATATACTTACCCACCAACAAATATTTTTATCCTTGAAACTCAAGGAGAAACTTACGAAATTTAGATCAGCGATAGTCCTCATCCCTCACCATCCCTAATCGAAAAAATAAGCAAATCACAAGCACAAAAGCACAACACTCAAGCAACAAACCAAATACACAAAACTTTTGTGCACAACTTTGAGAATATTTATGGACTTATTGTATGGAACGTTCATTACAGCACAATATCGGGCACATCTCAGAGTCGAAGGCAAAGAATTGAGTCGCTCCGATACCATTATGTCACGCTCCGGTCCCGCAGGGGCCGATCGACCTCGCTTGGTCCCTACAGAACTGATTGTCCTCACTTGGGCGCGATATCGTGCAAGTCTAATTTATGCTTGCACAAGGCCAAAGCTTGAACAAGGACAAGTAAGCTATTCAAAACGGAAGCAGCGGCACATATTACGGAAAAGTAAAGAACACAATGGCATAAGGAAACAGACATCTTTATTGATATTCAAAAGTGTTGCAAGCAACGCTTGGTCTAGGTTGCAATCGCTCAAGAACTCCCTCGAATATAATGACATTATTCCATACATTTCATCCCTTTATACAAAATTAACTCAAAGTAATCTCGACACGGCCCAAGGCATCAACTCCAAATTTTTGGGTCCTGGGGATGTGGTATGGCTATCGCTTCCTAGGATGATCCAGCACCTAAGAACAAGCAAACTGTTGGTGGGTTAGCACTTTGGAGAAAGTACTGGTGAGTATAAAATCAACGAACAGAAACAACACTCCCTGAAACCCACACTAAGTAAGCATGTGGCAAAATATTATATTACAAGTGATCTTGCTACTTTTACCTAAGTTCTTTTCATGCAGCTTAGGATTAGAGTCAGTTTACTTCTTTTCAAAAAATAGCTTTGGAAACAGATTTGCATATTTAAACAATAAGCATACAATCGGGACAATGTTCTATCGTACAGTGCGCAACATGTATTGTGCACCATTCTCGATCTCTTACGAACAAAAGTTATTTCTAGTGAATAGTTCATCTCGAATCAAAACAAGTGCATCAAGTGGACTATCATTCTATCAAGCAAACAAGATGACATAGCTATATAATTTTGGTCCCCGAGAAACTTAGGATCAGTAGCGGTAAACTAGCTAACTAATGACTGTTTTATCTGATGCTATTAGCAGCTGTGACTCATGGTTGCTTTTCACTAACATAATAGCAGCCGTGATCGAGGTTCGGCTCTTCACTAATAGCCATTGTCCAACCGATGTGAATACATGATACACTATCAGATAAACTCTACGATGCAGACAAAATGAACAAGCAAGCTATATATAAACTCTTTGTATTTCTTACCCCTTGCCGAACGGCTATCCCTGCAGCAGACATACAAGTTATCAACAATTTGCATAAACATATATTTATAAGGTTCTCTTTTCCTGTCCTCTCTGCATTAAATAGTTAGGTATGCAAGAAGACTAGCCTAGCATGCACCCTAACTATATGATGGCCCATGAGTTACCCTACTGGTGGACAACAATACCCCCCTAGATCCCGTGGGACTGGAACATCGAGGTGCTCTATCAATCTCTTCCGGACCGACAGATTCCCAGTGCCCCAAGAATCGTTCGAGATACTATTTACCTTATGCACAAGTTGTCCGAGACCAATACATGACAAGCAACATTCTATCAAATAAAACTATCAGGATGCCCTAAACATGAACAAGCATATAACAATCTAATAGCCATACCCCCCTAGATCTCGTAGGACCAAAATATTTGGGCGGGCTACTAGACTCTTCTCTTTCATTCTTTCAAGCAAAACATATCATTCACATATCTAATAGCATACCCCCTAGATCCCGTAGGACCGAAATATCGGGGCACACTATTAGTCTCTTCTTATACGAATCAAAGACTTATAGCAGTTCGATATAGCAAAACAGGCAAGCAAAAAATATATTAGCAAGCACTATATCGATTTCATAACTAGCATGTAATATCTATCTCTTTCTTAGCATATAACAAAGGGAGTTGTTCAAGCAATTTCCTTTACTTATCTTTTTATATGGCAAGGGTTCGTTCGATAGCGGTGTCAGTGTGATTAAGCATGCAATATTTTTTATACTTCTTGACTTAGCATGGCAAGGTTCTATCTCTTTTCAGACAAGCATACAGGTTCTCTAGTTAAGCAAGCAGGTTCGTTTCAATGACAAGCTATATGAGTTCACTTATTAAGCATGCAGAGTCAGGTTCTATCATTCTTTTTTTATGAAACTATTTTCTTAGAACAAGCATTCAAAAACTTAGATTCATTATTAAGGCATGTAAGAATCAGAGAATAAAGTTCTGCCCAGTCACTTAGATCAATCGTCTTATGGTTGGATCGAGAACTCTCTGAGAAGACTTTCGCTCGAGCAAGTAATGCGATATCACTTGTACATAGTGTCTACGCAGAGCGGGACACTACATACTTACCCACCAACAATGATTTTCGTCCTTGAAACTCAAGGAGAAACTTACGAAATCCAGAGCAGCAATAGTCCTCATCCCTCATCATCCCTAATAAAAAATACAAGCAAATCACAAGCACGAAAGCACAACTCTCAAGCAACAAACCAAATCCAGAAAAAAAAATTATACAACTTTGAGAATATTTATGGACTTATTGTATGGAATATTCATTACAGCATAATATCGGGCACATCTCAGAGTCGAAGGCAAAGAATCGAGTCGCTCTGATACTACTATGTCATGCCCTGGTCCCACAGGGGCCGATCGTCCTTGCTTGGTCCCTACGGAACCGATCGTCCTGGCTTTGGTGCGATGCCGTATAATCCTAATTTACGCTTGCACAAGGCTAAAGCTTGAACAAGGACAAGTAAGCTATTCAAAATGGAAGCAGCGGCACATATTATAGAAAAGTAAATAATACAATGGCATAAGGAAACAGACATCTTTATTGATATTCAAAAGTGTTACAAGCGGCACTTGGACGAGGTTGCAATCGCTCAAGCACTCTCTCGAATATAATGATATCGTTCCATACATTACATCCCTTTATACAAAAGCAACTCAAAGCAATCTCGATACGGCTCAAGGCATCAACTCTAGATTTTCGGATCCTGGGGATGAGACACGACTATCGCTTCCTTGGATGATCCAGCATCTGAGAACAAGCAAACTATTGGTGGGTCAGCACTTTGGAGAAAGTACTAGTGAGTATAAAATCAACGAACAGAAGCAACACTTCCTGAAACCCACACTAAGTAAGCATGTGGCAAAATATTACATTACTAGTAATCTTGCTACTTTTACCTAAGTTCTTTTCATGCAGCTTAGGATTAGAGTCAGTTTACTTATTTTTGAAAATATAGCTTTAAAAATAATTTTGCATATTTAAACAATAAACATACACTCGGGATAGTGTTCTATCGTGCAGAGTGCAGCATGTTTGTGCACCATTCTCGATCTCTTAGGAACAAAAGTTATTTCTAGCAAATAGTTCATCTCAAATCAAAACAAGTGCATCATGTGGACTATCATTCTATCAAGCAAATAAGATGACATAGCTATATGATTTTGGTCCTCGAGAAACTCAGGATCAATAGCGATAAATCAGCTAACTAATAACTCTTTTATCTGATGCTATTAGTAGCTATTGTCATGACCCACACCCAAAAAATTGGGCATGAGTCATGGGTACGTCCAGCCTACGCCGTAGAATCGACGGTAGAACGTTGTCTAGGTCACAACTATCTATATCTCACAATAATCTGTCAAGATAACCTCTCCAAAAGGAGAATAACATTACAATATATACATAAACTCAATCACAATAACTAGGGGAAGAGTAAAAGCACGATAAGATATCAACAAAAGTAACAAAGAACCAAAGAGAGCAAGTACAATATCTAAAATATACAGTCCAAGTCTAAGAGTCTACAATATCTCACAGTATCAAAATAAATAATACAGTCATCCAAAAACCAACTGGAAACAAATCCAGTGAAACCAACCTAGCTATACTAGGGCGCTAGCGGCGTCTCCTCAGCTGGGATGGGCTCCTCCTCTATCTAAGGGTCACAACAATCATCGACGCCTGGCCCATAGTAAGTCAAACAAAAGTCCTCAGGATCCTCTGAAAAATATATCCAGTCAGGTTTAGAGCAAAGTACATATCTCTGAAAGCAACTCCAAATACATGGTAAGGTTTATATGACTAGCAATAGAAAAGAATACAAGATGCACAGAAAAGTAAATACATGGTAGAACTAATAAAGTAACTGTAATATAAAACCAGAGAATAATACAAGTAGTAGAGAAGTAACTGCATGTGAGAAAATAGGAATACTAGCTAAGTGTCTTGAGCATAAATTTGTTATATGATCGGCATGGATTGTACATAATTTATTCTATGATAACTCCGTTATGCGTGAGTTGGATAATCGACATACACATGAATACTGTTTAGATTTGATCACATAACCAACTTTTACTCTTCTCCCCCACTAATACTCTTAGATCCAACCATGACATGCTATGTTGTAAACCCCCTGAATTTTCAAAATTTTAAAAACTGGATTTTTCACAATTTTCTGGAATTTTCTGAGATTTTTCTGTAAATTAAAAATAGGGTTTTAATTATTCAATGATTTTTAAATGATAATAAATAATATTAAAATACTATGAAAATAATATTTTTGGATGTAAAATGAAAAACTGGACTTAGGGTAATTTTTCTGAAATTTATCGGACCCCGGACCTATTTTTAAAACACCTAAACTAGTTATTATTTGTTTATTTATTTATTTAATTATTGATTTATTAATTTTATTATTATTATTTATTAAAAACCCACGGCCCCAAACAGCCCGGCCCACGGGCCCAGCCCGCTCGGCCTATCGGGTCGGGTCGGGTCCGTCCGACCGAACCCGACCCGAACCCGACCCGGCTTCCCTCACCATCCCCACGATCCCCAGCCCCCGCGCGACCCGGCCGCTCCGCCGCGCGTCCCGGCCACGTCTCCGCCCGGGCCGCCCCTGCACGCCCCCACGACCCCCGCGAGCTCCGCCTTCCCCGCGCCCACGTCCTCCGCCCGTCTCGGCCCCCAGCCCCTCGCCCCGCCTTTTAAAACCCCTCCCCGATTCTCTTCTCCGGCCAGACTCCACCCCTTCCACCACCACGTCCCCTCCGCCGTGCCCCCACCACTCGCCGCCGTCGCCGCCGTACCACCCCGACGCAGCCCAGCCCTCCTCCTCCGTCAGCCACCCACTCCTCTCCACCGTCGACGGCCACCGCACCCCGCAGCGGCCACCGCAGCGAGCAGCCCCGCACCGCACAGCAGCTCCGGCAGCCGCCCGAGCTCGACGCCGCCGCCCCTCGGTCGCCGCCGCCTCCGCGAGCCGCGTCCGACGAAGATCCGACCGCCCCAGCCGCCGGAGCCCCGCCGCAGAGCACCGGAACCCTAACCCTAACCCTAAATTCGATTTTGAATCCGACACGTGTCGGACACGGTCTGACCCTGATTTTTGGGTCCCCTTCAGGTGCGTGTAACTTTTTGCTCGTAGCTCCGTTTTTGATTCCGCAAATTGCGTTGCTAAGCCTGTATTACCCTCTCGGTGTCCGGACAAACCGTTCGGGGCATCGCGTCCTGTGGTGATCGCACACCGCGATCCAAAAACAGGAAAAACCCAGACCCTGTTTCACCCCGGAACCGAGTCCGCCCCGCCAAACGGGACGACTTGGTCGCGCGCGGTCTTCACAGACACGAGCGCCTCGTCGATACGGACGTATGGGATTTCACGGAAGCTGATTCGGGTGTGCGTGCACACCGGAATCAACGCGTATCCGCGGACATCGCCCCGTATCCATCTTTTCTGCAATTCACCCTAACTTTGTGTACACACGTCGGATCGAGACGAAACTTGCGCCATCGGACTCGTAGCGATACGCTGGTCCTGTGGGTCAAGTTTGGTTCGATTCTGAGAACGTTGACGAAATCGAGTGTCGTGGGCCCCATAGGCCCCGCTCGACGGGTAATTTTGTGAACGGCTCATCGGAATCCAATTTTGGAAGTTCCGTTGGGTTCGTATCAGCGTTTCTGACCTGTTGACACTAAGTTTGCTGAATTTGGAGACCTTTGATCCTGACACATTTTTCGGTGCAAAGCGGGCCCACATGTGGATCCCGTTTTGACCCGAAACTGCCGTTTCTGCCCTTGTCTCCAAATTGGACCCAAGAACAGGCATTTCTAGCTGATTAATATTTTCTGGATCTGATGGTGATGTTTGTTTCAGCAACCGGAGTACCGCCTGCAATTCCAGCTGAAGTCAGAGCCGCAATTGGAACAGGAACCACAGGCAAGTGTACCTTGCCAAACCCTGCAGCTTGCTATTTATTTCTGGACTTAATTATGCAATATTGGGCAAGTAAAGATTGCCAATTCTCAGTAATTCTTGACATAGTATTTTACTTAAATTCTTGTGGAATTAATTGTAAACTTGTTATAACTGCTTAACCTAGGAAACGGGTGACGTGCTTAGTGTCCGATCATAGTCGGGTGCCAACTCCGTACGCGGGGTTGTGTAACGTCACATAGACATGGATACCGAGACCCGATAATTCTCGTACTTGTCCTATCAAGTACACCAGAACCCAGGACACTTGACACTATTTCATGAGACAGAGTCTTCCTGAGACATTCGAGGTGATTCTGTATAGGATGCATGGTTATGACATAGACTTTACATTCTTAGACATTTGATTCATAGCTATCAGACTTGCTGCATTAGTTATAATCGTACGTGACATGGACATGAGGCATCATGGACATGAGACGTGAGATTACATTGGGTGGGGAGAGACACACAGACTACAGGCTGATATTATATATAAAACATAGTATATAACATAGTGTAGTTCATAGTTATTGCCTCTACCGGCTCCCCGACACAGAGCTTGTAGTGGCTTCAGCCTGAGTTCTAGTGCTGCTCTCATATTGCATATCACATAGTTGGTTACTTAGTTTACCCTGATGATTATTTTATCTGCTGTACTGCTTATATTTTGGCTTGTATTTTCTGTACCTTGCTGTCCCCTGAGGACCTGGATCCGGATTATGTCCCCAGGTACAGCTGAAGAGAACTACCCAGAGGTGTACGGTACAGGAGCACTCCTTGGAGCAGAACCCGGAACTGAGGACGAGATAGTGGCCGAGGACTTCACCTGAGCACCGGCTTCAGCTACACAGTATTTCCATTTTCAGTATTTCAATTCCTGTCTATTTTTTCTTAATTGTAACAGAATAATTCTCGGATTTGTTTCCCGAGACAACCTTATTGGTTATTGCATATTTATTCCCATTGCATTATTTCTGGAAATTAATCTGTGTTATTCTGTGGATGAGATTAGTAATACCTGAGACTTGTACTTAGTATTGCTAGACTACAGCTTAAGCATGCCCTGATGGATCCATTAAATTGGGTTGTCCATCGGTGCGTGCTGCTGGCCATTGCTAACGTGCTCAGTCCTTCGGCATTTTGGGACTGGGGCGTGACATATGTACATAATAAATAACTCGTGCACATGAAAGCGAGAGCACACGAATCATATGAAGCACATGAGAATCAATACCCAAAGTATATGATGAAATACACGTGATAGAGTATCCGCTGAACACGGTAAGGGGGATAACATCTCATGACGGGATCCAACTAGTACCAGCTCGTGAAACAATATGTCAGAATCAAGTATTAACAATTCTAGAATAGGTAATATATACGCTATCTTGAAATGGAAACAATCAGAGGTAGGTACTCGCCTGACGTCCTGAGCAACTGGTAAGGATCAAGATCCGGACTAGCGTCGCAAAGACCTATTACAAAAAACAAGGTTAAACGGGGTTCTAAAGATTTAAACAGATATAAAATAACTAAAGATAAGCATATATATATATATATATATATATATATATATATATATATATATATATATATATATATATATATATAACTATCTATCTATGTAAATCTATATATATATCTATATACATATATTTATATATCTAATCTCTCTCTCTCTCTCTCTCTCTCTCTCTCTCTCTCTCTTATCTCTAGTAGCTAAAGGGGGGGGGTATTATTGTTGTTGTTGCTGTTGGTGTTGCATGCTGCTGCTGCTGTTGCTAACTGCCTGTTGCTGCTGCTGCTAACTGTCTGTTGCTGCTGCTGCCTTGGCTCCCTCTCCCTCTCCCTATTTGTCTCACTCTCTCCCGATCTCTCTCAACTCACTCTCTCTTCCTCTCTCCCCTTCTTCCTTTCCTCCAAACTCACTCACTGACTCTCCTTATCTCACTCACTTAAACACACACCTATCCTCAACACTCACACAAACCACACACACACACACACATATATATATATATATATATATATATATATATATATATATATATATATATATATATATATCAACCCACACACACACTATCTATATATATAAACCCTCACACTCTCATACATACACTCACACACTCAAACCTCCACATATATATATGAACAAACACCTATATATATATATATATATATATATATATATATATATATATATATATATATATAGGCACACACTTACACACAAACACACACACAACCACACCTATACACACTCACCCCTAAACACACCAATACACACATACTCACCCATATACATATAAATACAAATATATATATACAAATATAAAATCGAAAACCCTAATACACACTCCCCAAGACTAAACCAACCCGCACACAAGCCCGAAATCTAGAAACCAAGTCGAAATGGCCATTTGGTCATTTCGACGAACACTTGGAGTGCGCCTTGCGATACCTCGCGAAACGCACACCAAACCTTTCAATATCCTCTCCAAAAGGAGGGCAACCACGCAATATATATATATATAAACTCTCAATCAAATAACTATGGAAGAGTAAAGCACGATATGATAACAAAAGGAAACCAGAACCAAAGATCAAGATAATATCCAAAATATACAATCTAAGTCTACAACATCTCACAACAACAAAATAATAAGTACAATCATCCAAAATAAACAACTGGGAACAACCCAGGAAAACCCACCTAGCTAACTAGGGCGCTAAAGGCGTCTCCTCGCCGGGCTCCTCCTCAGTCTCGGGGTCGCAACACTCGTCGACGCCCGGCCCGTAGAAAGTCGGGCAGAAATCCTCAGGATCCTCTGAAAAAAATATGCCCAGTCAGGACTGGAGCGAAGTACATAACTCTGAAAGCAACTCCAAATACATGATAAGGTGTATATGACTAGCAATAGAAAAGTATACAAGATGCACAGAAAATAAATACATGCTGGAGAAGATAAAGTACTTCAATGTAAACTGGAGAACAATACAAGTAGAGGAATAACTGCATGTGAGAAAACAGGAATTGTCACACCCCAGTCCCAAAATATATGAAACCAGACCACGTGGCATTGGCCAGCTGACACGTCACTAAGGGATTACCCAATTTAATGGACCCAAAGAGACATGCTACGCTGTCCTAAAATACTACAAGGTTTATACAGGCAAAGTCTAATCTCATCCACAAAATATCAGGAAATAAGGGAATAAGTGCTGAAAATATATATAAGTGCTGATGTCTAAAATGTCATAATACAAATCAGATAATGTCTTGTGGGAACAAACCCACTACAAAATATAATGAAAGTGCAGAAAATAAGATAGATTAGAGTATCGTCTATCTAGGGAAGTAGCTCAATCTCCAGGTGAACAAGCTTCTAGGATCAGGCAGATTCTGATGGCAGCTCTTCTAACTCCTCCTCAGTAGCATATCTGGTCTCCTATCCAGGTCCATATACTGTGGGGTAGAATGCCTCATCTAAATCTGGAAGGGAACCAGGTCCTCAGTGGGACATAACAAGATACATAAAAATATGCCATATATGTAAATACTGAATAAATAAATACAGGGTGTGCTAACCATCTAAGTGAATGTAAAGTGAAGACCTTATAGTACGTATGGGAAAATATAGGCTAGACATATGCTGACTTAATTTACCAATCATGGTGACTGGATAGTATATGTGTCATATGCCCCCAAACACATGGGTAGCTCTGCAATCGTCCATCTCCGAGGAGCATGGTACGAAGGTATAACATTCAAGGAGGGGGGGTGTCCCATACGTCTACTAGTTATCTTCCCCGCCCAATGTAACTAATGCCAAGTCATATCTTTCCTGGATTTTCCTGAGTTCGTGCTAAGCCGTGATGCACGTCACACGCACCGGTAGCTAATCGAGTACGTAAACTCGTATCCCAATATGTATTGCAACCTTGTTGCGTGTACCCGTGTCAGGGTCTAGGAGGATATTAGGATACCGTCGCAACTGTTTGGAAATTCTGCTAGTGTCTAAGTTAGTTACACTACGTGTCAACGTATTTGTTGACGGTACCCGAGGCAATTTCAGGTACACACAGTTATATGAAAGTTTACTGAATGTAACATACAACAGTTTAAGAAATTAAACAGTAAAACTTGGCAAGATATACTTGCCTACGTCCTGGGTGTGTTGAAAACCTGTTCTCGCAGTCAAGTCTGAGGGGTCCTGTGACCTGGGGTCACTGACTGCGTCGTAGGGGTACTCTGTTCAGGACATACAGGATTCGTGACTTAAATATTCAAATAATGCGTATCTTAAAACATTATAACTATATATATAATAATACATAATTAATATATATAGTATATATTAAGAGCATATATAAAATATAAATATTGTATTTATATACTTTAATATAAATATATACATATATATAAGTATATATAATTTGCAGGGAAAATGTAATAAAGTATATAAGATATTTTATATACTTAACAATATATATATTTATATATATATTGATATATATATAATATATAAATAATAAGAAAATAAAGGCATATATATATAAATGTACATATATACATATATAGCTTATATATATCATATATATATATATATATATATATATATATATATATATATATATATATATATATATATATACATATAATATTACATATATAATATAATTATATATATATTTAATAGTATGTATAACATAGTATATATTTAAATATATATAAATGTTAGCATAATACATAATACATATAGATATATATAAATAGTATATATATTATAACATAAAAAAATATATATATAGATATACATATATATATATATAGAGAGAGAGAGAGATATATATAAATAGTATATATAATATAACATAAAATATATACATATACATATATATATATATATATATATATATATATATATATATATATATATATATATATATATATATATATATATATATATACAATAATAATATGGGTACATATATATATAATATATTAGTATATATATATATATATATATATATATATATATATATATATATATATATATGTATAATATTAGTATATAATATATATAATATTTATTATTATATATAATGATACAATAATATATATATATATATATATATATATATATATATATATATATATATATATATATATATATATATATATATATATATATAACAGAAATACATATATGTATATATTATATAGATAATATTTATATATGTACTGTATATATATGTACTGTATATATATATATATATATATATATATATATATATATATATATATATATATATATATATATATATTAATAATTATAATATATATATAAATATGTATAATAATATATAAATAGATATATATATATATATTAATATATATATAATTATTCATATATATATAGTTATATATATACATATATACATATATATATATATATAAAAATAGAAATACATAGGTATATATATATAGTATATTTACTGTATATACTGTAATTAATATATAATTAAATATAATAATATATATATTAATATATATATTAATATATATATACACATATATAGACATATATACATACATATATTAATTTATACGTATATACGTACAGGGAGGGGGGGTATATACCTGACAGGTAGGGGGACCCACGGGCTCGTCGCCGGCGGGAGGATGGCGGCGGAGCGGCCGGTGGCTGGCCGGGACGGCGGTCACAACAGCAGCTATAGTTAACAGCAACAGCAACAGCGGCGGCTTGCAGCAGCTGCAGCGGCGCAGGCGGTGGCGGAGGCGGCGGTGCAGGGCGGGGGATCGACGGAGGGGGTCGGGGCGAAGGGGTCGGTGGTGGTGGCGGTGGTCAGAGGCGGTGGTGGTGGTGGTGGTTCGAGGGGGTCATGGTGGTTCGGTGCTGCAGTGGGCGGGGATGGCTAGGGCGCTGCGGGGGAGCTGGCGGTGGCTGGGGTGGTCGTGGGGCGGTGGTGGCGGGTTGGTCCGACGGAGGAAGGTGAGGCGAAGCGGATGGGGGTGGTGGCGGTGATCTGAGGTGGCCGGAGGCGGTGCTGTGGGAGGTCGGGAGTGGTGGTGGTGTGCTGGTGCGGGTGGGGAGTTGGGTCTGCGAGGGCTGCCGGCGGCGATTGCGGCGGCCGGAGAGGGTGGGCGTTGGCCAGAAGGGAGCTGGGGGAGGGGCGAAGCGTTCGGCTGCGGTCCGGTGGGCGGAGGGTGGCGGAGCTGGAGGTGGTGTGAGTTCGGGAAGAGAGAGGGGGTCGGGTTTAAATAGGGTTAGGGTTGATGGCATTTAGGTAAATAGGTATTTAATTAGGGTTATTTTAGGAATTTATGCAATAAATATCTTTAGATATTTATTTAGGATATTTTCTAGATATTTTTAGGTGGGTCCCACTTCCAAATAGACGGTGTAGGTTCACCCTCTAATGAGAGGTTGACACCTCATACTGGAAATTTACAGAATAAACCCTATAATTTCATAAATTGCACAAAGGTCCTATAATTAGGAAATTACGCAATTACGCAATTGTCTGGGAAAAACACCATATTCCTGAAAATACTAAAATACACAGAACTGAGGGGAATTGCTGTGTAAGGGTCCTGAGGGGGTGGGGGTGAGCCTGGGCAGGGGCTGGGCCTGGTTTTTGGGGATACGGGTCACCGTATTAATTAATTAATAATTAATGCGCATGGTGTTTACTATTTATTTAAAAAATAGGTAGGGCCATAATTTTATTGTGGTGTCAATATACTAAATGTAGTATACTGAATGTAGAATAATAACGTATTTTTGTTTGGGCAAAACAGGTGCCTGTTGGGCCTCTAATTTCTATTGGAACAAGGACAAGGGTACAGGTCTGGAAATTAATTAATAATTAATACGTACGTTTGTAACGATATTTGTGCGTCTAAAACGAGGCTCAAAATAGAGTATCTGGGAGTTGCACAAAGTGCAGAATAATAGGTTGGCATGCCTAGGAGAGGTATATAAACTTTGTTTGGGAATAACAGTCAGTGTAATGCTCTAAATATTCAGGTAATGCACAGGTGCACAATCAATAGGATATGTAAGCAAAATAAATTAAAATATTGCAATAAATCTTAAATTGCTAAAAATAATCCTAAAATACTGAAATCTGGTCGAGGGAGTTTATAGGAATACTAGCTAAGCGCCTTGAGCACAAGTTCGTTATGTGATTGGCTTAGGTTGCACATGAATAAACTACGATTACTCCGTTATGCGTGAGTTGCATAACCGACATACACATAAATACTGTTTGGCTTTGATTACATAACCAACTCCTACTCTCCTCCCCCACTAATACTCTTGGATCCAACCACGACACACTACGTACATGATAGCACATGAGAATCAATACCCGAAGCACATGATGAAATACACGTGATAGAGTACCCGCTGAATACGGTAAGGAGGATAACATCTCATAATGGGATCCACTAGTACCAGCTCGTGTAACAAATATGTCAGAATCAAGTATTGTAGTTCTAGAACAGATGATATAAACGCTATCATGAAATGAAAACTATCAGAGGTAGGTACTCGCCTGACGTCTTGAGCAACTGATGAGGATCGAGATTGGGACCGGAGTCGCAAGAACCTATTACGAAAAGCAAGATTAAACAGGGTTCTATGGATTTAAACTAATATAAAATAATTAAAAATAGGCTTCTAGGGTTATTCTAGGTCGAACGGGTCAAACCGGTAAAATTTGGGTCAAAAAGTCAACCAGGGGTCCAAAAAGTCAACTCTATGTCAAAACTAGGTCAAACGTTGACTTTTACGGTCAACGGGGACAATTATGGTCAAAGCTAGGTCAAACTAGGGTGCCCCTGAAATTCTAGGTCAAAACTAGCTCATTAAGCTAGTAAACTCTCAAACTCGCCTCCACGAGATACCGGGATACCCTCGGTATCCGATACCTCGACCTACGCTACGCACCCCGCCTAAACCCGCTAAAACCTATGCTAGCACGCATAAATATATACACATATACATATAAAAATTACTCCAATACTATTCCTAGGCAAATGCTCAAAAACCCCGCTCGAAACTCAATACCTTGGATATCTCAAGGTATTGAGATACCTTGATATCTCAAGGTATTGAGATATCGCCCAATACCCCTCTAACTACTCCTCTAGTTAGCTATTTAAACATATAGATATACTCCTAGTTAATAATCTATGCTAGAAAATATATATCTAATACATATATGCATATACCTACGTATCTATATGCATATATATATATATATATATATATATATATATATATATATATATATATATATATATATATATATATATATATATATATAGCCACAAACAAACATAAACCCATATACCTTACCCAAACTCAAATACATATATATCTATATCTAGATATCTAACTATCTATCTAGCTATAGGTATATATATATATATATATCTATATACATAGATAGATATAACTATCTACCTATCTATCTATCTATCTAGTTATCTATATATCTATCTATCTAGTTATCTATACATATATACATATATATCAATTATCTATCTATCTAACTATCTATCTATCTATCCATCTATTAAACTATCTATCTATCAATCTATTTACCTATCTATCTATCAATCTATTCCTAAACCCCTCTCACGCTTGCTACTGCGAATGCTGCTGCTGCTTACACTGCTGCTATTGCATGCTTACACTGCTGCTGCTACATGCTTACACTGCTGCTGCTAACATCTACTGCTGCTGCTGCTTATACTGCTGCTGCTGCTGTGCAGCATTCTGCTGCTGCTGTTGCTATAATGTGCAGCCCACTGCAGCGCACTCCGTTGCGGCTGCACTACACAGGCCTCCCCTCGCTGTACGCTGCCCCCTCCTCGATACACCTCACACACACACAAACACGCACACCCATATACACACAGACACACACATATATACAACTATATATATATATACAACTATATATATATATATATATATATATATATATATATATATATATATATATATATACACACATACTTATACATATATACTTACACACACCCATATACACTCATACTAATACACATACATAAGCACAAATATAGGTATATACACACATATATATATAAATATATATACATATATAGACACACATACATATATATATATATATATATATATATATATATATATATATATATATATATATAGAGAGAGAGAGAGAGAGAGAGAGAGACACATAAACACATAAACACCAAACACAACACAACACTACGCTCACAACACACTACCAACACGCGCACAACCATCCCCTACGTGCACAAACACATATATATATATAAAATATAACCCAAGAACTCTAGCACACACTCCCCGAAGCTAACCCAACGCGCGCACAAGCCCGAAACTAGGAAACCAAGTCAAAATGGCCGTTCGGTCATTTCGACGAACACGTGGTGTGCGGTTCGAAAAATCTCCTGAAATGCACACCAAACCAACTCGAATCGGCCCAAAATTTACCCACGGGTTCTAAACGATGTCTAGATCCTAGAAAAAAATACTAACGCATTGATTCTAGGTCCGTGACAAAAATGCGCACGCACTTAGAATCGACGACGACGAAAACCCCAAAAATGCCCGAAACGTTCGTTTCTCTGCGACACGACTTCACGTATCCAAACGGAGACACGCACACACCCTCAAGATGCCCGACAACTTCTACCTAGGTCCATCTAACCTAGGGCATCACCAAAAATTGGGCCAATCTCGGATTTTACCCGAAATTGACACAAAACCTAGTGTCAAAGTCTCCAAACACAACCAAACTAGTTCCAACTTCTCCCATGGGTAGGCTTAGGGTCTATGAAGATTCTAAACCACTAATTACACTACATAAGAGCAATTAGTAAGAGGAAAGTTAGGGTTTACCTCTTGGAAGTTGGAATCCCAAGGCCAAAGTCTCCAATTCACTTGAAATAACCTCCCTCAAGCTCCAAGCCTCCAAATCTAGTCTCCACACTAAGTCTAGGCTCTACCCACCTAGGTTTGAGAAAATCATAAGGTTAGGGTTCACAACCATGAAGAATAGAAGAAGAAATAGGAGAAATAGGGTACTTACTTAAACTTGGGAGAAGGAAAGAAGAAGAAATGGAGAATGGAGAAGAAGAAGAAGAAGTAGTGAAGAAGAAGAGTGGGGGCGGTGTGCTGCTGGTTTTGGTCGGGAATAGGGCTGTGGGAACCGGCCATAGCATAATAAAGGGTTTCCTAAGTCTGCAAAAGACCAAAATGCCCTCCCCTAACTTGGGTTTGGGTTTCGGGTTCCAAAAGCACTCAAACTAACTCACAATCTTTCCAACTAAGCCACTAAAAATATAATAAATATTTCTAAATCCAAAAATAGGTCTCACAAGAGTGTGGGTTGGGTCGAACATGGGTCCACTATGGTCTGACATGGGTTCAGCCTAGCCAAAACCCTAAAACAATCAATAAAAAATAATACAATCACTAATTAAATATAAATATAATTAATAATAAATAATACACAATTCACCAAATAAAAATATAAAAAAATAATTCTATTT
This sequence comes from Iris macrosiphon, assembly GCA_036927795.1. Classification (NCBI taxonomy): domain Eukaryota; kingdom Viridiplantae; phylum Streptophyta; class Magnoliopsida; order Asparagales; family Iridaceae; genus Iris; species Iris macrosiphon. The sequence goes on along the minus strand of JAYESA010000003.1, from coordinate 183,649,137 downwards.
TCTAGAATTGGGTAGTGACAAGCCTACCCTCCTTAAACTAATTTCATCCTCGAAATTAAAAGACGAAAATATGACATGAATGCAAAAAAAAGAACCATACCTCAAGGCTCGAAAAGATAGGGGTATCGCTCGCACATTTCATCCTCCCTCTCCCAGGTCGACTCACCTGGAGAATGATGCCTCCACGCGACGCGAACCAAGGGAATAGTCTGGTTCCTCAACACCTTCTCCCACCGATCCAGAATCTCCACTGGCTGCTCTGGATAGCTAAGAGTAGGGCCCACCATGATCTCTGAGTGATCCAATACGTGACTGAGATCTGCCACGTACCGTCTCAACTGTGACACGTGGAACACGTCATGAACTCCCTCTAGCGTAGGCGGCAACTCTAGCCTATACGCCACGGCGCCGACCCTCTCAAGGATGCGGAAGGGTCCGACGAAATGTGGGCTAAGCTTCCCGCCTCTACCGAAGCGAATAGTGCCCCACGTCGGAGAAATCCCCAGGAACACCAGATCTCCAACCTTGCACAAACAAGGTCTCTGCACTTAGTCTAAAACAAGCAATCACAAGCAAACACAAGAACAAAATCTAGATTCTAAGATATACCTCGAACTCCAAAGGTCTCCGGTGGCTATCGGCCCAATGTCGCTGCCTCTCCTGAGCTACCCGAAGTCTATCTCTAATGAGCTTGACCTTCTCCGCTGCATCAACCACCATCTCCGGGCCAAGCAAAGCTCTCTCGTCTACATCATCCCATGATAACGGAGTACGACACCTCCGTCCATACAATGCCTCGAATGGTGACATATCGATACTGGCTTGGTAGCTGTTGTTGTAAGCAAACTCTACCAAGTGCAAGTGATCCTCCCAAGAACCTCTGAAATCCAAAACACAAGTACGAAGCATGTCCTCAAGTGTCTGAATGGTCCTCTCTGACTGACCATCTGTCTGTGGGTGATATGCACTACTAAACTTGAGCTTGGTGCCCAAGCTAGCCTGCAAACTCCTCCAGAAATGCGAAGTAAAGCCACTGTCCCGATCTGATACTATGCTCACAGGAACTCCATGCAGTCTGACTATCTGGCGCACATACATCTCTGCTAGTCTCTCTGTAGACATACCCACTTTGAATGGTAGAAAGTGGGCCAATTTGGTCAACCTGTCCACGATGACCCAAATCGCATCCTTTCCGCCTGGAGAACGGGGAAGTCCAGAAACAAAATCCATGGTCACATGCTCCCATTTCCACTCCGGAAGGGGTAACGGCTGGAGCAAACCTCCTGGCCTCTGCCTCTCCGCCTTCACCTGCTGGCACACTAAGCATCGGGATACGAAGCGCGCTACCTCCCACTTCATCCCGTACCACCATATATGTTGTCTCAGATCTCTATACATCTTGTTGGCACCTGGATGCATAGAGTACTGGGATCGATGTACCTCCTGAAGAACCTCCTCGCGCAATGACCCACTCGGCACACACAACCTGGTATCGTGCCGCAAAGAACCATCATCAGCAATGGTGAAGTCATCTGACAATCCAATCTGAACCTGCGCCCTGATGCTCCTCAGGGACTCATCCTCAAACTGTGTAGCCCTGATCCGGTCTACCAACTCTGACTGAATCTACAGTCCCCACATCTGCATCTCAACTCCAAGCACTATCACCTCAATGCCCAAGCTCTCTAGATCTGCCAGAAGATAACGATCTGTAGTCAGGCACATAGCTACCGGATACCTTCTCAGCGCATCCGCAACTACGTTCGCCTTCCCTGGATGGTACTACAATAATATGTCGAAGTCTTTCATCAACTCCAACCATCTCCTCTGCCTCATGTTCAGCTCTTTTTGGGTAAACATATACTTCAAGCTCTTATGGTCTGTGAAGATCTCCACACGCTCTCCGTATAAATAGTGTTTCCACAACTTCAGAGCAAAGATGACCGCTGCCAACTCCAAATCGTGGATAGGGTAGTTCTTCTCATGAGGACGTAACTGCCTAGAAGCATAGGCAATCACCCTCCCATTCTGCTGTAACACACAACCCAGTCCCTTCCCCGATGCATCACTATAGATAGTGAATCCTCCAGATCCTGATGGCAACGTCAACACTGGAGCTGTCGTCAACCTCCTCTTCATCTCATCAAAGGTGATCTGGCACTCCTCTGACCAAACAAACTCCACGTCCTTCCGAGTCAGCCTGGACAACGGCTCTGCAGTCCAGGAAAAATCCTGAACAAATCTCCTGTAGTAACCTGCCAGTCCCAGGAAACTCCTGACCTCCGCTACTGAACTCGGAGCACTCCATGCCTCAACTGCCATGATCTTTCTCGGATCCACCGAGATTCCCTCTCCAGTCACCACATGACCAAGGAATTCAACCTTGTCAAGGAAGAACTCACACTTCGAAAGCTTTCCATAAAGCTTCTCCTTCCTGAGAGTCTCCAGTACTATCATCAGATGCTCATCATGCTCCTCTGGGGTCTTCGAATACACCAAGATATCATCTATAAACACCACCACAAATATGTCCAGATGCTGATGGAACACCTTGTTTATCAGATTCATGAACACTGCCGGGGCATTGGTCAACCCAAACGGCATCACCATGAACTCATACTGTCCATACCTGGTCCGAAAAGCTGTCTTCGGAATATCCTCCCTCCTGACCTTCACCTGGTGATAGCCTGTCCTCAGATCAATCCTAGAAAACACCCTCGCTCCGCTCAACTGGTCAAATAGATCATCAATACGCGGCAGCGGATACTTGTTCTTGATTGTGAGGTTGTTTAGAGCCTTGTAGTTGATACACATCCGTATCGACCCATCCTTCTTCGGCACAAAAAGTATTAGAGCACCCCAAGGAGAAGAACTAGATCTGATAAATCCCTTGTCCTGAAGCTCATCCACCTGCTTCTTCAACTCTATCAGCTCACTGTTGCTGACTCTATAGACGTGCTGGGATATCGGCTCCGTGCCTGGCACCAAGTCTATAGAGAACTCCACATCTCTGTCCGGAGGTAACCCTGGCAACTCCTCCGGAAAGACATCCATGTACTCCTCTATCAGTGGATGTAGCAACCTCGGCTCAACCACCAGGGCTCCGCAGAAGACTCCCTCGGTCTGCTCCGCTGCTCCTCTGGCAAACTGAAACTCCGGCTCACCCGACGGACTAAACAACACTCAGCCTCCACGACAATCTATACTAGCATTATGCATACTCAACCAATCCATCCCGAGTACAATGTCGTAGCTCAGAAGTGGCATTACGAGTAGGCACACACTCAACTCCCGGCCTCCCAAGGTAACTCTCCGGTCTCTGCAGACATCACTGACTAGGATGATACCACCCCCGGTCGTGATCTTGCAGAGTCTAGCTAAAGGTTCAGCAATAAGATGGTGTCTAACAGCAAAAGATACAGACACAAAGCTATGGGAAGCCCCGGAATCAAATAAAGCAAATGCTGGAATAGAATCAAGAAGAACAGAACCTGAGATCACATCACTAACGGGCTCGGCCTCGTCTACGGTCAGGGCAAAAGCTCGCCCTTGCTGTCCCCCTCGGTGCTGCTGTTGGTGCTGAACAAACCTCTGCTGCTGGGTCTACAAAGGCTGTCCTCTCTGCTGTGCTGCAGGTGCTCTGGCTGGTCCCCTCTGAGCGGCTCCTCCATCCTGAGCTGTACGAGCAAGTGCTGAAGGGCAATCCTTCAGCTGATGATCTGCTGTGCCACACAATAAAAATCTGCCCAGCCTCTTCCTGCAAATGTCCCATCTATGCCCTGGCTTCCTACAGAAAGGGAAAATGATGGGCTGCCTCTGGCCCTGCTGCTGTCCCTGCCTCTGTTGCTGGGGCGCCTGCCAGAAGGGCACACGACCCTGACCCTGGTGCTGCTGAGTCTGCTGGAACGGCCTCTTGGCTGGACCTGCACTGCTGCCTGCTCCAAAAGCATCTCTGCTCCTCTTGGTCTTCAGCTCCAAGTCATCCTCAGCCCTCTGAGCGTCGCTCACAATCTGCTCGAAGGTCACCTCGCGGTCACTCCTAGTTAAGGACTTGACCACCATAACCAAACCCTTGCGGAACTTTTGCGCCTTCGCTGCCTCAGTCAAACCCTCCACAAATCTACCTAGAAGACAGAACTCTGCTGCATACTCGTCCACTAGCATGATCCCCTGGATGAGCTCCTCAAACTGGCTCTCTAAGGCACTGAGAGCCACATCCGGGAAGAACTTCTCCTTGAAAAGCTTCTTGAAAGCCACCCAAGTATGTCCCGGTACTGCTATCTGCGTATCCGTGCGGTACTATGTAAGGGCAAGATCGAACATCTGGCTGCCCGCTGCCTCGATCTGCATACTGGCTGGGATCAGTGCCAGTCTAAAGATGCCCTCGATGTGCTCGATCCAGTCGTCTGCGTACAGGATCCCCTCTGTACCCCGGAACTCCTTGGGCCGCATCCTCTGAAAGTCGATAATAGTGCCCGGCCTAGGATGCTGAGCCTGCTATACCTGTGGCTGGATCTGAGCCACTCTGTCCACCGCTGTCATAGCCACATGATGAGCATTCTCAATGCCCATCCTCATAACATCCACCTGGCGATGCTGCGCGTCCATCATCTCTCTGAAGAACACAAATAACTGTGTGGCATCCACTGGTGCAGGCGATGGTGGAGAAGGTACCATCGGAATAACTGGGGTAACTCTCGAATCGATGGGAGTAAGAGGATCTCTGAGAGAAACAGACGCTCCCTCAACCGCAGGAGTAGCGAGTGGAGCAATAGCGGCTGCCTGAAGTCGAGCCGGACGAGAGGTGGCAGACCTCTCGGAGGCAGCTGCTGGAACGGTGCGCTGAGACCGTATCTTCGGAGGCATCCTGAACACAGATCAAAAGAAGTCAATACGGTGCAAGAAACGATATCATCAAAGAAGGACAGTAATATTGCAAAAGAAACAATTTCAGGAAAATTAAAGATAGCAAAAAAAATCAGGAAAGGTCCTAGTTGTGATTGAGCACACTCTCTCTCAGCCTATATCCTATATCCTATATCCTATTACAGGTAAACCTAAAAACTAGACCTGCATGGGCCACCACCAAAAATGTGTCACGACCCGCACCCGAAAAATCGGGCATGAGTCGTGGGTATGTCCAGCCTACGCCGCAGAATCGGCGATAGAACGCTGTAAAGGTTCGTTCTAGGTCAACAATCTATCTCACAAAAACTTGTCAATATCCTCTCCAAAAGGAGGGCAACCACGCAATATATATATAAACTCTCAATTACAATAACTAGGGGAAGAGTAAAAGCACAATATGATAACAAAAGGAAACCAGAACCAAAGAGCAAGGCAATATCCAAAATAGACAATCCAAGTCTACAAAATCTCACAACAACAAAACAATAAGTACAATCATCCAAAATAAACAACTGGGAACAACCCAGGAAAACCCACCTAGCTAACTAGGGCGCTAAAGGCGTCTCCTCGCCGGGCTCCTCCTCAGTCTCGGGGTCGCAACACTCGTCGACGCCCGGCCCGTAGAAAGTCGGGCAGAAATCCTCAGGATCCTCTGGAAAAAATATGCCCAGTCAGGACTGGAGCGAAGTACATAACTCTGAAAGCAACTCCAAATACATGGTAAGGTGTATATGACTAGCAATAGAAAAGTATACAAGATGCACAGGAAATAAATACATGCTAGAGAAGATAAAGTAGCTGCAATATAAACTGGAGAATAATACAAGTAGAGGAATAACTGCATGTGAGAAAACATGAATACTAGCTAAGTGCCTTGAGCACAAGTTCGTTATGTGATTGGCTTAGGTTGCACATGAATAAACTACGATAACTCCGTTATGCGTGAGTTGCATAACCGACATACACATGAATACTGTTTGGTTTTGATCACATAACTAACTCCTACTCCCCTCCCCCACTAATACTCTTGGATCCAACCACGACACACTACGTACATAATAAATAGCTCGCGTACACGAAGGTGAGATCACAAGAAGCACATGATAGCACATGAGAATCAATACCCGAAGCACATGATGAAATACACATGATAGAGTACCCGCTGAACACGGTAAGGGGGATAACATCTCATGACGGGATCCACTAGTACCAGCTCGTGTAACAAATGTGTCAGAATCAAGTATTGCAGTTCTAGAACAGGTGATATAAATGCTATCATGAAATAGAAACTATCAGAGGTAGGTACACGCCTGACGTCCTGAGCAACTGATGAGGATCGAGATCCGGACCAGTGTCGCAAGAACCTATTACGAAAAGCAAGATTAAATAGGGTTCTATGGATTTAAACTAATATAAAATAATTAAAAATAGGCTTCTAGGGTTATTCTAGGTCGAACGGGTCAAACCGGTAAAATTTGGGTCAAAAAGTCAACCTGGAGTCCAAAAAGTCAACTCTAGGTCAAAACTAGGTCAAACGTTGACTTTTATGGTCAACGGGAACAATTATGGTCAAAGCTAGGTCAAACTAGGGCGCCCTTGAATTTTTAGGTCAAAACTAGCTCATTAAGCTAGTAAACTCTCAAACTCGCCTCCTCGAGATACCGGGATACCCTCGGTATCCGATACCTCGACCTACACTACGCACCCCACCTAAACCCTCTAAAACCTATGCTAGCATGCGTAAATATATACACATATACATGTAAAAATCACTCCAATACTATTCCTAGGCAAATGCTCAAAAACCCCGCTCGAAACTGAATACCTTGGATATCTCAAGGTATTGAGATACCTTGATATCTCAAGGTATTGAGATATCGCCCAATACCCCTCTAACTACTCCTCTAGTTAGCTATTTAAACATATAGATATACTCCTAGTTAATAATCTAGGCTAGAAAATATATATCTAATACATATATGCATATACCTACGTATCTATATGCATATATATATATATATATATAGCCACAAACAAACATAAACCCATATACCTTACCCAAACTCAAATAAATATATATCTATATCTAGATATCTAACTATCTATCTAGCTATAGGTATATATATATATATCTATACACATAGATAGATATAACTATCTACCTATCTATCAATCTATCTAGTTATCTATATATCTATCTATCTAGTTATCTATACATGTATACATATCTATCAATTATCTATCTATCTAACTATCTATCTATCTATCCATCTATTAAACTATCTATCTATCAATCTATTTACCTATCTATCTATCTATCTATCTATCTATCTATCTATCTATCTTTCAATCTATTCCTAAACCCCTCTCATGCTTGCTACTGCGAATGCTGCTCCTGCTTACACTGCTACTGCTGCATGCTTACACTGCTACTGCTGCTAATATCTGCTGCTGCTGCTTATACTGCTGCTGCTGCTGTGCAGCATTCTACTGCTGCTGCAGTGTGCAGCCCACTGCAGCGCACCCCGCTGCGGCTGTACTGCACACGCCCCCCCCTAGCTGCACGCTGCCCCCTCCTTGACACACCTCATACACACACAAACACGCACACCCATATACACATAGACACACACATATATACATATATATACAACTATATATATATATATACACACATACTTATAAATATATACTTACACACACCCATATATACTCATACTAATACACATATACAAGCACAAATATAGGTATTGTAAACCCCCTCAACCAATTTGGGGTTTAATTTAATTAAATCCGGAGCCTAAGATTAATTGGAAGTTAATTAGAAATGTGCGACAATTATATGTACCCCTGACCATGGTGCAACCCTAGATGCTCGTAATTTTATCTCACCTCAACCGCGCAATGTTTGTTAAAAGTTTTGCCCTGCGCCCTAGTTATTAATCCAATTAATCTAAAGCCTTTTCACCTCAATCAAAACCAAATCAAGCCATATACACTCTTTCACATGGACTAGCCCACCCCACCAAGACCAGACAGGCCAAACCCTCGAGTCCAGCCCATCATCTCCATCCTTCCTATAAATATACATCTATTCACTCAAACCCTAATTCAATATTCACCACCTTCCTCAAAACCCTAGCCGTTCCCTTGCATCCCGAGCTACCCCCACATCCGACCGCTACCCAACCATCGGACCACCATCCATACCGCCAACGCAGCATCCCCAAACGCCGCTGCTGCACAACTGTGCGCTGCCGCCGCTGCTGCACAACTGTGCACTGCCGCCGCTGCTGCACGTCGACCGCTGCCCCGAGAGACCAAGCCGCTGCCGCCTCTACCAGGCCGTGTTAGTCGCTGCAACTGCCACCGCTGCCCCGTGGGCCGCAGACGACGCCGGAGCTCCACCCCGCGAGGAAGACGACCAGGACGAGCAGAAATCTCGTCTAGTCAGTCAGGTACCCGATCCCTAGTTCGTTTCTCGCATAATAACGTTGTATGGTTATTTTACCGAGTTATCGTGTCGACGTATCCTGTGTCGACACGTACCAGTTAAAATGAATTAATACAGATAAGTATGCATGATGATAGTTAGATTAGATGATAACGAACAGAATTAACGATAATTATATACATGCTGGTATGATGAATAACAAGAGTTAGGAATTGGTTAGTAACTAGCAAACACCTAAAATTATGAGACCAGTCATATATGAATAGTAATTCACCTGGAACGCCGGACATACACATGGTATACTTAACATAGGAAACAAGGGCATGTATTCATACAGAACATAGATAATTGGTAACCAATAACGTAGTAATAATTTGTCTCAAAACTACATTAACCGAGGATAGAACGCGTGAACACCCTAGCTACGTGCACATGCGGTGCTGTATTCGATTAACCGTGAACTTGAGATAGTCCCTCAAGAGCAACGTAATGTCAGTACATTGGGTCCTAGTGTCTGATAATTGATTGTTATATTATATTGTGTGTTAGGATCATCGGATCAGACATGAGACATCGCAGGAGCAGGTTTCTGGCATTCACAGCTTCCGGATACAGGCAAGATACCTTGCTATACTTACTGTCTATTTTAATTTTAAATATGCATCTGTTGTATTGTATTCTTGTTGCTTGTAGCTAATACAACTGTGCGCGTCCGAGTTGTCTCGGGTGCATTCGACGTGTACGTCGATGATTTAGTATACTTGACCTAGTCACTAGTAGACTCGTCCCCATTAGGAGGATACGTTGATATCTTCCAGGACCTGACACCTTACACGTTCACTTAGACATATTCATATTGGGATGTGGGTTTGCGCACTCGACTAGCTATCGTTGCGTACGTCCTACATCATGGTTAGTACATAGTTCAGGTTATAATTTAGAGACTTGGCATATAGTTACTTGGTATGCACGTCGAGTAGTCGACTTGCGTATCTACATTGGGCGGGGAGGACAACTAGTAGGCGTATGGAGTACACCCATTGGAGCCGTAGTTTCGGAGGAGCCTCGGATCCAATGATTTTCCCTTTTATACTGATGCCACGTTCTTCGGAGCGATATGGACGATATACTGTACATATGCCACTCCCTTCGGAGCATGGACGATATGCCTACACCTATCCATACGTACCAGCGTTGTTCTCACATTGCATTCACTTAGATGGCTAGCACACCCTTATTGTATTTATTTTATTCAGTATTCATATATAGCATGATATTTTCTTGTATCTTGTTACGTCCCTCTGAGGACCTGGTACCTTTTCAGATTTAGACGAGGCTTACTACCCCACAGTATATGGCCCAGGACAGGAGACGAGATTCGCTTCAGCTGAGGAGTTGGAGGTGCAGCCGTCAGAGTTTTCGTGACCAGTTGGTAGGCCTTCAGCCTAGATTGGGTGCATCATTATCTACTCAGCCGATGCCCTAGTCATTCTCTTTTATATCTCATTTCAGTACTTTATTTCGTCATAGTAGTGGGTTTGTTCCCACCAGACATCACTGGTTGTACTATGATATCTTGAGACTGGTATGTATTTAACCAGCAGTTTATTTAGTACTTCTTGCTCTTGTTTTGTGGATGAGATTAGATTACCTGTTACTGACTGATATTGGACATGTTAGTATTATAGGACAGCGTAGCACTCTTCGTGGATCCATTAAATTGGGATATCCTCGGAGACGTGTCAGTTGGCTATTGCCACGTGGCCTGGTTCCGTTTATTTTGGGACTGGGGCGTGACATGGTTTTAGTGGTGGCCCATGCAGGTCACTTTTCGACCTTTCGCTTGTGGTATGATAACATGCCCAGCGAGCCTGCAATAGAATAGAATTTATTAGGTCTCATCCACTTTTGATTCGTCCTTGAACTTCCTTCATACTGCTTCTAAATATCTGCATCCTGTTTATTTGTTCTCGTACTCTTTTAATGAAGCTCTATCCCTTGCAGCAAGATGAATTTGCGCAGTGGACGAGGAGCACCCCGTGCCGCAGTACCAGACAACACCACTCAAGGAGATGAGGTACCCCAAGGGCAACCACCGCTACAGACCCCGCTGATACATTGGCACGAGACATCGCAGGGTGATCCTACACTGCAGCCTGAGGGACAGACTTCCCAGACGATCCCCACACAGCATTGTGAGGGCCAGACTTCAGGAGCTATACCGATGCCGCAGACTGAGAGGCCGACATCTGAGGAGACGCCTACTGCTCAGCCGGAGATTCCACTCCCACCTCCTCCACCTTATCCACCCCAGATGCCACAGCTAGATGGCCAGCCACAGATGCTACAGTTCTTCCAGGCAATGATGCAAGCACAGTGGCAGCAGACCGAGACATTACGACAGAGTCTGATGGCAGTACTAGAGAGGACACCTGTCACGACACCAGCACCAGCACAAGCACCTCCACCAGCCCCGACAGGTGGCACTGTCAGATGGTTCCGACAGATGGGACCAGATACCTTCACAGGCAATGAGACTGCAGAACAGATCTCCGATTGGATCGCCAACACGGAGATGCTGTTAGAGGCTTCACAACTGCATCCAGACCTTTGGATGACCGCAGTGAGGGCCCAACTAAAAGGCAACGCCCATCACTGGTGGGATTCCATCGAGCGCAGTGTAGGCAAGAACCAGACTTGGGAACAGTTCTTAGAGTACTTCAAATGCGAAGTATTTTCCAGCAACAGTCAGAAATGCCCTGTACTCCCAGTTTCTACATCTAGAACAAGGGAATATGACTGTTGACGCATATGACACAGAGTTTAGCCGCCTTAGCAGGTTTGGAGCCGTTCTGATACCCAATGATCTAGAGAAGGCTCAGAGATTCCACCACGGCCTCAATTTCGAGCTACAGAGATATACCACCGCGCAAGCGAGGATTTCTTATGAGGAGGTCCTAGCAGAGGCGAGGATCCAGGAGGCCATTGTCAGAAGATCTAGACGTTCCAGCACGACCACGCCAGCTAGAGTACAGCCCGGAGCAGGAGGACCCATCCGTCGTCCCGGAGCGCAGACACAGCAGAGAGCAGCACCATATCCACACCAGGAACTCCCGACTTGTCACTTTTGTGGTAAGAGAGGTCACTTCGAGAAGGACTGCCGAAAGAGACTTGGGACATACATGATTTGCGGAGCCATTCAGCACCTTGCCAGAGATTGTCCACAGCGCATGGAGGCTGTAAACACCCTGATTTTTTGAGAATAAATTTTATTCCGAATTTTCGGTATTTTTTGGAATTTAAAACGAAGGTGATTATGATTTAAAGCATTTTTAAGTATGGCTAATTGGTGTTAAAATATTATAGAAATAATATTTTATGGTGGAGAATAGAAAACCGGACGCGTGGTATTTTTCGATGAATTTATTGGACTCCGGGAACGCGTTTAAAGCATTAAAAGCTATTGGATTGTGTACCAAACCTGAACCAAACCAACCACTGACTGAACCGGACCAACCCAGCGTTGTGGGTCGGGTCGGGTCGGATCCATGAAACCCGACCCAAACCCGAACCAGACCAAACCCTAAACTCTCCGCCGAAAACACTGTTCACCACCTATATATTCTCCTCGATGTTCGTGTAGCCGCCGCCGCCAACCTATCTCTCCTTCTCCTCTCAGTCGCCCCCTCTCTCCAGCAGACTCCGCCGCTCCGGTAGCCACCTCGACCTAACAACCGGCCGCCCTCGTCGACGCGTACCCCGACTCGCAGAACCCCCACCGATGTCACGCCCCGAGGCGTCCCCCGAGTCGTGACCGCCGTGCGGGCCTGGAGTTGCGCCCGCACAAGGCTTTAATGATTTGCATAGCAAGCACATACTCAGAGTACGCAGATAAATTGAAACACAGATTTGAAACATAGGAAAGTTCTCTTTATTGATAATGAACATCTATTACAAACTCTTGAACGAGTCAGCTAATATGCCGAACGGCTTACAAAAGGGTTGACTCAAAATGAGATAGCAGTCCTGTACATTACATCCTTTTATAAACTCAAAACGATAGAGACCTCCAGGCTGGAGGATCGCTTTGCCACGGAGCTGCATTTGTGTATGAAGAGTTGCAGGCTCCTGACTCCAAAATGCTTCGGGGGCGCGATGAAGATGCGCCAACAGTTGGACTAGATCGGGTAGACGACTTCGGCTCCTCGCTCGGTTCGCCTTGGTGCGGAGAACCTGTTTCAACGAGGGTCAGCATATCGAAACATGCTGGTGAAGACAAGCTAGCCTGACTATACCAATCAACACGTTGTTTAGTGAAGCATGCATATTTGTGGGTTTCTATCTTGCCTTAGTTCATTTACAAGTAGCAGCATATTGAATTTACTGAAATGAACGTGCCACCGTTAGGTGGATTTTACCTGACCGTCTGAATTACCTGCACAATACTTACCATGCCTTCCCTGAAACGAAGACACAAGTTAGTATGCAACAGGTTTAAATATACAGATAATCACTGGCATAATACCACGAAGGACGATTTATAGTCTCAAGACGGACGGATGTGAAACGCGGGTGCGAGCCCCCGCTGCACGCCTCATTTCCGACGATACAGACGACTATACAGACGTTCCGTAGGGATCGGATCGGTCCCAGTGCCCCGGCAACCGTCCGCAGGAACCAGATTTCCTTGTGCACAAGTTGTCCGTGATCGCACGTTATATTAACTGATTTATAGCAGATTATACTGTTGAGGCAACACGAATACAGATAAGCAAAATTTCATATTGCAGAGCCTCACTGAATAATTAAGCATATACAAGATGTGTTCTATACTTAGCACGTTTTATAGAACATTTGCACGAACAAGCATACGATAAGGCAACAGTTCACAGATTTGATTGACAAGCATAATAACCAAGTCTATTGTCTTTTATCTTGGTTTCTTTTATTATTATTTGGTATCGTTTGATCGGGGCAAAGGAGCGAAGCTTGGAAGCAGGGCTAGCTAATCGGGTTGGTAGCCACTCACTTAGATTTTGGAAAGAAGAAGGAAAGAGGCGCTTCACGACTCCGTTCGTAAGCCGCCTACTGCTCGTTCACCTGCACACGAACAGCTCGATTAATACTTCTTCCTCTCTTCCCAATCTCGGAATTGAAGTGCAGTTCAATGAATGAAAATAATAAAAACCATTGAAACCGTTCAAGGAAAATAAGCAAATCCCAAAACCAACTCAAAGCACGAAAGCAACAAGCGACATCGAAAACCGAGGCAATAAAAGATAGCAGCGGAGAGGTCCCTCCTGACTCTGCCGCTAAGCCGATCCTTGGGGCGCAGTCCACTGAATATGGGAATCGATTCCGAAGAAACAAATCCATAACGAGGACGAGTTCTTAATTCAATCTATCCCGATCGAACGATACCGTCTTGTGTTTCTTAGCCGCGCTCTCCGCATCGGGAGAACGGGGTGCTACAACCGACACCCTGCTCGAATCCCCGCCGCCGAGTCCAGTCCCGACCCGCGCGACCGACGACCGCCGCTGCTCGACTCCGCCTCGAAGTTGACCCAGCCCCGCTCCGTTCGTCGATATCCAGTCGACCGTCCGGACGCCAGGGTCCACCGCGGCTGAACCCATCTCCGCCGCCACCCACGAGCGTCGCCTCATTCACCTCATCGGCCGTCCGCTGCCCTAGTACGGACACGGTCGCCCTCGGACGCGAACAGCAGTTGACGTCGGACACGACCAGGATTCGGTTCGCGTCGAATTGACGCACGGATGCGTGAGATTCAGACTTCTCGGAGCCCTGTTCAGGTACCGATTTCTTCCTCATCGTAACTCCGTTTTCAATTCTGTCAGTTGCTATGTGTAGACTGTGTAACCCTCTCGGTGCCCGTGCAACTCGCTCGGTGCATCGCGTCCGGTGGTGATCGCACACCGCGATCCAAAAACAGGAAAAACAACACCCGTTTTACCCCGGAACTGAGTGCGTCCCGCCAAACGGGACGACTTGGTCGCACGCGATCTTTACCGAACCGTGCCCAACGTTGATACGGTCGTGTAGGATTTCGCAGAAGTCGATTCGGAGGTGCGTGCACCCCGGAATCAACGCGTATCCGCCGACGACACCCCGTATCCATCCTTTCTAGAATATGCTGTAACTTTGTGTACACACGTCGGATCAAGACGAAACTTGCGCCATCAGACTCGTAGCAATAAGCTGGTCCTGTGACCCAAGTTTGGTCCGATTCTGAGAACGTTGATAAAATCGCGTATCGTAGGCCCCATAGGCTCCACTTGACGGGCAATTTTGTGATCAGCTCATCGAAATCCAATTCTGGAAGTTCCTTTGGGTTCGTATCATCGTTCCTGACTTGTAGACACTGAGTTTGACTAATTTGGAGACCTTTGACCCTGGCACGCTTTTCGGTGCAAAGCGGCCCACATATAGAACCCGCTTTGGCCCGGAAATGACCTTTTTGCCCCTGTGTCCAAATTGGACGTAAGGACAGGCATTTCTAGCAGTTTGATATCTTCTGAGATGGATGGTGATGTTTATTACAGCTTTTGGAGGAGTACCCACCGAATTCACCGATACCAGGACGACAGTTGATATTCAAACATCAGGCAAGTGTACCTTGCCAACTCTGCAGTATTGTTACATATTTTTTTGCTCCATTATATTGCTGTGCATGCTCAACCTAGGACCGTGTGACATACTTAGCGTCCGATTATCAGTCGGGTGCCAATACCGTACGCGGTGCTGTGTATTGTCATCTAGAAATGGATACTCGTGACACTTTATCTTCTCGTACTTGTTTTACCAAGTACACTATGACCCAGGATACTTGACACCATTCATGAGACAGGATCTTTCCGAGATATTCGTGGTAATTTTGTATAGGATACAGGACTTGACAGAGATACTATATTTTAGATACTTTATGACTTGTGCATTAGTTATGATCCCGCTGACATGGACATGAGACGTTGTGGTCATGATATGCGTGGTTACATTGGGTGGAGAGAGACACACAGGCTACAGGCTGATCATATATATATATATACCCCTATTATTGTGAGGCCCAAGACTCTGAAGCCCAAGCTTGGCCCATTACTCATATCACCGCTACCGGCTCCCCTACACAGAGCTTGTAGTGGCTTCAGCCTGAGTTCTAGTGCTGCTCTCATCTTGCATATCACTTAGCTGGTTATTTAGTATTCCCTTATGGTTCCATCTATTGCTGGAGAGACCCACAGGCTACAGGTTGATTATGTTATGCTGGCTACTCAGTATCCCGCTGAGCTAGACCACCTCATGATATCACTGCTACCGGCTCCCCTACACAGAGCTTGTAGTGTTTCAACCTGAGTACTATTAATATTCTCTCTTGCATTTTACACAGATGTTTACATACTTACCCTATTTACCGCATTATTTGCTGCACTGCTTGTATTTTGCCTTGTATTATCTTGTACCTTGCTATGTCCCCTGAGGACCTGGATTCGGATTATGTCCCCAGGATTTGAGGACGAGATTTATCCCGAGGTATACGGGACCGCAGCAGGAGCTGATCCAGGAGCTGTACCGCCATCTGAGGACGAGGTGTTAGCTGAGGACTTTGCCTGAACATCCATATTTTATGCTCAGTAATTATTTATTTATTTCAGTCATTTATATTCTAATCTGTTGAACCTTTGTAACAGATATTTTATCGGGTTGTTCCCCAAAGCACTTTGTTGAGACTTGCTGATGATTTATATTCCTTATTTATTCTGTGGATCATATTTTATATCTTGTGTGGATGAGATTAGTTGTGCCATGATTGTCGTAGACTTGATTTTACAGCTTAAGTATGCCCTGATGGATCCATTAAATTGGGTTTGTCCATCGGTGCGTACTGCTGGCCATTGCCACGTGTCTAGTCCCTCGGTATTTTGGGACTGGGGCGTGACATGGTTTTTGTGGTGGCCCATGCAGGTCTACGACTAAATTGTTCGGTTTTAACTTAGGGACCGAACCAGCCTGCCCTAAGGATAGGATAGATTGTAGGATCTCATCCATTATTTAAACCATTATTGAATTCTATATCGAACTCAAAATTGTTACTTGAACTGCATCCTGTATTGATTCCTCTGAGCGTTCTTACAGTTTATCTTTTGGTTGCAGAGTAATGGATCCCAGGAACGGAGATGAGATTCCTTTGGATACGCCACACGACGCTGTGGTTACTTATATAGACGGAGTGACTCCAGGAAATGGAGGACAAGCATCACAGAGCGATCAAACCGGTCAGCCTAATCCAAGGTTCCGGAGAGATGACGTTCCACCTCCACCACAGTTCACTTCGCAGATGTCAGTTTTCCCGCCAGGACAAGCCATGGACGGGCAACAGATGTTCCAGATGATGTATGCTATGATGCAAGCCCAGCAACAGATTCAGCAAGAGGCCCATCGGCAGGAGGCCGAGTATCTGAGAACCAGCCTGATATCCGCATTGGAGCAGGCAAATCCACCAACGAGATGATCGACGACGGGATTTATCACCGACTTCCGTCAGCTCAAACCTCGTACATTTTCTGGTAAAGAGGGGCCAACAGAAGTTCATGAATGGCTCACCAACATTCAGCATCAGTTGGAAGCCGCTGAACTTCCGAGAGAGAAGTGGATGACTGCAGTCCGAATGCAGTTAACTGAGAATGCACATCACTGGTGGTTAGCAGAGGAGAGGAGGCTCGGGCAGGACCGAGTCACTTGGGAAGAGTTCTCCAGACTCTTCAAAGAGATGTACATTCCCGCAGTAGCACGGTCAGAGCTCAGAGACAAGTTCAACCGCCTTATCCAAGGCAATATGACAGTGGAAGAATATAATGCAAAATTTATTCGCCTCAGTCGCTTTGCCCCGACCTTGATTGCGACCGAGGAAGAGAAAGCTGAGAAGTTCTTTGACGGGCTGAAGTTCGAGCTCCAGAGATTGATTGGATCGGTAGCACCTACATCTTATACCGACGTTCTCGCAGCAGCACGACGCATGGAGCACGTCACTAGAAGAGAGTCGAACCTGAAGAGGCCTATTAACTCAGCACCATCCATGACAGCACATGGGGATTCAGCAAAACGGACCCAGAGGAGTATGCCCGAGAGGACAACACACAGGGCCATATCTCTCCCTACTTGTCACCACTGCGGCAAAATAGGTCACATTGAGAGGGAATGCAGACGTAAGTTGGGACTCTGCCTAGCTTGTGGGTCCAACCAGCATCAGACCAGAGACTGCATCGAGCGCAGAGAGGGAGCACCGAGATTAGCTTTGCCTGCACCATGACCAGCTTATCCAGCCGTAGGAGCACAGCAGGCAGGAGTTGGAGGCGTCAGGCTACCAGCCCCAGGAGGGAATCAGCAGAGACCACCCCTGGCACCCCAGGCAGCTCTATTTCAGCAGGCTCAGCAGCAGCAGCGAGGCCAAGCTCAGGGAAGAGGCCAGGCATTCACTTTAGCTGTTGAGGAGGAGACTACGGCAGGCGAGGTCATCGCAGGTACTATTTTAGTAGCTTCATTACCAGATGTAGCATTATTTGATTCTGGAGCATCGCATTCATTTATAGCAGCTAGCTTTGTAGCCACCCATAGAGTAGCTACCGCACCCCTTCCGAAGGTGAAGAGAATTCTTACGGGAGGTGGAATTATTCTGGTTAGTGACGTCTGTAGATCATGTTCTGTAGTAGTTTGTGACAGAGAAATACGAGCTCAATTTCTGATCTTTTCCATGCCGGATTATGATGTTGTACTTGGTATGGACTGGTTAAGTCAGTACCATGCGACTCTTGATTGCCGACTTGGGCGGGTTATATTTAGACCGCCTGGACATCCAGAATTAGAATTTCTTCGAGGAGCAGTAGAGCAAGGAGTTCATCCTACTCTTAGGGTACTCTCTGTAGAAGGAGAGACAGGTTACCCAAGAGTCACATCTGAGTTTGTGGATGTATTTCCTGATGATCTTCTAGGTTTACCGCCTGATCGGGAAATAGAATTCACAATAGACTTAACTCCAGGAGCAGAGCCTATCACTTCGTCAGTATATCGGCTAGCACCTAAGGAGTTAGTGGAGTTGAAAGAACAGGTAGATGATCTTCTGGAGAAGGGTTTCATTCGGCCCAGTATTTCACCTTGGGGAGCACCCATATTATTTGTGCCGAAGAAGGATGAAACAGTACGATTGTGCATTGACTATAAGGCACTGAATGCTGTGACCATCAAGAACAGGTATCCCTTGCCACGCATTGATGACCTATTTGATCAATTGAGTGGTGCAAGGGTATTCTCGAAGATTGACCTTCGATCCGGCTATCATCAGATCAAAGTAAGGAAGGAAGATATCCCGAAGACCGCTTTCAGGACAAAGTATGGACATTATGAGTTTTTGGTGATGCCGTTTGGTTTAACCAACGCGCCAGCAGTGTTTATGAGCTTAATGAACAGAGTCTTCCATCAGTTCTTGGATAAATTCGTGGTGGTGTTCATAGATGACATTCTCATATATTCTAAGAGCCATGAAGAGCACGAGGAGCATCTCAGAATCGTGTTAGAGACCTTGAGACAGAAAAAGTTATATGCCAAACTTAGTAAGTGTGAGTTATGTATGGACAAAGTGCCTTTCTTGGGACATATCATCTCAGGAGAAGGACTTTCAGTGGATCCAGAGAAAGTTGCGACAATAGAGACTTGGCCTACACCCACATCAGTTGCGGAGGTGAGAAGTTTTCTCGGACTCGCGGGTTATTACCGAAGGTTTGTAGAAAATTTCTCGAGGATTGCAGAACCGATGACGAAGCTGACACGCAAAGACCAGAAGTTTATATGGACAGAAGACTGCCAGAAGGCCTTCGAAGAATTGAAGAGAAGATTAACAACAGCACCGGTCTTGACTCTTCCTTCAGGGTCAGGAGGTTTTGTTGTTTACAGTGATGCATCAGGCAGTGGATTAGGATGTGTTTTGATACAACATGGCAAAGTCATTGCTTATGCATCAAGACAGTTGAAGGTCCACGAGAAGAACTACCCAACACACGATCTGGAGTTAGCAGCAGTTATATTTGCATTGAAGATTTGGAGGCACTACCTTTATGGGGAGAAAGTAGACATTTTTACAGATCACAAGAGTCTAAAGTATGTGTATACTCAGAAGAAGCTTAACATGAGGCAGAGGCGTTGGCTTGAATTGATGGTAGATTTCGACATCGATCTGCAGTATCATCCGGGGAAGGCGAATGTTGTTGCAGATGCACTCAGCAGAAAGCCTACGGCTTATTTCTTGACGACGCAGCCCGAGTTATTGAGAGATCTACAGGAGCTTCAGATAGAGGTTGTTATACCGGGACAGAATGGCTTAATGGCTAATCTTGAGATTCAGTCATCACTCGTAGAGAAGATTAAAGAGGCATTGCCCACCGATGCTAGATTCCGAAGACTGAATGAGAGGACAGAAGCAGGCATGCAGACAGGACTTCGCATACACGAAGACGGGACATTGAGGTTTAGAAATCGCCTGTATGTTCCAAATGGAGAATTGAGATAGGAGTTAATGACTGAAGCACATAGCTCTATGTACTCTGTTCACCCAGGAGTAACCAAGATGTACCGAGACTTGAGACAGTATTACTGGTGGCATGGAATGAAAAGGGAGATCGCGAGATTTGTGGCTAAATTCTTAGTCTGCCAGCAAGTAAAGGCCGAGCATCAGAGGACTGCAGGTATGTTACAGCCGCTGCCTATACCAGAATGGAAGTGGGAGCATATCACGATGGATTTTGTCACCGGATTTCCGAGGAGCCCCAGCGGAAGAGATGCAGTATGGGTTATAGTGGATCGACTCACTAAATTGGCACACTTCTTGCCATTTAGAGTTGGACAGTCCACAGAGGTACTAGCCGACATGTATATGCGACAAATCGTCAAATTACATGGAGTGCCTGTTAATATTGTATCGGATCGAGATTCGAGATTTATCTCTCATTTCTGGAGAAGCATGCAAGAGAGTCTGGGCACCAGACTCAAATTCAGCACGGCTTACCACCCACAGACAGATGGCCAATCGGAGCGCACCATTCAGATCTTGGAGGACATGTTGCGATCATGTATGCTAGACTTTGGAGGATCTTGGGAAGATCATTTGCACTTAGTAGAGTTCTCCTACAACAACAGTTATCAGGCCAGCATCCAGATGGCACCATTTGAAGCTTTATACGGAAGGAAATACAGATCGCCTATATGTTGGAGTGACGTTGGTGAACGTCAAATACTGGGTCCAGAATTGGTAACGCAGACAGTGGAAAAGGTGAAGCAGATTCAGAATCATCTACGAGCAGCTCAGGACAGACAGAAGCATTGGGCAGATACGCACAGACGTCCCCTAGAGTTCAAAGAAGGAGAGCACGTGTTCTTGAGGATTTTGCCCACTCATGGTACTATCAGATTCGGGAGCAGAGGCAAGTTGAGTCCAAGGTATATTGGGCCATTTGACATTCTAGAGCGCGTTGGTGAGGTAGCTTATCGTCTTGCATTACCACCATCCTTAGAGGGAGTGCATGACGTATTCCATATCTCACAGCTGCGAAGGTACGTGACCGACCCAAGTCACGTAGTCGATCATTCAGAGATCGCAGTAGGCCCAAGCTTGAGATATGAAGAACAACCAGTTGGCATCCTCGACGCTAGTGAGAAAACATTGCGGGGACAGACAATCAGACTGGTCCGTGTAGCTTGGAAACATCATTCTCCGGGAGAATCGACTTGGGAACGAGAAGATAGTATGCGCCAGCGTTACCCCCACCTGTTTGAGGAGGCAGTTGTAAACTAAGCAACCTTGTATTTCCATAACTCTTTCTTTAGTAGCTTATTCTTTGATTGCGAGGACGCAATCCTTTTAAGGAGGGAAGATTGTAAACACCCTGATTTTTTGAGAATAAATTTTATTCCGAATTTTCGGTATTTTCTGGAATTTAAAACGAAGGTGACTATGATTTAAAGCATTTTTAAGTATGGCTAATTGGTGTTAAAATATTATGGAAATAATATTTTATGGTGGAAAATGGAAAACCGGACGCGTGGTATTTTTCGGTGAATTTATTGGACTCCGGGAACGCGTTTAAAGCCTTAAAAGCTATTGGATTGTGTACCAAACCTGAACCAAACCAACCATTGACTGAACCGGACCAACCCAGTATTGTGGGTCGGGTCGGGTCGGATCCATGAAACCCGACCCAAACCCGAACCAGACCAAATCCTAAACTCTCCGCCGGAAACACTGTTCACCACCTATATATTCTCCTCGATGTTCGTGTAGCCGCCGCCGCCAACCTATCTCTCCTTCTCCTCTCAGTCGCCCCCTCTCTCCAGCAGACTCCGCCGCTCCGGTAGCCACCTCGATCTCACAACCGGCCGCCCTCGTCGACGCGTACCCCGACTCGTAGAACCCCCACCGATACCCTGCTCGAATCCCCGCCGCCGAGTCCAGTCCCGACCCGCACGACCGACGACCGCCGCTGCTCGACTCCGCCTCGAAGTCGACCCAGCCCCGCTCCGTTCGTCGACATCCAGTCGACCGTCCGGACGCCAGGGTCCACCACGGCTGAACCCATCTCCGCCGCCACCCGCGAGCGTCGCCTCATTCACCTCGTCGGCCGTCCGCTGCCCTAGCACGGACACGGCCGCCCTCAGACGCGAACAGCAGTTGACGTCGGACACGACCAGGATTCGGTTCGCGTCGAATTGACGAACGAACGCGTGAGATTCAGACTTCTCGGAGCCCTGTTCAGGTACCGATTTCTCTCTCATCGTAACTCCATTTTCAATTCCGTCAGTTGCTATGTGTAGACTGTGTAACCCTCTCGGTGCCCGTGCAACTCGCTCGGTGTATCGCGTCCTGTGGTGATCGCACACCGCGATCCAAAAATAGGAAAAACAATACCCGTTTCACCCGGAACTGAGTGTGCCCCGCCAAACGGGACGACTTGGTCGCACGCAGTCTTTACCGAACCGTGCGCAACGTTGATACGGTCGTGTGGGATTTCGCAGAAGTCGATTCGGAGGTGCGTGCACCCCGGAATCAACGCGTATCCGCCGACGACACCCCGTATCCGTCCTTTCTGGAACACGCTGTAACTTTGTGTACACACGTCGGATCGAGACGAAACTTATGCCATCGGACTCGTAGCAATACGCTGGTCCTGTGACCCAAGTTTGGTCCGATTCTAAGAACGTTGATAAAATCGCGTATCGTGGGCCCCACAGGCTCCACTTGACGGGCGATTTTGTGATCAGCTTATCGGAATCCAATTCTGGAAGTTCCGTTGGGTTCGTATCATCGTTCCTTTTTTGTAGACACTGAGTTTGACTAATTTGGAGACCTTTGACCCTGGCACGCTTTTCGGTGCAAAGCGGCCCACATATGGAACCCGCTTTGGCCCGAAAATGACCTTTTTGCCCCTGTGTCCAAATTGGACGTAAGGACAGGCATTTCTAGCAGTTTGATATCTTCTGAGATGGATGGTGATATTTATTACAGCTTTTGGAGGAGTACCCACCGGATTCACCGATACCAGGACGACAGTTGATATTCAAACATCAGGCAAGTGTACCTTGCCAACTCTGCAGTATTGTTACATATTTTCTTGCTTTATTATATTGCTGTGCATGCTCAACCTAGGACCGTGTGACATACTTAGCGTCCGATTATCAGTCGGGTGCCAATACCGTACGCGGTGCTGTGTATTGTCATCTAGAAATGGATACTCGTGACACTTTATCTTCTCGTACTTGTTTTACCAAGTACACTATGACCCAGGACACTTGACACCATTCATGAGACAGGATCTTCCCGAGATATTCGTGATGATTCTGTATAGGATACAGGACTTGACAGAGATACTATATTTTAGATACTTTATGACTTGTGCATTAGTTATGATCCCGCTGACATGGACATGAGACGTTGTGGTCATGATATGCGTGGTTACATTGGGTGGGGAGAGACACACAGGCTACAGGCTGATCATATATATACACCCCTATTATTGTGAGGCCCAAGACTCTGAAGCCCGACCTTGGCCCATTACTCATATCACCGCTACCGGCTCCCCTACACAGAGCTTGTAGTGGCTTCAGCCTGAGTTCTAGTGCTGCTCTCATCTTGCATATCACTTAGCTGGTTATTTAGTATTCCCTTATGGTTCCATCTATTGCTGGAGAGACCCACAGGCTACAGGTTGATTATGTTATGCCGGCTACTCAGTCTCCCGCTGACCTAGACCACCTCATGATATCACTGCTACCGGCTCCCCTACACAGAGCTTGTAGTGTTTCAACCTGAGTAGTATTGATATTCTCTCTTGCATTTTATACAGATGTTTACATACTTACCCTATTTACCGTATTATTTGCTGCACTGCTTGTATTTTGGCTTGTATTATCTTGTACCTTGCTATGTCCCCTGAGGACCTGGATTCGGATTATGTTCCCAGGATTTGAGGACAAGATTTATCCCGAGGTATACGGGACCACAGCAGGAGCTGATCCAGGATCTGTACCGCCATCTGAGGACGAGGTGTTAGCTGAGGACTTTGCCTGAGCATCCATGTTTTATGTCCAGTAATTATTTATTTATTTCAGTCATTTATATTCTAGTCTGTTGAACCTTTGTAACAGATATTTTATCGGGTTGTTCCCCGAAGCACTTTGTTGAGACTTGCTGATAATTTATATTCCTTATTTATTCTGTGGATCATATTTTATATCTTGTGTGGATGAGATTAGTTGTGCCATAATTGTCGTAGACTTGATTTTACAGCTTAAGTATGCCCTGATGGATCCAATAAATTGGGTTTGTCCATCGGTGCGTACTGCTGGCCATTGCCACGTGTCTAGTCCCTCGGTATTTTGGGACTGGGGCGTGACAGAGGCAGCCCCACAGGCCGGACAGAGGCCAGCAGCGCCAGCCCCGAGGATACTACCCCCACCAGGAGGCCAGCGTCCACCAGCACCCGGAGGATTCCAGAGGGGACCACCCTTGCCCCCACAGCAGGCACAGTTTGATCGGGCCCGACAGCAGGCAGGAGGACAGAGACAAGGACAGGCCTTTGCCTTAGCAGCTACCGAGGAAGAAACAGAAGGGGAAGCAATCACAGGTACCATTTTAGTCGCATCTTTACCTGCGACAGCATTGTTTGATTCTGGTGCTACATTGCCATTCATATCGAGTAGATTTGTAGCAATGCATAGAGTAGCGACTTTCTCCTTACCTAAAAGTTGGAAGATTCTTACCGGAGGAGGTATCGTGCCGGTTACCAGCACTATTAGAACGTGCTCGGTAGTCGTATGTGGTAGAGAGATGAGAGCACGATTCTTAGTGTTGCCTATGCCGTACTTTGATGTTGTGCTAGGTATGGACTGGTTAAGCCAGTATAACGTCGTACTGAACTGCCGGAAGGGTAGCATCACTTTTAGACCACCAGATCAACCGGAGTTCGAGTACATGCGAGGAACCGTCGAACAAGGAGTAGGACAGGCAGCTGGAACTTGCATGACTATGGAGATTGCACCCCCACCAATAGTTGCAGAATTCGAGGATGTTTTCCCCGAAGAATTGCCAGGCTTACCCCCAGATAGAGACATGGAGTTCACCATTGAGCTAGTACCAGGAGCAGCACCGGTATCTTCTAATGTGTACCGATTGGCGGAGAAGGAGTTAGACGAGTTAAAGCTACAATTGGAGGAGTTTCAGAGCAAGAGATTTATCCGTCCTAGTGCATCGCCATGGGGAGCACCAGTATTGTTTGTGCCTAAAAAGGATGGAACAGTACGTATGTGTATTGATTACAGAGCCCTTAATGCTTTGACTATCAAGAACAAGTACCCCCTGCCGTGGATTGACGATTTATTCGACCAGTTGACAGGAGCAGTGGTGTTCACAAAGATCGACTTGAGATCGAGTTATCATCAAGTGAAGGTGCGAAGAGAGGACATTCAAAAGACAGCATTCAGGACTCGTTATGGTCACTACGAGTTCTTAGTGATGCCTTTTGGACTGACGAATGCGCCAGCTGTATTTATGAACTTGATGAACAGAGTATTCCACCAATACTTAGACCGGTTCATGGTAGTCTTTATCGACGACATTTTGGTGTATTTGAAGAGCCACGAGGAGCACGAAGAGCACTTGAGATTAGTGTTAGAGACGCTGAGAAGAGAGAGACTTTATGCCAAGCTGAGCAAGTGTGAGTTTCTCCTAGATCGTGTCGCTTTCCTTGGACACGTCATCTCAGGAGACGGTATCACAGTAGATCCGGCGAAGATTTCATCTGTAGAGACATGGCCAACCCCTACCAATGTCTCAGAAGTGAGGAGCTTCCTAGGACTTGCCGGATATTACCGAAGGTTCGTAGAGAACTTCGCGAAGATTGCAGAGCCAATGACCCGCTTGACCCGTAAGGAGCAGGAGTTCACTTGGATAGAGGAGTGTCAGAAGGCATTCGATGAGCTGAAGAAACGTTTGACTACAGCACCTATCTTGACCATACCTTCTAGACCCGGAGAATTCGTAATCTACAGCGATGCGTCTGGGAAAGGATTAGGATGCGTCTTGATGCAGCATGGAAAGGTTGTAGCTTATGCTTCTAGACAGTTGAGGACACATGAGAAGAACTATCCCACCCATGACTTGGAGCTTGTCACGGTGATCTTTGCTTTAAAGCTTTGGAGGCATTACCTATATGGAGAAAGAGTGGAGATATTTACGGATCATAAGAGCCTGAAATATGTCTACACTCAAAAGGATCTTAATCAGAGGCAGAGACGTTGGCTTGAGGTGATGACAGACTTCGAAATTGAGCTACAGTACCACCCAAGAAAGGCTAACGTAGTAGCAGACGCATTGAGCAGAAGACCTATGGCATTCTTCTTGACTACCCAACAACATCTGTTGAGAGATCTGGAACAGATGGGTATAGAGGTTGTCATACCAGGAGTAGACGGACAGTTGTCGAGTTTCCAGTTGCAATCGACACTGGTAGAGAGAATCAAGGCTGCTTTGCCGACAGATGCCAGATTTCATAGGCTCAGACACAGGACAGAGGCTGGATTATAGACAGGACTACGGATACATGAAGACGGAACACTGAGATGTGGAGATCGTCTTTATGTTCCAAATAGAGAACTTCGGCAGGAATTGATGGCAGAGGCACACAGTTCTACCTACTCCATTCATCCAGGAGGCACGAAGATGTACAGAGATCTAAGACAGTACTACTGGTGGCACGGAATGAAGAGAGAGATAGCACGTTTTGTGGCCAAGTGCCTGGTGTGTCAACAAGTCAAGGCTGAGCACCAGAGATCTGCAGGATTGCTTCAACCGCTTCCTATACCGGAGTGGAAATGGGAGCATATCACTATGGACTTTGTTACAGGCTTCCCGAGGAGTTCTAGTGGGCGCAATGCAGTATAGGTAATCGTGGATAGACTCACCAAGTCTGCACACTTTTTACCCTTTAGAGTGGGACAATCGACGGAGGCTTTAGCAGATATGTACATGAGGGAGATTGTGCGCCTACATGGAGTGCCAGTTAGCATTGTGTCTGACAGAGATACGAGATTTACGTCTTACTTTTGGCGGAGTATGCAGGAGAGCCTTGATACTCGCCTAAAGTTTAGCACAGCGTATCACCCACAAAGAGATGGCCAGTCGGAGCGCACCATTCAGACGCTGGAAGACATGTTGAGAGCGTGCATGCTTGACTACGGAGGATCATGGGAGGACCACTTACATTTGGTCGAGTTTTCCTACAACAACAGCTATCAAGCGAGCATTCAGATGGCTCCCTATGAAGCGTTGTATGGAAGGAAATGTCGTTCTCTAGTATACTGGAGTGATATAGACGAACGACAGATCCTCAGACCAGAGTTGGTTGTTCAGACGGTAGAGAAGGTAAAGAAGATCCAAGGACACCTTCGAGCAGCACAAGACCGACAGAAGCATTGGGCGAATGCACACCACCGACCCTTAGAGTTTCAGGTTGGAGATCACGTATTCTTAAAGATCTCACCTACTCGAGGGACTATCAGATTCAGAGGCAGAGGGAAGCTGAGTCCGAGGTACATTGGACTATTCGACATCTTAGAACGCGTCGGAGAGGTTGCTTATAGATTAGCATTACCGCAGACCTTGGAAGGAGTCCACGACGTCTTCCATGTATCTCAATTGAGGAGGTACATATCGGATCCTAGTCACGTGCTTGACCATTCCGAGATCACAGTCGGCCCAAGCTTATCATACCAAGAGGAGCCTATGGAGATTCTAGACAGAAGTGAGAAGGTACTACCAGGGCAGACCATCCCCCTAGTTCGTGTTGCATGGAGGCATCATGCACCAGGCGAGTCGACTTGGGAACGGGAGGAGGATATTAGACAACGCTACCCCCACATCTTCGAAGGACTAGGTACGCATTAGCGCTTTACTTATTCAGTTAAAAATTCTTGCCATGCGTATGTTTTAATTTCGAGGACGAAATACCCTAAGGAGGGTAGATTGTAAACCCCCTCAACCAATTTGGGGTTTAATTTAATTAAATCCGGAGCCTAGGATTAATTGGAAGTTAATTAGAAACGTGCGACAATTATATGTACCCCTGACTGTTGGTGGCCCATGCAGGTCAGCTTTTTAGTTTACCTGCAGTAGGATATAGGATATAGGCTGAGAGAGAGTGTGCTCAATCACAACTAGGACCCTTCCTACTTCCTTTTGCTATCTTTAATTTTTCTGAAATTGTTTTCTTTTGCAATATTATTGTCCTTCATTGATGTTATCGTTTCTTGCACTATATTGACTTCTTTTGATCTGTGTTCAGGATGCCTCCGAAGACCAGATCTCAGCGTACCGCCCCAGCAGCTGCCACCGAGAGGTCTGCCACCTCTCGACCTGCTCGACTTCCGGCAGCCGCTACCGCTCCACTCGCCACTCCTGCGGTTGAGGGAGCTTCAGTTTCTCTCGGAGATCCCCTTACTCCCATTGATCCGAGAGCCACCCCAGTTGTCCCGGTGGTACCTCCTCCACCACCGCCTGCGCCAGTAGATGCTACGCAGCTGTTCGCGTTCTTCCGAGAGATGATGGATGCGCAGCATCGCCAGGCAGATATTCTGAGGATGGGCATTGAGAATGCTCATCAGGTGGCTTTGACAGCGGTCGACAGAGTGGCTCAGATCCAGCCACAGCCAGAGCAGGCTCAGTATCCTAGGCCGGGTACTATCATCGATTTTCAGAGGATGCGGCCTAAGGAGTTCCGCGGCACAGAGGGGATCCTGTACGCCGACGACTGGATCGAGCATATAGAGGGCATCTTCAGGCTGGCGATGATCCCAGCCAGCATGCAGATAGAGGCAGCGGGCAGCCAGATGTTCGACCTTGCCCTCACTTGGTTCCGCACGGATACGCGGATAGCAGCTCCGGGATTGACTTGGGAGGCTTTCAAGAAGCTTTACAAGGAGAAGTTCTTCCCGGACGTGGCTCTCAGTGCCTTAGAGAGTCAGTTCGAGGCGCTCGTCCAGGGGAGTATGCTAGTGGATGAGTATGCAGCGGAGTTCTGCCGTCTGGGCAGATTTGTTGAGGGGTTGTCAGAGGCAGCGAAGGCGCGAAAGTTCCGCAAGGGCTTAGCCATGGCGGTCAAGTCCTTGACTAGGAGCGACCGCGAGGCGACCTTCGAGCAGATTGTCAGCGATGCTCAGAGGGCTGAGGATGATTTGGAGCTGAAGACGAAGAGGGGCAGAGACACTTCCGGAGCAGGCAGCAGTGCAGGCCCGGCCAAGAGGCCATTCCAGCAGACCCAGCAGCACCAGGGTCAGGGTCGGGCGCCCTTCCGGCAGGCGCCTCAGCAGCAGAGGCAGGGTCAGCAGCAGGGCCAGAGGCAGCCTATCGTTTGCCCTTTCTGTAAGAAGCTAGGGCACGGATGGGATATATGCAGAAAGAGGCTGGGCAGATGTTTATTGTGTGGTGCCGCAGACCACCAGCTGAAGGATTGTCCTTCAGCGCTTGCCCGTACAGCTCAGGGCGGAGGAGCCGCTCAGAGGGCACCAGCCAGAGCACCTGCAGCGCAGCAGAGAGGACCGCCTTTGCAGACTCAGCAGCAGAGGTTCGCCCAGCACCAGCAGCAGCACCGAGGAGGACAGCAGGGGCGAGCTTTTGCCCTGACAGTGGACGAGGCCGAGCCAGTTGGTGATGTTATCTCAGGTTCTGTTCTCCTTGATTCCATTCCAGCACTTGCTTTATTTGATTCCGGTGCTTCCCATAGCTTTGTGTCTGTATCTTTTGCTGTTAGACACCATCTTGTTGCTGAACCTTTAGCTAGACTCTGCAAGATCACGACCGGGGGTGGTATCATCCTAGTCCGTGATGTTTGCAGAGACCGGAGAGTTACCTTGGGAGGCCGGGAGTTGAGTGTGTGCCTACTCGTAATGCCACTTCCGAGCTACGATATTGTACTCGGGATGGATTGGTTGAGGACGCATTGTGCTAGTATAGATTATCGTGGAGGCAGAGTTTTGTTTAGTCCGCCGGGTGAGCCAGAGTTTCAGTTTGCCAGAGGGGCAGCGGAGCAGACCGAGGGAGTCTTCTGCGGAGCCCTGGTGGTAGAGCTGAGGTCGCTACATCCACTGATAGAGGAGTATATGGATGTCTTTCCGGAGGAGTTGCCAGGGTTACCTCCGGACAGAGACGTGGAGTTCTCTATAGACTTGGTGCCAGGCGCGGAGCCGATATCCCAGCACGTCTATAGAGTCAGCAACAGTGAGCTGATAGAGTTGAAGAAGCAGGTGGATGAGCTTCAGGACAAGGGATTTATCAGATCTAGTTCTTCTCCGTGGGGTGCTCCGGTACTTTTTGTGCCGAAGAAGGATGGGTCGATACGGATGTGTATCGACTACAGGGCTCTGAACAGCCTTACAATCAAGAACAAGTATCCGCTGCCGCGTATTGATGATCTTTTTGACCAGTTGAGCGGAGCGAGGGTGTTTTCCAGGATTGATCTGAGGACAGGCTACCACCAGGTGAAGGTCAGGAAGGAGGATATTTCGAAGACAGCTTTTCGGACCAGATATGGACAATATGAGTTCTTGGTGATGCCGTTTGGGTTGACTAATGCCCCGGCAGTGTTCATGAATCTGATGAACAAGGTATTCCATCAGCATCTGGACAGGTTTGTGGTGGTGTTTATAGATGACATCTTGGTGTATTCGAAGACCCCAGAGGAGCACGAGGAGCATCTGAGGATAGTGCTGGAGACTCTCAGGAAGGAGAAGCTTTATGGAAAGCTCTCGAAGTGTGAGTTCTTCCTTGACAAGGTTGAATTCCTTGGTCATGTGGTGACTGGAGAGGGTATCTCGGTGGATCCGAGAAAGATCGTGGCAGTTGAGGCATGGAGTGCTCCGAGTTCAGTAGCCGAGGTCAGGAGTTTCTTGGGACTGGCAGGCTACTACAGAAGATTTGTTCAGGATTTTTCCCGGATTGCAGAGCCGTTGTCCAGGCTGACTCGGAAGGACGTGGAGTTTGTTTGGTCAGAGGAGTGCCAGATCGCCTTTGATGAGCTGAAGAGGAGGTTGACGACAGCTCCAGTGTTGACGTTGCCATCAGGTTCTGGAGGATTCACTATCTATAGTGATGCATCGGGGAAGGGACTGGGTTGTGTGTTGCAGCAGAATGGGAGGGTGATTGCCTATGCTTCCAGGTAATTACGTCCTCATGAGAAGAATTACCCTACCCACGATTTGGAGTTGGCAGCGGTCATCTTTGCTCTTAAGTTGTGGAAACACTATTTATACGGAGAGCGTGTGGAGATCTTCACAGACCACAAGAGCTTGAAGTATGTGTTTACCCAAAAAGAGCTGAACATGAGGCAGAGGAGATGGTTGGAGTTGATGAAAGACTTCGACATATCATTGCAGTATCATCCAGGGAAGGCGAACGTAGTTGCGGATGCATTGAGCAGGTATCCGGTAGCTATGTGCCTGACTACAGATCGTTATCTTCTGGCAGATCTAGAGAGCTTGGGCATTGAGGTGATAGTGCCTGGAGTTAAGATGCAGATGTGGGGACTGCAGATTCAGTCAGAGTTGGTAGACCGGATCAGGGCTACACAGTTTGAGGATGAGTCCCTGAGGAGCATCAGGGAGCAGGTTCAGATGGGATTAGCAGATGACTTCACCATTGCTGATGATGGTTCCTTGCGGCACGGTACCAGGTTGTGTGTGCCGAGTGGGTCGTTGCGCGAGGAGGTTCTCCAGGAGGCGCATCGATCCCAGTACTCTATGCATCCCGGTGCCAACAAGATGTATAGAGATCTGAGACAGCATGTATGGTGGTACGGGATGAAGCGGGAGGTAGCACGCTTCGTATCCCGATGCTTAGTGTGCCAGCAGGTGAAGGCGGAGAGGCAGAGGCCAGGAGGATTACTCCAGCCGTTACCCATTCCAGAGTGGAAATGGGAGCATGTGACCATGGATTTTGTTTCTGGACTTCCCCGTTCTCCAGGCGGGAAGGATGCGATTTGGGTCATCGTGGACAGGTTGACCAAATCGGCCCACTTCCTACCATTCAAAGTGGGTACGTCTACAGAAAGACTCGCAGAGATGTATGTGCGCCAGATAGTCAGACTGCATGGAGTTCCAGTGAGCATAGTATCAGATCGGGACAGTCGCTTTACCTCGCATTTCTGGAGGAGTCTGCAGGCTAGCTTGGGCACCCAGCTCAAGTTTAGTAGTGCGTATCACCCACAGACAGATGGTCAGTCAGAGAGGACCATTCAGACACTTGAGGACATGCTTCGGACCTGTGTTTTGGATTTCAGAGGCTCTTGGGAGGATCACTTGCACTTGGTAGAGTTTGCTTACAACAACAGCTACCAAGCCAGTATCGAGATGTCACCTTTTGAGGCGTTGTATGGACGGAGGTGTCGCACTCCGTTATCATGGGATGATGTAGGTGAGAGAGCTTTGCTTGGCCCGGAGATGGTGGTTGATGCAGCGAAGAAGGTCAAGCTCATTAGAGATAGACTTCGGGTGGCGCAGGACAGGCAGCGGCATTGGGCCGATAGCCACCGGAGACCTTTGGAGTTCGAGGTATAGCTTAGAATCTAGATTTTGTTCTTGTGTTTGCTTGTGATTGCTTGTTTTAGACTAAGTGCAGAGACCTTGTTTGTGCTAGGTTGGAGATCTGGTGTTCCTGAGGATTTCTCCGACGCGGGGCACTATTCGCTTCGGTGGAGGCGGGAAGCTTAGCCCACGTTTCGTCGGACCCTTCCGTGTTCTTGAGAGGGTCGGCGCCGTGGCGTATAGGCTTGAGTTGCCGCCTACGCTGGAGGGAGTTCATGATGTGTTCCACGTGTCGCAGTTGAGACGGTACGTGGCGGATCCCAGTCACGTATTGGATCACTCGGAGATCGCAGTGGGCCCTACTCTTAGCTATCCAGAGCAGCCGGTGGAGATTCTGGATCGGCGGGAGAAGGTGTTGAGCAACCAGACTATTCCCTTGGTTCGCGTCGCGTGGAGGCATCACTCTCCAGGGGAGTCGACCTGGGAGAGGGAGGATGAAATGCGCGAGCGATACCCCTATCTCTTCGAGCCCTGAGGTATGGTTCTTTCTTTGCATTCCTGTCCTAGTTTCGTCTTTTAATTTCGAGGACGAAATTATTTTAAGGAGGGTAGGCTTGTCACTACCCAATTCTAGAAAATAGGGTATATTTTTTTTTATTTGATAAATAGTGTATTGTATTTAATTATTTATA
This sequence comes from Iris macrosiphon, assembly GCA_036927795.1. NCBI lineage: Eukaryota > Viridiplantae > Streptophyta > Magnoliopsida > Asparagales > Iridaceae > Iris > Iris macrosiphon. The sequence goes on along the minus strand of JAYESA010000003.1, from coordinate 183,615,959 downwards.
TTTATATTTAATTAGTGCTTGTCTTATTTTTATTTTGATTGTTTTAGGGTTTTGGCTAGCCTGGACCCATGTCAGACCCTAGTGGACCCATGTCCGACCCAGCCCACACCCTGGTGAGAATTATTTTGGGGCTTAGAATTATTATTTTATTTTTAGGAGGTTAGTTGGAGAGATTTGGAGCTAGTTTGAGCGCATTTGGAACCCGGAACCCAAAACCGAGTCAATAGGGGCATTTTGGGAATTTGGTGACTTGTGTGAACCCTTTATTTAGCATTGGCCGACCCTACCTACCACCCCCACCCGTGAGAACAGCCACAGCAGCCCCCTCTCTTCATTTACTTCTTCTTCTTCATTCCTTCTTCTTCTCCACTTCTTCTTTCTTCTCCTTCTTCCTCCAAAGTAAGCTTTTCTCCATCTTTCTTCTTTCTTTCTTCCATTTCTTCTTCTTTAAGCTAACCCTCACCTTGCATTTTCTCTAACCTAGGTGTGAGAAGCCTAGATCTAGTGTGGGAGATAGATTTGGAAGCTTGGAGCTTGAGGGAGTTGATTTGGAGGGAATTTGAGACTTTGGCCTTGGGATTCCAACTCCCAAGAGGTAAAACCTAACTTTCCCCTTCCTAATTATTTTTGTGTAGTGTAATTAGTGTTGTAGAACCTTCCTAGACCCTAACCCTACCCGTAGGAGGAAGTTGGAACTAGTTTGGGTGAGTTTAGAGACTTTGACATTAGGTTTTGTGTCGAATTCGGGTGGAATCCGAATTTGGCCCAATTTTGGGTGATGCCCTAGGTTAGATGGACCTAGGTAGACGTTGTCGGGTGTCTAGAGGGTGAGTACGTGTCTCCGTTCGGACACGGGGAGCCGTGTCGCGGAGAAACGGGCGTTTCGGGCGAAATTGGGGCTTTTCGTCGTCGCCGATTCTAAGTTTGTGTGCGTTTTCGCCACGGGCCTAGAATCGACGTGGGAGCGCATTTTATAGGATCTAGACATCGTGTAGAGCGCGTGGGTAAATTTTGGGCCGATTCCGAGTTCGTTTGGTGTGCGTTTCAGGAGGTTTTTCGAGCCGCGCACCACGTGTTCGTCGAAATGACCGAACGGCCATTTCGACTTGGGTTCCTCGTTTCGGCTTTGTGCGCGCGTTGGGTTAGTATCGGGGAGTGTGTGCTAGAGTTTTCGGGCTATATTTTATATATTTTAGGGTATTGGTGAGTGTCGGGGTCGTTGGGCGTGAGTAGGGCGTGTGGGTTGAGTGTTGTGTGCGTGGTTGTGTTTGTTTTGATATGTGTCTATATATATATATATTTATATATATGTATGTGTGTTATATATATATTTATATATGTGTGTGTGTATTTATATTTATGTACTTGTATATGTATATGTCTATGTGTATATATATATATATATGTATATGTGTAAGTGTGCTTGTGTGTGTGTATGTGTATATATATATATATAGGTGTATGTATATATATATAGTTGAGAGTGTGTGTAGATATATATATATAGTTTAGAGTGTGTGTATATATATATATTTTGTGTGTTTATATATATATTTGTAGCTATGTATATATATATTTATGTGTGTGTGTGTTTTAGTGTGTGAGTGTGCTAGTGTGTGTGTGTTAGAATGTGTAGTTAAGTGTGTGTATATATATATGTATCTAGTTATAGATATATAGATATATATGTATGTATATATATATATAGATAGTGATATATATATGTATATATATATATATATATGTAGGTGTGTGTGTGTGAGGAGGGGGGGGGGGCAGAACCAGCCGCAGCGAGCAGCAGCTGCTGCTGCACTGCAGCAGCAGCACAGCAGCAGCAGAATCAGCAGCAGCAGTAGCATAGAGGAGCAGCAGCAGCGCAGCAATAACAGCAGCCAGCAGCAGCATCATCAGCATGTAGAGCCAGCGGCAGCAGCGCGTTGGCAAGGCTAGTAGCGAGGGGTGTTAGCGAGGGGTGTTAGGTAATAGATAATAGTTAGAGTATAAGTTAGATAGATAGATAGTAGGATAAATAGATAAGATAGCTAGTTAAATAGTTATTAGATACTTAGATAGATAGATACCTATATCTATGGATACTAGATAGGTAGATAGGTAGATAGGTAGTTTTATCTATCTAGGAGATAGATATCTATATATCTATAGTTAGTTATATATATATAGATATCTTGATAGGTAATATATATATATATGTTATGATTAGGTAAGGTAATGGGTATCGGGTAAATGTGTGTGGATATCTATATACATAGGTATATAGATACTTAGATATATATAAATATAGTAGATATCTATATTACCTAGCCTAGATTAATAACTAGGTATATATTTAGTAGCTAGACAGCTAGCTAGAGGGCCTTAGGGCGAAACTTCAATACCTTGAGATACCGAGGTATCTCGATACCTTGAGATATTCAAGGTATTGAGTTTCGAGCGGGGTATTTGAGCATTAGCCTAGGAAATGCTTGGGAGTGATTTTTATATGTTTATATGTATATAATTACGCGTGCTAGCATAGGTTTTAGCGGGTTTAGACGGGGTGCGTGGCCTAGGGCGAGGTATCGGATACCGAGGGTATCCCGGTATCTCGATTAGGCGAGTTTGTGAGTTTAGTGGCTTAATGAGCTCGGTTTGACCTAGAATTTCAGGGGCACCCTAGTTTGACCTAGCTTTGACCATAATTGTCCCCGTTGACCGTAAAAGTCAATGTTTGACCTAGTTTTGACCTAGAGTTGACTTTTTGGACCCCGGGTTGAGTTTTTGACCCGAATTTCACCGGTTTGACCCGTTCGACCTAGAATAGCCCTAGAAGCCTGTTTTTAATTATTTTATATCAGTTTAAATGCTTAGAACCCTGTTTAATCCTTGCTTTTCGCATTAGGTCCTTGCGACACCGGTCCGGACCTCGATCCTCATCAGTTGCTCAGGACATCAGGCGAGTACCTACCTCTGATAGTTTCCATTTCATGATAGCGTTTATATCACTTGTTCTAGAACTGTAATACTTGATTCTGACACATTATTACACGAGCTGGTACTAGTGGATCCCGTCATGAGGTGCTATCCCCCTTACCGTGTTCAGCGGGTACTCTATCACGTGTATTTCATCATGTGCTTCGGGTATTGATTATCATGTGCTATCATGTGCTTCTTGTGCTCTCACCTTCGTGTGCGTGAGCTATTATCATGTACGTAGCGTGTTGTGGTTGGATCCAATGGTATTAGTGGGGGAGGGGAGTAGTGAGTTGGTTATATGATCAAAGCCAAACAGTATTCATGTGTATGTCGGTTATGCAACTCACACATAACGGAGTTATCGTAGTGACTTTCATGTGCAACCTAAGCCGATCATATAACGAACTTGTGCTCAAGGCACTTAGCTAGTATTCATGTTTCTCACCTGCAGTTACTTTTCCACTACTTGTATCGTTCTTCAGTTTACATTGCAGCTACTTATTGTGCTCCAGCATATATTTATTTCCTGTGCATCTTGATTACTTTTCTATTGCTCGTCATATACACCTTACCATGTATTTGGAGTTGCTTTCAGAGTTATGTACTTCGCTCCAGTCCTGACTGGGCATATTTTTTTCCAGAGGATCCTGAGGACTATTGCCCTACGTTCTACGGGCCTGGTATTGACGACTGCTGTGACCCCGTGATCGAGGAGGAGTGCGCCGAGGAGACGCCGATAGCACCCTAGTTAGCTAGGTGGGTTTCCTGGGTTTTCCTTGTGGATTGTATTTTGGATGACTGTACTTATTCTTTTGTGCTTCTGTGAGATGTTGTAGCTTTTAGACTTGGACTGTATCATTTTGGATTGTCTTGCTCTCTTGGTTCTGGTTTTCTTTGTTTATATCATATCGTGCTTATATTCTTCCTCTAGTTTTGTGATTGAGATTATTGTCATATATATATATTGCGTGGTTGCCCTCCTGTTGGAGAGGATTTTATTCACATATATATATTGCGTGGTTTTGCCCTCCTTTTGGAGAGGTCATGCCGGATTTTTCTGTGAGTTATCTAGATAGTTGGTTGACCTAGAACGGACCTTTACAGCGTTCTACCGCCGATTCTGCGGCGTAGGCTGGACGTACCCACGGCTCATGCCCGATTTTCGGGTGCGGGTCGTGACACTGACCATGGTGCAACCCTAGATGCTCATAATTTTATCTCACCTCAACCGTGCAATGTTTGTTAAAAGTTTTGCCCTGCGCCCTAGTTATTAATCCAATTAACCTAAAGCCTTTTCACCTCAATCAAAACCAAATCAAGCCATATACACTCTTTCACATGGACTAGCCCACCCCACCAAGACCAGACAGGCCAAACCCTCGAGTCCAGCCCATCATCTCCATCCTCCCTATAAATATACATCTATTCACTCAAACCCTAATTCAATATTCACCACCTTCCTCAAAACCCTAGCCGTTCCCTTGCATCCCGAGCTACCCCCACATTCGACCGCTATCCAACCATCGGACCACCATCCACACTGCCAACGCAGCATCCCTAACCGCCGCTGCTGCACAACTGTGCGCTGCTGCCGCTACTGCACAACTGTGCACTGCCGTCGCTGCTGCACGTCGGCCGCTGCCCCGAGAGACCAAGCCGCTGCCGCCTCTACCAGGCCGTGTTAGTCGCTGCAACTGCCACCGCTGCCCCGTAGGCCGCAGACGATGCCGGAGCTCCACCCCGCGAGGAAGACGACCAGGACGAGCAGAAATCTCGTCTAATCAGTCAGGTACTCGATCCCTAGTTCAATTCTCGCATAATAACGTTGTATGGTTGTTTTACCGAGTCATCGTGTCGACGTATCCTGTGTCGACACGTACCAGTTAAAATGAATTAATACAGATAAGTATGCATGATGATAGTTAGATTAGATGATAACGAACAGAATTAACCATAATTATATACATGCTGGTATGATGAATAACATGTAAAACCCCTTTTTTTTTTAAAATTGTATTTTTTTTATTAATTAATAATTTAATTGTAGTAATTAGGTCTAAATAGGAGAAATAGATTTTTAATAATTTTTATGTTAGGTGTTCGGGCACTTAGAGGACTTGTGGGACCATCAGGAATTTTTTAGGAATTTATTCCATGTAGGAGACTCCTTGAGCTGTTGCAAGCCTAACGATGTGCAATACCCTAAGCTTTAAATTTTTTTATGAGTATATATATATAATATATATTTATATACAAATATATATATATATACGTATATATATATTTTATTTAGAAAAGAAAAGGAAAGAAAGTATAAGAATTTATTAAATAAGAATAATAATAATAATAATATCAAGTAATATAATAATGACCACTATACTTATTTTCCCACGAATTTGCATTTTGCTTTAAGTACTTCAGCAACTTGGTTGCTGTGATAGACCGCCCCTTTGTAATATACTTAGGCAAAAACCCAACAAGCAATAGCAAACTTCAGCGGCCCCCCTTTCGGCCGAACCTTTAACCCTCTCTCTTCTATATATATTATATATATATATATATATATATATATATATATATATTAGCTCCCAAAAACCCTAACCTAAATTTCCAGACTTTCTCTTCCCATCTAGAGCCGTCACCGCAGCCAGAGAAGCCCCCCAAGCCATCCAACCATCCCGTCGACGCCGACCTCGCGAACTGCAGTTTCCCACTCGAGGCACCTTCGCTCCGGCGTGAATTCCTGTCGACTCGCTCGACCCAACGCTGTTCCGTTTTCATAGGTATGATCATCCCTTAACCCTATCCAATATTTGTTTTATAGCCAACCTCGAAAAATGTGTGCCCCTAGGTGAAAAACAGCGCCCAAGTTGGCCCGGACTTACCCAATTCTGAAATCGCAGAAACTAGCGATGACCACCCATATTGTCGAGTTCGTATCTCCCACCACAGAGATCCAAATTCGATGATTCCTTTTGATACCTGTAGAATACATGACCTAGTTTATTTTCTGTAAAATAACCCTGTGCTATTAGTTGCTGTGGACAGAATTATATTCGTCACAAAACTGCGCGCACCCACTTTTTCCGGTTTTTCAAAAGTTGGAGATCGGAGCGCGCCCCGCCAAACGGGACCGCCCCACCATGTGCCAAGTATACCGAATGGTGCACGCAACATAACAGGACACGTGAAAATTCGTGGGGACTGATTCGGACGCGTGTGCGCGCCGGAATCAGACCGTATCCGCGGACACATTTTGTGTCGCCACTTTTGAGGAAGTCGCACGTATTTTGTGCATGCTTGTCAGATTTCGACAAAACTTGCGCCACTGGACTCGTGGTAACATGCTGGTCCTGTGACCCAATTTTTACGCACTTCTGAGATGGTTGACCAGATCGCCAATTGGCGGGCCCCACAGTTGACTTTTTGGACAAAATTGAGTTCGGTCCATCAGAATCCACATTTGGACATACCGTTGGGTTCGTATTGACATTTAGAGTTATTTGACCTATAGTTTGTCCCATTTAGAGACTGTTACCCTTGGCTCGCTTTTCGGTGCAAAGTGGGCCACACGTGGACCCTACTTTTGCCCGAAATTACCATTTTGCCCCTGTGTCCAAATTGGACGAAAGAAAAGTGCTTTTTAGCTATTTTGCTTATTCTGGGAACGTTGGTGATATTTATTTCAGCATCCGGAGACGTTCATTCTGAGGCCGTAGCTTCTGGCTCTTGGTGTTGACATTGGGACACTACATTTTGCAGCTTTCTTGCCAGGCAAGATACCTTGCCAAATTATTTACAGTACTTTGCATGCTATTTATATATTTTTGTTTATTTATTTCAGTCTGTATAGTTCTTGCATGTGTAGTTTTCATTCAGTCATTACTATGTATTAGATTTGTTGACACACACATGGCACTTAGTATCATAGAGGACAATCATTAGGCGTATGGGCTTTTGACCACTCTGGTAAACCGTAGTATATAGTTCGCACTATGGGCGTGTGTGTCCGCTGGTCGCTACCCCCGCGGTATGTCGATTTCTGGAGTCTCGCTGGTCGCTACCCCCGCGGTATGTCGATTTCTGATGTCCATTGACGTGTGTGTGAGTTGTGAGGTAGATCGAGTAGCCTACCCTTGCCCATACGTCAAAAAGTTGTCCTCATTTGCATTCATATAGATTGTCTTGTACAGCGTACTTATTTATTTTCAAATTATATGCATGTTTACTGTATTCAAGTTGGCTCGTATTTTCTGTATCTTGTTACGTCCCTCTGAGGACCTGGTCCGCTGCCATGTGTATCTGCTCTTGAGTATTTGCAGGAGTACGGGCCTGGACTTGACGCATTCCTTTCTGTCGAGGAGGTCTTACCTTCTGTGCATCGTTGATTATCTGACGATGGATTCTTTTAGCTGATACACTTCTGTCTTCACATTATTTTATATTGGAGATTTTATACTCCTCTCTCATTTTAGTTTTGGATATAGTCATTGGTAGTGGATTTGTCTCCACCCGACTATTATTTTAGATATTTCAGACTCCTTATTCCAGTTTAGTATTTCCTTTCTATGACTTGTTGTGTGGATGAGATTAGCATATCTGTGACTTGTGAAATTATATATACCACATGTGAGTTTATATTCATATTACAGCGTACGTATGGGTTATGGTTTCCATATATTGGAGTTGCCATATCCATACGGCTGGCATGCTTACGTGTCCTAGTCCTACGTATTTTGGGACTGGGGCGTAACATGTTTTTGTGGTGGCCCATGCAGGTCGAGTTAGCCGTTTCGGTTACGTAATTGTACCGAGCGGGCCTGCACCTAGGATTAGAATTTTAGATCTCAACCATATTTGACTATAACTTACCTTCCTTCCAACATGTCCTACTTAAGTTCTTGCATCCTGCTTGATTCATGTACTCTTCTTAATCCTTCGTCCATCTCTTGCAGAGAGATGAATTTGAATAACGGGCATGCCGCCACCGGGGACAACACGTCTCCAGGGGACGACGACCAACCACTAGGAGTGACCTCAACGACACCTCTTCTTCCCGGACCAGATGGACTGGCTAACAATCAAATTCCATCAACTCCTTCCACGATACCTAATGGGACATTTCCAGCTCCACTAGTACCGCAGGATGGCCAGACACAGCTGTTCCAATTCTTCCAGATGATAATACTGGAACAAAGGCAACAGGCAGCCGAGCAGAGGCAGCAAACAGCAGAGCAAAGGCTAGAATTTTTGGTAGCGCTTGAGAGAATGGCTGCACTAGCCCCTTCACCAACCCAGGCACTAGTTTCAGTACCACAAGCTCGGGTTGGTTCAGTCAAGGACTTTGCGCAGATGGGCCCTAAGCCATATAATGGCAATGAGAGTCCAGAGGAGACCACGAACTGGATTGCCAATACAAAGAAGTTGTTAGAGGCATCACAATTACCTACTGACCTATGGATGATAGGCGTGAGGACTCAGTTAGAAGGCAACGCGCATCACTGGTGGGAATCAATGGAGCGCCAGTTGGGTACGCGTCAGACTTGGGAATAATTCTTGGAATACTTTGAGAGGAAGTACTTTCCGGATACTGTAAGGGATGCATTGTACGATCAGCTCCTCCATCTAGAGCAAGGGGACAAGATGGTTGATGAGTATGACGCAGAATTTAGCCGTCTCAGTAAGTATGGCACAGTCCTAATACCTAATGACTTGGAGAAGGCTAAGAGGTTTCACCGCGGGCTGACTCAGGAGCTCCAGCACTACACTAGCTCCCAGTCCCGGATCTCTTATGCCGAGCTATTGACAGAGGCCAGGATCCAGGAGGCCATCAGCAAGGGAAACGGAATTCAACAGAGAAGTCACCAAGGACCAGTAAGGATACAGCAAGGAGGACCCATTCGACACCCTTTGATATGCCAGCAATCAGATAGTGCTGCACCATATCCAACCCAGGACCCCCGTACTTGTCACTTTTGTGGTAAGGTAGGTCATATTCATAGAGACTGTCATCGTCGATTGGGGCTGTGCATGATATGTGGATCAAGTCACCATCAAACCCGAAGATGCCCTCAGCAGAACCAGAGGTCTATGGCAGTAGAATCAGGAATACCGCATACACCCTCAAGTATAGAAGACCAAAGGGACCCACCACTGCTTCTATAGTCTGCACAAATGGAGGGGACTAGACCCCAGTTGAACAACCAAGGACAAGGCCAAGCACTCATTATGACAAGTATGGGAGAACAGACACAGGAAGCCGTAGATACAGGTACGACCTTTTAGTTATAATTGTCTTTGCATACTCATAATCCCATTATGACACAAGATCTTAGATGCACAAATAGATGTAGAATTATATATATGGTAGTCTAGCAGTTATGAGGATATATTTCTATTCTATCCAGATGGCATACACGCGATGCTAATGGATGACGTGAGTAGCAGTAGTAGTATTCTTCCCCTATCCTTATCTCGCCCTCTTGGGTGACTCATCTCCTCCTTTTATATTCGTTCCTTATCTCGTGCTTAACTCTTCCTATCATAGTTATATCTTTCGTGCCATTATGAATTGTTTGATATCAACCTCACCCCTATTTTGTTAGTTAAACATAAATGTGTTAGTAATGCTTGATAGCTAAGGATGAGTTCTTAATATATATATGCACTATAGCAATATCTGTATTCTTTATTAGTTTAACCCTTAAGTAGCACCATGTAGCCTAGTAGAAATTGTTAGACCATTTAAGCTAGATCATACCCCTAATAGTTAGTCAAGACCTTAAGTGTTCCCTAAAACTTAGACTATGCCTAGGAAAGAGTTGAAGGCACTTGTTACGAACTGATGACTATGACAAATCGCTGGCGAGGTAGCGACAGTTGCCGCCAGACGATTATGGTAGAGTAGTCGAATTACTTGCAGCCATACTGGCCAGGTGGCGAGGCAGTATTAGACTATGATACTTGACGGTTATAGAAAAAGTCATAGTTATGAGATTCTAGATAGGTATCCCAAGATTCTCGACCCAATAAATATAATTGCCTTACAATCTAGACAATAGCTTCAAAGAAGGTGACCACTAGTAGAATTCTTGTAAGTTGGGTAGTGTAGACAAGTTAGAGGATGATAAAATAGTGGATGGACAATAGATGAGAAAGTGTTAGAATAGCAGACCATGAGTTTTAGGAGTCCTACTAGATACCAATGTAGTGTAATAGCTATAGTGATCATTATGAAAATGGGTTAGTGTCAATTTCGAGGACGAAATTTTTGTAAGTTTGGTAGAATGTAAAACCCCTATTTTAAAAAAAATTGTATTTATTATTTTTTTTATTAATTAATAATTTAATTGTAGTAATTAGGTCTAAATAGGAGAAATAGATTTTTAATAATTTTTATGTTAGGTGTTCGGGCACTTAGAGGACTTGTGGGACCATCAGGAATTTTTTAGGAATTTATTCCATGTAGGAGACTCCTTGAGCTGTTGCTAGCCTAACGATGTGCAATACCCTAAGCTTTAAATTTTCTTATGAGTATATATATATAATATATATGTATATACAAATATATATATATATACGTATATATATATTTTATTTAGAAAAGAAAAGGAAAGAAAGTATAAGAATTTATTAAATAAGAATAATAATAATAATAATAATGTCAAGTAATATAATAATGACCACTATACTTATTTTCCCACGAATTTGTATTTTGCTTTAAGTACTTCAGCAACTTGGTTGCTGTGATAGACCGCCCCTTTGTAATATACTTAGGCAAAAACCCAACAAGCAGTAGCAAACTTCAGCGGCCCCCCTTTCGGCCGAACCTTTAACCCTCTCTCTTCTATATATATATATATATATATATATATATATATATATATATATATATATATATATTAGCTCCCAAAAACTCTAACCTAAATTTCCAGACTTCCTCTTCCCATCTAGAGCCGTCACCGCAGCCAGAGAAGCCCCCCAAGCCATCCAACCATCCACGCCGACCTCGCGAACTGCAGTTTCCCACTCGAGGCACCTTCGCTCCGGCGTGAATTTCCGTCGACTCGCTCGACCAAACGCTGTTCCGTTTTTATAGGTATGATCATCCCTTAACCCTCTCCAATATTTGTTCTATAGCCAACCTCGGAAAACGTGTGCCCCTAGGTGAAAAACAGCGCCCAAGTTGGCCCGGACTTACCCAATTCTGAAATCGCAAAAACTTGCGATGACCACCCATATTGTCGAGTTCGTATCTCCCACCACAGAGATCCGAATTCGATGATTCCTTTTGATACCTGTAGAATACATGATCTAGTTTATTTTCTGTAAAATAACCCTGTGCTATTAGTTGCTGTGGACAGAATTATATTCGTCACAAAACTGCGCGCACCCACTTTTTCCGGTTTTTTAAAATTTGGAGATCGGAGCGCGCCCCGCCAAACGGGACCGCCCCACCGTGTGCCAAGTGTACCAAATGGTGCACGCAACATAACGGGACACGTGAAAATTCGTGGGGACTGATTCGGACGCGTGTGCGCGCCGGAATCAGACTGTATCCGCGGACACATTTCGTGTCGCCACTTTTGAGGAAGTCGCACGTATTTTATGCATGCTTGTCAGATTTCGATGAAACTTGCGCCACTGGACTCATGGTAACGCGCTGGTCCTGTGACCCAATTTTCACGCACTTCAGAGACGGTTGACCAGATCGCCAATTGGCGGGCCCCACAGTTGACTTTTTGCACAAAATTGAGTTCGGCCCATCGGAATCCACATTTGGACATACCGTTGGGTTCGTATTGACATTTAGAGTTGTTTGACCTATAGTTTATCCCATTTAGAGACTGTTACCCTTAGTACGCTTTTCGGTGCAAAGTGGACCACACGTGGACCCCACTTTTGCCCGAAATTACCATTTTGCCCCTGTGTTCAAATTGGACGAAAGGAAAGTGCTTTTTAGCTATTTTGCTTATTCTGGGAACGTTGGTGATGTTTATTTCAGCATCCGGAGACGTTCATTCTGAGGCCGTAGCTTCTGGCTCTTGGTGTTGACATTGGGACACTACATTTTGCAGCTTTCTTGCCAGGCAAGATACCTTGCCAAATTGTTTACAGTACTTTGTATGCTATTTATATATTTCTGTTTATTTATTTCAGTCTGTATAGTTCTTGCATGTGTAGTTTTCTTTCAGTCATTACTATGTATTAGATATGTTGACACACACATGGCACTTAGTATCATAGAGGACAATCATTAGGCGTATGGGCTTTTGACCACTCTGGTAAACCATAGTATATAGTTCGCACTATGGGCGTTTGTGTCCGCTGGTCGCTACCCCCACGGTATGTCGATTTCTGGAGTCTCGCTGGTCGCTACCCCCGCGGTATGTCGATTTCTGATGTCCATTGACGTGTGTGTGAGTTGTGAGGTAGATCGAGTAGCCTACCCTTGCCCATACGTCAAAAAGTTGTCCTCATTTGCATTCATATAGATTGTCTTGTACAGCGTACTTATTTATTTTCAAATTATATGCATGTTTACTGTATTCAAGTTGGCTCGTATTTTCTGTATCTTGTTACGTCTCTCTGAGGACCTGGTCCGCTGCCAGGTGTATCTGCTCTTGAGTATTTGCAGGAGTACGGGCCTGGACCTGACGCATTCCTTTCTATCGAGGAGGTCTTACCTTCTGTGCATCGTTGATTATCTGACGATGGATTCTTTTAGCTGATACACTTCTGTCTTCACATTATTTTATATTGGAGATTTTATACTCCTCTCTCATTTTAGTTTTGGATATAGTCATTGGTAGTGGATTTGTCTCCACCCGACTATTATTTTAGATATTTCAGACTCCTTATTCCAGTTTAGTATTTCCTTTCTATGACTTGTTGTGTGGATGAGATTAGCATATCTGTGACTTGTGAAATTATATATACCACATGTGAGTTTATATTCATATTACAGCGTACGTATGGGTTATGGTTTCCATATATTGGAGTTGCCATATCCATGCGGCTGGCATGCTTACGTGTCCTAGTCCTACGTATTTTGGGACTGGGGTGTGACATAACAAGAGTTAGGAATTGGTTAGTAACTAGCAAACACCTAAAATTATGAGACCAGTCATATATAAATAGTAATTCACCTGGAACGCCGGACATACACATGGTATACTTAACATAGGAAACAAGGGCATGTATTCATATAGAACATAGATAATTGGTAACCAATAACGTAGTAATAATTTGTCTCAAAACAACGTTAACCGAGGATAGAACGCATGAATACCCTAGCTACGTGCACACGCGGTGCTGTATTCGATTAACCGTGAACTTGAGACAGTCCCTCAAGAGCAACGTAATGTCAGTACATTGGGTCCTAGTGTCTGATGATTGATTGTTATATTATATTGTGTGTTAGGATCATCGGATCAGACATGAGATATCGCAGGAGCAGGTTTCTGGCATTCACAGCTTCCGGATACAGGCAAGATACCTTGCTATACTTACTGTCTATTTTAATTTTAAATATGCATCTGTTGTATTGTATTCTTGTTGCTTGTAGCTAATACAACTGTGCGCGTCCGAGTCGTCTCGGGTGCATTCGACGTGTACGTCGATGATTTAGTATACTTGACCTAGTCACTAGTAGACTCGTCCCCATTAGGAGGATACGTTGATATCTTCCAGGACCTGACACCTTACACGTTCACTGAGACATATTCATATTGGGATATGGGTTTGCGCACTCGACTAGCTATCGTTGCGTACGTCCTACATCACGGTTAGTACATAGTTCATGTTATAATTTAGAGACTTGGCATATAGTTACATGGTATGCACGTCGAGTAGTCGACTTGCGTATCTACATTGGGCGGGGAGGACAACTAGTAGGCGTATGGAGTACACCCATTGGAGCCGTAGTTTCGGAGGAGCCTCGGATCCAATGATTTTCCCTTTTATACTGATGCCACGTTCTTCGGAGCGATATGGACGATATACTGTACAGATGCCACTCCCTTCGGAGCATGGACGATATGCCTACACCTATCCATACGCACCAGCGTTGTTCTCACATTGCATTCACTTAGATGGCTAGCACACCCTTATTGTATTTATTTTATTCAGTATTCATATATAGCATGATGTTTTCTTGTATCTTGTTACGTCCCTCTGAGGACCTGGTACCTTTCCAGATTTAGACGAGGCTTACTACCCCACAGTATACGGCCCAGGACAGGAGACGAGATTCGCTTCAGCTGAGGAGTTGGAGGTGCAGCCGTCAGAGTTTCCGTGACCAGTTGGTAGGCCTTCAGCCTAGATTGGGTGCATCATTATCTACTCAGCCGATGCCCTAGTCATTCTCTTTTATATCTCATTTCAGTACTTTATTTCGTCATAGTAGTGGGTTTGTTTCTACCAGACATCACTGGTTGTACTATGATATCTTGAGACTGGTATGTATTTAACCAGCAGTTTATTTAGTACTTCTTGCTCTTGTTTTATGGATGAGATTAGATTACCTGTTACTGACTGATATTGGACATGTTAGTATCATAGGACAGCGTAGCACTCTTCGTGGATCCATTAAATTGGGATATCCTCGGAGACGTGTCAGCTGGCTATTGCCACGTGGCCTGGTTTCGTTTATTTTGGGACTGGGGCGTGACAGGTATATACACACATATATATATAAATATATAGACACACATACATATATATATATATATATATAGACACATAAACACATAAACACCAAACACAACACAACACTACGCTCACAACACACCACCATCACGCGCACAACCATCCCCTACGCGCACAAACACACATATATATATAAAATATAACCCGAGAACTCTAGCACACACTCTCCAAAGCTAACCCAAAGCGCGCACAAGCCCGAAACTAGGAAACCAAGTCGAAATGGCCGTTCGGTCATTTCGACGAACACGTGGTGTGCGGTTCGAAAAATCTCCTGAAACGCACACCAAACCAACTCAGAATCGGCCCAAAATTTACCTATGGGTTCTAAACAATGTCTAGATCCTAGAAAAAATGCTAACGCGTTGATTCTAGGTCCGTGGGAAAAACGCGCAAGCACTTAGAATCGGCGACGACGAAAACCCCGAAAACGCCAAAAATGCCCGTTTCTCCATGACACAACTTCACGTGTCCGAACGGAGACAAGCACACACCCTCAAGACACCCGACAATATCTACCTAGGTCCGTCTAACCTAGGGCATCACCAAAAATTGGGCCAATCTCGGATTTTACCCGAAATTGACACAAAACCTAGTGTCAAAGTCTCCAAACACAACCAAACTAGTTCCAACTTTTTCCCATGGGTAGGCTTAGGGTCTAGGAAGGTTCTAAACTACTAATTACACTACATAAGAGCAATTAGTAAGATAAAAGTTAGGGTTTACCTCTTGGGAGTTGGAATCCCAAGGCCAAAGTCTCCAATTCACTTGAAATTACCTCCTTCAAGCTCCAAGCCTCCAAATCTAGCCTCCACACTAAGTCTAGGCTCTACCCACCTAGGTTAAGGAAAATCATAAGGTTAGGGTTCACAATCATGAAGAATAGAAGAAAAAAGAGGAGAAATAGGGTACTTACTTGAACTTGGGAGAAGGAAAGAAGAAGAAATAGAGAATGGAGAAGAAGAAGAAGAAGTAGTGAAGAAGAAGAGTGGGGGCTGTGTGCTGCTGGTTTTGGTCGGGAATAGGGCTGTAGGAACCGGCCATAGCATTATAAAGGGTTTCCTAAGTCTCCAAATACCAAAATGCCCTCCCCTAACTTGGGTTTGGGTTTCGGGTTCCAAAAGCACTCAAATTAACTCCCAATCTCTCTAACTAACCCACTAAAAATATAATAGATATTTTTAAACCCAAAAATAGGTCTCACAAGGGTGTGGGTTGGGTCAAACATGGGTCCACTAGGGTCTGACATGGGTCCAGCCTAGCCAAAACCCTAAAACAATCAATAAAAAATAATACAATCACTAATTAAATATAAATATAATTAATAATAAACAATACACAATTCACCAAATAAAAATAAAAAAATAACCCTATTTTCTAGAATTGGGTAGTGACACGTCTCAACTGTGACACGTAGAATACATCATGAACTCCCTCTAGCGTAGGCGGCAAATCTAGCCTATACGCCACAGCGTCGACCTTCTCAAGGATGCTGAAGGGTCCGACAAAACGTGGGCTAAGCTTCCCGCCTCCACCAAAGCGAATAGTGCTCCACGTCGGAGAAATCCTCAAGAATACTAGATCACCAACCTCAAACTCCAATGGTCTCCGGTGGCTATCGGCCCAATGCCGCTGCCACTCCTGCGCCACCCGAAGTCTATCTCTAATGAGCTTGACCTTCTCCGCCGCATCCACCACCATCTCCGGGCCAAGCAAAGCTCTCTCGCCTATATCATCACATGATAACGGAGTGTGACACCTCCGTCCGTATAATGCCTCGAATGGTGACATCTCGATACTGGCTTGGTAGCTGTTATTGTAAGCAAACTCTACCAAGTACAAGTGATCCTCCCAAGAGCCTCTAAAATCCAGAACACAAGTGCGAAGCATGTCCTCGAGGGTCTGAATGGTCCTCTCTGACTAACTGTCTGTCTGCGGGTGATATACAGTACTAAACTTAAGCTGGGTGCCCAAGCTAGCCTGCAGACTCCTCAAGAAATATGAAGTAAAGCGACTGTCCCGGTCTGATACTATGCTCATAAGAACTCCATGCAGTCTGACTATCTGGTGCACATACATCTCCGGTAGTCTCTCCGTAGACGTACCCACTTTGAATGGTAGAAAGTGGGCCGATTTGGTCAACCTATCTACGATGAACCAAATCGCATCCTTCCTTCCTGGAGAACGGGGAAGCCCAGAAACAAAATCTATGGTCACAGGCTCCCATTTCCACTCCGAAATAGGTAACGGCTGGAGCAACCCTCCTGGCCTCTGCCTCTCCGCCTTCACCTGCTGGCATACTAAGCATCGGGATACGAAGCGTTTTACCTTCCGCTTTATCTCATACCACCTTACATGCTCTCTCAGATCTCTATACATCTTGTTAGCACCTGAATGCATAGAGTACTGGGATCGATGAGCCTTCTGAAGAACCTTATCGCACAACGACCCACTCATCACACACAACCTGGTACTGTGTCGCAATGAACCATCATCAGCAATGGTGAAGTCATCTGATACTCCAATTTGAACCTGCGCTCTGATGCTCCTCAGGGACTCATCCTCAAACTGTGTAGCCCTGATCCGGTCTATTAACTCTGACTAAATCTGCAGTCCCCACATCTGTATCTCAACTCCAGGCACTATTACCTCAATGCCCAAGCTCTCTAGATTTGCCAGAAGATAACGATCTGTAGTCAGGCACATAGCTACCGGATACCTGCTCAGCGCATCCGCAACTATGGCCTTTCCTGGATGGTACTACAATAATATGTCAAAGTTTTTCATCAACTCCAACCATCTCCTCTGCCTCATGTTCAGCTTTTTTTGGGTAAACGCATACTTCAAGCTCTTGTGGTCAGTGAAGATCTCCACACGCTCTCCGTATAAATAGTGTTTCCATAACTTCAGAGCAAAGATGACCGCTGCCAATCCAAATCGTGGGTAGGGTAGTTCTTCTCATGAGGACATAATTGCCTGGAAGCATAGGCAATCACCCTCCCATTTTGCTGCAACACACAACCCAGACCCTTCCCCAATGCATCACTATAGATAGTGAATCCTCCAGACCCCAATGGAAATGTCAACACTGGAGCTGTCTTCAACCTCCTTTTTAGCTCATCAAAGGCGACCTGGTACTCCTCTGACCAAACAAAATCTACGTTCTTCCGGGTCAGCCTAGACAACGGCTCTGCAATCCGGGAAAAATCCTGAATAAATCTCCTGTAGTAACCTGCCAGCACCAGAAAACTCCTGACCTCTGCTACTGAACTCGGAGCACTCCATGCCTCAACTGCCATGATCTTCTTTGGATCCACCGAGATCCCCTCACATGTCACCACAAGACTAAAGAATTCAACCTTGTCAAGGAAGAACTCGTACTTTAAAAGCTTTTCATAAAGCTTCTCCTTCCTGAGAGTCTCCAGCACTATCCTCAGATGCTCCTCATGCTCCTCTGGGGTTTTCGAATACACCAAGATGTCATCTATAAACACCACCACAAACCTGTCCAGATCTTGATGGAACATCTTGTTCATCATATTCATGAACACTGCCGGGGCATTAGTCAACCCAAACGGCATCACCATGAACTCATATTGTCCATACCTGGTCCGAAAAGTCGTCTTCAGAATACCTCCCTCCTGACCTTCACCTGGTGGTAGCCTGTCCTCAAATCAATCCTGGAAAACACCCTCACTCCGCTTAACTGGTCAAAGAGATCATCAATACGTGGCAGCGAATACTTGTTCTTGATTGTGAGGTTGTTCAAAGCCCTGTAGTCGATACACATCCGTATCGACCCATCCTTCTTCGACACAAAAAGTACCGGAGCACCCCACGAAGAAGAACTAGATCTGATAAATTCCTTGTCCTGAAGCTCATCCACCTGCTTCTTTAACTCTACCAACTCACTGTTGCTGACTCTATAGACGTGTTGGGATATCGGCTCCGCGCCTGGCACCAAGTCTATAGAGAACTCCACATCTTTGTCCGGAGATAACCCTGGCAACTCCTCCGAAAAGATATCCATGAACTCCTCTATCAATGGATATGGCAACCTCTGCTCTACCACCAGGGCTCCGCAGAAGACTCCCTCGCTCTGCTCCGCTGCTCCTCTGCTCCTCTGCTCCTCTGGCAAACTCAAACTCTGGCTCTCCCGGTGGACTAAACAACACTCTGCCTCTATGACAATCTATACTAGCACAGTGCATACTCAACCAATCTATCCCGAGTACAATATCGTAGCTCGTAAGTGGCATTACGATTAGGCACACACTCAACTCCCAGTCTCCCAAGGTAACTTCCCGGTCTCTGCAGACATCACTGACTAGGATGATGCCACCCCTGGTCATGATCTTACAGAGTCTAGCTAAAGGTTCAACAACAAGATGGTGTTTAACAACAAAAGATACAGATGTGGGAAGCACCAAAATCCAATAAAGCAAGTGCTGGAATAGAATCAAGAAGAACAGAACCCGAGATTACATCACCAACGGGCTCGGCCACCTCTACGGTCAGGGCAAAAGCTCGCCCCTGCTGTCCTTCTCGGTGCTACTGCTAGTGCTGGGCAAACCTCTGCTGCTGAGTTTGCAAAGGTTGTCCTCTCTGTTGTACTGCAGGTGCTCTGGCTGGTCCCCTCTGAGCGACTCCTCCGTCCTGAGCTGTACGAGCGAGTGCTGAAGGGCAATCCCTCAACTAGTGATCTGTCGCACCACATAACAAGTATCTGCCCAGCCTCTTCCTGTAAATGTCCTATCCGTGCCCCGGCTTCCTACAGAAAGGGCAAGTGATGGGCTTCCTCGGACCCTGCTGCTGTCCCTGCCTCTGTTGCTGGGGCGCCTGCTGGAAAGGCGTACGATCCTGACCCTGGTGCTACCGAGTCTGCTGGAACAGCCTCGTCTGCTGGAAATTGGGCCTCTTGGCTGGGTCCGCACTGCTGTTTGCTCCGAAAGCATCTCTACTCCTCTTGGACTTCAGCTCCAAGTCGTCCTCAGCCCTCTGAGCATCACTCATAATCTGATCGAAGGTCGCCTCGCGGTCACTCCTAGTCAAGGACTTGACCACCATGACCAAACCCTTGTGAAACTTTCGCGCCTTCGCTGCCTCGCTTAAGCCCTCTACAAATCTTCCCAGATAACAGAACTCTGCAGCATACGCATCCACCAGCATGCTCCCCTGGACGAGTGCCTCAAATTAGCTCTCCAAGGCACTGAGAGCCACATCCAGAAAAAACTTCTCCTTGAAAATCTTCTTGAAAGCCTTCCAAGTAAGTCCCGGTACCGCTATCCTCGTGTCAGTACGGTACCAAGTTAGGGCAAGATCGAACATCTGGCTGCCCGCTACCTCTATCTGTATGCTGTCTGGGATCAGTGCCAGCCTGAAGATCCCCTCGATATGCTCGATCTAGTCATCTGCATACAGGATCCCCTCTGTACCCCGGAACTCCTTGGGTCGCATCCTCTGGAAGTCAATAATGTTGTCCGGCCTAGGATATTGTGCCTGCTCTGCCTATGGCTGGATCTGAGCCACTCTGTCTACTGCCGTCATGGCCACCTGGTGGGAATTCTCAATGCCCAACCTTATCACGTCTACCTGTCGGTGCTGCGCATCCATCATCTCCTTAAAGAACGTGAACAACTGGGCAGCGTCTACCGGTGCAGGAGGTGGCAGAGGAGGTACCACCGGAATAATAGGGATAGCTCTCGGGTCGACAGGTGGAGGAGAATCTCCGAGAGAAGCAAATGCTCCCTCAACCGCAAGAGTGGTGAGTGAAGCGGTAGCAGCTGCCTGAAGTCGAGCAAGACGAGAGGTAGCAGACCTCTCGGTGGCAGCTGCTGGAACGGTACGGTGAGACCGTGTCTTCGGAGGCATCCTAAACACAGATCAAAAGAAGTCAATACGGTGCAAGATACGATATCATCAAGGAAGGACAGTAATATTTCAAAAGAAAATAATTTTAGAAAAATTAAAGATAGCAAAAGATCAGGAAGGGTCCTAGTTGTGATTGAGCACACTCTCTCTAAGACTATATCCTATATCCTATCGCATGTAGACCTAGAAACTAGACCTGCATAGGCCACCACCAAAAATGTGTTATGACCCGTACCCAGAAAATCGGGCATGAGTCATGGGTACGTCCAGCCTACGCCGCAGAATCGACGGTAGAACGTTGTCTAGGTCACAACTATCTATATCTCACAATAATCTATCAAGATAACCTCTCCAAAAGGAGACAATATTATAATATATACATAAACTCAATCACAATAACTAGGGGTAGAGTAAAAGCACGATAAGATATCAACAAAAGCAACAAAGAACCAAAGAGAGAAGTACAAAATCCAAAATATACAGTCCAAGTCTAAGAGTCTACATTATCTCACAGCAGCAAAATAAATAATACAGTCATCCAAAAACCAACTGGGAACAAACCCAGTGAAACCCACCTAGCTATAATAGGGCGCTAGCGGCGTCTCCTCAGCTGGGACGGGCTTCTCTTCTATCTCAGGGTCACAACAATTGTCGATGTCTAGCCCGTAGTAAGTCGAAAAAAGTCCTCAGGATCCTTTGAAAAATATATCCAGTCAGGATTTGAGCAAAGTACATAACTCTAAAAGCAACTCCAAATACATGGTAAGGTGTATATGACTAGCAATAGAAAAGAATACAAGATGCACAGGAAAGTAAATACATGGTAGAACTGATAAAGTAACTGTAATGTAAAACTGGGGAACAATACAAGTAGTAGAGAAGTAACTGCATGCGAGAAAATAGGAATACTAGCTAAGTGCCTTGAGCACAAGTTCGTTATGTGATCGGCTTGGGTTGTACATAATTTATTCTACGATAACTCCGTTATGCGTGAGTTGTATAACCGACATACACATGAATACTATTTGAATTTGATCATATAACTAACTTCTACTCCCCTCCCCCACTAATACTCTTGGATCCAACAACCACATGCTACATAAATGATAAATAACTCGCGCACATGAAAGCGAGAGCACACGAAGCACATGAGAATCAATACCCGAAGCACATAATGAAATACACGTGATAGAGTACCCGCTGAACACGGTAAGGGGGATAATATCTCATGACGGGATCCAACTAGTACCAGTTCGTGAAACAATATGTCAGAATCAAGTATTAACAGTTCTGAAACAGGTGATATATACGCTATCATGAAATAGAAATAATCAGAGGTAGGTACTCGCCTAACGTCCTGAGCAATTGGTAAGGATCGAGATCCGGACTGGCGTCGTAAAGATCTATTACGAAAAGCAAGATTAAACGGGGTTCTAAAGAGTTAAACAGATATAAAATAACTAAAAATAAGCTTCTAGGGTTGTTCTAGGTCAAACGGGTCAAACCGATAAAATCTGGATCAAAAGTCTACCCGGGGTCCAAAAAGTCAACTCTAGGTCAAAACTAGGTCAAAGGTTGACTTTGATGGTCAACTGGGCAATTACGGTCAACTCTAAAGGTCAAACTAGGGTGCCCCTAAAATTCTAGGTCAAAACTAGCTCATTAAGCTATTAAACCCTCAAACTCGCCTCTTTGAGATACCGGGATACCCTCGGTATCCGATATATCAACCTACGCTATACATCCCGCCTATACCCTCTAATATATATTCTAACACGTATATATATATATATATATATATATATATATATATATATATATATATATATATATATATATATATATATATAACCAACTATAACCCCATTCCTAGGCAAAAGCCCAATACCTCGTCCTGATACCCATTACCTCAATACCTTGATATCTCAAGGTATTGAGATACCTTACCTTACCTTTCTCATCTCACTAACTATACATCTAACTATACCTATATATATATATCTCTAACTATCTATCTATGTGTATATATATATATATATATATATATATATATATATATATATATATATATATATATATATATATATATATAATCTCTCTCTCTCATCTCTAGTAGCTAAAGGGGGGGTGTTATTGTTGGTGTTGCATGCTGCTGCTGCTGCTATCTCCCTGCTGCTGCTGCTGCTGCTAACTGCCTGTTGTGGCTGCTTCCTTGGCTCCCTTTCCCTCTCCCTATTTGCCTCACTCTCTCTCGATCTCTCTCAACTCCTCTCTCTTCCTCTCTTCCCTTTTTTCTTTCCTCCAATCTCACTCACTCACTCTCCTTATCTCACTCACTCAAACACACACATATCCTCAACACTCACACACACACAAATATATATATATATATATATATATATATATATATATATATATATATATATATATATATATATATAAACACACACACACACACACTATACATATATATATATCAACCCACACACACACTATCTATATATGATAAATCCTCACACTCTCATACATACACTCAAACCTCCATATATATATATATATATATATATATATATATATATATATATATATATATATATATATATATATACTTACACACACCCACACCTTTATACACTCAAACACACTCACCCCCAAACACACCAATACACACATACTCACCCATATACATATAAATACATATATATACAAATATAAACTCGAAAACCCTAATACACACTCCCCAAGGCTAAACCAACCCGCGCACAAGCCCGAAACCTAGAAACCAAGTCGAAATGGCCATTTGGTTATTTCGACGAACACTTAGAGTGCGGCTTGCGATACCTCACAAAACGTATGCCAAACCTAATCGGAATCAACCCAAAATTTACCCACGTATTTTAAACAATGTCTAAAACCTCACAAAAATGCTAACTCTCTTATTCTAGGTCCGTAGCAAAATTTCACGAGCACGTGGAACCCACGGAGAAGAAAAAACCCCAAATCGTCTGAAACGCCAAAAACTCCGTGATACGACCTCGAGTGTCCGAACGGGGATACGAACCTACCCTCAAGACACCCAAGCACGTCTACCTAGGTCCGTCTAACCTAGGACAACACCCAAAATGGGCCAATATCGGATTTTACCGGAAATTGACACATCCAAACCTATCCAAACAAGTTATAACTTTCTCCCATGGGTAGCCCTAAGGTCTAGGAAGGTTCTAAACTACTAATTACACTATATTAAAGTAATCACTAAGAGGAAAGTTAGGGTTTACCTCTTGGAAGTTAAAATCCCAAGGCCAAAGTCTCCAAAAACCATAGAATTCACAATACAAAGCCTCCAAGCCTCCAAACCAAGCTTCTATACCAAATTTAAGCTTTACATACCTAGCCTAGAAAGAATGGAAGATTAGGGTTTGCATTAATGAGAGAAGTAAATGAAGGAAGAGAGGGAAGGTGAAAATACTTACTTGGAATTGGAGAGAAGTAAATGAAAGAAGTAAAAAAAGAGAATGGAGGAAGGAAAATGAAATGGAAGGAAATAAAAAGGAAGGGGCGGCCATATAGAAGAAATAGGGTTAGGGTTAGAAGCCTAATACAAAGACCACAATACCCTCAACTTAAGTCTTCCAAACTAGGGTTTTAGGTTTAGGGTTTCTTAAACCAATCTAACTAATCCAAAATAACCCAGCTAGATAATTAAAGATAAAATAACTATTCTACACCAAGGGTTGAGTCTGACAAGGTCCAATAGGGTCTGACACGGGTTCAAACTAGCCAAAATCCTAAAACAACCAATGAAAATAAATACATCCAACTAATTAAATATAAATATAAATATTTATGATCAATACACAATTTATCAAATTAAAATAAAAAGAAAATCCTATTTTTAGAATTGGGTAGTGACAGCTATGACTCATGGTTGCTTTTCACTAACATAATAGCAGTCGTGACCAAGGTTCAGCTCTTCACTAATAGACATTGTCCAACCGATGCGAATGCATGATGTACTATCAGATAAACTCTACGATACAGACAAAATGAACAAGCAAGCTATATATAAACTCTTTGTATTTCTTACCCCTTGCCGAACGGTTATCCCTGTAACATACATACAAGTTAGCAACAATTTGCATAAATATATATGTATAAGGTTTTATTTCCCTGTTTGTCTCTACATTAACTGTTAGGTATGCAAGAAGGCTAGCCTAGCATGCGCCCTAACTATATGATGGCCCATGAGTTACCCCACTGATGGAAAACAACACCCCCTAGATCCGTGGGACCAGAACATCGGGGTGCTGTAACAATCTCTTCCGGACTGATCGATTTCCAGTGCCCCATGAATCGTTCGAGAGACTATTTACCATGTGTACAAGTTGTCCGATACCAATGCATGACAAGCAACATTCTATCAAATAAAACTATCAGGATACACTAAATATGAACAAGCATATCATAATCTAATAGCCAAACCCCCTAGATCCGTAGGACCGGAACATCAGGACGGGTTACTAGACTCTTCAATTTCATTCTTTCAAGCAAAACACATCATTCACATATCTAATAGCACACCCCCTAGATCTCGTAAGACCGGAATATCAGGGCACACTATTATTATCTTCTTATACGAATCAAAGACTTATAGCAGTTCGATATAACAAAACAGGCAAGCGAAACATATATTAGCAAGCATAATATCGATTTCATAACTAGCATGCAATATTTATCTCTTTCTTAGCATATAACAAAGGGACTTGTTCAAGTAATTTGCTTTACTTATCTTTATAGCATGGCAAGGGTTCGTTCGATAGCGGTGTCAGTGTAATTAAGCATGCAACATTTCTTATACTTTTTGACTTAGCATGGCAAGGTTCTATCTCTTTTCAGACAAGCTTATAGGTTCTCGAGTTAAGCAAGCAGGTTCATTTCAAGGATAAGATATATGAGTTCACTTATTAAGTATGCAGAGTCAGGTTCTATCATTCTTATTTTATGAAACTATATTCTTAGAATAAGCATTCAAAAACTCAGATTCATTATTAAGGCATGTAAGAATCAGAGAATGAAGTTATGTCCACTCAGTTAGATCAAGCGTCTTGTGGTTCTATCAAAAATTCTCCGAGAAGACTTCCGCTCGAGCAAACAATGCAATATCACTTGTACATAGTTCCTATGCGAAGCGGGGCACTACAGCTACCCCCAGCTTGCAGAATCACTAGGGGTCCTGAGGAAGAACCACCCCTAACATCTGACAGTTTCTTCTTGGAGCGGGTATCCTGGAAAACTTCTTATGTAGGTACCGATGTCTGTCCCCCTTGGGCCCACCTTCTCGATACGCTGGCCGAAAGTGAAGGGTTTGAGGCGCTATCCTTCCGACCTCTCCCTTGTTGAGGGAGACTTACGCAGAATAGCACAAGGCGAAGGGCAGCTCCTCCTCCTCTGGTAATTATACAATTTTTTTTGGATGCTGTCGGGTAGGTGCCTTTGGTTGCAGCCATTGGAACGCCGACTGCCTCTCTGTTGGCACTGCTGTATTAGTACAGCAGTAGTTGATGATGATGTTGGCACATGGGTATCCTGGAGAGAACACCTCACATGCCTTGGTTGCTTCCCTCGCTTTGTGCCTGTGGTTGATCATGTTGCACAAATCAAGCGAGGGTTGATGTCACGCAACCAGGCCACGTGGCATTGGCCAGCTGACACGTCTCTAAGGGATTACCCAATTTAATGGACCCAATGAGACGTGCTACACTGTCCTAAATACTAACAGGTTTAATACTAGAAGATAACAGGTAATGTCTAATCTCATCCACAATATAATAAGGAATACTGAAATAAGTGCTGGAATATAAGTGTTGAGTCTGAAATGTCATAGTACAAATCAGATATGTCTGATGGGAACAAATCTACTACAAAAGATAAAATAAAAGTGCTAAAATATAATAAGACTAGAGCATCGTCTATCTATATAAATAGGCTCCAGCTCCAGATGGTGAGTCTACCAAAGATCAGGGGGACTCTGATGGCAGGACCTCTAGCTCCTCCTCGGATGCGTACCTCATCTCCTGCCCGGGTTCGTACACCATAGGATAGTACGCCTCGTCTAGATCTGGAAGGGAACCAGGTCCTTAGTGGGACGTAACAAGATACATAAAAGTATGCCATATATAAATACTGAATAAAATAAATAAAGGGTGTGCTAACCATCTAATGAATGCAATGTGAAGACAACCTTGGTACGTATGGGTAGGCGTAGGCATAACGTCCATTCTCCGAAGAGCATGGTATCTGATCATGTAATGTCCATTATTCCGAAGAATGAGGTATCTGCAAATATATATACGTCTGTATCGCTCCGAAGAACGCGGTATCTGAATAAAGGAAGTCATTGGATCCGTGGCTCCTCTGGATACTACAGAGTCCAATGTGTGTATCCCATACGCCTACTAGTTGTCTTCCCCTCCCAATACGGATATACAAGTCGAATACACGACGTGTATACCACGTGGCTATATGCCAAGTCATAACTTTTCTGAATAGTCCTGATTACGTGCTAAACCGTGATGCACATCACACGCACCGGTAGCTAGTCGAGTACACGAACCCACATCCCAATATAAATTACAATCGTGCTGCGTGTACAAGTGTCAGGGTCTAGGAGGATATCAGAATACCCTCGCATCTGTAGGTGAGACTGCTAGTGTCTAAGTCTGTTACACTACATGTCACGACCCACACCCGGATATTCGGGCACGAGTACGTGGGTACGTCCAGCCTACGCCGCAGTATCGGCGGTAGTACGCTGTCTAGGTCATAATCATAGGTAATTTAGAATCTATCTCATCCACAATAAAGTAAATAGACAAGGAAAATGACAGGGAAATAGAAATGATAAGATTTCAAGTAAAACAAATGTGATATACAAATCCATGGCTTAATACAGAATCCAGAAGATAAATCGGGGATAAACCCGATTGCTGTGCTGAAAGGAAATACTAGCTAACTGGCTACTACTCCTCAAAGGTAGTCTCCTGAGATGTATCACCTGCTACGCCATATGGTGGGGGCAAAGTTCTCATCATCGCCTAAATCAACGGATCCAGTCAGGAAAGGAGCAAAGTACACAATGCACAACAAGATTTAAACTAAATATTTATGACAAGAAAAGAACTGACTAAGTATCATGTTGAGAAATGTATAAATAAGAAGTAACAATAACTAAGAGTTAAATGCCGTAAACAAGGATATGAGTAAAACAGGAATAAATGAGACAAGTAAATAAAACTGCAACAAGACAACAGGAACTGCAACAAGACAAAAAACTATGTGTGTGAACTTGTGTTATTTAGAATACATAGTTGGCATGTAGGGGTTATAAGGCTATCCGGCCGTCATAGACGGCTATTAGACAATATAATCGAGATCCGGTTGATGGACAGTCGTGTACCAACAGCTATTAGGCAATATAATCGAGATCCGGCTGATGGACAGTCGTGTACCAACAGCTATTAGGCAATATAATCGAGATCCGGCTGATGGACAGTCGTGTACCAACAGCTATTAGGCAATACAGGGGGAAGGGTAAACTACATGCCTCCTAGTATTCTCCCACCCGACACGAAAAACAAGACATGAACTCCAGCATTCAAGACATGAAAATCCAGTGTTCTAATACTACGTGTAATCATCCAATGGCGCTAGTAGAGCAAGGAACTAATTATCACAATATAAAGAATAAACTTGAAGTGCAGGTACTTGCCTGATGTTTGGATCCAATTATAGTTTGTATCTCGAGAAAATTTCCAGAGATGAGTCCAGATACTGAAATAAACATTACCATCATGCTCAGAAGATATCAAATAGCTAAAAATGCCTGTCCTTGGGTCCAATTTGGAGACAAGGGCAAAACGGCAATTTCGGGTCAAAACGGGGTCCGCAGGTGGGCCCGCTTTGCACCGAAAAATGTGTCCGGGTCAACGGTCTCCAAATCTACTAAACTTAGTGTCAATAGGTCAGGAACGATGATACGAACCCAACAGAACTTTCAGAATTGAATTCCGATGAGCCGATCACAAAATCGCCCGTCGAGCGGAGCCTATGGGGCCCACGACACGCGATTTTGTCAACGTTCTCAGAATCGAACCAAACTTGACCCACAGGACCAGCGTATCGCTACGAGTCCGATGGCGCAAGTTTCGTTTCGATCCGACATGTGTGGACAAAGTTAGGATGAAATACAAAAAAGTCGGATACGGGGCGATGTCCGCGGATACGCGTTGATCCCGGTGTGCACGCACACCCGAATCAGCTTTCGCGAAATCCCACACGTCCGTATCGACGGCGCGCACATATCTGTGAAGACCGCACGCGACCAAGTCGTCCCGTTTGGCGGGACGTACTCAGTTCCGGGGTGAAACAGAGTCTGGTTTTTCCTGTTTTTGGATCGCGGTGTGCGATCACCACAGGACGCGATGCCCCGAGCGGTTTGTCCGGGCACCGAGAGGGTCATACAGGCTTCGCAACGCAATTTACGAAATTGAAAACTGAGCTACGAGCAAGAAACTACGCGCACCTGAACTGGGTTAAAAAATCCGAAGAATCCCGTGTCCGTGTCGTGTCCGACACGAAATTTGGGAACTAGGGTTAGGGTTTCCTGGCCGTAGACGGCGGGGACCTGCCGGAGGTCCGCCGGGGAGGGCTGGGGATGGCTCACCGGGGCGAGGCGGAGGCGCTGACGGGCGCCGGAGTCCGGGCGGAGGCGGCTGGCTGCTCGCTGCTGCTGCTGGAGAAGGCGGCGTCGGGGCCCCTGGCCGGAGCAGCGGAGGAGGAAGGAGAGGGGAAGGAGGAGCAGCTGCGGCGGGCGGTGAGGTGGCACGGGCGGTGGAGCTGGCGGGAAGCGGCGGCTGACCGGAGCCGGTGGTGGCGGATCGGAGGGGTGAGGGAGCCGGAGGGGGTGAGGGTTTTATATAGGGGAGAGGGGCCGGCCAAGGCGGGGGCGAGGGGGTCGTGGCCGCGGAGGGCGGGGCGAGCCGGGTGGAGCGGCGGGCGGCGCGGCCCGCGGGAGCGGAGCGGGGAGCGGGTCAGGCGGGGTCGTGGGGGGTGCTGGGGAGAACGGGTCGGCGGGTTTGGGTGGCTAGCGGGTCGGGTTGTCTGACCCGACCCGACCCGGTAATGGTTGGGGCTGGGCCGTCTGGGCTGTTGGGCCGGTCCACTGGGCCGGGCCGGCCCAAAAACAAAAATAATAATAATAATAATAATAATAATAATAATAATAATTAAAAACAATTAATTAATTAATTAATTATCTAAAATAGTTTTTAGGCATTTAAAAATAGGTCTGAGGTCCAATAAAATCCAGAAAAATTATCCTAAGTCCAGTTTTCCATTTTACACCCAAAAATATTATTTTCATAATATTTTAATACTATTTATTATCTATTAAAAATCATTTAATAATTAAAACCCTGATTTTAATTACAGAAAAATTCCAGAAAATTCCAGAAAATTGTGAAAAAATCCAAGTTTAATATTTTTTTGAAAATTCAGGGGGTTTACACTACATATCGATGTATTCGTCGACGGCACCCGAGTCAATCTCGGACGCACATAGTTATATGTAATTGCAACAAGATAACGTACAACAGTTTATATTTAAACAGTAAAAATATGGCAAGGTATACTTGCCTATGTCCTCAAGCTGTGAGTGCCAATAACTTGTTTCCGCAGTTGCGTCTGAATGGTCCTGTGACCTTGGATCACTAACTGCGTCGTAGGAGCACGCTGTTAAGACGTACACGTGTCGTGAATTTATAATTTAGTATTTTAATATGCAAGTATACATATGTACTTATAGTAATTACATATATAGTATATACATATACATACATAATTACGTATATATCTATATTCATAATATACATAAGTGCGTATATATTTATATACTCATAAATATAATTTAGTGCATAAAACATATATATATGCTTATAGTTATATATAATAGTATACATATAATACATATATACTTATATAATATATATAAATATATACATAATATATGTCATATGCATAAAATTATATATTTAATATATATAATACATATATTCATAATACATATATAATAATAATAATATTTATACATATATACATATAAATATAAATATATTTATATGTATACATACTTATATAATACATATTTTATATATATATAATATACATAGGGATATAGTATAATAAATATAATATAGCATATATATATATACACATAAATATAGATACATATTTAATATATATATAATGCATATACATATAATGTACTTATATACATATATATATATACATATAATAATATTATATATACATATTATACTTATATATATATAATAGTATATATATTTACTTATATATATATATATATATAATAGTATATATACATATAAAAATAATATAAAATGTATATTATATATATACTTAACATATATATCATATATAATAAATACATAATATATATATATATATATATATATATATATATATATATATATATATATATATATATATATATATATATATATATATATATATATATAATATATATATATATATATAATATATATATATATATATATATATATATATATATATATATATATATATATATATATATATATATATATATATAATAGTATACATAATAATACTTATATATATATATAATAGTATATATATACATAATAATATAAATAATATAATATATTATATATATACTTAATATATATATCATATACATATACATAATACATATGAAAATAATATAAATAATATAATATATTATATATATACTTAATATATATATCATATACATATACATAATACATATGAATATATATAATAATAATAATAATAATAATAATAATAATAATATATATATATATATATATATATATATATATATATATATATATATATATATATATATATATAATATATATAGTATACATAATAATATAAAATACTTATATATGTATATATAATAGTATATATACATAATAATATAGGAATAATATTTTATATATATATATATTATATATATGTACATAATATATATACCATATATATATACATATAATTATAAATATACTATATTTACATATATATACAATACTATATATACATACATATATATATATATATATATATATATATATATATATATATATATATATATATATATATATATATATATATATATATATTTATACCCGTGTCGTGTTAGAGAGAGGGGGAGGCCGTGTCCGGTGTCGTCGTCGCCGACGGATGGGGGCGGAGCTCCGGCGGGGGTGGTGGAGGTCAGCCGCAATAGCAGCAGCAGTAGCAGTAGCAGCAGCAGCTGCGGCAGCTGCAACAGTGGCTGCGGGGGCTGGGGTGGCGGTAGCGGCGGCTTAGGGTGGCAGGGGGGTGGTGGAAGTGATGGGGTTGGCGGTCCCAGCGGTGGCTCGTGGTGGTGGTGGTGAGGGTGAGGGAAGTCGGGGGGTCGGCTGCTGCTGTTGATGGTAGTACGGGTGGTGTTGTGGTGAGGGGTGGCGGCGACTGCAGCTGCCAAGGGGGGGTAGTGATGGTGGGTTCGGCGGAGGAGGGGGTGACGGCGGTGGTAGTGGTAGTGGTGGTGGTTTGTGGTGGCTGTTGTGAGGGTGAGGGGGAGTCGGGTGGAT
Source organism: Iris macrosiphon (assembly GCA_036927795.1). Taxonomy (NCBI): domain Eukaryota; kingdom Viridiplantae; phylum Streptophyta; class Magnoliopsida; order Asparagales; family Iridaceae; genus Iris; species Iris macrosiphon. The sequence continues at coordinate 183,583,692 of JAYESA010000003.1, read as the reverse complement.
TGGTGGTGGCTCGTGAGGTTGATGGGGATGGTGGTGTGGGTGATGCTGGCGGTGGGTGGCGGTAGTTATGGCGGTGGTCGGAGGTGGGGGTGGCTGAGGTGTGTTGAGGGAGGAGGAAGGGTAAAGGGGGGATTATATAGGGTTTTGTAAAGGGTTAGGGTTTTATGATTTTTAGTGTGAACACACTTTAGGGGTTGTAGGCTACATTCAATGCATGCACATGCATTGAATGTAAACCTAAATTGGAATGGAGGGTAAAGAATTCTCTATGTATCCCCTCCAATGGGAGGTGGACACCTCACCCATCCAATTTTGCATATAAAACCCTACAATTTCACAATTTGCACTAAAGCCCTAATAAATTAGGAAATTGCATATTTACGAAATTGTTTGAGAAAAACACATCATTCCTGGGGGTGATGTAATGTACTAAAATGAGGGGTGGTGTTTAGTAAGGGTCTTGAGGGTGTGAGGGTGAGTCTGGGTAGGAGCTGGGCCTAGTTTTGGCGATGCTGGTCATCGTATTAATTTAATTAAAAATTAATACGCAAGGTGTTTTCTAATTAATTAAAAATATACAGGGTCAGAATTTAGTGAAGTACAAGTATACTAGACGTAATATACTTAAAATAGAATAATAACATAATTTGGTTTGGACAAAATGGGTTCCTGTTGAGTCTCTAATTTCGATTGAAACAGACAAGAGTGCAGGTTTGGAAATTAATCGAATTTTAGCACGGATATTTGTAACAATATTTGTGTGACTAAAATGAGGCTCATGATAGAGTATTTGTGAGTTACACAAAGTTTAGAATAATAGACTGGCATGTCTAAGAGAAGTATGTGAACTTTGTTTGAGGGTAACAGTCAGTGTAGTGCTCTAAATATCGATGTAATGGTAAGGTGCACTAAGCAATATAAGATATTGCATTAATAATTTAAAATACTATAATTAATTCCTAATTTGTTAAAATAATCCTAATTTCTCTATCTAAGCTAAAATTTGGTCGAGGGGGTTTATAATCTACCCTCCTTAGAGCATTTCGTCCTCGAAATTAAAACAGACATATAGTAAAAACTACTGATTTGATTTAAAATATTAAGACATACCCAGGCCTTCGAATAGATAGGAGAAACATTATCGAATATCCTTCTTTCGTTCCCAGGTCAACTCGCCTGGTGTATGATGCCTCTATGCAATACGAACTAGAGGGATAGTCTGACCTCACAACACCTTCTCGCTTCTGTCTAGGATCTCTACAGGCTCCTCCTGGTATGACAAACTCGAGCCGACAGTGATCTCTGAGTAGTCAAGCATATGACTCAGATTTGGAATGTACCTCCTTAATTGAGATACGTGGAAGACGTAATGCACTCCTTCTAATGTTTGGGGTAAGGCTAGTTTGTAAGCAACTTCTCCGATGCGTTCCAACACATCGAATGGTCCGATGTACCTCGGACTTAGTTTTTCTCTGCCTCCAAACCTGATAGTCCCTCGGGTAGGTGAGATCTTTAAAAACACATACTCTCCAACTTAGAATATTAGAGGTCGTCGATGTATATTTGCCCAGTGCTTTTGTCTGTCATGCACTGCTCGCAGGTGCCCTTGGATCTTCTTTACTTTCTCCACTGTACGAACAACCAATTATGGTCCTAGAATTTGTCTTTCACCAACATCACTCCAATATACTGGGGAACGATATTTCCTACCATACAATACTTCATAGGGAGCCATCTGAATGCTCGCTTGATAGCTATTATTGTAGGAAAACTCAACCAAATGCAAATGGTCTTCCCATGATCCACTAAAATCAAGCATGCATGCCCTCAACATATCTTCTAGTATCTGAATGGTGAGCTCGGACTGTCCATCTATCTGCGGGTGATACGATGTGCTGAACTTTAGGGGGTAACAAGACTCTCTTGCATACTTCGCCAAAAGTAAGATATAAACCTCGTATCCCTGTCAGACACTATACTGATTGGCACTCCATACAGTCGCACGATTTCTCTCATATACATATATGCTAAGACTTCTGTAGATTGCCCAACTCTGAAGGGTAAAAAGTGGGCAGCATTGGTGAGTCGATCTACGATCACCCATACGGCATTACGACCACTAGGACTCCTCGGAAAGCCCGTAACAGAATCTATAGTGGTGTGCTCTCATTTCCACTCAGGTATTGGGAGCGGTTGAAGTAGACCTGCGGACCTCTGATGTTCAGCCTTGACTTGCTGACATACCAGGCATTTTGCCATAAAGCGGGCTATCTCCCTCTTCATTCTATGCCACCAATAGTACTGCCTCAGATCTCTGTACATCTTTGTGCCACCTGGATGGATAGAGTATGTTGAGCTGTGCGCCTCTGACATCAGCTCTTCACAAAGTTCTCCATTCAGGACATAAAGACGATCTCCACATCTTAAAGTCCCATCTTCGCGTATGTGCAATCCTGTTTGTATTTCGTCATCGGTCATTTGTCAAAGTTTCTGGAACCTGGCATCTGTTGGCAGGGCAGCTTTGATTCTCTCGACCAATATTGATTGCAACTGGTAACTTAACAATTGGCCATCAGCTCCTGGCATAATGACCTTTATACCCAACTTCTCTATATCTCTCAATAGATCTTGTTGGGTGATCAGAAAGAATGCCATAGGTATCCTGCTTAGAGCGTCAGCTACTATATTGGCCTTTCCTGGATGGTACTGCAGATCGATCTCGAAGTCTGTCATCACCTCTAGCCAGCGTCTTTGTCTCAGGTTCAGGTCCTTCTGAGTGTAGACGTACTTCAGGCTCTTGTGATCAGTGAATATCTCAACTCGTTCTCCGTATAGATAGTGTCTCTAAAGCTTCAAGGCAAAGATAACTGCGGCAAGCTCCAGGTCGTGAGTGGGATAGTTTTTCTCATGGGTCCTCAGTTGCCTAGAGGCATAGGATACCATCTTCCCATGTTGCATCAAGACACAACCTAATCCTTTTTCGGATGCATCGCTATATAATACGAATCCTCCGGATCCGGAAGGTATGGTCAAGATAGGAGCCGTAGTCAGACGATTTTTTAGCTCATCAAACGCTATCTGACACTCCTCTGACCAGATGAACTCCTGCTCCTTGCGGGTCAAGCGGGTCATCGGCTCTGCGATACTTGCAAAGTTCTCTATGAACCTCCGGTAATATCCGGCAAATCCTAGAAAACTTCTCACCTCTGAGACGTTGGTAGGGGTCGGCCATGTCTCTACTGACGAAATCTTCGCTGGGTCTACCGAAATACCATCAACTGTGATAACGTGCCCAAGAAAAGTGACACGATCGAGAAAAAACTTGCACTTGCTCAGCTTTGTATAAAGACTCTCACGCCTTAGCGTCTCTAACACCAGTCTCAAGTATTCTTCGTGCTCCTCATGGATCTTTGAATACACCAAGATGTCGTCGATGAAGACTACCATGAATTAGTCCAGATACTGGTGGAAGACTATGTTCATCAGGTTCATAAATACGGCAGGTGCATTTGTCAGTCCAAAAGGCATCACCAAGAACTCGTAGTGACCATAACAAGTCCTGAATGTTGTCTTTGGAATGTCTTCTCTCTGCACTTTTACCTGATGATAACATGATCAAAAATCTATCTTTGAGAACACCACCGCTCCTGTCAATTGGTCGAACAGATCATCAATTCACGGCAGGGGGTACTTATTTTTTTATTGTCAAAGCATTAAGGGCTCTGTAATCAATGCACATACAAAATGATCCATCCTTCTTTGGTACAAACAACACTGGTGCTCCCCAGGGTGATGCACTAGGACAAACAAATCCCTTGATCTGTAATTCTTCTAGCTGTAGCTTCAGCTCGTCTAGCTCCTTCTTCGCCAACCGGTACACATTTAAAGATACTGGTGCAGCTCCGGGTACTAACTCAATAGTGAACTCTACCTCTTTATCAGGCGGTAGGCCTGGCAACTCCTACGAAAATACATCCTCGAATTCTATAATAATTGCTGGAGGAGCTGTCTCCATGGTCATGTAAGCTCCAGATGTCTGACCTACTCCTTGCTCGATGGTACCCCGTATGTACTCGAACTCCGGGTGACCTGGTGGTCTAAAAATGATACTATCCTTCCGACAGTCTAGTATAGCATTGTACTGGCTTAACCAGTCCATGCCTAAAACAACGTCGAAGTTTCGCATTGGGAGCACCAAAAATCGTGTTCTCATATCCCTACTACACACGACTACTGAGCATGTTCTAATAGTGCTGGTAACCGGTACGATGCCTCCTCCGGTAAGCATCTTCCAACTCTTAGGTAATGGAGAAGTAGCTATTTTATGCATGGCTATGAAACTACTAGATATGAAAGATAGTATAGCGCTAGAATCAAATAATGCAGTTGCAGGTAATGACGCAACTAAAATGGTACCTGTGATAGTTTTCCCTTCTGGTTCTTCCGCAACTGTTGCTAGTGCAAAGGCCTATCCGTGCCTCTGCCCTCCGGTCTGCTGTCTAGCTCGGTCAAACTGAGCCTCCTGGGTGGCCAAAGGTGGTCCCCTCTGAAATCCTCCAGATGCTGGGGGACGCTGACCTCCAGTTGAGGGTAGCATCCTCTGGGCTGGTGCTGCTGGCCTTTGCCCGGTCTGGGGTATTGTCTCTCTGCATTGTGGACAGTCTCTGGCCATGTATTGACTTGCTTCACATATCATGTAGAGTCCAAGCTTCTTCCGACAGTCTCTGAAAAAATGTCCCTTCTTGCCACAATGGTGACAAGTTGGAAGCTTCTTGTGTTGATACGGCACTCTCTTTTGTTGTGTCTGCATTTTCAGACGACGGATTGGTCCTCCTGCTCTGGGCTGGGTTTTGGCCGGCATGGTTATGCTAGAGCGCCTTGCTCCTCTGCCAATGGCTTCCTGAATCCTTGCCTCTGAAAGAACCTCCTCATAGGAGATCCTCGACTGTGTGGTGGTATACCTCTGTAGCTCGAAGGTAAGGTCGTGATGGAACCTCCTGGCCTTCTCCAGTTCGTTAGGTATCATAATGACACCAAATCGACTAAGTCGACTAAATTCTGCGTCATAAGCATCTACAGTCATATTTTCTTATTCCAGGTACAGGAACTAGGAGTATAGAGCATTTTTGACCATGGCCGAGAAATACTTCGTATTGAAGTATTCTAAAAATTGCTCCCACGTCTGGGTCTTGCTGACGCCGCGTTCTATGGAGTCCCACCAGTGATCGGCGTTGCCTTTGAGTTGGGCCCTCACCGCGGTCATCCAAAGGTCTGGGTGTAGCTGTGAACCCTCTAGCCGCATCTCCGTGTTGGAGACCAAATCTGAGATCTCCTCCGGAGTTTCGTTGCCCGAAAAGGTTCCCGGGCCCATCTAGCGAAAACCTCGGACAGTACCAGCTGGTTGGACAAGTGCAGGTGCTGGAGTATATGTCCTCTCCAGGCCTGTCATCAAGCTTTGCCTCAAGGTTTCAGTCTGTGTCACGCCCCAGTCCCAAAATACATGGAACTAGGCCACGTGGAAATAGCCAACTGTCACGTCTCCGAGGATATCCTAATTTAATGGATCCTAACGAAGAGTGCTACGCTGTCCTAAAATACTAACATGTCCCGTAACAATAAATCAACAGATAACTAATCTCATCCATAATGTAAACTGCAAGAATAATAATAAACTGCTAGAAGATAAATGCCGGTCTCAAGATATCATAGTACAACCAATAATGTCTGGTGGGAACAAACTCACTACTATGACGAAAGAAAGTGCTGAAATGAATGATAAAAGATAAAGACTAAGGCATCAGCTGACTAGATAATGATGCTCCCAATCCTAGGCAGTAGGCCTAACAAGTGATCATGGAAACTCCGAAGGTAGAGCCTCTAACTCCTCTGCAGTAGAGAATTGCGTCTCTTGTCCTGGGTCGTATACTGTGGGGTAGTAAGCCTCGTCCAAATCTGGAAATGTACCAGGTCCTCAGAGGGACGTAACAAGATACATAGAAACATGTCATATATATAAATACTGAGTAAGATAAATGTAATAAAGGGTGTGCTAACCATCTAAGTGAATGCAATATGAGGACAACTTTGGTACGTATGGGTAGGCGTAGGCATAATGTCCAACACCCCGAAGAGCGTGGCAACAGTGCAGTATATCGTCCATATCACTCTGAAGAACGTGATAGCAGTACAGTATATCGTCCATATTGCTCCGAAGAACGTGGCAGCAGTGTAAAGGGAGTCATTGCATCCGTGGCTCCTCTGGATACTACGGACTCTAATGGGTGTATCCCATACGCCTACTAATGTCCTCCCCGCCCAATGTAGATACGCAAGTTGAATACTCGACGTGTATACCACGTAGCTATATGCCAAGTCTCTACCAATAAAATATAACCTGAACTACGTACTAGCCGTGATATAGGTTACATGTACCGATAACTAGTCGAGTACGCAAACCCGCATCCCAATATAAATATGTCTCAGTGAACGTGTAAGGTGCCAGGTCTTAGATTATAACATGGTATCATCAAATGGGTGAGTCTGCTAATGACTAGGCCAGGTATACAAATCATCGACATATCCGTCGACTTCACCCGAAACAATCTTGGACGCGCAAAGTTATATAAAGTAAAAGCAACAAGAATACAATACAACATATGCATAATTTAAATTAGACAGTAAATATGGCAAGGTATCTTGCCTGGGTCCTGAAGCTGTGAATGCCAGAAGTGGGTTCCTGCAGTGTCGCCTGGCTGATCCAAAGGTCCTAAACACAAATATAATATAATAATCTAATATCATACGCTAAACATTAAATGTACACGTCTACAACGCGATACTTGAATATTATCGCAAGTTCACGACTGTTCGAATACAGCGTCACATGTGCGCATAGCTAAGGTGCACACGTGTTCTGTGCTCGATCATCCTGGGCCTTGAGACAATAATTTCAAGTTACGGTTTGAGCACGATCTCTGTTCTGTGCGAACACATATTCCTTGGTTTCTATGCTCATTGTACGTAGTTTATGTACAGGTTTTTGGGTAAAATGCTAGTCCATGGTGTTATGTCTCATGATTAAGGGGTTTGCTAGTAAATACACAAATCTTAAATCTTATTAGTCAATAATCCAACATGCACATAGTTAGGGTTGTGTCCGATATCAAATTTCTCGACACGACGATATGATGCTACGATATTAACATGAAGAAGCGGGGGTTTGATATGGTTACCTCTACGTGGCTTGCTCGGACAGGGCCTGCTCTCGTCGAGGCATACTCCGACGGAAGGGCGACTCCGGCGAGGTGGCAGCGGCGGTGGCGGCACTGTAGCAGGCGCGACAGCGGCAGCAATGGCAGCAGCGCTACGGGGGATCGGGTTAGCGTGCGGTGGCTCGTCGTGCAGCGGGGGCGGCTGTGTTGGTCGGTCGAGGGGGCTGGGGTGATGGGAGAAGTCGGGTCTCAGTCGAAGGGGGCGGTGATGGAGCAGTCGGGTCGGTCTAAGGGGTTGGCGCCGGCGCTGTCAAGCGACGGTGGTGGTGGTGATGGTTTGGTTGCAAGGGGGAGAGTATTCGGCTAGGGTTAGGGTTTGTGAGGGTTTTGTTGGTTTAGGGTTTTCATGAAGAAAGTTATGTATTTATATAAGGGATGGGCTTTGGGGTTGGCCTCGGGGTTTGGGCCGACCAGGGTTCAATCATATGGTTCGGTCAGGTCCAGTTGAGGTAAAATTAGCCATAGATTAATTAACTAAATTAATAATTAACTGCGCAAGGCGAAGTTAATTCACATTGTATAGCTAAGGTTGCACTACAGTCAGAGGTTACCTAAAATTGTCTCATGTAATTTTAATTATCTCGGTTTGTCCCTAGTCTCAAATTTTAAAAATATAAATAATCTCTAAATTGGTTGAGGGGGTTTAGAATCTACCCTCCTTAGAGCATTTCATCCTCGAAATTAAAACATACGCATAACAAGAATTCCTAACTGAATTAAATAAAGTGCTAATACGTACCTAGTCCTTCGAAGAGGTAGGGATAGCGCTGTCTAATATCCTTGTCGCGTTCCCAAGTTGATTCGCCTGGTGCATGATATCTTCATGCGACGTGGACTAAGGGAATAGTCTGTCCTTGCAGTACCTTCTCACTCCTGTCCAGAATCTCAACAGGCTCCTCCTAGTACGATAAGCTCGGGCCGACTGTAATCTCTGAATGGTCAAGTACATGACTCGGATCTGGTATGTACCTCCTCAGCTGAGATACATGGAAGACGTCATGGACTCCTTCCAAAGTCTAAGGCAAGGCTAGTCTGTAAGCAACCTCTCCGACACGTTCTAATACGTCGAATGGTCCGATGTACCTCGAACTCAGCTTTCCTCGACCTCTGAATCTGATAGTCCCTCGAATAGGCGATATCTTTAGGAATACGTGATCTCCAACCTGGAACTCTAAGGGTCGTCGATGCGCATTCGTCCAATACTTCTATCGGTCCTGTGCCGCTCGCAGATGTCCTTGGATCTTCTTCACCTTCTCTACTGTATGAACAACCAACTCGGGGCCAAGAATCTGTCGCTCGCCTATATCGCTCCAGCATACTGGGGAACGATATTTCCTTCCGTGCCATCTGGATGCTCGCTTGATAGCTATTATTGTAGGAAAACTCAACCAGATGCAAATGGTCCTCTCACGATCCTCCGAAATCTAGCATGCACGCTCTCAACATGTCTTCTAACGTCTGAATAGTGCGCTCCGACTGGCCATCTCTTTGTGGGTGATATACTGTGCTAAACTTTAGGTGAGTACCTAGACTCTCATGCATACTCTGCCAAAAGTAAGACGTAAACCTCGTATCCCTGTCAGACACGATGCTAACTGGTACTCCATGTAGGCGCACAATCTTCCTCATGTACATATCTGCTAAGGCCTCCGTCGATTGTCTAACTCTAAAGGGTAAAAAGTGTACGGACTTGGTGATTCTATCCATAATTACCCATACTGTATTGCGACCACTAGGACTCCTCGGAAAGCCCGTAACAAAGTCCATGGTAATGTGCTCCCATTTCCACTCTGGTATAGGGAGTGGTTGAAGCAATCCTACAGATCTCTGATGCTCAGCCTTGACTTGCTGACACACCAGGCACTTGGCCATAAAGTGTGCTATCTCTCTCTTCATTCTGTGCCACTAGTAGTACTGTCGCAAGTCCCTGTACATCTTCATGCCTCCTGGATGAATAGAATAGGTTGAACTGTGTGCCTCTGCCATCAATTCCTGACAAAGTTCTCCATTTGGAACATAGAGACGATCTCCACATCTCAAGGTTCCGTCTTCATGTATACGTAGTCCTGTCTGTAATCCAGCCTCTGTCCTCTGTCTAAGCCCTTGAAATCTGGCGTCTGTCGGCAAGGCAGTCTTGATTCTCTCCACTAATATCGATTACAACTGAAAACTTGACAACTGTCCATCTACTCCGGGCATAACGACCTCTATACCCATTTGCTCTAGCTCTCTCAACAGATGTTGTTGGGTAGTCATGAAGAATGCCATAGGTCTTCTGCTCAACGCGTCAGCTACTACGTTGGCCTTTCCCGGATGGTACTGTAGCTCGATCTCGAAGTCTGTCATCACCTCGAGCCAACGTCTCTGTCTCTGGTTCAGATCCTTCTGGGTGTAGACGTATTTTAGGCTCTTATGATCAGTAAATATCTTCACTCTTTCTCCATATAAATAGTGCCTCCAAAGCTTCAAAGCAAAAATCACCGCGGCAAGCTCCAAGTCGTGGGTGGGATAGTTCTTCTCATGTGTCCTCAACTGTCTAGAAGTATAAGCTACAACCTTTCCATGCTGCATCAAGACACATCCTAATCCTTTCTCGGATGCATCGCTATAGATCACAAATCCTTCGGGTCCAGAAGGTATGGTCAAGATAGGTGCTGTAGTCAAGTACTTCTTCAGCTCATCGAATGCCTTCTGACACTCCTCTGTCCAAGTGAACACCTGCTCCTTTTGGGTCAAGCGGGTCATTCTGCTCTGCAATCTTCGCGAAGTTCTCTACGAACCTTCGGTAATATCTGGCAAGTCCTAGAAAGCTCCTCACTTCTGAGACATTGGTAGGGGTTGGCCATGTCTCTACTGATAAAATCTTTGCCAAATCTACTGAAATTCCATCTCCTGAGATGACGTATCCAAGAAAAGTGATACGATCTAGGAGAAACTCACACTTGCTCAGCTTGGCATAAAGCCTCTTTCTCCTCAGCGTCTCTAACACTAGTCTTAAGTGCTCTTCGTGTTCCTGGTGGCTCTTTAAATACACCAAAATGTCGTCGATAAAGACTACCATGAACTGGTCTAAGTATTGGTGGAATACTCGTTCATCAAGTTCATAAATACAGCAGGCGCATTCGTCAGTCCAAAAGGTATCACTAAGAACTCGTAGTGACCATAATGAGTCCTGAATGCTGTCTTTTGAATGTCTTCTCTTCGCACCTTCACTTGATGATAACCCGATCTCAAGTCGATCTTTGTGAACACGACGGCTCCTGTCAACTGGTCGAATAAATCGTCAATCCGCAGTAGGGGGCACTTGTTCTTGATAGTCAAAGCATTAAGGGCTATGTAATCAATACACATACGTACTGTTCCATCCTTCTTAGGCACAAACAATACTGGTGCTCCCCATGGTGATGCACTAGGACGGATAAATCCTCTGCTCTGCAACTCCTCCAATTGTAGCTTTAGCTCATCTAACTCCTTCTTCACCAATCGGTATACATTAGAAGATACAGGTGCTGCTCTGGGTACTAGCTCGATGGTGAACTCTACGTCTCTATCTGGTGGTAAGCCTAGCAGTTCTTCGGGGAATATATTCTCGAATTCTGCAACTATTGGCGGGGGTGCAATCTCCATAGCCATGCAAGTTCTCGCTATCTGTCCCACTCCTTGTTCGACGGTACCTCGTATGTACTCGAACTTCGGTTGATCTGGTGGTCTAAAAGTGATGCTACCCTTCCGACAGTTTACTACAGCATTATACTAGCTTAACCAGTCCATGCCTAACACAACATCAAAGTACGGCATAGGCAATACCAAGAATCATGCTCTCATCTCTCTACCACATACGACTACCGAACATGTTCTGATAGTGCTGGTAACCGGCACGATACCTCCTCCGGTAAGAATCTTCCAACTCTTAGGTAAGGGGGAAGTCGCTACTCTATGCATTGCTACGAATCTACTAGATATAAATGATAATATAGCTCCAGAATCAAACAATGAGCTGCAGGTAATGATGCAACCAAAATGGTACCTGTGATAGCTTTCCCTTCTGTCTCCTCCTCTGTAGTTGCTAGGACAAAGGCCTGTCCGTGCCTCTGCCCTCCGGTCTGCTGTCGAGCTCGGTCAAACTGCGCCTCTTGTGGGGCCAAGGGTGGTCCCCTCTGAAATCCTCCAGGTGGTGGTGGATGCTGTCCTCTTGGTGGGGGTAGTATCCTCGGAACTGGTGCTGTTGGCCTCTGTCCGGTCGGCAGTGTTGTCTCTCTGCATTATGGGTAGTCTCGAACTTTGTGATGGCCTGACCCACAAATCAGATATGTCATCAGTCTCTTTCTGCAGTCCTTCTCGTAATGTCCTCTCTTACCACAGTGGTAGCAAGTCGGAATCTCCTTTTGCTAGTATGGCATTGTCCTGCTGTGTCTGTGCTCCAGGACGTCGGATTGGTCCTCCTGCTCCGGGCTGTGCTCTGGCTGGTATAGTCGTGCTGGAACATCTAGCTCCTCTGACGATGGCCTCCTGGATTCTCGCCTCCACAAGAACCTCTTCATAAGAAATCCTCGCCTGTGTGGTGGTATACCTCTGTAGCTCAAAATTGAGGCCATGATAGAATCTCTGGGCCTTCTCTAGATCATTGGGTATCAGGACGGCAACAAATCTGCTAAGGCGGCTGAATTCTGCGTCATAGGTGTCAACAATCATGTTTCCTGTTATAGATGTAGGAACTAGGAGTACAGGGCATTTCTGACTGTAGCTGGGAAATACTTTGCATAGAAGTATTCTAGAAATTATTCCTAAGTCTGGTTCTTTCCTATACTGCGCTCAATAGAATCCCACTAGTGATGGGCGTTACCTTTTAGTTGGGCCCTCACTGCGGTCATCCAAAGTTATGGATGCAGTTGTGAAGCCTCTAGTAACATCTCTGTATTGGCGACCCAATCGAAGATCTGCTCTGCAGTCTCATTTCCTGAGAAAGTATCTGGTCCTATCTGTCGAAACCATCTAACAGTGCCACCTGTCTGGGCTGGTGGAGGTGCTGGTACGGTTGCTGGGACAGGTGTCCTCTCTAGTACCATCATCAGACTCTGTCTTAATGTCTCTGTCTGCTGCCACTGTGCTTGCATCATTTCCTGGAAGAACTGAAGCATCTGTGGCTGGCCATCTAGCTGTGGCATCTGGGGTGGATAAGGTGGAGGCGGTGGTAGTGGAATCTCTGGCTGTGCAGTAGGCGTCTCCTCAGATGTTGGCCTCTCAGTCTGCGGCATCGGTGTAGCCCCTGAAGTCTGGCCCTCACAATATTGCATGGAGATTGTCTGGGAAGTCTGTCCCTCAGGCTGTGGCGTAGGATCGCCCTGCGATATCTCGTGCCAATGTATTAGCGGGGTCTGTAGAGGGGGTTGCCCTTGGGGTACCTCCTCTCTTTGGGTGGTGTTATCTGGCACTGCGGCACTAGGTGCTCCTCGTCCACTGCACAAATTCATCTTGCTGCAAGAGATAGGACTTCATTAAAAGAGTATGAAAACAACAAACATGATGCAGATATTTAGAAGCAGTATAAAGAAAGTTCAAAGGCGAATCAAAAAGTGGATGAGACCTACTAACTTCTATCCTATTGCAGGCTCGCTGGGTACGTTACCATACCATAAGCGAAAAAGTCGACCTGCATGGGCCACCACTAAAACCATGTCACGTCCCAGTCCCAAAGTACATGGAACTAGGCCACGTGGCAATAGCCAGCTGTCACGTCTCCGAGGATATCCTAATTTAATGGATCCTAACGAAGAGTGCTACGCTGTCCTAAAATACTAACATGTCCCATAATAATGAATCAACAGGTAACTAATCTCATCCACAATGTAAACTGCAAGAATAATAATAAACTGCTGGAAGATAAACGCCAGTCTCAAGATATCATAGTACAACCAATAATGTCTGGTGGGAACAAACCCACTACTATGACGAAAGAAAGTATTGAAATAAATGATAAAAGATAAAGACTAAGGCATCAGCTGACTAGATAATGATGCTCCCAATCCTAGGCAGTAGGCCTACCAAGTGATCACGAAAACTCTGAAGGTAGAGCCTCTAACTCCTCTGCAGTAGAGAATTGCATCTCCTGTCCTGGGCCGTATACTGTGGGGTAGTAAGCCTCGTCCAAATCTGGAAAGGTACCAGGTCCTCAGAGGGACGTAACAAGATACATAGAAATATGCCATATATATATAAATACTGAATAAGATAAATGCAATAAAGGGTGTGCTAACCATCTAAGTGAATGCAATATGAGGACAACTTTGGTACGTATGGATAGGCGTAGGCATAACATCCAAACCCCCGAAGAGCATGGCAGCAGTGCAGTATATCGTCTATATCGCTCCGAAGAACGTGGCAGCAGTACAGTATATCGTCCATATCCCTCCGAAGAACGTGACAGCAGTATAAAGAGAGTCATTGGATCCGTGGCTCCTCTGGATACTACGGACTCCAATGGGTGTATCCCATACGCCTACTAATGTCCTTCCTGCCCAATGTAGATACGCAAGTCGAATACTCGACGTGCATACCACATAGCTATATGCCAAGCCTCTACCAATAAAATATAATATGAACTACGTACTAACCGTGATGTAGGTTATACGTACCGATAGCTAGTCGAGTACGCAAACCCGCATCCCAATATGAATATGTCTCAGTGAACATGTAAGGTGTCAGGTCTCAGACGATAACATGGTATCATCCAATGGGTGAGTCTGCTAATGACTAGGCCAGATATACAAATCATCGACGTATCCGTCGACTGCACCCGAAACAATCTCGGACGCGCACAGTTGTATAAAGTAAAAGCAACAAGAATACAATACAACATATGCATAATTTAAATTAGATAGTAAATATGGAAAGGTATCTTGCCTGGGTCCTGAAGCTGTGAATGCCAGAAGCCGGTTCCTGCAGTGTCTCCTGGCTGATCCAAAGGTCCTAAACACAAATATAATATAACAATCTAATATCAGACGCTAAACATTAAATGTACACGTCTACAACGCGATACTTGAATATTATCGCAAGTTCACGTCTGTTCGAATACAGCGTCACATGTGCGCGTAGCTAAGGTGCACACGTGTTGTGCTCGATCATCCTGGGCCTTGAGACAATAATTTCAAGTTACGGTTTGACCACGATCTCTGTTCTGTGCTAACACATGTTCCTTGGTTTCTATGCTCATTGTACGTGGTTTATGTACAGGTTTTCGGGTAAAACGCTAGTCCTTGGTGTTATGTCTCAGGATTAAGGGGTTTGCTAGTAAATACACAAATCTTAAATCTTATTAGTCAATAATCTAATATGCACATAGTTAGGGTTGTGTCCGATATCAAATTTCTCGACACGACGATACGATACTACGATATTAACATGAAGAAGTGGGGGTTTGATGTGGTTACCTCTATGTGCCTTGCTCGGACAGGGCTTGCTCTCGTCGAGGCATACTCCGGCGAAAGGGCAGCTCTGGAGAGGTGGCAGCGGCGGCGGCGGCACTGGAGCAGGCGCGGCAGCGGCAACAATGGCAGCAGCGCTACGGGGGGTCGGGTTGGCGCGCGGTGGCTCATCGTGCGGTAGGGACTGCTGTGTCGGTCGGTCGAGGGGGCTGGGGTGATGGGAGAAGTCGGGTCTCAGTCGAAGGGGGCGGTGATGGAGCAGTCGGGTCGATCGAAGGGGGCGGTGATGGAGCAGTCGGGTCGGTCGAAGGAGGTGGCACCGGCGCTGTCAAGAGACGGTGGTGGTGGTGATGGTTTGGTTGCAAGGGGGAGAGTATTCGGCTAGGGTTAGGGTTTTTGAGGGTTTTATTGGTTTAGGGTTTTCATGAAGAAAGTTATGTATTTATATAGGGGATGGGCTTCAGGGTTGGCCTCGGGGTTTGGGCCGGCCAGGGTTCAATGATATGGTTCGGTCAGGTCCAGTTGAGGTAAAATTATCCATAGATTAATTAACTAAATTAATAATTAACTGCGCAAGGCGAAGTTAATTCACATTGTATAGCTAAGGTTGCACTACGGTCAGAGGTTACCTAAAATTGTCTCACGTAATTTCAATTATCTCGGTTTGACCCTAGTCTCAAATTTTAAAAATACAAATAATCCCTAAATTGGTTGAGGGAGTTTACAGTCTGATGCCATTGCACCTACATTATGGCTTGGAAGAATTGGAATATTTGTGTCTGTCCCTCTAGTTGTGACATCAGGGCTGGAAGGGGTGGAGGTGGAGGCAAAGGTGTATCCGCCTATTGTGTCGGTGCCTGGGAGGTCTATCCTTCTTGCTGGGCTAGTGCAGCTTCCTGTGTAGGACCATGGTGGAGGTACGGGGTTGATGGATAAACCAGTATCCGTCTCGGGGACTGGTCTCTCGGGGTAGTCGGGGTCCTATTGACATCTTGCGAGGGGTCTGTTGCTTGGTCAACCCCATCAGTCGTGTGTCCACTGGGTACGTCCATATTTCTGAAGAAAATAGAATAATTTAGAAAAGTACGAAAAAAAATAATCAAACAGGATGCATTTATTTAACCGTTATTTGCGAAAGAGATTCAATAATGAAGTCAAAGTGGATAAGACCTAGTAATTCCTATCCTATTGTAGGCTCGCTGGGCATGTTATCATACTACTAGCGATTAACTTGACCTGCATGGGCCACCACTAAAACCATGTCACGCCCCAGTCCCAAAATATGCGGGACCAGGCCACGTGGCATTGGCCAGCTGACACGTCTTTGAGAGATTACCCAATTTAATGGACCCAATGAGACGTGCTACGCTGTCCTAAATACTAAAAGGTTTAATACTAGAAGATAACAGGTAATATCTAATCTCATCCACAATATAATAAGGAATACTGAAATAAGTGCTGGAATATAAGTGCTGAGTCTGAAATGCCATAGTACAAATCAGATATGTCTGATGGGAACAAACCCACTACAAAAGATGAAATAAAAGTGCTAAAATATAATAAGACTAGAGCATCGTCTATCTAGATAAAGAGGCTCCAGCTCTAGATGGTGAGTCTACCAAAGATCAGGGGGACTCTGATGGCAGCACCTCTAGCTCCTCCTCGGATGCGTACCTCGTCTCCTGCCCGGGTCCGTACATCATAGGATAGTACGCCTCATCTAGATCTGGAAGGGAACCAGGTCCTCAGTGGGACGTAACAAGATACATAAAAGCATGCCATATATAAATACTGAATAAAATAAATAAAGGGTGTGCTAACCATCTAAGTGAATGTAATATGAAGACAACCTTGGTACATATGGGTAGGCGTAGGCATAACGTCCATTCTCCAAAAAGCATGGTATCTGATCATGTAACGTCCATCATTCCGAAGAATGAGGTATCTGCAAATATATATACGTCTGTATCGCTCCGAAGAATGCGGTATCTGAATAAAGGAAGTTATTGGATCCGTGGCTCCTCTGGATACTACAGAGTCCAATGTGTGTATCTCATACGCATACTAGTTGTCTTCCCCTCCCAATATGAATATACAAGTCGAATACACGACGTGTATACTACGTGGCTATATGCCAAGTCATAACTTTTCTGAATAGTCATGATTACGTGCTAAACCGTGATCCACGTCACATGCACCGGTAGCTAGTCGAGTATGCGAACCCGTATCCCAATATGAATTAGAATCATGTTGCGTGTACAAGTGTCAGGATCTAGGAGGATATCAGAATATCCTCGCATCTGTAGGTGAGACTGTTAGTGTCTAAGTCTGTTACACTACATATCGACGTATTTATCGACGGCACCCGAGTCAATCTCGGACGCACACAGTTATATGTAATTGTAACAAGATAACATACAACAGTTTATAATTTAAACAGTAAAAATTTGGCAAGGTATACTTGCCTATGTCCTCAAGCTGTGAGTGCCAATAACCTGTTCCCGCAGTTGCGTCTGAATGGTCCTGTGACTTTGGACCACTAACTGCGTCGTAGGGGCACGCTGTTAAGACTTACACGTGTCGTGAATTTATAATTTAGTATTTTAATATGCAAGTATACATATGTACTTATAGTAATTACATATATAGTATATACATATACATACATAATTACGTATATATCTATATTCATAATATACATAAGTACGTATATATTTATATACTCATAAATATAATTTAGTGCATAAAACATATATATATGCTTATAGTTATATATAATAGTATACATATAATACATATATACTTATATAATATATATAAATATATACATAATATATGTCATATGCATAAAAGTATATATTTAATATATATAATATATATATTCATAATACATATATAATAATAATAAAATTTATACATATATACATATAAATATAAATATATTTATATGTATACATACTTATATAATACATATTTTATATATATAATATACATAGGGATATAGTATAATACATATAATATAGCATATATATATACATATAAATATAGATACATATTTAATATATATATAATGCATATACATATAATATACATATATATATATATATATATATATATATATATATATATATATATATATATATATATATATATATATATATATATATATATATATATATATATATATATATATATAATAGTATATATATTTACTTATATATATATATATAATAGTATATGTACATATCAAAATAATATAAAATGTATATTATATATATACTTAACATATATATCATATATAATAAATACATAATATATATACATATTATAATATATATATATATATATATATATATATATATATATATATATATATATAATAGTATATATATACATAATAATATAAATAATATAATATATTATATATATATTTAATATATATATATCTTATACATATACATAATACATATACATATATATATAATAATATATATATATATATATATATATATATATATATATATATATATATATATTTATATATTTATATATTTATATATTTATATATTTATATATTTATATATTTATATATTTATATATTTATATATATATATAATAGTATACATAATAATATAAAATACTTATATATGTATATATAATAGTATATATACATAATAATATAGGATAATATAATATATATATTATATATATACTTAATATATATACCATATATATATACATATAATTATAAATATACTATATATACAATACTATATATACATATACATATATATATATATATATATATATATATATATATATATATATATATATATATATACCTGTGTCGTGTCAGAGAGAGGGGGAGGCCGTGTCCGGTGTCGTCATCGCCGGCGGAGGGGGACGGAGCTCCGGTGGGGGTGGTGGAGGTCAGCCACAGCAGCAGCAGCAGTAGCAGCAGTAGCTGCGGCAGCTGCAGCAGCGACTGCGGGGGCTGGGGTGGCGGTGGCGACGGCTTAGGGTGGCAGGGGGGTGGTGGAGGTGATGGGGGTGGCGGTCCCAGCGGTGGCGGTGGCTCGTGGTGGTGGTGGTGAGGGTGAGGGAAGTCGGGGGGGTCGGCTGCTGCTGTTGATGGTTGTGCGGGTGGTGCTGTGGTGAGGGGTGGCGACGACTGCGGCGACCAAGGGGGTGGCGATGGTGGGTTCGGCGGAGGAGGGGGTGACGACGGTTGTAATGGTGGTGGTGGTGGTGGTGGTGGTGGTCTGTGGTGGCTGTGGTGAGGGTGAGGGGGAGTCGGGTGGGTTGGTGGTGGCTCGTGAGGTTGATGGGGATGGTGGTGTAGGTGATGCTGGCGGTGGGTGGCGGTGTCGGTGGCTATGGCGGTGGTCCGGCGGTCGGGGGGGAGCTGAGGGGAGGTCGAAGTAGGGGGGTGGTCGGAGGTGGGGGTGGCTGAGGTGAGTTGAGGGAGGAGGAAGGGTGAAGGGGGGATTATATAGGGTTTTGTAAAGGGTTAAGGTTTTAGGATTTTTAGCCTGAACACACTTTAGGGGTTGTAGGCTACATTCAATGCATGCACATGCATTGAATGTAGACCTAAATTGGAATAAAGGGTGGAGAATTCTCCATGTGTCCCCTCCAATGGGAGGTGGGCACCTCACCCATCCAATTTTGCATATAAAACCCTGTAATTTCATAATTTGCACTAAAACCCTAAAAATTTAGGAAATTGTATATTTACGAAATTGTTTGAGAAAAATACCTCATTCCTGGGGGCGATGTAATGTACTAAAATGAGGGGTGGTGTTTAGTAAGGGTCTTGAGGGTGTGAGGGTGAGTCTGGGTAGGAGCTGGGCCTAGTTTTGGGTGATGCTGGTCATCGTATTAATTTAATTAAAAATTAATGCGCAAGGTGTTTTCTAATTAATTAAAAATATACAGGGTCAGAATTTAGTGAAGTGCAAGTATACTAGACGTAATATACTTAAAATAGAATAATAACATAATTTGGTTTGGACAAAATGGGTTCCTGTTGAGTCTCTAAATTCGATTGAAACGGACAAGAGTGCAGGTTTGGAAATTAATCGAATTTTAGCACGAACGTTTGTAACGATATTTATGCGACTAAAACGAGGCTCATAACAAAGTATTTGTGAGTTACACAAAGTTTAGAATAATAGACTGGCATATCTAGGAGAAGTATGTGAACTTTGTTTGAGGGTAACAGTCAGTGTAGTGCTCTAAATATCGATGTAATGGTAAGGTGCACTAAGCAATATAAGATATTGCATTAATAATTTAAAATACTGTAATTAATTCCTAATTTGTTAAAATAACCCTAATTTCTCTATCTAAGCTAAAATTTGGTCGAGGGGGTTTACAGTTGATCTACCTTTACACCCTTGTTATAATTCCGGGTAGACCGAGCACATCGGTGTGTAGGTGTTTTCTTTGCTCCCTGTCCTGGGGTTCGTACAAGAACTCTCCCCAAGTCATTAATGGAAGACTTTCTAGACTGAAATTGTATGTTTGCCACAGTGTGTTGGACACATGGGTCGGTCTCATATAACTTCCCGTGAGGGGCTCGCGCAACAGCTAGCGGAGCATACTGACGGCCAGCCGTATGAGCAGTCGCTTGAGCTTGGCGAGCTCGTACTGCCCTAGACTCCTTCGATCTAGCACGCACCGGTGCGTAGTATGAAGAGTCCAAATTCATATCCTCCCCTTTCTCAACAAGGCGTATGGAGTCAGTATTGCATGAGATTTGGTAGAAGACGGAGGTTTTGCTACTATGCTGGCGGCATGTGGTCATTTGCCTGCGGCTACCGATCGGTGCCGCATGTCGACTTTTGCCTGTGGCTGTAGACTTATGCAGCTTCTATTGTTATCGCATGAATCTTGCCTCAACAACTGAATTTCTAGCATCATAGTATTTTTCTCTGCCAAAGTTTGGTCGCTGAGGGCCTTTCCCCACCGCCGCATGAACATGGCCAGTTTGGGTGGGCGCCGGATGTGCATCTGTGGCAACATGGACAGTAGTGGGGAGCACATGTTCCACAGTTGGGTGAGGCGTAGAGGCCTTTGCTATCCATTTTTTGCGGTCTTCATAGGCTTTGCTTACCTTGGAGAATGACTTGCACTGTCCTCGGAGAGCATTTTCTCGAATGCTTGCTGGTTGAAGCGTACCACCAGCATCCTTTGGGTCAAGCCTAGCTTGGACGCATCAGACTGCGTCATTGTCTTCTCATCAGAGGAGAAGTTGGTCCCTAGAAGAGTTGCCATCTTGTTCGCCATTAAATTCAAAAGTCTAAAAAAGCTTGATTTAATCGACAAACTAAAGAAAGTACAAAGAGGTCATAAGCAGACACTAAGTACAATATTTTGATCTGGGTAGAGAGCGCTGTGGCGGCTCCTTTACTCCGTTGACGGTCCGATAAGGGAATGAGGATGCTCTTATTTCTTCTCTCTCCTGAGCTTGTGTGCACGTATGTAGCTGGCCGGGGGGGTACTCTCTCTCTCTCTCTCTCTCTCTCTCTCTCTCTCTCTCTGAAACAAAAGAAAAAAGTAGACCTTTGGGACATCCAAGTTGCTCCTATTTATAGCCATCATGCTGATGGATTATATGTGCCACATATGCCTCTGTTTGGTGGCCGCATGGGGCTCCTTCAATAAAATATGGTTACAACTGTGGGCGCATAGTATGGGTTAAATCTATGGCAAGCTGCCACGTGGGCATTTTATTGGGATTTTATTATTGTTGGAGATCTTGACAATTCTTGTCCTTTGTGTGCGTGACTTGGTCAGCTTGACACGTGGTCCGCACTTGGTTAGAGAGAATTACTTCAATTATAACAGCCAGATTTGGTCTACATAGAGTCTGGGACACATGTGGCCAGAGATGAATGGAACGCATGGAGTCTGGGACGCATGTGGCCAGAGATGAATGGGACGCATAGAGTCTGGGATGCATGGGGCCAGAGACGCATGGGACGCATGGAGTCTAGGACGCATGGAACGCATGGAGTCTGGGACGCATGGGGCCAGAGACGCATGGGACGCATGAAATCTGGGATGCATGGGGCCAGAGACGCATGAGATCTTTGTTGTGCTGTACACGTGGTGATGCACACCCATCAAGAGCAAAGTTTTTGCTGACGTGAGACTTCTATTGTTTAGCGTATTTTATGTCCTTCGAGGTGTTCAGAAAATACATTTTGTCAGGATTCTGTGTCAGAGATGATCCTGTTGTCAGGATGTCACGTCAAATTCATCTGCGGCCAAAGCTGCTTCAGCTGATTGGGACGCATGGATGTTGTCTTTCTGGGCCGCAGGGTGACTCAGCGGCCTGATCTCTTCTGAGCTTTACTTTGGGGCGCATGGTTGTTGGACGCATGAATCCATATTTTTTATCTTCTATAAATATAAGCATGAGCAAACAGTTATAATATAGGTTGTCCTTGAGAGTAAGCTAGGCACTTAAACTTGCTTGGTATCCTAACACTCGAGCTTGTCCTTGAGAGTAACCTAACACTTGAGCTAATTGGAGAGTGTATTCACTACTCAGTAATTGATACAAAATAGGGTCGCATCATAGAACCCGTACTGTGAACATTGATACTCTAATGTTAGAACCTGCAGTATGCACATTGATACTCTTGCGTTAGAATACACACTGTGCATATTGACACTCTAATGCTAGCCCTCACTTTGATACTTCTATTTATTTTTCTGGATGTCATTTCTACATATACAGTGAGTCCATACTGACTATAATTTTCGAATCCGTCCCTCAAGGTGTAGGTGAAGGAGATTTTGAGGAAAAAGAAAAAAGAAGAAGAAGATAGAGATGGAGGTGAAGATTAATCTATTGAGTTTTGAAACTTATATTTCAATTTGGAATGCAATATTTGAATTGTAATATGGTTCTGAATATTTGTTGGTCTGGACGGTGAAACTCGATTTTGTGTTTAAAAAATTGTTAATTAAAATTTTCGGATGTACTAAGCACCGTTGGGGTGCATGGTTCGTACTATGTTTACACAATTGTAATATGATCTTGAATAGAGTTGGTTTGATATTTGTTTGGATTATTGTAATGTAAAATATGCAAGTTCTATGTTGAACTATTAACGTGGATTGTGCAGATTATTGTAACGTGGGTTATGCAAAGTTATTGGACTTGGAATGACGTTTACTTAATTTGATTATGATTTGTTTGGTTGAAGCATTTATATTTATTTGTATGAATCATCTAAATATTTATTCAGCTAAGTTGTGTGCATTCATTTGATTTGCAGTTAGCCTTCACAAATATTTTTGATTTTTTGGTGTATTCCTTGCAGATGGCCTTCACATATTTGATGAGTCCCGGGTGCATTCCTAGGATTTACAGTTGGCCTTCATTCCGGGTGCATTCCTGGGATCACTAAAACTTTATTTGATTGGAATGTGTTTTATTTTCTGTAAAAAATTAGTACATTGATGCCATCAGTATGAATTCGATGTCAACGTAATGCATATTGTATTGATGCGTGGGATGATAAAATTTGAAATTTTTGAATCAGTGCAGTATTATCCCTTTAAGAGTGAAAGAGTCTTACATGTAATCCTTCCTGTTCATCCCTTGTTATTGTTGAAGCAAAGTATGTAATGTAAGAAAAATTCTCTTGGATAGTAGATTAATTATATTCGAACACTCGAAAAAAAAAAATCACCCTATTTTGTGCAGCCATACAGTGGAAGCCTGAAGAAATGATATTTATATTTTCTTGACCGTGCTTTAATATTAAATGAATAAATGATATTATGATTAGCTTGACCATGCTTTAATATTTTCCTCAATAGGATAGTAGGTTCATGATATTCATTAAAAGTCAAAATTATGATATTTGCTTAAATTTTTGATAGATGATATTCAAATTAACGTAAATATTCGAATATAATTTTGAAAATGATATTCAAAATACTATAAATATTAGAAAGCTAGTTAATATGACAAAATATCACAATAAAAAAAATTGTTTACTTTATTATATTCAACTGCCTCATGGCCTCTTCGAAAATATTATCGTTAGAAAAGTACAAAATATTATCGTAAAAAAATCAATACAGATTTTTTTAAATAAGTGAGCAGTAGGCGTTCAATACAACTTAAAACAAAAAAAAACAAAAAATTTTAAATTGGTGAGCAGCAGGCGTTAAAAAAACTTTAAAATTAGTGAGCAACATGCGTTAAAAACCAAAATTAATTAATTAATTAATTAATTAGTAAGCAACATGCATTTAAAATCCATAAAAAAAAATTTAATTAGTGAACAGCAACATGCGTTAGCTGCAGGCGTTAAAAATCCAAAAAAAAAATAGTGAGCGAGTATCAGGCGTTAAAAAAGAAAAGAAAAGATTGTGAGTGAGCATCAAGCGTTAGCGAGTGAACATCAGGCCTTTTTCTTGGTAGTAATCGCTTCTAACTGCTGTAGCAGGCGTTACTAGCAGGGATAACAGCCGGGTGGAAAATGTAAGTGAGCAGATTAATGTATGGTGGAAAATATGCGTTAATGTAGGGTAAAAAATGTAAATGTCCAATGTCCAACAAAATACGATAATCTAGGAGAAGTTTTTTAAGTAAGTGAGCAGGTGCCATACCAGGTAAAGCCACACCTTTCACAATTTACAATGCACTTGTTTGGGATATATTGATACATCCAATGTATTGTAGAAGGACCATATATATATATATATATATGGGCAGGATAATAATGCACCAAGCAATCTCAACCATACATTTTTTAAAATGTGTGGTCATAAATCATCCCATAAATTTACTGCCACATCAGCATACTTTATAACACATTCAAAAAAAAATATATGGCCGAGATTGCTTAAATGATGCAATAAGCCTTGGTGCAATAACATCTCCCACATATATATATATATATATATATATATATATATATATATATATATATATATATATATATATATATACTTGTATTTGAATGCCAAATAAATAAAAACAAAGTAAAAAATGCTTGGCAAATGAAACATGTTATGAAGGAAGGAAGAATCAAACGATGTAAAAATAATAATTCATAAAAATTATAAGAGTTATTTGTATTTATCCTCCCCAATCCTAATTGCTAATTCTATTATTCCTCTCTTTTCAAAAAAAAAAAAAAAAAATCACTACTATCACTTGATCCCCACCAATTCTTAAAATTTGGGTTTTTTTTCGGGGGTAAATACAATTATAAATAACATGTTATGAAGGAATTGGGGGGGGGGGGGAGATAGTAGTGATTTTTAAAAAAAAAATGGGGGAGGAAGGGAGGGGTAATAAGATTAGCAATTATAATTGGAAGATAAATACAAATAACTCAAATTATAATTATTCAAAGGAAATGAAAGAAGAAATATTTTCGCAATTGTCCCCAATACAAATGTTAAAACTAACATATATCGGCCCCAACTAAAAAGAATTAACAAATGTCCCCAATATGTGTAAAAAAATAAAAAATTCAGTCAAAAAAGAATATTTTAAAATTTTAATTGCTCCGGACAAATAATGAGAACATTTGATATTTTTTCCAGTGGAAATATATGCTAGTTTTAACATTTGTATTTGGGACATTTGCTAAAATAACCAATGAAAGAATTGATTTTATTTATTTTCTTTGACAGAAAAGTGAACGGATTAAATATAATGTGAAAAAAAAAGGTATAATGTTTTTTTTCTAGGCTTGATTTCAACTTGATAACCTCAAATATTCTAATCTCTTCAATTTGATATCCTAAATTTTAATACCATACAAATAGTTACCCTCAAGTATCGAATATTTTAAAGTTGTTATCCTCCGTCATTTAGAGGTTGGTTTTTACGATTTAACACAAAATAAATATATTCTTTTGGTCAAATTATCCTTCCATCTCCTTCTAGAAATATTTGAAGTGACCACGAATTAGAAAATATTTTTATCATTTAGAATTTGTTGTTAATACTGTTAGATATTAAGTTTTACAATTACAATTGACGTATTAAGTTGTTTATTAATAAATTTTGGTATAAATTTTTTTTCTAATAGGATAATTTAATATAATTAAATTATAAAAAAGATAATATGTTAAAAAAATTCAAGAGAAGTAATCTATTGCCAATACTAGTGACGTTTTGAACGCATATTTTATTTTTATTTTTGTATTTTTTTTATATTTAGTACGAAACGATATTGTCAATGGCAACTCACTTTATATTTATTCAAAACACCATTACGAGCGACGTCTAACGTCTTATCTCTCAATTTGTAACTTTTATAAATGTATACTCTTTTATTCAAATTCAAAAAAAAAAAAAAATCACTGTATATGTAATTTTTTTTCCTATTTTTTTTTATTTTTATTTTTAACTCTACAGCCTCAGCTCGTTAGCGTGGCCTTTGAGAGAGTGTGTTGTCATTGTCAAACTCTAATCTCCTCTCACATCACTCAATTTGGGAGCTTGATCACCTGTATTGCAAATTTTATCCTAATCATGTTCCATCCTCTATGACATGTGGGACATGTGGGTCTCACCGATAAAAATAAAAAAGTCCCACGTCATAGAGGGTGGAATAAAATTAGAACATAATTTTCAGGACAGGTGATCAGCTCCCCTCAATTTGAAGAATCAACGGAGTGATACTTTTCACTGACACGTCCCCACCAGCTGCTGGATCGAGGATAGGTTGGAGCAAACCATAATTCACCACGGAGACACATGAGAAATTTCTTCTTTAAAGCATCTCCAAGCCTATTGTCTTGTTTTATGTCGTAATTCTTATGTGGTATGAGACACAAGACAATGACTTTTCTATGTGGCAAGATTATATTCAGACAAGACAATGAGATAAAAAAGTGTTCTCCAATGCAAAAAATATAAAAACTACTTTTTTCAACTTCCAAGACAATTTTTTTATTTTTTTTATAAATATTTTTATTCATAATTGATGATGTTGAAAAAGTCATTGTGAAGTCCATTGTCTAGATCTAGACAATCAACTTTACATTGTTCTTGTCATGTTATTGCCATGTCATCTTCACAACTAACTTCATATTTACATTGGAGAAGGATTTTTGAAATAATAAGTTGTGAATCATATGTGGCAACCATTTTTTTCCAAACTCACATAGAACATCTCCAACCCTATTGTCTTGTTTTGTGTTGTGAATCCTACGTGGCATGAGGCACAAGACAATGTCTTTCCTATGTGGCAAGATTATATTCACACAAGACAATGAGATAGAAAAATTGTTCTCCAATGTAAAAGTATTGAGAATACAATAAAAATTACTTTTTTCAACTTCCAAGACAACTTTTTCACTTCTTCCTTTTTTTTTATAAATATTTTTATTCATAATTGATGATGTGAAATAAAGTCATTGTGAAGCTCTTTGTCTAGATCTAGACAATCAACTTCACATTGTCCTTGTCATGTCATTGCCATGTCAACTTCACAACCAACATCACTTTTGGATTGGAGAATAATTTTTAAAATAAGAAGTTATGATTCCTATGTGACAATCAATTTTTTTAAACTCACAACAGGGTTGAAGATGCTACGGGTCCACCATCAAAATCATCTTGAATACGTGTCCCCTGTAATTAAACCTTAATTAATCATAATGCTTAATTAAAGATTAATCATCATGGACTTTCTTCATGTTTTAGTCAAGAGAAGGGAATATAAAAAAAAAGTATATATTCCCTTTCTCACTGTCAATTTGGCCTTTTCATTATTGGCCAAAGTCACTTCCTCGGTGCAATCACAGATTAAGATTCCATAATAAACAGATTGTTATCTGCATAAACGAAAGTGATATATTGCGTCTAAAAGATCCCTCCAAGCTTGTCCCTACGGAACTGTCATGTCCGTTTCTCAACCCACATATTTGTATTTTTGTTTTATTATATTTATATTTTTTTTCTCATACTTGAATATTTGATATTTTTTGCTTCTGGATAATAATACAGTATTATGTATCAAGCATAGACGAAGACAAGTATATGACGGTAACTACGTTACCTAGACAAATTTTAATCTTTATAACTCTTAGATGAAATTACAAAATTTCAAAAAACTAATGGGTACTCAGATAAAATTACAAGATTTCAAAAAAATATTGTTGAAACCATTTGTCCTAATAGGTTTAACCTTCTCACCACACTCAAGAAGGAACGACAAAGATTATAATTAAAATCATTCACCAACTCGTAGCAATTTTTCTAACCGAAGTTGACGACTCCTCGATTAGATCGTTTCTTACATCGGTCTTGTATGAAGAAGAACACTAAGAGCAAAGCACATACTTCCTTTTAGACTTTCTTGTGGACGAGCACATCGAATCTCGACCTTTGTACATATTTTGTGCATCCACCCACTACCAGAATAACACATATTAGCGACGTTAAAAAACGTTGCTAATATGCAAAACGACGTCGCTAAAATGATTTGGCGACATAATTAGCAACGTTTTTACGTCGTCGCATATTGCATGGTCGATGACAACAAAAACATCGCTAGTCGTCGCTGTAGCGACGTATATTTGCGACGAAAAAATATCGCAGAATATACGACGTTTAGCGACGTGTCGTCGTTAAACTAACGACGTAAGCATTGGTCGCAACACGTCGCTATATTAGCAACATGAGCAAGGTTTTGCTACAAGAATGCTGACATGACAAGTTTTGTCATGTCAGCATGTTAGCGACGTGTAGCGACGTGTAGCGACGTACTAGCGACGTACATATTTTTCAGGTAGCGACGTTCAAGACGTAACAGTACGTCGCAAAATTGAAAATAAAAATATAAAAAAAAACACGCTGCAGTTTGTTAAATATTTTTCAACAAAACTCTACCTGCAGTTATAAAATCACAGTTTATATAAATAGACCCGGAGCAACCCTCCGTTGAATTTTCTGGGTTCGCCGACCCCTTCGGTGGAACACTCAACACCAAAATTTTTTGGTGTACAGTTAATATGAATAATAAATTAAACTTACATAGAAAGAAATATACAAAGTTACATTACACTAAATATGTCCCTAGAAGTAGATAAATGAATTTAAAATAAGTGTCACATGTGTCTTAGAATGTAATAAAAAGTATGAAATAAATACATCAAAGACCCAATAATGGGCCAATACACACAAACACACTAAAACATGTCCAAACAAGGACTACTACTGATGAGGAGGAGCACCGCCGCGCATTTGGGATAGAAAAAACTTAAGATTTTCCTGTAAAAGCGTCGCCGATGCCGATGGAGGAGGCAGTGGTGGCGGTGTCGATGCCGGCGGACCAGAAGGATGTATCCGCTGTAATGCTAGCAGTCGAGCATTATATAAATCCATGGCAGATATCACCCTCGAAGTGTTCTCCACCACCGACCGGCTCAACAAATCCTGCGCCGCATGGATCATCGCAAGTGAGTCGCTCATGGCCGTATGTGACCCCTCCAGCTCCGTCTGTCTGTGCTCCATAGACACGGCCAGAGTTGCCAAGCTGCGCTCTGTCGTCTACCCCATAGTCCTGAGCTCCATAAGGATGTGCTCTATCGTATGGCTCAGAGTCCTGAGATTCATAAGGCTATGCTCGAGCGAATCAAAACGTGCGATGATTGTCGCATCGTTCGTCTACCGCGCAGACTGTGGCCGCTCCGTAATCCTCCATAGCAACTTGTCACGCAGGTCAGCAATATGACGGTCAACGCTCTCCTGGGCTCATGCCGACACCTATGAAGGCTGTGAGGAATGCACACTGACAGAGGGGGCCCTGGATGACTGCGTCACAACATAGGCGTCGTAGAATCCCGTACCATAGTACGTAGCCCTCTGAAGACCACCAACGACGGTCATCCAGATCTCGTCCGCCGAAGGAGTTGTAGAGGGATGCGAAGAAGTACCAGCCCCTCTCTCTGCTGGTGCACTAGCTGTCGTCCGCTCACGTAGTTTAAGATACTCGTTCTAAAAAAGTGGTTGTGAACGTCTAAGTTAATTATTACTAACTATATAGATATCTATTTCCATATTTTCTAAGTTACATTAAAACTAACACATGGTAGTAAAATGTACATAGCTCTGTGTGGCCTTGTCATTGATGAGCTTTCAGCCCTTCCGATGGGTGGCCAGGAAGACTGTCACCATGTTATCGTCCTCACCCCTCTGTACCTGTTAAAATTTACATTGTTTGTCATTAAAATTATACATCTTATCCTACTTGTAAACCCCCTGATTTTCAGGATTTTTAAAAATAAATTTTCATAATTTATCTGGAAATTTTCGGTGATTTTTTACTAATTAAAATCTAGGTATTTTAGAATTAAATAAAATTAAATAATTTTAAACAATATTAAAATATTATAAAAATAATAGTTTTGGGTGTAAAATAAAATATTGGACATAGGGTAATTTTTCTGGAATTTATTGGACCCCAGAACAATTTTTAAAAACCTCTAAACCCTGTTTTAATTAAACCCAACTCAAACCGGGTTCAACCGGGCTCAATCCGGGTTGAACCGGGCTGAACCCGGTCCAATGAAACCGGACCGGCATGAACCGCCCCTAGACCCTAACGGGTCGGGTCCTACCCTACCCGACCCGACCCGACCCGGCCCACCCGCTCACCCGCACACCCCTCTCTCCCCCGCGTTTTCAGGCGCTCTGCCCCGCTCCGCGGCCACGACGGCCACGTCCCGCCCCCGCCCCTGCCCGCATCGCCCGGCCCACGATCCCCTCCGCTCCGCCTCTCCCGGCCACGCACCCGGCTCCCTCTCCCTCTCCAGCCCTATTTAAACACCGCCTCCGCCACGGCCTCAGCCTACCCCGTCGTCCCCCACCCTCCAGCACCGCCATTTTCCCTCGCTGCCACCCTCGCCGCCACCCGACACCCTCGACGATGACTCTGGCCGTCACCCGCTGCTTCTCCTCCGGCCTGCCCCAACAACCGCAGCCACCCTCTCTCCTCCGCCCTGCCCCAACAACCGCAGCCACCCTCTCTCCTCCGCTTCCAGCCACCGGCCACCGTCCTCTCCCCTCGACGAACCCCTGGGCCGCCCCGCCTCCCGAGAGCTCCGCCAAGCCTCCCCGCAGCCGCCTCCAGCAGCAGCAGCGACGGCCGCCGGAACCCTAGCCGGCCGGCCGGGCTTCGCGCCGCCTCGCGAGGACGAAACTTTCAGCCTCTGTGGAACCCTGTTTAGGTAGCCGCTTCTCTGTCCTCGCTACCCCATTTCCCGTTTTGTCTATTGTGACGCGAACCCTGCGTGACCGTCTCGATACCCATGCAACCCGCTCGGTGTGTCGCGTCCTGAGGCGATCGTAAACTGTGACCCAAAATCAGGAAAAATAATGCCTTGTTTTACCCCGGAACTGAGTGTGTCCCGCCAAACGGGATGACTTGGTCGCGTGCGAACTTCACCGATAATTGTACGCCGTTAATAAGGACATATAAATTTTGCGAAAGTTGATTTGGATGTGCATGCATACCGAAATCAACGCGTATCCGTCGAAAACGCCACGTATCGACCATGTTCCAGAACTCGTTGTAACTTCGTGTACATACGCCGGATTAAAACAAAACTTATTTCATCGAACTCGTAGTAATACGCTAGTCCTGTGACCCAAGTTTGGTTCGATTCTGAGAACGTTGAAAAAATTGTGTATCATTGGGCCCCGCGGCTCCACTAGACGGGCGATTTTGTGACCGGCTCATCAGAATCCAATTCTGAAAATTCTGTTAGGTTCGTATCATTGTTCTGGACTTGTAGACACTAAATTTGACAAATTTGGAGAATATTATCCCTGACACGTTTTTTGGTGCGAAGCGGGCCACACGTGCACCCCGCTTTGACTAGAAACTGTCACTTTTGCCCTTGTGTCCAAATTGGCCTCAAGGACAGGCAATTCTTGCTATTTGATATCTTCTGAGCATGATGGTAATATTTGTTTCAGCATCCGGAGACGTTCCTGGAGATTTCACGAATACCAGAGCCGTAGTTGGAAACCGAACACCAAGCAAGTGTACCTTGCCAAAACTTGCAGTACCTGCTTCATATTATTGTCTTGATTTATTCATATATTGTACATACTTAACCTAAGACCGTGTGACATTGCTTAGTGTCCGAATAATATTCGGGTGTCAACACTGTACGCAGAGTTGTGTAATGTCACCTAGACATGGATATCGAGACCCTATGCATTCTCGTGCTTGCATTAACAAGTACGACATACCTCATGACACCTGATACTATTCATGAGACAGAATATTCATGGTGATTCTGTATAGGCAACAGGACTTGTGATATAGATATTACATATGCTTAGCTATCATTATGACTTATTGCATCAGTTAGAGGTCAAGATCTTGCGTGTCATGGACATGAAACGTGTGATTACATTGGACAGGGAAAAACACACAGGCTACAGGCTGATTATATATATATAACCCTTATTAATGCGTTGCTCAAGACTCTAAACCCGAGCTTGGCCCATTACATGATATCACTGCAACCGGCTCCCCGACACAGAGCTTGTACTGGTTTCAACCTGAGTTCTAGTGATGCTCTCAACTTGCATATCACTTAGCTGGTTACATAGTTTACCCTATTATTTCATCTATTAATGCACTGTATTTATTTTGGCTTGAGTTATTCTTGTACCTTGCTATGTCCCCTGAGGACCTGGATCCGGATTGTGTCCCCAGGTTTAGCCGAGGAGATCTATCCCGAGGTATACAGGACAGGAGCATACATTGGAGCAGTACCAGAACCCGACGACGAAGTCGTGCCAGAGGACTTCTCCTGAGTATTGGCTTTATATATTCAGTTATTTCTGTTTCTATTTACTTATTTCCTGTCTATTGCATTGATGTATCAGACTTATTCTCGGATTGTTCCCCGAGACACTTTTATTGAGACATGTTAGATCATATTTATTTTGATTTATTCTGGCTATTGATCTGTGATTATATTTTGTGGATAAGATTAGAATAGACTGTGACTTGTATCATTGGACCTATTTATTATTGTACTACAGCTTAAGTACACCCTGATAGATCCATTAAATTGGGTTTGTCCATCGGTGCGTGCTGCTGGCCATTGCCACGTGTCCAGTCCCTCGATATTTTGGGACTGGGGCTTGACATGATTTTTGTGGTGGCCCATGCAGGTCTACGACTAAATTACTTTGGTTTCAACTTAGGGATCGAGCAAGCCTGCAATAAGAATATGATAAGTTATAGGATCTCATCCACTTGTTTGAATTATTCTTGACCTTTATATCGACTTTAAAAGTAATTTACTTGCATCCTGCCTTGAATCTTCTGTACGCTTCTCATAGTTTATTTTGGATGCAGGGAAATGGATCCACAAGCCAGCAACGAGGCTCATGCAGGAATACAACAAGGTGTTGTGGTTACCCACAAAGATGAAGTGACACCAGTTGGTGAAGGTCAATCATCACAACAATGCAGTCAAGCAAGTCAGCATGCCTCGAGAATCCATCAAGATGACGTTCCATCATCGACGTAGTTTACTCCACCGATGCCTACCTTTCCACTAGGACAGCTTATGGACGAACAATAAATGTTTTAAATGTTCTACGCGATGATGCAAGCCTATCAGAAGGTTCATAAAGAAGCCCAACCAAGTCAAACGGAGGAGATCATTTATAGACTTAACTTTGAGCTACGAAAGTTAATCAGCTTCGTTGCAACGGACATTCTTGCTGCAGCACGACCCATGGAGTACATCACAAGGATAGAGTCCAGCCAGAAGCAGCCGTATGCATTAGTACCAGACCAAGCACAACAGAAAAGAGTTGCAAAGCGACCATAGATTAATCCACCACAGAGAGCATCTACACCACTAGCACTAGTCCTTTCTACCTGTCACTACTGTGGCAAGGTAGGCCATCTCACTAAAGAATGCCGACTCAGATTGGGACTATGTTTATCTTGCGGATCCAAAAAGCATTCGGTAAGGGATTACCCTGAACGTCATTGATGATTCATCAACCAGCCACATCAGCACAAGCCAGAGCACCACAGAAAGAAATTACAAAAAGGTCTCACATGCACCAGCCACCCCAAGCATCTCCGCAAGAACTGCCTATCTGTCAATATTGTCACAAGCGAGGCTATATCGAGAACGAGTGCAGACGTAAATTGGAATTATGCTTGATTTGCGCGTCCAACCAACATTTAGCCAAAGATTATCCAGAGCATCGAGATGGAGCACTAATGGTAAATCGATAAGCTTTACCAGTTGTCACGACCCAGTCCCAATATATCGAGGGACTGGACACGTGACAATGGCAAGCAGCATGTACCGATGGACAAACCTAATTTAATGGATCCATCAGGGCGTACTTAAGCTATAGTACAACAATAAATAGATCAAATAATATAAGTCACAATCTATTCTAATCTCATCTACAACAGATAATCACAGATCAAATGCCAGAATAAATGCAAACAAATATAAACTAACATATCTCAACAAGAGTGTCTCGAGGAAACAATCTGAGAATAAGTCTGATACACTGTCAAGCTACAAGAATAAAGATAACCACAGCAAATACTGAGTATAGACAAAGTATATACTCAGAAGATACCCGCAGAGGTCACTCGTCTACTGGATCTGGTACCACTCCAGTGTTTGCTCCTGCTCCTGCTAATGCTCATGTCCCGTATACCTCGGGGTAGATCTCGTCTGCTAATCCTGGGGACATAATCCGGATCCATGTCCTCAGGGGACATAGCAAGGTACAGATAATACAAGCCAAAATAAATGCAGTGCAATAGTAAATAAAATAATAGGTAAATATGTAACCAGCTAAGTGAAATGCAAGATGAGAGCAGCACTAGAATTCAGGCTGAGACCACTACAAGCTCTGTGTCGGGGAGCCGGTAGCAGCGATATCATGTGGTTTGTCTAGCTCAAAAGGGAGACTATGACACCGTCATAATATAATCAACCTGTAGCCTGTGTGTCTCTCCCCACCCAATGTAATCATACGTCTCATGTTCATGACACGCAAGATCAAAACTAATGCAGCAAGTCATATGAAAGCTATGAATATAATATCTATGTCACAAGTCCTGTAGCCTATACAGAATCACCATGAATGTCTCAGGAAGATTTTGTCTCATGAATAGTATCAGGTGTCCTGGGTATGGCGCACTTGATAAAACAAGCACGAGAATGTATAGGGTCTCGATATCCATCTCTATGTGACGTTACACAACTCCGCGTACGGGGTTGGCACCCGACTATTAATCGGACGCTAAGTAAAGTCACACGGTCCTGGGTTGAACATTTATATCAAGATTATATGTATGTACAAAGAACTCAAGCAAAGTACTATAACAGGAATCACTGCGAGTTGGCAAGGTACACTTGCCTGGTGTTTGGTTTCCAACTGCTGTTCTGGTACTAGTGAAATCTCCATAAATGTCTTCGGATGCTGAAACAAATATTACCATCAAGCTCAGAAGATATCAAATAGGTAGAAACGTCTGTCCTTGAGTCCAATTTGGAGTCAATGGCAAAAATGACAATTTTGGGTCAAAGCGGGGTCCACATGTGGCCCGCTTTGCACCGAAAAATGTGTCACGGACAAAGTTCTTCAAATTTGTCAAACTTAGTGTCAACAAGTCCAGAACGATGATACGAACCCAATGGAACTTGCAGAATTGGATTCCGATAAGCCGATCACAAAATCGCCCGTCAAGTGGAGCCTGTGGGGCCCACGATACGCAATTTTGTCAACGTTCTCAGAATCGAACCAAACTTGGGTCACAGGACCAGCGTATCACTACGAGTCCGATGGCGCAAGTTTCGTTTCGATCCGACGTGTGTACACAAAGTTATGACACGTTCCAGAATAGACGGATACGGGACGTTGTCGGCGGATACGCGTTAATTTCGGTGTGCACGCACATCCAAATCAACTTCTGTGAAATCTCACACGTCCGTATCAACGGCACGCACGTATCGGTGAAGACCGCAGTAGAACAGGGCATTATTTTTCCTGTTTTTGGATCGCAGTTCACGATCGCCACAGGACGCGATGCACCGAGCGGGTTGCACGGGCATCGAGAGGGTCACGCAGGGTTCGCGTTGCAACAGACGGAATTAAAAATGGGACAGCGAGGAGAGAGAAATGGATACCTGAACAGGGCTCCAGAAACTGAGAATTCGCGTGTCCGAGTCATGTCCGAGTCAGATCTAGGGTTAGGGTTAGGGCTAGGGCTCTGCCGGAGCTGCGGCGGTCGGAGGGAGGCAGGGGACGGCGGAGGCGGTCGAGGGCCGGAGGCGGCCGGGGACGACGGCGCAGGGCTCGGGCGGCCGGGATGAGCGGAGGTGGCACTGGGGCTGCTGCTGCTGCTGCGGGCTTGCTGGGGGGAGGAGGAGGAGGAGAGGGAGGCCGAGGCAGCGTCGCGGCGTGGCGGCGAGGCGGGAGGCGGTGGCGGCGTCGCGGGCGGGGCGGTGGCAGTCGATGGAAGAAGGGAGAGGTGTTTAGGGTTTGGGCAACGACGGTGGGGGATTAAATAGGCTGAAGGTGAAAGGGGTCGGCCGAGCGGGGCGGCATCTTGGCGGAGGAGGCGGTCGTCGCGGAGGACGCCGGTCGAGCGGAGCGGGCTGGCGGCCGGAAAGCGCGGGCGGCGTGGCGCGTGGCCTAGCGGGGCACGGGGGTGCGAGTCGTGGGGAGAGGGGGAAGCGGGTTCGGGTCGGGCGGGTCACGGGTTGGGCAGACCCGATCCGACCCGTTAGGTCAGGGGTCCGGTCCGATTTGGTTGGACCGGGTTCAGCCCGGTTTGAACCCGGTTCAACCCGGTTTGTTTGGGTGTATTTTAAAATAGGGTTTTTGGTCTTTAAAAATTATTTTCGGGGTCCAATAAATTCACAAAAAATTACTCTATGTCCAGTTTTTCATTTTTACACCCAAAAATATTATTTTCATAATATTTTAATATATTTTAAAAACATTTAATTTTATTTAATGCCGGAAATACCTTGTTTTTAATTAGTAAAAATTTCTGAAAAATCCCAAAAAATTTGAAAAATCTTGTTTTAAAAATCCTGAAAAATTAGGGGGTTTACAATCTACCCCCCTTAAGAGGATTGCGTTCTCACAATCAAAGAATAACCGATCAACAGAGATGACACGGTTGCAAGCATTATTCGAAACGCATCACAAGACACCTAGGGAAAATATCGTTTCCCTAAGAATAAAAGTTATGCACTTTCCAGAGTAAAGTAAATCTAGTTAAAGCAAGAGAACTACAACTTTTAGAAAAACTAGGTTATTATTAACAAGTTCCAAATTACTAGATTAGGGCTAAGGTCACGAACCAATAGGCACGAGCTAAAATAATTCTAGAATCGATAGCTACGAATCACTTACGCGCATTAGCTACTCCATGAGTCTGCACGTTCTCCAAGGTCATCGTTAGGGCTTGTCCGCGTCCTTGCAATCGATTCCTCTGCTGCTGTTGAGCCTACTGGAAGAGTGCTGCTTGTGGTATCAAAGGTGGCCTCGGCTGATACCCTCCTGGTGCTGGTGGTAGGACTCCTTCAACTTCCGTTTGTGGTGCTCCCAATGCTGGATAGGCTGGCCTCGTTCTGGTAACGCTTGTTGTTTAACTATTGGTGCTCCTTCTCGATGCTCAGGGCATTCCCTCATTAAATGCTGACTGGATCCGCAAGCTAAACATAATCTCCATTTGCGTCTGCACTTGTTCTCAATATTGTCACGCCCCGATCCCGTAAGGGGTCGGTCGTCCTCGCTTGATCCTTTACGGAACCGATTCGTCCTCGCTTGGGGCGTGATGCCGTACGAGCCTGGAGTTGCGCTCGTACAAGGCAAGAACTTGCAGTTATAGGAACCCATTTTGAAAACATAATTTATAAAACACATTCATAGAGATTTGAACACAGTGCAGGAAGAAACATGCTTTTTCATTGATAATTCAGAGTAATTTACATAGAGTTTACATTGATGCGCCTCTCGGCTACTTGATTTGCATTACAAAAGATAAACTCAAAAGGCAGGGCGCGCTCCATCAGATAGTCCACGTCGTTCATACATTACGCCCTTGTATAGGTTGAAAGTCCAAGCCTCCAAAATGATCTGACTCCAACTATACTTCAAAATAGAGGTGCTCCTAACGCCTCCTCGTCTATCCACTAGCGTTGCACCGTCTGAGTGCCTGAAATAGTTGCCCACAACGTGGGTCAGTACTCAACTTGTACTGGTGAGCGGGATGAACCCACTCGACTAAATCGACACTAGCTTATTAGGGGCAAGCATGCATTAAGATGACTTCTATAAAGAGGCAAGTGAATTCAATTCATATCAGTTGCATGTTTTGATAGGAATGAAAATAATATCGAATCCAACCAGTGCATCGATTGCTTACTCAACCGATGCACGCCTTCCCTGCAACGAAACACAAGTATACTTACCATCTGCACAAGACAATAAATTAGCATGTGTTCTAGTCTATGCGGTCATTGGTGTGATCGACACCTTAGGGACATATTCAAGCATTAGCGGCGCGCCCTATCAGCCCGGGTAGCAAGCCCTGCTGGAGGTCCCGCAATGCATCGTGACGAGCATGAATCAAATATTTCCCTCCGGATCGATACGGTTCCAGTGCCCCGGAAAGCCGTCTCGAGGAAATGATAAACCTTGTGCACAAGTTGTCCCAGACCATGCAAATGCATGAACAATTCATATATCATACAATGCATCGATTGAAACAGAAAGAAGTTAAGCAGCAATATATATCTCATGCAACAGTTCATATTTTCTCAACGCGGTGTTCCGATTTTGATATCCCATAGGTCCAAACTCCGTCCGAGGCACTAGGCCACCACCAACAACCAATCCCCATTATAAACAAACTCAGTTATAAGGTGTGCAAGCATATAGAAATATTAGTCTACAAAAATCCCCTGTTCCTTTCTTAGTGGCTGGCATGCATTGTGGCAAAGGATTTCCTAGGCGTCCAACCGGGCATCATCGAGTGAACGTTTGAAACATTAAAGATGTTGGCGTGAAAAAGTAGGAAAGAAGGGTCCAAACCACTCACTGGTTAAGGAAAAGGTAGCTGAAACAAAGATTCCCGCCTAGCGACGATCAAACGTCAGTTACGCGGACCTGCACAGCACGAGCACCAATTAGAATCTTGCCTATCCTTCCTTGCCGAACTCCCCAAGAATCAAAGCTCCAAACGATAAAACCAGCAGCGAAAACCAAGCAAATCGAAAGCAACACCAAATCAAATCCCAAAGCGGCAATCAAGAAAACCAAACAACCAAACACGAAAACTATTGGACTCGTTTCAATAGAGGCATTTCCATGAGTTGGAAAGGATCATCGCATTTTGTCCGTGGCAAGAAGATGCCGAAGTTCTAAGTTATGACTCAAACGGACTAGCCACAAGCCCAATTACGTAGTGCACATCCCGGTCGGATCGGGATTTGAGGCACTACATAATATACCACTAAGAAAAAGTTTCGACCCGAAACTTAAGAACAAGACCGACCCAAAACGTAAGAACAAGGCCCTACCTCCGACTGAATGAACAATGAAGGGTACTTCTCCTTCATCTCCGATTCCAATTCCCAGGTTGATTCCCCAGCTGAATGGTTCCGCCACAGCACGCGAACCAAGGACATCGTACGGTTGCGAAGTACTTTTTCCTTACGATCCAGGATCTGCACCGGTTCTTCCGAGTATGACAAGTCCGTGCGCAGTTCCAACTGTACAAAACTAACCACATGACTTGGGTCATGCACATACTTCCGTAGTTGGGAAACATGGAATACGTCATGCACTTCTGCCAAGGCGGGAGGTAGTGCTATCCTGTATGCCACAGCTGCAACTCGTTCTAGTATCTCAAAGGGGCCGACAAACCGGGGACTCAGTTTGCCCTTCACGCCGAAACGCATCACACCTCGCATCGGCGTCACTTTCAAGAAGACATGATCCCCGACCAAGAATTCCAAAGGCCTTCTAAGTGCATCAGCATAACTTTTCTGTCGGCTCTGTGCTGTGCAGAGTCTTTCCCGAATCAAGCGAACTTTCTCAACTGCCTGCTCTACCAGCTCTGGCCCGAGTACCTGCCGCTCGCCGACTTCGTCCCAACAGATTAGAGATCGACACCTTCGCCCATATAGTGCTTCGTACGGTGCCATCTGGATGCTCGATTGGTAACTGTTGTTGTAAGCAAACTCCGCTAAAGGAAGATGCGTGTCCCAACTAGTCTTTAAATCGATCGCACACAGCCGTAACATATCTTCAAGTATCTGATTTGTCCTCTCTGTCTGTCCATCAGTCTGCGGGTGGTATGCGGTACTGAACTGTAGCTTGGTTCCCAAAGCAGCTTGTAGACTAGTCCAGAAACGAGATAAGAAGCGTCCGTCACGGTCAGAGACGATTGAGGCAGGTACTCCGTGTAATCGGACGATCTCATCTATGTAAATTTGTGCTAACCGATCGACGCTCCAAGTAACTTTTATGGGAAGAAAGTGGGCTGATTTGGTCAAACGATCAACTATGACCCAAATCGCATCGTGCCCCCGTGGCGTCTTCGGAAATCCCACAATAAAATCCATAGTGATGTTGTCCCATTTCCACTCGGGAATAGCGAGGTTCTGCAGTTCTCCGCCAGGCCTCTGATGCTCAGCTTTCACCTGTTGACAGGCCATGCACTGTGACACAAAGGTCGCCACATCCCGCTTCATACCGTGCCACCAGAAGGTCCCGCGCAAGTCCTTGTACATCTTAGTGCTCCCCGGATGTAAAGAATACTTCGCGTGGTGTGCTTCCGCCATAATTTCCCTTCGGAGTTCTGGGTCGCTAGGAACACATAGCCTTCCTTTCATCTGTAAGGCCCCATCTTCGCCTGCCACAAAGTCAGACGTCTTCCCCGACGAGATCAATCCGCGCACCTTCGCTAAGAACTGATCGCCCTCCTGAGTTGATTTGATTCTACCACGTAAATCCAGTTCAAGATGGAGTGGTGCCAGCTGCACTCCTGGATGCCGAACTCGAAACTCGATGCCCATCGCCTCTAGATCTCGAAGTAAACGGTTGTCTATAGATAACGAGCCCACGTGCTTCCGACTCAGAGCATCAGCAACGACATTTCCCTTGCCCGGAGTATACGCGATCGTTAGGTCATAGTCCTTAATAAGTTCTAGCCAACGCCGCTGCCGAAGGTTCAATTCCCGCTGGGTGAATAGATACTTGAGGCTCTTGTGATCTGTAAAGATTTTGCAAGCAACACCATAAAGATAATGCCTCTACAACTTCAATGCAAATACAATCGCCGCCAATTCCAAGTCATGCGTCGGGTAGTTCTTCTCGTGCGGCTTCAGTTGCCTGGAGGCGTACGATATTACCTTGTCCCTCTGCATGAGCACACACCCTAAGCCGAGTCCTGAAGCGTCGCTGTATATCTGAAACTCTTCTACCCCATCTGGAAGTGCAAGGATCGGAGCTGAAACAAGACGC
This sequence comes from Iris macrosiphon, assembly GCA_036927795.1. NCBI lineage: Eukaryota > Viridiplantae > Streptophyta > Magnoliopsida > Asparagales > Iridaceae > Iris > Iris macrosiphon. Next base: position 183,542,446 of record JAYESA010000003.1, on the reverse strand, counting down.
CGCTTAAGTTCCCGAAAGCTGGCTTCGCAGTCATCACCCCATTCGTATGCAATCCCTTTCTGAGTAAGGCGAGTCATAGGCGAGGCCAGTTTAGAGAAATCCTTCACGAACCTACGGTAGTATCCCGCAAGGCCCAGAAAGCTTCGAACTTCGCTGGCTGACGTAGGTTGCTTCCAGTCCACCACCGCTTCTATTTTCTTCGGGTCTACGGCGACGCCTTCGGCCGAGATGACATGACCAAGGAATGCCACGCTGTTCAACCAGAACTCATACTTGCTGAGCTTAGCGAACAACTGATGGTCTCGTAATGTCTGCAGCACGATCTTCAGGTGTTCTTTGTGCTCCGCCTCATTCTTGGAATAGATTAGTATGTCGTCTATGAACACGACTACAAACTTATCCACAAACGGCCGAAACACGCGGTTCATCAGATCCATGAAAGCTGCAGGGGCGTTCGTCAAACCGAACGACATCACGAGGAACTCATAGTGTCCGTAACGGGTTCTGAAAGCAGATTTTTGAATATCCTCTGATTTGATTTTCAACTGGTGATACCCTGACCTGAGATCAACTTTAGAGAAAACTCTTGCACCTTGCAACTGATCAAACAAGTCATCTATTCTTGGCAATGGGTACTGATTCCGTACGGTCGCTTTATTCAGTTCTCGGTAGTCAATGTACAGCCGCATGGATCCATCTTTCTTTTTCACGAACAGCACCGGAGCGCCCCAAGGAGAAACGCTTGGACGAATGTATCCTCGGTCCAACAGGTCTTGCAACTGAACTTTAAGTTCCTTAAGCTCTGCTGGGGCCATGCGATAAGGTGCCTTTGATATCGGTCGCGAATCCGAAAAAGTGTCGATGCTGAATTCGATCTCACGATCAGGAGGCATTCCAGGCAGCTCGTCTGGGAACACGTCGAGGAAATCTGCAATGACTTCAGCCTGAGCTGCATCTACACATTCCCGCCGGGTGTCTCGAACATAAGCTAAGTACCCTTCATAGCCCGAATGCAACATACGCCTAGCCGAAATTGCTGATATCACCATTGCCGTCTTCGGTGCAGCGCTGCACGAATAGTAGAAGTCTGCCTCGCCGGGTAGACGGAATACGACTCGCTTCTCCGCGCACTCGATTGTTGCATGGCAAGCACCCAACCAGTCCATACCAAGAATAATATCATAATCCTTGATGTCTAGTACAATGACATCTAAGGAAAGCTTCCTACCTCCGATGCAAATGTAACCATCCCTACAGATCGCATGGGCGGGCATATCGACTCCCGAAGGGGTACTTACGCAAAGGTTCATATTTAAAGCAGTAGAAGCTAATTTATGCTCAACAGTAAAATCAGCAGATATGAAACTATGCGTAGCACCTGAATCGAATAAGACTCTAGCGGGTAATTCTCGGTATAGTAGAGTACCTGTTACAACAGTGTCGGATACAGATGCCTCATCCCGAGTCAATGCATAGACTCGGCCCTGAGCACCCTGGCGTTGTGGATTCACTGGTACAGCATTGGCATCACTTGCTGGAGGCCCTTTGTTTTGATTTCCATTATTCTGATTCGGCTTGCCCTCTCTGCAGTTAAACTGTTTGTGACCCAGGCGACCACATTTGAAACATCCTTGAACCCGACATTCATTCACTTTATGCCCTGATTTGCCGCATCGGCTGCAGTTCAGTGATTGGGATTGGCCCCTATTATCAGACGTATGCGAACGCCTGTGTGCTCCAGACCCTCCCGTTTCATGAGGACGCTTATTGTTATTGGTACAGGGGGTTTGCACCTCGGTCTTTGGGAGAGGGCGCCCAAAGATCCGTTCGCTGTTCAGAGCCGCTTCATAACATTCCCTATATGTTTGGCATCTTTGGTTGATGACGTCCCTACGTAAATCGTCATTCAAACCTTTCTGAAATCTATAGCACCATGCCTGCTGATTAGGCAAGAAGTGCTCTGCGAACTTAGCCAGCTTAGCGAATACTGAGTCATAATCGTCAACAGACAAACTTCCTTGCACCAGATTACTGAAGTCGTCTTCTTTTTGTTGACGCACGGCTCGGGGAATATATTGTTCAATGAAGGCAGATTTAAACATTTCCCAAGTAATTTTGCAGTTGGGATTGGCATCGTAAATTCCTTGCTTCGTTGCCTCCCACCAATCATGCGCACGCAGTTCTAGCTGAACCGATGCACAGGCAACTCGCTTGGATCCCCGGATGCCAACCAGGTTGAAAAGTCCTTCCAGCTTAGCAATCCACCCCAATACCACGTCCGGCTCTGCTCGTCCGTTGAACGTAGGGGGATGCATTTTTGTGAACTCTGCTGCCCGGCAGGAGTTCCTTGCTGTAGGCTGAGTCTCTTCTGACTCGTCTTCTACCGCCACGGCTGGAGGCGTGACAGGCGTTGCTGCGGATGTCCCGTTGCTCGGTACCAGGGATGCAATCAGTTGCATCATTGTATCCATTTGCTTCTGTTGAGAAGCAAACTGCGCTTGTATGTTAGCTTGTTGGGTAACAGCTTGTTGTTGCTGTGCCTCCATGAGGTGCATAAGCCGTTCCGCCATTCCGGTTGAACCCGCTCCTCCGGATTCTCCAGAGCTTGCTGGATCGCTCTGAATGGGTTGAGCACTGCTGGCAGTTGCAGTGTTCTTCTTAGCCATGGCTACAAAAGAGAGTAACTTGTTAACACTCCAAAAACGATAGATTTTATATCTATGGGCTCATTGTATAAGCGACTCTTCCCATGCAGCGGACGCCGAACGCAACTCAATTGAGAGGCGCATCAAACTCCTTTATAATCTTTTGAAATCCCGTGGAAGTAAAGCCTCGGCTCTGATACCAATATGTCACGCCCCGATCCCGTAAGGGGTCGATCGTCCTCGCTTGATCCTTTACGGAACCGATTCGTCCTCGCTTGGGGCGTGATGTCGTACGAGCCTGGAGTTGCGCTCGTACAAGGCAAGAACTTGCAGTTATAGGAACCCATTATGAAAACATAATTTATAAAACACATTCACAGAGATTTGAACACAGTGCAGGAAGAAACATGCTTTTTCATTGATAATTCAGAGTAATTTACATAGAGTTTACATTTATGCGCCTCTCGGCTACTTGATTTGCATTACAAAAGATAAACTCAAAAGGCAGGGCGCGCTCCATCAGATAGTCCACGTCGTTCATACATTACGCCTTTGTATAGGTTGAAAGTCCAAGCCTCCAAAATGATCTGACTCCAACTATACTTTAAAATAGAGGTGCTCCTAACGCCTCCTCGTCTATCCACTAGCGTTGCACCGTCTGAGTGCCTGAAATAGTTGCCCACAACGTGGGTCAGTACTCAACTTGTACTGGTGAGCGGGATGAACCCACTCGACTAAATCGACACTAGCTTATTAGGGGCGAGCATGCATTAAGATGACTTCTATAAAGAGGCAAGTGAATTCAATTCATATCAGTTGCATGTTTTGATAGGAATGAAAATAATATCGAATCCAACCAGTGCATCGATTGCTTACTCAACCGATGCACGCCTTCCCTGCAACGAAACACAAGTATACTTACCATCTGCACAAGACAATAAATTAGCATGTGTTCTAGTCTATGCGGTCATTGGTGTGATCGACACCTTAGGGACATATTCAAGCATTAGCGGCGCGCCCTATCAGCCCGGGTAGCAAGCCCTGCTGGAGGTCCCGCAATGCATCGTGACGAGCATGAATCAAATATTTCCCTCCGGATCGATACGGTTCCAGTGCCCCGGAAAGCCGTCTCGAGGAAATGATAAACCTTGTGCACAAGTTGTCCCAGACCATGCAAATGCATGAACAATTCATATATCATACAATGCATCGATTGAAACAGAAAGAAGTTAAGCAGCAATATATATCTCATGCAACAGTTCATATTTTCTCAACGCGGTGTTCCGATTTTGATATCCCATAGGTCCAAACTCCGTCCGAGGCACTAGGCCACCACCAACAACCAATCCCCATTATAAACAAACTCAGTTATAAGGTGTGCAAGCATATAGAAATATTAGTCTACAAAAATCCCCTGTTCCTTTCTTAGTGGCTGGCATGCATTGTGGCAAAGGATTTCCTAGGCGTCCAACCGGGCATCATCGAGTGAACGTTTGAAACATTAAAGATGTTGGCGTGAAGAAGTAGGAAAGAAGGGTCCAAACCACTCACTGGTTAAGGAAAAGGTAGCTGAAACAAAGATTCCCGCCTAGCGACGATCAAACGTCAGTTACGCGGACCTGCACAGCACGAGCACCAATTAGAATCTTGCCTATCCTTCCTTGCCGAACTCCCCAAGAATCAAAGCTCCAAACGATAAAACCAGCAGCGAAAACCAAGCAAATCGAAAGCAACACCAAATCAAATCCCAAAGCGGCAATCAAGAAAACCAAGCAACCAAACACGAAAACTATTGGACTCGTTTCAATAGAGGCCTTTCCATGAGTTGGAAAGGATCATCGCATTTTGTCCGTGGCAAGAAGATGCCGAAGTTCTAAGTTATGACTCAAACGGACTAGCCACAAGCCCAATTACGTAGTGCACATCCCGGTCGGATCGGGATTTGAGGCACTACAAATATGGCCTCGCTTACGACAATATGGACAGACAGGTAGTGCCTGTGAAGATGCTTCTGGTGGTTGGTGCATGTGAGGTCTTTTTGTAGCTTCTTCTTGTGGTGCTCTGGCTGGTGCTGATGTGGATGGCCGCTTCAGACTGGTCTCTCTCTTGATAACGCGCTCCATGCGTCGGGCTGCAGCAAGGACGTCCGGGTATGAAGTAGGAGCAACGGATCCAATTAGTTTCTGCAGCTCAAAGTTTAGTCCGTCAAAGAACTTCTCAGCCTTCTCTTCTTCTGTCGAGATCAGGGTTGGGGCAAAGCGACTCAGATGAATAAATTTTGCGTTGTAATCTTCCACTATCATACTATCTTGAGTGAGGCGATTGAACTTGTCCCGAAGTTCTGATCGAGCGATGGCTGGAATGTACATCTCCTGAAAGAGTCTGGAGAACTCCTCCCAAGTGACTCGGTCTGGTCTGAGCCGTGTCTTCTTGGATAGCCACCAGTGATGTGCATTGTCCGTCAATTGCATTCTGACTGCAGTCATCCAACGTTCTCGTGGAATCTCAGCTGCTTCTAATTGATGTTGAGTGTTGGTGAGCCACTCATGAACTTCTGTGGGCTCTTCTTTTCCTGAGAAGGTACGAGGTTTCAGCTGACAAAAATCGGTGATAGAACCCGTTGTTGGTCGTCGTGCTGGTAAATCTGCCTGCTTTAGTGCGATTACTAGGCTGCTCCTCAGGTTCTCTGCCTCATGACGCAGAGCCTCTTGTTGAATTTGTTGTTGAGCTTGCATCATTGCATAGATTATTTAAAATATCTGCTGTCCGTCCATGGCCTGCCCTTGTGGAATTACGGGCATTTGTGGAGTAAATTGCGTCGATGGTGGAATGTCATCTGGCTGGATTCTCGAGGTATGCTGATTCGCTTGACTACGTTGTTAAGCTGATTGACCTTCTCCTACTGGTGTTACTTCCACTTCGTTGGTTACCACAGCATCTCGTGGTGATCTTGCAGGAGTCTCGTCGTTTGCTTGAGGATCCATTACTCTGTATCCAAAATAAACAATAAGAGGCGCACAGGAATCAAGGCAGGATACAAGTCAAGAAATTAATTCGAATCCGATATAGATATCAAGAACGTTTCAAGCAAGTGGATGAGATCCTAAAAACTTATCCTATTCTTATTGCAGGCTTGCTCGGTCCCTAAGTTAAAATCGAACAATTTAGTCATAGACCTGCATGGGCTACCACAAAAACCATATCACGCCCCAGTCCCAACATATCGAGGAACTGAACACGTGGCAATGGCCAGCAGCACGCACCGATGGACAAACCCAATTTAATGGATCCATCAGGGCGTACTTAAGCTGTAGTACAACAGTAAATAGATCAAATGATACAAGTCACAGTCTACTCTAATCTCATCCACAACAGATAATCACAGATCAAATGCCAGAATAAATACAAACAAATATAAACTAACATATCTCAACAAGAGTGTCTCGGGAAAATAATCTGAGAATAAGTCTGATATACTGTCAAGATACAAGAATAAAGATAACCATAGCAAATACTGAGTATAGACAAAGTATATACTCAGAAGATATCCGCAGAGGTCACTCGTCTACTGGATCTGGTACCACTCCAGTGTCTGCTCCTGCTCCTGCTAATGCTCCTGTCCCGTATACCTCGGGGTAGATCTCGTCTGCTAATCCTGGTGACATAATCCGGATCCAGGTCCTCAGGGGACATTGTAAACACCCTGTTTTCAGAATAATTTTAAATATTTTTCCCCACTTTTTTTTCGGTATTTTCCGGGCGAAGAAGCAAGGTAATTATGAGTTGAAGAATTTTTAAATGTGGCTAATTGGTGTTAAAATATTATAGAAATAATATTTTATGGTGTAAAATGGAAAACCGGACATGTGGTATTTTTTGGTGTATTTATTGGACTCCGAAAACCGTTTTAAAGCCCTGAAAGCCAATGTACATTTAAACCGAATTAAATTCGTGCCAAACGCCCAGCATCCCCAAGAGAGACGAAGCCCACGCCGAGGAGCATTGACCCAGCCCGTATCCTAAGCCCAACCCAAGAGGTGTTGACCAGTCAAATCTATTCTAGGTCAACCCAACACCATACTCACATATATATTATTCCTCTTCCCTACTTTTCTATTCCTAAAACCTAAACTAGCAGCCGACCTTACCATCACCCGACTCCAACTCCGGCGCTACTTTCCCCAGCGGCTAACCCCGCTCCGGCGGAGCTGCAACTTTGACCCGCTCCGGCAGGTTTCCTGACTCCACGGGACAACCACTCCCCGCTCCAGCCTGTCCCCGCTCGCCGCTGTGTACTCCTCCCAGCCGCGCGGTGCAACTGCCGACCCTGCCGGCAAAGAAAAAAAAGGGTCATCCGGAAACACGGCTGAATAGCCCCGACTCTCCCCCGCCGCTGTGTTTCTCGACCAGCCACCGATGACTCTCCTCTGCCGCCGTGTTTCCTGACCAGCCACCGACGACTTTCCCCCGCGGCTGTATTTTCCGACCGGCCGTACTCCGATGAAGGAAGCACCGCCCTCGACTTCGACAATACAGCAACTCCGGTGCTGCCCACCGCTCGAGGTCGTGCTCCGACGACGAGCCAACCCCGACTACATAATTCTTCGGGTACAGCAGCCTTCCAGAACCCGGACACGTCCAGGACGCTCGGACATGTGAGAATCAGACTTCACGGAGCCCTGTTCAGGTACCGTTTTCTCTCACCTCGTAACTCCGTTTTCGATTCCGTCAGTTTCTATGCGTAGTCTGTATAACCCTCTTGGTGCCCGTGCAACCCGCTCGGTGCATCGCATCCTGTGGTGATCGCATACCGCGATCCAAAAACAGGAAAAATAATGTCCTATTTCACCCCGGAACTGAGTGCGCGCCGCCAAACAGAACGACTTGGTCGCACGCGGTCTTTACTAAAACATGCGCGACGTTGATACGGTCGTGTGAAATTTTGCAGAAGTCTATTCGGATGTGCGTGCACACCGAAATCAACGCGTATCCGTCGATAACGCCCCGTATTCGTTCATTCTGGAACACGCTGTAACTTTGTGTACACACGTCGGATCGAGACGAAACTTGCGCCATCGAACTCGTAGCAATATGCTGGTCCTGTGACCCAAGTTTGGTCTGATTCTGAGAACGTTGACAAAATCGCGTATCGTGTGCCCCACAGGCTCCACTTGACGGGCGATTTTGTGATCGGCTTATCAGAATCCAATTCTGAAAGTTTCGTTGGGTTTGTATCATCGTTTCTGACTTGTAGACACTGAGTTTGAGGAATTTGGAGACCTTTGATCCTGACACGCTTTTCGGTGCAAAGTAGCCCACATGTGGACCCCACTTTGGTCCGAAAATGTCCTTTTTGTCCCTGTGTCCAAATTAGACGTAAGGACAGGCATTTCTAGCTTTTTGACATCTTCTGAGACGGTTGGTGATGTTTATTACAGCTTTTGGAGGAGTACCCACAGGATCCACTGATACCGGGACGACTGTTGATATTCAAACATCAGGCAAGTGTACCTTGCCAAACTTTGCAGTCTTTATATATATTTTTCTTGCTTTATTTATATTGCTGTGCATGCTCAACCTAGGACCGTGTGACGTACTTAGCGTCCGATTATTAGTCGGGTGCCAACACTGTACGCAGTGTTGGGTACTGTCATTTAGAGATGGATATTCGTGACCCTTTATATTCTCGTACTTGTCTTATCAAGTACCATACGACCCAGGACACTTGACACTGTTCATGAGACAGGATATTTTTGAGATATTCGTGGTGATTCTGTATAGGATACAGGACCTGATAGAGATACTATATTCATAGATACATATGACTTGTTGCATTAGTGATGATCCCGCTTGACATAGACATGAGACGTTATAGTCATGATATGCGTGGTTACATGGGGTGGGGAGAGACACACAGGCTATAGGCTATTTTTTATATATATCTACTACTATTGTGAAGCCGTAGACTCTCGTAGCAGAGCTAGGCACATTACGTGTTATTACCACTACCGGCTCCCCGACACAGAGCTTGTAGTGGCTCAGCCTGAATACTCGTGCTGCTCTCACTTGCATTTTCACTTAGATGGTTACTTATTTGCCCTATTTATTGCATTATCTGCTGTACTGCATTTATTTGGCTTGAGCTTTCTTGTACCTTGCTATGACCCCTGAGGACCTGGATCCGGATTATGTCCCCAGGATTTGAGGACGAGATCTATCCCGAGGTATATGGGACCGGAGCAGGAGCTGACCCAGGAGTTGTACCGCCTTCCGAGGACGAGGTGTTAGCCGAAGACTTCTCCTGAGCATCCATATTTCTTGCTCAGTGTTTATTTATTTATTTCAGTCATTTATTTCTGGTCTGTTGAACCATTGTATCAGATTATTTATCGGGTTGTTTCCCGAAGCACTTTGTGAGACTAGGTGATGATTTACATTCCTTATTATTCTGTGGATCATATTTTATATCTTGTGTGGATGAGATTAGTTGTGCCATGATTGTCGTAGACTTGTTTTACAGCTTAAGTATGCCCTGATGGATCCATTAAATTGGGTTTGTCCATCGGTGCGTACTGCTGGCCATTATCACGCGTCCGGTCTCACGTATTTTGGAATTGGGGCGTGACATGGTTTTTTGTGGTGGCCCATGCAGGTCTACGACTAAATTGTTCGGTTTTAACTTAGGGACCGAACCAGCCTGCCTTAAGAATATGATAAGTTATAGGATCTCATCCATTCTTTAAACCATTATTGAACTCTATACCGAACTCAAAATTGTCACTTGATTTGCATCCTGTTTGATTCCTCTGAGCGTTCTTACAGTTTATCTTTTGATTGCAGAGTAATGGATCCCAAGAAAGGAGATGAGATTCCTTTGGATACACCACACGATGCTGTGGTTACATATACAGACGGAGTGACCCCAGGGTATAGAGGACAAGCATCGCAGAGCGATCAGACCGGTCAGCCTAATCCAAGTTTTCGGAGAGATGACATCCCACCTCCACCACAGTTCACTCCCCAGATGCCAGTTTTTTCGCCCGAACAAGCCATGGATGGGCAACAGATATTCCAGATGATGTATGCCATGATGTAAGCACAGCAACAGATTCAGCAAGAGGTCCATCGGCAGGAGGCCGAGTATCTGAGAACCAGCCTGGTATCCGCATTGGAGCAGGCAAATCCACCAACGAGGCGAACAACGACGGGATCTATCACCGATTTTCGTCATCTCAAGCCTCACACATTTTTTGGTAAAGAAGGGCCAACAGAAGTTCATGAATGGCTCACTAACATTCAGCATCAGTTGGAAGCCGCTGAACTTCTGAGAGAGAAGTGGATGACTGCAGTCAGAATGCAGTTAACTGAAAATGCGCATCACTGGTGGCTAGCAGAAGAAAGGAGGCTCGGACAGGACTGAGTCACATGGGAAGAGTTCTCCAGACTCTTCCAAGAGATGTACATTCCAGCAGTTGCACGATCAGAGCTCAGAGACAAGTTCAACCGCCTTATCCAAGGCAGTATGACAGTGGAGGAATACAACGTGGAATTTATTCGCCCAAGTCACTTTGCTCCAACATTGATCTCAACAGAGGAAGAGAAAGCTGAAAAGTTCTTTGATGGACTGAAGTTCGAGCTTCAGGGATTGATTGGCTCGGTCGCACCTACCTCTTATACCGATGTCCTTGCAGCAGCACGACGTATGGAGCGCGTCACTAGAAGGGAGTCGAATCTGAAGAGGCCAAACACCTCAGCACTATCCAAGACAGCACCTGGAGATTCTGTAAAACGATTCCAGAGGAGTATACCAGAGAGAGCAGCACACAGGGCCATATCTCTTCCTACCTGTCACCACTGCGGCAAGGTAGGACACATTGAGAGAGAGTGCAGGCGTAAGTTGGGACTATGCCTACTTTGCGGATCAGACCAGCATCTATCCAGAGACTGCACTAAACATATAGAGGGAGCACCGAGACTAGCCTTGCCTGCACCACGACCAGCTTATCCAGCAGTAGGAGCACAGCAGACATGAGCTGGAGGAGTTAGACCACCAGCTACAGGGGGCTACCAGCAGAGACCACCACTGGCACCACAGGCAGCCCTATTTCAGCAAAAGCAGCAGCAGCAGAGAGGTCCAGCTCAGGGAAGAGGCCAGGCATTCACATTAGCTGTTGAGCAGGAAGCTACTGCGGGCGAGGTCATCGCAGGTACTATATTAGTAGCTTCATTACCAGCTGTAGCATTATTTGATTCTGGAGCATCGCATTCATTTACAGCAGAGACCACCACTTCTCCTTAAAAAGCCTCTTGAAAGCCTCCCAAGTAAGCCCTGGCGCTGCGATCCTCGTATCTGTGCGATACCATGTCAAGGCGAGGTCGAACATCTGACTGCCCGCTGCCTCTATCTGTATGCTGTCCGGAATCTGCGCTAGCCTGAAGATCCCCTCAATCTGCTCTATCCAGTCATCCGCGTACAAGATCCCTTCTGTACCACGGAACTCCTTGGGCCGCATCCTCTGAAAGTCAATAATACTGCCCGGCCTCGGATGCTGAATCTCATCTGTCTGTGGCTGAATCTGTGCCACCCTATCCACTGCCGTCATGGCCACCTGGTGGGCGTTCTCAATGCCCAACCTCATCACATCCACCTGACGGTGCTGCACGTCCATCATCTCCCTGAAGAATGCAAACAACTGCGCGGCATCTACTGGAGCAGGAAGTGGTGGAGGAACCACCGGAACGACTGGGGTAGTCCTCGGATCGACAGGTGAAGGAGGATCCCCGAAAGAAGCAGATGCTCCCTCAACCGCAGGGGTGGTGAGTGGAGCGGTAGCAGCTGCCTGAATACGAGCTGGACGAGAGGTAGCGGACCTCTCAGTAGCAACTGCTGGAACGGTACGATGGGATCGTGTCTTCGGAGGCATCCTGAACACAGATCAAAAGAAGTCAATACGGCGTAAGATACGATATCATCAAGAAAGGACAGTAATATTTCAAAAGAAGCAATTTCAGAATATTTAGATTGGAATTGTTCCTAGTCGTGATCGAGTACACTCTCATCCTAGATCCTATATCCTAGAGCAGGCTCGTAGCAGTACAACTAAGTTGTTGTACCACCACGACATCGCACTAATTGCGAATCGAGACCTGCATGGGCTACCACCAAAAACGTGTCACGACCCGCACCCGGAAAATCGGGCATGAGTCGTGGGTACGTCCAGCCTACGCCGCAGCATCGGCGGTAGAACGCTGTCTAGGTCAACTATCTAGATAATAATCTCACACAAAAATCGGGCATGACCTCTCCAAAAAGGAGGGCAACCACACAAACAATATATATAAATCTGCCAAGATCTCAACTCCAAACGGAGGAGCAATATCAAAAGATAATCTCAAGTACTCAATCACGAATCTAAGCACGATAGATAACAAAGAAGACTAACAACTATAAAGTCTAACCACCTCCAACTACTACAACAACCACAACATCCATAATAATACAACAATATCCAAAATAATATACAAACAAGGTCTCAATCCAAAACCGGAGACAAATCCGGTACTAAAAACTAATAAAAACAACAACAAAGTCTCAGTGATCCCGGCTACCAACCCGGAAATCACCCCTAAGCTAGAGGGTCCCTGTCTGCACCATTGACAGGCTCAGGTCCATAAAACGTCGGACACCACTCCTCCGGATACTCTGAAAAATATGTCCAGTCAGGACTGGAGCAAGTACATCTCTAACAGCAGTTCCATTTAAATGATAAAAACTATAAAACAGTTATAGCAAGTAGCAAGAAGAAAGAAGTAAGTATGAAACAGGAAATAAACATGTATCACTGGTGCATAAAGGTAAAGATGCAGGAATATCAGAAACAAGATAGTAGTAACTGTAAGATACAAGAATCTAAGCTAAGATCAAGTCCGTGCACATGAACGTGTAGTGAGTCTAGCATGAAAAATATGTAGTGAGTCAAGTCCAGAAACATGTAAGTGAGACAAGTCAAGAAATGCATGAGAGTCCAGACTATAAAGAATGAACTCGGTGTCTTTGAAATACTTGTTTCGACATGTAAACGGCTAGGGGTAAGTACGGCTCACCGCGCACTGGGTGCGCGGCTGCTATCATTCCAGATTAGACCAGAGGGAGTGATTCCTGATGATGCCAGATAGGAATGTTTACATGTCTACTCGAGTATTTCCCCGCCCCGACTAATACAAGTGGATCCAAGACCCGACACGCAAATCAAGATGAGTCCAGCCTGAACATGAATGATGCCTGTAGTGATGCCTGTAGGTGATGCCAGTAGTGATTCCAGAATAGAGGCCAGAAACATGAAATGTACGTGTCGCAAGTAAATGAATCCAGAAATACCAGTCAGTGTCCCGTGTGGTGCCAGAATAATCATATGATACTATACTAGAAGCTGAATCATAATAAATATCAGATAATGAAAACTATCAAAGAATGTACTCGCCTGACGTCCTGAGCAACTGGCGATCCGAACCGGTGTCGCAAGGACCTATGTGAAAAGCAAGGTTAAACAGGGTTCTAATGAGTTAAACAGATATAAAATAACTAAAAATAGGCTTCTAGGGTCGTTCTAGGTCAAACAGGTCAAACCGGTGAAATCTGGGTCAAAAAGTCAACTCTGGGTCCAAAAAGTCAACTCTAGGTCAAAACTAGGTCAAAAGTTGACTTTGGCGGTCAACCGAGTCAACTACGGTCAAGTCTGGGTCAAACTAGGGTGCTCCTGAAATTCTAGGTCAAACCGAGGTCATTAAGCTAGAAAACTCTTAAACTCGCCTCCTTGAGATACCGGGATACCCTCGTATCCGATACCTCAACCTAGGCTACGCACCCCGCCTAAACCCGCTAAAACCTATGCTAACACGCGTAAATATATACACATATACATATAAAAATCACTCCAATACTAGTCCTAGGCTATTGCTCAAAAACCCCGTTCGAAACCCAATACCTTGAATATCTTAAGGTATTGAGATACCTCGGTATCTCAAGGTATTGAGATACCGCTCTAAACTCAACCCGACTACCCCTCTAGCTAACTAACTAGGCATAAACATATATATCTAGCTATAATCTAGGCTAAAATATATATATCTAATATATATAGGCATATACCTAGGTATCTACACACCTTACCTTACCTTACCTTACCTTACACATACCTTACACATACCTTACATATATATATATATCTATACCTAGATATCTAACTATCTATCTAGCTATGTATATATCTATATATATATCTATGCATATAGGATATAGATATCTAACTATCTATCTAATATTTAGCTATCTATCTATCTAACTATCTAATATCTATCTATCTATCTAACATATCTAGGTAATTATCTATCTATCTATTTACCTACCTATCTATCAATCTAGCTATCCATGTATCTATCTATCCATATATCTATTTATTTATCAATAGATCTAGCTATCTATCTATTGATATATCTATATATTTATACCTATTTACCTATCCGTCAACTATCTATCTACCTAGTTGTCTATCTAACTAGTTTTCCACTTACCTATCTAACTATTTATCCCTCTATCTCATATCTATCTAATTATCTACCTATCTATGAATCTATCAATCTATTCATCTATATCTATCTACTCTATTCATATCTATATATATATATACCACTCTAACTCCCTCGCATTGGCTGCTACCCTTGCATAAGCTGCGCCGCGCTGGCTTGCGCTCGCTGCTGCTGCTCATACTGCTGCTGCTGCTGCTGCTGGGGCAGTGCTGTTGCTGCTGGGGCAGTGCTGGCAGCGCGCTGCAGCGCGCACTGCTCGCTGCGCTGCCCAAAAACTGCTGCTGCTGCACTGCTGTTCATGCTGAGCTGCTGCTGCTGCGCTCTTCCTGCTGCTGCTGCAGCTCCCTGCTGCTGCTGCTACCTGCTGGTTCCAGTCCCCCCCCCCCCCTCTCATCTCACACACACACACACACGACCACATACCCATATACATATATATATATCTATATATATATATATATACATACATATATATATAACTCTATAGCTATATATACACACTAACTTATATACATTCTAACACACACACACTCAAACACAAATCAACACACACACACACAATTATACAAACACATCTCTATATATACATACACACATATACACAAACACATATCTCTATATATATATAAACACACATCTACATATATACTCACATATATCTATATATATATATACACTAATATATATATCTATACATCTACACACACACACACACTAACATATATACTAATATCTATATACCAACACACTCTAACATATATCTACACACACATATACACTCACATATCTATATATACATATATCTACACACATATATCAATATATATATACACACACTAAAATATATATATGCATATAAACACTCACACACTCAAACATATATATATATATATATATATATATATATATATATCCTCACACACTCTCACACAACCTCACACACACACTCTCACACACACTAACACACACACTCACTAACACTCACTAATGCACAACTACACACACAAACACTCATACATATATATATATATATATATATATATATATATATATATATATATATATATATATATATATATATATATATATATATATATATATATACATATACACACATACATATACTCCTATATATATATCTATAAACACTCACTCACACTCACACACACACTCACCTACACACACACACTAGCACCAACACACTCACACAAGCACTCACTAACACACTCACAAACACATAAAAACACATATATATATAAATATATATATATAAAAACACACACACAAATATATATATACATATATATATATAAAAACACAACACACACACAACACACAACACAACGCCCACAACGCTCACCAACGCACGCCCAACGGCCCCGACAAGCACAAACACCTATAAATATATAAAATATAACCCGAGAACTCTATCACACACTCCCCGATACTAACCCAACGCGCGCACAAGCCCGAAACGAGGAAACCAAGTCGAAATGGCCGTTCGGTCATTTCGACGAACACGTGGTGCGCGGCTCGGAAAACCTCCTGAAACGCACACCAAACGAACTCGGAATCGGCCCAAAATTTACCCACGCGTCCTAAACGATGTCTAGATCCTAGAAAATGCACTCCCGCGTCGATTCTAGGCCCGTGGCGGAAATGCACACGCACTTAGAATCGGCGACGACGAAAAGCCCCAATTTCGCCCGAAACGCCCGTTTCTCCGCGACACGGCTTCCCGTGTCCGAACGGAGACACGCACTCACCCTCTAGACACCCGACAACGTCTACCTAGGTCCATCTAACCTAGGGCATCACCCAAAATTGGGCCAAATTCGGATTTCATCCGAAATTGACACAAAACCTAATGTTAAAGTCTCCAAACACTACACAACTAGTTCCAACTTCCTCCCACGGGTAGCCTAAGGGTCTAGGAAGGTTCTAAAATATTAATTACACTATAAAAGAGTGATTACAAGGGAAAAATTAGGGTTTACCTCTTGGGAGTTGGAATCCCAAGCCAAAATCTCCAAATCTCTCCAAATTCACCTCCTACAAGCTCCAAGCCTCAAATCCAAGCTCCAACACCAAATCTAGGCTCTACCCACCTAGGTTAGGGAAAGATCTAGGTTTAGGGTTAACACAAGTAGAAGAAATGGAAAGAGGAAGGAGAAAAAGATGGAGAGACTTACTTGTGAAGGAGGAAGGAAGAAGAAGAAGTAGTGGAGAAGAAGGAGAAGAAGAAGAAGAAGAAGAGAATGGGAGAAGGGGGCTGCTGTCCACACGGGTCTGGGAGTGAGGAGGGGGCCGGCCACAACACATATAAGGGTTTACAAGTTTCTAAATTCCCAAAACGCCCCTATTGACTTGGTTTTGGGTTCCGGGTTCCAAAATCACTCAAACTAGTTTCAAATCTCTCCCACTAACCTCCTAAAAATAAAATAAATATTCTAAGCCCTAAAATAATTCTCACAAGGGTGTGGGCTGGGTCGGACATGGGTCCACTAGGGTCTGACATGGGTCCAGGCTAGCCAAAATCCTAAAACATACAATAAAAATATAATACAATCAATAATTAATTATAAATACAATTAATTAAAAATAATGCACAATTAACCAAATTAAAAATAAATAAAAAATACCCGGCTCTGGAAATGGGGTGGTGACACTATCATCAGATCAAAGTAAGGAAGGAAGACATCCCGAAGACAGCTTTCAGGACCAAGTATGGACATTATGAGTTCTTGGTAATGCCGTTTGGTTTAACCAACGCACCAGCAGTGGTTATGAGTTTAATAAACAGAGTCTTTCATCAGTTCTTGGATAAATTTGTGGTAGTGTTCATCGACGATATTCTAATATATTCCAAAAGCCACGAAGAGCACGAGGAGCATCTCAGAATCGTGTTAGAGACCTTGAGACAGGAAAAGTTATATGCCAAACTCAGTAAGTGCGAGTTTTGCATGGACAAAGTACCTTTCTTGGGACATATCATCTCAGGAGAAGGACTTTCAGTAGATCCAGAGAAAGTTGCGGCAATAGAGACTTGGCCTACATCCACATCAGTTGCAGAGGTGAGAAGTTTTTTTGGACTCGCGGGATATTACCGAAGGTTTGTAGAAAATTTCTCGAGGATTGCAGAACCGATGACGAAGCTGACATGTAAAGACCAGGAGTTTATATGGACAGAAGACTGCCAGAAGGCCTTCGAAGAATTGAAGAGAAGATTGACAACAGCACCTGTCTTGACTCTTCCTTCAGGGTCAGGAGGTTTTGTTGTTTACAGTGATGCATCAGGTAGTGGACTAGGATGTGTTTTGATGCAACATGGCAAAGTCATTACTTATGCATCAAGATAGTTGAAGGTCCACGAGAAGAACTACCCAAC
This sequence comes from Iris macrosiphon, assembly GCA_036927795.1. Lineage (NCBI taxonomy): Eukaryota > Viridiplantae > Streptophyta > Magnoliopsida > Asparagales > Iridaceae > Iris > Iris macrosiphon. Next base: position 183,524,827 of record JAYESA010000003.1, on the reverse strand, counting down.
ACATGATCTGGAGTTAGCAGCAGTTATATTTGCATTGAAGATTTGGAGGCACTACCTTTATGGGGAGAAAGTAGACATCTTTACAGATCACAAAAGTCTGAAGTATGTATATACTCAGAAGGAGCTTAACATGAGGCAGAGGCGTTGGCTGGAATTGATGGTAGATTTTGACATAGATCTGTAGTATCATTCGGGAAAGGCGAATGTTGTAGCAGACGCACTGAGCAGGAAGCCTACGGCTTATTTTTTGACGATGCAGCTCGAGTTATTGAGAGATCTACAGGAGCTTCAGATAGAGGTTGTCTTACCAGGACAGAATGGCTTGATGGCTAATCTTGAAGTTAAGTCATCACTCATGGAGAAGATTAAAGAGGTGTTGCCCACCGATGCTAGATTTCGAAGACTGAAAGAGAGAACAGAAGCAGGCATGCAGACAGGACTTCGCATACACGAAGACGGGACATTGAGGTTTGGAAATCGCATGTATGTTCCAAATGGAGAATTAAGACAGGAGTTAATGACTGAAGCACATAGCTCTATGTACTCTGTTCACCCAGGAGGAACCAAGATGTACCGAGACTTGAGGTAGTATTATTGGTGGCATGGAATGAAAAGAGAGATTACAAGATTTGTGGCCAAATGCTTAGTCTGCCAGCAAGTAAAGGCCGAGCATCAGAGGACTGCAGGTATGTTACAGCCGCTTCCTATACCAGAATGGAAGTGGGAGCATATCACGATGGATTTTGTCACAGGATTTCCGAGGAGCCCCAGCGGAAGAGACGCAGTATGGGTTATAGTGGATCGACTCACTAAATCGGCACATTTCTTGCCATTTAGAGTTGGACAATCCACAGAAGTACTAGCCGACATGTATATGCGACAAATCGTCAAATTATATGGAGTGCCGGTCAGTATTGTATCGGATCGAGATTCGAGATTTATATCTCATTTCTGGCGAAGCATGCAAGAGAGTCTTGGCACCAGACTCAAATTCAGCACAGCTTACCACCCGCAGACAGATGGCCAATCGGAGCGCACTATTCAGATCTTGGAGGATATGTTACGATCGTGTATGCTAGACTTCGGAGGATCTTGGGAAGATCATTTGCACTTAGTGGAGTTCTCCTACAACAATAATTATCAGGCCAGCATTCAGATGGCACCATTCGAGGCATTATACGGAAGAAAGTGCAGATCGCCTATATGTTGGAGTGACGTTGGTGAACGTCAAATACTGGGTCCAGAATTGGTAACGCAGACAGTGGAGAAGGTGAAACAGATCCAGAATCATCTTCGGACAGCTCAGGAAAGACAGAAGCATTGGACAGATACACACAGACGTCCCCTAGAGTTTAAAGAAGGAGAGCACGTATTCTTGAGGATTTTGCCCACTCGTGGTACTATCAGATTCGGGAGCAGAGGTAAGTTGAGCCTAAGGTATATTGGGCTATTTGACATTTTAGAGCGCGTTGGTGAAGTGGCTTATCGTCTTGCATTACCTCCATCCTTAGAGGGAGTGCATGACGTATTCCACGTCTCACAGTTGCGAAGGTACGTGACCGACCCAAGTCACGTAGTCGATCATTCAGAGATCGCAGTAGGCCCAAGCTTGAGATATGAAGAACAACCAGTGGGCATCCTCAACGTCAGCGAGAAGACATTGTGGGGACGGACAATCAGACTAGTTCGTGTAGCTTGGAAACATCATTCTCCTGGCGAATCGACTTGGGAACGAGAAGATAGTATGCGCCAGCGTTACCCCCACTTGTTTGAGGAGGCAGTGGTAAACTAAGCAACCATATAATTCCATAATTCTTTCGTTAGTAGCTTATTCTTTGATTGCGAGGACGCAATTCTTTTAAGGAGGGAAGATTATAAACACCCTGTTTTCGGAATAATTTTAAATATTTTCCCCCACTTTTTTTCGGTATTTTTCGGGCGAAGAAGCAAGGTAATTGTGAGTTAAAGAATTTTTAAATGCGGCTAATTGATGTTAAAATATTATGGAAATAATATTTTATGGTGTAAAATGGAAAACTGGACATGTGATATTTTTTGGTGTATTTATTGGACTCCGGAAACCGTTTTAAAGCCCTGAAAGCCAATGTACATTTAAACTGAATTAAACCCGGGCCAAACGCCCAGCATCCCCGAGAGAGACGAAGCCCACGCCGAGGAGCATTGACCCAGCCCGTATCCTAAGCCGAACCCAAGAGGGGTTGACCAGTCAAATCTATTCTAGGTCAACCCAACACCATACTCACATATATATTATTCCTCTTCCCTACTTTTCTATTCCTAAAACCTAAACTAGCAGCCGACCTTACCATCACCCGACTCCAACTCTGGCGCTACTTTTCCCCAGCGGCTGACCCCGCTCCGGCGGAGCTGCAACTTTGACCCGCTCCGGCAGGTTTCCCGACTCCACGGGACAGCCACTCCCCGCTCCAGCCTGTCCCTGCTCGCCGCTGTGTACTCCTCCCAGCCGCGCGGTACAACTGCCGACCCTATCGGCCACTAAATAGCCCCGACTCTCCCCCACCGCTGTGTTTCTCGACCAGCCACCGACGACTCTCTCCCGCCGCCGTGTTTTCTGACCAGCCACCGACGACTTTCCCCCGCGGCTGTGTTTCCCGACCGGCCGTACTCCGACGAAGGAAGCACCGCCCTCGACTTCGACAGTGTAGCAACTCCGGCGCTGCCCCGCCGCTCGAGGCCGTGCTCCGACGACGAGCCAACCCCGAGTACATAATTCTCCGGGCACAGCAGCCTTCCAGAACCCGGACACGTCCAGGACGCTCGGACACGTGAGAATCAAACTTCACGGAGCCCTGTTCAGGTACCGTTTTCTCTCACCTCGTAACTCCGTTTACGATTCCGTCAGTTTCTACGCGTAGACTGTATAACCCTCTCGGTGCCCGTGCAACCCGCTTGGTGCATCGTGTCCTGTGGTGATCGTACACCGCGATCCAAAAATAGGAAAAATAACACCCTTTTTCACCCCGAAACTGAGTGCGCCCCGCCAAACAGGATGACTTGGTCGCACGCGGTCTTTTCTAAAACGTGCGCGATATTGATACGGTCGTGTGGGATTTCGCAGAAGTTGATTCGGATGTGTGTGCACACCGAAATCAACGCGTATCCGTCGACAACGCCCCGTATCCGTCCATTCTGGAATATGCTGTAACTTTGTGTACACATGTCGGATCGAGACGAAACTTACGCCATCGGACTCGTAGCAATACGCTAGTCCTGTGACCCAAGTTTGGTCCAATTCTGAGAACGTTGACAAAATCGCGTATCGTGGGCCCCACAAGCTCCACTTGACGGGCAATTTTGTGATCGGCTCATCGGAATCCAATTCTGAAAGTTTCGTTGGGTTTGTATCATCGTTCCTAACTTGTAGACACTGAGTTTGAGGAATTTGGAGACCTTTGACCCTGACACACTTTTCGGTGCAAAGTGGCCCACATGTGGACCCCACTTTGGTCCGAAAATGTTCTTTTTGCCCCTGTGTCTAAATTGGACGTATGGACAGGCATTTCTAGATTTTTGACATCTTCTGAGACGGTTGGTGATGTTTATTACAGCTTTTGGAGGAGTACCCACAGGATCCACTGATACCGGGACGACTGTTGATATTCAAACATCAGGCATGTGTACCTTGCCAAACTTTGCAGTCTTTATATATATTTTTCTTGTTTTATTTATATTGTTATGCTTGCTCAACCTAGGACCGTGTGACATACTTAGCGTCCGATTATTAGTCGGGTGCCAACATTGTACGCAGTGTTGGGTACTGTCATTTAGAGATGGACATTCGTGACCCTTTATATTCTCGTACTTGTCTTATCAAGTACCATACGACCCAGGACACTTGACACTGTTCATGAGACAGGATATTCCCGAGATATTCGTGGTGATTCTGTATAGGATACAGGACCTGACAGAGATACTATATTCATAGATACATATGACTTGTTGCATTAGTGATGATCCCGCTTGACATGGACATGAGACGTTATGGTCATGATATGCGTGGTTACATGGGGTGGGGAGAGACACACAGGCTACAGGCTATTTTCTATATATATCTACTACTATTGTGAGGCCGTAGACTCTCGTAGCAGAGCTAGACATATTTCGTGTTATTACCACTACCGGCTTTCTGACACAGAGCTTGTAGTGGCTCAGCTTGAGTACTCGTGCTGCTCTCACTTGCATTTTCACTTAGATGGTTACTTATTTGCCCTATTTATTACATTATCTGTTGTACTGCATTTATTTGGCTTGAGCTTTCTTGTACCTTGCTATGACCCCTGAGGACCTGGATCCGGATTATGTCTCCAGGATTTGAGGACGAGATCTATCCCGAGGTATACGGGACCGGAGCAGGAGCTGACCCAGGAGCTGTACCGCCTTTTGAGGACGAGGTATTAGCCGAAGACTTCTCCTGAGCATCCATGTTTCTTGCTCAGTGTTTATTTATTTATTTCAGTCATTTATTTCTGGTCTGTTGAACCATTGTATCAGATTATTTATCGGGTTGTTCCCCGAAGCACTTTGTGAGACTAGCTGATGATTTACATTCCTTCTTATTCTGTAGATCATATTTTATATCTTGTGTGGATGAGATTAGTTGTGCCATGATTGTCGTAGACTTATTTTATAGCTTAAGTATGCCCTGATGGATCCATTAAATTGGGTTTGTCCATCGGTGCGTACTGCTGGCCATTATCACGCGTCCGATCCCACGGTATTATGGGATTGGGGCGTGACAGACATAGCAAAGTAGAGATAATATAAGCCAAAATAAATGCAATGTAATAGTAAATAAAACAATAGGTAAATATGTAACCAGCTAAGAGAAATGCAAGATGAGAGCAGCACTAGAATTCAGGCTGAGACCACTATAAGATATGTGTCGGGGAGCCGATAGCAGCGATATCATGTGGTTTGTCTAGCTCAAAAGGGAGACTACGACACCGTCATAATATAATCAACCTGTAGCCTGTGTGTCTCTCCCCACCCAATGTAATCACACGTCTCATGTTCATGACACGCAAGATCAAAACTAATACAGCAAGTCATATGAAAGCTATGAATATAATATCTATGTCACAAGTCATGTAGCCTATACAGAATCACCATGAATGTCTCAGGAAGATTCTGTCTCATGAATAGTATTAGGTGTCCTGGGTATGGCGCACTTGATAAAACAAGCACGAGAATGTATAGGGTCTCGATATCCATCTCTATGTGACGTTACACAACTCCGCGTACGGGGTTGGCACCCGACTATTAATTGGACGCTAAGTAAAGTCACACGGTCCTGGGTTGAACATTTATATCAAGATTATATGTATGTACAAAGAACTCAAGCAAAGTACTATAACAGAAATTACTGCGAGTTGGCAAGGTACACTTGTCTGGGGTTTGGTTTCCAACTACTGTTCTGATACTAGTAAAATCTCCATAAATGTCTTCGGATGCTGAAACAAATATTACCATTATGCTCAGAAGATATTAAATAGCTAGAAACGCCTGTCCTTGAGTCCAATTTGGAGTCAAGGGCAAAAATGACAATTTCGGGTCAAAGCGGGGTCCACATGTGGCCCACTTTACACCGAAAAATGTGTCACGAACAAAGTTCTCCAAATTCGTCAAACTTAGTGTCAACAAGTCCAGAACAATGATACGAACCCAACGGAACTTCCAGAATTGGATTCCGATAAGCCGATCACAAAATCGTCCGTCAAGTGGAGCCTGTGGGGCCCACGATACGCAATTTTGTCAACGTTCTCAGAATCGAACCAAACTTGGATCACAGGACCAGCGTATCGCTACGAGTCGATGGTGCAAGTTTCGTTTCGATCCAACGTGTGTACACAAAGTTACGACGTATTCTAGAACAGACGGATATGGGATGTTGTCGGCGTATACGCGTTGATTCCGGTGCGCACTCACATCCAAATCAACTTCTGCGAAATCCTGCACGTCCGTATCAACGACGCGCACGTATCGGTGAAGACCGCACGTGACCAAGTCGTCCCGTTTGACGGGGCGTACTCAGTTCCGGGGTGGAACAGGGCATTATTTTTCCTTTTATGGATCGCAGTTCGCGATCGCCACAGGACGCGATGCACCGAGCGGGTTACACGGGCATCGAGAGGGTCATGCAGGGTTCGCGTTGCAACAGACAGAACCGAAAATGGGGCAGCGAGGAAAGAAAAATGGGTACCTGAACATGGCTCTAGAAACTGAGAATTCGCGTGTCTGAGTCGTGTCCGAGTCAGATCTAGGGTTAGGGTTAGGGCTAGGGCTCTGCCGAAGCTACGGCGGGCAGAGGGAGGCAGGGGACGGCGGAGGCGGTCGAGGGCCGGAGGCTGCCGGGGACGGCGGCGCAGGGCTCGGGCGGCCCGGCGGAGCGGAGGTGGCACTGGGGCTGCTGCTGCTGCTGCGGGCTTGCTGGGGAGAGGAGGAAGAAGGAGGAGAGGGAGGCCGGGGCGGCGTGGCGGCGTTGCGGCGAGGAGGCGAGGAGGGAGGCGGTGGCGGTGTCGCGGGAGGGGCGGTGGCAGTCGAGGGAAGAGGGGAGAGGCGTTTAGGGTTTCGGCAACGGCGGTGGGGGGATTAAATAGGCTGGAGGAGAGAGGGGGTCGGCCGAGCGGGGCGGCGTCGTGGCGTGGGAGGCGATTGTCGCGGTGGACGCGGGCAGAGCGGAGCGGGCGGGCGGCCGAAAAGCGCGGGCGGCGCGGCGCGTGGCCGAGCGGGGCGCGGGGGTGCGGGTCGTGGGGAGAGGGGGAAGCGGGTTCGGGTCGGGCGGGTCGCGGGTTAGGCAGACCCGATCCGACCCGTTAGGTCAGGGGTCCGGTCCGGTTTGGTTGGACCGGGTTTATCCCGGTTTGAACCCGGTTCAACCCGGTTTGTTTGGGTGTATTTTAAAATAGGATTTTTGGTCTTTAAAAATTGTTTTCGGGGTCCAATAAATTCACAGAAAATTATCCTATGTCCAGTTTTCCATTTTTACACCTAAAAATATGATTTTCATAATATTTTAATATATTTTAAAAATATTTAATTTTATTTAATGCAGGAAATACCTTATTTTTATTTAGTAAAAATTCCCGAAAAATCCCAGAAAATTCTGAAAAATCCTGTTTTAAAAATCCTGAAAAAATCAGGGGGTTTACACCAGTACCGAAGCCACCCTTGGCACCTCAAGCAGCACTCTTCCAGTAGGCCTAGCAACAGCAGAGGGTACAACCACAAGGACGCAGACAAGCTTTTGCGATGACCATGGAGGACGCGCAGACTCGTGGAGTAGCAAATGTGCATAAGTTTTTCATAGATATATGTTTCTAGTATTGTTTTAGCTCGTGCCTATTGGTTCGTGACCTTAGTCTTAACCTAGTAATATGGAACTTGTTAATAATAACCTAGTTTTTCTAAAAGTTGTAGTTTTCTTGCTTTAACTAGATTTTTTTCACTCTTGAATTTAATAACTTTCATTCTTAGGGAAATGATATTTTTTCTAGATGTCTTGCCAAAACCCTCATTCCTTTATTCTCCTTGATCATGATTCTTGATAGTGATATATTTCAAAATAATGCTTGCAGCCGTGTCATCTCTGTTGACCGGTTATTCTTTGATTACGAGGACGCAATCCTCTTAAGGGGGTAGATTGTAAACCCCCTAATTTTCAGAATTTTTTAAAATAAATTTCATAATTTATCTGAAAATTTTTGGTGATTTTCACTAATTAAAATCTAGGTATTTTAGAATTAAATAAAATTAAATGATTTTAAACAATATTAAAAAATTATAAAAATAATATTTTTTGGTGTAAAATAAAATATTGGACTTAGGATAATTTTTTTTGGAATTTATTGGACCCCAGAACAATTTTTAAAAACCTCTAAACCCTGTTTTAATTAAACCCAAGTCAAACTGGGTTGAACCGGGCTGAACTCGGTCCAACCAAACCGGACCGGCATGAACCGCCCCTAGACCCTAACGGGTCGGGTCCTACCTACCCGACCCGACCCGACCCAGCCCGACCCGCTCACCTGCACACCCCTCTCTCCCCCGCATTTTCGGGGCTCCGCCCCGCTCTACGGCCACGACCCGCCCGCGTCGTCCGGCCCACGATCCCCTCCGCTCCGCCTCTCCCGGCCACGCACCCGGCTCCCTCTCCCTCTCTAGCCCTATTTAAACACCGCCTCCGCCACGGCCTCAGCCTACCCCGTCATCCCCCAGCCCTCCACCACCGCCAGCTCTGCCCAACTCCGCCACCGCCCTCTCTCCTCGCTGCCACCCTCGCTGCCACACGACACCCTCGACGACGACTCCGGCCGTCACCCGCTGCTTCTCCTCCGACCTGCCCCGACAACCGCAGCCACCCTCTCTCCTCCGGCTCCAACCATCGGCAACCGCCCTCTCCCCTCGACGAACCCCTGCATCACCCCGCCTCCCCAGAGCTCCGCCACACCTCCCCGCAGCCGCCTCCGCCTCCAGCAGCAGCAGCAGCAGCGGCCTCCGGAACCCTAGCCGGCCGGCCGGGCTTCGCGCCGCCTCGCGAGGATAAAACTTTCAGCCTCTGTGGAGCCCTGTTCAGGTAGCCGTTTCTCTCTCCTCGCTGCCCGATTTCCTGTTTCGTCTGTTGTGATACGAACCCTGCGTGACCCTCTCGAAATCCGTGCAACCCGCTCGGTGTGTCGCATCCTGAGGCGATCGCAAACTGCGACCCAAAATCAGGAAAAATAATGCCCTGTTTTACCCCGTAACTGAGTGTGCCCCGCCAAACGGGATGACTAGATCGCGTGCGGACTTTACCGATAGGTATGCGCCGTTAATACGGACGTGTGGTATTTTATAGAAGTTGATTTGGATGTGCGTGCACACCGAAATCAACACGTATCCGTCGACAACGTCCCGTATCGGCCCTGTTCTAGAACTTGTTGTAACTTCGTGTACACATGTCAGATCAAAACAAAACTTGTGCCATCGGACTCGTAGCAATACAGTGGCCCTGTGACCCAAGCTTGGTTTGATTCTGAGAACGTTGACAAAATCACGTATCGTGGGCCCCGCGGCTCTACTTGACGGGCGATTTTGTGACCGGCTCATCGGAATCCAATTCTAAAAATTCTGTTGGGTTCGTATCATTGTTCTGGACTTGTAAACACTAAGTTTGACGAATTTGGAGAACATTATTCCTGACACATTTTTCGGTGCGAAGCGGGCCACATGTGGACCCCGCTTTGACCAGAAACTGTCACTTTTGTCCTTGTGTCCAAATTGGCCTCAAGGACAGGCAATTTTAGCTATTTGATATCTTCTGAGCATGATGGTAATGTTTGTTTTATCATCCGGAGATGTTCTTGGAGATTTCACGAATACCAGAGCCGCAGTTGGAAACCGAACACCAGGCAAGTGTACCTTGCCAAAACTTGCATTACCTGCTTCATATTATTGTCTTAATTTATTCATATGTTGTCCATGCTTAACCTAGGACCGTGTGACATTGCTTAGTGTTCGAATAATATTCGGGTGTTAACACTGTACACAGAGTTGTGTAATGTCACCTAGACATGGATACAGAGATCCTATGCATTCTCGTGCTTGCATTAACAAGTACGACATACGTCAGGACACCTGACACTATTTATGAGACAGAATATTCTTGAGATATTCATGGTGATTCTGTATGGGCTACAGGACTTGTGACATAGATATTACATATGCTTAGCTATCATTATGACTTGTTGCATCAGTTAGAGGTCAAGATCTTGCGTGTCATGGACATAAGACGTGTGATTACATTGGGCGGGAAGAAACACACAGGCTATAGGCTGATTATATATATATAAACCTTATTAATGCGGTGCTCAAGACTCTAAACCCGAGCTTGGCCCATTACGTGATATCACTGCTACCGACTCCCCGACACAGAGCTTGTAGTAGTTTCAGCCTGCGTTCTAGTGATGTTCTCAACTTGTATATCACTTAGCTGGTTACATAGTTTACCTTATTGTTTCATCTATTAATGCACTACATTTATTTTGGCTTGAGTTATTCTTGTACCTTGCTATGTCCCCTGAGGACCTGGATCCGGATTGTGTCCCCAGGTTTAGCCGAGGAGATCTATCCCGAGGTATACATGATAGGAGCAATACTAGAACCCGAGGACGAGGTCGTGCCAGAGGACTTCTCCTGAGTATTGGCTTTATATACTCAGTTATTTCTGTTTCTAGTTACTTTTTTTATGTCTATTGCATTGATGTATCAGACTTATTCTCGGATTATTCCCCGAGACACTTTTATTGAGACATATTAGATCATATTTATTTTGATTTATTCTGGCTATTAATCTGTGATTATATTCTATGGATGAGATTAGAATAGACTGTGACATATATCATTGGACCTATTTATTGTTGTACTACAGCTTAAGTATGCCCTGATGGATCTATTAAATTGGGTTTGTCCATCGGTGCGTGCTGCTGGCCATTGTCACGTATCCAGTCCCTCGATATTTTGGGACTGGGGCGTGAAACTACTTGTATTAAAATAATATATATTTAATAAGATACATACCAGATGACGATAATATTCCGTCATGGAAATCGAGCCACCATATCACTTTTCTGCCTTCGACCTAGCCACCTTTACCTTCTCCGACCGTTCCTTGTACTTGGGTTCATCAAATCTCGCCTTCATCGCAGTCCACTGCTCAGGCGTGATCCAACCATGGATCGGTTCTCCGTCGTGATCATGAACCTTCTTGTCGTTGATCGCATCACAGATCATCTTGGCGGTGACGGCAGAAAATTGCTCCTCGATCTTTTGAGCCCGGTGTGGAGGATAGAAATAGATTTTTTACAAGAAGTAAAATAGAGAGTTACATAATATGCATAAATAATTATTAATATTAAAAGTAAAAATATTTTTACCTTGAAGTGGGCAAACCAAAATACCTTTCTATCTTCAAGAGCATCAGAGTAGTTGATCCAAGGTCCGCCATAGTTCTGCCTCAGAAAATACCCCAGTGCTTTATGTACGCCGATGGATGATATCTATACAACGATAAATAAATTTGTGAATATATAGATATAATCATTTAGAAAATGTTAACTATTTAACTTACTTGCTAGGCCCGTCCCACCAAATCTTTATCCTCGTCTCGCCCAGAGGCACGCATGGAGGATCGCTCTGATCATGCACAGACAGAGTTAGCTTGACCTCCTCCATCTGTTCCTCTATCTCCATGGTGCCGTCAGCAGGAGGAAGGCTGGACGGGAGAGTAGTCTCAGGCATAGAACTGCTGGTTCTAGGTACCGTCGACGGAGTCGAAGATGTGACTGGCCGGTACAGTGGAGTACTCCGCGACGAGAATCCAGAACAAGTAGCTGGTGCCGGAGGAGCACTCCGTCTAGAGGATCTATCTCCGTATAATCCTCGTCGTCCTGTCATACCTGATGATAAAATAAATACACAGACTTATAACAGTTCATAAAAATAACATACGATGATAAAACAAATATACAGACTTATAACAGTATATGAAATATCACAGTCACACAATAAACAAAAAATAAAAGTATCACAGTCACACAATATAAGTACAATATAAAAGTATATATACAGTTAAAATAGATGTTACATTCCATATTAAAAATACAGTACATGGCTAGGGTTCTAAATAGATTTCATTTTACTTTCAATCCCCTTCTGAAAATTCATCTTCTTCATTTTTCTCGTCCTCCTCTTTCTCTTCCTTCTCCTCTTCACTTTCATCTACTTCGTCTTTCTCTTCGAATAATTCTACCTCTTCCATACGATTAGACGTGTAATACGAAACTTCCGTTGAGTCCACATCTACAATATTTGTTACAATAGGTAGCTCATCCTCATGATAAGCTATTTCGTTAACGTCAAAGGTATTTCTAGTTTTTGTCTTGCATACTGTCCACCAGTTCTACCTCGTTGCTCCCCGTTTAGGATAAGTTATGAAGTATATAAGCTGAGCCTGACTTGATATGACAAATGGTTCATAGCCTTGATATCGACGCCGATAGTTTATATCCACAAGACCATGCTTGTCTATTTTTCTATCTTGATCTTGGATCAGATCGAATCAATCACACCTGAATAACACAATCTTAGCATGCTTTGTTCCATAATTATATGTCAACTCAACAATCTTCCGTAAGAAGCCATAGAAATTATTGCTTGGATCGACATCTTTGTAGCTGAAAGATCTGATACACAAATAACTATTTTTGTAGAATCGAGATCCAAGAAGTTGTCTCTTATCGGAGCTTTTATTGACTTGAACCTAAACTCATTCATACAGTAGCTTGGCCAGATTTTTACGACATAAATTGGTCCCTTGGCTAGAGTTCTAATAGACTCATTCTCAAGTGTTGTGTGGGGACGATCGACCTAAATACCAAGAAAATAATATTAAGTTCAACATTATGTTATTTATTGTGCATAGTGCATTCACAAAAAGATTTTTACATATGCACTCAACCAAGAAGGGAAATAAAGTCACATTTCCTGTTCTACTTCTTCATCTATTATGTATAGTCTCATCGACCTTATCTCATCATTAATTGGGCTGAAAAACAACAAAATATCGTCTGATTAGTATAACAATATTAGCGTATAATATTATATTAAGATGAATCAAACTTTGATGTATTAATTACTTACCCCTCTAGCTTCTCCACTTCATCATCGTCATAATTGAGTAATATATACAACTGAGCAGCCCTTAGCTCGTCGTAATTCAGATATCTCTCATTCATTTTGTCCGAAGGCTTACCGAAAGCATTGAATACATTCAATATTGAATTATTAGATTCTTGATATTCGTCGTCGTTTCTGGGAACTCTTGTTCTATTAGTAGAAACATGCGGCTTAAAATACATCGAGCAAAAGTTTGTAATCTCCTCAAGAACGTAGGCTTCACAATTTTTCATATTTCTCTTTAGGTGGTTTAGTTGACGCTCGAACTGGTACATACACCGATAACCGACAGGCCCACCAACGCATGCCTCGTAAGAAAGATAAATTAACAAATATTCCATGGAGTCAAAGAATCCAGGAGGGAACACTCTTTCAAATTTGTATAGTGTTACCACAATGTCCTTATCTTGCTTTTCTAGACGATCGACGATCAACTTTGTAGAACAAAGATCCCTGAAGAATATGCTAAGCTCAGTCAATGGATGCCAAACTAACGCGAAAAGAATTTCCGAAATGCAATTAGAATTAACCTCTCCATGAATACGTGACAGTCGTGGCTCTTCATACCCGTCAGTTTGTTCTCCTTTGGGTCAACGCATCTTCTAAGATTCGACACATACCCGTTTGGAAATTTTAGCCCATGAATCCACCTACAAAGTCTCCCTTTATCCTCCTTATCCAGTGAATAAATTGTCTTAGGCTGCTTATACTTCTCATTTCCTTCCTCTATCAAATGCAACGCAGGGCGTCTGTAATTTTTTTCCAAGTCCCACCTGGCCTTGGAATTGTCTTTCGTCTTCCCCTTTACTTCCATCACAGTATTAATTATCTTGTCAAACACTTTCTTCTCGATATGCATGACATCAAGGTTATGTCTTATCAGATTGGTGCTCCAATATAGCAGATCCCATAATATGCTTTTCTTCTTCCAGTTATGAGTATGACCAAATCCATCGCACTTCTACCCCTTAGTAGGATCTTCGATAGCACTTGGTAAATCTTTAACCTCTTCTCATATCGTCTTCCGACCACCTTGGAGGTGGATTTGCCTTCTCCATAACGCCGGTACGAAATGCATTCATGTTCCTCCGAAACGGATGATCCGACTGTAGAAATTGTCGATGATAATCGAAGAAGTACGATTTTCCTCTGTGTTTCAAATGAAAAGCCTTAGTGCGGTCCATACATTATGGATATGAGATATGACCATGAGTGATCCATCCTGATAATATGCCATAAGCCGAAAAGTCATTGATGGTCCACATAAGTGTTGCCCTCATCTGAAAATTTTATTTTTATGAAATATCGTACGTGTTGGCTCCTAGTTTCCACAGCTGATTCAACTCATCTATCAACGGTTGCAAGTACACATCGATATTCCTCTTTGGATTATTCGGACCCGAAATAATGACGATTAAGAACATAACTGGAGTCTTCATGCACATCCAAGGCGATTGGTTGTACGGGATGACGATCACAGGCCAACATGAATACTAAGAGCCCGAAAGTCCAAATGGTGTAAAATCGTCGGAGGAGAGCCACAATCTTACATTACGTAAATCCAAACCAAAATCGGGATACTCTCGATCAAAGTATTTCCATGCTTCTTCATCGGATGGGTGATCCAACACGCCTTCAATTTGTTCTCGTCTGTGCCAACTCATATTTTCGGCAGTCTCCTTCACCATAAACAACCTCTGCAACCGCGGCGTTAAAGGCAAGTAGTGCATCGAATCGGTCGACTTTCTTGTACCGACAGACCTTCCTGTACCAGTTGTCTTGTAGCGATCAGCACCATAAAATCTGCACACATCTCCATCATTGTCGTCTTTGTAGTACAACATGCACCCGTTGTGACATGCATCAATTTTCTCGTATCCCATCTAGAGCGATCTCACCATCCTCTTAGACCGGTAGAAGTCTTTAGGTAACTTAGCATCCGCTGACAAGATCTCTATAATTAACAACATCAGTCGGTTATAGCATTCTTGCGACATGTTAAAATTAGACTTGATGCTCAACAGTTTTGTAACCACCTCCAACAGTAAATAATCCTCACAACCAGGATATAATAGAGTTCTTGCATTCTCCAGTAACTCTATGAACTTTGCATCATCGATATTCGATGCCTCCTTATCTGCATCATGATTGTCCGGATCAAAACTAGGTCCGGCAGCGTCGAAAACCAAGTTTACGCACCCGTCGTCGTAATCAGCGTGGTCGTGGACACCCATATACGACTCCACATTAGGATCCAGCTCCGATGCTAAAGACACAAGTTCTCTGTGTGAGGTCCACTGATAATAATTTGACGTAAAATCTCTCGAGTATAAATAATATGTCACATCCACTTCTGAGCAATATTTTAAGTTGCGATATCTCACACATGGCCACTTAATTTTGCTGTGTCCATGTACTGAGGGGACGCCTTGGAGAACTGCAGGAATTGTTTCACTCCCTATATAAATTCATCCTACACACAGCACATGTCATCAGGATAACGGTTGTACATCTACGAACGATGACACAGGTAGTAATTCAGATCCATTTTTAGATACTTCTGAAAAGATAAATAGACATCATTCAAATATATTATCCAAATGGATACAAAGATGGATACACATGTTCATCAAAGTAACAACTCCTATTGATGCGTGAGTATTCGAGTTGTGATGCGTAAGTATCCATATCGTGGTTCATAAGTATCCATTTTATAATTCGTAACTATCCAAAAACTAGACAACTATGATTTCAAACTCTATTAAATAGGTGTCGTCATGTGTTCATTGTTAGCCATTCTTTAAAAAAAATTTACTTCTGCAAGCCTTCTTGAGGCTTTTACCTGAAAGATCTACCTTCGAACAATTTGCAGATTACATATAGAATTTAGAGATATATAACTTTATTTTACATATTTATTTATATACTTCACAAGTGTGGATCTATATTTTATATAAATTTATGTAAACACTAGAAATTTAAACCGAATGGATTGGAATGGGTTGTACCTAAAGCTAGTTTCGAGTCAGTGTTTGTGTCTGTGTCGAATTTGTGTCAATTTTGTGTGTCTGTATCATGTATGTGTTTCTGTTTCCTTCATACTAGCCCTAACCCTAGTTTCGTGTCAGTATTTGTGTGTCCATGTCATGTCTGTGTTTGTGTGTTCATGTCGTATGAGTGTGTGTGTGTGTGTGTATGTGTGTCGTGTCAGTGTATGTGTGTGTAAGTATGTGTGTAAGGTCAGAGAGAGAGAGGGGGGAGGTTAGGGTTTACCTAAGTCGCCGAAGGGGGTCGAGGGGGGAGCATCGTCGAAACCCTAACCCAACTCAGACTATTAGAGAGAGAGAGAGAAAGAGTGTAAACCCCCTCGACCAGATTCCAGCATTTCTAGGATTATTTTAACAATTTAGGATTTATGGCAATAATTTTAATTTGTTTTGCTTACGTATCCTATTAACTTGTGCACCTGTCCATCACCTAATTATTTGGAGCTTTACCTTGACTGTTATCCCCGAACGAAGTTCACATACCTCTCCTAGACATGTCAGTCTACTATCCTGCACTTTGTGCAACTCCCAGATACCTTATTTTGAGCCTCGTTTGAGACGCACAAATATCGTTACAAACGTACGTAATTAAATTCCTAGATCTGTACCCATCCATGTTTCAACAGACATTAGAGGCCCAACTTGCACCTGTTTTGCCCAGACAAAAATACGATAATATTCTACACTGAGTATACTACATTTAGTGTATTGATACCGCAAGAAAATTATGACCCTAACTGCCTCTAAAAAATTAGTGAACACCGTACGCAGTATTTAATGATTAATTAATACGATGGCCCGTATCACCCAAGAAAACCAGGCCCAGTCCCTGCCCAGACTCACCCCTACCCCCTCGGGACCCTCGCACAGCAATTTCCCTCAATTCTGTGAATTTTAGTATTTTCAAGTATCGGGTGTTTTTCCCAGACAATTTCGTAATTGCGCAATTTCCCAAAATAGGACCTTTGCGCAATTTATAAAATTACAGCGACTTATCTGTAAATTACAGTGCGAGGTGTCACCCCCTCATAGGCCGGTGAACCTGCACCGTCCATTTGGAGACGGGACCCACCCGAAAATATCCCGAAAATATCTTATAAATATCTCAAGATATTTTACTTAAAATATTAATATAATTTTTTTATAAAGTAAAAGAAAATAAAAAGAAAATAAAAAACCTAAAATCTTCCCCCCATTCAGCCGACCCCCCCCCCCCCCGGTCACCGGAGTTGACCCCCCCCCCCCCCCCGCGGCGAGCCTTCCCCCACCACGGCGAGCCTCCCCCCCCCCCCCGCGGCGAGCCCCCCCCCCCCCCCGCTG
Source organism: Iris macrosiphon (assembly GCA_036927795.1). Taxonomy (NCBI): domain Eukaryota; kingdom Viridiplantae; phylum Streptophyta; class Magnoliopsida; order Asparagales; family Iridaceae; genus Iris; species Iris macrosiphon. The sequence goes on along the minus strand of JAYESA010000003.1, from coordinate 183,507,707 downwards.
GTCCTCTTCCTCCTCCTCTTCTCCTCCCCGAGCTCCGGCCTAACTTCTCCCCTACCCCGCGGCGGCTCCGGACCCCGACCCCCTGTGCACAGCTGACCCTCGTCGGAGTCGACCCCGACCTCCGCCTTTCCCTCCCGGCGAGTCGACCCACCTCGACTTCCTCCTCTCTCCCCAGCTCCTTCTCCTCCGGCCCCCATCTCTACTGCCACCCCCATCACTCGCCACCACCACCATCATCATCACCACCTCAACCTCCACCTCCTCAGCCACTCGCCACAATCGCCACTCGAGCTCCGGCCCGACGCCCCCCAAGCAACCGGAGCAGCAGCAGCTTCCCCCCCCCCCCCCGAGCTCCGCGCTACCCTCGACCCATCTCTCTTCCTCCTCCTCACCTGACCTCCGCCCTCCCCCCACGTAGCGGCCACGACTCGGCCACCCTCCACCGGCCAGCACCCGGTGACCCCGACCCCGCCTGCTGCCAACACCGCAGACGACTCCGAGCGCCATCTCCGCTCGTCCAAGCCGTGCTCCTCCGTCGACGAGCCGACAACCCCGGAGCCCTAGCCACAGCGGCTCCGGACCAGCCCACGATGACCAGCTGCCCCAGTACCGGACTCGGCACAGTACCGGACACAACAGTACCCGACACAGCAGAATTTCAGAGCCGGACACAGCCCGGACACGATCAGCGTCGTGTCGAATCTCTTCCCGGACACGGGAAATTTATTCTGCGAAGCCCTGTTCAGGTAACCCATTCTATCTCCTCGTAGTTCCGTTTTCAATTCCGTCAGTTGTGACACGTATACTATGTGACCCTCTCGATGCCCGTGTAACCCGCTCGGTGCATCGCGTCCTGTGGCGATCGCAAACCGCGATCCAAATACAGGAAAAACAACGACCCAATTCACACCGGAACTGAGTACGCCCCGCCAAACGGGACGACTTAGTCGCACGCGGTCTTTACCGAAACGTGCGCGTCGTTGATACGGACGTGCGGGATTTCGCAGAAATTGATTTGGATGTGCGTGCACACCGGAATCAACGCGTATCCGCCGACAACGTCCCGTATCCGCCTGTTCTGGAATATGCTGCAACTTTGTGTACATACGTCGGATCGAGACAAAACTTGCGCCATCGGACTCGTAGCAATACGCTGGTCCTGTGATCCAAGTTTGGTTCGATTCTGAGAACGTTGGCAAAATCCCGTATCATAGGCCCCACAGGCTCCACTTGACGGACGATTTTGTGACCGGCTCATCAGAATCCAATTCTGGAAGTTCCATTGGATTTGTATCATCGTTCCTGACTTGTTGACACTAAGTTTGGCAAATTTGGAGACCTTTGACCCTGACACATTTTTCGGTGCAAAGCGGCCCACATGTGGACCCCGCTTTGACCAGAAACTGTCATTTTTGCCCCTGTGTCCAAATTGGACTTAAGAATAGGCGTTTCTAGCTATTTGATATTTTCTGAGACTGTTAATGATGTTTATTTCAGTATCCGGAGACTTTTCTTCTGAGGCCATAGTTTCTGACTTCTTGGCATTTGACATCTGGACATTATATTTTGCAGCTCTTGCCAGGCAAGTATACCTTGCCTTGTTGTACTGTTTAAATTCAGTTATTGTTAGTTACATGTTTATCTATTTTAAATATAAATGTGCGCGTCCGAGAAAACTCGGGTGCAGTCAACGAAGGCGTTGACGTTAGGACTTGTGTCTGACCTAGTGTCTAGTAGACCCACCAAAAAGTTATGAAGTTATTGATATAACTTCCCAGGCCTTGACGCATGTCATTACACGTCACAGAGTGAGTTCATGTAGGGACGCGTGCCTCATGCGCGACTGGCCATCAGTGTGAGCAACACGTGTAACGGTATGTAGCTTAGTTATTTATTTTATTGAGACTTGCTTCATAGTAGGAGGTGTCCACATCGTTTTTACGACTTGTACATCTATATTGGGCGGGAAAGATACTAGTAGACGTATGGGACACCCCCTCCTTGAGTCTTTTATCCTTCGTACCATGCTCCTCAGAGATGGTCGATTGCAGAGCTACCCGTGTGTCCGGGGGCATATGACACATATACTAGCCGATCATGACGATTGGTGAATTACGTCAGCATATGTCAAGCTTACACATTCCCATGCGTACTACCAGGTCTTTAAATTGCATTCACTTAGATGGTTAGCACACCCCCTTTATTTATTCAGTATTTACATGGCATGTTGTTTTTCTGTATCTTGTTATGTCCCTCTGAGGACCTGGTTCCTTTCCAGATGTAGATGTTCCAGAGTATTCATGGGAGCGCAAATCCGGACAGGCTACTTGTATTCCGAGGAGGTCTTCTCTTCAAGCCTCGTGATTGTCAGATGTTGTTTTTATATGGTGTGTATCTGGTTCCTTTTTATATTCTATTTCGACAGTAGATTTGTTTCCATCTGACTGTCATTCTTAGATATCTGTATTGATATCTAGTTACATGGTTATTGGTTATTCATATTTGATTTATGTGGATGAGATTTAGATATTACCCTGTGACTTGTGATAGTTTTACCACTTATGAATTATTGTTCATTATACAGCGTACGCACGTATATATGGTTTCCATATATTGGAGTTGCCATATATACGGGCGGCTGGCATGGTTACGTATCCTGGTCCTACATATTTTGGGATTAGGGCGTGACAAAGAGAGAGGGGGTTAGGGTTTATCTGAGCAGCCGGAGGGGGGAGCACGGTCCCAGGAGGCTCGCACGGGGAATTGGGGGGGGGATTTGGAATTTTTTTGGAAGTGGGGGAAATGAAATCAATTTTTAAACCTATATAAAAAGGTTAGCGACGTTTTAAAGATATGTTGCTAACATCGTTGATGTTATAATATTTAGCAACGTATGGAATATTACGTCGCTAAGCGTCGCTATAATAAAATAATAGCGACGTTTTACGATATTTGGCGACATCGACTTCCGTAATATTATTCATAGTCACTAAGCGTCGCTAAAAGTCGCTAACAGCGACATTCTGCGACATTATTTTATGATGTCGCTAAATTCACAAAATATAAGCGACGTAAGAAATAAACGTCGTTAAAAATGTTACTTTTTTTATCATATTTTTGTAGTGACCCTAGCTCCTCCTATATTTATAGGATGAGAAATCATATTTTAGGTCATAATATAATTTTCTAAATAGGAAACCTTAAAATAAGAATCCTATTACACCTAAAATAACCCAACACCAATTATGGACGTTCAAATATGGTCAGATTAAATATTTGATACAAATTTAAAATCTAATCAAATCTTACATTTAATGTAGATTTTCAAATTATATCAAATGAAATCTTTGACCATATTTAGACTCCAAAATTTACCAAATCCAGTCTGGATCCCAACATCAGGTACTCCCGTACCATGTGTACCATGTCTGACCATAGACTTGAGTAGTATTTTTCTAATATAAAAAATACTTCAATCTCAACATGATTTACTCCAAAGTCAGATGTAGATTGTTTTACAGCTTTGTGGTTGTGGATCAAATTGAAGCATCCAGAAAATTGCACTTGAGTCTCCAAAAATTATAATTCAGTCTCCAAAAAGTTGTTACTACAATCTTCAGAATTTTGTTTGATTATAAATATTGCAAGAAAGGGAAAAAAAAAATTTAATTTGAAAAATTATGTCCTATTTATAGAAAATTTTGTGTGGAAAATTATCATAAATGTCCTTAAAATATTGTTGTTATAAGAATATTTTGGTCATTTTCAGCAAAATAACCAAAAAAACCCTTCAAACGGATTAAAAATTGTCATCAAATTGAAGGCATTTTGGTAAAAATATCCTCCAAAAATGGTTGCTGGAGGGATTAATTACCAAAATACCGCTCCAACATACACACTAACAGTTCAATAAAGGGATATTCTCGTAATTTACCCCCACCCCCAAACATATGTAAATATGGGTCAACCATCCAGTGGGGCCCGCGACCACATGGGGGGACCGAAATGGGATCGGGCAACCAATCGGGCTGGTCTGGGCCGAGTCGTACGAATTTGGGGGTCTGAACCTGAACGGTTTAGTCGGGCGACCGGGCCGGACCGGACTTTTGGGCCAATTTTCAGAACCCAGCCTAAACCAGCGAAGATAGTGGACTAAGCCGGCCCAGACCGAATTTGACCGGGTAGGTTCAGGACCCGGTTTCAGGCTGCCCGGCAAAATACACACCTTGATAAGGATCTAGTTTCCTTCCAAGTCTAGGTGAGCAAATCTTTCCCGAGGAACACAGACCGAAAGCTACTTCATGAGTCGTTACAATCGATCACGTAAAGGTCTATCCAATGGAGTAGTCGTGACGCACGGTATATTTTTCGCTTATGACTCAAGTGTCAATCTTTAGCTAGTCAATACTTGAGTCCAATTATCTTGTTGTACTTTTTGGTATTATGTTGTGGATTTTTTTCCAGACTCAATTCATTCATTCATTCATTCATTCATTCATATATATATATATATATATATATATATATATATATATATATATATATATATGTATATATATATATATATGGACCGTAAGACAACTCTAAGGGTGAATAGAGTGCAGCGGAATAATCTACCCAAATAAAAATTAAGCAGAGTGAAGGCAGCTAGCAACTAACAGTGTATATGCAAGACAATAATGTAAAGTAGTAAGAGTAAGAGAGAGAAAATGCAAACACTGCGATGTATACTAGTTTTTCTGTAAACCCCCTAGACCAAAAATTTTTATTTTAATTAATTTAGATAGCATGATTAGGGTTTTGGTTCTAATTAGAATTTATTATTTAGTATTAAATATTTATGCAGTGTTTGTTAGTTAAGACACCTTACCCTTGTCCCTATATTTAGGACCCTACCTTAGCTGTTGCCCTAAAACCAATTCCACGTATCTGACCTAGACACGTAAACCCATCATATTAAATCAGGAACAAACCCCGGATACCGATTTTTGTGCCAGATTTTAGACGCACAAAAGTCGTTACAAACGTCCGCGCGCGAATTATTAAATTTGCGTAATTACGTTCGTTGTCCGTTCCAATCGGAATTGAGACCCAACCTCAACCAGTTTTGACCAACCCAGATCACGATGACGTTGTACACCGAGCCTACTACACCAAGGACCCTTGTCCAACTAAATTTAGACTCCCAGTTTTTAATTAAATTAGATTAGCAACGCCGTTACATTAATTATGAATTAATTAATGTGGCTACCCAACCTAATTGATATTGGACCCAAATCCAACCTAAACCCACATCCATACCCACTAGCCTCATACAAAACACCAAACACCGTCATCGACCAATGGGGAACACCAAACATGGTGTTTGTTTGCATTAAATCCCCAATCCTAGATTTTGTGCAAATACCAATTTATTCAGGGGCTAAATTGCAAATTTGCAATGTGGTGTCCCCCCCTCATTGGCCAAAATCATCATGGAGAAAAGCATGAAATGCCAAACCGTAGGCATTGGTTTTCCCCCCATTTTATATGTACTTGCACCCCCTTTTTTGGGAACCAATCTTGGCCCTACATTCAAATTAGCCTATTCCTAGCCCTCCACACATCTTGATGAGCCACCCCACTCCCCAAAAAAATTCACCCAGCCGGCCCTAATCCCTAGGCAGCCTCCCCACACTCTCTCTCCTACATATAGTTGGTTTTCACTCATTAAATGAATCAAAAACCTAAACTGAAATATCTAAATCCCAACCCAACCTCACACCAGCCCGACCCCAACTCCCTCACCCCGAGCTCCACCACCACCACCAGCGGCCACCAACCACCGCCATACCCGACGACCACCGTCGCCAGTCCCCACTCGACCTCCCACCAGAAGCTCCGGCCCCCACGTCGCCGGAGTAGCCCGCACGACCGCCCGCACCGATCAAGACCCGCACCGCCAACTCCCTCGAGCCGACCACCCCGCAGCCGAGTACTCCCCCATCTTAGCTCCTCCGGCCACCAAATTTGGCTGACACCTCCCCCAGCCTGTCCTCCACCATCCCACAAATTTTCAAGCGAAGTCGTCGACTCACCGGAGAGCAGTGGAGCCCGCACCATCGACTGTCCAGTTCGGCTGCTGTTGGCCGAGACGTCCCCGAGCCTCGCCGGAGCGCCGCCCGGCCACCCCCGCCGGCGACGACTGACCCGCTCGTCCCCCTCGATCCGACGAACGTCTAGGTATATTATTTTATGTAAATATATTGCATTTTGTGCATGAAAAATCAGCTGCAAGTTTAGATATACAAACGTCGTATAGTTTCGTATTGTTTCGTATTTAAATACGATTGCTAATATATATATTGTATATTATTTATTTAACTGTATATATAATTATATATTCCCTGTAAATGTTTATAATATATTTCTACATAATCTTTTAATTTAATATATGTATACGTATGTATATATGTATGTACACATGTGTGTACGTATATATGCATGTATGTAGGTATATAAGTATAAAAGTAAATATGCTTTCTAAATACCATGAATATTAAACATTTAAATTATTAATAAAATAAAATACATTTCTGTAAATAAAACAAGTATTTATAATGTATATGTATTTATGTATGTATGTATATACATATATATATATATATATATATATATATATGTATATATGAGTATATGTACGTATGTATGTATATTGTGCAGTATTTAAAACCATAAACTAAATATAAAAATACTGTGATTTAGTATAGAAATAATACTATATATATTTTTTTCATATTAAATATGTATGTGTGTAAGTATGTATTTATTTATGTATGTATGTATGTATGTATGTGTATTTTTTTGTATATAAATTATTAATTTTATAAATACAAATTATGTCTAAATACATTTCTGGTAATTAAATATATATATAATATTTTATATATAATACTTATAAGTATTAAGTCTCTATGTGTATATGCATATATACATATAAATAAATATATATAGATATATATGTGTGTATATATATATATAAAAATATATGTATATACATTGTGTATTTTAGTATATTAGATTATTATATAAATATATGAATATATACGTAATGGTATATATATACTTGTGTATTAATATAATATATGTTAGTATATATTATATATGATTACTTTCTATTTATGTACATTTAATTGTATATGTATGCTATATATATATACTTGTTATATATATGGTACTATTATATATATATATAAATACTTATATAAATATATGTAGATATATTATATGGAAATATGTATATATACATATTTATTGGTTCATTATTAGAGTATGTCTATAAAAGCTAGTTTAATGTGTAATATTAAACATACATATTTTTATTATTACTTTAAATATGTATTAGGGTATACAAGTGTATATGTTATTAAACTATTTAATATAGATACATGTATAGGAGTGATGTATGTATGCCTGCTCTATGTTAACATAGATAATTAAGCATAGTGTAAATTAGTGATTTATATTTATTTGTTATCTGTTCGTAGGCATCCGAGACGGTGCTACCTTGACTGCTGGTTCCGGAGCATTGCTTGTGCACACCAGAGTTCCAGGCAAGTACACCTTGCCTTGTTGATGCTGTCTAAATTCAAATGTTAACTAGTTGCAAAATTTACTGTTTCAATATTAAACTGTGCGCGTCCGAGAAGACTCGGGTGCAGTCAACGAAGGCGTTGACGTTAGGACTTGTGTCTGACTTAGTGTCTAGTGGACCCACCTAAAGTTGAGGAGTTATCAATATAACTTCTCAGGCCTTGACACGTATCTTAACACGTCACAGAGTGAGTTCATGTAGGGACGCGTGTTTCATGATCGACTGGCCATCAGCATGAGCAGCACGTGTGACGGCTTTTAGTTTAGTTGTTTATTTCTGTAGCGACTTGCATCATAGTATAAGGTGTCCACGTCGCAATTGCGACTTGTACATTGACATTGGGCGGGGAAGACAATTAGTAGGCGTATGGGACAGACAATTGGTCGCCGTAGTTTCAGAGTAAACTGCGGGGCCGTGAGCCTCAGGGTTACCCGATTGTGGGCCAGTGTTACCCGATTATGGGCCAGTGTTACCCGATTATGGGCGTATATGCTTGTCGATACATCCGGCAGAGGTTACTAGCTGTGCGCTATCATGATCGGCGATGTAGTCAGTATATATTCCTGGCGTTCAGTTTACAGCTAATGCCAGGTACTTAGCCTCTGGCTCGACGCTATGCTTTATACCTTTCACCTACCCATACGTACCAGGATTGTCTTCAGAGTGCATTTCACTTAGCTGGTTAGATTACCCCTTGAGTTTACACAGTATTTACTTTATGGCATGCATTTCTGTATACTTGTTACGTCCCTCTGAGGACCTGGTTCTCTTCCAGATCCGGACGAGCACTTGTACCCTACCATCTACGGAGCAGGAGTAGAGACAGGATTCCTGATTGAGGACTACGAGGCATATTCCGGAGAGTTCCCGTGATCTGAGTTCGCAGCTACATTGGACTAGAGTTTTCATATCTAGGTAGTTGATACTCTAGTCTAGTTATCTTACTTCTTCCTGCACTGTATTTCCATTTCTGTATTTCAGTGGGTTTATCCCCACCAGACATATTTCAGTTGTACTATGTCAGTCGACTATGTTTCTTATATTCCAGTCTTTCATTTCAGTATTTACTTGTTATCTGTGGATGAGATTAGTCATTGCCTGTTTATGATATTAGACTTGTTAGATTTAGGACAGCGTAGCACGCTTCGTCAGGATCCATTAAATTGGGATATCCTCGAAGTCGTGTCAGCTGGCCAATGCCACGTGGCCTGGTTCCAGATATTTTGGGACTGGGGCGTGACATTTTCTCTAAGAGGACTAGTCCAGTCCAGTGAACTCTTGCTCGGAGTTGTATCCACTATAATCTCCAATAGTGAATCACAAGCTTTGATCTGAAGGCTTGTCACTTCTTTAAAACCACGAGTTTTGATCCCGAAGGCTCGCAACTTCACATACGTGCATTTGATACGAAGAGCACGCAGACTTCAAACAGAAGAGGGGCTTGATGAACCAAGATATTACAACTCTGACAGACTTCTAACCGAGATCTCACTTGGCACTAAAAGGCTGAAAGTTGATCTTGGAGATAGAAAAGTTTAGGCTCGGAGGATTTACTCACTATAGGATAGAAAGAATGAGAATGGTTGAGTTAGTTGGAATATGAAAAACCAATCATATTTATAGGGTATTGGCAAACAGAATTCAGCCAGAGTTCGAGTAGATTTTCATTCAAATTTTTGAACGTTGGGCCAAGAAATCAGGGGAGTAATAACTGGGTTGATTTCATATTATATATGTGATCGAGTTCGGTTGCTATTCTAGTAAGGTTTGAGTATGAATGTGTATTGATTTGGAGCCCAAAGCCCCCATGAGAGCCAAAGAGAGTCAGGGGGCTTTCTTTTGACGATCCAACTTCACCTTCAGGAGCAGGCGTCATCAAGCGCCTTACCTGACCTAGCTTCCAAATGGTGAGATGCGACCCACCACAAACGAAGGGGGTGGGGTGGATAGGTTCAAGGGTTTATTTGTGTAGACTTTGGATTATGCCAGTGTGACTCTATGTACATAAGTCCTAGACTCAATAAACATAAAATTACATTGCTGAAAACCAAGAGAACTTGAAGACGTCAATTCTTCTAAAACACTCACTGACTAGAAGACGCATTTTTTTTTTATGGCAGTGGAACCCCTGGGTGCGAGGCTCCGGATAAGTAGTAGGCGGTTCAGAAAAATTTTCTGGTATAACGTCGTCTTTGGCTCATCATCATATAGCATATGTCCACTGTTGATCTTGCTTATTGCTTTCTGCAAGTACATGTTAGACGAACAAGAAATATATATAAACAAATATTGCATATCTGGATAATGCTGAATTTAAGTAGAAGTTATGATCGATTATCATAATGCTAAACTTAATCGATTATCATAATGCTGCGGTCAGTTTCAGACACGATGTCGGAACGCTTGTAAGTTGCGTCTGATCTCAACTTCTGATACTAGAGCATCTGGCTTTGGTGTCCCGACAAAAGTTCCTGCCAAAATACAAGATTTTATAATTGAAGCATGGGTTACATATGTATATATTGCTCTCGCACATGCATCTACATGAAAACTCCGTTGATGGGATGGATGATATATTTTGATAACTAAAATAACTTGTCCATAATACAACTCAATAATAACTAACAGTACTTGTCATTAAAATGACATTTATTTTCTCTTAAACACTCGTAGCTCTCTTTCAGTTTCAGACATGGGGACATGCTTCCCCACTCGAAATATTAAAACCAAGAAGCAAAAGATTCAAAAGCAGACATTGTTAAATAAAAGAGCAGTAAGAAATCACACGTGCATGGTCTCCTAATTCCTTCCTTACATCCTCTTGGTAAAGCTAGCAAGCTCCGTTGCTCAGTACTCTGAGGTGAGTGACTTGGTCTTCACACTTGACATGAGGGATCCCAACCTAGTGACATTGTCGTAATCCTGAGGGGAATGGTTTGGCAACCCTGGCATCATCATCCCCATGGCCCTCATCATCTTCATAACGATGCTCTCTTCATATTCCTGTCCTTTCCAATACCCAATTATGAAGCTCCTGTTGAGCTCCCATATTGCGTCCATTTGCTTGGGAAGAGAATACAACGGATTGAAGTAGTTCTCATTTGGCTCTTCATTCATTTCCTGCAGGTTGCACAATAGAAGAAAACAAAATTCGGTTTATAGCTATATTCCTGCTATTGTATCAATATTTTAGAATCAGTACAAATCGAGGGTTATATATTTATTTAACACAAATTCTAAAAACACAAAAGTAGGTCTAGATGAAGAGAGCGAACTGGAAGATATTGTAGAATCAGTACAAATCGAGCGTACCTTTCCTCTGTAGAGACTGTCAAAGTAGATGCATCTGCCGAAGTGTGCGAACTGGAAGATATTGTCGTCGAACGGAACCCTCGTGACGATGTCGTTGTTGTAGACGAACCTGAAGTACCTCTGGCGAGGATTGTCCAGGAGATCCTCCGCGAAGCTCCCGAGGTTCCGGTCCCCGACTCTCGGCTGCCCGTACGTGTACACTCCCTCCAGCCTCTCAAGGATCTCGTCCTCCCCGTGGTACTTCAGTATCACCGGAAATATGGCCGACAGCGCCCCGCCCAGGCTGTGTCCGGTCACGATGAACTTCGCCTTCGGGTTCTTCGTGAGGACCTCCCTCAGCCTCTCCCGGATGGCGTAGTAGGCGTACGGCTTGCTCTCGCTCATCTCGATCTCCTTCGGCCACCCGTTGGTTTGTAACCCTAGCGCCTTCATGAACCCCGCGTGGATCGAGCCCACCCCTTGGAGCTCCAAGAAGGAGAAGTCGATGTCGGTCGCCGCGTCGTACGCGTCGTTTGTGCCTCGGAACGCCACCACCACCAGCTCAGCCTCCCCGCTGTCGACCGGTTTGTCGCTCATCATGAAGCCTTGGGTGGTGAATTCCTTCTGGAAAGCTGAAACAAGTACGCATGCAACATATGTATAATTGTAGTCCGAAACAATGTCCCTCCTATAATATAATATAATATAATATATATATATATATATATATATATATATATATATATATATATATATATGCTTTAAGAATGAAACATTTTGATTGGGAAGAATTGTTTAGGTGATCTCAACAAGAGTGTTCTGTTGGATCTGAGTATGGTCTCGCTGGAAAACTTTGAGATGGGTAAACGGAATATGAGTCATATTGCTCATTTTTCTAAATAAATCATGCACATGTGGACCAATATGAATGGATTCTTACATCACATGTGCACCGATATGCACTAGTACACTCTATTTCTATTGGTCCACATGTACATGACTCATTTAGGAAAATGAACATTATGACTCATATCCCGTTTAACATTATGACTCTATTTTTTTTTTTTTTTTTTTTTTTGCACCAAGCAATAATGTACCAAGCAATCTCAACAATACATTTTTTGAAATGTGCGGTCATAAATTTTACATAAAGTTTTTGCCACAGCAGTATACTTTATAACCACACATTTCATAAAAATATGTGGCTGAGATTGTTTGGTGCAATAAATGATGCACTAAGTCTTTGTGCAATATCATCTCCCATATATTTTGTAGACAAGGTATAGATAGTCACCAGCTAATCGAACTGTACATGAAGCCTTGGAGCACCTTGACCCGCTGGAAAGGTGTCTAGCAGGAGATAAAAAAGAAAAAGCACCAGGTGATAAGCGAGTAGATTAGGTGCAGAACTAGCTCTTTCATTCGCCGAATCAATAGAAGAATAGCCCTCACGTATAGACACCTCACTTTTCCTCCCTTCTTCCCTCACTTCTAAGTTAATCATGAGTTGAATTTCTACAACATCAATGCAAATTCTCAGGAATGGTGAGAAGTCTTGAGTGTTTTCGCTCTGGTTTACCCTGTGGCGGATGTCAGCGGTTCGAGTCCGCTTATCTCCAGTCCGTGAACTTTGCTGATACTATAATAGCACCCAAATTTTTTAATTTGGCAGTTCGATCTATGATTTATCATTCATGGACGTTGATAAGATCCTTCCATATATATATATATATATATATATATATATATATATATATATATATATATATATATATACTTGCTTGCGGTGGAGGCGAGTGCGTTGCAGTACGGTCCGGGTGGTGCCCGGATGCGGTGCGATACGATTAGGGTGCGGTTGTAGTGTGAGGCCTTTGGGTAGGGATATAACGGGTTTGTTGCCTTCCGACAGGGTTGTGGGCTTTCGAACCAAAATAAAATTTACCTTCTTCGATATATATATATATATATATATATATATATATATATATATATATATATATATATAAACGGGATATGAGTTATAGTGCTCATAATCCTACATGACCGACACACATGTGGACCAATAGGAATAAACTGCATTAATGCACATGGGATATAGGAGTCTATTTCTATTTGTCCACATGTGCATGGCTCATGTAGGAATATGAGCACTCTGGCTCATATCCCATTTACCATATATATATATATATATATATATATATATATATATATATATATATATATATATATATATATATATATATATATATATATATATATACGTGCTCTCAGCGATGAGGAAGTTGATATCCAGGACTTGGTGCGTAGGGAGAGATTCCTGGATGAGATTCAAGTTAGTCAACATGCAAAATACAACTGGCTTAGAGAAGGAGATAGGTGCACTAAGTTTTTTTTCATGCCACGGTTAAAGCCAAACAAAATTGGAATGCCATCAACGGCCTGTTCGACTCTAGTGGGACCCTTATTACTGAGCCTAATATTATTAGTGATGAAGCAATCCGATTCTTCCAAGATCTTTATAATCAGTCCTCCTATCCGACTAGATTCCCCTATTTTAAGTTCAAAAAATTGGTCACGGGATACGAAAATCAGGTCCTAAGGAAAACGCTCACTATTGAAGAGGTTGAGAAAGTTGTTAAGAAGGCAGATCCAATAAAATCTCCAGGACCGTATGGTTTTGGAGCTATTTTTTTCAAGAACCTTCTCAAATCCGATATTCTGAAAGCGGCCAGGGAATTCATTGAGTCGGGTAAACTTCTCAAAGAACTTAATCATACGTTTGTGGTGTTGATTGCTAAGTTAGAGGGAGCTACCTCCCTAGCTGACTACAAGCCTATAGCGTGCTGCAATTTCTAATACAAGATCATCACACATCTGATGTGTGACCGGATGAGGACGATTATGCAAGAGCTTATCTCATCGAACCAAACTGCTTTTTATCAAAGGACAGTTGATCTCTGAGAACTGCTTGCTAGCCCATGAACTGGTGAGGGACTTCAACAAGCAAGTAGAAAACAAAGCGTGCCTCAATATGGACCTAAGAAAAGCGTATGATATGGTGAATCGGGACTTCCTATGCCACATCACGATCTGCATGGGATTTTATCATCGGTGGGTAGATAGGGTAAGGGAGTTTATTGGCCCCCCCCCCCCCCCCTTTCTCGATATTGATTCGAGGTCAACCGGAAGGGTTCTTTAAGAGTACCAGGGGGATTAGACAGGGTCATCCACTGTCACCCTATATATTTGATATTGTGATGGAGTTCCTCACGTACATACTAGACGAGGCAGTTATGGATGGAGATATTACTCCTTTATTTAGGAAGATTGCCCATGTAGTTTATCACTTGATTTATGCAGATGATCTGTTAGTTTTTGTGGAACCAACGAATAGGTCACTTGAGGCTCTAAAGAGTATCTTTAATAAACTAGAAAGGTGGTCATGTTTGCAGCTTAATAAAAACAAGAGCATAATTTTCCTGATCCGAACCTGTGGGCAAAATGAGACGTGGCTGGAGAAAATGGACATCTCTGAAGGCATGCTTCCAGTCAAATACTTAGGCTTGCATTTATCTATCAACTATGCCACATATGCGGATTGTGAGAAAATTCTCAACTATACTCAAACTTGACTAGCGGGCTGGCAGACGCAAATCCTGTCCTTTGGGGGTCGTATTGAGCTTATCCTGTCATTTTGGCTATTGCTCTATACTGGTTCCAGGCTATCATGATCCCTAAAGGTACTATAAAAAATATTGAAAGAATGTGTGCTGATTTTCTATGGAAATGAGGGATACATGCAATTAGTTGGGAAGAGTTATGCCGTCCTAAGAGGGAGGGAGGAGTAGGTCTGAGATCGCTTACCCTTGTTAGAGATACAACATCTTACAAATTCTTCTGGAAATTTTTAACTAGCAAATCTTTATGGACTGAATGGATCAAAGGATGGTACTTTCCTAGGGTTGTTTTCTGGTCTGCTAGAAAAAATAACTTCTCAATGACGATAAAATTGCTCCTTACTTTGAGACGCTTAGCGAAACCTAGACTGTCTAGGATCATCTGCTCTGGGAACCATACTAGCCTGTGGCATGACCCTTAGTTTAATCACACCAGTCTGATTGATAAGGAGGGATGGCATGTTTTCAAACTAATGAGATCCAATGAGCTGGCCAGTTGCCTTATACAGGAGGGAGAGTGGAACCTTCAGGATCTCATTTGATAGAGGCAGCTCATGCGGTTGATATTCGAGCGGTGGACATTGATGGGACGAGCGCGGAGGATTATCATGTGTGGGAGGACATGAAAAATGGCACTTTTAGCTTCCAGACGGCTTTAAATCAAATCAGGAGCAGGAATGGGGAGGTGGACTGGGCGGAAGTGGTTTGGACTAAAGGAGGGGCGGTCAAGTTCTCCTTATGTCTATACAAAATGATTTGTAATCGTCTGCTTAGTAGAGACCGGCTGAGCATGTTTGGGGTGGACTGCGAGAATAAGAAGTGATGTTTGTGTGGGCATATGGATGAGTTCAGGGACCAGCTCTTCTTCTGTTGCGACTTTTTTTGGGATATATGGAGTAAACATTACACCTCCTTTGGACTTAATACCACGCACAATAGGGATCTTCGATAACCCTAAACAAAATCAAAGCCCAAAAAAGGAATAGGGACAGGAGAGTACAGGCAGATACAACTGACATTCGGAGCAGTGGTATGGTATGTCTGGAGAGAACGAAACCGTAGTATCTTTGAGGGAATTGCGGTCAGCAAATATGCTATACAAAGTAACATAGAAGCTGACATAGATATCATTGACCCTAGATAACTGTATTTTGTGTCTTGGGCAGGATTAGCCACTAGGACTCGAACACTTGACCACCTAGGCCTCATGTCTCTCCACTAACCAATGGACTATTGTATGGTTCGTGATTATTATGCCACCAGACTATGCTTATGTATGGTATAGAGAAGATAAGACATGAATATACTTATATTACATAATTACTAAACAAAAAAAATCTTGCATGATAATTGATCAGTCTGCTTAATTACCCTCCCAGCAGTCATAGAACTCGATGAACTCCATCTGCATACAAAAATAAGTTCAGTAATGTTAGTCTGGCAATGGTATTATCATTAAAATTAACCCTAATTTGCAACTAAATATCAAGATATTATTGATTTTTCATACTTTTACAAATTTGATACCATGATTCCTTTCTGGAACTTCTAAGTTATCATGTTAATACCATGAAGCATCATTTATTTTACAAGTTAATATTATAGAATTTCGTCAGTTTATAATATTAACTTACAAAATAAACAATTTATATGCTATATTATTCTCTTCCAACATTCAAGAAATTAACATACAAACTTAAAAAGTTCATGATATCAATTTAAAATTAGGCTAATTAAGAATGATGAAGATGAACCATGCACTCATGATGTTTGTTCGTTCTGGCTCATATGGATCTTACATTCCAGTAGCCCCTGACTATGTTTCTGATCCGCTCCGCGTTCTCGTAAGACAGTTTCGAAGCCATAACACAGAGATGTGCTTTGTACGGGCCGTCGTATGGCGTAATATTCGGGTCCAGCTCGACCCTCGTGTCGATGAACGCGAATGGCGACCTGAAGCTCTGCGAGTTCACGTCCGGCAACGCCATCTGGCCTGTATGAGAGAAAATAAATTTAGATCGAGCTCGGCAATAGCGGAACCAGAAATTCGAACCGAAGTGGACTGGAATAGGTTGGGATGTGCGGTACGTGTCAAGGTGTATAATGGACCGGGCCGGACCTGTCCGAGATCCGGTTTGACCGAGTTCTCGCCGGTCCGGACTCAAATCCAGACATGGACCGGTCCGGACCGGTCCGGCCGGCAGGCGCTGAAGGCCGATCCAGTCCGGACCCATGATCCGGTGGCTGGCGGTCAAATTGTAGGTGCTGACCTCAGTGCTTGACATGGAAAGGATGTACTCAGGCCGGCACATACAATAAATTTTTTAACTGAACTATAGCGACGCACTTACCAGTGATGAACTGCCAGACTAGGACAGAGAAGTTGGCCTGGGATATCAGGTTCATCATCACGACCATGTTGCTGACTCCCGGCGTCGCCACCGCGAGGATGATCTTCTGGAGCACGATTGAGAGGGTGATAAGCGCCCTGCGCTCCACGCTCTCGACCACCGTACCGCTCGGGCAGTTGGTCGACTTCACCTCGCTGAGGTTTCCGTCGGCCAGGAACCGGGCGAGTTCCGGCAGCGACGCCTCGCCCGCATTTAGGTCAAGATAGTTAGTGAAGTCTCCCATATAGAGCTCCGGCTCCGCCTCAACCTCCGGAGCCGGGACCTCGACTGTCTCCGGCTTGGCAGTAGTAGTACCAGTGGCGGGTGGCTCCACCGTGACGGTGTCCACGTTGGCAGCCCTAATTGGACGCAACGCGACGCGCCGGCAGGGTTTGGAGTATGTGCTGTTTCTGAGGCCAACACCACGGGGGCCCGCCGGGCACGGCAGCGGAAGCCGCCGGCCGCCGAGGAACCGGACGCGAAGGAGAGAATCCATGTTAAGTGCCATTTCGATCGAAAGGTTTGATATGGAGAAGAATGAAAGAAAGGGGTGTAGGAGTAAGCAGTGACCATTACAACTGTATATAAGCAAGTGAAGTTAGGCTGTTTTGTAAATAAAAAAATAAAAAAAATAACAGTGCAATGATTTTCCACAACCACAGCCTTGTAAAAATCATGGCATTGAGGATCCTATCGAAAACTTTCTTTACTGTTGGTGACTTTTGAGCGATAGACAAAGCAAGCACATAATTAGCAAGAAACGTGAAACGTGCTAGATGTAAGTTCTTTTAGTTTCAGAATTTAGGCAATTGTTTTTACAGATTTTTTTTTTTTTTTTTTTTGGTGGAGAAACATAATTTGACTATATTGTGTGTAGAAGAAAAAAATCAGCATAATTTGCATTAAAAGAACCCAAAATTCTTATTAAGGATGTATTCACATGATTTTATTATTTTTTATTGCAAACATCGTTTTCAAGGAGGTTTGGTTTTTTTTTTTTTTTTCTTATTTTGTTGAACACAAAAAAAAAGGGGACAAACGTCATATTACAATAAGGACGTTTGATTTTTCTAACCCAAGTACAAACGCCCTTAATTAGTAAGGGAGTTTGAGGTTTTTTTTTTTTTTTTTTTTTTTACACCCGGCTCTAAAGCTTATTCTCCAACGTAGCAAATATACTCAAATGATATACTGTAGCAAATATGGTCTTATTGGTAATACGTAGGGTGTAGCAAATACGCTCCATTTGCTAATACGGAGTGTCCTCCACTTACTAGTACGGGGTGTGGCAAATATGCTCCACTTGCTAGTAGGAAATATTTTGGGGAAAAAAAAAAAAACTAAATTATAACTTGATACACTCAACTATTCAAATTGATCAACTTGATACTCTCAAATTTAATATATATCAACTTGATATCATAAGCAAAAATAAAGACGAAATTACTCCTTCCACTCTCCTCCCCCCTCCCCCCTCTCCCCTCCGGTGGCTATCCCCACCTTGTGCCCACCCATCTGCTCCGCTTCGCTCCCATCCGCCCCCGGCTGCACCCATACCTCTCTCTTCGCGCACTAGCGCTGCCGCCGCCACCTCAATGCGCGAAGAGAAGGGAGGCGTGGTGCAGTCGGGGGCAGAACAGCCGCCGGGTTAGGGTCAGCCGCAAGGGGCTGTGGGCAGCTGGGGGGGGGGGGGGGGGGATCAAACAAGGGTGGGTGTTGAGGAGGGACAATTTTGTCCTTTTTTTATTTTTAGGTATCAAGTTGAAAATATTAGTTGTGGGAGGATATTAAGTTAGTACATATCAAAGCTGGGGATATCAAGTTGAAAAACTCGAATAGTTGGGGATATCAAGTTGCAATTTACTCAAAAAAAAAACTCAAATGCCATTTCTAAGGACGTTTGAACCTTTTTTTTTTAAGAAAAATCAAATGCCTTCACTAAGGACGTTTGAAAAAAAAAATTGAAAAAAATTTTGTTCATCAAAATTTAAAAAATCAAACATCCAAAAATAATGAAATTGAATGAATAGACCCTTAGTAAGGACGTTTGGATTCTTTTCTTGTTTCTCTACACACAACTACAGATAAATTTTTAATCAAGAAAAGAAGCACAGATCTGAATTGATATATAATTAAGCTTCAATAATCTACTTGGATCTCAGTAAACTTTAACATTAGCCACTACCAAAATAAGTTATATTAATGATGTAGTCAGCGACTTCAAAACAGATGTCGCTAAATTCTAAATATTTAGCGAATCCAAAAAAATATGTCGCTGGTTGCGACACTTGCGACTACTCTTAGTTAATATTGGAAATAGACGCCACACGCGGGGAGTCGATACACGTCGCTAAATTTTTAATAATAGCACAAACACACACCACATGAATCTCTTTAATCCCAACCACCCAATCCAAATTCAACCCATGTAACATATGGTGGTTCCATGATATAAAAACACCCAAATGGTATATATATATATATATATATATATATATATATATATATATATATATATATATATATATATAACTCTGTCTGAATACCCCACATCAACTTCGCACCCATATGAGCATCGCAACCGCAGCGCATCACACTCACATTTAGGTTGCACCGCACCTGCATCCGGCGGACCGCACCGTATCTGCTTCAGTTCGCACCGCACCCACTCACATAATCACCCCCCCAAGGGAATTAATGTGTTTCCCTAGTTGTTCGACCCCGCAACCTCTGCGAGTATGCTCCCTCCCTAACCACTTGAGATATATATACTAGTATATATGCATGTGCTTTGCATGTATTTCATACTATTTTGAAAGTGCAAATCTTTTATTTATTTATTTTTTACTACTTGAGAAGAGCAAATATTCTTTCTTTTTTACTACTTGGAAAGAGTAAATAACAATTTCTTTTTTGTATGTGTAATTACCTAGGTACCCATGCTAAATTTAATAAATAATTTTAATTAGTAAACCTAGATAAGAATATTTTTGAAACAAAAACTTTTCTTATTATATAGTAGTAGTAGTAGTAGTATGTATATATATATATATATATATATATATATATATATATATATATATATATATATATATATATTTTTTTATTTTTATTTTTTTATTTATTTTTTTTTGGAAGAGAGAATTGTTTTACAGACTCCTGTAACGAAGGCCAACAAACTCGGCTTTAAGGTCCACCACATCTCGGCAAGAAGGTCACACACATCTTGACCCGTAGGTCCGCACTTGCACCGCACATAAACAGTACATGAGCTGCATCCATCACCAACTCACCACTTAATTCCCCTAAAAAAAAAATTAAATGGCGTCCAGGAAGCTCGAATCCGTAATCTCCTGGATAATATGCATCGGTCTTAACCACTATATATATATATATATATATATATATATATATATATATGATTGCTATAGAACTACCTTATATTACTTGGGTTGAATTTTGATTTAATGTTTGAAATTAAAAGATAATGTAGTCTATATTTTTTAATCTCAAACATCCAATCCAAATTCAACTCATATAACATAGAATATTTTTATAATATGATAGTGTAGTTTTGAACATTTCAACATTTTCTCAATTTCTGGGCCCTGGTTTCATGTGTAGTATCCACGTGTTAACATCTGATACTTGTTTTTCCCTTCCGTAACGGTTAGTGTCAATTGTCAACATGATTTAAAAATGATAAGAAAACGACAGTGGAAAAAAAAAATGTAATGGTTTTCGACACGTCACACATTCTATCGGTGTGGTGATCTTTCATCCTCTTTTTACTTTCTTCTTTTGGGCCATTGAGAACGAGAACAATAACGATCGTTGAGGATGGGAAGAGGACAAAAGCATATTGACTGTCGGGGTCCTTTTTAAGTAACGCACCATGGTGATTGGTGAGGCTGGCTTTTCTCCCAAACGTGATGCACGCTTTGGTACCCTCAATCATGCTGGGAAAATTTTGTTACAGTCCTCGCTTCTTTTCCCCAAGTTTATTTTCATGGAAGACCCAGGCACGTTGAGCTAATTATATAAAACCCTTCTATCGAATATTTCCAGAAAAGTGGGACGTAACTACATTTATCCTGTCAAGAAACACACGGCATAATCCAAAGAACCCGTACGCCTGATGTTTTTACTTTGAATTCAGTTGTGCGGTCCTCAAGTGGAAACACACAGTTTCAGTAAGGGTGAGTCATGTGTCGTGTAACACATGGTTATGACTTTTTTTTCCACACACAAAAAAAAATTGCATTATTCCATAAAAAAGTCGACTACAACTCAAGTACCCTATTAGAATTAAACATTGCAGAGGTAACCCTAATTATCTTAATAAATTATTAGGATAACGTCATTGTACGTCCTAAAAAAATCATCTATAGCCAAGCTAGGAAATTGTTGTCCCTTAGTTGTTCCGGGACTCATACGCGTGTTTGTAATGGAGTCGACTTCTTTCGAGCACAGTTCTCCTCACTCGTCCTCTGCTTAGCAGCAGTTTGAGACAACAATTTCATCCTCTTCGCCAACAGTGGGTTGCACTTGACGAAACCTTGTTCTTGCCCCCTCGTTCTCCCCTATCTCGTCCTCTCCATTACGTGCGGTTGTTAATTATACCCGAAATTTTGTTCACTAATTCTTTCTCTAGCGGCACCATGTCTTTATTGCTTATCCCATTTAGGGTTAAGGTGTTGAACTTTCCTATCCCACTATTTACATAGACCATACTGAGATGGGTAGGACTTTTCGAAAATCAACAGTAACAACAAAAGGTTGTGTTGTCAAAATTTGTGTTTAGCAACGAAAAAAATATGCATTACAAAAAAGCGTTAACAACAAAAAATATTGCGTTGCTAAAAAGTTTGTTGCCTTATGCGATATTTCTTGTAGTGTTCCCTCCAACATGAATCTTCATGACGACCATTTTTTGGACATTATGTGAATCACGACCCCGTTTTTCTATATCTTTACGCAATTCCAGACCTTGATTTTGAAGACATTTTTTGCCACCTTGATCAAAATTGAGATCACCTTCCTCTTCCACCCAAATATATACGACGATTTTATGTTATTGGACTAGCAATGCATTGACTACCCACATGGCCAAAACTATTACAAGTCGAGCAGGCTGGGAGTACCCATTTATATATTCTACCTCATGCTTTATCTGATTCCCATTAGGAAGGATTATATTATGTTAATCGATGCCGGCAAGGTAATTATGTCTTGGATCTCCACAAAATCCTAACAATGATAAGCGTTGCCTTTTTGCGATAAACTCATCGTTATTGCAGTGGACCAGACTCGCAAACTTCATGCACTACTAAAATTTGTCAATTTATCGACATCGGTAACTCCTAAGAATTTATTTACGCCAACAGAAAATGCCGCAATATGTCGCAGTTGGCGACGTCTAGGGACGTCTAGCAACTAAAATTATTATTATGGAAATAGACACCTGTAGAAGTCGTTGAACGTCGCTAATATTTAATTACAACGACGTATTTAGCGACGTTGTAACATTTATGTCGCAGTATATTAAAAAAAGTGATGTTTAGCGACGCCTATTTGATACGGCGCTAAAATTTTAATATAGGATTTTTTATTTTTATTTTTCTCCATTCGTTTTCATTCCCACATTTTCGAACCCCACCCCCCAACCCCCACCCCCCACCCCCATTGAGACCCAAGCGATCTCGAGACCCAGGAGACCGTGACCCCCTCCGGCTCCCCCTCCGGCTCCCCCTCCGGTGCTCCGGCTTCGTGACCCCCTCCGGTTCCACCTCTGGCACTTCGGGCCCCCTTCCCACCGCTCTCCGATCAGTCAGTCCCCCTCATAAGTCAGGTAAACTCTAACCCTAATTCTCATGACACCAATACGGACACATACAAATATTTTAACACGGACACACACCCTAATTATTCTGACATTAACACAGATACACTAACACTGGGGTGTGTGTGTGGTGACTGGTGCCTTATAGAGTATTCAAAATGACACTGTCACAGACACACTAACACTAACACTGACACGGACACACACTACAATGAGAGGTGAAGGCATATGGACCATATGCTTGTGCTACAAATTAGGGTCTGTGAACTTAAGAATCATTTATAGAGATTGCTTGCTAGTTTTCTTCTTTCATATAGCGATTGACATAATGTCTAGGTGTTGTTTGATTAGAAATTTGTAGTGTTAAATCCATTCAACTCATCTTGTGGATTAAAAAAATTTCTAGGTGTAGTTGGAGTGGATTTGGATATGATCATGTGTTACTCGTTCTATTATCCAAGTTAAATGGTGTTCATATGTGTGTAGACTTGAAAAAATACTTTAAGGCAACCATACCCTCTCGATATTTGTGTTCATGTGTGTCAATTACTAGTGTATATGAGTGTCGAATGGTAGAGTGTCCATGGGTGAATGATGGTGTATTTGTACTAGTGTATCGTGCGTGTAAGTGTTTGTTTAAGAGAGTGGGGGTCGGGGTGTGTGTACATAATGAAATGTGTGTGTGTGTGTGTGTGTGTGTGTGTGTGTGTGTGTCAAGTGCATAAGAGTGTCCAAGTGAGAGGTGTGTATGTGTATATGTTTAAGTGAAGGATGAGTGAGATAGTGAGGGTCACTAATCTATATAGATAGATACATATATAAGGGTATAGAAATATACAGTTATAGAAGTAGTTATGTCACGACCCGCACCCGGATATTCGGACACGAGTACGTGGTTACACCCAGCCTACATCGCAGAATCGGCGGTAGAACGCTGTCTGGGTTATTTCTAACTATCTAACATCTCAACAATATAATATGGTACCTGTCAAACATCTCAACTCCAAACGGAGGTGCAATATGGTATCTCACAAGTATGACTAATCTCAATCACAAAACAAACTAAGGAAGAATAATGCACGAATGGAATAGCGAAGGAAAGAAACAAGATACAATCCACAAGTCTGAAATAATAATACAACTGTGAATCTCAACAAAAGAATAGTCTAATACAAAACCACCAAACATAAACTAAACATCCTCGGTCACTGTTACTATGTCCTCTTGCTCTAAGGGAGTATCCTCTAAAGTCTCACCCTCCTGCGGGCCGTTATACGTGGGACACAGCTCCTCTAGCCAATCATCTAAAAAATATATCCTGTCAGCATTAAAGCGAAGTACATACCTTTGAAAGCAGTTTCAAATACATAATCGAGCATATATAATGAGCAATAGAAAAGGATACAAGATGCACAAGTAGTAAGAATGTACAATACAGGTGAGAACAAGCAATAATCACAATAAGAACTGGGAAGTAAATACGGAAAATAAACAGCAAGTAAAAAACAAGGATACTAGCTATGTGTTTTAGAGTGCAAGTTCGTTATGTGATCGGCTTAGGTTGCACATGAGGTATACAGATAACTCCATTATACGTGAGTTGTATAATCGACATGCACATGAGATTAATAGGGTTTTGATCACATAACCAACTCCTACTCTCCCTCCCCAACCAATACTCATGGATCCAATCATGACACATTACGTACATGAACACGATATAGTCACACTAGCACACGAAATAGTGGATACACAAGAAGCACATGAAAATCAATATCCGATGCACACGATAAAATACATGTGACTGAGTACCCGCTGAACACGGTAGGGTATAACACCTCCTGACGAGATCCATATAGCACCAGTCCGTAAAATTACTGTGTCGGAATCAATGTATACAATTATAGAATATGCATATATACAATATTATGATTTAAAAACAATCAGAGAAATGTACTTGCCTGAAGTCATGAGCAAGGTGTGTCTCTCGATGCCCAAGATGGTGTCTCACAACCTATATATTATATATTGCATCAATACAAGGTTCCAGAATAAAAATTAGTTAAGTTGATACAATTCTAGGTCAATACGCCATTTCTAGGTTAAACCGACAAAATCTAGGTTACAAGAGTCTATTGCTAAGTCACTAAGTCAATACACTATGAAACTATGATATACTTGCTAAGCTAAGATACAACAAGACACTCAAAAAATTGTATCCTAAGATACGCAAGTTCATTTATATGAAAATAGTATTATATATATATATATATATATATATATATATATATATATATATATATATATATATATATATATATATATATATACAAGTCAATATACTTAATACTATAACAAAACAGTAAAAATATGATATCTTGGCCTTGCACCAATGCGTATCACACCTATCTCGATACCCAAACTCAATATCTTGGGTATTGGTCCAATACCTTGGTAATACCTTGGTATCCCGAGGTAACCAAATATACTTAATATATAGATAATACAAATATAAATAAAACCCCAAACTAATATATACTAATACACATATATATAATACCATAAGCACTAGCTCTATAAGTATCTAACTACTAAACATAAATATATACCATACTACATATATACCTAATGCATATAGCTACTATATACTAAGCTACTATGATAGATATTAACTTACCAAAACACATATCTAACTAACTAGATATAGATACTACACACTAAAACATAACTAACTAATCTAATACCAAAACCCAAACCTAAGTTATCCCACTGAAACTGGATACTGAAACCAAACGGGACTGTGCATAGAAGCCTGCAAAATGACTAATACACTGTGAAGACACTGATACACAATGCCCCCCTAGCTGGTTGCCTGCTGCTGAACTGATATTGTGAACTGAACTGTTGTACAGTTGGCTGCACGAGTTTATTGTAAACTGTGTTAGCTACAGCATCTAATCAGGGTTGTGCTCACTACACAGTAAGCTACCTCGAGTACTCACTGATGTGCTCACTGCACAGTGAGCTACTGATACTGCTCTCTTCATTGAAACTGCTGAAGCCTCCTGCACAGAATTGTGCAATGACTTGCTGCCCGAGCCCTCATCTATGTTGAAACTGTGCCCTCCTTGCTATGCTGCAGACCTGCTGCTCTCACCCTCTTGAACTACATAGTAGACTGAAGGCTGCACACCTAGAGCTGTTGCCCGAGTGTATCTGCACACCTCTTGCACAGTGCTAGCAAACTGCCACTTGCAGTTGCCTGATACGGATACTGAATGTATCAGTAATTAATATTGTGCATTGACCCCCCCTGGTTGACTGAGCCGAGCCTCACTAAAAGTAGTTAGCTGTGCAGTCCTTTTGTACATGCTGAACCCGATCCTGCTATGCAGCTCCAAGATGCACGAGCTCCTCCTCACACACACACACCAACACTCAAAGCACAACACTGAGCACACACTACTCACAATACAAACATAATGTACACTATTATATACAATATATATTACATAAATAGCATATAAATATATAAATACACATGTACGTATAAGAAAGAGGACAAAACATCAAACACATGGAGTGCACCGCACCCGTATTATACTAATTCTATGATACGCTTATGATACGGCTCCAACACACAACCAAACGCATCTTGGAGGACACGAGCAAGTCTAATACACTAATTATGAACAATATGTATAGTAATAGAATAACTACGTGTCCGAGTCGCAATGTGATATGCACAAGTCCCCGTGTCGGAGGAAAACCTCCAAAATTAATCCGTTTTGTCAAATTGACGAGATACGGCCTACACGTACCCAATTGTGGACACTACACTAGTCACAAATAAGCAATCATATGTTATTTAGATCTATTAGACCCAATAACAACTACTACATGTGCCAATCTCAGAATTCTTCCAAAATTGACACCCAATCCAAATTCAATCCATGTAACATATGGTGGTTCCATAATATAAAACCACCCGAATGGTGTATATATATATATATATATATATATATATATATATATATATATATGATTGCTATAGAACTACCTTATGTTACTTGGGTTGAATTTTGATTTGGTGGTTGAAATTAAAAGGTGATGTAGTCTATAACTTTTAATCTCAAACATCCACTTCCAGATAGTTTTGAACATTTCAGTATATATATATATATATATATATATATATATATATATCCCTCAACAGATTTGACATTTTCCCAATTTCTGGGTCCTGGTTTCATGTGTAGTATCCACGTGTTAACATCTGATACTTGTTTTTCCCTTCCGTAACGGTAATGTCAATTGTCAACATGCTTGAAAAATGATTAAGAATGATAAGAAAACGACAGTGGAAAAAAGTAATGTAATGGTTTTCGACACGTCACACATCCTATCAGTGTGGCGATCTTTCATCCTTTTTTTTCTTTTCATTTTTTTGGGCCAATGAGAACGAGACAATAACGAGCGTTGAGGATGGGAAGGGGACAAAAGCATGTTGACTGCCGGGGTCCTTTTTAAGTAACGCACCATGGTGCGGCTGGCTTTTCTCCCCAACGTGATGCACGCCTTGGTAACCTCAATCATGCTGGGGAAAATTTTGTTACAGTCCTCGCTTCTTTTCCCCAAGTTTATTTTCATGGAAGAAGACCCATGCACGGTGAGCTAATTATATAAAACCCTTCTATCGAATATTTCGAGAAAAGTGGGACGTAACTACATTTATCCCGTCAAGAAACACACGGCATAATCCAAAGAACCCGTACTCCTGATGTTTTTACTTTGAATTCAGTTTGTGCTGGTCCTCAAGTGGAAACACACAATATCAGTGAGGGTGTGTCATGTGTCGTGTAACACATGGTTATGACTTTTTTTTCCACACATAAAAAAAAAAAAAAATTGCATTATTCCAAAAAAAGTCGACTACAACTCAAGTACCCTATCAGAATGAAACATTGCAGAGGTAACCCTAATTATCTTAATAAATTATTAAGATAACGTCATTGTACGTCCTAAAAAAATATCTATAGCCAAGCTAGGAAATTGACTTTTCTAAAACCCTTTGTTAACTCCCTTAGTTGTTCCGGGACTCCGTACGTGTTTGTAACGGAGTCGACTTCTTTCGAGCACAGTTCTCCTCACTCGTCCTCTGCTTAGCAGCAGTTTGAGACAACAATTTCATCCTCTTCGCCAACAGTGGGTTGCACTTGACGAAACCTTGTTCTTGCCCCCCCTCGTTCTCCTCTATCTCGTCCTCTCCATTACGTGCGGTTGTTAATTATACCCGAAATTTTGTTCACTAATTCTTTCTCTAGCGGCACCATGTCTTTATTGCTTATCCCGTTTAGGGTTAAGGTGTTGAACTTTCCTATCCCACTATCAACAGTAACCATACTGAGATGGGTAGGACTTTTCGAAAATCAACAGTAACAACAAAATGTTGTGTTGTCAAAATTTGTGTTTAACAACGAAAAAAATATGCATTACAAATAAGCGTTAAGAACAACGAAAAATATTGCGTTGCTAAAAAGTTTGTTGCCTTATGCGATATTTCTTGTAGTGTACCCTCCAACTTGAATTTTCATGACGACCATTTTTTGGACATTACGTGAATCATGACCCCGTTTTCCTATATCTTTACGCAATTCCAGACCTTAATTTTGAAGATATTTCTTGCACCTTGATCAAAATTGAGATCACCTTCTTCTTTCACCCAAATATATAGGAGGATTTTGTGTTATTGGACTAGCAATGCATTGACTACCCACATGGCCAAAACTATTACAAGTCGAGCAGGCTGCAGCCCTAAATGAAACAAATTTAGCGACGTTTTAGCGACGTCACTAATGACGTCGCTAACTTAGCGACGTCTGACACGTCGCTAATTACGTTGCTAAATGTCCAAAAGACATACGTCGCTAAATATGTCGCTAAACGTCGCTAAATAAAATATTTTAGCGACGTTTAGCGACCTAAATTGAACTTATAGCGACTAATCTTTTAAAAATTTAATAAAAGTCGCTAAACGTCGCTAAATATCGCCAATTAGCGACGTCTAGCGACGGTTTTAAATGGAGTCGCTAAATTAGCGACATTTTATTTGTCGTCGCTAAAAAACGTCGCTAAACCGGCTTATTCTAGTAGTGCCCTTCAAACGGATTAAAAACTGCCATAAATTCGAAGTATTTTTGTAAAATTACCTCCCAAATGGATAATATGACTGTTGGAGGGGTAAATGACCAAAATACCCCTAAAACGGTTTAATAAACGGTTAAAACACTAGGGGAGGGATAATTTGGTCATTTAATCTCTTATAAATATAAAACACAGTTGGCCCAGTGGGGCATGCGACCACATTGGTGGTGGGGGGGGGGGTCGTCAGCGGGTTCGGACCGGGCTTAGACAGAGTCACCGACTGGGTAGGACCTAGTCGAATGAATTAGGATAGTCTGAACCGGACCGATTAGATCGGGTGGTCGGACCGGGCTTTCGGACCATTTTTTAGAACCCAGCTTGAACCTGCATAGTTATTGGGCTGGACCGGGTCAGGCCGTTGATCGGACCTGGGCCAGCCCAGATCGGATTTGACAAGACTGGTAGCATTCCGTCCGGCCCAATATATACCTTGATGTCATGCTGTAATGTGTTTATTGGTTAGAGGAAACTACTACATACGTAAAAGTAATGGCTAAAGTGAGGCAGCAAAAAAAAAAAAAAATGAAGAAGAAGAACGAAAGAGAGAGGAAACCAAAATAATAATTTCATAAATAAATTTAAATAAAATATATATGTAATTATTCATTTAAATGAACATTCAGTATAAAGGTTTTCATGTTTTATGTAAACCATAATTTCGTCTGACAAGGTATAATAAGTGGTGGCTACCTAAAGCCTGTTAGGATAAGTGGGCCACTCCAATCTTCTTTACCATATGATCCAAAAATTAAAGAAGAGAAAGGGAAAATAAAAACAGTTTGTTGAAGAATGAAACATTAGTGAAAACTCCTAATTAAAATGAGTACAACGAAGTCGCTAGCAGAATAATCCAATGAAAAGGAAGTGGTGAAAACCGCTACAAAAATTGCTAGGAGAGAGAGAGAAGATTTTCCTGCTTAAGTGACGAAGATCATCATTGTTCAATACGATATTCGACTGTCTTCGTCAATTCGTTTTCAGCAACCAGCAAGTTTGAACTTTTAGAATATCTTTTGTCACCTTATTTCTTGGACAAACACTACGTGCTACGGGACTCTCGGATTAGCGTTGATGCAAAGCTTCGGATGCTGAACAATTTCTATCTTTTATTTCTCCCGAAATATTGGTAACCTGTGACATGGACGGATTGTAATTCTTTAATCAATCAGAGAGTTATGAGCAGTAACTTCCTAACGAATAAGTTGCCACAAAACTTCATGAAATTAGAACAAACCAGCAACTCGTCGACGTTATCAACACTGCACCATAGCCCAGTACCTATGCAACCTTCGCGATACTCCGTAGCTCCGCAGTATCGTGCCACTGCACCTATGCATTTTCGCTACTCCGGTGCCCGACGCGCAAGAACACAATTTGCACCAATGCATATGCGCAAAGTGTAAAGTGCGTCATTAAAATGTCAATTGCAATATTTGTCCGCATCTAAGTCCGAGTCTGAGTCCGAGCTATCCCCTCTGCGCCTAGCTCGAAATGATTTTGTCCAAGAAACTTTTGACCAAAACAAACGCTTGTTTAGGGATTTGATCTTTGCCAACTAGAAAATCTTCCATCATATGCATCTCATGTGTACAAGACAACAAATATATCTAAAATATTAAAATACACACTTGGAATTCGTCTCAGCATAAAGTGGTGGGACCGGTCATTAATCATGACCAAATTTAATAAACTCTAATCATTTTTAAATATTTTAATATGTGAATGATCGTTCCCAATCTGTGATTGTACATCATGCATTATGATATATGTTGCTTACGATTTAAATTCTATAGTATGATATAGAATGGACTATGCATTGAATTCAGTACCTTAACTACTCATTATATTATAGTATGAATTGTAGTGGAAGGATAAGCCCAAAGGCAACATGTGAGATCAAAGAAAAAGTAAAAAAAAAATGCACAAAAGCCTAATATCGATGAAATAAATTTGAATGTATGACGTGATATAACGTAAATCGCTAATCAAAAGTATATATCTTCCATAATATAATAAAATTTTAAAACGGCTCAAAAGTGAACCGTCTAAATCGTATGTATATATATTATTAATTATTTATTTATTTAAAAAAATATTACATAAAAAATTATTGAAAAAAAATAATATATTATAAGTAATACTACAGGAATTCAAATTCAGCCAACCAGAAAGAATGTCTCACATCTTAACCACATAATTACAAAAGATTTTTGTTTATAATTAGATAATATTACATAGCTAAACATTTTCAGCACTCTTTATGAAAAATATAAATATATCCATAACTAATTATAATTAAAATATAATCAAATATATAGCAAATTCTAATTAAAACATAATAAATATATATAATAAATTTTAAATTAAATATTTTTATATTAATATCAGAAGAAGAAAAAAAATTCGTGCAACGTATGTAAATTTACTAGTAAACTTGAAGACAGTGGCAGTGTATCAAAGAAAAATAGTAAAAATTACTCACACGTATTATGTCCGACGTAACGTAACGATCGAAACTTTGTACATACTGCGTTGTATGTCTTTTGGGTCCACTTTTTTTCCAATTTCTATCATTTATAAATAGAAGAAATAATATGCTTCCGTGACTCGATCTACTGATCTTCTACTGTCCAAGTAGGATCGTATGTCTTTCTTCGATAATCACAAAGATCACTCTAGTTCGGCAAAGGAAGAGGGTTATGACCGATCAACGACAGTCCATTCATCGATTGGTTGATGGTAGAATTAGTTGTTGTTTTTTAATTCTTAAACGACAATAAAGAGGAAGTTTGGAAGAAAGAAAAATTAAAATATAAAAAGTTTGGAAACTGTAAAAGCCAAGAGTGTTTCCATATAGTATAGAGACATTTCCATGGTTATCCAACCATTTGGGAAAGAATTTATATATATCATACGCAACCCAAATAGATGGAGACAGAAAACAACACAGTGGGGATGGTGGTTATGTTTCTTTCACACTACAATCGACTGTGACCTTGCGTGCTGGGCAGATGCAGACGGATTCAGGTCCGATTCTTTTAGGACTATGTTATGACTTACAACCAAATGCATACAATCGCTACGTAGCGCGATCGTCTATTGGAGGAGAGAGGAGAGGTAAAATTCGGTGGCTATTCGGGTGGTCGTCACATGACAGGAACGTTACGTGACAGCCGTTCATTGAAGGAAGAGATGGAGCCGAGTGTGGCCCACATAACACGAGGGGAGAGAGAATTGTAAGAAGATTGTAAG
The DNA here is from genome assembly GCA_036927795.1 of Iris macrosiphon. Lineage (NCBI taxonomy): Eukaryota > Viridiplantae > Streptophyta > Magnoliopsida > Asparagales > Iridaceae > Iris > Iris macrosiphon. Next base: position 183,475,418 of record JAYESA010000003.1, on the reverse strand, counting down.
CATTTGGTAGTAAACTTAGCATTATTGATTTTTTTTTATCACGTCAAAGTCCAAACGGTGTTGGACTTGTGATCACGCTTGTTACTTCTATTTAATTCTATAGATTTAAGTTATCCTATCTAATATAAACTTGGGTTATTTATACGAAACTTTTTTTATATTTTTTGGCTATTAAACAGACATTTTTATTTTAAAAATAATTACACGTATTTTTTCTATGTTTTAGAGTATTTATCGGTACATTACAAAACTTACTCGGGACTAGTCCAGTTTAGAGAAACTTTTATTGAGGGCAGACATAAACTTACTAGGAACTGCCCATCCCCCAACTCCCCCACCAGACCGAAACATTCTGACTATTACTTTGTCTCTCTTCAAAATCCTTTTCCAGCCAGCTCCTTCCTTCACTTCAAAATCATAAACTTCTTCCTCCTCCAATTCCAAGCATCAATCAATCCTTGAGATGACATCCAAAGCTTCTTCACAATCAATGTACAAATTATCTTTCCATTCTTCTTCCTCCATCTTCTCCATCTCTAATTTTATGTTTTTATTTTTCATTTTATTTTCATAAATCTTCTTTCCAATTATTGATAATGTCCGAATAGCATAATATAGTAACATAAAATAGGTTCAGTATGAACTTTGGACGATTTTTTCATTCAATATGATAACACCCATTGAGAAAAACATTTCTTGGCTCAGGTGCTTGGCTGCTTAGCATATCGGCTTCTTAATGGAATATGTTTGCCAATCTGCAGTAGTTCTGATTGGAAAAATATTAAACTTAGGTTGCTGATACTTTTCTCGCCCTCATTTGTTCTTCTTCGGTGAACTACAGTTGTGCCAACGACTTAAACTTGAGTAGGATATCGTTCGAATAAAAGTTAGTCCGAAAATAAATATTGTGGTTCGATGAAAGAGGTAAGCGATAACGGATTTGACCTGGAATTTGGAAGAACGATCTTGAATGTAGTTCGAAAGATAACTCTCGACAATCGGTTCCAGCAAGAACGATTATCCTGTGGGAGCGCTGGCATGGTGATTTCACATTCGGCGAGGATAATCGAACTCACGGGAACATGCTCGATGATTATACGTATCAAAAGTGGATAGACGTTGGCTTGAGCATTGAACTTAGTTGCTTGAGGAATGCTAGAAGTAAGATTATGGATTTATCGAACGGTAACTTTGAAGTTGGATGATTTTGCTAGACGAATTATAATCACAGCATGAACGAACATGACTTGGTAGATAAACATAAAAGGGAAATTTTAAAGGCACATCAAAAATTGTTCAGGATAGTCCAAATTTTTTTTTTTATTTACAAGTTTGCCATAAAAAAATTTGTTCGTGGCTGTCCAAATTTTTTTAGGACTGTCAATATATTTGACAGTCCTACCAATATACTGAACTGTTAAAAAAATTGGCAATCTGTTATAGGACTGCCAAATATTTTGGCAGTCATTCCAATAGAAAAGACTATCAAATTTTTTGACAGTATAACTCCTTTAGAACTGTCAAAAAAATTGACAGTCCTTCTAGTTCTTTAGGACTGTCAAATATTTTGACAATCCTTTCCAAGTACCGCTGCCTCCTCTCCTCGACCTCCTCCTCCTCGAGCAGCGGCGGCGGTGAGCAGCAGCTGTGGCGGTGGCGAGCTCAACAGCAACGACGGCGAGCAACAGCAGCGACAGAGCGGGGAGGGGGGTCAGCACGGCAGGGAGTGGGTCAGCTCTCCTCCTTGCAATGGGAGATGGGCAGTCCAAAATAATTTTTTTTTTAGTGACAAACTTGTAAATAAATAAAAAATGGACTGCCCTTGGTATAACTTTTGTAGCGTCTTTATAAAAAAAATTATATTTTATATAAAGGATTATTAAACTAACCATCTAAACATAGAGCATACGAGGGATCCGTGTAATATTTCTAAAATAAAAAACATTCGTATAATTATCATAAAATATAGAAAAAGTTAGTATAAATAGACGTATAAACTTCAGAGATTATGATTTAGATCAACCAATGCTGGTAAAAAAAAATCATACCAATTGTATTTTTTAGGACTTAGGGCCAGTTTTATTTACATTTATGTTTTATTCAAGATTCATAATCGAGTGTAAGTGATGGAAGAACCTCGGACACGGCTACGACATCACATAAATATTAATCAGAGATATTAACCCTTAATAGCAACAAGTAACACAAATAAAGTTCAAAGAAAGGTTGAGAACCGAAACTCAAAATACAGTGCACATCAACAAAACATCTATATATAACAATAATAACATATATTAAAAAATTTCTAATTATATAAAATATATTTATTATTTTTAATTAATCTTATATTTTATTCCTACAATTTTTATTGAAAAATTCTTCGATAGTATTTTCGTTATTATTACAAAAATAAGATAGGGGCATATTTTTTTTAGAACAACTTTTAGTCCAAATCCGCGGTCCAAACTGCGGCTTAAAATTCGGTTCATAAACCATGGCGGACACTAAAATAGATACGACACACACATGTCGATGCCGACAATGGAGTCGGACAACGCATGTGCCATGGCCGACACTGGGTAGGAGGTTTTGGGGCACGGCACTCATTGTTCTGGTACTGACCTTGATGTACTAGCGACACGGATTGTCGTACCGTGCCTCGTCGGACACGACACGACTATATCTCTACATGTTGATATTGTCACCTCTAGATCCAAAACCAACATCCAAAGGAGACGTTTGGTTTAAGTTTTGGAGGCTTGAAAATAGATTTTAGATTCCTCACTCTTATTTAGTATGTCTATGATCGAAAATTATGGGAGAATGGGAGGGATTTCATATTCTCATTGTTGTAGGAAAGTATTGGGAATAGTTTTATTTTTTAAAATAACACTCGGAAAAGGAATAAAATGAAAAATAATAGTAATTAAATTTTATAAAGAAAGGAAACAGAAATAGTAATTAGAAATGAAATGGTAAATATAAGAAATAACTCTATAAATCAAGTTGCCTATCTCTGTGCATGAACGCACACCACCAGTAAGAAACTAAACTTTAGCAAGATCTCCAACATCTTTGGGTTGATGGAAACTTTCAAGCTGTAACTAATTAACCGGCATAAACTAAACAGCTGTATGTTTTTCACTGAGACCAGCGCCTACACTCAAGGATCGATCATGTTTATATATATATATATATATTATATATACTTTTCCCAGTAGAATCAGGCACTAGCTCCCTTCTTCTTCTTCTTCTTCTTCTTCTTCACTAAGCAATGGCGGTGGTTAATTCGGACGACATCAACGACTACCTGGTCCTGAAGCCGGAAGAAACAAAGGCGTCAGAGCTGGTGCATCTCATGTACAACGGCAATGTCGCGAAGGTCGGCTCCGTCGAGTGCCCCGAAGGCACCGTGATCCGCGAGATGGGCCGCAGGTGGCTCATCTGCCTCTCGCTCGTCCTCCAGAAGATCATTCTACTGTCGGCGAAGCCCGCAAACAGGGCCGCGCAGATGGCCTTCTTCCTCATCAACCTTCTCGAGGAGAACGGAGGCATCTTCGGACTCCTCTGCCATTTCATCACAGGTCAATATCAATGCTCAAATCAACAATTAAGATTATATGTTATACTGCACGTACGTAAAAAAATTTTAAATATAAATATTATGGTTCTTAGGAATCGAATTCAAACGACCAAGAAAATACCTCTCACATTAACCACTTGAGTTAGATTATTCAGTTGTAAATAAATAAATTATTTTTCTGCTTTTAAAAATATTATATTAGGTAGTTAAATAATTATTTATTGTTTAAAAAATAGTTAGTGGGAAATTTACAAACGGCTTAGACGGCTCGAACATGAAAAAAAAAATTTATATATATATATATTAGTTTTTTTTGCTAAATTAAAAAATATTATATAAATTTTAATTATATTAGAATATTTTAAATATAATTTAAATATATATAATTATTATTTGATATAAATATATTTTTATATGTGTTTAATTAGATAATACTTTGGAGTTAGTTTAAATATAACTTAAATTTTGAATATATTTTAGAATTTATTATATGTTCAGGTGTTTTTTAAATTTTTTTTTCAACTAATAGGAAAAAACGGTAGTTAAATTTTTTTAATTTCTTATATTAATAATTATTGATATACACAGGTTTAGACGGTTTATATTTTAGCCGTTTCTAAGCCATATATATGTGAATCTAAGGTAAAACCTGGGGTGGGCTGGAGCCCACTCCAATTTTTTGTTTTCCTTTTTATCATATATATATATATATATATATATATATATATATATATGTGTGTGTGTGTGTGTGTGTGTGTGTGTGTGTGTGTTGTGTTTTCAGAAATTTTCATACAGACCGTCAAAATTTTAAAAAACGACGGAAAGAAAAATAGTTTGCAAAATTTGCAAGCGAATAACACATACGAAAAATTTTGATTGGTTTTAGAATTGTCAAGTCCAAAACGTCTTTATTAAGAATGTTTTAAATTTATTTTTTCTCCGTATACTAAGTCCAAAATGACCTTAGTAAGAGGTATTTTTAATTTTTTTTCCTTCATTTTTTTATATTTTTATAAGTATTTTTTTTTACAGAACAAAGAATTGGTAAATTTAAGTAATATACGAGTTTGTTGCAACTCAGTTGCTTAGAATATATATTTGTGGCTCAACGCCTTGAATTATTGAATGAAATAATGTTGTATTGAAATTTTAAGGTCGTGGATTAAAAAAATGCATTGCTTCCACTTTAAAAAAGTACAAAAATATTGTATCCGCTTAAATTTGAGTACTCAGAACCTTGTATCCACAAACATATATTCTAACAAACTAAAAACTTATAAAAATAATTTTTTTTCTTTTAAAGTAAAATGTTCTAAGTACGTTTTGGACGATAAAAAAATTTAAAACATCTGTATTTAATTTGAACTTAACAATTCTGAAACCAAACAAAACACTCTTATAAGGACATATGTGTTCTTTGTCTACAAAATTTTCAAACTTTTTTCTTTTTTACTTAATTTCTTTAAAATTTGATCCTATGTTTGAAAATTTTAGATATATGTTTTGTGGCTAAATGGAAACTGATAGTTAAATTTTATTTTTTATTTTTTTAGGAAAGGTAATAATTCCGGACGAGAAGTCGATGAACTTTCGATCAGCATTTGCGTTTATCGACACGAGAAATGAACTGGACAAGAGTATCAGGCCGGGAGATAGCAGATATCATGCGCAACTCTGCGTTATGGCTGCGAAACTGACATACGAGAACGAGGCGCGTATCAGAAGCATAGTTAGAGGCTGCTGGAATGTGAGATTTATATATATATATATATATATATATATATATATATATATATATATATATATATATATATATATCAATTATAGTGTTTATTTTTCCAAATGAGTTATTTACATGTGGATCAATAAAAATACTTTTTTTTATTCTATGTGCATCCATATGCAATAGTACATTCTATTTCTGTTAGTCCACACTTAGAGATTTGTTACCGGGGAGATCAACTAACAATATCTTTGAAATAAATATTTGTGCAGATGGAGTACTTGGGTTTCTATAACTGTTGGGAAGGTAAAATCACTCTCTCCTCCCCCGAGTGTGAATAAACATACAACCCACGACCCTCACTATTATAAACAAGTAACTGATGTTCTTAGTCACATAATGTATGTTTACAATTGGTCAGACGGTTCTTTTTTCAATCCTATTTGTCTCCCAAAAAATTTAGATGATATCATCTCTCATTATGTGACATTTGATATTGTAACTGATATGACAAAGTTTAGCCAAAAAAATTAATCGTCCAAATTATTTTAATCTATACTACTATATAATGCCAAAAGTTGATTTTACCGTAAAACCTTTTTTTTTCCCAGATACGTTCTTTCATACATTGACTAATTAAAGTGTTCATTAAAGTTAAAAGAGACAACTAGATAATTACAAAAAGTTGTCATTTGATCTTCATAAATAGTCTTAGGTATTAAATAATAGCCATATATAATAACATAATAATAAATTTAGAATAGTTAAGAGTTTGTCTTCTAGACTTCTAAGTAGTCATAATAGATATTAGAATAATTATACCAGTTGTCTTTTAGTCTTCCTAATAATTATCTATAAAAAACGCACGTGCATATATACTAGTGTTAATGTTAACGTCAATGTCAATGTTAATATTAATGTAATGTTAAGTTAAAAGTTAACGTTAATTCTAATGTTTATGTTAATATTAATTTTTTATTTTATTTCAATGTTAGATTTTGTCATGTCAGTTGCCATGTCACCAGCTACGTTAATTATACGTCACGTAATTGGAGGTGGTATCACCCAAATATATATATATATATATATATATATATATATATATATATATGTTAATTTTAATTTTATATATATATATATATATATATATATATATATATATATGTTAATTTTAATTTTAACTTCAACGTTAAAATTTGTTATGTCAGCTGTCATGTTAGCTGTCTTATGTGATGGCTGAAAGAGAATGTACATGCATATTTCCAAAATGAAATGTATATATATGTATGTTCAGACTTCCAGGAGTCATTCTGCACGCAAGCCTTCATGATGAGCGACAAGGCAGCGGAGGGGGGCGAGGCGGAGCTGGTGGTGGTGGCGTTCAGGGGCAGCGACGACGCGTACGACGCCTGCACGGACATCGACGTCTCCTGGTACTCGCTCCAGGGCGTGGGCCGGGTCCACGGCGGGTTCACCAAGGCCCTGGGCCTGCAGAAGGACGGCGGGTGGCCCAAAGACATCGAGCAGGACCCGGAGACTCCGTACGCCTACTACGCCATCCGGGAGAGGCTGAGGGACGTGTTCGGCAGGAACCCCAGGGCGAAGCTGCTGCTGACGGGGCACAGCCTCGGGGGCTCGCTGGCGGTCCTGTTCCCCGTCGTGCTGCGGTACCACGGCGAGCATTCGATCCTCGACAGGCTCGAGGGGGTCTACACGTTCGGGCAGCCGAGAGTCGGAGACCGCCAGCTCGGAGAGTACGCCGAGAGAGTCCTCGACGCTCCCAAGAGGAGGTACTTCCGGTTCGTCTACAGCAATGACCTCATGCCCAGGCTGCCGTTTGATGACAAAACCTCCCTCTTCACACACTTCGGCAAATGCCTCTACTATGACAGTTTGTACAGGGGAAAGGTATTCAAATATTTCCGTTCGACTAATATTTTCAACTTGGTACATTCTGTTATTCACCGTTAGTTTTTCCATTAAGAGAAAATGGGATAGAAAGAAATACCCCCAACCCCAGCTAGCCACCTCCCTCTCTCCGTTAACTTAATTAATTCAAGTTTTAAGTTATAATTAATTAATAAGATAATTTTGTTTTGCATTAATCATAACTACTTAGTAATTGTGATTACTAGTTAACCATATTATTTTGTTAATTAGATGATTATTAGTTAACAGTAATAATTATGATCATTAGTAAACCATAATAATTATGATCATTAGTAAACCATAGTATTAGCTAATTAATGATTTTATAAGATTGTGATATTTAATTAGTTAATCGTCATATTTTGTAAATACTAATTGTTTATATTATTATGTAACTATAGTATTTTTTTTCTTGTAAATACATCATGATATTCAAAAAAGAGTTTGGATTATGTGCACTTTTAATGTCAAATTTTAAATTTAGCAAACAACTTTTGGTCCAAATTTCCGAAACTATAAATTCAAGAACTGGTCCAAAATCCAAATCTGGATTCCAAAATTCAAATTCACTTCATAATTACCAAACATATGCGAATGGAATTAGATTTAACTGAATGACAAGAAACATATATTTTTTTTCCACAGAAGAAATTTACGGACCGTTACGCTATTAATCTCAGAATCTTTAAAAGTTAATTATCTAGAGTTTTCAAACATGAGATATTAGGTCTTAGTGTAGTTTCGTCCCTATTGCATATATTATTTACGAAACCAACTCGATCCTAATTATATGTAATTTCTGTCATGAATCAGGAACTGGCTGAGGAACCAAACAAGAACTACTTCTCGCTGGCGTCCTTTTTCCCCAAGCACATGAACGCGGCATGGGAGCTGGCACGAAGCTTCATGATCGCTCATGTGAAAGGATCGGATTATAACGAGAGCGCAACGTTGAGGATGATGAGGACTATGGGACTGATGGTGCCAGGGATCCCAGCACACTCCCCTCAGGACTATAACAACATCACCAGATTAGGAACCGCTCTCATACCGAATGCTTCTAATAAGTCGGACTAGAGCCGTGAGATTTCAGTATGTGATCAGTGGCGCTAGCTCGCTAGCTCTTGCATAATTAATTCCCCTCGCCATTTTAATTCTTCTATTTATTTTTCATACACCATTTATGAAATATTTTATAATAAGAATTTGAGACTGAACTGGTTGATATATATATATATATATATATATATATATATATATATGTATATATATATATATATATATATATATATATATATATGTGTGTGTGTGTGTAATTTATAATTCATATATACATCTCTATTTCTACACTTATAATGAGGAGCTTAAAATTGGCGCAAAAGTGAGTCGTTTAAGCTATTTGTAATTCCTTAACCATTTATTTAAAAAATTAATATTACGTAAAAATATGTGTTGAAAAAAATTAAATTTGTTATAAATAACATCATGGGAATTTGAACTTGACCAACCAAGACGTCTCTCACCTTAACCACATGAGCTAGAAGAAGTATTTGATTATAGTTATATAATATTATGTAGTTAAACGATTACTTAAATTTTATTTATTTTTAATTACGTAAGAATATACGTACAGCTATTCTTTTCAAATCTTTTTATAAAGAGTAAAAATATATCCATAATAAATTCTAATTTAAATATATTTAAATTATTTTATAATAATATTAAAAAAAATTATTTTATATTCAACACACGTCCATTTACTAGTGTAATAGTAAGTGTGTTATTAGTACATCAATTGCTACTTCTACCAATGGAGGGAACCATTGTATGAGTATCCTCTCTTCGCAGGGGAACTATTTCGCCACAACTGTTGCAAATGTGTACAAGTTGTATATGGTTGCAGAGTCGTCGAATTAGTTTATATATTTAGCGACAATGTATTTACCCTCAAGTAAATTCTTGGGCCAGCATACATACAATTTACATCTTCCCATGCTGCAATGGTCAGCTATGCAAAAATGTGCTCTTGATCCAGCCTACGACCACTAGAAAAGAGTAATGTTATTCGTATCTCCAAAGTGTACATTCAAACAATTTTTCTTTATGTGACAACTGACGTGACATATCATCGATCGATACTTCAATAATGAAGAACTTCGTGTTTTAGCCATCATACAAAGTAAAAAAGGCCAGTACTTGACATGACTACAATATCAATGGGACGTTTCAATTTCAAGCCAACTGAAAAACCTACCAATTATCGTTTTGTTGAGGCTTGCAATGAGAAAAGGGATTACGACGTTTGTGTGAATAACTATATCTACAGCCATAACATGATTACTATATATGGTATTCTACGAGAGGTTATAGAGTTGCAATATCTCATTTCTAGATCTTTTGTTACGAACATTATGATGTTCAAATGTGATTGGTTTGACATGACACATAATCCAAGGTGGAAGATCGACAAACTATTTGGATTTGTTGATATAAACTATTGACGAAGACGTAGAGGAGGGTAAGAATTCGTGATAGCAAGTCAAGTTGTTCAAGTCTATCATACAAGTTATCTTATATGACATATACTTGGGATATATTTGATTGGTGAGTTATTTGTAAGACTAAATTTAAAAACTCGTTCAATGTTTGAGAGCAAGCATACAATGAAGATAACATCGATGCTTCTCAACTTATATATCAACATTCAGCGTTATCCTAGAGGCAAATCAAATTGATGAAAAGTTTAATATACAAGACTTAGCTTACTCTCGAAGCATTGGCATTGTCCAAGATAATGAAAAGAGGTATCAGAGCAGGGGGTCCACCCCAAAATTTTCTTCTTCTTCTTCCATAGAATTTTTTTTTTTTAGGAGTTAGCCTACATCTAGTCCATCCGGCCCAATACACTCTAGTCCACTCCAGTTTATATTTCTGGATCCACCTATGTATCAGAGGATGATGATCAATTAAAAGAAGACGAATTTAAAGAATTAGAAAGATCACGAAGATTACAAAGATGTAGATGAAAATGTTTATTAGGATTTATGTTTAGGTCGAGATGGTTCATTGATCTCCCTAATTAATCACTTCTCCTCCAAAGAGCTACTCTCTGGCGGTCGGTTAGTATTGATCAGTTTGCTCTGGATGAACTTGAACGACTGCTGCTTCAAAATCATCTACAATTTCTTCAGAGCTTTTATATATATATATATATATATATATATATATATATATATATATATATATATATATATATATATATATATATATATTTAAAATAAGGAAGATCCGTTTAATAAATTGAAAATATATAGAAGATCAGTGTAAATAACCGAATAGTTATTGATGCTACAAAGCAACCCTAGAGGCACCTTGGTGGTTTGAATAACGTAAGTAGTTGGATGAATTGAATTTCGGCCAATCATTGTTGTCTCATCAATTTTTGATCAAACACTTTGTGAAGCTATTTTAGCTTAAAAGAGGTTAAATCGTCTAAGAATACAAGATTGTCTTGTCCATATTTTCTCCAACATATATTAAGACTTGATCTTGTACTTATTGTTTGTATTACTTGTGCTTACTTTTAAAATGCAACAACTAGTTTGAACATGATAAACTAGTTCATCTTGTAACAAAGTTTATAATTAATCATGCATAAAATAACTTTCTTAAGTTTTATTGATCATATGTATCTTAAAAGTTGTTTAAAAAAAATTATAGGCTCGTTGGATAGGAGTGGAGGGTAGAAAATTTTGAAAAGAAAAATGTAAAAGAATAATAAATTTTTTATTGTTTGATATAAAAAGATATATGAAAAAAATTTGAGGTAAGGATAAATGGAGAGATTGGTTTTTTTTTTTTTTCCTTTCCATACCCTAAGAAATTTAATCCATCCATAAGTGAGAGATTGGATGGAAAAGTGAAAATTTATTATAATTTATAATTATATCCATATAAATTATATTATTTAAAAATTATTCAATGAAGTCAAATAGTAATGATTATTTTTAGTTAAAGATATAATTTATAAAACTTATATATTTTATTTTTCTTACTTTTGTTTTTTTTTCATACAAACTCTATTTTTTATTAATTTTATTTAACCTGTCAAACACAAAAGAATTTTAATTGAAAGTATATTTTTTACTTTTATTTTCTCCCTCTCACTTTTCTTTAATTGAAACAAAGTCTTATATAATTACTAGCAATGTGTACGTGCATTGCATGTGCATAAAAAAGTATTAAAATTTTTAAATATGAAATTATTATAAATGTTATCGTTTCTAGAAATCGAATTTTTTTTTTTCACCTTAACCAACTAATTTAAAATTATTTAATTGTATCTATAGATAGCTTAGACGTTTCAATTTTGAAATTTGCAATCTCATAACACAGATGGTTTCTAGAAGGCTGTTGATAAGGGCACTACCAAAATTACTCGAGCTGGCCCAAATATTTACCATTGATAATTACAAGTTTACCACTCCCAAACATTACTCGGGGCTGCCCACTCCTGATTTTTTTTATAATCAGGACTGTCAAAATTTTGACAGTCCTATCAATTTTTAGGACTGTCAAAATTTTGACAGTCATTCCAATTGATAATACTGTCAAAATTTTGACAGTCTTGAAAATATATGTTGAATTTTTAGGACTGTCAAAATTTTGACAGTCCTTCCAATTGATAGGACTGTCAAAAGTTTGACAGTCCTAAAAATATATGTTGAATTTTTAGGACTGTCAAAAATTCTGACAGTCCTTCCAATTGATAGGACTGTCAAAAGTTTGACAGTCCTAAAAATATATGTTGAATTTTTAGAACTGTCAAAATTTTGACAGTCCTTCCAGTCCTAAAAATCAACATATATGTCAAATTTTGACAGTCATTCCATTTTTTCTTCTTCTTTTTTGGTTTCATGTGTGCTGTTATTTTTCTTTGTCATTGTGCTATTATTCATGTCATCTGACCAATGTCTATGTGAGTATACAGTATTCAGTTAGTATCAGATGTGGTTTGTTGAAATTAACTTATTTGTTACTAGTTTTAGGTTGCATTTAAATGTATTTTACTGACTGTCTAAAAAATTAGGACTGTTGACGCTGGAGTGGAGGATCTGATGTAGGGGCGGAGGAAGGAGGGGAGGGAGGAGCGGCGGACGCCGATGGTGCCGATGTAGTCGAGGGGGAGGGGAAGGAGACGGCGGGAGGCGGGGGAGGAAGCGGAGGCGGCGGTGGAGGACGGGGGAGGAGGCGGAGGCGGAGCCCAAATCCAGGACTAGTATGAGTAAACTTTTAGGCTAGTATGAGTAAACTTCATTGATTAATGGACTAGTTCCAATCCTGGACTAGTCCTAAGTAAACTTCTTAGTGCCCTTATCAACATCCTTCTAGTAGTGTCTACGAAGTGAAAAAAGAATAAACTCAAGTCAACCGTCGACAAATATACCCTGCTCTTTCCTTCTTCTCGCGAAAAGAACGCTTAAACCCTAAAAACCTTTTCGCCCTCTTTTCGTCGAGTAATGGCGTCCGATGCTGCTTCTGCTCTAGCAGGTCAAAACTTTTACTTACTACAGAATAGTCACAAAATTTCCCCTTTTCCCCTTAATTTTCTCCCTAAATTTCTTGTCTTTTTTATTGTTTTTTCTACTCAATTTCAAACAAAACCACTTTTTTTCCTCTTCGATTCAGTAAAAATTTCTTCTTTATCGGATTTATTTACAGAAAGATTTGATTTGTTTCTTTTTCTGATTCTAATCTTTTTTTTTTTTTGGCGGAAGATAATGCTCCCTTTTTATGATTTGAAGCCTATTTATTGTACCAGTGACAGAGAAATAAGAAAAAGTAAAATTTTCCTGATTTTCTCCTTTTTCTAATTCAGTGAGGGAGAAAGTGAAGAACTTTCTCGATGCCGCTAAAACCGGGAACCTCGACCTCTTCAAGAGTAAGTTTTATCAATAAATTTGAGAGCTTTGTTCGTGGCTTTTTATTAATTTGTTTGCTTATTGTTGGTTGTAGAACTGGCAATGCAGCTGGTGGAAGAGGGGAAGGGGCTGGCAAAGACGGTGGCGGACGTGAAGGACGCCAACAATAGGACGGCCCTCCACTTCGCCGCGAGGGAGGGGAGGGCGGAGGTCTGCAGGTTTCTGCTGGAGGAATTGAATCTTGATGTTGACGTCAAGGACGACGACGGTAATGTTTCGAGAACTAAATATTGTTGTTTCCTTTGGTTGAAAGGATGATAATTGTTGGTAATCGGAGTAGTTAGAATTGGTTGAAAGGGTGGAGGTCTGCATTTTTTATTTTTTATTTTGGATTTCGTGTTCTTAAATTTGTTGGTCTGATGGAGTAGTTGATCATTTTCATCAAAGTCTTCTTCCATCTAGATGTTGGGCGTGGAGCATGGGAAAGCTCTACAAAAGAATCCACGAAGATCCAGTGTTTAGGAACTTCCCACTTCTTTTTGGAGAATTGAGAAAGCTCCATATAAGAATCATGAGAGGAAAAAAAGGGTAACAGGCTCATAAGTGTTGTGATTCTAGGATGGTGCTGTAGGAATATAGAGTGATTAGGGGTTGTATAGGGGTTTTTGCTTAGGAGGCAGCATGAAGCTAAAATCTTAAGTTAAATTTGTGAAAAGACTTCTAACACCCAGTAACAATTCCTGTATAATTAATAGATATATTATGGAGAGATGACAGTATAAATATTTGAGTAAAAATATCGTCTTCGTAGTAATTATGGATACTGTTAAACCTTGATTCTTGGTCTATGGCCAGGAAAGGGTTTCCAAGAAAAACATTTAGACTAAGAAAAGTATATTTAGAGAGGGTTGTTAATATTGTATGCTAGATTGATACACTCTGATAGGTCTGACAGGCATAAATATTGCTAGTATTGACAAAATATGTATTCTATTTATGGATGTGTAGTTAATTCCCAAATGCCATATAGTACATCACCTTATTAAATTTTCATTCTGCTATATATGTATCGTCAGATCGACTTGTTGTCATTATTATGGTCTAAATAGTATCTTAGTGTTCTGGAGGTGCCTGTAACTTTCATGCTGACCTTGATACATATGGGCACTTTGAGTTTGTTTTAATTGCTGTTGTATTTGAAGACTTTGATCTTATATTTAATAGTTCCTTTGTGGTTTACCCTTTTTGGTTGTAACCAAGTTTCATATATTTCAACAGGAGAGACACCTCTTCTTCATGCTTCTCGACAAGGACACTTTCTCATTGCACAGTATCTGCTAGAGAAAGGGGCAGATCCCTCAGCTTCCAGTGAATTAGGAGCCAGTTCCTTGCACCATGCTGCTGGAATAGGTCTGCTTCTTTTACTTTGTTCAAAGTTTTCAGGTTACCTAGATGTCAGACACGTTTTTTACCCTTCTCTGTTGATACATAGGAAATTTATTATTTTGTACCTATCTTGTGTTAAGGGAAACTTGCTTGTATAGTGGGTGTGTTTCTGCTTTATTTTCTGCCAGATAGGATTTTGTCATTTTTGGGATTTGTTAGTGTCTTTCTCACCTCTTTCAGTAAGGTAAGAGTTATTTGTTGGAAGCAGAAGGGGGAAGTCAGGAACTAGTGGAAAGTGAACCATTTTCTACTACTCTCAATTGGAATATCGGAAAGTGGTTGCCACATAAGGATTATTTTCCTTCCCTACTAATAAGTTAGGAATGGTGGGATTCAATCCCAATTCAGAGTTTACACGAGAAGAACGTGCCAGAAGTGTTTAATACGGATGAGTAGAAATTGGAGGTGGTCTAGTTTGAGTCCAAGCTACTTTGAGTTTGGCTAGTTGATTCAAATAAACTGAGTCAAGTTCAGAATCCATTTTGAATTGGGATTGTGTTATTGGAGTCTTAGTTTCATGCACTAGCATCAGTAATTTTAGTATCACCGGGACTTCTTGATGCACTATTCTAAAATGCGTCCGCCTAGGCGCTAGGCGGCTGGTGTCCCGCCCGATGCCCGCCTAGTACCCCCGACACCTGACTATGCATGTTATGGGTTTTATGGACTTTTTATGCAATTTTAATTAGGTATTTTGATTTTTTTTTAAAATATCTTTTGAACTGGCTACATCTAGGCGGTCGCCTAGACAACCTCCTAGGCGGGCTAGGCGCTAGGCCGTAGGTACTTGCCCGCCTAGCGCTTTGCACAACCTTGTCTTGATGGGAGCCTATAAGCCAGGCATTGTTATTGTGACACTATTTTCATGAAATTTTCAACAGCACCAAAGCCTTGGAGAATGATAGATATTTACATTTGCAGTTTTAGTTAAATTTATTTACTTGTACTTAGCTTTTACTTGGTCCTGTATAGTTTGTCAAAAGTTCTTATATTCTATGAAATTTCCATAAGAGTTATTTCCTTTAATTGATGGTTCTTCTTCTAAAACTTCGAGGTTGCCTACCTTATATATACAGAGTACGCCAATTGAAAATTAATGAATCAATGGAAGGGGTTCTTACCTTCCAACTTTGTGACATTTTTCTCCATAAGATTTTGTGTGATATAAGGTTGGTGTTAAACCCTAATGGAGCTTTCTCTCTCTTTCAGTTCCTTCCCAACCTTTATCTCTACATTTATTCTTCACCTCCTTTACTTGGCTGGACATCCTTTATATTGGTAGCAGTTCCACAGAACTAGATAATAACACATGTTCAAGCAGCACAATTTCCTTCAAATCCTAAAATCTGAATCTAAGCCATCTTTAGCCCGTCCTTCCTAACCCTTCTTCCCTTTGATCCATACCTGATAAACTCCTCAAGAACCTCCTTTATGGTCGAGTATAATGATATTATAACAATCTTCTACCCTTAGACGATTCTGCCGTCCATGTGTGGATGAACCAGCTAATTTGTTGAGGTTAGTCCCTTGGCTTCTCCCTCATTTCGGTGGCATGACTCTTACTCAGCTTGTCCGAGCTTGTCCATTTATAGGATAGTGATTAGGCAATTCAATATAACCAACTATGATACTAACTTGCCACTTACAGCCTTAAGAGTTCAAGTGCAAGGTTTATCATACTAACTTGCAACTTAACCATACTCTTAAGAGTTAAATTGCAAGGTTTAATAACTCGGCCTATAACGACACATTGGTTATATGGAAACGAGTTTGAGCCAACCAATTCGAAATAGCAGAGCTGCAGAAACTATCAGTATCAGTTGAAGAACCTTATAGAATCTCGTATGAATACCTAATTGTGAATATAAAACATAGAATTCCTTATTCAAATCCTACAATGCAGCAAAATATAGAAACTTTGATAACCACAAAAATAGAAAGAAAAGAAATAAAGGGAGGGAGAGAAATCAAACAAAGAGAGAGACAGGGAGTACATGTATGTCATCAGAAGTGGTGGAAATTGGAAAGTCGTCTGAAGACACCAACAAAATTGAACGTCTATTAATCATAAAAAGTTTTCGTCTTGCGACAAATATAAACGAATGTGTATTCACACTTAGCAGTTACAATGAAAAATAAATAAATGAATAGAATGGAGCATCTTTCCAAAGCAGGAAGTCACCCAACTTAATAAGACACACAGCCACTGGACAGGGAAATTGGGTAGGAAATTTCTTTACAATGCCCACTAGTTTAGGGTTCAAGTACAGAAACCCATTAGATAAGGATCTTCATAAATTGTGTCATTTGGGCCTCGTGACGGGTTATGACCGAGAAAGATCCACAACCTAGGGCCCTATAAGCTACAAAGATTCCTACCCGGATAACTTATACAAGCTATACTTGAGTTTCAAAAAGTTGAATATGGGCTTTTAAGTTTTAACATGTAGACCCCTTCTAATGTAATATTTTGTCTATAAAGGCCACTTAATGTGATACTTCTGCATATAAACTAGCCAAAACGTTCTGAAATTGGCCAAAGCTAGCTAAAACCTTACATTTAATATAATTTTTTACATGATTCAGTTCAAAAGGCAATTTTCAAACGCATAGGATGAATAACATATTAAATCGTGAAAATTACCATGTTATAATTTGATAGAAACCATGCAACAATGTAGTTATTCACTCAACCAACATATAATTGCAAAAATAGTTTTATAAATTTATACTTACATTTTACTTCCTATATTTTAATTAAAAAATGGGCTATTTGCTATTACCCCCTCTTAGATTAGGTATATTGATATTACCCCCCTGTTAGATTAAAAGTTGAGAATACCCCCCTGAAAGTGTCGTTAAAAACCTGAAATGTCGTTAATGAGTTTTGAAAGTGTCGTTAAAAGTTTTTAACGACACTTTCAGGGGGTATTCTCAACTTTTAATCTAACATGGGGGTAATATCAATATACATAATCTAAGAGGGGGGTAATATCAAATAGCCCTTAAAAATTGTGATGTCAAATCTCAACATTCTAATATGGAAACTGCTGAAGCTCACGGAGAGGGTCCGATGTGAAACCAAGTTTTTGAACCTTGTTAAAGTATTCTGCAACTCTACAAACACTTCCTCCTGAAGTTGGAGCACAGGTCCGAGGTGCACAAATCTGATATATTTCCCTTAATTTTGCACTTCCCCTAACAATTTGAATCCAAATATTGTCCTTTCTTCAGGGTTGACCCTGAATGCTTGCTTGAAAAGTAAAACAAGGGAGATACCTTTAAGATCCCAAATGCCTCATCTTACTGGTTTCTATAGGTTGGCAAATGGATCATTCTACACAGTAAAATGGTACTGAGCAAGACTTAGGGTCCATTTGGATAGTCTTTCTGAAATTTTGTTCTGAAAACAGTTTTCTGAGAGTAAGTTATAAAGTTGTTTTTGAGTATATAAATTTTGAGTTTGTGTTTGGTTACTTTTATTTAGAAAATTGTTTTCTGGATTTTTTTTTTAGATTATGTTTGGTAAATTTTTTTTAGATTCTGTAAAATAATTATGAATGTATTGTGTCCAACTTTTGGTGTCCAGTATCTGTGTCTTGTGTCACCACCTCCCACCAAGCACCACCCCCTCGACGAGGCGGAGATATGACCGCATATTCTGGTGCTCGACTTGGTTCACAGTCGACGAGGAGGACTCGACGAGGCGTTCGTGAAGACGACAAGGAGGACTCAACCTCGGTGCTCGACTCTTCGAAACACGAAGGGGTTTCAAAACACGGCCGAGAAACGCGTCGTCACCCCCTCCGCCGCCGCCGGAGGCGACTGTGCTTCCCCCTCGCCGTCGTCCACTGGCCGAGTCCCTTCCCCGCGGGATTCGCGTCGGCCTCCCGGTTACCCGTGCCGTCCCCGGCGTGCATGCCATGGCCAAGGACGGAGGTCTGGCGCTACCCAGCGCCAGCCAGATCTGACCCAACGCCGGCCGAGGAGGAGCAACTGGCGTCACTAACCCCTTTGAGCGCTCGACGAGGGAGAGGCACGCGACGGCCGACAACTGCGTTATCCACGGCTTGTCCGGCCGGAGGGACAACCCACCGGAGGAGAGGAAGTAGCGGTCGAGGTAGTTGGCGGCGAGGAGGATAGTCGTCGCGTTGAAGCCGAGGCGGGAGCTGGTGGCGGTGGTCCACTGCATTGTTTGTGCTCGTGCGGAGCCCTCCCTTGACTTCGCCCTCGTCCTACCATCGTCGTCGGGCTAGGGTTAGGGTATAAGAAGAAGAAGAACCTATAAGAGGAAGGAGGTGAGAATTTGGGGAAAAGTGGAGAGGAGAGAGAGCGTGGAGAAAGAGAGGGAGGGACCCCCTCTCACCTGGAGTAAACAGTGGAGAGTGGGAGAAAGTTTTTTTTAGAAAACATGTTTTTGTTACTTTTCCAAAATGAAGTTTAAAAGTTGGTTTGTGAAAAAGTTTTGGGGAAAAAATTTCAGAGTCTGTCACAACCAAATGCTATTTGCTTGATAGTTGAGTTTAAACTCAAAAAATTGAGTTTAAAAACTCAACCAAACAGAGCCTTACCTTCCAGAGTAAAGAACAAGTTGATCCTACAGTTTTTGGTTATGTGTATATATCTTTTTTTTCGTCATTTTTTGACTCTCACGTATGTCGTGTGTTCATAGATGTGCATGTGCATAGCATTTGGTACATTCCTACTTGTATTGGGTTTTGTTTCCCATCGACTAATTTATTGTTAATTGAGTACATGCAGGAAATATTGAACTGCTGAACCTTCTACTTTCTAAAGGTGTTGATGTGGAGTTGCACAGTGATTCTGGTACGCCACTAATTTGGGCTGCTGGTCATGGACAGCAAGAGGCAGTGAAGATTTTGTTAGAACACCGTGCTAATGTAAGCTACATTATGCTGCTCTATTTGTTCCCAACCTCATCTTTAGTTTCTAACACATATATGTAATTATGTACGCATATTGAACGTAGGTGTTGTCTAAATTGCCTTTAAAGAATTCCTTATATGAAGGAACCTCATGAAAATTTTGCCCATATGAGGTCATTATACCAATTAAAATATTGGAAAATTATGTGGATGGTGGTACTTGAGCTTTCTGACCTCAAAAATGACTACATTTTAGGTGAACTGTTTGTTATAAACTAAAATTTATTTCAAACAACTCCGAGGAGTTAATACTCATTGTTCTTTGTTTTCCTTTAATATTGTTTACTATGATGTTTTACTATCAATCTATGGACACTAGTGTTTATTGAGAGATCTAATAACAATACTAGGTCACCCATTAGTGACACATTGCATTGATGCCCACTCCGGCACAATGTTAAGTGAGGTGTAGAAAACGTTGCACCATGATAATATAGTTTTGTAGTGTGTAAAAAGCAACTAGACAAGGAGCTCATCCATGGGATTATGATTAAATTAGCTACTTGGAACATAGGAACACTAGATGAAAAGGGAATGATGTTATTGTATAGAGTGATTAGGATTTAGGAGCTATGTTGAAGGACATGAATACGATATGACAGTTTGGACACAAACAAGGATCCAACAGTCTGACATGATGCGACACAGGCACCACATGAATATTTGGAGTGTTCGTGTTTTCTTTTATTATGAAGAATATTAGTACACTTTGTCTACAGGAAATTAAGTGGGTTGGGAAAAGTCGAAGAAAATTGAAAATACTGGATTAAACTTTGGTATTTAGTTGAAAATAAGTATAGGAAATGGGTAGTGATACCTGTGAATATAACATTAAGAAAAAGTGTCGTAGATATAAAATAATAGGAGATTTATATTATTAATAAAGTTTGTATGATGATAGAATGTTATCAATGTTATTACTACATACATACACACCCCAAGTATGATTATATGAAAATGTCAAAAGAAATTTTGGGAACATGATAGTTTGATTCAATGACTACCTTTATAGCTTGATTTCTGCAAGTCTCATGAACTGGGTGGATAAACTTTCTGCCAAAAATATCATTAGCTATCTACCTTACACTTTCTTTTGATAGTCTAGGATAGTTTGTTATGGTATGTGAGTGCAAATAGTTTGCATTATGTTTCATAAAACATGTTTTTATTACGTGTAACCACCATTTTTTCAAAATGTATAATTTGTATTTATTTATATATTTTTGTCATGATTAATTAATATCTAGATATTTTGACTTGTTAATTAACTTCTAATTAATGTTTAGGTTAGGGTTAACCTAGGATTAGGTCTTTGGAAGTTTTAATCTAGATATTTCCAACCCTAAAGTATCTAGATATCTTTTCATTGAGAAAAATATCTTGAGGGTAAACTTGTAATTTAGTCTTCCACCTCTTCAAGTAAATATCAATGAGGCTTAGAGGAGAAGCTAACCAACAACACCTCACCCCCCCCCCCCCCCCCCCCCCCAACACACACGCACACACTAGTGGCCGGCCCCTTTAAAGGGAGCACCCCCCATTGTTCTTTCCCTCCACACTTCATCTTCTCCAAAAATTTCTAAACCCTAATCCCTTCTCCAACAACCCAAATCAACCCATCCCCTCTTCAACTTTCTTCCAAAGTTGGAGCCAAGACTTGGGAGCTCAAGTAGAGCTAGCAAGGACCACACGCAAGTGGTGTGGTGTCCAACTTCCTCTCCTTTGTGTCCATTTTTGAGTGGATTGTCATTGGGAGCCCTTCCCAATAGGTAACCATTGCTTTCCTTTAAAACCCTATGGTATATAATTAATTTAAACCAATAGGAAATACACTAATAACTAGGCCTAATTTCTAATGTTGATACTAGGTTCTAATGGACTCCATAGTATTAGGTCACTAGTATATGTGTTCATATAGTTATACTCTTTATTTTGAATATAATCTATGTTAATAAATGGATGGTTATTCCCTCTTTATGATTAAATTCTTATGATATCTATGTTAGTATAAGTATATTTTTATTTTAGGATATTATGCAAGGGAGTATGTAGGTGTTTGTGAAGCTTGAGATACCATTGAGTATCATAGAGTGATGCTCGGTATCATGGGTATCAATTAGATTGGTATCCTAATGTTAGTGTTGAGTATCCCAGTGTTTTGTTATCTAAATTAGTGTCTTTGTGTAGTGATACCAAATAGGTATCACGAGAGGTGTTAGTGTATCCTAGAGATTGTGTTTTAGTGTGCATAATTGAGTATGGGTGTTAGATAGTTGAGTGCAAGAGAGTGGGGATTCTAAAAACCTGGAATCAATAAGCAGTGATAAGTTGCTGAAAAGCAGTACTAAGCAGCAGCAACAGCTTTTTACAGAAGCAGCAACAACAATTTCAGCAGCAGCAACAGCTTCAATAAGCTGAGGAGCTGCAGTAAGCAATAGGTTTTAGGGGCTTCGCATTGTGCACCATTTTGTGTGCTAGTGTGAGTGTATAAGTAGGATCCGAGTGAGTATCCTAGAGTGTTTGTAAGTGTTAGTATATAGGTAAGTTAGTCAAGTATAGTTAGTGAGTTGTGTTTGTGAGTATCCTATTACCTTGAGGTTGTTGGTATCCTAGGATATTTTGAGTATAGGTAAATGGGTTACCTTGCTACTTTAGTAATATATATACATATGATGACTATTGTGATACCATGATGCAAGTATCTTAGTATCTAGATAAGGTATCCTATAGGTAAGTGATATTGATATCTAGTGTAGGATACAAATGAGTATCCTAGATTATATTAAAGATGTTAGTATCATGAATAGATATTGATATCAAGATACTCGATAACTTATCATGATACTAACATCTTTAATATAATTTAGGATACTTACTTGTATCCTACACTAGATAACTAGGTGGGTATTGTTTTCAAATCACCTATTGATACAGTAAATTACCTAATAACTAGATAACTAGGTGGTTATTGTTTTCAAATCACCTATTGTTTTAGTAAATTCATAATATAGGTTACTTGGATTTCAGCATAGACTCTGACCCGTATCACCCTCTCAGGACGATATGCGAGTATATTCTTTTGATTGTTTTCAGTATCTCGATAACTTCTATACTTCATGATTCTAGTTATATTTTACTTAATTCTCGACACACTTGTTTTACGGATTAATATTATATGGAATCATCATATTGTGAATTGAATCCATGAGCATTAGTCGGGGCAAAAAAATACTTAAGTAGATGTGTGATCAAACCAGTACTTCATGTTACTATCTAGAACAATAACAAATCATGCAATTCACGTATGGTTATGCAGGACCAATCAAGAATAATAGCCATCCCCAGGATGAGTTGGATACCTTAGCCGTTCATATATTGAAAATAGTATTTTAAATCACCTAGAGTGTTTACAGTCTTTCCTTTTGTCATTTCGATACTTTGCTATTATGTTCATGGATTTTCCGTGAGTGCTTGTTTTATCACATGTTAGTCATGCCATGATTCTGATTTATCGTCTTTCATGTATTACATGTCTATTACATTCTTATAGTCTCTACGATGTATTGGAACTACTTTCATTGATGTACTTGTTCCAATCCTGACTGGATGTTGATGTAAATAAGGGACGATTATGAGGTCCAGTATTCCACCTACGATGGACTCCAGGAGGACCTTTTAGCAGAGAGCTTGATCCTACCCTACCGGAGGATCATGAGACCCTCACAGTGGAGATCCCGGCTGTGACTACTTAGTTTTAGTATAGCTTACAGACTATATCTTTTGTCCGGATTTGTCTCCGGTAGTCTACTGTCTTTATGTTATACACTTGGATCTAGACTCTTTGAGGTTGTTGACTTAAAACTATGAGACTTTATATATATATATATATATATATATATATATATATATAAGTCTTATTGTTCATATTGTTTGTTCCTTCTCGTGTTATCTTTCTTAGAAATGTGACTTGAGTACTATAATTGTTTTATATATATATTGCGTGAGTTGTTGGATATTTGCGAGTTACTAGACAACATTCTACCACTTATACCCACGTACTCGTGTCCGATCATCCGGGCGCGGGTCATTTTATCAAGCATTTTGTTAAAATATGATAGGGTATAGCACTTTATCTAATAGAAAAAGCAAGTTCCTGAATGTAGAATCTTTAGTTCACAAGTGGACTACCAAATATGGGGCAGGGACACATTAAACTAGGTGCTAGTACAATTCTTGTAATATTCAATGTGGTATAAAGTTTTAGTCTAGATTCTAATCCATTTACCATCCCTGCTTATAGTTTTCTAAAAAATTATAATTGCAACCAGACAGGCTTTTGAAGTTAGTTATAGTATTTTATACGATGTGCAAGCTTTTCCTTTCTCTTTCTTCCCTTCCATTGTTTGTACCTTTGGGATATTCATTCTTTGGCTTTTTTATTATATCCAACTTATCATATATTTTGGATACGATGCTTTTGCATCAAATTATCTGGGATCATCTTGTATGTATCACAATGCTTTGCGTTTGGTATCTGTGGACTCTAAGATACCTGTGGATTCTTGCAGCATTTATTTATTTTTCGTTAAAAGTCTCTAATTTTGAGCTGACACTTACTTTACCTTTTTGTAGCCCAATGGTGAAACAGATGACGGTATCACCCCATTATTATCAGCTGTAGCAGCTGGATCATTACCATGCTTAGAGCTCTTACTTCAGGTGCAGTTGCATCCCTATAATCTTAAGAATTCTCTGTTTATTAATAAATTTAAGTTTATGCTGAGGACGAGTAAATCTATTATATTTTTAAAGAAAGCTGTTTTGCACAAACTAAACTACCATGATGTGGAACTGTTATGATCAAGAATGTCTGGTCTGTTTTACCAAAGTGAGCGAAACCAGACCAAGGGTTAGGCCAGTGAAGAAGTAGAATATATGTGACAGGTTAAACTAAGCCAATGAGGATAGGAGTCATAGGATCTCCACCATACCCTTCAATCTTCTTTAATAATGAGTACTGATAGATCATGCCGGCACTTTCAAAAGCTTTCATCATCTCTATTAAGAAATAAAAAACTACAAGTATCTGCTCTGTCAGCCATCCACCAGTTAACTTATCCTTAGTTGTCAACTTAGCACAATACAAGAACTTACCCTCTTTGAAAGAGGTCTAACCCTTACCCGACCCTAACCATCAGTTAAGTTACAATTGGGTTCGGGTCAATCAGATACTAAACCCAAGTCAACTCGACCCGTAACTTAAGATAATCTGCTTAGGGTTTTCGGTCTCTTTGCTTTCACACCCCCACCTCTCTCTCTCTCTCTCTCTCTCTCTCTCTCTCTCTCTCTCTCTCTCTTATTTCCATTAAATTTGATCGTATTATTCAAGAATCATGAGTATCCTACTTGTGCGAACTTTTGAGAGATACGCCACTTCGACTCAGGATCCTCCTATTCCAGTTGAGGACATTACCAATGTTGAGGGATTTCTGTTACGGCAACCAATTCTGCATCCTGAACACTTCTTTGAGAGTCTTGATTAAGGAAATGCATCTTGGTGGCAATACATGGCCTTTACGCGAGATAAAACCATTATCATGGTTGAAAATTTATCTTACTGTCCTAGTGTCAAGAGAAATATGGTGCGAGTAATGTTGCACTTTTTTATGTCTCCGGTAATAAAGGTTCAGCATCAGAATAATACATGATTGTAAAAACTTTTAGGGTAAATACCAGGAAACTCCCATGACGTTGGTTTAGGGGAACTCTCTGTCGTTAAATTCTTCATAGACTTCCTCCCTCTTAAATTTAAGTAATTTCCGCCATTGGGGGTCATGTGCCACACGCATGACCCTTCCAAATGACTGAAATGCCCCCTATTCCTTTCCAAAATTTCCCAATCCCTCTCCGTTGATCGCTCATAGATGCGGATGTCGTCACTCTCTGGTATGCTGATCGACGAAGGAGAAACGAGGGCTTGTCGCTCCCTGACTACCGACCAGGGAAGAGTCGACCTTTCCCTCTCGTGCTTTGTCGCCGATGACCAGATAGGAGCGCGCCTTCCTATCTCCTGACAGCCATATCTGATGCGGAGATGGAGAGATTATTGAATGGCAATCGGATTGTCAGGCCATACTGGTGGCCACTCTGATGAACGGTTTGACCCTGTTGTTGTCCAACAGTGAACCAGATAACAATAAAAATTGTGGTCGGCACCAATGTCTATATTGTCGGGATCATTCCCCTCCGCCATCTGCCTATAAATCACATTATCCATCAGTTCCACTCCATTTTGGACCTGCTCCAGTGTCTCAGGGTTCTTTGACTTCGTCTTTCCATGACTGTCCTGAACTTCAATCTGTTACTTCGCTCCTTTGTTATTCCCCCATTAGTTGCTTTCCTTTGGCCACAGTCTGATCGCTATTATGCTTGATCTTCTGAGTTCAATTAAAGGTGTGGTAGGATCTGTCTGTACGTCAACATTCTCATGTGTTCTCTCACAATTGATATCTTCTGAAACATCTTCCAGCTCAATCTGTTCTCATTGTTCATCTTGCTTTCCTGCACTTTTAGATTCTACAACATGTTTATCTTTATATACAACTCTTTCATTGAAGACTACATTACCGCTCCTTAAGATTTGTTTATTTTTATCATCCCAAAAGCGGAAACCAAACTAATCAGCACCGTACCCAATGAAAAAAATCTCTCCTAGACTTGGGGTATAATTCATCTCTAATTTTAGAATCTACTAGCACATAAGATTCACAACGAAAGACTTAAATGGGACAATTTTACCTCCTTTTCTTTTTGTACTTCCGCTGACAATCTCTCTTTTAATGGAAATGATGGTTCTCGATTGATCAAGTAGGTTGCTATACTAATTATATCTGCCCATAAAGCTTTAGGCAGACCTACGTGTAATCTCATGCTTCTGCCGCGCTCGTTCAGGGTTCAATTAAACCGTTTTGCAACACCATTTTGTTCAGGTGTTCCTAAAACAATCTTCTTCATTCTGATGTTGTCTGCGGCGCATAAATCATTGAACTCGTTGCTTCAATATTCTTTACTATTATCAGACCTCAAGTACTTCAATTTCTCACCGAACTCGTTCTCTACCAGAACCTTCTACTTTACGAAAACATCAAACTCATCATGTTTATTTTTAAGAAAATATATCCATACCTTTCGGGTTGCATCATCGATGAATGCGACATAGTAGCGTGATCCTCTAAGAGATGAAACACGAACATGCCTCCATACATATGTGTATACAAGCTCAAGCTATCTCGTCTTCAATGCTCTCCCAAATTTGGTGAAGCTCACCTTCTTCTGCTTTCAGAAGACACAATTTTCATAGAAATCGACATCTACGGTCTTCAGGCTGGGCAACTTTCCTCTTCATCACTTTCTCGCCAATGTGCCCTAATGTACGGTGCCATAGCTTTGAATCTAGACTTGAATCCACTAGTGTCATTGTCTCTTTGATATCTCTAGTCATAAAGAGAATGCCATATTTATTTTCACGTGCTATGACCATAAAACCTTTACTGAACTTCCAGGACCCACCTACAAAAGTCGTACAGTACCGTCCATTATTAAGTTACCCAATGGAGACCGGATTTCTTTCCGGACCTGGACCATATCTCACGTTATGAGCTTCCATATGGTTCTGTTAAAGGTCTTCACATGGAAATCACATTTTTTCATAATATTCAATGGTTCATCATCAATAAGATGCACCCTTCTAAAGTTGTCAGAGACAATTTCTTATAAATTTTCTGTGAGGTAGCATGAAACGATGCTCCAGAACTCAATATCCAGTATTCTATTGGATAGCCCCCACTTTAAATCAAGGCTTTTGTAATTCAGGCACGGTTGCGGAATTGGCGGAATCTTTGTTCTTCGGTTACTTCTTAGATATCCTCTCTTCTGACAGTACCAGCAACTAGGGCCGCCTCTCGACTGACTCCTTGTGAATTCAGATTTTTCCTTTGTCTTTTCTATCATAATTGCTTGATCTCCCTATATCTTCACCACCACGATGATTTGATCTCCCTATTTCTCTACCACCACGATGTTTGATATTCCTCTTTGGTGCTCAAGAAAGATCATGAGGTCTCCTTTATCTCCTTGTAATTTTTTTCGCTTAAAATCAGATCTCATACTACATTAAAGTTTAGTTTATTTGATCCAGAGGAACTACTCGTGACGATGTCGTTCCAACTATCCGGCAACGAGAAAAATAGAATCAGGACACAAACTTCATCATCAAAGTATAACCACATAACTTAGTTGGCTTGTAATCGAGTTGATATGATTTGAGACAACTTCCTGTTATCTATATTTAGATTAACAACGGATAATATGTACCTTATTTAAGACAAATTGTTTCTCGTACATAGTTAACAACGCTTCATCGACTCAATAGTAGTTTTTTGTCTTTGACGTTGTTCGAAACATTCTTCGCGATCGTCAAACGGATAACTCTTAGGACTTGTATGTCCAGAAACTCCCAATCAGCATTCGAAATCTTCTCTTCTGTCCCAAGAGAGGTTGATACATGTTCTTCGATTACAAATAATCTTCAATTTGCATCCGCTAGAAACTGAATTTTTTTCCATCAAGCTTGTCAATGTTGACATTTCTTTCTTCTGTTTTCATTGCTCCCACCACTTTTCTCACGAACCTTTGAATAATGCTTTGATACCAGTTTTTATGAACATGGTACCAACGATTAAGACGAACAATCACTCATGATATAACATGGTTCGGAGATACGTCTTCTCCTATGTCCACGGCTGCACATAAGTTTATTATTTAGAGAGAATTACAACTACAAGAGATTGAAGTCCTACAATAACAAGATATTATGACGACCACAAACTTAAGTATATTTACCGAATTACCCCTACTAATTGATGTATGGGCCAAACTCATCCTACTCATGTACGGACACCTATACGAAAATTCATTCCCGATCCTCCGCCTTATGGGCAGTTTGGCAATAGATGTACGGTAGGAAATTTGATCAAAGCTCTACAATCTCTAAGATGTCCTGCACCTCATGTCCTATATTAATTACTTTTCGTTAATTTTAAGCAGACAGTTTGTCATGGTTTTTGCTCTGTGTACATGCTATTTATGAAGCTATGTCCAAATTCTGTACCACTGACTTTACATTCATCTCTACAGGCAGGTGCTAACCCCAACATTAAAGCAGGTGGAACAACTCCATTGCATATTGCTGCTGATTTAGGAAGCAAAGAAATTATCAATCTCTTATTAAAAGGTGGGGCTGATCCCAATACTTTTGATGAGGTTGGTTTTTACAACCTTGATTTACATTCTTGAAGTGTACATTTGAACTTGCATGGAACATATTATACTCAGAGACCTATGTGCTTCCTGATTTGTTGAAAAAGTTCATCAAAACCATCAGTATGTATCATGTGAATTGCATATCACGATTTCCTTGTTGTTAGAAGAAATTGTCTATAAAGTCCTTATTGAAGGCAGAGGCCCACAAAGATAACACGAGACACGAGGGCATCTTACTAACAAGAAGTAGCACATTGGAAAGATCTTACTTATACAAATGCATCTTAAATTGGCATACTTATAACTGATCTTAAACAAAAGTCAGAATGTCACACACATCTAGCATTGCCTTGAGGAAAGTTAGAAGTTGTACCTCTTGACCGAATGTTAGCCAGTTGTAATTTTCTTATATGTTCTAGCGTACAAATCAACTGTGGTAGTCTCTGCAGGGAACTTGAGTATCACGGAGTTTGAGGGTGTGGAAGTGAAAGTTCTGGGGAGCCATCGAGGTTACAAGCTTTAGAAAAGGTGGTTTCATTATTTGAGCAACAAGCCCTTATGCATGACTCTTCAAACCAGACATAATATGTGTATATATGGAGGGGCTATATAACATGAATACTAAATTAAGAAACTTAAACAATTGAGGGAAAGTATGGCCCGATAATATTGCCACACAGATAACGAAATAGATGAAAGTTGATGCAAATTCATTAACGAAGGAGCCCTAACCAAGTAACCAATTGCTGAACATGGATGAAATCAACACCCTGACCTGCTATGGGACTGTAGCTCAAGTGAGTCAAATAAACACCCATTTTTTGCTATTAATGCTAGTACTACTTAGATATACTCAACTAGATTAAATGTATATTGCCTCTTTGAACTTGATATCTGCATGCCTTATAAAGGACATTGCAACATCATTGTGATAAAATAGAGAGCACAAAGGTCCTAACTCCTAAGGTCGTTTTAGGATCCGTAGCTCAACTTGTAAACACACACAATATGGGTTTTCTAACATGCCCAAAGAAGCATAAAGGTTATCATTGTACACAAATTACTTTCTATTGAATACTTTTATTGACTCAAATTATTGATTAAAGTTAGGGACACTTTGGTAAATATATTTCTTCAGTTTTTTTTTTTTTTGAATTTTAAAAGCCATGTTGGCAAATGGATGAGTCTATTTTAAAATGTCTTGGTTGGAAAACACACAAAGATAACTCATTAATGAGTACATGGTTTTTAACTTTAAAAAAAAGTATATTCACCAATATGCCCTAACTTTAATGAGTCAGTAAGGTATTCAACATAAAGTTTTGGTACAATGCTACTTACATCATTCAGCATGTTAGGGGAACCTATATGTGTGTGTGTGTGTGTGTGTGTGTGTCTGCGTTTGCGCGCACACACACTTAGTCTTATTATGCATGTACATACAAATTGCAGAAGAAGGTACATAGATGCACCTTCATATATATGTTGTATAAGAATGGTATGCATACATGTGAGAATGGTCATCTTATATGTATATGTAGTCTATTAGCTTAGAATGAGAAGTGGCAAATTGAGGATTTTCCTTCTCTGTACTTTTTTAGAAACGTGATTCACAAGTTTAAAACGAACCTTAAGACAAAGTCATTAAGGGCACACCGTGGCGCAAAGGCTGTAAAAGACCGAGGTGAAGGCGCAAGCCTCATGAACATGAGGATCACATTTATTCAATTTTTTAAAAAACAATATTTATAAATCATATATCACTATATATAATAGATATTGAAAGTGGACGTGTTGGAGTGGTTATCGAGCATGGCTATAAATCATATGAGGTTTTGATCTATCGAGCAGGCAAGCTTCTTGGCATTTAGTTTTTTCTTTCCTTTTGATCTTAAGACACTTTTCAGTTTCCAAGAGATATTAAGTGTAGATCCAACTATGGTCCCTACTCGTTTGAAAAAATATTAGTTAGTACCAAAATATATAAAAGAAAACATGAAGCAACATATGCATGATGCGCGGCTCACTGATGCGCGTGCCTCAAATAAGGGTGCCTCGCCTCACTTGTTCCGAGGCTCAGAGGCTGGAGACTCTCGCCTTTGATAACTTTGCCTTACAATTTTCACCTTTTTACATTCTTAGTTTTGAAGACTTGTAGGCTGCTGCTTAGTTGAATGAGCTTATTCTCCAACCTAATAACTAATAAGATTGGTTATGCTACCAATATTTATGCCATAGTGTTCTTGGCTAGGATTTGGCACAATGAGCATTGATATCAGGTTAACAACTGATAATGAAATTGGTAATATCTTCGTAGGATCCTTTTTTCAATCTAAAGTTTTGTGCCATACCAATTGATGCTGGTGCTGATAGTTATGATGATAGTGGTATATGTTCCCATAATATTCGGCATTTTGGATGGTCCTACTGCCATCCATCAAAATCAATCCACCTGTCAGCATAAACTGATTAATTTGGGACAAGATATACTTTTCAAATTTCAATAATAAGTAGCGTATGTTACTTTTCTAACTTCCAATTACAAAATGCAAAACACGTATAAGAGTAACCTACCTCATAATCTTTTTCGTGGGGTTCTACTACTATTGTCATGCTGCTGCCATGCAATGTATTTTCCATATACTTGGTTCAGGCGTAAAAGCAGATGTATGACTTGCAGAGTTGGCAATGAATAGTCATAATGGAGCATGGGATAAGATTGAATGACATAGTTGGCCTTTTACAGTAGGTGCCCTCTTGACCGAGAAGAAGTAAGAAGTGAAGTGCATCTGTTATTCGTATCTGCCATGGTCATATTTGATCATGGAGATCAGAATCAAGGAAGTGGGAGTGGGGAAATGATTTGTAGGTAAAAATGGTGCCACTATGTTTGGTGGTGGATGTATACGTGTTCTGAAGTTGTATTTGGAGTGCACGAAATGTAAGCCGCTTCAACTAAGGTTGAAATAAGCCTGTCATCATTCATCAACCTTTGATATGTTGAAAGTGAGAGGGATGTCTTGTACCCTTTTATTTTTCTAAAATCTGCTCCATCAACTAACTACCCGAGCATCATAGTTAAGATGAGTCTGCACCTCCATGAATATTTTGGAATAGATAGGTGAAAGTAAGCCATCCTTAACTGGGTTGAGCGTTGGAATTATATTATATTGGTGAATGGATGTGTTTCCGTCCGCTCTTAATAGTGTGGACACTATTTTAGGAACCTTAGTGTGCAGTGGCTATTTCAATTCAGGCATCAATCTTTAACGAGCACATAGTGCTTCAATTTTTTTAATCACGGAGGATTGTGAAAAGTTATCTGCCCCTGTTGTGATACCTAATTTTATAGAGGAAATGACCTTGATATGGCTGAATCAAATGTAAGAACAGGACTATGTAGCCAACACCAAAATTTTGGATAAAGGCTTTATTGTTGGGTATTCTGTTAAAAACTCATTATACTGCTAATGTGTGTGATCTCTGGTCGCGGGGGTTGGGGGGGGGGGGGGGGGGTAGGGTAGGTGGGTTGTCATTATTGTTGTGTTCACTATTGCTGTATGCAAGGCAAATTGGGATGCTCAAAGAATTAGTCTCTCACATGAACATCTATACCTAGAAGGGGCCTTGTAGCATATGGAAGGGCCACAATTGTATTAAATTTCTACCAGAATTGCTAGTTCCTTTCCTTTTCTCATTTGTATCAGTTAACAACTAAGATTGTGGTGGTGGTTGATCAGTATGAGAGTACGATATTAGTAATGAATTAATATGGTTCATGTCCAAATTTACTTCATATTTATGAGATAGCTAGTTTCTTTACTTTCTTTATTTGATAATCTGAAATGGAAATACATTTAACAGGATGGTCAAAAGGCAATACAAGCAGCTGGTTTAAGAGGTAATCGTGAAGTTGTAGAAATTTTGTTTCCACTGACAACTCCTATTCGAGCTATTTCAAACTGGAGTGTTGATGGAATTGTTAAGACTATGGAGTCT
Source organism: Iris macrosiphon (assembly GCA_036927795.1). Lineage (NCBI taxonomy): Eukaryota > Viridiplantae > Streptophyta > Magnoliopsida > Asparagales > Iridaceae > Iris > Iris macrosiphon. The sequence continues at coordinate 183,442,550 of JAYESA010000003.1, read as the reverse complement.
GAAGCAAGAAAGGAGCAGGTAATATTACAGTATGTTATCATGGGGATATTTGTAGTTATGCTTGTAACTTCTAAGCGTTTAGAATCTGAGACACATAAATAGGGATGCTGTTTATGTTATGTTAATAATGAAGGGTTGCATTTTGTAGGAAAGTACAAAGCAACCTGAAATGCCAAGAAGTACCAACTCGCAAAGGCCAGAACTTGTTGAGGTATCATTACTGCTCTTGATTTGTATTTCAATCTTAATCAGCCTCTGACACATGAAATGTGGACTTCAGTGGCATTGAGTAGGAACTGGTTTGTGAAACCATTTTATTTTAGTCACATCACTTTAGTCTGTAGTTGTCATCATCCAATCCTTCTCCCATAAAAGGGCTCGGCTATGGAGCATAAGAAAGCTCCATAAAAGAGTTGACAGTTTTTACGACTGACTATTGACCTAACGTCAACCCTCTATTTTGCTGGCAAATTCTAAGCCAATGTAGCTACGAGAATGAGAGGGCCATTCCACAAAACCTAGATGGCTAATTGGCTGTTAGCTAGACCTACCATTTGCTTGTGCAGTTTAAGCTCATGCAACCGAGGAGCAATGTTCTTTCAAAATCTTGTCCTAAATTTCTAAACTTAAATGGGGAATTAGACCTTGTATCCTCAAGCAAGAAATCCCTCTCATAGCATGGATGTATGCTCATCGTCAAAGCTAGGTTGCTTTGAGCCTTGAAATAATTACAAAGGTTGCATATGCCTTTCAGAATGTTAGGTATTTTATTGTTTTACCTTCTTTGACATAGAAGTTGGTGAATTTAACATTCAGTGCCTTCACCAAATTCCTTTATTTCGCACACTCAAAAAGGGTTTGGTTGACCAATTCCGTAGGTAACTCCTGAAGCGAAGCAGAGATCCTTGGAAGCTAAAGCGAGAGGTGAAGAAGCCTTCAGAAGAGAAGATTATGCCATGGCAATAGATGCTTATACTCAGGTATATCCTCCAATAATGATCCACAACATACAGATCTTTCCTACAGAAAGATGTTTCCTATACAAATATGGATTCAAGTTATTTCTCAAACCATATCAGGTTATAGTTGTCATTTAAACTTGGATGTGATGTTGAATTGTTGCTCACTGGTTGGATAAACTTAACTACAATATGCAAAAGGTTACTATAGCTGTCACACTCCGATCCCGAAATATGACGACCCAACATGCTATGCGACTAACGAATTTACACTGGCGATGGTCGTCTCTAATTTCTAGGATGGGAATAAAGATGGACAATTATATACCAAGGTTGTGAAAAGCGCTAGGCGCTAGTCGGGCGGCCACCCGCCACCTAGCTCCAAGCCCGCCTAGGCAGGTGCTTAGTCGGTTAAAAAAAAAAAAAAAATCAAAAACCTACTGAAAATTGCAAAAAAAAAGTCCACAAAACCTCAAAACATACATAGTCGAACGTCGAGGAGGACTAGGCACTGCAGGCGCCTAGGCGGCCATCGTGTGGGCATCAGGCGTCTAGGCGGCCGTCTTTTAGAACGAAGTTCTATGCTAAACATCAAATACAACAACTGAGACATAAGGGAACTTCTATTACTAGAAAATCTTGTACATGTTATTCCACCGAAGTACAACCCCAACCCAAATATAATTTACATATTTATACAAATTGTTACTACAAAATAAACCGAGATACGATAAGAAAACAATGTAAGTCTTCAGCTTGGCCTATCCCTCATATCCCTCTCCAACACGTTATACAACGGAAGCGTCTCCACTGGACCTTGTCCATACCTAGCAAACAAAAACTAGGTTTATTAAAAGACTGCCACCCCCAATCAGTAAAAGCTCGGAGTCCAAAAATAGGTATGAACAAAGTGTACAATCATGTCGGTGTATAGGTAGATTATATAGAAGGATATTTAGACAATCTATTCCTAAAATCTACTAATACTAACACTCAAAATCACAATGTAAAGGCAACCACAAGACAAGCATCGTCTAAATGATATGCAATTGAGAACCTAAAATCTACTAATACTAACACTCAAAATCACAACGTAAAGGCAACCGCAAGACAAGCATCATCCGAGTGATATGCAATTGAGAACCCTAAGGTCACTCATTCTAATCTTCGATAAGAATCCCGTATACCTTTAATAAGATGCCTAGCAAGAATAATCGATGCTTAGTTTCAGTCTCTCACCTCACCTCGGTACCCCCCCCCCCCCTCCCCACCACACCTTCCAAATTTTATTCAGATTTTTTAAAATTCTTAAGAAATGTCAATATCAAATAGTGGTCTAAGCACCAAGGTTCAAAGTATCGGTATTGGTATCGGACATTTTGTATTAGTATAGGTATCGGCAATATCGGCGGTATCGGATCGGAGTATCGGATTTTTTGGTATCGAAAGTATCGACAATATTAAATAATTATTAATGTTACATACAATAAAAAAAATGTTACATACAATAATATTACACTTATATAAAACGTTAAATAATATTACAATAAAAAGTTACATACAATAATAAAATTAGATACAAAATTTTTTTTAGATACAAGTGTGTGTATATATATATATATATATATATATATATAAGTTACATACATAAGTCCTAAGGCTTCTATAGAGACCACATAATATACAAAAGTCTTCCGTGGAGACCACCTATATATAATGACAATTTTGTCTTATCATGTCTTGTGTATAATATACAAAAGTCCTAGTCAGACTCAGGACTCGGGCTTCCTTGGAGACTGTGCACATCCTTGACTTTTCAAATCATTCACATCATAAAAAGACAAACCTAACATAATTTTTTAAACCAGGCAATAGATAGCCTTTGGATTCCCTGACAAATTTTTTAAACCACCGTTGGATACTGCCACGTGTCATCTTCCTCACCACGTATGTATGTCCCTCTTCCACTCACTCAATGAGTCAATTTTCCACTCTCTCCGCCTCCAGAAGAAAAAAATGGAGACTGAGGCCGAGGCGACCATGGAAATTGAGTCACCATGTATGTATGCCCCTCTTACACTCACTCAATGAGTCAATTTTCCACTCCGTCTACAGAAGAAAAAAATGGAGACCGAGGCCGAGGCGACCATGGAGATTAAGGCTGGAGGGACCGTGGAGACCGAGTCCCGGCGACCCACAAGTGCGAAGGCTTCGGTCACGGCCTCGGCCAAGGCGACCGTGGAAATCGAGGCCGGGGCGGTCGTGGAGGACCAGATCATCGACGTGCTCCTCCTAGGCTCCCTCAAGGATGAGGTGATGAAGATCTACCTCCGATAATTTTTGCAAATTCTTCATGGTTTTGCTGCTTTGTTGGAGTTTTTTTTAATTGCTAAACTGAACTATCGATCCGTATCGGTCTGTATCGGTTATTTATTGGCCGATACGGACCGATACAATAAAATTTTACTGTGTATCGGACGATACCAATATTTTGTTCGAGTATCGAACCGGACACCTTCAAATCCGATCTGATACGGCCGATACATCTGTATCGGCCAATACTTTGAACCTTGCTAAGAACTAGCCGAAAATCTCTGCAAGGCCTTGCGAAGAAGCCTACTTTTGATTAACTTTAATTGTTTAAGTTGCGTATCCAGGATTAATTTGTGTGACCTTATTATTCTCCCCGTCCCAATATGCAATCTGAATAAAAATTCTAATCTATTTCATCTTGTTTGGGTCAAGAGTACATGTCTTGGTCTGCATCCGCTCTGATCACGACACAATGCAAGGACACATACAAGAAAAATGATTTTGTTCTGAGTGAACAACCCTACAACCTAGGTATATTTAATTTATAATTAGGTTTCATAATGTAGAGTGTATGTATCCTAATGTGTCCAAAAAGAACTAGTGTTGGTATTTTAGAAGCATATTAATTGTGTTCGGTGGGTCAGTGCTAACTTACATGTATCCGCTTTTGGATACAATACTCGACCCTGGGTTGATAGATCTACATTCTAGAGTTTTTGACTAGAAATTAGGGTTTCTTCGAAATATCTGGAAAATGTTGTCCAAGTCTCCTTTGTATTTCTTGAACCGAAAGCATGTAAAATACGAATATATCACACGACGTAGGTTGGAGTCAAATTTTCATGTCCAATGTTCCTTCAACGGATAAAACAATCGATGAAAACACACATCATCCATGATATAACAAGTATAAGCCAGATCTGGAATTCAAAAGACAAGTATTATATAAGGACAAGTACAAGATGAAATACGTGAATTGCAAAGAAGGAATAGTACATCGCTTACAAGATTGAATCTCGGAATCAAAGTATACATAGAGATTGTATGAATTTAAAGACAATAACTTCTAGTGCTAAAATTAGAATGAAACCAAGTATATACCTGACCTAAAGATGCTCGACTATAGGGTTAATAGGATTCTAATAAAATTCTAGAGTATGGGGCGAGTTATGAACTCAAATCAAGCTAAATAATATAACAATGCTGGATTTAGTCGGAAATTCATTTTAAACCCCGACACAACCTAGGAACTACTCTAATTAATACCATAAGTGTATGAAGCATCCCATACTTAAATGCTCGTGCAAATACTAGTTATAAAACTACTATATGCTGATTTAAATTAAAAAGACCTAATTAGGGTCGAAATACTCCAAAATTGAGTTCCGACACGGCCTCAAATTATCCCTAATCGATAATGTACAAGTGTACGGGAATTCCCACAAATTTTATTCTTGGGAGTAGTTATAAGTCGAACATGTCCTGAATTTTACTTAGAGAGACGTAATTATACTCGCAAAAATCTCATTTTTGGGTACCGACGGATGCTAGGGCTTACCCTAGCCTAAGCCATATCTTAGTACATCTATTCAAAGATATAATAGATCAATTACACTCTATTCTACAACAACAAATGCTGATTTTAATAAACCTACCCGAATTTACACTATTTGGTCATCCAATATTGTGTCGAAAGTCTCTGATGCCACTAACAACTATATAGACTTAACTATCCAAAAGACCTAGGTTATACCCTATTTTAACTAATTAAACTAATTGGGACAGTAGTTAATACATCTTATTATAAATTGATTAAGTTCCTAATGTATCGGGAACGAGATTAATGTTATGGTTAAGGTTTCATGTGACCATGGTTACAATTTACTAGCAATGTTCTAACTCAAATAATCCAAATTCGTGACATGCAAATTTAGGGTTTCAAATTCAAAGCAAAATTATAAGGATTGAAGGGAAGGTAACAATTTCTAATTCTACAATCACTACACAATCATCTCCAAAATTAAGATTAACCTAATTTGAATCCAATCATTCAAATATAGTATAAGAAAAAAATCACAAGAGATAATAACAAGGAAAGATGGAGAAGAAATTGAAGAGTATGGAAGGAGACTTGCCTTTAACGCAAACGATGACGACAATGATAAGCTCTTCCAGACTATAGTTGCTACTACTACTACTATTATTTATGTTTCTTCCACGTCTTTTTTGAAGTTGATGCCAGTTGTAGTGGGCCAGACATTAGAAGCCAGAAGTGGGAGCAGGGACATAAGCGGGGGCGGGAGCGGAGAAACGCGGCTACTTAGAAGAGTAAAATTTGGAGCATGATGGAATCATGCGCTAATAATTTTTTTATGTTTATTAATTATTGTTATCAAAACTTATAAATATCTTAAAATTTATAAATTTACAAAGTTACAAAGAGATTATTCGTAAGTTATTTTTGTATTATGTCAAGGTAAGTAATCTTTAGTTTTTTGGTACTTTGATATCTAACTTTCTTTCTAAAATTTGTTCTCTTTTAAAATTATGGTCATATTATGTGAAGCACTCGTGTCGTGGGGGAAACACGCTACCGCCATCGGAAAAACGAGCTCCCAAGTAAGAACTGTCGAATTGAGGTTCTTACTAAGATTCGTTGATCTCCTAGGAGTTTTTGGCTTCTAAGGGCCAGACCACCACCACCATGACCAAGTCTCTGCCACTATAGTCCATAGTTGTTGTTGCAGTGAATCCAGGTCTGTAAGGGGTTATAGGCTGGTTGGAGAAGGACATAAGTGGGGGGGGGGGGGTCGGATTGAGGCCATCGAGGTTTAGCCGGCGGTGGCGGAGAGGATCGTCAGACTCGTGTGCGAAAGCGAAATCCAGATGAGGACTCGAGAAGGGGATGAAGGCGGCGTTGGCGGTCGGTGATGACGAGCGACAGATAGAGGGGGTGGTCGGCGATGCTCGGGAGACTGACCGGTCGCAGTCGTCATCTGGTGGCATTGATGGGCGGTGGTTTTCGAGCATATCCGAAAGAGTGGGAGAGTAGGAAGAAGAAGCTAATGAAGAAATTGTGGAGGTAATGATTTAGGTCAGGCTTAGGGTTTGGTGATGGAGAGGATAGTGAAGGGGAAGGATAGCGTGGAAAGAGGGAGAGGGTTTGGGGTTGCTCGTGTTGTACAATAGTAGAGAGATCGATTTTGTTGAAGGTAGAACAGTGAGGTGTTTGAGATTTTGCTAAGTGGGGGTGCTAGTAAGTGCATGGTTGCCACCACAATAGTGATGTGGTTGGTTGAGTTGTTGGGATTATGTGGGTATTTAAAATGACTAGGGCTAAAATCAGGTTTAGACTGGTTTAGGATTAAATTAGGAATTGTATTAAGGCTAGTCTCTCCGACAACAAATACTAAAATAATTAACCATACTTAATAATAATAAAAAATATAAGAACATTATTTGATCGGGAAAATACGAAACAAGTCGAGAAGTGAAATGACGTTGAAATTATACAAAACGAAATACAAGAACGCAAATAAGAAAATACGGAATTATGAAGACTAAATTTCGATTCCAAAATACGAACAAAAATATTGTACAGTATTTAATACTAACTTAATATTAAATTTTAACAAAATAAGTATTTTGGTTTACATCTGTTATAGCAGCAGAACTGGCCTTCTAGGTCAACGGTCTCCTTACTAGATGCACTTTGGCTAGAAATTAGCACAACACTATTTGTGGTTTGTGGCTAGAAATCAGCACCATTATTTGTGGCTTTGGTTCAAACTTCTAGTGTTGAATACTTCCAGGGATAGGAAGACAAAGTGGTTTATGATTCACATACATCTTGTTGTCTTCTTCCATGATCATTTAGAATTTGCTTTTTACATAATCTTAGGCTAATGAAATTACTGCAAGTTTGTTTAATATTGTCCCCTCTTCTCTCACAATACTTGTTTGTCATATGGATTCTTCGTGACTTCTTGTCACTGCCTTGATTACAATTAATGAAAATGACAGGAAAATCGGTATGAGAAGATCTTTCAAACTAAAATGTTGGTAGGCCCCAGTGTGCTTTACTTGTCCTAAACTAGATGAATAAAAAGTTAAAAACTCACCTCCCAAATAATGTAGAAACACCTCAGGTCGCAGCACTTCGACCATCACAAGAATAAGTATTGAGGTAGTGATGTCACATCATGAAGAAAGCCACTACAATTAGCATTAACTAACAGCAATACTGTCATCAGAAGTGGATTACACGTCACTTTATTTATGAAATTGGATTTTCTTTGCTATTTTCCTGTATATTCCCATCTTCACGTCTATTGTTGCTCTTGTAGTATATTACTTCCCACAAAACCATCAGAAAATAACCATCTCCTTCATTGTTCTTGATAGCAGCATTGTCATAATATCCTATGGAGGAATTATGCCCTTAGTCATGCAAAGTAGTGAGAAGGTGCTTACACGATACAGGCTGAAAAATAAAATGATCAACAATTGGATTAAGATTTTATTAATCTTTTGAACAAGGTACAAATTTTGATTTCAGTATTCTTATCGGGTGCTATGAGTATAAGTATCGGCACTTTAAGCACTTCAAAAAAAAAAAAAAAAAAAAACTATAAGAAATACAAGATTGAAGTGTCAGCATGACTTTTTATCTTATTTATGTAGTGTTTTGTGGGTTTTTAATGGTAATTATATAAGTTGAGCGGGTCTTGATTTGAGTTCAGCATTTTGGCAATTTACAGACCATCAAAAAAGTTTATGAATATTAAAATTTATTATGCTCGAGACTTGAAAATAATGCTAACTCTATAATCTAGGTACTGATGAAGGGGCTATTTATATAAATATAGTCATGACTTTTTTCTGGCTTAGATCGAAGTCCCAAGGAATGAGAATGCACTTTTTAGAAGAGTATAGTATGTTGGGTTAGTATGTTATTCAGGTATATTATATTTGGTAGAAGATTTGGTTTATTATTTAAAGATTGAGTCAATATTCCATATTTTGTATTACTAGTTATTATAATGAGGAAAGATGTCTCCTCCGTAGAGCATGCTGGTTATATTACCTACAATTGATTTGATTCGTTATCTCCAACTTATGATTTGAGAATCCCAAAAAAAACTATAGGGGTGCTTGGGTGTCTTTGTGTGGATGAGGAAGAGACACATAATTTATGGATGAAATCCGTCCTGATAGACAAAATATATTATAAAACCTTTTCTCCCCAACATTATGGTAGAGAAAGAGGAAGATTGCAAAATAGGGTTATAGTTCTCTGAAATTAAACGAGAGAAAAGTCGGCCGTGTCTCTATTACAAAAGGGCAAATGCTAGTCCCTTTCTACCAATCGGCAACCTCCCTTAGTGAATAGAGACAACATAGTTACTTTTCAAACACCCAAAGAGAAGGATGACTTTAAAACCACCCAAAGACAAATTAGTAGGCGACTCTATACTTCCCAAGATAAACATATTCACTTTGATAAGTTCATCTAGTCTTATATTTCCATCTATAATTTAGTAGCAGTCTGGCCTTTCAGGTGGATGGCAAGATATTTCCTACCTTTGTCTAACCTGTTCTACCTATATTTCAAACATGATAATCTGAACCGTTGTCATAGTACAACCATTACAGTCCACGGGGAAGACATGATGATCAATCAACATACCAACGTTAAATACCTCAGTGGTGATTTTGGTAGCATATAGTTTATAGAAATATTTTACATACTCCACTGGCTCTTACTCCTTTCCATACTCTAGTCCGGGCCTATGTTACCCGGATTCTCCACTTTTAAGGAGAAGTATTCGTGTCGACCCGATAGGACATGGGTATGGATATGTGATCCGTATCCGATCCTCCATGGTGACAATCGGAAGACTCGTAGTGAAGTTGATAGTTTATTTTAATGTGGTAGTGAAGTAGATAGTTTATTTTAATATAATAGACTGGTAGTAAAGTAGTAGGGAGCTGAAGGGACGGTCCCTTAGGGACTTATTCAATTAGTTCAGAAAAGTTTACTACTAGTTTATAATTACATATCGCCTTTTTATGAAATATTAGTCATATCTCCGTACCCGTATCCAAAATTTGGATCATTTTTAGCCGAGTCCGTGTGTCCTTCAATTATGAGTTTGAAGGACCTGACTCTTGGATATGTACCCGTACCCGACACCCGTATCCGAGTCCAGGTAATATAGGCCCTGGCTCAATGACATGTGGGTCTGGTAAAAGCCCATGACCTAGTGCGACACATCCGGTCCACATGTCATTGAGCAAGGGGGCTGGTTTATGGAAGCAAGGGCCAGTGAACCCTCATCAGTGCACCAAAGTGTTGTAGTGTTGCTCATCAGGAGATCTTCAATATATTTTGGTTGGTGAAAGAATTTATGAGCAGTCTGATTGACTTCAATACAAAGAAGTTAGTGCAAAAATAGGTAGTAAATACACATCCAACATGGTGGTGATGACACTCTTCAATGCAAACCAGTTGGACTACAACATGTGCTGAGTACTTAATAATAGGTAGTGCTGGATCAATCAGATATTTAGGAACTAAAGCAAGAGTTTAATCCTGACTCAACAGATTAACTAAGCACATGACGAGTTTGATACTAATATGTTTCTCTTTCTGTGATAAACCCCTAGGCCATTGATCTGGATCCCACTGAAGGCACTTTGCTATCTAATAGAAGTCTTTGCTGGCTCCGCTTGGGACAAGCTGATAAGGCCTTGTCTGATGCCAAGGCTTGTCGAGTATTAAGGCCAGATTGGGCTAAAGCATGCTATAGGGAAGGTGCAGCGCTACTTTTGTTGCAAGTATGTTTCCTTGCCTTATTGTTTCATTTGATTGGTTTTAAGATTTTATTTCATATAGTAATCATGTTTTCCTTTTTCTTTGGCAGAGGTTTGATGAGGCAGCAAGTGCTTTCTACGAGGGCGTACAGCTTGACCCCAAAAACAAGGCCCTTGTACAAGCTTTCAGGTAAAATTATTTAGATTCTTTATGGATCAAGGACATGAGGGTGTTGATAAAAATTCATGCTCGGTTGGAACACAATTTTTTTGGGCTATTTTGGTTTTTAAAATTTAATGATGTGAGGTCAATCTGGCATTTAGAAACTGACTACTGATAATTAGAATAAGTCAAGGAGATTATGAATTGAAACTTGCTCCTGACATCCATTAGGCCTGTGAATGATACTCAATAATCTGATAATACAGTTCATGTTTTTAAGTATGCGCTATCAATTTGGGTGTTTAACATAGAAGTGAAGGTATTTGGAGTCAGATTTGAAAGGAAATGGAGACCGACTACGGGTGAGTTCGGGTTTGTTGGTAACTGCCTATCCGGATTTAGGTTTGATATTGAATTCAGGTTTTGTTACCGTCTCTGAATCCAAACCCGAATGTGTTTTCTAAACTGAACTCGAATACAATTCTCTGATAAGCCATGGATATATCTGGGTTTTATTTTCCTTCTCGGCTTCAAATTCGAATTTGGGTAGACCATATATGTATTTGGTTTAGATTTAGGTTTCATATGAACTCATCCTGAATGGGACAATTGATAGCCTTAATGCCTCTGCTAGCTTCCATTAGTACCAAGGATCTTTGAGAATACTATGATTTTGATAGTAAGATTTTAACCTACAATACATAATTCAGCAACGACAGTGTGCATCTCCTTCTTTGCAACCTCATATGCAACTTCGTTTGCCATTGGTCCACATAGGAAAGTTTACCAGAATGGGTAGGTATTTAATCAACAGGTAAAATTTAGTCTTGTTTGCACCAATTGCAGTGTAGTTGCATGTGAGGATGTGAATCCGTTGATATTTTATACTAGGTTTAATGCGAGATTTTTAGGAAAGTAAGACTAGTTCAAGAACAATATGAGGTTTAGGAAAAAGTTTAATGGATATGGCATTGAATAACATGCATGCACATACACTGAACATTATTTGAAGAGCAGATTTAACGTCCAATACATAATTCAGGAACGAACAGTGTGCATCTCCTTCATTGCAACCCTATCTGCAACTTTCTTGCTATTGGTCCACATAGGATTAAAGTTTACCGGAGTTGTTAGGCATTTAATCAACATGTTGGAACAACTCTCCTAAAATTTAGTCGTATTTGCACCAACACTGTCATTTCGCTTCTACATTTAGATATTTTATACTAGAGACAGTAGGACTAGTTCAAGAATAATACGAGGTTTAGGAAAAAGTTTAATGGATATGCATCGAATAACGTGTGTGCACATGCTAAACATTACTGGAAGAGCAGAGTTGTGTCTGGAGTTTTCAGATGGGATCTTTAGATAGAATAACAAGAAAGCCTATATCCCATATTTCTTGGGTCAGCTGTTTGAATCTTCCTCTCCCATTTAGTTATTTTTTTGCCTAAACTCGGATTCGAACGCACTCCTACCGTCCCTTACCAGTGCCGCTTGACTACCCCTCTCGGTGGTGTTGATAAATCTCAAGATTTGGAATTAGTCCCCGTGATTAAATATGTAAAGAATAACCACTAGATATCCGCATTTAAGATATCCGCATTTAAGATTGTTTACAAATCTTAGGCAAGAAAATATAATTTGCTTAATTATTTTATCTTCCATATTATAATGAGACTTTAAAACGGCTCAAAAGTGAGCCGTCTAAACCGTATGTATATTATCATCAATTATTATTATTTTTAATTAATCTTATACTATATAATGCGACTTGGAAACGACTCCAAAGTGAGCCGTCTAGGCCGTATGTATATCATCACTAATTAATTTAAAATAATTAAAGAAATTTTTTTTTAACTACCATAGTTCTCTCCTCGTGAAAAATAAATTAAAAACCTAAAATCCTTCTAACTAATTGTACATGTATAAATCTAAAATATATTCAATATTTAAATTATATTTAAACTAACTAAATGATATTATCTAACTAAATACATATCCAAAATTCTAAAAATATATTTATAATAAATCGTAATTAAAATATGTTCAAATCATATTTAAAATATTCGAACATAATTTAAATTTCTATCTAATATTTCAACAATATTATAATTTATTTATTTTATTTTTTTGCACGTGTAACTCACGTGGAAATAACTAGTTATAACATAGAGTGCAGCATAGTTGTGTTATAGTTGTGTTTCTGGCGAGAGAGAGAGAGAGAGAGAGAGAGAGAGAGAGAGAGAGTTTCAGGGGTCGGTACGTGGATTTATTACACATTGGGAAGATTCTTCTTTCTATATTTGTATACAATTAGGAGTTTGTGGGTACGTGGATTTATTACGTAGAGAAGATTCTTCTTTCTATATTTGTATACAATTAGGAGACTTGTTTCCAGATTGCTAATACAAGCCATAATCTTTAATCATTTCCACTTGATAAACGAATAATTGACTGCTAATCCATTATTCTAGGAAATTTGCTTACAAAACTTGGGTTTTGTTTTTAAGACGGGTCAATGCCCAATATACTGAGTTGGATAAATGGGACAATTAGGTTCAACTGTGCAGTAAACCTACCGTCTAATAGGGGTTTGATTTGATTATGTAAATACTATTCCTGCAAATATTCTTTTCATTTATTTATTTTACTATTCTCTGCAGGGATGCTGTTGATGCTGGAAGGAAATTTCATGGCACGGATAAGGAAAATAAATAAATAATAGGACGGAGATAGTGGGACAAAGGAGATATGGATGCTAATTAATTCTCTCTCCTTTTACTGAGCAATTTTCTTTAGGGCATGTTGGACTACCGGAAAGTAGCATAGAGACTAGTAGAAAGTCCTAGTTTCAAAAGTTAATTTGTTGTTTCTTTGTAGTTTCAAAACTTTCCATCTAGTTTCCATCCATAATGGTGGAAATTCAAGAATCTGCTGGAGACCATATTTACTTACAAAAATGGTTTAAACTAATATGGTTGGAATTTGTACCATTTTTTATATTTATATGTTTTAGTTTTTTCATGCTTGGCTTTTAGTTGACAAACTTTGAAACCTATTTTGTTTAGTTTTTAGAAAATACTCAACCATTTATTTAAAATATCTTTCGATCGCCATGTCCTTATTCGGTTGCCATGTTCTCCCCCAAATGGACTTATCTCTCTCTACTTTTATAATGAGATTTCAAAACGGCTCAAAAGTGAGTCGTCTAAGCCGTTAGTTAATATTCAACCATTTATTTAAAAAATTAATATTACGTAAAAAAAAGGTTAGAAAAAAAATAATTTGTTATAAGTAATATCATGGAAAATTGAATTTGACCAACCAAGAAAAATATTATTTACCTTGACTACATGAACTAGAAGAGGTGTTTGATTATAGTTATATAATATTATGTAGTTAAACAATTAGTTAAAATTTATTTAATTTTTAATTATGTAAGGATATACGTATAGTTTAGAGAGTAAAAAATATTTATAATAAATTATAATTAAAATATATTTAAATATTTAAATTATTTTATAATAATATTAAAAAAATTTATTTTACGTGTGCGCATTTACTTAGTGTTATGTAACAAGGGTGTACATAATTTATTTTTGGTTATTTGTATTTACCTTCTATTAGTAATTTCTAATTATGTTTTTCCTTCATTATTATTTTTATTAGTATTATTTTCATTTTATTTCTTTGTGTTATTTGTATTTATTTTTTTATTAATAATACTTAACTCTTGAGAATCGGAGATTGTAGTAGTAGTAATAAAAATTATTAATGGAGAAACTGAATTAGGGATTAGCAATTGGGGTGATTATATTTTTCAGGGTGAAAAGTTCATTTTTTCTTACATTACACCTTAAAGAACGCTGGTTTGCAAAAGCCCCAAAAGCTCAAATTGCAGTCATATCCTTGTGAAATATGTTTCAACATTTCCCTCTCGATTATCTTTTCTGAGAAAGAAAAAAAAAATGGTTTTGATGGTATTCGTGGCTTCACAATTAATCATAATTTGAAATGTTGCGGCACGAAATGCAACCCAACCTTTACCATATGAAAGCTCCGAGGCTGAGATACAACACCATGATAACTACTATTGTGGCTAGAAAGTTTGATAGAAAAAGAGTATTTTTTTTGTTCATCCATCAAAACTAGGATGTATGTTCACTACCAAAACTAGGATATATGTTCACTCTTTCACTCAAGAGTTGTCGTATATCAAATTATTAGTCAAAACTAGTATGAATGTTCACTAAACTACTTCAAAAGTTATTTTAGTTTGGATGAAAATGACACATAGCAAAAGGTGAACATCTATCCTTGTTTTGGTGGGTGAACAAAAATATACTCAAAGAAGAGTATATTAGAGTTTAATACATGGGAATCGAGCCACAATCATCCTTCATCTTGAAAGCTCTTGTTTGTAACTCAGATGGATTCAAATGAAGGGAACCACATCTGGTCCAGTTGAAATCAATTTTGGATCCAAGATGAATTCAAATGAAGGGAATCATAGATAGGTCCGTTAGGGTGTGTTGATTCAAGAGGGATTCAATATAAGATCACGGGCTTCATCTTGAAAGCTCTTGTTTGAGGGCTAAGCTCTAATTTGTTGCAAGTCGAGCATGTCATCATAATTGACTTGAGGGGGAGGTATAGAGGGAGCAAGCACAAGTATCAACAACAATTTTCATCATGACTAGTTATTGTTCGTCACAGCCATAAGTCCTTATCAACTAACAGTCGTTTTAGATGAGCCATAATTCATAGCAGTCATCAGTCGTAGTCAACAAGGCATCGTCATTGACACACCTTTCAGGAAATGTACATTCCGGCTATCGCACGATCAGAACTTCGGGACAAGTTCAATCGCCTCACTCAGAGCAGTATGACAGTGGAAGAGTACAACGCAGAATTCATTCGTCTAAGTCGCTTCGCCCCTACTTTGATCCCGACGGAAGAAGAGAAGGCTGAGAAGTTCTTCGACGGACTAAACTTCGATCTACATAGACTCATCGGATCCGTCGCACCTACCTCTTACTCGGACGTTCTCGCTGCAGCCCGACGCATGGAACGCGTCACCAGGAGAGAGACCAGTCTGAAACGGTCTTCCACATCAGCCAAAGCACCACAAGAAGAAGCTGCAAAGAGACCTCACATACACCAGCCACCCAGAGCCTCTCCGCAGATATTACCTACATGTCAATACTGTGGCAAGGTAGGCCATATTGAGAAGGACTGCAGACGCAAGTTGGGATTATTCTTGATTTGCGGAACCAATCAACACTTAGCCAAGGATTGTCCTCAGCATCGAGGAGGAGCACCAAGGGCAAACCAACACTCTACCTGCCCCAGGAGGGTATCAGCCAAGGCCACCCTTGACACCACAAGCAGCACTCTTCCAACAGGCCCAGCAGCAGCAGAGGAATCCACCACAGGGACGCGGACAAGCTTATGCGATGACAGTAGAGGACGCGCAGACTCGTGGAGTAGCTAATGCGCGTAAGTGATTCGTAGCTACCGTTTCTAGTATTGTTTTAGCTCGTGCCTATTTGGTTCGTGACCTTAGCCCTAACCTAGTAATTTGGAACTTGTTAATAATAACCTAGTTTTTCTAAAAGTTGTAGTTCTCTTGTTTTAACTAGATTTTTTTTCTCTGGAAAGTGTATAACTTTCATTCTTAGGGAAACGATATTTTTTCTAAGTGTCTTGTGATGTGTTTCGAACAATGCTTGCAACCGTGTCATCTCTGTTGACCGGTTATTCTTTGATTGCGAGGACGCAATCCTCTTAAGGGGGGTAGATTGTAAACCCCCTGATTTTTCAAGATTTTTAAAACGAATTTTTCAGAAATTTTCTGCGATTTTTTCGGAAATGTTTACTAATTAAAAACCAGGGTATTTTGGCAGCGAATAAAATTAAATATTTTTAAAATATATTAAAATATTATAAAAATAATATTTTTGGGTGTAAAATAAAATATTGGACTTAGGGTAATTTTTCTGGAATTTATTGGACCCCGAAACATTTTTAAAGACCAAAAAACTCTATTTTAAAATAAACCGGGTTGAACCGGGTTCAAATCGGGCTGAACCGGCCTGAACCCGGTCCAACCAAACCGGACCGCCCCCCCTAACGGGCCGGGTCCTACCCGCCTGACCCGACCCGCTCACCCTCACCCGCACGACCGAGCAACCCCCCCCCCCCTCGCGTTCTCCGGCGGCCGCCCGCGTCCTCCGGCTCTCCGCCCGCCCCGCTCCGCTCCCCTCGGCCACGATCCCCTCGCCTCCGCCTCCCCCGCTCGGCCCTAGCCCTCCTCCGCCCATAAAAAGCCCCCATCTCTCTTCTCCGGCCAAATCCCTCCCCCACGACCCGATCCCTTCACCACCAGCCTCCGCCCGCCTCCTCCGGCGGCGGCAGCAACCAGCAGCAGCAGCGTCCACCCTGCGCCGCCTCCCCGCGCGCCGCCGCCTCCGCCGTCCCATGCCTCCCTCCGGCCGCCAGCAGCCGCCGCAGCACCGGCGAAACCCTAACCCTAACCTAGACGGACACAGGACTCGGATACGGGAATTCAGATTTCACGGAGCCCTGTTCAGGTAACCCGTTCTCTCTGCTCGTTGACCCGTTTTCGGTTCCGTCTATTGCAACGCGAACCCTGCGTGACCCTCTCGATGCTCGTGCAACCCGCTCGGTGTGTCGCGTCCTGTGGCGATCGCAAACCGCGATCCTAAAACAAGAAAAACAACGCCCTATTTTACCCCGGAACTGAGTACGCCCCGCCAAACGGGTCGACTTGGTCGCGTGCAGTCTTCACCGATACGTGCGCGCCGTTGATACGGACGTGCGAGATTTCGCAGAAGTTGATTTGGATGTGCGTGCACACCGGAATCAACGCGTATCAGTCGACACCGTCCCGTATCCGTCTGTTCTGAAACTCATTGTAACTTTGTGTACACACATCGGATCGAAACGAAACTTGCGCCATCGGACTCGTAGCAATACGCTGGTCCTGTGACTCAAGTTTGGTTCGATTCTGAGAACGTTGACAAAATCGCGTATCGTGGGCCCCACTTGACGGGCAATTTTGTGATCGGCTCATCGAAATCCAATTCTGGAAGTTCCGTTGGGTTCGTATCATCGTTCTGGACCTGTTGACACTAAGTTTGACGAATTTGGAGAACTTTGTCCCTGACACATTTTTCGGTGCGAAGCGGGCCACATGTGGACCTCGCTTTGACCCAAAATTGTCATTTTTGTCCTTGTCTCCAAATTGGACTCAAGGACAGGCGTTTCTAGCTATTTGATATTTTTTGAATCTGATGGTAATGTTTGTTTCAGCATCCGGAGACGTTCCTGAAGATTTTACCAATACCAGAACAGCAGTTGGAAATCAAACACCAAGCAAGTGTACCTTGCCAACATTACAGTTCTTGTTACTTATTTCCTTGATTTATATATATATATATATATGGTTGTACATGCTTGACCTAGGACCGTGTGACTTTACTTAGCGTCCGATTAATAGTCGGGTGCCAACGCCGTACGCGGAGTTGAGTAACGTCACATAGACATGGATACCGAGACCTTATACTTCTCGTACTTGTCTTATCAAGTACATTATAACCCAGGACACTTGACACTATTTATGAGACAGAATCTTCCTGAGATATTCATGATGATTCTGTGTAGGATACAGGTTTTATGACATAGACATTATATTCATAGACATTAGATGACTTGCTGCATTAGATATGATCGTGCGTGACATGGACATGAGGCATCGTGGACATGAGACGTGTGATTACATGGGGTGGGAAGAGACACACATGTTACAGGCTGATTTTATATATATACTATATAGTAAACTACATAGTAAAATACATAGTTATTACTGCTACCGGCTCCCCGACACAGAGCTTGTAGTGGTCTCAGCCTGAGTACTAGTGATGCTCTCACTTGCATTTCACATAGATGGTTATATAGTTTACCCTATTTATCTCATTTACTATTATACTGCATTTTGGCATATTGATTTCTGTACCTTGTTATGTCCCCTGAGGACCTGGATACCTGATTATGTCCCCAGGATTAGCTGACGAGATCTATCCCAAGGTATACGGGACCGGAGCATTAGCATTAGCATTAGCAGAAGCAGGTGCATACATTGGAGCAGAACCAGAATCTGAGGACGAGATCGTACCAGAGGACTTCTCCTAAGTATTGGCTTGAGATACTCATCTATTTCTGTTTCTAGTTATTTTATTTCCAGTTTATTTCATTGATGTACCAGACTTATTCTCGGATTGTTCTCCGAGACACTTTTATTCAGACTTGTTAGTTTATATTTATTTGCATTATTCTGGCATTTGATCTGTGATTATCTGTTGTGGATGAGATTAGAACAGACTGTGACTTGTATCATTGGACCTATTTATTGTTGTACTACAGCTTAAGTATGCCCTGATGGATCCATTAAATTGGGTTTGTCCATCGGTGCGTGCTGCTGGCCATTGCTACGTGTCCTGTCCCTCGGTATTTTGGGACTGGGGCGTGACATGGTTTTTGTGGTGGCCCATGCAGGTCCACGACTAAATTGTTCGGTTTTAACTTAGGAACCGAACAGGCCTGCAATAAGAATAGGATAAGTTTTTAGGATCTCATCCACTTGCTTGAATCGTTCTTGATCTCTATATCGACTTCAAAAATAATTTACTTGCATCCTGCCTTGATTCTTCTGTACGCTTCTTATAGTTTATTTTGGATGCAGGACAATGGATTCACAAGCATGCGACGAGACTCCCGCAGGAACACCACAAGTTACAGGTGTCACCTATGACGATGAAGTGACACCAGTCGGTGGAGTTCAACCAGCTCAACAGAGCCATCAAGCGGTTCAACCTACCTCAAGATTCCGGCATGATGACATCCCACCTCCACCGCAGTTCGTTCCACCAATGCCCGTATTCCCACAAGGGCAGCCAATTGACGGGCAACAGATATTCCAAATGATCTACGCAATGATGCAAGCCCAGCAACAAGTCCAACACGAGGCTCAGCAGCGCGAGGCTGATTTCTTGAGGAGCAGCATAGTAACTGCACTGGAGCAGGCCAACCTACCAGTTCGACGGCCATCGACGGGCTCTATCACTGACTTTTGCCAACTGAAGCTCCGCATATTTTCAGGCAAGGAGGAGCCCACTGAAGTTCACGAGTGGCTCACAAACACTCAACATCAACTAGAAGCAGCTGAGCTTCCAAGGGAGCGTTGGATGATCGCCGTCCGAATGCAGTTTACAGGCAATGCGCATCAATGGTGGTTATCTTAGGAGACACGACTCGGACCAGACCGAGTCACTTGGGAAGAGTTTTCCAGACTCTTTCAGGAGATGTACATTCCGGCTATCGCACGATCAGAACTTTGGGACAAGTTCAATTGCCTCACTCAGAGCAGTATGACAGTGGAAGAGTACAACGCAGAATTCATTCGTCTAAGTCGCTTCGCCCCTACTTTGATCCCGACGGAAGAAGAGAAGGCTGAGAAGTTCTTCGACGGACTAAACTTCGATCTACAGAGACTCATCGGATCCGTCGCACCTACCTCTTACTCGGACGTTCTCGCTGCAGCCCGACGCATGGAACGCGTCACCAGAAGAGAGACCAGTCTGAAACGGTCTTCCACATCAGCCAAAGCACCACAAGAAGAAGCTGCAAAGAGACCTCACATACACCAGCTACCCAGAGCCTCTTCGCAGATATTACCTACATGTCAATACTGTGGCAAGGTAGGCCATATTGAGAAGGACTGCAGACGCAAGTTGGGATTATGCTTGATTTGCGGAACCAATCAACACTTAGCCAAGGATTGTCCTCAGCATCGAGGAGGAGCACCAAGGGCAAACCAACAAACTCTACCTGCCCCAGGAGGGTATCAGCCAAGGCCACCCTTGGCACCACAAGCAGCACTCTTCCAACAGGCTCAGCAGCAGCAGAGGAATCCACCACAAGGACGCGGACAAGCTTATGCGATGACAGTAGAGGACGCACAGACTCGTGGAGTAGCTAATACGCGTAAGTGATTCGTAGCTACCGTTTCTAGTATTGTTTTAGCTCGTGCCTATTTGGTTCGTGACCTTAGCCCTAACCTAGTAATTTGGAACTTGTTAATAATAACCTAGTTTTTCTAAAAGTTGTAGTTCTCTTGTTTTAACTAGATTTTCTTTACTCTGGAAAGTGCATAACTTTCATTCTTAGGAAAACGATATTTTCCCTAAGTGTCTTGTGATATGTTTCGAACAATGCTTGCAACCGTGTCATCTCTGTTGACCGGTTATTCTTTGATTGCGAGGACGCAATCCTCTTAAGGGGGGTAGATTGTAAACCCCCTAATTTTTCAAGATTTTTAAAACGGATTTTTCAGAAATTTTCTGGGATTTTTTCGAGAATTTTTACTAATTAAAAATCAGGGTATTTTGGCAGCGAATAAAATTAAATGTTTTTAAAATATATTAAAATATTATAAAAATAATATTTTTGGGTGTAAAATAAAATATTGGACTTAGGATAATTTTTCTGGAATTTATTGGACCCCGAAACAATTTTTAAAGACCAAAAAACCCTATTTTAAAATAAACCGGGTTGAACCGGGTTCAAACCGGGCTGAACCGGCCTGAACCCGGTCCAACCAAACCGAACCGGACCGCCCCCTAACGGGCCGGGTCCTACCCGCCTGACCCGACCCGACCCGCTCACTCTCACCCGCACCCGCACGACCCAGCAACCCCCCTCCCCCGCGTTCTCCGGCGGCCGCTCGCGTCCTCCGGCGCTCCGCCCGCCCCTCTCCGCTCCCCTCGGCCACGATCCCCTCGCCTCCGCCTCCCCCGCTCGGCCCCAGCCCGCCTCCGCCCATAAAAAGCCCCCTCTCTCTTCTCCGGCCAAATCCCCCCCCACGACCCGATCCCTCCACCACCAGCTCAGCCGCCTCCTCGCCGCCTCGTCGCCGACGCCGCACCGCCCTCGCCAGCCTCCGCCCGCCTCCTCCGGCGGCTCCCCCAGCAGCAGCAGCAGCAGCGTCCCCCCCCCCCCGGGCCGCCTCCGGCCGCCCGAGCCCCTGCGCCGCCGCCTCCGCCGTCCCCTGCCTCCCTCCGGCCGCCAGCAGCCGCCGCAGCTCCGGCGAAACCCTAACCCTAACCTAGACGGACACAGGACTCGGACACGGAAATTCAGATTTTACGGAGCCCTGTTCAGGTAACCCGTTCTCTCTGCTCGTTGACCCATTTTTGGTTCCGTCTATTGCAACGCGAACCCTGCGTGACCCTCTCGATGCCCGTGCAACCCGCTCGGTGTGTCGCGTCCTGTGGCGATCGCAAACCGCGATCCAAAAACAGAAAAAATAACGCCCTATTTCACCCCGGAACTGAGTACGTCCCGCCAAACGGGACGACTTGGTCGCGTGTGGTCTTCACCGATACGTGCGCACCGTTGATACGGACGTACAAGATTTCGCAGAAGTTAATTTGGATGTGCGTGCACACCGGAATCAACGCGTATCCGCCGACACCGTCCCGTATCCGTCTGTCCTAAAACTTATTATAACTTTGTGTACACACGTCGGATCGAAACAAAACTTGCGCCATCGGACTCGTAGCAATACGCTGGTCCTGTGACTCAAGTTTGGTTCAATTCTGAGAACGTTGACAAAATCGCGTATCGTGAGCCCCACAAGCTCCACTTGACGGACGATTTTGTGATCGGCTCATCGGAATCCAATTCTGGAAGTTCTGTTGGGTTTGTATCATCGTTCTGGACCTGTTGACACTAAGTTTGACGAATTTGGAGAACTTTGTCCCTGACACGTTTTTCGGTGCGAAGCGGGCCACATGTAGACCTCGCTTTGACCCGAAATTGTCATTTTTGCCCTTGTCTCCAAATTGGACTCAAGGACAGACATTTCTAGCTATTTGATATTTTTTGAATCTGATGATAATGTTTGTTTCAGCATCCGGAGATGTTCCTGGAGATTTCACGAGTACCAGAACAGCAGTTGGAAATCAAACACCAGGCAAGTGTACCTTGCCAACATTGCAGTTCTTGTTACTTATTTTCTTGATTTATATATATATATGATTGTACATGCTTGACCTAGGACCGTGTGACTTTACTTAGCGTCCGATTAATAGTCGGGTGCCAACGTCGTACGCGGAGTTGAGTAACGTCACATAGACATGGATACCGAGACCTTATACTTCTCGTACTTGTCTTATCAAGTACATTATAACCCAGGACACTTGACACTATTCATGAGACAGAATCTTCCTGAGATATTCATGGTGATTCTGTGTAGGATACATGTTTTATGACATAGACATTATATTCATAGACATTAGATGACTTGCTGCATTAGATATGATCGTGCGTGACATGGACATGAGGCATCGTGGACATGAGACGTGTGATTACATGGGGTAGGAAGAGACACACAGGCTACAGGCTGATTTCATATATATACTACATAGTAAACTATATAGTAAAATACATAGTTATTACTGCTACCGGCTCCCCGACACAGAGCTTGTAGTGGTCTCAGCCTGAGTACTAGTGATGCTCTCACTTGCATTTCACATAGATGGTTATATAGTTTACCCTATTTATCTTATTTACTATTATACTGTATTTTGGCATGTTGATTTCTGTACCTTGTTATGTCCCCTGAGGACCTGGATACCGGATTATATCCCCAGGATTAGCTGACGAGATCTATCCCGAGGTATACGGGATCGGAGCATTAGCATTAACAGAAGCAGGTGCATACATTGGAGCAGAACCAGGATCTGAGGACGAGATCGTACCAGAGGACTTCTCCTAAGTATTGGCTTGAGATACTCATCTATTTCTGTTTCTAGTTATTTTATTTCCAGTCTATTTCATTAATGTACCAGACTAATTCTCGGATTGTTCTCCGAGACACTTTTATTCAGACTTGTTAGTTTATATTTATTTGCATTATTCTGACATTTGATCTGTGATTATCTGTTGTGGATGAAATTAGAATAGACTGTGACTTTTATCATTGGACCTATTTATTGTTGTACTACAGCTTAAGTATGCCCTGATGGATCCATTAAATTGGATTTGTCCATCGGTGCGTGCTGGCGATTGCCACGTGTCCGGTCCCTCGGTATTTTGGGACTGGGGCGTGACAACCATATTCATGGACTATTCATCTCAGTTCAAGGCAGTAGTGCATCTAGTGGACTATTCATTCTATATTAAGGGGCAGCAACGTAATCAAGCGAAACATGCAAGTCTAGGGGCAGTACACAATTCAAGCATAATCAGAAATCAATACATCACTTATTCAGTGATTCTTACCTTTCGTCGAACGGTTATCCCTGCAACAGACATACAAGTTACCAGCAATTTACATAAACATATGAGTGTCATTTCTTGTTCGTCTCTGCATCAAACAATTAGGTATGCAAGAAGGCTAACCTAGTATGCGCCCTAACTACATGATAGTCCATGGGTTGTCCCATGATTAGCAGCGGTGACTCAAGGTTCAGCTATGCACCAACATACACGAATACTAGCAGTTGTGACATCATGGTTTCGCTCTTCACTAATTAACAACACCCACTAGATCACAAGGACCGTACCTCAGAGTGCTCTCAAAAATCTTCTCCGGACCGACCGATTTTCAGTGCCCCAGGAACCATTCGAGAGACTAATACCTTGTGCACAAGTTGTCTGAGACCAATGCATGACATGAAACATCTATCAGATAATTCTATAATGCAAGAAAACAATTATTAAGCAAAATTCTATCTCTTCTTCTTATCAATTGAGCGATAGGTTCAATGTTCTCTTTACATAACTAATAACACACCCCACTAGATTACAAGGACCGTACCTCAGGACACACTATTAGTCTCTTCTCATTCATATCAATCATCTTTAGCATATAACGAGTTATTCATACACTTCTATATTTTGCATCAATGACAAGCAAACATATAAACGATCTCTAATTAACCAAGCATGGTACGGTTCTTTAATCTCTTCTAGCATGCAATATCTTACAGTTCTATCTATCAAGCATTCATATATCTCTATTTCTTTAACAAGCATATAGTCCTACTCTTGTTTAGCATATAAGAAGGAACATGTTCAAGCATCTTTTACTCTTCTTATTAGCATGGCAATGGTTCGTTCGATAGTTGTGTCCGTGTAACTTAGCATGCAACATTCTATTCTTTTACTTAGCATGGCAAGGATCTTTTCAATGACAAGCATTTCAAGTTATCTAGTTAAGCATACATGTTCTCGTTCTATCATTCTCATGCGAACATTATCTACTTAGCAACAAGCATTATAAAACTCAGATTCATTATTAAGGCGTGCAAGAATCAGATAATGAAGTTATGTCCACTCATTTAGATCAGTCGTCTTCTGGTTCAACAAGAAACTCTTCAAGAAGGTTTCATTTTTGAGTCAGCAAACCGATCTCTCTTGTATATAGTGTCATCGCGGAGCGGGACACTACATCCATCATCCACGGAAGCAACAACAATCTTCATCATCATCCGACGAATTTTTTTGAAGTTTTTGATGAATTAATTTGAATTAGTTTAGACCTAGTTTGAGTAGTTTGTAATCTTTTATTTTTTTTTTTAAAATTGCAAGTTTTATATGTTCGACGTTGGTTAACATGTTTAACAAAGTATAGAAGTATAAGAGTTCAGCCGATAAACCGGTTGAACTCTTGGGGTTCAAGGAAGATTTAGTACTTTAGCACCAAGTTAGAGATCAACCAAATATTATATTTTGTTAAATTTAGTATTGTTTTCTAGGGTTATTGTATTTATGTTATAAATATTTGTACATTCCTAATAGAGAAGTTGGTTATTCTACAAAAGATTGCCTTCACATATTTTTAGGGTTTCCATCATCTTCTCATCTCTTCATCTTTATGCCTACCACATCATGAATCTCTACAATTTAGATTCAAAAGTATATATTAATATTCAAACACAAGTTAATTTAATTTGTATGTAACTAAACCTATTTGAAATCTTTGACTTCAACATGGTTTTGCCTTAACCTAAGGTTGGTACATGTAGAGTTGTATCCTTCAAACAAATAATATTCGATACAAAGGATTAGAGATGATGATAGGAATTATAGAAATCCAATGAACTTTTATAGATTGTAGTGAAATAACCAGACCGACTCTCAACGGACGGAGATGGTAAGATATTGTATCAAACAAAAATAAAACATGATCAAAATAATGATTACAATCCAAAAACATATGTAACTCCATTTATATTTTTTTTTTTAGTTATTGATCTATTATATCATTTCTAAATTGGATGTTTTCTACGGCTTCACTATTTTCAAGAACTCCAACAACTCAACCAGGGGCGGATCTACATAGGGTCCACGGGGGACACGGCCTCCCAATTTTTTAAAAAATGTTGATTAATATATAGAATTTTTTTACAATTTTAAAATATATATTAATTTGGTCCTCTAATGTACAAAGTATAAGCTAGCATTGCTCATTGTACAATTGGGAAGACATAAGAATCTCCATCCATTATAATCCTGCCCGACAATTACATTCAGATATGCAATGCCTGCCTCATTTGCAAATGTTATTATCTCCCCATGACCAAAGCTAATCCATAAACAAGAAACATTACTTCCCCCTCAGTGCCAGAGCTGCTTCCTTGATTTCTGCCAGAAAAATATAAATAAATAGAGTTTATATTGAAAACATAACAAAGAAGCAACTAATAAACATCCAAAAATTGAGCACAACTTCATATTTTCCGTACCTATTTTCGTATCACCTTTCGATGCTCCAGAACAACCGGATATATCTGCTCAAATGCCTCGTAAATTTCCTTCCTAAACTGAGCACAAAGAAGCAGAGAAGAAATTGTTACAAACATTTAATTGTTCTTGAGATAATAAACAACGAAGCATACTTATTTTTGTTTATAAGCTTCAGGGAGGAAGGGTGGAATATATATTAATAATGCATAACTCTTGAGAAATGGGGGTAACATGCATAGGACTGGGGGCTGAAGCCCCAATGATTTTTTTTTTTTTTCAAATTTTAGTATTTGTTATAATGTACACTCCAAATTTATTGGCTACGAATTTAAATTAGAAGGAATTCATAGAAGCATACTATTGCATATTTTAAATTTATGCTTCCAAATTTTAGTATTTTTTTTAGAAAGTATACTTTTCATAGAAAAAGAGCTGCTTAGTAGTATTGCAAATGATGTTTAGTTAAACATTTTCAAAGTATGAAAATACGTAGAGAATAATTGTGAAATGTAATACTTTATTGTATAAAAACAGTACTATTTAATATAATATTATATTATTATATCAAAAAAAATCGGTGTCGTTGTTTCCGAACTCCTTTATGATTGTGTCCTCAGTGGAATTTAATCATGGATCCGCCGCTGGGGTAGGGTAGTAGTAATAAAAGTAATAGTGGGGGAAACAGAGTTAGGGATTAGTAATGGAGAGGTAAATACAAATAACCCAATATATAACGGTTTACCTTAGCCCCAGTGATGACCATCTTTCCGGAAACGAAGATGAGAAGAATGATCTTGGGCTTCTGCATCGTGTAGACGAGGCCAGGGAAGTCTTCTGGTTCATACTGTTGGAAGTAATCACAAATGCAAAACCCCCAAAAATGAGAAAAGGGTGAGGCCTTGAACCGATATTAAGCCTGTTAAAAATGTTAAAAGAGAAGAAAATTACTTTGCAAAACTTAGAGTGCCAAACTGCTAGTGTCTCCAACCTTATTATGAACTTCATGTCGCAGGAGGCAACAATGTTCTGAATCTTGAAATCCTGATGAATACATATATGGATATTCCAAGAGTCAGTTTCCTAGAAACAAACATTAAATATCCGTAAATTTACTCCTAATCTGGAGAAATTTGTGCACCTACCATGAATTGTGGTTCGTAGCCGATCTTCTGAATAATACGGGCAAACTGGATAGGGAAAGGATATCATTTAGAACGATGATTTTTATGTATAAGAAAAGACTAGAACCTTGCCTTTCTTGCAGCAATTTTCGATTCTTGTTCACTCTTAGCTCCTGTGCAGACCTGTGGAAAGTAACCGTAAGGAGCTATAACTTGTGAAAACATTGTGCACAAACTATCGGAAATTTAGAAACAAAGCGCAAACACACAGTAAATGCAAACCTGTCAGGAACTGATTTTAAAATTGTAACATTTAAACAAATTAACTTCCTTGAGAAGGAACAAGGCAATGTTTGTTCTGTGGACTGATTTTTCCTTCTTCTTCAAATATGGCAATCATATCATCTAACTTCTATCCAACACTGAGTGGAAATCTGCTGCATTGAATAGGATTCAACCTAAAATCATGTGACTGTCTTAGTAAAAAAAAAAATGGTTTGCAGACTTCTGGAGTGAGTCTGGAACACTGATTCTACAAGTCAGCAATATTGCTGGATTCAATTTAACTAGAGTTGACACGAACTTGCCATGAGCAAGGATCCTGATATGGTGCAGGCACAAATTTAGATGTGAATTAAATTACCTACAAATAATCAATTCTCATCCAAGGGTGACATTGACATTGAAGAGAGTTTGTTATGATTATATTATTTACCAGACTTAAGATTTTGAAATTTAAACATATCTAAACTGTAGTAATGGCAAAAATCCAGCGTTGTGGCATGACCTTCACTACAATCTTATATACTGTATAAAAGTTAGCATGTTCATATACCAGACAGCAATGGAGAGACAAGAATTTCAACTTTATACGTGTGTAGTATCTTGATTGAGAGTGCTCAGTGTGCAAAACATAACATTCATAGTAGTACAAACTGATCCTTCTTGAATTACTGTTTAAAAACAAGAAATCTGATCATGAATACATAACTATTTTTGTCCGAGTGAAAATAATGAAATATGAAGTTTATATTTTAGGGGCACATATGTATGGTCGAGGTGATATAGGTAATTTGTATATGCTACCGTGTTATATTAGGAAACAAAATTGGAGGTTATCCAGTTAAGGTATGCTTAAGAGCGGCATTATATGTAAAATGGCTCTATTAAAGGCAAAATGCCATGAGGAGTAGGCAGTTGCGATTAATCAACCAAATCCCCAAGGGTGTTGGTAACAGAAAACTGTACAAATGAAGATACATCTAAGATCGATATGCATGTAGAAAGCGAAGGAGATGATCATCCAGAACAAACATGTATCATATATATGAAGCATATAGATGTGACCCAGTTCTCTAATCATAACACTCTTAGCAATATAACAACACAAATTAATAAACTATTCCCTGTATCAGGATGCATATTGATATCTGTAACAAGTTAAGTAGCAAATATCAATACATTGTACAAACATCTATAAATGTGCAAGCACAATTATTGATATAATGTACAAGATGTATCAATACAAAGTACAATCATAACTGGAATTAAAACAAAACCGGATACCATCCTACCATTCTGCCAGAAGCGAAGAGAAGAGCTGTAGTTTTGGGTTCTCGTATCCTCATTATAACCGCAGCAAACCGCTGTGAGCAGAATAATTAATAAGCAGTTTTGCTTCAAGTAAAAGATGATCAGCAGAATAAAAGTCGATCGATGAAATGAGAAGATCATATTTGCACCTTGGGATTATACTCTGCATTTCGGGCATGTAAAGCAATGTCCTTCAAGTCCAATTTACAACCCAAGTTGACTGTTGATACAACATTCCTGACAAAAAAAAAATCCAATGAATTAACAATAAAAATATGTAAATAGTTTAATTTTAATGCCTCCTCATGACCAACTAGTATTCTGAATTATTGCATCTTGATAGATACTTAAACATTTGCCTTATCTTAAAAGTAATTAATTGGAGATTATATGCAAGTCATTAACAGAATAGGAACTTACTGAACGATGGGGAGCACAGGCTGGCTTCCTTCAGCTTCCATACACGAAACAAATAAATATGCTCTGCATGGTGGGCGAAAATTAAATCAACAAAACAAGTCATAAATATGATACAAGTCATATGATTATAAGTTAATAAAATTATATTTGAAAATCATGTTCAAATAACCTAACTAATAATTAAGATTAATGTGGCAATTTTTCATATATACTGTACACGGTCCTGAGTTTTTGGGTACCGAGAACAAAAATCAAAATTGTGTCCTTTTTCGTTTAAAGAAATAAATAAAAACTGAAAAAAAAAATAGTAAAATAACAAAGCCACTATGCCTCAAACTCATACTCATTTACATATGAGGCTCAACTGAAACTAAATGAGTCATTCTGAGCACTAATATTTAAAATAAGACCAAATATTATATATATATATATATATATATATATATATATATATATATATATATATATATATATATAAAATAAAAAACTTTTTTTGATATCCACCAAAATTTTGGTGCGACTGACGGTCGCCCAATCTGCCCTATGCTAGGGTCGCCCCTGACCGTACATCCACATTATCAATTAGTGGGTTTGTATTTGGCATGTCCTAATGATGTTGGAGTCATTGACGAAGCCACATACATAAGATTGGGATCCGCCGTCCCCACTAGATTTTTTTATACATATTTTTTTTTAAATTACACTTATTTTTTTCCTTTAAATTAGTATATATTTTCTTAAATTTCTAGTCTTTTTTAAATTTCTAGCTAGCAATATTATATTTGTTCCTTAAATCTGCCCCCACAGTCTTAAGGAAAAGAAGAAGACTAGAACTAAATTTATGTTATAGAATTTTTGCCCCCACGGAGTATATTGCTAGATCCGTCCCTGGTTGGAGTGTCTGCATATCAGGTCGATTACGTGTCAGACACAATGTGATATAGACATGGCACCAGTTGCTTCCCGGAATATATATTATAAGAAAAAATTCATAAAGTTTAGCAACACTCACCCTAGCAACACCAACCACGAGATTTTTTTTTCATACATTTTTTTTTAAAAATTACCCTTATTTTTTCTTTAAATTAGCATCTATTTTCTTAAAACAATTAGTGTTTTAAAAAAAATTTAGCTAGCAATATTCTATTTGTTCATTAAATATGTCCCCACAGCCTTAAGGAAAAGAAGACTAGATCTAGATTTATGTTATATAAATTTTGTCCCCACGGAGTATATGGCTAGCTCCATCACTGGTTGGAGTGTCTGCATATCGGGTCGGTTACGTGTCAGACACAATGTGATACAGACATGGCACTGGTTGAATATATAGTATAAGAAAAAAATTCATAAAGTTTAGCAAGACACACCCCAGCAACACCAACCACAAAACCCTGAAATAAGATTTCAAATTCTTTATGTAAATATAGGGAATTGATTAATTGTCAATTGTCACGATGCATATATGGAATTGATTTTTCTTCTCATGATCCATCAGATTAAACCCCATAAAAAGAACCAATAATGGACTTCTTGTCAGAGACAAATAACAATCGATAAAGAAGAAGAAGTAAAACCCTAGTTCCAAGAAAGTTATTATAGTGCCATCTTTTTCTCATATATTACAACCTTTAGGTATGTTATTATAGGATAATAATTACTATTACCACAATGACGATGATAACAACATGCATGCAATTGAAACTATATTATATTGATAATATCGTAATATTATTATTGATTCATTGACTGATTGGAACGAAGCACGGACACTCCAAAATATGTCAGGACACCAAAATAGATGCTGGTGTCCACGTCGTATACGTGTCGGTACAATACAGGACTGGAAAGAAGAGGAGATTGAGATTACATATATAGGTGGATCCTGCTCTCTTCCTTTATCTCTTCTTTAATTCTTTTTTAGGGTTAGGGTTTTACTGGAACGGGCAAAGAGAGGGAGAAGCCTTGGGGAATTTTTGAAAGGGAGGAGGGGTATGGGTCTTTTATACTTTCCGGTTTGCTGGGCCACCGAAATATATAGGTTTAGGTTTCTCTTTACTTATATTTTGGGGAAAGTCCAATTAAGTTGGTTTCTAATTGAGGTCTCATAAATCTTTTTATTTGATTGGATGTTTCCTAGTAGGAAAAGTATTAGCAATATCTATTTAAGAGGTATAAGACTCTGATTAGAGATAAAATAGTTTTAAAATAAATTGATATATATATATATATATATATATATATATATATATATATATATATATATATATAATTAATTAATCAATTAATTAATTAAGATGATTAAGTGGAAAGCAGTCCTTCTTCTTCTTATTATTATTATTATTATTATTATTATTATTATTATATGTTGGGATGCGTGTTGTAAAAATTTGACCGGACTGGTGGTTGGACAAGATCTGGACGAATTTTGCTGAAAATCGGCCCGATATGACTTGAACCCGATTGTTTTTTAAGAATCGACAATTTTTTTTTCAGAACCAGGATTTAACCAGTGAACCATCTGAACCGGTACAAAATTGAACCAGTCGGTTCTGATTTTGTTAAAAAAAATCCAAAAAAGTTTATCATATGATATTTGGACCATTTGATTCTTAATTTGGTTTTTGAGAGACCTTATAGCTGTAAAACCTAACCAAACGAAACATACTCAGAACCAAATGAAACCAAACAAAACCTAGAAGTAAGCGTGGATATCTTACAGCTCTCAACTCATTCGATTCTCGTAAAGAGCCTATTTGAACTCTGATTGGACCCGTACAAAAGATGCCTAAGTCAATTGGAATTCGATTAAAAATAGATGTAAAAAAAATTCAGTGGAATCATCTGACCCCACTTGTCCCGCGTGTGTCTGAATATCCTACATCTTTTCTAATTTAGTTTCCATCTTAGAAATCATGTGTTCAAAACCATGAGCTTTAAATACACGAGGGGAGTAATACACAGTCTGGCGTTTTTGCAAGAGAGGGCAGACCGCGTGCTCCTCAAACCAATTTTTACTAACTTGCCTCCTACAGACAATTTCGCAAAATTTGGCAATAAGTAGAAGGGGAAAAAAATCTGCTTTGTTTATTTATTAAATAATTCTGCAGGTGTATTCAAAAAATCCAATTTAGTCGTACTCTTTTCTTATTCTAAATAGGGCTCTCGTAAACGGGTGAGGTATGGATCTAGTTTATGTAGAGAATCTACAACCCGAACTGCTTTTCCGGTTGGTTGTTGTTCAGGCCAAACTTCTTTTAGACTACTATTATTTGGTTCCAAAATATTTATTGATTTCTACCACGTCAACTTAGATGAACTGGCTTGTTTCTATCGATATTACTGGGCTTGAGCTTTGAAGCTTCATCCGACCCCTAATCCTTAAAGAATTCTTGCATTGGAACCCAAACTCTTTTACGTCCCATGAGTGCCTCAAATACATGACTGTTTCTATCGACAACAATCCACAAGCACACATTGATGCATAATAATAGTCAGAAAACTGAAAGTACTTGTGCCAAAAAAATAAAACCGAGAAATCTCAAAATTCTCATAACATGCTGAGACTATCAGCTCTATTGAGAGGAATATTGAAAAACGATATAGATAACAAAGGCCAAACAAGAAACATCTAGTCTTCTAAATATATCAGGTTGGCAACTCCTGAAGAAAACGCAACAATCATCAAAACAAAACCATTTCGCTTCACTTGGCGCCGGCCAACTCCTTCCTGAGAAGCTTGCAGGCAGAGACCATGTTGGTGAGAGCCGGGTTGACCTCGGCGTACTTGCGGGTCTTGAGCCCACAGTCGGGGTTCACCCAGAGGATGTTCGTCTCCAGCACGGCAAGCATCTTGTTGATGCGATCAGCAATCTCCTCCGTGGTGGGGATCCTTGGGGAGTGGATGTCGTACACTCCAGGGCCGATGCCGGCACCGTACTTCACTCCCTCACGGAACACGGAGAGAAGCTTCTCATCAGATCGCGAGTTCTCAATCGTGATCACATCGGCATCCATGTCAATGATCGAGTGGATGATATCATTGAAGTTGGAGTAGCACATGTGTGTGTGAATCTACAAGAAATACAAGTGTCATTTATCTTGGAGATACCAAAGAGGATAATACCCTTTATCATTCTCAGTGTTTATATTTATTACCATGACTTTCAGTGTTGTTATAGTCAAGTTTCATAAACTCGTATTTTCTTTCGAGTGTATTCGAACATTTATTATACTAATGGGCTGCAGACCATGAAACATATTGTTTCATTCTTTATATTCGTTTTCATGTGGATTGAGATATAGATTGTTTGACTAGTTACGAATAGATTTACCATACTCTAGACAGCGTATACGTATTTGAGTTTGGTTGGAGTCCACTTGATACGTATCTGACCATTGTCACGTATCATGATCCTATGTATTTTGGATTTGGGCGTGACATGGTTTTTATAGCTAGACTTTGTAAAATATGTATTTGCAACAAAGAAAATATCAAGGAAAAATAACCTGAGTAGTGTCCTGGACGCCGCAGTTGGTGATCCTGAAGGAGTGGACAGCCCAGTCAAGATAGAAGGCATGCTCAGATTTACGGAGAGGCAATCCCTCTCTAAGGGCTGCTTCATCTATTTGAATAACCTGCAACCAAACAAGAGACGAGAGGAAAAGAGCTTAACAATTTGGGGAAGAACAAAACAAGCTTTGGACTAGAATCAGGGAGGGACAAAAACTTACAGTGATACCCGCAGCTTCCAGATCTTCAACTTCCTTCTTGATGGCAAGAGCAATCTGATAGCAAGTCTCAAATCTGTGGGAAAACATGGACAGAGCTTAGTCCACTTAAGTATAATTAGATGAAACATGGGGATGCAAAGAAGGAAGCAGCTAAGGTTACCTTGGCTGATCGTTTCTGACGAATGACCAGTTCAGGATTGTGACTGGACCAGTGAGCATACCCTTCATGGGGCGAGATGTCATGCTCTGCGCCATTGAGGACCAGAACACAGTCATGGCCTTGGGGCGGCTCACATCACCATAGATGATGGGAGGCTTAACACATCGTGATCCGTAGGATTGCACCCAGCCATTGGCAGTGAATGCAAAGCCGGACAGCTGCTCCCCAAAGTACTCAACCATGTCATTCCTCTGCATAAGAAGATTGGATCAAGCTTACAGTATAACCATTCGTAGGATGGGTTACATTGAAATAAATAGATTAACCACCCGCCACCCACCCCATCCCACCCCTATGTTTCATGGATATTATCGGGACTACCCCTATTTTGAAACTAATTAGACGAACTACCCCTCTGTTTTATAAAAAAATATAAAACATAGGGGGTGGTTAGTGTTATAACTCTCTATAGAAAACATAAAACATAGGGTGGTCCGTGTAATTAGTTTGAAAACAGGGGTGATTAGTGTAATAAGTATGAAACATAGGGGTAGTTAACGTAAAATGCCCGGTTACATTTAATGATAAGATACATTGGTTTATAATACCATTATAACCATATAAGTTGAAATGAGTTGAAAATTGAAAATGGGTACAATGAAACAAACTAACACAGAAATTATACCAATTTTTGGTGTATTGGGATAAAATCTAGAGTATTCTGGAAAGACCATACTTTCTAGAATATAATATTTAAACTTATTCATTGGCTTAATTTAATAAACTTGAACACAAAACTTAGCAGGGATTAGAACTTTCAGCTAGCAGCAACCCTCAGTGTCATGATAGAAAACTACAAAAGCAGATAGCAACTTAAGCTTACCTCAGGCTCCCCGTGGACCAAGACATCAATGTCAAGATCTTCTTGCAGCTTGACAACTTTGCTGATTTCCTCTTTGATTGCCTTCACATACTCCTCTTCAGAGATCCTGCAAAAGGACAATAAACAATAAAATGGGAAATCAATCATTGAGAAGCTAAATTTTTGCAAACATTATATATTGCATACAAGCACTGAACATTGAACCCACTTGTTT
Source organism: Iris macrosiphon (assembly GCA_036927795.1). NCBI lineage: Eukaryota > Viridiplantae > Streptophyta > Magnoliopsida > Asparagales > Iridaceae > Iris > Iris macrosiphon. The sequence goes on along the minus strand of JAYESA010000003.1, from coordinate 183,407,340 downwards.
GCTTTGTATTCACGACGAACTCTTCGGAGATCCATTGTCTGAGGGAAGGAACCAATAGTGGTGGTGGGAAGGATCGGAAGGTTTAGCTTCTTCTGTTGTGCATCCAGTCTGGCGCTTACATTTGTTGACCTACGGTGGTCAGATCCCCTAAGAGCAGCAGCCTTAGATCCAATGCAACAATTGAACTGGTAAGTAACACCACCACGCAGACATGAGAATGAGCTGAAGGTTTCTAAAAACTTACAGCTTTCTGGACTTCCTCATTGGTAACCCTGGGAGATGATTTTTTTGAAGCCTGAGCAGCAGCATTTGCCGAGAAGAAGGCCTACAAAATAATATCAAGCAGTGAGAAGTCGCTAAATGGAAATTAGCTAGGAACACTAGCTCATTTCTCTGGTACGAAGAATCACTAGAAACCGAGAAAAATTGTTGTCACTAAAGATTATACCTCATCCTTCTGCCCAGCCAATGCCTTGGCCAAAGCATTAACCTCGAGCACCTTCTGTGCCGCAAATGCCAACCAAGATTTGATTTCATTGTCCAACTTGGTCTCATTTACCAAATCAACAGCAGTGTGCATAAGCGAGCAGGAAGTTGACACCACAAGTTTGTCTGCATAACAATCAATGACATAAATGCTGACATCATTAAATATTCAACTGAAACAGTGAAAAAGTATGTGTTTCATGACCAGTAGCATGTGATTGGATTATGTAGGCCATGTTTCTCTATACACCTCATGTTACTAGCCTATGGTATCGGAAAGCACTATTGTAGGCTAATTAACATATCTGCTACTACAACAAATAATATCATCTATACAACTGAATTGACACAAGTACCCCTAGATGTCGCACAAACATCACAAGAATTTTCAAAACCTCAGAAAGTTAAATTTGACTCAGAACTATATCCCTTCTTTTCTTTTCTTATCCGTCTTATTCTCAAATAACCATAATATTTCCAAAACCAAGCTGAAACTAAATCCCAAAGCATTCCCATAAGGTCTTGGCTAAAAGCTTGAACCATCTCAACAAGCTTTGCAATGAAAAGACCCAGTACCTTTGCCGACAATAGCTTCAAGAGCACTGAGGGTATCGATGGAGGCAGCAAGATCATTGGCCCAAATGTTCCTTCCGTCCACAACTCCAGCGAAAAGATACTTTCCAGAGGGAAAGCCTGCACTTTTGATCAGATCAAGAGTCTTGGTTCCACGGACAAGATCAAATGCAAAACCAGAGATTCCCTTCAAGCCAACTAGAGTCCTGTAAGAGGTGAGAACGGGGGTTGATTACAAACAAAATCGGTTGGGATGCTTGTCTTGTGGTGTTTTTTGTTAGCTTGCATTATTTCTTAATGAGGGGACAATGTACCTAGACATAAATCCTGAGGAGATCTGAGCATGTGATGCTACAGAAAACCAGATACCGCACTAAAAGAATTCAAGTTAAAAAAGAACATGGAAATATACTAACTTGTATGCCTCGGCAGGAACATCAGCAAAGTAGCTCACGATAAGCACATCCAAACCAGAGAGCGATGATTCTAGCTCGGAGTAGGCCGTAGTAAATGCTTGCAACTGGGTGGAGTCGAGATCCAACACAAGTGTCGGCTCATCAAACTGAATCCATGAAGCACCAGCTGCCTTCAATTCAGCAATAACTTCCCTGCATTTGATCAGACATTATAAGTACAATCTTTCAAGGAAAAAACTTACAGATCTGCACAAGACTTGCTAGTTCAGAAATATGTTTGAGATACTCACTTGTAGACGGGCAAAACTTTTTCCAGAAGCGAGAGAAGGGAGAATGATTTGTCTACTCCCTTCTCAGGTTTTGCGAGCAACAAGTAAGATACAGGTCCAATAAGTACTGGGACTGTATCGACTCCAAGCTGCATCATGTGATAAGTAAGAGCAAGAGGGGATAAGATATAGTTAAGCAAACATATCTAGCTACTACATATTCATTGGATCAAAATTAGTGCAGTAACTACCAAGAGTAATTGATTGATTAAACCAAGAGTATCAAATTAACTGATTAAACATTCATGGATGAGTAGGTAACAAGTAACAATTAAATAATCTTTGAGATATATAGAACTTCAAATCAATATGTAAAATTGTCACCAAATTATATAACAAGGTATTACCAATATTCTACCGAAAAAAGGAAAATAATGTTTCAGATTCACTTATTTTCTAGAGGAAGAATATAAGAGTGTCAAAGTTTAAATTAAAAAACATATTCTAGATATGATCAGAAATAATAATTGATTTTTATAGTATCCATTTGCCCGCTTAGATGTAAGAAAACCAGAAAGTATGTCAAGAAAGGTCTGTAAAGTACAGTTACAAGTAACAACATTATAGACCTGTTAAAGATCACTAGAAAAATAACAGAAGGTATTAAGATAGCAATTTATCAAGATCATACCCCCTTTGCCTCCTTGTATTCAGCCACAGCCTTATGAGATGAGTATGTGAACTTTGTATCTGGACCCAATTCGGGTACAATGTAATGACTGGAAAAACAAAAGAAGGCAGATGAGTTGTTTGTATATGAAGTATAAGCATAAATAATGTAACAGAAACTTTAATATGAGATATCTTGATACAAAATATGGGTTGGGTGAGAGAACTTACTAGTTCGTGTCAAACCACTTGGTCATTTCCATAGCAGGGAGGGTGGCATTTCCCCGTGCCATAGAGAAGTAGGTATCAAAGCCAATCTCTCCCCCATTCCACCCATACCTCTTGGGAACGGCTCCAAGCATGGCTGTCGTGTCAAGAACTTGATCGTAGTATGAGAAGGTGTTGCTAGGAATGTACTTGGTGCCAGCATCAGCCATTTGTTTCCAAATGGAAGACCTGAGATCAGCAGCAACCTTCTGCAGATCTTCAGCACTGCTCTTCCCATCCCAGAAAGATTCCAGGGCAAATTTCAGTTCTCGTTTAGCCCCCATGCGGGGATAACCAACAATATGGGATGCCATTTTCTGTTCAATTATATTTAAAGAAATATTAGACTCTTCGTATCCAGTAGAACTTTGCTCATGGTACACAAGTAACTACCATAATCTACTAGTATAGCATGAAGACTACAATCCCCCAAAAAAAAAAAAATACATATCATCTAAATTAACATGTTATACCAGTTGATAGGAGCGTCTTATCTCCATATGAATCAGATGTGTTACCTACTCAAAGCTTATTAACTTTCTTGTTGGACCCCATGCAAGGTAACCCATAAGTAAGATACATGCCAAACAAGTTACATATAGCTACTAAAAACTTACTTTTCCAAAAACAACCACATTAGTTCTCTATGTACTCTACCGTAAGTTTTCCTTGGCCTCTACTCATAGTATAACTCTTTGGCACAAAAGATAATTGATACACTGTAACTGTAGTTCTCTTTTTAACCTTTCCTAAATTGCTCTCCCAGTACTAAGATAAAAGAAATATTATGAATTATGAGTTATGAGTTAATACAAGATAAATAAATTACACAATTGGCAGCAATTGGCAAGGAATATATTCGTACTAACGAATTTTAATAGTAAATTGTTATAACAAATTGAATAAAAGAAAAAACGCAATAGGCTAGAGTTCGTGCATGTAGCTCACATACACATACCATAAGTTAGCATCATAATAAAAATAACATAAATTAACACCGTTTTTAATGCATGGTCGGGTATAGTGTTGACTTGACAGCTTATCCTAGTTATCATGTTTTTATTGGCTCATGTGTGTGTGCGCACTGCACTGTGACGGATATGAACCGGTTCCTTCATAAATGTGTAATTCTATTTTCCATGTATGTGCTCCCACTAACTAACTTATTTCCATGTAACATGTAACCACAAGTTATATAAAAATAAAATAAAAATCCTACACAAGTTATATGAAGAGGGGGGAAATCCTAAGTGACGAAGTTCCATGTGTGGATTAGCCAAAAAAAGTGGGAAATTGTTGAAATTTCACTAAAATGTACACAGATTAAAAATAAATTGTGTACGTATTTATTCATAACACTGGAGTGAAGTTATGAAAATGGAACGAAGATGCATTCTTAAGAAGAATGTCGAGGCCGTAGTACTCCACTAGAAGTAAAGTTTTAACCTACATATTTCTGATCTTGCCAATTATGTGTCGAGGATACAAATATGAACACGACACCAATTTTGGTGCTTGTCCTATTGTATTTAGGAGTGTGGATTTGTGTCCACCAAGTGTCCAACACAACCGACACATCATTTTTTTTCGAGTCTAGGACCTATGATTTAATAGGTCAATATGAATTCTCCATATTCAATCGTCAACAGTAAATAAATAAAATATGAACACTTGAATCTGGATATTTTCGAATAGATCTTGGATCTGGATACATCTCCAGATCCATTCAAATCAACAGATTCGGATGAACTCAGTAATCTAGATCTCGATCCAAAGAGACTCGGATCGAGATCTGACAAATAGCAATCTATTAATTGGAAAACGAAAACATAAAATTGATGGAATAATCATCAAAATCAACAAAGTACCTATGCGAGGAGAGGAGATACAGAGGAGGCGAATGAGAGGAGGGTGAATGAAATGATTGATTGGAGAGGAGATATATTTATAGTAGGAAAAAGTAGAGAGAGTGAGAGACTGTCTAGATCTGGTTAATAATATAATAATTATAATATTATTATTATTATTATTATTATTAAGGATATTTTAGTAAATACTTTCAAATAAAATATTAAAACTAACGTATATTTCTATTTTTTAAAATATTAACAAATATTCTCTTTTTGTACTGAGCAATTAAAATTTTAAGATTTGCTCCCATTTTTCAACTAAATTTTTTATTTTTTTATACATAATTGAAACATTTGTTAGTTTTTTTTTCGTTTTTTTTTCGTTTTTTTTTCATTTAAAGTAATAAAATATAATATAATTATAAAAAAAGGGAAAAGTTGGGGGTATTTGCAGATAGGGGGACCACTCGCCAACTTACTTGGCGGGGTGCTGAGTTGGAGAGCATCTCGCCAACTAAGTTGGCGGGGCGCTCTCCTCGAGAGGCCGCTCGCCAACTCGGTTGGCGGAGCGCTGTCTACGAGAGACGACCGTTGCTTTCCAGCCGTTGCACAACGGATACATTTCATCCCTATAAACACCCCCCCAAACACTCCTCACACAGCACATTCTCCTCCTCCTCCTCCTATTTTCACAGCTTCCTCCTCCTTAATCACAGCAATCCTCTTTCTCCTCCTGATATTTAATGGCGATGACTACCCACAATGACGGTCGTATTCCTGGCGGACCGACTACCCCGCTTATTATTAAGCAACATGAAGACCACATTTCTAATCAGATATTTACTGGCGAGGTAATTTTTGAAATTACAAGTTGCCAACTTTATTAATGCATATATTTTTTATAATGCATATGTTTACTTTATTAATGCATATTAATTTACACACAAAATATAATGCATATGTTTTTTATAGTTATACGACCATGATCTTGGTTTACGAATCCGGATCCATGTACATTGGCGGGCCGAAAGGAATTATCGTACGTGGGAGCTAAATTCGGTCCAAAAGGCTTTGGTGGAATCATTTGGATTCCACTATATAGATCGTGTTAGATATTTAATCCACGATCTTCATTTAGTTGTAAGCCTTGCGAAGCGTTGGTGGCCCGAACGCAACACTTTCCAACTCCCATTCGGCGAGATGACGATCACCCTTTTTGATCTGGCGAATATACTAGGGTTACCTATTAAAGGTAACGCTATATATTTTGATCCGCACTTAAAGGGATCTGATCTGATCAGGAGGTATCTCGGTGTTAGCCCTCCATCAGGTCTAAAAGACGGCAATTTTGTAAAATTTACATGGCTCCGTGGCAACTTTATGGACCTACATTAAACTATTAATGGGGTGGTTGATGTAGATGAAATGCGGGTATGTATTTTTATTAGTAAATTTGTTTATGACTTAATTTAGTGGTGCAATTCTATATAACACTTAATATATCCAGGGCATTCGTTGCACTAGAGCGTATCTGCTCTGTTTATGTGGTGCAATTCTATTTCCCGATGCATCAGAAAATATGGTAAATGTGCAGCTTCTACTATTCTTGGATGATCTGACAAAACCTACTGAGCATGCGTGGGGAGCTGCTACTCTTGCCTTTTTATACGTCAATCTGACATAATTTGTCAGATCCAATCACAAGAGTATTTGCGGATGTATTTCACTGATACAGGTATGAATGAAAGACCTTAAAAAGTTAGAGTAATTTTATACGCAAATTTTGTTTGTACTAATGTCATATTTTTGTTTTATAGTTCTGGTCCTACGAGCACTTCTATATTGGTAGGCCTGTTACCAGCATTCTTAGTGATGTTGGAGTATTTCCAGTTGCTATGCGCTGGCCTACAGACGTAGTGGATTATCAACACTACCAATACAGGACTGTATCACTATATCGTAGCCAATTTGATACACTGTAGTATAATGAGGTAATTTTTAAATATGCAATAAATATCTTTAAATTATTTAAGTTTTGATCTTAGATAAACATCACATCTAATTGATACAATATCTTTAAATAGGTAACCTGGTTACCGTACTCATGTGAACCTGATGCTCCAGAAATCAAGAGGACATCATATGCATTTATTTTACATAGATGTCATATTATATATGATCAGTTCACCATGTACCATCCGGCAGACCGTGTTCTTCGGCAATTCGGAATGGCCCCAATAATTCTCGATGATCCACCGACAGTCGGTTATGAGACATCAAATGCATTACAACGAATCATTGGTCTCGTTGCTGACTGGAATAATCGGTTCGAGAATTATAGTGTGAGGGACATGTATCCCAGACTAAATTATGCTGAGGAATGTAAGTTATAAGTTACTCATTATTCGTATTGATTTAGTGTAAATAGTTTGCTAAAATTTTGTTTATATTTTGCAGACATGGGTAGCCTGGACTATAGGCAATGGTGGGGATGCCCTCTTATGAGCAACCGAGTATACCACTACCAGGAGCAAAGGTTCAAGAGTAGATCCGTAGACGATTCTACTCTGCGTGCTTTTGCCGATGGAATGCATGAATTGGTATGACTTCATTATACATTAAAAAATACATATACATAGATATGATAAATATATTAATTTACAAGTTTCAAATTTCAGAGTGGTGTATACCGAGAACATTTACAACGACCTCATATGGAGGAACATGTGACTCGTCGTCTTATAGAGGAACTTGTGACTCGTGTTGAGCATCTGGGTATTGGACGGGAACCGAAAATGCCTCCAGTACAATCCCGTCTTCCACCGGACTATCCGACCAGCTTAGTACGACAGAGACACTCTCGTCGTCTGCGGCGGGATACTGCTGGAGCGGGCCCGAGTGACCAGTATGCTGGAGGGAGCCCGAGTTACCAGTATGCAGGAGCGGACCCGAGTTACCAGTATGCAGGAGGGGGCCCGAGTTACCAGTATGCTGGAGCGGGCCCGAGTGACCAGTATGCTGGAGCGGGCCCTAGTTACCAGTATGCTGGAGCGGGTCCGAGTTACCAGACTGCTGGAGATGAAAGCTACCAGATATTCACACAATTTTTTTTGACTCCATCAGCACCGCTGCCTACCCAAACTCAACAAGACGAGGACGAGGATTAGTAGATAATTTGTAACATTGTTTGATTACAATTTTTGTATGATTTGTAATGGTTTTTTATTACAATATTTGGGTATTGAACAATTCTATTTTACTCTCTCGGTTGACTAGTACATCTTCTTCGGTTGTGTCCCATAGCACCATAATTACTGCAACGTAGATCTCTTGTTGATGAATTCCGGGGTTTGATGCGGTTCTTCTTTGGTCTTCCGGCTTTGCGTCTTACATCTGGCACCCCAATTTGTCCTCTTACCAAAGGAGCTTAGATCTCGTAGGGAACTGGAATTAGCTCCATTTTTTGGAGCGTATACACTTTTCAAGTTTTCCGTCGAAAATACTGCAGGATAAAAATTATCAATACTAATATTGCAATATCTACAAACAAAACATGCATGTATACAATATCTACAAACAAAACATGCATCTACAAACAAAATATTGCAATATCTACAAACAAACAAAATAGGAGAATGTAATAGCCGTTGTTGTTAATAGCCGTTGGGGAACGGTCGGAAACGAATCCTTACTCGCCAACTCAGTTGGCGAGCAGATTGCAACGGTTCTATACCAACTCAGTATGCCCCGCCAACTGAGTTGGCGAACAGCCTCTCGAGGAGAGCGCCCCGCCAACTCAGTTGGCGAGATGCTCTCCAACTCAGTACCCCGCCAAGTAAGTTGGCGAGTGGTCCCCCTATCTGCAAATACCCCTCACTTTTCCCTTTTTTTATAATTATATTATAATTTATTACTTTAAACGAAAAAATCCGTTTAGGATGACAAACTTATAATTTTTTATAAATTTTCAATAGGCTAGCCCCAACTAAAAGTAATAGGCAAATTATAAGGGCACTACTACTTTTACTTGGGGCTAGCCCATGATTGGGGCTAGCCCACTAAAGAGGAACTTTTACTTATACTAACCCAACATTTTACTCATACTAGCCCATTCATTCCAAACCCTCCCAAACCCTCCCCACCCGACCGGAGCTTTCCCCCCTCCCGCCGGCGATCTCCGCTGTCCTCCTCCTCCTTGTCGATGGCTCCCAAAGTCTCGAAAGAACCAAGGTACAAATCATCATTCTCCTTGTGCTATTGTATTTACAAAATTGTCGATTTTTTTTAAGAAATCCTCTTGCATTTTGATAAATTTGAGTGATTTTCTTTCCATTATTCAAATGAGGGCATACAAGTCCTTGGCGGAGTTTAGGATGTAGTTTAGACGTTCCCTTGGTTGATCGAACACGATTTTAGGGCGTACAATGTCGAAAATCCTCGACATTGTCGAGCAGTATCGGACGGGACTGTAGAAATTCCTACAGTCCCATATAGATTTTAGGACTGTAGGAAAATCGACAGTCCTATATATATTTAGGACTGTCGAATTGTCTACAGTCCTAAATTTATATAGGACTGTAGGAATTTCAACAGTCCTAAAAAATATGGACTGTGAGAAATTTTGCAGTCCTGTATATTTATAGGACTGTAGAAATTTCTACAGTCCTCGTGTAAAATTCAATTATTATGTAAAATAGAAATTAATTTTTGTCTGTATATATTAATTTTTGTCTTATAGTCATGCCCCTGGAAAGGACATTGTGGATGAAGATTTGAGAAGACGTCCTACTGCGTCGATGCGTAAGGAACGCGCAGTTTCGCGTACTATTCAACCGGGCGTCACTATCCGCGAGCCCGAGGCACGCCCTGTAGTGCCTCAAATCCCGATCCGACCGGGACGAGCACTACGTAATTGGGCTTGTGGCTAGTCCGTCTGAGTCGTAGCTTAGATCTCGGCATCTTTGCCACGGACAAAATGCGATGATCCTTTCCAACTCATGGAAAGGACTCTATTGAAACGAGTCCAATAGTTTTCGTGTTTTGGTTTTCTTGATTGCCGTTTTGAGGTTCGGGATTTGTGTTGCTTTCGATTTGCTTGGTTTTCGCTACTGGTTTTATCGTTTGGATTTTGAGGTTTTGGGGAGTTCGGCAAGGAAGGATAGGCAAGATTTCTAACTCGGTGCTCGTGCTGTTTCAGGTCCGCGTAACTGACGTTTGATCGTCGCTAGGCGGGAATCGTGTTTCAGCTATCTTTCCCTTAACCAGTGAGTGGTTTGGTCCCTTCTTTCCTACTTCTTCATGCCAACATCTCTAAGTTTCAATCGTTCACTCGATGATGCCCGATTGGACGCCTAGGAAATCCTTAGCCACAGGCAGGCCAGCCACTAAGAAAGGAACAATGGGTTTTGTAGACTAAATTATCATATGCTTGCTTGCTTGCTTGTATTATAAACTGAGGTTTTGAGAAAAGAAAGTTGGTTGTTGGTGGCGGCCTAGTGCCTCGGATAGAGTTTTGGGACTTATGGGATAACTGATTCGGAATGCCGCTTGAGAAATATAAACTGTTGCATGAGATATATATATATGTTGCTGCTTAACTTCTTCTGTTCAATTAGACGCATTGTATGTAATATGAATTATTTCATGCATTTGCATGGTCTGGGACAACTTGTGCACAGGGTTTGACTTTCCTCGAAACGACTTTCCGGGGCACTGGAACCGTATCGATCCGGAGGGAATATTTGATTCGTGTTCGTCACGATGCTTAGCGGGACCTCCAGCAGGGCTTGCTACCTGGGCTGATAGGGCGCGTCGCTAAGCTTGAAATACGTCCCTAAGGTGTCGATCACACCAATGACCGCATAGTGTAGAACGCATGCTAACTTATTGTCTTGTGCAGATGGTAAGTATACTTGTGTTTTCGTTTCAGGGAAGGCGTGCATCGATTGAGTAAGCAATCGGTGTACTGGTTGGATTCACTGCTTTATTCATTCCTATCAAAACATGCAACTGATATGAATTGATTTCACTTGCTTCCTTATAGAAGCTATCTTAATGCATGCTCGCCCCTATCAAGCTAGTGTCGATTTAGTCGAGTGGGATTCATCCCGCTCACCAGTATAAGTTAAGTACTGACCCACGTTGTGGGCAACTATTTCAGGCACTCAGACGGTGCAACGCTAGAGCATAGCGAGGAGGCGTTAGGAGCGCTTCTGTTTTGAAGTATAGCTGGAGTCAGTTCATTTTGGAGGCAAAGGACTTCAATCTATACAAGGGCGTAATGTGCAAACGACGTGGACTATCTGACGGAGCGCGCCCTGCATTTTGAGTTACCTTTTTTGTAATGTAATTCAATAGCCGAGAAGGCGCATCAATGTAAACTCTATGTAAATTACTCTGAATATTCAATGAAAAAGCATGTTTCTTCCGCATTTGTGTTCAAATCTCTGTGAATGTGTTTATCAATTGTGTTTCAAAATGGGTTCCTAAAAACTGCAAGTTCTTGCCTTGTGCGAGCGCAACTCCAGGCTCGCACGGCATCACGCCCCTAGCGAGGACGAATCGGATCCCGTAAAGGATCCAGCGAGGACGAACGACCCTTTCGGGATTTGGGGTGTGACATATTGGTATCAGAGCACGGCTGTATTTCCTCGGGTTTTCAAAAAGAATATAAAGGAGTTTGATGCGCCTCTCTATTGAGTTGCGTTCGGCGTCCGCTGCATCAGATGAGTCGCCTATACAATGAGCCCGTAGATATAAAATCTATCGATTTTGAGATGTTAACAAGCTACTCTCTTTTGTAGCAAATGGCTAAGAAAAACACTGCCGTCGCAAGCAGTGCTCAGCCTATTCGGAGCGACCCAACAAGTTCAGGAGAATCCGGAGGAGCGGGTTCGAACGGGATGTCGGAACGGCTTATGCACCTCATGGAGGCGCAACAGCAACAAGCCGTTACTCAGCAGGCAAATATTCAGTCCCAATTTGCCGCTCAGCAGAAGCAGCTGGATGCGATGATGCAACTGATTGCATCATTGGCACCCAGCAACGGAGCAACGACAGTGACGCCGCCGGCCGTGGCGGTAGAGGATGAGTCCGAAGAGACGCAGCCTTCAGCTAGAAACACCTGCCGAGCAGCAGAGTTTACAAAGATGCATCCACCTACGTTCAATGGACGAGCAGAACCGGACGTGGTGCTGGGATGGATCGCTAAGCTGGAGGGACTCTTCAACCTGGTTGGCATCCGGGGGTCCAAGCGAGTTGCCTGTGCATCAGTTCAGCTGGAACTGCGTGCGCATGATTGGTGGGAGGCAACGAAGTAAGGGATTTATGATGCCAATCCCAACTGTAAAATTACTTGGGAAATGTTCAAATCAGCTTTCATTGAACAGTATATTCCCCGCGCCGTGCGTCAACAAAAGGAAGACGACTTCAGCAATCTAGTCCAAGGGAGTCTGTCTGTTGACGATTATGATTCGGTATTCGCTAAGCTGGCAAAGTTTGCTGGGCACTTCCTGCCTAACCAGCAGGCGTGGTGCTATCGCTTTCAAAAAGGTTTGAATGATGAGTTGCGTAGGGACGTCATCAATCAAAAGTGTCAAACCTATAGAGAATGCTACGAAGCTGCCCTGGGCAGCGAGCGGATCTTTGGGCGTCATCCCCCGAAGGCAGAAGTGCAAACCCCCCGTACCAACAACAATAAACGACCTCAGGAAACGGGAGGGTCTGGAGCACATAAGCGTCAGCACACGACGGATAATAGGGGTCAGACTCAGGCAGTGAGCTGTACCAGGTGCGGCAAAGCAGGGCATAAAGTAACCGATTGTCGGGTTACTGGATGTTTCAAATGTGGTCGTCTGGGCCATAAACAGTTTAACTGCCGGGAGGGTAAGCCGAATCAAAACAACGGGAATAATCAGAACCGAGGGCCTCCAGCAAGTGATGCAAATGCTGTGCCAGTTAATCCACAACGCCAAGGTGCTCAGGGCCGAGTCTATGCCTTGACTCGGGATGAGGCATCTGTCTCTGAAACAGTCGTAACAGGTACATTACTTTTCCGAGATTTGCCAGCTAGAGTCTTATTTGATTCAGGTGCTACGCATAGCTTCATATCTGCTGATTTTACTGTTGAGCATAAATTAGCTTCTACTCCCTTATCTATGAATCTTTGCGTAAGCACACCTTCGGGAGTCAATATGCCCGCCCATGCGATCTGTAGGGATGGATATATTTGCATCGGAGGAAGGAAGCTTTCCTTAGATGTCATTGTACTGGACATCAAGGATTACGATATTATTCTCGGGATGGATTGGTTGGGTGCTTGTCATGCAACAATCGAGTGCGCGGAGAAGCGAGTCGTATTTCGTCTACCCGGCGAGGCAGACTTCTACTATTCATGCAGCGCTGCACCGAAGACGGCAATGGTGATATCAGCAATTTCGGCAAGGCGTATGCTGCATTCGGGTTGTGAAGGGTACTTAGCTTCAGTTCGAGACACTCGGCAGGAAAGTGCAAATGCAGCTCAGGCTGATGTTATAGCAGATTTCCTCGACGTTTTCCCAGACGAGCTGCCTGGAATGCCTCTTGATCGTGAGATCGAATTCAGCATAGACACATTTCCGGATGCGCGACCGATATCGAAGGCACCTTATCGAATGGCTCCAGCAGAGTTAAAGGAACTTAAGGTTCAGTTGCAAGACCTGTTGGACCGAGGATACATACGTCCAAGCGTTTCTCCGTGGGGTGCTCCAGTACTGTTCGTGAAAAAGAAGGACGGATCCATGCGACTGTGTATTGACTACCGAGAATTGAATAAGGCGACCGTCCAAAATCAGTACCCTTTGCCAAGAATAGATGACTTGTTTGATCAGCTGCAAGGTGCAACTGTTTTCTCCAAAGTTGACCTCAGGTCAGGGTATCACCAGTTAAAGATCAAACCAGAAGACATTCAAAAATCTGCATTCAGAACTCGTTACGGACACTATGAGTTTCTCGTAATGTCGTTCGGCTTAACGAACGCCCCTGCAGCTTTCATGGATCTGATGAACCGCGTGTTTCGGCCGTACGTTGACAAGTTTGTCGTCGTATTCATCTACGACATTCTAATATATTCCAAGAACGAGGCAGAACACAAAGAACACCTGAAGATCGTGTTGCAAACATTACGAGAACATAAGTTGTTCGCTAAGCTCAGCAAGTGCGAGTTCTGGTTGAACAGCGTGGCGTTCCTTGGTCATGTCGTCTCGGCGGAAGGCGTCGCCGTAGACCCGAAGAAAATAGAGGCGGTGGTGGACTGGAAACAACCTACGTCAGCCAGCGAAATCAGAAGCTTTCTCGGCCTAGCAGGATACTACCGTAGATTCGTGAAAGACTTCTCTAAACTGGCCTCGCCTTTGACTCGCCTTACTCAGAAAGGGATTGTATTCAAATGGAGTGAAGAATGCGAAGCCAGCTTTAGTGAATTGAAGCGGCGTCTTGTTTCAGCTCCGATTTTAGCACTTCCAGACGGAGTAGAGGAATTTCAGATATACAGTGACGCTTCAGGACTCGGATTGGGATGTGTGCTCATGCAGCGGGACAAGGTAATATCGTACGCCTCCAGGCAACTGAAGCCGCACGAGAAAAACTACCCGACGCATGATTTAGAATTGGCGGCGATTGTATTTGCATTGAAGTTGTGGAGGCATTATCTTTATGGTATTGCTTGCAAAATCTTCACAGATTATAAGAGCCTCAAGTATCTTTTCACCCAACGGGAATTGAACCTCCGGCAGCGGCGTTGGCTAGAACTTATTAAGGACTATGATCTAACGATCGCGTATACTCCGGGCAAGGGAAACGTTGTTGCTGATGCTCTGAGTCGAAAGCACGTGGGCTTGTTATCTATAAACATCCGTTTACTTCGAGATCTAGAGGCGATGGGCATCGAATATCGAGTTCGGCAGCAAGGAGTGCAGCTGGCACCACTCCGTCTTGAACTGAGTTTACGGGTTAAAATCAAATCAGCTCAGGAGGGTGATCAGTTCCTAGCGAAGGTACGAGGATTGATCTCGGCAGGGAAGACGTCTGACTTTGTGGCAGGCGAAGATGGGGCCTTACAAATGAAAGGAAGGCTATGCGTCCCTAGCGACCCTGAACTCCGGAGGGAAATTATGGCGGAAGCGTACTACGCGAAGTATTCTTTGCATCCAGGGAGCACGAAGATGTACAAGGACTTACGCGGTACCTTCTGGTGGAAAGGTATGAAACGGGATGTGGCGACCTTTGTGTCACAGTGCATGGCCTGCCAACAAGTGAAAGCTGAACATCAGAGGCCCGGCGGGGAGATGCAAAACCTCGCTATTCCCGAGTGGAAATGGGACAACATCTCTATGGATTTCATTGTGGGATTTCCGAAGACGCCACAGGGGCATGATGCGATTTGGGTCATAGTTGATCGTTTGACCAAATCAGCCCACTTTCTTCCCATAAAAGTTGCGTGGAGCGTCGATCGGTTAGCACAGATCTACATAGACGAGATTGTCCGATTACACGGAGTGCCCGCTTCTATCGTTTCTGACCGTGACGGACGCTTCTTATCTCGTTTCTGGACTAGCCTACAGTCTGCTTTGGGAACCAAGCTACAGTTCAGTACCGCATACCACCCCCAGACTGATGGCCAAACAGAGAGGACAAATCAGATACTTGAAGATATGTTACGGCTGTGTGCGATCGATTTAAAGACTAGTTGGGATACGCACCTTCCGTTGGCGGAGTTTGCGTACAACAACAGCTACCAATCGAGCATCCAGATGGCACCGTACGAAGCGCTCTATGGGCGCAAGTGTCGATCTCCGATCTGTTGGGACGAAGTCGGCGAGCGGCAGGTACTCGGGCCCGAGTTGGTGGAGCAGGCGGTGGAGAAAGTTCGCTTGATTCGGGAAAGACTCCGCACTGCGCAGAGCCGACAGAAAAGCTATGCCGATACTCATCGTAGGCCCTTGGAGTTCATGGTCGGGGATCATGTCTTCTTGAAAGTGACGCCGATGCGGGGAGTGATGCGTTTCGGCGTGAAGGGCAAGCTGAGTCCAAGGTTTGTCGGCCCCTTTGAAATACTGGAACGGGTGGCAGCTGTGGCATACCGAGTTGCACTACCTCCCGCCTTGGCTGGAGTGCATGACGTATTCCACGTTTCACAACTGCGGAAGTATGTGCATGACTCGAGTCATGTAGTTAGCTTCGAACAGTTAGAATTGAGCACGGATTTGTCCTACCCGGAGGAGCCGGTGCAGGTTCTGGACCGTAAGGAAAAAGTTCTTCGCAACCGTACGATGTCCTTGGTTCGCGTGCTGTGGCGGAACCATACAGCTGGGGAATCAACCTGGGAAGTCGAAGAGGAGATGAAGGAGAAGTATCCTTCATTGTTCACCGAGTCGGAGGTAGGCCTTGTTCTTAAGTTTCGGGTCGAAACTTTTTCTTAGTGGTATATTATGTAGTGCCTCAAATCCCGATCCGACCGGGACGAGCACTACGTAATTGGGCTTGTGGCTAGTCCGTCTGAGTCGTAGCTTAGATCTCGGCATCTTTGCCACGGACAAAATGCGATGATCCTTTCCAACTCATGGAAAGGACTCTATTGAAACGAGTCCAATAGTTTTCGTGTTTTGGTTTTCTTGATTGCCGTTTTGAGGTTCGGGATTTGTGTTGCTTTCGATTTGCTTGGTTTTCGCTGCTGGTTTTATCGTTTGGATTTTGAGGTTTTGGGGAGTTCGGCAAGGAAGGATAGGCAAGATTTCTAACTCGGTGCTCGTGCTGTTTCAGGTCCGCGTAACTGACGTTTGATCGTCGCTAGGCGGGAATCGTGTTTCAGCTATCTTTCCCTTAACCAGTGAGTGGTTTGGTCCCTTCTTTCCTACTTCTTCATGCCAACATCTCTAAGTTTCAATCGTTCACTCGATGATGCCCGGTTGGACGCCTAGGAAATCCTTAGCCACAGGCAGGCCAGCCACTAAGAAAGGAACAATGGGTTTTGTAGACTAAATTATCATATGCTTGCTTGCTTGCTTGTATTATAAACTGAGGTTTTGAGAAAAGAAAGTTGGTTGTTGGTGGCGGCCTAGTGCCTCGGATAGAGTTTTGGGACTTATGGGATAACTGATTCGGAATGCCGCTTGAGAAATATAAACTGTTGCATGAGATATATATATATGTTGCTGCTTAACTTCTTCTGTTCAATTAGACGCATTGTATGTAATATGAATTATTTCATGCATTTGCATGGTCTGGGACAACTTGTGCACAGGGTTTGACTTTCCTCGAAACGGCTTTCCGGGGCACTGGAACCGTATCGATCCGGAGGGAATATTTGATTCGTGTTCGTCACGATGCTTAGCGGGACCTCCAGCAGGGCTTGCTACCCGGGCTGATAGGGCGCGTCGCTAAGCTTGAAATACGTCCCTAAGGTGTCGATCACACCAATGACCGCATAGTGTAGAACGCATGCTAACTTATTGTCTTGTGCAGATGGTAAGTATACTTGTGTTTTTGTTTCAGGGAAGGCGTGCATCGATTGAGTAAGCAATCGGTGTACTGGTTGGATTCACTGCTTTATTCATTCCTATCAAAACATGCAACTGATATGAATTGATTTCACTTGCTTCCTTATAGAAGCTATCTTAATGCATGCTCGCCCCTATCAAGCTAGTGTCGATTTAGTCGAGTGGGATTCATCCCGCTCACCAGTATAAGTTAAGTACTGACCCACGTTGTGGGCAACTATTTCAGGCACTCAGACGGTGCAACGCTAGAGCATAGCGAGGAGGCGTTAGGAGCGCTTCTGTTTTGAAGTATAGCTGGAGTCAGTTCATTTTGGAGGCAAAGGACTTCAATCTATACAAGGGCGTAATGTGCAAACGACGTGGACTATCTGACGGAGCGCGCCCTGCATTTTGAGTTACCTTTTTTGTAATGTAATTCAATAGCCGAGAAGGCGCATCAATGTAAACTCTATGTAAATTACTCTGAATATTCAATGAAAAAGCATGTTTCTTCCGCATTTGTGTTCAAATCTCTGTGAATGTGTTTATCAATTGTGTTTCAAAATGGGTTCCTAAAAACTGCAAGTTCTTGCCTTGTGCGAGCGCAACTCCAGGCTCGCACGGCATCACGCCCCTAGCGAGGACGAATCGGATCCCGTAAAGGATCCAGCGAGGACGAACGACCCTTTCGGGATTTGGGGTGTGACACGCCCTGAAGTGAGGAAACGTCGATTGACGAAGAAGACTGTCCTTCGTTCGAAGAGACGTGCTCCTCCTAGTTCTTCCGGTTCTTCTTCCTCCTCCGATGAGGACATGCCAAATGTTCCAAATCGGCCTACTGATGTTTCAGGACCTTCTCAGCCTGCAGATAGTCATGTCGAGAGTCTTCCACAAACTCTCGGAAACCGGACTACTGATGGTTCAGGACCTTTTAAGCAGGCAGATAGTCCAGTCGACACTCGTCCAAACGGTTGCTCTATGTTACCGTCGATCGAAAACCATATTGCATACCAAATATGGAACAATCCGGTAAGTACATTACGTTATGATTAATTTATATATAGTTGCAAGTTCAAAGTTCATTTTACATAGAGGTTTAATTTCATCCAATTGTTGACTTTTCAGGAGAGTGGTCGTATGTTGACGGTGATCAACCACGGGAAAAAATGCAATACATGGAGGTATAAAATATTAGGAGATGATGTGAAGGCAAAAATCAGTCCCACCGGTCTACAATATTTGGGTAGCTACTCATATACGACGGTGGATAATGCACTGATTTCAGCATTTGTAGAACGGTGGCATCCAGAGACCAACACTTTCCATCTACCCAATGGGGAGTTGACGATTACCCTTGATGACGTCCATCATTTATTGGGACTTAGGGTAGATGGTCGTCCCATGATGAATCAAACTTTTGATGAGTCGAGCATCAACTATTACGACTATATTGTCGATTATGTATCAGGGTGTCTGGGAGTTGATGCCACTAGTTTTACTAGTCTTCGAGAATTCAAGAAGTCCTACATACTTCCTCTAAAATATTTGGAGGAGATATTGGCTGAGCCGGCCCCCGAAATTGATAATAGCGATAATGTTGCCCGCGGATATATGCAGTTCATCTTAGGGGCTGTCGGCATTACCGATAAGTCAGGAACGTCCATAAATGCCAAGTATCTCCTCAATTTGGACAACATTGACACGGTGGACGAAATATCTTGGGGAAGCGGTATATTGGCATACCTTTACCGCGAACTTGGTGCGGCATCCCGTGTGGGTTCGAAGATAATATCCGGATGCCAGACTCTACTCCATGTACAAATATATCTTTGTCAACTTGTGTACATAAATTTAAATTGTGTTGTTTATTTTTGGACTAATATATTTTTAATCTGGTAACGTGAAGGCATGGATATACGAGCACTTTCCAACCCTGCAGCGGGCGAAACTGAACCGCGGCTATGACGAGAACCGCGGCTATATTTTTAGCTTAGGAGTTCGAACAACGGACTTTGCCTCCAAACTGCGTTCGATATGTTCGAATAAGGATGGATCTCTTTTAGTTGACTCCTCCTCCTTCTTTTTTGCTCTACTCTTTCTTGAGTGTGGTCTTCCCTTAGGAGTTCGAACAACGGATGGCTCTTGCAATCGAGTTGTTGCCGGGACTGCAATATCTTAGATTTTAACCTCAATGGATCTTCTCTCCGGTTCCGATGCGCCACACCACCTTGCGTGAAGTAGTTTCACTTGGGGCAACGCAAAGAAATCATCTTGCACTTCCACCGTCGGCATTATCGACAGCTGTCGCCAACGTTGATCCACACCATCTATTGGAATAGGTATAGATTCACGACGGTTTTCGTTGATCTCATGTGCACACGGAAGTCCCAGTGAATGTCGATATGAATAACCGCAAACCTCGGGATCATAACCCACCGACTTCGACCTACAAATCTCCTCAAACAATAACCCCAAGGCCTTATGAGATACCACATGGGTGAAACCATCCAAGAGGGGTTCTTGCTTGTATTCATGCTTTGTAATATTGAGGCTCATCTCAAATGATGCTACAATATCGTTCACCGTGGCAATAGTCATCAAATGAATCGATTGCCAAACAGAGACAAAATTACCGACCGATGACCGCAGATATCTTTTTAAACATGAGTGTACTCCTTCGACCCGGTTCGTAGTGATCGTGCCATAATGCTTCACCATGTTGGTCCATGCTAAGACAAATTGCTCTTTATGTGGTTCTAGCCAAGTATCTTTGATATAAGATATGCATGTCGGGTTACTCGTCTCCCACTTTTGTTGGAACATGTACCATGCTGCGTCGTAACTGTCTGTAGTACTTGCTCGCCATACAAGACTCCAATCACTGTAGAATTCTTCGAAGCGAAGCATGTCAATTTTACCGTCCACATTTTGAAATTTTTTCTTGCATTGAGCTTGGATATTTCTATTTATATGCCAAGTGCATAGTAGTCTACGCGCATGAGGAAATACAATATCTATAGCATTTATCAACGCATATTCTCTGTCAGTTACAAAAACAGACGTCTCTTTGTAACCTGTGTAAAGGGATTGTAGTTTCCTCAACGCCCATGTGTAATCCTCTACTGTCTCACTCTTCATAAAACAAAAAGCGACTGTAAATGTTTTTTCCGTAGACGTAAACCCGACAACGTGAAAAAGAGGCATCTTGAACTTGTTCGTCTTATATGTACAATCAAGGACCAATACGTCTGCGAAGGACCGAGCCAAGTGTGTGCAATCAGGATGAGCCCAAAACAATGAAAGGAGTTCATTAGTTTGTGGATGTCCTCTATGGTACTCCACGTAGTGATGCTCCCCAAGCAACTTCAATACTTGCTGCATCGCCATTCTTCCTTTCATACTATTGCATTTCGCTCTGGCCAAACTATTATAGATCGTTCTCATGGTAGTCTTGTTCCCATCTTGTTTTTGTCGCACAGCAGAATATATTTGTTTCGGTGCTACTCCTGAAAGGAACAATTCTTCAACCAACTTTTTCTCATCCTCCTTCAACTGTGCTACGTAGGCATGACCCGTAAGTGTCCCTGGAATAGGATGATTGTGTCTTCCATTCTTAACTTCGATTTTCTACTTCACATCTTCAACTTTTACAATCAACACCTTCAATGGACAACCACATTTTCTCGTCCCAACGTTTTTCTTAGGGATTTCTTTTTCAACAACACCCTTTTTTTTATGATGCTCCCTAAACACACCTCCTCTTTCGCATCCCAGCTCAAGATATTTTCTGCCCGGCCGAGATCGGATGGATCTTGCAATGACAATAACTACGTTATGTCGTCTCCCAACTTCTCTGCACCACTCTAATGCTTCTTCATGGCTTACAAATTCAATATCCGTTGAGAAAATATCATCCACATCAACACCAACAGCAGGATGTACCACAATATCTGAACAAGGTTGGTCCTATAACCAATATAAAATAATATAAAAATTAATAACTTCATATAATTATATAGGACTGTCACTATTTTTACAGTCCTATTTTTAAATAGGACTGTCCAAATTATGACAGTCCTACTTTTATATAGGACTGTCGAATTTATGACAGTCCTCTATTAATTTAGGTCTGTAGATTATTTCACAGTCCTATATTTATATAGGACTGTCTAATTTTTACAGTCCTAAATCGTGACTGTCAAATTAGGGTTGTCGTTTTACGTACCGTACGTGCTTCAGAACAACCAACTTGTTCTTCGGAACATCCGGAGTGCATATTTAATGAATTGGACGAGCCGACTTCGTCATCGAACATTTTTTCATGCATTGTTCCTACAATAGTCAAAATAAACTAAATTTTTTCGGACAATTGTAAAACTTATTCATCGTAGGTTGTCGAAGACATACCGGAAGAATATTCCTTGGAGTATCACTAAAGTAAAATCCTCCTCCAACCACAACTAGCAATTTCCAAATTTAGGTTTGGGCTTGGTGGAATGAGGGTTTCTTCAAGTCTAGGTGGAATGCCAAAAATAGAAAGCCATTTCACTTTTATAGTTTGGTGTGGGCTAGCCCCAAGTAATTATGATAGTGGCAAACTTGTAATTTTGGGAAATGAGACTGTCAAAATTATGACAGTCCTAACATTTTTAGGACTGTCAAAATGTTGACAGTTCTGCCAAGTGGTAGGACTGTCAAAATTTTGACAGTCCTGACTACAATAGTCCCGCGTTTGGGCTAGCCCCAAGTAAGTTTTATGATGGCAAACTTATAATTTTTTGCAAATTTACTATGGGCTAGCCCCGAGTAAAAGTAGTAGTGCCCTTATAATTTGCCAAGTAATAGTGCCCCCTCATTTACTCCGAGCTCAACTTCCTAAACCCTAACCCTAAAAATTCAACTCCTACTACTACTCCCTGGGGTTTCTCTTGCCATGCCCCCATAGAAGAATGCCACCTGGATCGCGATTAGGGTTAGGGCTTCTGCTGAAGCTGCACATCTTCTCTCGCGCGCCATTGAATCGAGCACGACCTCTCCTCTTGTGGAGTTTGATCTCCCCCTCCAACAGAGGTGAAGCTGGCCTCCGGAGTCGGTATCCGGAGAGGCGACAATATTGCGGGTACTACGCCGCGGAGCAGTACTCCGACGACGAGTACGAATGCGAGTTCGAGAATCAAAAGGTACAAGCTTTTTTTTTATTCCCTATATTTCTTTCTAGAAAGAAATCGGTGGAGTTTGGAACAGCCAATGAAGTTTGGATTTTGATGTTTTTTTTTGCTCAAATTTTTTTTTCTATCAAAGTTTGGATTTTGGTGGACTTAGGGTATGTTTGGTTCGGCGAAGTGGAGTGAAGTAAAAAATCTGGAAATTGACATTTTGTGTACACGCATTGCGGTGAAGTGGAGCGGCGCAAAGCAAAGTGGAAATTCCTTCGTTTGGATGTTTTGAAGATGTAGATGTTAGAAGTGGGAAATCATAAAGTTAGTGTTCGGTTGGTTGTTGAAGTGAGTGAAAAAATTTAACCTTTTGTTGAAACGACATGAATAGTAAATCCTCTTTTTGTTGTAGGAGTAGCGGTTATGAGATGTTTTTAGAGTACCAATTATGAGGGTCCGATTTTGGGTGGTTTTAAGTAGCGATTTTTAAACCAGTCAAACCCATGCTTGGTAATTCATTAACGAGTGGTTCTGAAAAAAATTTACACGAACAAAATTACCTGTATGCCCATATATATACAAAACGGTCCCGCGCGCGGAAATTGCCACCCAGTCCACGCCTCAATCAAGACTCAGGAGTTAAAAATCCATATTTGATAAAAATAATAGAAATACGTGAAATAATAGAAACGCCTAGATGAAAGTAGGAGAGAGATTTTAAGAACTTACCGAAAAAAGTAGCCATAGTTTGGAATAAGTAGAAGAGACACACATATCATAAAGGAAAAATAGAGTAGGTATTAGTAGTTATAATTACATTTTTTTTGTGAGGATATAAATGGAATAAAATTCCTAAAAATTCACCGATTTTGGGTGTTTATAAAGTCACTCAAAATTACATTACATCGGTTTTGGGGGATTTTTGAGCCGACCAAAACCAGTGTCTCAAAAAAATTAACAAGCAGAGGTTTTCTTAAACGGTCGGTTCAAAAATACCCCAAGGTCAGTGAAAACACCATTACCAAGCAGACCCTAAGGTAGAGAGGAAGTGGTCCTCTAACCAAACGCGCGAAGTTCCGCACTCCATTTCGGAGGAAAAAAAACTATGTCAAAACCCTGATTTCGCGGCAGACCAGATTTACACGATTTCACAGCAAACAAGATTTACTGTGATTTGACATCATAGTAAATCTTATCTGCAAATTCTCCAACCAAATACGTGAAGTAATTTTAAATCCGAATTTTGGCCACTTCGGTTCTCCAAATCTGCGAACCAAACAACCCCTTAGTGCAGTTTTTCCATCAGAGTTTTAGTTTTTTTTGGGTTTGGTTCAGTTCTTTTACTTAGTTATGTCGACAATTAGGATTTTAAGATTTTCTATCATCTGAATGCAATTCTGAGAAAAAAATAATGGTTGCAAGACTAAAACTGTTGGATCACGAGAACCTGGTGTAGTTCGATGGATGGATTATTAGGTCTGGATTGAGATTTCTGCTGCTTTTCAGAAAGCAGCAACAGAAGCAGCTTTTGGAAGCAGAATCCGACCTGCTTTTGAAAGCTGCCCGAAATTGAACTAGCTTTTCAATTTTTTTTACAAGTTTCTGTTAGCAAACAATTTGTGGGACTGCTTTAAGAAGAAGAAAAACGAGGAGAAGCAGCCTGGTAAGCAAATTCCAAACCCAGCCTTAGTAATCATGATGTGTTTTTTGCAAGTTACTAGTGAACTACAAATTTTGTATTTTGTTTGCTAGTCTCTATGTGTTTGTTGTCAGTAATTTGTGTGTGTTCAAGTATGCTTCAAAATGATTTTATGTTTCATGTTTAATGTATCTGGTTTCACTGGGGAATCAATAGGACTGACTTAGTTTTATATTTTTAAATATATTTAATCTGAATATTGTCTGAAGGGTTACGAGGCTTTTAGGTTTTTCCTGAATTTAGTTTAATTTCTTGCAAGTCTATGTTCAAGGCTATGGGTATGGATCAATGTTTTTCTAGACGTACGAATACTTTTCCAACGTTTGACTTGAAAGCAATTAGCAATCTGTAATATGAGAGTGAAGTCTGGAGATGGAGAGGAGAAGGGGAAGTAGGAGAAGAGAGAATATGAGAAAGGAGATTACAAGGGCCTTAAACCCTAGGTTGCATCTCATGTCTATTTATATTGATATGCAATACACCCACAATTACTATTATACCCTCATATGAAAAATAACAAAATAAAATAACTCTAATACCCTCCCTCAAGCAGGAGCATATAGATCAGACATGCCCAGCTTGCTACATAAATCAGAAAATGGACCACGAGAAGTGGTTTGGTGAGGATATCACCTAATTGATCATTTGACCGAACATAAGGAGTGACAATCTGTTTCTTCAGCAACAAATCACGAACAAAATGACAATCCACCTCGATATGCTTCGTGCGCTCATGAAACACCGGATTACTTGCGATAAACATTGCCGACTGATTATCACAATACATCTCCATCGGAATAGGAATCATGATTCCCATTTCATGAAGAAGAGACTGCACCCACATCATCTCAGAAGCTGTATGAGACATCGCACGCTACTCGGCCTCTGCACTAGAACGAGCCACAACATTCTGCTTCTTACTACGCCACGTGACAAGATTGCCACCCACAAACGTACAATAGCCAGAAGTAGACCTCCTATCACTGCGACTGTCTGCCCAATCAGCATCACTGAACCCAGTCACCGTAAGCAACTGGGAAGGTTTGTACAACAAACCCTTTCCAGGTGCAGCCTTCAAGTATCGAAGAATGCGAGAGATAGCCTCCCAATGTGGTTGCCGAGGGGCATGCATAAACTAACTAACTACTCCAACTGCATATGTGATGTCTGGTCGAGTAACAATAAGATATATATAAGTTTGCCAACCAAACGTCTATAATATCCAACATCCTCAAATAACTCTCCCCTGTCAGCATCAAGCTTGTCATGATAATCCATAGGAGTCTCAACTGGCCGACACTCCAACATCCCAGTCTCGGAGAGCAAGTCTAGAACATACTTGCGTTGTGACAGATACACACATTTCTTAGATTGAGCAACCTCGATTCCAAGAAAATATCGAAGAAGACCCAAATCCTTAGTATGAAACTGACGACTAAGGTAGGCCTTCAAGTCCACAATTCCAGCATGATCACTCCCAGATATAATGATATCATCAACATAAACAATCAACACGATAATACCTGCTGAGGAAGAATGGCAAAATACTGAATGATCTGATGTGGTACGCCGAAAGCCATACTGAATGAGAACTGAACTAAACTTGTCAAACCAAGCACGAGGTGACTGTTTCAGTCCATATAATGCTTTCTTCAATCGACATACGAGTCTTTTATTTTCTGCTACAACATATCCCGGTGGTTGATCCATATAAACCTCCTCATGTAAGTCACCATACAAGAAAGCATTCTTTATGTCCAACTGATATATAGGCCATTGGTGATTAACCGCCACAGAAATAAGAATCCGAACTGAATTCAGCCGAGCCACTGGAGAGAAAGTCTCCATATAATCCACGCCATATGTCTGAGTATACCCTTTGGCAACCAACCGTGCCTTGAGGCGCTCAACAGAACCATCAGGGTGATACTTAACAGTGTACACCCATCTACAACCCACTGTTTGTTTTCCAACAGGAAGTGATGTAAGCTCCCAAGTCTGATTTTGATGTAAAGCATACATCTCCTCATCCATTGTACTTTTCCAACCAGAAGATGACATAGCCTGCTTGTAAGTTTTGGGAATAAAAGTAGAAGACGATGAAACAACAAATGCATGAAAAGATGAAGCACGGTGTAATGAAACATAGTTAGAAATGGGATGGTTATTCTTTGTGGTACAAAGACGTTGTCTTTTTCTGAGAGCAATAGGAAGATCATCTGGATATGTGGTGATGGGAGCAGAAACCTCATACACGGAAGATGATTGGTTGAAGGCTGAATTTTGCATAACCACTGGCCCGTCCTTGGATCTCTGATAAACCTGTAAATGGGGAATGGAGACAAAAATTGATTCAGGAATGATCGGAAGTGGTATGGAAGATATCAAATCTGTTGTAAAAGGAATACAACGGTCTCCTGAAGGAAAGAAAAGGGTAGACTCAAAGAATGTAACATCTGCACTGACATAATATTTGCGTGACTGTGGACTGTAACAACGATAACCTTTTTGAGTACGGAAATAACCAAGAAAGACACACTTCAGAGATCTAGGAGCCAACTTATCTCGATTAGGTTCCAAGTTATGAATAAAAGCGACACACCCAAACACTCGAGGAGATAAGGAAAATGGTACGACATCTGTATGTAATATGGTAAATGGAACTTTGTTATTTAATACAGATGATGGCATGCGATTAATAAGATAACATACAGTAAGAACGACATCTGCCCAATACTGTTTAGGGACATGCATATTGAACATGAGAGTTCGAGTCACATCTAAAATGTGTCGATGTTTGCGTTCAGCTATACCATTTTGTTGAGAGGTGTGGACACAACTGGTTTGATGAATCATACCACGATCAACACAGAAACTGTTCATAGAAGATTGAGTATACTCTAAAGCATTATCAGAACGCAGAAATTTTGATACGTTTATTAAACTGAACATATACTTCATTATAAAAGACATATAACACATTTGGAAACTCAGATCTTTCTTTCATTAAATAACACCAAGTCATTCTAGAATAATCATCAATAAAAATAACAAAATACTGAAATCCTTTCGGACTTTTGACTCTAGACGGACCCCAAATATTAGAATGAACAAGATCAAAAGACTCTAATTGACGACTCTCACTACGACGAGGAAAGGAACTACGGTGATGCTTGCCTAACTGACAAGCCTCACATTCAAGACTAGAAACATGACTCAAACTAGGAACAACTTGACGCAACTTAGCCAAAGACGGATGTCCCAAACGGTAATGCTACTGCAACGGAGAAGTAGAAACAGAAGTGAAGGCTTTTCCAGGTAGATCCAAGTAGTACAGTCCATCTTTTTCATGTCCCGAACCAATCATCTTCTTCGTCCTGAGGTCCTGAAAAACACACGAATTTGGAGAAAATGTCACAGAACATTGAAGAGATTTGGTTAACTGGCTCACAGATAACAAATTAAATGGAAAATTAGGCACATATAATGAATCAAATAATGATAGTGATTGAGTAGGGTGAATGACACCTTTCCCAAGCACAGGACGAGTAGACCCATCAGCCAAGATAATATTATGTTTCCTGGAACTACGATTATGAAAGATAGATGTTATACCAGACATGTGAGAGCTTGCTCCTGAGTCGATGACCCAAGAGGTGGATGGTGACTGGGTTGCCACAAAAGCAGGATTACCTATATGTGCCATGGTTGCAGTAGGTTGGGAGGTGGTATTAGCAAGCGCGTTCAACTTCTGGAGGATCTGTTGAAATGGAGATGAGGTATCGGACGTTGAAGTCTGATTGAAACCCGAAGTATCATCTCTGGGAGCAGAAATGGTGACCTGGGACTGCATATTTTCAGCATGCACTTGATGTGCATATTCTGGTTTGCCCCACTTGTCCCAACAATAGTCTTCTACATGACCGAGTTGCAAATATATGCTCTGATACCAAGTGAAGTCTGGAGATGGAGAGGAGAAGGGGAAGTAGGATAAGAGAGAATATGAGAAAGGAGATTGCAAGGGCCTTAAACCCTAGGTTGCATCTCATGTCTATTTATATTGATATGCAATACACCCACAATTACTATTATACCCTCATATGATAAATAACAAAATAAAATAACTCTAACAATGAGTAAGTTTGACAAGTTAAAAAATTACTAATATTTATGGCTTTGTCTCAGTATGCTTTTTAGACTATTGGACACACTATGTCCATCCCAAAATACACTAGGACAAACCAAAATAGGTATTGTGTCTGTGTCATGTCCTATTCGTGTTCTATGCAACATTGATCTGAAATCATTTCAGATGACTTAGACATGTGCAGCATAGACCGATAGTGCATTGTCTAGGAAGGATGAAATATTAGTTAAAGGGGATGTTATAACTAGGTTTAGGTCCCATCAAACTTAGATTTAGGCTGATATGATTTTTTGCTAATGCTACGAAGGACGTGGTCCTTAACCGTACTGAGCAGAAGAAAAGGATTCAAATAGGCAACAGAAGAAAAGGATTTAAATGGCCTCTGGATGAAAAAGATTCATATAGATGATGCCAGAAATTTGAGATAAGGGCTTTTTTGTTTTTGCTGTATTAATATATGTTTTAAAATAAACAGAATAAGATCCTAGTTCTGTTACCAATACTGAGAGGCAAACTTTCTTGAAACTTATCAGATTATGACCTTACTCTCAGTTGACATTATTGTTATTTTTCACAATATGTAGGAATAACAGATAAATGGAATTTACTTGAGGAATTAGAGCTATTTATATTGGTTTATTACTATATTATTCATCTTGTTATCAGACTGATGATATATCTAAATGTCATGCATATTGCAGCCATCTTCATTGGTCGCTAACATAGATTCGTGGAGGTGGAGACTTAGCTTGCTTTTACGTAATAATGAAGAGCAAGAGATTATATCCAGAGATAAAAGAGATCGCCGTGATTATGAGCAAATATCTAGTCTTGCAAAGAAGATGGGACTATACAGGTATCTGAGCATTGTTCTATTTTTCTGTGTTAATGAATAGGATAGCAGTTTTGACATGCTATATACCATTTTTGTAGTATGAACTACGGGAATGCAGTGGTTGCAAGCAAAGTTCCACTCCAGAATTATAGGCCTGATCTAGATGATAAGAGGCCACAAAGAGAGGTACTAAGTTATGGTTTCTATTGTTATTCCTTCTACAGTAGTAAATGTCTAAAATTTCAGTGCTTTCTTGTAGGTGGTTATCCCTCTTAGTCTGCAAAGGAGGGCTGAGGGTCTACTTCAAGAACATCTTGATAGACTTCAATTAAAGTGTGACAAAGACAGTAATAGTTTAGATGATGATGTCAATGTTGCAGATGTAAAAGCAGATGAAAACCAAGATTCTTTTGTTGATAAGTCGGTAATGGAAAAAATTCTTCAAAGGAGGAGTACCCGCATGAGGAATTTGCAGAGGACTTGGCAGGTTTGAGTTTCAGTCCTTTATTCATTGTGTAATTTGAATCAGTCGGATGTCTTATTAAATTAATTCATAGAGAAGTGAATTTCTATGATTGATAACTTCCTTTGTAACTAGACAGGTGATTGTTAACCTATTTATCTAAACTGCACTTTATGGATACACCGGTCTTTTTCTAGTATAAAATCATAACAAGTTTATGTTGAAGAAAAATCCATTTAATGATAGTTCCAAACTTCCAATATTTACTTCTTGTTCTTCCTCCTCCTGTCCAACCTCCCACCTTTCTGGATACTATATGCATTCTGGAAACTCTTTACTGCCAGCAAATTTTACTGCCAGCAAATTTATGTTTGTTACATTTTCTTGTGACTTTTCTGTTCTTTTTCTACCTTATATAGGTGTCACATGTTATATTTAAGGACAACCTTAGCCAAAATAATGCACATATTTTATTGAAGTATAACCTACTAAACTGACAAGATATTTGATTTCTACAGGAGTCACCTGAGGGTACAAAGATGCTCAATTTCAGGAAATCTCTGCCTTCATACAGTGAAAAGGATGGACTATTATCAGCAATTGCACGAAATCAGGTGTTTAGATCTGAATCCTTGCATAATCTTTGACATGAGTAACATTAGCTTCTGGAGATATTATGTTTATTTTATTTTATTGACATTGCACATGTACATTTGGAGGGAGTTATTGTTTGAAGTTAGGAATCATGCAAACTGCAAAAACTGTCATGTCCGTGTTGGAAATGTGTCAGATACAACAAGGACATGCCAATATATACACGAACAGAGTAAGTTGGTGCTTTGTCTTCGTGTATCTGTTGTGTTGTGCCAATGTCCTGCAATGAAGGATAGGTCAATGGTAACCCAAATGACATCATCGTGGAATCAATATCTACACCCTTCTTCATTCATTTTGCCTTTCCTAAGCTCTGGTGGCTGTTTCACCTCCACCGAATCCGTGGCCTGCAGTCCAGACAAAGTTCTGGTATATTGTGGTGGCTGCTGGAGCATGGATATAGCCAAAACATGCATGTATATATATGTATTTGGATGACCACATATATGAATTACGAGCAAAATTAATTTAAAACTGGACATTTCTCTTCATTTTTTTTTTTGCTTAGCATATTGTTCGATTTGAATAAAATGAATTCATCTTTTATTTCCATTTGTCCTGAAGGCACACCAAATTTGGGTTTATTCATCCTGAAGTCTCTTGTTTCTACTTTAGTTTATGAGAGCTATATGTGTAGATATCAAAGTACTGTGAGTTTTATGTGTATCCGTAAAGATGCTTAGATCAGAATCAGTGATTTTGATTTTTGGGTTCCATCATCCACACAATTTGTCTAGATTTACTAAACTACTTGATACAGGACGAGACCTTAAACGGCAGCCTATATGGGTCGATTCACAATAAAACAAATTAAGATTTTTGTAATTCTAGTTAAGAATCAGATATTATTAACAATCTACCAACAAACAACCCAGTAGATCTGGGAACCAATTGAATTCAAGAGATAACAGAAGGGTTTACTAAAGGGGTCGCAAAGTTGATCTACGCCTTCAAAGCCTTTGTTTGCGGCATTCATCTCTGACTTCGTCAACAAAGTTGAAGACCTTGCCAATAGAATCTAAAATCATTCGAACACAGATTTTGTAGATTTTGAAGTCTTCTTTCCAAGTTGTGGTCGCATGCCTAAAGGAGACATATTTACAGAAATATCATTGTTTTATTGCAGTTGCGCAATGTAGATCTGAACCTACATATATGAATTTGATCGAAGGGGAAACAAGGTTAGTGATGGTGGCTTAGAGTAGAATGCGAGGGGTGAAAGGGGAAATATGAGATGGATTCCTATCGATTTACATTTGAGAGATGAAGAAGGAGAAGACTATTTATGAATAGGAAATCACATCATAAACATATTTAAAACCAAAGTTCTTCATTCACTAATAAATGTTTGCAGTACAATGTTTATATAGACCACAAAACTTGGACTCCAAGATATAAATTCTAATCCTAAATGCCAAATCTATTGTCTATTGTACTATATATCTCTACTATATAATGCCAAAACTAGGCTTCACCGTGAAAAATTTTCGTTCCAAAAATATCCTTCAACATATTTAATAATTAAAAAGAATACCTACAATAAATTTCAATGACAACCATTTAAGAGATGCAATAATGACAACCATTTAAGAGATGCAATAAATTCCACTCACAATCAAAGGGTTCATGCTAAAGTAAACTAACTCATCAACATCATTCACTCCAATATACGTGCAAAGCACGTGCATATATACTAGTACTATATAATGCCAAAAGTAGGCTTCACCGTGAAAATTTTCTTTCCAAAAATACCCTTCATTATATTTAATAATTAAAAAGATTAATTAAAATTAATAGGGGGTATCTAGGTAAATACAAGAGTTGTCCTTTGGTATTCCTAATTACAACAACTCTTAAATGCATTATCTAAAAATGAGGCATTGAAAAATGGACTTTGTTGTATCATTCATTCATTGAAAAATGAACAAATTTTGAATACAAGTGTCTTTTAATCTTCCTAACAATAAATACGTGCAACGCACGTGCATATATGCTAGTATAATTAATTCAAAACTAAACAAAACTCTAACAAATCATGTTCATAAATAATTGTACCAAATTCATCCTAATAATTGTGCACCCAAATAAATACCCAAAGTCCAAAATTTCAAATCATACCCATGTGATGATCTGGTCTTCCATCACTACTGTGGTGTTAAGTTAGACTGATGACATGATCCATATTTCAGTTAGAGGTAACAATGTTATCATCCTGGAATTGCATCAAGCAATCCTCTTAGATCTTTGGCTAGTGGCCCTTTTAGTGGGGTTCTGTAGTAATAGTTGAAGGTTCAAGATAATTGATGACAGATTTTAGAACTCTATGATACTGTTCGATTGCGATTTGTTAGGAGCAATAGTTGGATGTACGTTTTAGAAGAAACAGAAGTTGATTTTTGTTTTAGTTGAAGAAACAGAAGAAAATAGTTGCAGAAAGTACCAGATGACCGAATAAAATTTGAAGGAAGATTATGAAGGAGAACAGAGATCTCTGGAAAAACTTCACTGAAACAAGTATATTTGGAAAAACTTCACTGAAACAAGTATATTTATCTTAACTTGAAACCAGTACATTCTTAGATTTTTTGTAAACCCCAAAAGCTGGTGTGCTAGTCAACTAAGCAAGGACTCCCAAATTGCCACTTATAGACGGAAGCTTGCAATGAAATCACAAAAGAAGAAATGGAAGCTTTTTATTGTGCTGTATTCCTATCCTGATAAAGTATGATAGGTTTTTATCTTATCTCAAGCTGTTCCAGTTGCTATGTTAAATAGTTTATGAAATGACTCAAAATAGTGAAGAACAAGTTTCGATCTATTTGAAGTTAAATTCAGCCAGGAATGGTTGATTTGGGCCTCAAATTGAAGTCCAATTGGTTCTCAGGGGTAGTCATTGGATTAGATGCTGCTTTTCAAAAGGCAGCAGTAGAACAGCCTTCCACCTGCTTTCAAAAGTTGTCCGGAGATTGAACTAGTTTTTTTTTTTTTTTTGATAAGATGCTTTTACTAAACAACTCTTGGGCCAATTTTTAACAAAATAAGCAAAAGCAGCCATGATAAGCAATCCCAAATCCTGCCTAAAGCTCTAGTTTTAGTTAATGTGGTTTACTGGTGGATATATGGTTGTAGATCAAGGTGTGTTAAAGGGCGGGTGGCCCGGAACCCGGCCCGGGCTCGGCCCGGTCAAACCCGGCCCGGACCCGGTCAACGGACCGGCCCACTCCCCCCCACGGGTCCGGTCTGGGTCGGAGGATCTGACCCGCAGGCCCGGCCCGTTGTTGGCTCCGTCCGGGCCGAGCCGAATTCGGACGGTCCTGTTCGGCTGGATTAATTTTTTTTTTTAAATATAGCCGTTGGGGGTATTTTTACCAAAATACCTCCGGTTTAGTGATAATTTTTTGCCCGTTTTAGGGGTATTTTTGTCCTTTTTAACATATAAGTTATATCATATAGATTATATATAAAAAATATATAAATAAACGAAAAAAATTAAAATAAAATCGGGCCGGCCCGGTCCGACCGTGAACCGGCCCAAACCCAGACCGGTTCGGCCCGGTCCTCCCCTGACCGGGTCATTGGCCCGGGCTGGGTCGGGATTTTTTCTGGCCGGGCCGGCCCGACCGCCTCTCCTCTCGGGTTGAGCCCGGCCCAGATTGAACCCGGTCAAACCCGGTTGGCTCGGATAGCGGCCCGACCTGGTCCAATACACACCATGAGTTGTAGAGGGAGAAGAAATGTTTCATCATTGAAACTTTAGTGCTCCAGGATACTAGAGATAGGGAGAGGTAATATAAAAAACAATGCCTCAAGGGTACTAGAGAAAGAGGGGTAATATACAAAAAAACAAAAGGACCGTATAAGAGGAAAGGTGAAGAGAAGAGAGGATTGAAGGCACGACTACTCAACAAAATAGATTATTCTCTATGGAAAACTAGATTGTGATAATATGTTATATGTAACACATACGTTGAATAAAAAATATTGGAAAACTAGATAATGAGGAACAATTGTTGGTTATATATATATATATATATATATATATATATATATATATATATATATATATATATATACGCTAAATAAAAACTATTGGGAAACAACATATATACTCTAAGACTCTTCAGATTCATACTTCCTCCCAAACAGAGAAAAGGATGAGTATTGCCTAGTGTGTACACGTTGCCATTATGGTTTTGAGTGGATCCCTTCAATAGCTTATTAGTCTCTTTATGTCCTTTTTATGATTGGAACACTATCCCTTAATATCATGCATTCCAGGGGCGGAGCCAGGATTTTGGAATAGGGTAGGCTATCTAATAGTTACTATAAGGTTCTAAAAATTTATGTCAAAAATTCGGCAGAGTTTCCTTTGTAAATTCGATGATTCGAAACCTATCATAGACTATAAACTTAAGAAAGGGTGCTCCACTTAAAAACAACTTCCTAGATTGACTGATAATCTTTTATTGAACCATCTCATAACCATACATGTTAACCAGATAGGGGTGCACCAAGTGTCATAGACACGTAGAAAAACTTTTGACAACAAAAGTGCTGGTTAGCGCATTTTTCACATTTTCAAAATCTGTATTATCTCTAAAGAAATTTGAGACTTAGACTTATAGAGACTTGAATCTTGATATGCAACAAATAACTCTTTACTTAGCAGGCACAATTAAAACGAAATTTTTGGAAGCCAGACCGTACAATTAGTGTAAATCTAAATTCTTAGACATATTACACTATCAAGCAACACAAATATCTTTACAACAAGATTTTCAAACACAAACTAGATGTCATATAAGGAAATACTTGTTAAAAGAATCCCAACAAAGATGACCAATATGATGCCTAAAAGTTTGACACTTGGAGTCTCCAATCTATTAAAACGAACAAATATTTATAAGATGCTGGAAAGCATAAGCGGATAAAAATCAGATACATTAGAAAGAAGATATTGCAGATAAGAATACCATCTGATTATGGGAAAGAAATGGATCTTCACAACATACATTGACATATAACTATCATAATACATCTTAAAGTCATCTAGGATGGAATTCTAACTACTAAAGGGAACTGCTAACAACAATACACAAGGAAAAGGTCGGACCTTGGTCGGATCCCCTCCGACGATCCGATTTTTCTTCACTTTAGAAACCCTAGAGACTAGATCAGACCAAACACCAAAAAATTGGGGGTTAGGGTTTTCCAAATATTTAATTTGAAGGAGGATGATGATGATGATAGGATTTTACCAAATGAGGTGAAGAGGGAGATTGGGAGAGCCGAGAGAGGAGTTGCGGGAGGGGAACGAGCCGCCGAGGGGCTGCAGCGTGCCGGACGG
Organism: Iris macrosiphon; assembly: GCA_036927795.1. Classification (NCBI taxonomy): domain Eukaryota; kingdom Viridiplantae; phylum Streptophyta; class Magnoliopsida; order Asparagales; family Iridaceae; genus Iris; species Iris macrosiphon. Next base: position 183,371,997 of record JAYESA010000003.1, on the reverse strand, counting down.
TCGGACCTTGGTCGGATCCCCTCCTCCGATCCGATTTATCTTCACTTTAAAACCCCCAGAGAGAGGAGGTCGGGAGTTTAGTTTTTTTTGAAAGGGGGGTGAACCGGTGAAGATTGAAGTTGGAACTTCAGATTATGAAGTTAAACACAGCCACTGGGATCTGCCCTATCTGGGAGTGGGCTACACACCAAACCGGTTCAGTTGCACTGGGATACATATCATCAAAATAAAATTAAAAAATTACCGATATTTTGGACTTTGCACTGGGCTACAGCCTAGTGGCCCCCCCCCACCCACACACACACACACTTATTATGACATTCGGAAATACTATCATCATTATTCTGGCCTTTTTGCCATCTGAATAGGGTTGGATGTGAAGCAGAATAAAGCTCCTCAAATGATTTGAGCAAAAGGCTACAAGCAGTAGTTGTCCTGACATAAGCCTTCATGGTGATTACTGCTAAACTTGAAGGTTTCGAACAACAAAAGACATCCTTGATATAGATCATGAAGGTGGGCAACCAAAGAGTCGAGAGAGCAAAACCGTTAAATTATGATACAGAAAATGTGGAGGAATAGGTATATTGGCAGTATTTGTTACATGGAATGGCTTGCATCTCTGTGATATAGGAATACATGGTCTTGGGGACAACACATACATGGGCACTGAACACTTGATGGGTATGGGTATGGGTATGGGTATGGGTATGGGTATGGGACACGAGGAATATGTAAAAAGTAGGAAATGATTATACATGTATATTCATATCATATATTTTATCAAACAAACTACACTAAATGTAATTATGTAATAATCTCAAAAATATCATTATTCCAACCCTTATCACAAAGTTTCAAACCTTTAATTATCTTTCTAACCTAATTATGTAGGCTGATTTCTTTTGGCATCGGAAATCTGTGATCATATGGAATTCCTATTCTTCTCACGAGTTTGTGAGTTCTAAAGACACGGCTAATAGTCTATAGAAAATCTAGTGGTAAATGAGATTACTTGAAGGGAAGGAGTACCACCAATAGCACTATAGCTCTTCTATGCTTCATACTTCTATTTCTTCTCAGGCTTTTATGATTGGCATTGTTGACAGAGCTGATTTAAGAAAACGAAACAGATTCTTCAAAAAGAGGCTACTTCATAGTGGGTCTGACCGCCTGACTGGGATGAGACTGAGGACAATCTTGTGGGGCTTTTTGAGGAACTTATGTGATTTATGGCCAAGTGGATGAACACTGTCTGTCTGTCCTGATAAAGGAATGTATTTCACATATTAACATATTAAATGGTAGAAATCCTGTTACCAATTGTAGGTTGTGATTAATATAAAGACTTGAGTATTTCTTGAACTTTCCAGCGTATTACTGACAAGAACTCGAGAAGTTCAGTGCTTCTGTAGCCTATGACCTGGGATCACTTAAGCATAAATGCAGACCTGCAGGCTTCTTTCTGATGCACAGCCATGCCACTTCCTCGGGAAGCAGTCCAGCATGCTGTTAAATTGTAAGGTTGGGTGGGTGGTTCTGGTAATGAGGAAATGAATTTGAAACTAAATGCTTCTGATGTACTTCTTATGAACACATTAATCATAATTTTCATTCATTAGTTTGGTAAATGTGGTTGAGGGTCAGTGGCCAGGAATGTTACCCATATTACTGTAGTAGACGAGGCCTTGAACAGCAACTGCATAGCTAAGATTTATTGCTTGCCATTTTTGTGAATGAAATCTATCAATCTTGTACTAGTTAGCTAGGTTAGATTCATTTTCCTCTTTCAATTACGTTGGAAATCCTTTTGTTTAAGCTTCATCTTATGATTTGAAGTAACCTGTTCCTTGCTAAAACTTGTGATATATGCGTGTCCAACACGGCACACATGCCCATCTGTGTCCAACACTACACATTAACTTCTCCTCTTATATGAATTGTAAGATATCAACAAGACAAATTAAATGGTCCTGTATCTGCAAATAATATATAGTTCGCTATGTTTTGCTATTTTGTACTTGTTAAGTTCCTTAATATATGAACACAAATATATTTATTCATGTTACATATATTTACAAAGGTAAAGACAAATAACTGTGTCCTCATTTCTGGATTTTCATGGGTTAACATATCAGAGACTATGTATCCTTGTTGTGTCAAAGTGTGATGCTCGTATTTGGGCCCACTAATTATAGGCTTCAACTGTAAAATATTTGGTTATGCTGATCCCGCATGTTGGATTATCCAATGCAATTTGAATTTACTCAACTCATGGTACAATGAACTTGACTCATGGTTTCTTCTGATAGTTTTAAGTTACAATAGTTCCTAAAGAATACAAGACACTGTTCAAATTTCTCCAGAACATAGCATGTCAATTTGTATGTTTTATTAGGGATATTGATAGTGTTAGCTTTGGGTATGTAACAATTTCTTGTTTTGCATGGCAGGTCATAGTGATTTCTGGGGAGACTGGATGTGGCAAAACTACACAACTTCCTCAATACGTTTTAGAATCTGAAATAGAATCTGGGCGGGGAGCATTCTGCAATATTATATGTACCCAACCTCGAAGAATATCTGCTATGGCAGTTTCAGAGAGAGTTTCTGCAGAAAGAGGGGAGAATCTTGGTGAAACAGTATGTTGGCAACATCCATCGTGTTTCATCTCTTTCATGATATTATTTTCATATGTATATTAAAATATTTGTCACAGAAGTTTTCTTCTAGTTTCCATACAACAATAGTTTTTGTGGTAGGTTGGTTACAAAGTTCGATTAGAGGGAATGAAAGGAAAAAATACCCATCTGCTTTTTTGTACCAGTGGTATTTTGCTGAGGAGGTTGCTGGGTGATAGTAATTTGAATGGTGTGACCCATGTTTTTGTTGATGAGATCCATGAAAGAGGGATGAATGAAGGTGCTTACTTTATTCTTTTATTGAGCATGCTGTACATACTATGTATTTAATCTGCAGGTGCTTATGTTACGACATTTTTATTTGCAGATTTCTTATTGATTGTCTTGAAGGAACTTCTTACTCGCCGCCGGGATTTGAGACTAATTTTAATGAGTGCCACTTTGAATGCTGAACTGTTTTCAAAATTTTTTGGTGGAGCTCTCACAATCCATATCCCAGTAAGCTAGTCCTCTGAAAATTAATTTTGTTAATACTTTACTTCTGTTGAATGCACAAGATTTGGTAGGTTTTTTTTTTCATGTTCTCTTCACCTTGTCATAAATATGCAGTTTTTTTTAGAGGCTTTCTTCATCTTTGTTTTGGTTTACTATGTCAATGGACTAGAAATGAAAGCTTAATTTCTTGAATAACCTATAAATTCATGATAACTATGTCTGTTCCATATGTTACTTTTATATCAGCATAGTTGCAATAGATAACCTTTAATGATTCACCCTTGTATGTTTTCCTTTGAACGGAAAGTGTATTGATATTGACTACAAGCTTCAGTGATTGAACTTCTCACCAGAGCTGGTACATAAGGTGATTAATGCTATTAATGATGTCACCCTCTCTCTTATTAATTGCAGTACAGGTCGATTTTATCCTTCTAGTTTTATTAACTTCCTCATACCTGCCATTTACAATCATTTCATTCCGAGAATATGTTTATTGATTGCGCTATATAGATATACTTGGTGTACCACAACTGTATTATGAACCGTCACGGACAGTTATGTTTTACTATTTATCTGCCTGTTGCTAGGAGTTGCAACACTTTTGCTTGCAGAAAATACGCCATCATGTAAAGGGTTGTGAACTAACTTACATCAAGTAAAACTGTCTAGTCAATCTACATTCATTTAAAAGCATACTGTTCGACATGTTAATTACATGGTCGTCTATGATATAAATGTGTCAAAATTGATTCATATTTGTGTAGAAGGCTTAAGAAAGAGTAGGATGAAAGAAATAGAAATTGCCAATATTGGAGGATTATTTACCCTATATATGCAAAATAAGGATATTTGTGAACCAATTGCTTAATTTTTGGGACCAAGTTTCTTTGTTGTTGTTGTTGTTTTGAGAGAAACCAAGTTTTTTTCTTGCAGTTATATCTATCATTTACTTTATGAAATTTTTACTTATTTTCTGGGACAGTCTTTTTTGTCATAACCAAATAAGAAATCATAAATCCACGAGCTTGCTTTTGAGACCAAGTCTCTTTTTTTTTTGCAGTTTTATTCACTTTTCCAGCATTTGTACTGCTGTGCGTCATGGTCACTCATCATGTGTCACATTGAAACATGAAAGCAGTTAGCAACTTAGCATCTGCTAGTTTGGTCAGGTTTCAAATGGAAAATCTCACTCATATTTGGATTCAGGGCTTCACATACCCTGTGAGAGCGCACTTCCTAGAAGACATATTGGAAACAACTGGGTACAAGTTGACTTCATTTAACCAAGTCGATGATTACGGGCAAGATAAGTTGTGGAAGACTCAGAGGCAGCTCCTGCCAAGGAAGAGAAAAAATCAGATCACTGCACTTGTTGAGGTATGTCTTTTCCACTGGTAATCAGACAACTAATTTATTAATTTAATCAATATTATCCGTAAAACTATGTTACTTTGCAGGATGCCCTCAAGAAGTCTAGCTTTGAGAGCTACAGTTCAAAGGCACGCGATTCTTTGGCCTCTTGGACACCTGATTGTATAGGATTTAACCTTATCGAAGCTGTTTTATGTCATATATGTCGAAAGGAAAGAGCAGGTGCTGTATTAGTTTTTATGACAGGCTGGGATGATATTAGCTGCCTGAGGGATCAACTGAAGGCACACCCTCTGTTGGGAGATCCAAATCGAGTGCTTCTGCTTACATGTCACGGTTCAATGGCTACTTCTGAGCAGGTAACCCTTCATTCTTTAAGTGTTCGTGTTTGTATGGGAAGATTCTTTGCTGCGAACTGTATAAGTGTTAGTTCTATCACCATTTCATCTTTTAAATTAGTAATAATTTGGTCCCTTCTTTCTCCTTAATTTGTACCTGGTTAATTATCTTGGTATACTCATTTCTGCTTTTAGGTGTTTATGATATTTTATGGGGTAAATTACAGGAAACCTCTCCATCTTTTTAGGTTATTAATGTTTCCCCTTAATTTTTTGGACTTCCCCCATCCTGTCCATTTTTTATTAAAATTGTTAACTATGAGATAAGTTTGATGAATTTTAGATTAAAATATACAGTTTAGGTATGTAATAAACAAAAACTAAAAGAAACAGTCTATTCTCTCCACTTCCTTCTCTTTCTCCACCCAATCGCACTTGCTGCCATCGTGCTGTAGCTGGCGCTCTTTGACCGGCGTCCTGGCATGCCCCCATTGAGGCTCAAGTACTCTCACAGGCGCAACAAGAAATAGGTTGTCTGCAACAAAAGCTAGGAGGAAAAAGGAGAGTTGTAGTAAAGAAGAGGGAAAGAAGTAAAAGTAAATAAGAAGAGCAAGAGGAGTCAGGGGAGAAGGGGGCAAATGGAAAAGATGAACTGGCTTGCAGTGGTTGCGACGTGCAGAGAGAGATGGATTGGGTGGTGGTTGTAGGTGGTGTTACACGGTAAGAGAAAAAAGAAAAGAAAGGATACTTTATAGGAGTGGAGATGGTATGAGAAGAGTTGTGAGTGGTTGGTGATGGGTTGATGTTGGAGAAAGAGTTGAGATGGGTGGTTGGAAATGGTGGTACGAGTGAGTGGAGGAGAGGAGGTTGTTGTGTTTTGAGGGTGGGGCTAGGCTTGTGCCTCCTCTAACGCCGCTAGCAGCAAGACCAGGGACATGGAAGGAGATTACCTTTTGTTGTTTTTTGTCGACATTTTTAATTACATTTATTAATTCGAATTAAATTGATCAGGTGTATTTGACTTTTCCCGTCTCTGAAGTAATGATCTTGCATAAAATGAAGGACAGGGAGGAGTCACGAATTTTTTTTAATGTTATGGGAAAAACTAAAAAGATGAAAATGATAAGCAAATTTCCTATATTTTACCCATTTTTATCTTTGTATATTGATTAATTAACATCATCAATGGGTATTCTGGTATTTCTCAGAAAAGTATTCGGTATGGAAACCTTTAGTAAATTGTATTATAAGTCAAATTTTGGTGACAATTGCAAGAAGGGTGAGTCTAGTCTGACTTAGTGGTTATAAAGTTAACGATTTACACAGTCCTTGAATCAATTAAAAGATATTCTGAGAATTTAAAGCATTAGCTTTAATTAGTTTGATTTATGTAGCTTGCTTAAAATCTTCCTTTTGGTTTTTGGAAAATCTAAACAAATCTGTTGGTTTACTGGTTATTACGTTTTATTAGAATTCTATATATCTGATCTTTCCAGTATGGTATGCTTATTGTTTGCAGAAACTTATATTTGAGAAGCCTCCTCCTAATGTACGTAAGATACTTCTTGCGACAAACATGGCAGAAGCAAGTATTACAATCAATGATGTTGTTTTTGTTGTTGACTGTGGAAAAGCGAAGGAAACCACATATGATGCTTTGAACAATACACCTTGTTTGCTTCCGTCCTGGATCTCGAAAGCTTCTGCACGCCAAGTAATATGACTTCTATTTGAATTGTCTTATACCTTTGGTTTCAATTATTGAACTTGGCTAGTATTTATCCGATGATATCTTGTTATCATGTATTATTATCTGAGCAATAAATGTTATAAACATCTAGAAGGTCACTAGACTGTTGAGCTGACATAGACACTTAAGTTTTTGTATTATGCAAGACAATTTTCATTTGCCATTCATTACTTAGTTAAAATCACTCGATGACAAAAATGTTTTATATGGCATACCACATCATTGTCCATGTATGTGGGTGGGTTGATAAATTATGAGACATTAGAGTTGAATGGTGTTTTAATACTAAATTAGCTTACAGCATTTAGGTATTGCACTTGATGAATATTCTCTATAGTAGGCAATTTCGGTAATGAGCTGCTGTAGAAGTTAAGGGGGTCTCTGGTATAGAGGAAGATTTGTTGCATAGTTTGAACTCCATATTGAGTAGCGCACTTTGAATTCCTTGTTGTCCTGGAAGGTCCAGCCATGAAGGGGCGTTGAGGAAAACACAAGATTTGATGGGATAGGGTATTCGTCTCGCGGGGGGGGGGGGGGGGGGGGGGGGGGGGATGTGATTAATATGGATTTTAAACACTCAAATGATAGGATTTAAAATGGAGGGTTAGTCAATTGGCATTTATGAATAGTATATGAATGTTGTGGGTTAGTGGAAAAAAATGATTATCTGGATTGATAAATGACTAATCATTGTTACAACCTATTGATTCTTACTATAAATGACATAAAGGAGAATTCTTGAATTCTTTTGCAACCAAGTAGGACATTTTTTCACCATGCATTTCTTGAAAACGACTCATTCTCTACAAACACTAGAACTTTGGAATCAATACTAAAAATGTGAAACGATAAATGAACTTCATACCATGATCAAACAATAAGTAGATGTTGTTAAAGAGGCTTGGTCACATTTTGCCTCTGATTATGCAGATATATGACTGACCTAGTGACCTGTGAGTCATCTCTGACATATTATACAGAGTTGGGAGTTCTGTCAACTGAGCTGGATCAAAACTTCTGTACATGGACGTCAACTTGGCATAACAAATAGAAAGACCTGTCACATGTATTTTGTAGTTTCACCACTTGGTGCTTGCGGGATCAGCATTATTCTTGATCAAATTGGTTGGCACGACCGTTCTTTAAGATCTTCCTTCCCTACTATAATTTACTATGTATATATCCACAGTGCAGAAGAGAAAATTTGGAAAAACTGATATTATTCATTATCCTCTTAGTAAAGCAGGTTATAATCACATGTTTGTCACTAAATGTTAAATCTGTAAAAGAAGATGCTACCAGGGGGGGGAGTTATTTCTAAAATTATTCAATAAGAAACAGGTAGGAGCAACTAGTATAGAGGACAATGAGTTACGCCAAGGTAACAAATATTGATATTTTCTTAAAACTAGGGTTTCTCAAGTTAAAAGATGCCTAAAAGAAAATTAAAAAAATGGAAAATTTTAGGGCCTAATGATTGCAGTGTGAAAGTGCTTGGGAGATAAGGGGATTGATGTGGCTAACAAATCTATCAAACCAAAATTCTCAAGGCTAGAAAATTTTGATGAATGGATGAATAGCATTTTGATACACATTTATAAAAAGAAGGAAGATATACAAAGTTTTACTAATTATTGAGGAATCAAGCTTACAAGAGTCATATAAAGAAACTTCAGCTGAGATTTATTAAGCGAACATTAAGAAGAGAAACAAGTATTTCTGAGAATAAATTTGTTTTATGCCAGGGAGGTCTACTATGCCAGGCGTCTACTTACTAAGAGGATTAACGAAAAATTTAGAGAGCAAGAAAGATTTGGTTTTCTTTGACTTAGGGTCCTTGGGAGCTTATGCGGTATTTTCTATAAGAAAAAAATATGCAAAAGTATATAGTAATTATATTGAGATTATAAAGGATACATACGACAGAATTTAGACTACTGTGAGATAACTTGGAGGGAATAAATCTCTGTTTCCATTACCATAGGCTGCACAAGGATCAAATTTTAGTTCTGAACTCTTAGCACTTGGTATGGATAAGCATACTGGACAGATTCGTTATAAGGTTCCATGGTGGATGTCATTGCTGATAACATTGTGTTTATTATAAATAAGCAGCATGGAGAGAAGATTTAAAATCTGAAGTCTTTAAAATTACTGCACAAACAGAATACACGACAGTATGTGCGATGTAGCTTCAGTAAAACATCTAGAAGAACTAAAGGTATCTCTATTGATGGTCAAGAGATACCTAAGAGATTATTTGGTTATCATAAAAACGCTCCTGAGGCACGAGGCTCATGCCTTGGCACCTTAATGTAGGTGGACCGAGACCTCACAGTGCTTCTTGGCCAGGCTCAAGGCCATTTAAGGCCCGTCTCATACATATTTTCCTTTACATGTTTTCATTACTCTATTTTTTTTACTGGACATTGAAAGCTAAGTACTTAAATTCCATCTTCCTTCTAATTTGGGTTCTTGGTTTCGCTATTAGAGTATTAGTAATGATATTCCCTATTGTTCACATAAACTAAACATTATAAATTAATTAGTTGTATTATTCTATAAAAAATGATAAATCATCAATAATTTAGTGTTATTTTGCTTACAAGTAATATTTATTACATAATTGATTTATAAATACATTTTTGCAATCTTAAATAAGGGTGTGCTTTGCCTTCATGAAGCTCTCATTTTTGCCTCGTACTTCAGTCCTAAACATCCTTTGCGCCTCAGTGCACCTTTAATAACTATGTTGTGTATTCACCATAATGGAGATATTAAGAAAGATGTGCATATAAGTAATACAGGATGATTGGATTATTGCACTTCAGGAGTGCTTTCTAATTGTATAATACCCTTCACATCAAAGGAAGAATTCTATAACACAAAAATAAGAGCTGTGCTTTATGGGTCCTGACTCCTGACAAATTGTAAGTGGTCGGAGTTTGGAAAAGATAATTCATAGAGTGCTTGATAACCATATGGCCAGATTTATGATCTCGCAATCATAGTTCTGCATTAGCTCACTATAAGAATTTTCCTAATATCTACCTGCATTTGTTTAATTTACAGAGAAGAGGTAGAGCTGGTCGTGTGCAACCTGGAGAGTGCTATCATCTTTATCCAAGATGTGTATACGATGCCTTTGCAGACTATCAACTCCCGGAGCTTTTGAGAACTCCTCTTAACTCTCTATGCTTGCAAATTAAAAGTTTGCAGATTGGTACTATAGGGGAGTTCTTGTCAGCTGCTTTGCAGCCCCCAGAACCTTTAGCTGTAAGTATGGCTAAAATTTCGGTTTAATTACCTGCTAATACCAAATATGCAGAGCCTGCTTACTTGTTTTGCCTATTAGGGTTCACTGTTTTGCTACAATTCTTATTATTAACGTAGTTGTAATTATGTGCTTACTCAGCACTTGGTGCCACGTATAGAGGAAAATCACTTGTTATTTCACTTGTTTCACGAGTCTTAAGTTATATTATCGTGGATTTTCACTTGTGTGTGTGTGTGTATTCAATAATCATGTGCAATAATGATAGTGTAAAAGGAGTTTTGATGCAGAAGAATGTGGTTTTAGAGTGGAAAAGAATGAAATGAAGAGTAAGAAATGGAGAAGTCATATGTATTATAGTATCTAGCTAGTCACTTTCTTGATTATTATTATCTACCAATAGTCCCCTTTTGTGATAATTTCTAGTGTAAAATTGAGGTTAAACCATAAGTGGCATGCAGGTTCAAAATGCAGTTGAGTTTTTGAAGATGATTGGAGCATTAGATGAGAAGGAGAATCTCACCAACCTTGGTAAGTTTGATCCTATCTAGCATGTTAGAAATATCTTAGAGCATATTTTGGTGTTTGATTACTATATTACTTCAATGCACTACCCCCATTATTTCAGATGTTTTTGATATGCTTTTACACTATTCAGGGAAATATCTGTCAATGCTTCCTGTTGATCCGAAGTTGGGGAAGATGCTCATAATGGGGGCTGTTTATCGCTGTCTTGATCCTATTCTTACAGTGGTGTCTGGATTAAGTGTTCGAGATCCATTCTTGTTACCTCAAGACAAGAAAGATGTGAGTAGAATATTCTAAGTACACCTCTCTTCTTTTGATGGTGTAAAATAGTTCTCCATCATGCTATTAACTTTGCAGTTTACAACTAATTAATTTTACTTTCTTAGCTACTGGTATGAGTATCCACCTTCATAAAGCATTGTGTATATGTTATTATAGTGCATTTTTTTCAGAATAAGGGCTAGTTATTTTTACTGTCCTGCTTGGCTTTGAACCCTAGATGTCACACCTTCCCCTACCAAAGGCCGCAACTATTGGTTGCCAAACTTTGATTTATTATTGAGCATTTTGACAAAGTCTCTAAATTTCTGAATGATTGTTATTTACTCGATATAGTTTCTTTTTTAATTCAAGCTTGGCCAAATTGTAGCAACTTATCCTGTGATTTTGTTCTCTTCTTTTAGTTGGCAGGGACAGCAAAATCAAGATTCTCTGCAAAAGACTATAGTGATCATATGGCTCTTGTTCGTGCATACGAGGGGTGGAAAGATGCAGAGAGAGAAGGATCTGGTTATGAGTACTGTTGGAGGAACTTTCTTTCAGCCCAAACTCTTCAAGCTATCCATTCATTGCGGAAACAATTCAATTTTATCTTAAAAGACTCTGGTTTATTAGATGCCGACTCCAGCTCCAGTAATAGTTTGAGCCATAACCAATCATTGGTTCGTGCCATCATATGCTCTGGCCTCTTCCCTGGGATTTCCTCTGTTGTGGTAAGGGACCTATTTACATCTATATTTCTGACATTTTATGACTTCTTTCTATGTTGCTTGCCATAATTACTGATTGCATGTTTTATGTGTAGCACAGGGAGAAAACCATGTCTTTCAAAACAATGGATGATGGTCAGGTTCTCCTTTATGCTGTAAGTATATCGAAATAATGCTTACCCTCATTTCACTTTATATTCTGGTCATTTTGTGTGTGTTTTGGCACACCTCAAAAGTTAGTGAGTTAATATGTAAAGTAGATACAAAGTAGGATTCTATCCTAAATGTTACTAATACCGACTGTCATTAGTCATTCTAATTGCATCCCTCTTTGTTCATCTTGATCTTCACCATTTGATTCTTAGAAACAGAGATAAATGAGTCAAAGGTGCAATTTATATTCATTCAATAAATTTCAAATTCACAGTTTGCTACATATGCTATAATGAGATTTATTTGTTCCGCACATCAAAACCTAGAAAACTTTGTTATGTATGTTTTGTGTCATAGTAAGCATAGTGGATGGTAGAGCTTTGCAATTCAAGAGGGATATCATATGTTTTTTACACATTTAACGTAGTAGGACAAAATCAACAGAAGAAACCAAGATTATCTTCCTCTTTTTATGCATGCATGCATGCGGATGTGTACATGCTCATACACACATTCACACACATACCATGAACATACATAGATGTACATGTATGTCTGTACATGCGTATATGTATATATGGACATACAAGAAAGAAATTTGAACGTTTGTAAAGACGAACGCAGAAAATGCTACTACAGCTATATAATAAAGGCTATATGCATATATGTATCAAAGTGTGGTTTTCTTTATTGGCTGATCTTTGCTAATCATTCCTAACATGAATGTTTGGTTCCTCTCAAGCTTTTGCAATCATTTCTTGCTAGTTTTTGTTAATACTATCTTAGTTATTCACTTTACCCGGCCCCAAAAGTTTGGGATAAAGGCTTTGTTGTTATTTTTATCATAGTTATTTTTTATTCTCTATGTTACATGGATACTTAGATAATTATAGGATACATATTGGATACACTTCTTAATGCATCTAAGATTCTAAAATGATACTTACCATATATAAGACCTAGTAAGTATGGGCACTCCAAAATTCAGTGTCGTGTCTGTCTTTTTGTGTCGGAAATGTATTGGACACTTCACAAACACTCCAAAATATGTGTCGTGTTAGTATTGTGTTCCTGGCTTCCTGCCCGCACAACATGTTATAAGACATATCTGTATTAAAACTTAAAAAGAGAATGTAGACATAATATTGCTGGTGAGAAGATGAAAAAAAATACTTGGAACACATGAAGTATGAATGCATTTTATCATATGGTTCTTCCTTCTTAATTTAAAGTACCTTTTACTCTCTTGTAGCTAATTAGCTCCTAGCATCATTTACTTGCATTACTAGAACATGCAAGTTGTCCAAAAAATTTGGGGTAATCTTTTTCTTCCGTGCAGCTCTATTAAGGGCCATATACTATGTTGCATTAACAAAAACTATATCCTTCTTTACAGCCTCAAACCAAGTTCGTTTAGGCCTACCTAGTTATATTAGCTCCTTTAATTAACATCTTATAGCTCTTAAATGATGCATCTATTGGTCAACATCCTTCTCGATCTCTCCATCATAATAAATGATTGATCCCAAATACCTAAAACTGTTACTCTGTATCATTTGTCCATCTATATGTACTCCCTCATTTCTTTGTGAGCGAACTTACATTTCAAATATCCTATTTTTGCCCTACTAATTTTGAAACCTTTAGATTTCAAATTTTTCTCCACAATTCAGTTTATGTGCTAACTTTTCTCTACTTTCGTAAAGCTCCACACTTTCATCAGCAAAATTCTGAGTGGAACCCTAAACTGAATATACCTGGTAATTCATATAACTTTTGTAAAAAGGTAAGGACTTAATGTTGATGCTTGATGTAAGAAACAATTTGATAGAAAATGGTGTTGATCCTCTATCTTCATTTCTACTAATTCAAATTAAATTTTCTTTTAACTAAATATCCCTGGTAATTCTATCCATAACTTGCGGGAAAAGGTAATTAATGCTGATGCAATAGGTAAGGACTTAATGTTGATGCTTGATGTAAGCCAAAACTTTCCAAAATTAATAGTAAATGGTGTTGGCCTCTATGTCCATTTCTACTAATGCAATATTAAAGTTTTGTTTTTTTAGATCTTTCATCTATTAACAACTGTTTATATTTTAGATAAAGAAACGAAGCTTAATATGTTATTGTATATTTATTTATTGTCGTATCTTTATGGAATTATATCCTTTAGTTTTTCAAATTTATCATGTCGCCATATCTGTATTGTGTAGTATTTCTGTCATCCTGATCCGTATACATGCAGCATGGCTTGTTTTTTGCATTTTCGAAATCCAACCCTTTTTCTGGACTTTGATGCGCTCACATCTCACATTATCCTCTCTTAAGTTTAACTTGCGACGATCTCATTGTTGCGACATTTAATATGTTCCTTTTACAAACCTTTATTGCCCATCATTCTAACCATATAATATTGTTTGCCTCACTCCTAAAGCCTTGTTTGGGAACATAGTTTGGAAAAGAAATTAGGGTTTGGTGGAGTTAGGACTCCAAACTCCAAAAATCTCAACTTTGGACATTTGAGCTGCCTCTGGAGTTTGAGAAAACTCACATCAAAACACCCTCCAGACGGTGGCAAAACTCCAATTCGATTGGATTTTTGTCAAACTCCATTTTAAACTATATTTCCCTCTCACATTTTAGAAAACTGCAATACTACCTCCAAACTCCCAAATGCCTCTTAGCTTAAATATAACTCCAGTTTTCTAAATGGAGTTTCATCTTCTTAACTTAAATATAACCCCAGTTTTCTAAATGGAGTTTCATCTTTTCGGACCCCCAATTCCAAAACTCCAAAATAAACCTAACCCCATATTAGCAAACCTTGTTCCTAAATTAGGCCTAAATGACTTCTTGATCTCCAGTGTGTGGCAGTCCCATAATAACCTAAAGCGCATCTATAGCTCTAATTCTTTTATAAATACTTTCATCCACGCCTCTAATATTTTGTGCAACTAACCAAATTTATTATCTCTTGATATTATGGTAAGATTGGACATGATACACGCATAGAGGCATATTTTATTAGGAGTTTCTCTTTTAGCTTATCTTATTAGTAGTTATGGGCATGAATTGTGTCTCAAGTATGATATAAATTATAATATTATATAGATATGGATGAGGGTGGCGATGCTTCTAACGTAGGATACAATATGCTTATATTTGTGGTATGTTCCTGAATAATATTATGTGCTTGTAAGATGCTTTTGTTTATTAACATCTTTTCTTTTTCTTTTTCTTTTTCTGTTTACTAAAATCTGTTATCTATCATGAGATACACGTCCATGTGTCTGTGCACGCTTGGACATTGTACAAACTTATAAAGTATGCATAAGACACAGTTGACATGACATATAGCAATTAGCATGGAAGTTCCTGCTATTTTGCTTGTGTTTACAAATTCAATCTCACACAGACATTTTTTTCTTTTGCAGAAAGGTGATTTATATTATATATGATAAGAAAAATATACAGTTACAAAGCCATCTATGTTCTCTACATTATATCAAAGTTCTCAGTCTCTCTCCGTCTCTCTGGTTAATCTGTCTGCTCTTGTGCCTCTGCATGATAATCTGTACATCTTCCAATATTCTCTTAAGCACCAATATTTTGTCTGTTCATGCTGAAACTGTCCTTTGTTCCTTTCCCTCCATAGCTAGTTGGTAACCCTTGCTGTGGTGTGAATGTCTTCTTGTAAGGTTCAAGGATGTAGTATTACCAGCACAGTGAACAACAATTGAGAACATTCTACCATTGGCTATAATCCCAATGTTGTTTCTGAAACAAACTATTACCATGCCATCCACTGGAAAACGTTGTCTACGAGGTCTATCATGAAGACCTGTTATGATGTGATTGGACAGTTGTACCCACCTCGTTGTTTATACAGTAAGTGTTAGATTTATTTACCATATGATTCAACAAAAGCAACTCTTTTCTTTTAGTCCCACATGGGAAAGGAGAAGTCATTCTCCTTTCCATATATTGCTTTACCCCTCTTAGTGGGTAAGTGGGCTTTGTAGTGGATGGGCTAGATCTCATCCAACCCGCGAGCGGTGTGCGCGATTTAATGCGCGTTTTTACGCGTTTATTATTCGCGCACTTAGCACTTTGCACGCTTGCGCGCCGCAGAACGGACATGGGTACAAAGGTAATTTCTTAACTTATTTTATTTTTGTTTGGTCTGGTGGTTGCTGGTCTTCCGCGGAACCGTTCTCACGTAATCCCGTTACGGAAAGAGTGGGATAGGTTACGTGAGAGATATATCCAGGACACGATCCTGAGATTTGTAGAACATAAATCAGTTTTTCCTTCTCTCTCTCTCGCTCTCTGTTCGGAACGAAAGAAAGATCGTACAGAGACGAAAAAGAAAAGGAAAACACCAGAACCTATATTCTTCAAAAAACTCCTCCGTCCAATCTCTATTCTTCGGGCAAGGTTGTGATCGTTCGTGGGATTCGCCACCGGGTGCACGGTGAAGTGAATCGAAGGATTCGTTGTATCTCGGGGATAGATCGCCAGGAACCCACTGCACTGTTCGTGGGGCGAAATTCTATTCTAAGGACAGCGTGTAACGTGCCTCGAATCCTATACTATTTCTTGTCTTTAATTTTATATCTTCCAATTTGCATTTTTAGGAGAATTTACAACAGTAAGCCCATGAAAAAGACTGCTAGCCTTTCGAGGTTCCATATGTTGGTGTTGGTTGGTTATCTAAAATAAAAGGTGATGTGATCAGAAAGAAACAGAGCTGATAAAGAAGGGAACAAAATACAGATATATTCTTTCAATTTAGTACCTACAAATGGGGAATTTCCAATCATATATAACAGAAAAACAAATGCAGTTTAGTTTCCTTTTCCTCTCAGCAACACAGCAAGGGAAAATAATTTCTTGAATCAGTTTTCTTCACCTCAAACAGTCTTGGCCACTTTATGAAGAACATGTTAGTTTTGTGAAGAACGTACTAGTTTATGTGTAATTCTCGAATGCCTTAGCCTCAAATTCTAAGGTACAGAGCTAATAAGAACTAACCATATAAGATTGAACGATTATATCTTTTTTAAGCTGAAACTCGCAAAACAGTTTTATATTATGTGTTTCTGAGACATTTATGCAAAATCTGATGGAGGCCATGCCTGTTATGAATTTGCTTCAGAACTCTGTTAATGCGAAATATCAAACGATTCCCTACCCATGGTTGGTGTTTGGTGAGAAAGTCAAAATTAATACGGTCTTTCTTCGCGATTCTACCGGAGTATCAGATTCTATACTGCTTCTATTTGGTGGCTCTCTTCTTAAGGGGGAGATGGTAATCCTTAATCTGGATCTTTATGGCATTATTTCTACTATTTTCATTGAACCCTTTTGGCCAGACGTTCTGAGTAAATTACAACAGTTGTGTTTTTTAATTTCAGGCTGGGCATTTGAAAATGCTGGATGGCTACATTGACTTCTTCATGGATCCAAGTTTGGCGGAGTGTTATTGGAGTGTCAAGGAGGAACTTGAGAAACTCTTCCAGAAGAAGGTACACTATTTTTCAACATCGCATCGTTGGTTGCTAGTGCACCTTTGTTCCATAAAAAATACATTATATGTTGTCCTTCCATACTGGAGTAACAAGCTTGTTGGTCGAGAAATCAATCAAATTATTGATAGGTGAGGATAGATAATCTGATGTTACTTATGGTTGGAAAGGGACTGCATAAATTGATATCTTGTGACAACTTGAAACAGAAAGTATATGTACGAAACAAAATAGATGTCAGAGGCGTAACCAATTAAAGGATCTTCAGCTGCCAGTTTGGTGTAAAAAGAATGATGAGAATTATTGTAAGTTCCCCGGAATATATATCTATATATATATGGCAATTAATTAATTTTGTTGTCTTTTCCATTACTATTTAATCAATGTCCTTGTCAAATCTTCTTTTAAGTTCTGTGTCATCTAGATCGCCCCTCTTGGTGACCTGGATCAAAACCCACCGTGTTTGGGGTCGCTAGAACCAGAACATGGTTTTCAGGGACTAGTAGGAACCCGATAACTTGAGATGGATAAACAGACGGGCCGATGGAAATTTAAGAGGTAATCCTTTGTGTAATGGCTTCGTTTTCAGAACTATCATGATTGCTACTCCAAACTACAAGAATTCCGCAACAAATCTTTACGGGTTTATGAAAGAGAGACTTTTATGGGTGTTTACATCAAGGATACCACATCATTTTCCATGACCGTTGGTTGGTTTACATGAAGGATTAGCATCAAGTCCTTGCC
Source organism: Iris macrosiphon (assembly GCA_036927795.1). Classification (NCBI taxonomy): domain Eukaryota; kingdom Viridiplantae; phylum Streptophyta; class Magnoliopsida; order Asparagales; family Iridaceae; genus Iris; species Iris macrosiphon. The sequence continues at coordinate 183,354,176 of JAYESA010000003.1, read as the reverse complement.
CTTTTGCAGTAGTTATGTACGAAATTACTAAGAATATTCAAGATGAAGTTCTACGGTGTATGTTGTTTGCTGATGATATTATACTAGTTTAAGACTAGTCAAGGGTTGGACTCTATAATTACGGAGAGAAACTTTGGAATTTAAAGGTTTTAAATATATGCCGAAAACAAAGTATATGAGATGTAAATTCAATCAAAGGTCAAAGAAATTAGGAAGTACACATTGATGGACAAGAGAGACCTAGGTGCAATGGTTGTCTATATTTAGGATCAACCATTCATCATAATAGAGAGATTTGGAAGGATGTTGTCCATATAATAAAAAAAAGAATGGTTGAAATTGAAGTCTGTGGAGTGTTTTATGATTGCAAGATACCATTGAAGTTGAAATAATTATATAGGACAATTATTAGACCGACCATGCTTTCTAGATCCGAGTGTTGTACAATTAAACAGTATTTCCAGACAAAGAGCGTAACTGAAATGAGAATGCTAAGATGGATGAGTAGAAAAACAAGGTAGGGTAAGAAATGAGTATTCATGGAAAGTTGGAGGTCGCATCAATTGAGGATTGAGGGAAAATCGTCTCGGGTGGTTTGTGCATGTGTGCAACGTAGACCAATAGATGTACATGTTAGAAGGAGCATTCATATGTTAGTCAAAAGAGTCACTAGAACTAGTGGTTGGCCTAAACGAACTTGGATTGATTCTTTAAAAAAGGATGTCATTTTTACCCTTAGCAATGGAAGAAAAAGGATTCAAATAACATATCCCAAAAAGTTGGGATTAAGACGGATTAAGACTTTGATGTTATTGTTGTTTGGGAAGAATCTCTTTGTAAATGACAAAACGACTCAGAAAACTTTAATAAAGGTGCTAATCTTGAAATGGCTCCAACAAACAGAAATCCTATGAGGCAAGTATTTGGCCAAAATATGGTTCTGAAGCCTTCAAATCTTTTGGTTTAGTTGTCTAAGATTATATTATATTGTGTTGTTTGTTTATGTTGTCTATCCAGGACCTTATAACGGATTGTTGGATTACTTGTGGATTAATTGGATTATGTCGTACATTGTGTGTATCTATAAAATAATAATAGTAATTTCCGAAAAAGATGAATAGTAAATTAGGACAACAACACAAAGTCGTCAACAACACATAACAACAGCGATTTTTAATTAAGGATAAACAACATTAAAATATTATGAAAATAATATTTTTGGGTGTAAAATGGAAAACTGGACTTAGGGTAATTTTCCTGGAATTTATTGGACCCCGGACCTATTTTTAATTACCTAAAAACTATTTATTTATTTAATTATTCATTTATTTATTCATTTATTATTATTATTATTATTATTACTATTATTATTTTAATTTTTCCGGCCCAGCCCAGCCGCTCAGCCCAGCCCGGCCCAACTGCAAACCGGGTCGGGTCGGGTCAGACAACCCGACCCGCTAGTCGCAACAAAAATTCAATAGTTGCAGCAATGAAGTAAGAGGGAGAAAATATAAAGAAAAATGAAGAAGGATAGCTAAATAAGAATATGGAGGACACCAAGGAAATTAGGATTATGTATAAGACATCGTTATTCGTAAGGGGAAATAGAGGGGGAGAAATAGTTGAAGGAATGAGGGTAATTATTTGGTTGTACCAGGAAAGCGACTTGAGTTGGTTAAAATTGGACCGTGCAACTTTTCTGTCCGGATGGCCCTTTTACAGGGGTTCCTGAGTTGCTAGAAAACATGGACACTCCAAAAACCAATGTTGTGTCAGTGTACTGTTGAACATGTATTGGGCACGTCGAATATGTTTTAGACATTGAGACACTCCAGAATACTAGGATACTAGAATAGGTGCCATGTCTGTGTCTCCATGTTCGTGTTGCTTCGTATCCCTGTCCAACATTGTTCAGCGGTACTGGGAGAAATCCATTAGTCAACCGTTAGGTTCTTATCATCTTCAAAAGTTGAGAAAAGGTTTCCAAATTTGGAGGAGCTAATCTGCATAGAGTTTATATGAAAAGAAATGTCTATGCACATTGGGAACAGAAACCATCCAGTTTGTGGAAGGACCCATGACTACTTCCACACGTAAATACAAGCCGGTCAGGATGCAAATGAAATGTGCGATACTGGAGCAGACTAAAGGTATTATGCGCATTAGAAAATTGGGCGTTGTGTTCAAAGGCTGAAACCAAACTGTTAATGAAAGGAATATTATGATGCAGGTTCTAGATGCAAAAGAATGTTCCAAGAGACTAACGAGAAAGAGTAAGAAGTCAAAAGTCTTTCTCCATTGGATCATGTATATGGTAGAATACAGGCTTTCACAAGTGGATACGTATATGGTAGAGGACAGAACAGCTATAGGAGAGTTTACTTGATTACCTCTGTAGTCTGAGGAGGCAACAAGTAACTTGGTTAACCGTTTGAGCTACAAGAGGGAAAAAAACAGAATCATTTGGCAACGTACTTATGTGCCAAATAGTCAACACATGGGAGATGCTAGTTGGACAATCCTGTGGAATAGTCTGCAAATGGTTGCTCGGTTTGCTAAATAAACTACCATAAAGATCAGGACGGGTGTGTTTCAACTACCATCTAGAGATGGATGTGTTTCAAACAAGGTTTTTAAGTATCACTTTTGGCATGCCAAGTTTTTTGACCTTGGTTTCAGCTTCCCATCATAACAGCAGAATACATGGAAGGAAATGGGATGTATGACCAATCCAACCTGAAGCCAACATGTTTACTCAGTGCTTGCATATTTGTCTTCTTTTCTTGGCCCAGCAGTTTGTATATTAGCTCAAGATGCTTTTGTCTTCTGTACTACATGGCACATGCCTTGGTCAATTTTATGAGAGACTTGTCTCGTCACGAGGAAACAGAAGTAAAAGATGGGATGGGAGAGAAGAAATGAGTGCATTCAGTTTGAAGTTAGAGGTTGCTTTAATTGAAAATAAGATGAGGCAGAAATAGTTTGAGATGATCCTTAAATAATCTGAATTGAAGATATTTATAAGGCTAATCCTGATAGTCTGTTGTGTTATTGTTTTTTATATTAACTCACGGCAGTGCTGTAGTTTTATTAGATCACCTTTTCTCCGTCATGAATATTTTATTGTGCAGACATTTTATGAACTTACATATTTTAACTAATGATGTACTTGTGTAATTGCAGCTTCAAAATCCCAAAATAGACATCCACAAGGAGGGTAAGTACTTGATGCTTGCGGTTCAGGAACTGGTAACTGCCGACCTTTGTGAAGGAAGGTTTGTGTTCGGCCGTGAAACCAAGAGATCTAGGATTAGTGTTGAAGCCCCTGACAACAAGAGCAAGATCATAAAGGACGGGACGAATCCCAAGAGCTTGCTTCAGACCTTACTCATGAGAGCAGGCCACACCCCACCAAAATACAAGATAAAGCACCTCAAGACCAATGAGTTCAGGGCTGTAGTGGAGCTCAAGGGGATGCAGTTTGTTGGCAAACCCAAGAAGAGCAAGCAACATGCTGAGAGGGATGCTGCCTTGGAGGCATTAGGATGGTTGACACAGACTTCTGACACCAGCCCCAGGGACGACGATGGTGACGACCCAATTGATATCACTGACAACATGCTAAAGCTTCTTAGTAAAAGGCGGTCGAAGAGGCATAATCGGTGACTTATTAACCTTTAGTCCACTTTCTAGATACTGCTGCCTTGATGAATCATTTGGGGAAGAAAACGAACAAAAAAACCTACATATTCAGCATTTATCCCATGGATTCTTTGATGGTGAGCCTGGATAAAGCAGTTTTGAAATATGCCACAAAAGCTGGGCTGGGTTAAGCTTTATAGTTCTTTACTAAATAAAAATCGTCTTGTCTTATTAATTGTATAATGTAATACTCAAAGTTCGACCTCAATTAGGGAAAGAGACGGAGGTCATGGTGTATTTTTTGGGTGTTTTCAACATTATATGCTCGTTTGGCAGGTAGCCTATCGATTGTATACAAAACAATATGCAGTAACATGTATAGTTACCCCAATTTATTCATGTTATATTATTTCAAGAGAAACGATCTCATGGTTAATGGTGGTCGAGAAGTCCCTTCTTCTTTTCTGGATTTGCTTGTAGTTCTATTACAAGAGCATCCATATCTATAGTTGGGACGTTTCAAACATATACTCCAAATTATTAAAAAGTGTGTAAATTACTATTTTTGGAGTGTTTCCGTGATATTGGCGTACAATGGTACACTCCAAATAAACATTCAAAAATAATCCTCTTTTTTCTCCTCTTTTTTTTTTTCCTATTTGGTAAAATTTCTCTCTTTTCATCTCTTCTTATTTTTCATATTTGGTTATTTTTTGTGGATCCAACAATTAATATAGAGGGGTTAGGAAACGTTTTAAATCTGGAGTGTCTCGTAGTTTTTTTTAGCAATTTTTAAGTATGTGCAAGTGTCTACTGCAGTCTTTAAGTGCTATAAAATTTAACTGAAATTAAAATATAACACTTGAAACCTCTTTCACTGTCGATGTTCTAATGAAGTATATACATGGTCAATTTTAGACGTTTAAAACTTCAAATCATGATCACTGTTACTCGTGCATCTATCTAATTTTTGTTGCCATTATAAGTTCATTACTTTGGGCGAACTAAAATGGGTGCTTGCTCTTTAACATTTCTCCAATTTCTGTTGGCAACATTGTTTTGTGAACTGACATTCAACGATGTCGAAGGGCGTTCCAACTACATATTCCCCTGACACTCCACTTGAAGCAGTAGTTACTGCAAATACTAATTGTGAGGTTGCAAACGACTGTTTTCTACAACTATGTATGGTTCCTTAGCCATCTGCATTCTCCTGCCTGACCTCCAAATGGATTTAATGACTACGAATTTTCCAACAAAAATTTCAATACATAGCGCGTGGTAACAATGTAGACATTAAATCCAGGGGAAGTTTGCCAAATATAAACCCCCCAACCAACCAACCACTAACACGGGCAATTTCTATAGGCACTTCATATTTTGCTTAAGAGCAGTCTATTTTTTTTCAGTTTATTTCTAAATTTGCCACTTAAACATTTTGCTTGAACGCAGTCCATATTTTGATATAAAAGCCAATGAAAAAAAATAGATTTCAACCTCTCTCTTCTCCCTATGCTCTCTTCTCCCGGTGCTCCCTTCTTCCAAAGCCTATTTTCTACCAATTCTCAAAACGCTATAGACTAAAGTGAAGATTGGAGATCAAAATAATAGTCTCACTACACAAAAAGTTACAATATTCAACCGTTATTTGTTATGTCATCGATTAACTATGACGATTATGTTTTTCAAACATTAGGTCCACATATAAATATTGAATTTTATTTGTTTAATGTAGGAGAGAGACATCTCGAAGAAATTGGGTCATCTAATACACTTAATCATCTCTCCGCTACGGCCGAAGAACTCCTCGGTTCTTCCGAAGCACCATCGGTAATGAATTTGACAATTTATTGTCAAATTTTTTGGCAGTAGGACTGTCAAACAACGGACAGTTCTATAAATAATTAGGACTGTCAAACAACTAACAGTTCTTTTTTTTTATTAGGACTGTAAGTAAATTTACAGTCCTGAAAAATAATAGGACTGTCACATTCCCTACAGTCCTAGTTATTTTGAGGATTGTCCTAATTTTCTGTAGTCCTAATTTTCTGCAGTCATTTCAATTTTAAACAGTTGTATTAACTTTAATTTCTTTTGTAGGGATTATCATCTTCCGATATTGTGGTACCTCCTCCAATTGTCGTTGATGTAGGCAATTTATTCTCGACCGATATTTGCTTTGAATCAGACGAACAAGCGTTACATTGGTGCAGAGAAGATGGTCGGAAAAATATATAGTCATTGTGATATCAAGATCGGCCCAAAACCGTCTGGGACGCAAAATTATAGAGCTTGGATGTGAAAGAGGTGGTTTGTTCAGGTCTCATGAAAAGAAAGATATAGTTTTCCAAAGAAAAATTTCAAACATAAGTGTTGGTACGAGGAAATGCGGTTGTCCATTCAAGATCTCTATTGTAAACATAGAAGATATGAAGTGGATAGTCCAAGTGAAGAATGGAATCCACAATCATGATATTGTCGAAACACTTACAGGTCATCCCTATGTCGGACAGTTGAACAATGTTGAGCGGAAGATAGTTGAAGATTTGTCCAGTTCAGGAGTTGCACCCAGACAAATTTATTCCGCCATACGACACGAAGACAAGAATAACAAGTCAACAATGAAGTCGATCTACAATGCAATAGCGAATCAAACGCCAATGGTAAGAAAACAAGAATGACGATGCCGCAAGTATTGAAGTTGCTTGCCGATAATCATTATGTGGAGTACCATAGAAGACATCCACAGAGTAATGAAGTCCTTTCAATATTTTGGGCTCAGCCCGATTGCACACATTTGGCTCGATCCTTCGGTGATGTATTAGTTCTTGATTGTACATATAAGACAAATAAGTTCAAGATGTCTCTCTTTCACGTTGTTGGCTTCACCTCTACCAAAAAAAAATTTTAGTTGCTTTTTGCTTCATGAAGAGTGAGAAACTCGAGGACTACACATGGTTGTTGAAAAAACTAAAAATACCTTACACCGGACACAGAGAGCCGTCTGTTTTTGTTACTGACAGAGAATATGCCTGTAGAAGCATGAAAAATATGCCGCAGAGTTATACGCAGTATTTCAGTGCTGTGTGGCGTAAGACGTGACTTCAGAGCCAACGGCGTACAAACAGAGCTTTATCGCTAGTACAACGTAAAATATAGCTCCAAAACAATCCGCGTAGTGTAGTGTGTTCAGACTGCTTCAGCGTAAAAAGGTTGTTACATCGCCTTTATGACGTAAAAATCATCCGCTTTTAATGCAGCATGGAAGTGTACGAGGAACGCTTCGTATTCCTCGAATGAACCTGTCAGATCATGCAGTGAACCTGACTCCTGACAAAGAGTACTGCACGACTATCCAGACGATGGCTGTAATGATGGTGCGGCACAGAGACCCAAACCGTCGTTTAGTGACATTTTCTTGGTATAAACTGCTTTTACGCATACAAGGGAATACGCTGCCTAGTTTTACACATGCAGATGCGAGCTTTTACGCTCCGCAGAAGACAAACGCACCGCCACGTTAAAAGCTGCTCTTCGTACAGAGCTCGAGGTACGTCTCTGCAGTTAATGCGCAGGATGGGGGCAGATCTCTGCATTTAATGTACGAGATTTTGTTATATTTTCAAAGACTGGGCGAGCCATAATTACGGCTAATACGTCCACATCATCACTTTTGCACATTACGCCATCAGGCTATTTTCAGCTATGGGAGCGCGCTGTACGCTATCTCCTTGAAATACGCCGACCTGGCTATTTTCATTATAAGGAGTACGCCGTATGATATCCCCTCAGAATATGCCAACTCAGGCTATATTTGCATTGGTGTGTAATAGGGCTATTTGGTCCAGAATTAGCTCAAGACCTCAGTCAAGGAAGGAGGATCGGCTATCTTGTACGCTAGCTACCTATCCATGCAGCATCAGACTTCTACGCCTACTGGGCTTCTACGCCTACCTGGCCTCTACGCCAGTTTGACAACTATTTGGCTTCTACGCCATGGTGACAGTTATTGGCTTCTACGCCAACCTTTTCTATGCGAGGGACAGCGACCTACGTGGCTTGCATGCCGTGATCTTCGCAGCATTTATACGCATTATCTCTTAATGGGACACGCGTCACACGCAGATTCAGAAGATCATTTATACGTGGAAGACAGTTATTGTAACCGCCGCGTAAAAAGTGCCACACTCTCCACTGACCGGCTTCTACGCCGACTGGATGGTTACTGTCACTAAAACCCTATAAATAGAGACCTCTGTTGACAGAGGTCCAGGGTCGAAAGATCGAAAACTTGGAGAATTGAAGAGAGAGATCGAAAAATCAAAGAGAGAGAACAACTCAGACAAAGAGTAGTGATCGACGATTTTGGCATCGAGCATCCACTCCCCTTTGCAATCTTTGAAGCTTCTCCGTCTTCTACAGCACTTCTTCATCATCGTGTGGTCCAAGGGACAAAGTGATCGACTGCAGATCAGACTCCTATAGCAATATTTACCCAGATTAAAATTTGTACTTGACATCCTCGTATAGGATTAATTGTACTTCTTGTTTGTAAACCAAAGAGAGGGTTTCGTATAAACCTTATTTTTATTTCTTTCGTTTATTATCAAACAATGCCTTAATTAATGCTATAACTATTGTCTTTGCTCACGCGGATACACTACTATGCACTTGGCATATCAATCACAATATCCAATCACAATGTAAGTTGAAGTTCAAAAATATGGATGGTAAAATTGACTCAGACATTTTTGAAAAATTATACAGTGATTGGAATCATGTATGGCGAGCCAGTACGAAAGACAGTTACGACGCGACATGGTACTTGTTCAAAGAAAAGTGGGAGATGAGAGAGCGGCATGCATTTCTTATTTCAAAGATACATGGCTAGAACTGCATAAAGAATACTTTGTCTTAGCATGGACGAATAAGGTGAAGCATTATAGCACAGTGACCACCAACCGGGTTGAATGATCACACGCAAAATTAAAACAACATCTAAGGTTATCGATTGGCAATTTTGTCTCCGTTTGGCAAGCTATCAACCTAATGCTAGATCAGACGGTGAACGAGATTAAGGCATCATTTGAGATGAGCCTGAATATTGCAAAGCATGAACATAGAAATGAACCCCTCTTGGATGCTTTAATGCATGTAATATCTCATAAGGCATTGGGCTTACTATTTGAGGAGATAGGTAGGTCAAAGTTTGTGGGCTTTGATCCCGAAGTTTGCGGCTGTTTACATCGACATACGCTGGGCCTCCCTTGTGCACATGAGATTAACGAATATCTCGTCAGTCTAGGCCTATTCCGCTAGATGTTGTTGATCAACGTTGGAGGCAGTTGTCGATAATGCCCGTGGTGAAGAGTGACAATGATTTCTTTTCTTTGCCACAAGTGAAACTCCTTCACGCAAGGTGGTGTGCCTCACTGGGAGTGGAGCGGGAGTCCATTGAGCTTAAAATCCAAGAAATTGCTAACCAGGTAACTACTAGAATGCACGAGCCATCCGTTGTTTCCAATCCTAAGGGAATACCTGAAACAAGATTGAGTAGTTCACAGAAAAAATGATGGAGTCAACTAAGAGAGATCCATCGTTCTTTGAGCATGTTGAACAAAGTTTAGAGCAAGCTCGGTCTACGAAACGGAAGAGTAAGCTAACTGTTCGAAGGAAAAACAGAAAACGGACATGCCAAATGATTGCTTGGGTGTGTATATTGAAGGCTTCCTACCTGAGATACGCAGTTACATTTGGTCCATTGTTGATGTTCCCAAGGATGGCCATTATGGATTTCATGTGCTTTCAAGACATCTTGGTTATTCCGAGAAAGAAGGATGGAGACAGGTTCGGGTAGAGTTGTACGAGGAGTTGGAGTCTCGTCTTTCATTCTACACCAGCATGTTAAGCGAAGAATATGTTAGAGATTTATTGACAAGCATTCCTTGCACCGATACTGTTGCCGGAGAAGACCACTACATGTCCAACCCGGCCGCCGCATATTTATTTGCTAATAGGTATAAGATACCTATTGTACTTATTTCAGATAATATTAACAATACGTTCTTTCTGATGTGCGCTCCGCCAGCTGAGCACAGACTATGTAACATATGTACTATAGGACATATCGGGAACCACTTTGTCATTCCAAAGTTGATCGGTCATTCTCCTATTCCTCCACCATCAACAATTTGGTATAAACATGCACCGGACGTAGCGATCGCCTGGATGACATCTTTTATGGAGAAAATAAATCTTTATAACAAGTTGAAGATGGAGGAGCCCAGAGACATGCCCGTTGGCCACTTCGATGTTCAAATCGACTGATACGAATGGACTATTTATATTTTGCACTTTTGTATCATTTTTGTATAATTTTTTATAATTTTGTATACATAGTTGGTTCATGTATCATTTTGTATAATGTTGAACCATTTTTGTACCACTTTTGTATAATGTTGAACCCATGTCCTTTAGGACTGCCAACAAGTTGACAGTCCAAATCGAAACTGAAAAAATACAGAAAGTTTTAAAGGACTGTCAACTTGTTGACAGTCCAAATTGAAACTTTTTGTATTTTCCAAGCTTCAATTTGGACTGTCAAGTTGACAGTCCTACTTGAAAATATACAGTGTTTCAATTAGGACTGTCAATTGTTGACAGTCCTAATTGATGTTAGGACTGTCAACTAGTTGACAGTCCTAATTGAAACTTTATGTACTTTCCAAGTTTCAATTTTGACTGTCAAGTTGACAGTCCTACATGAAACTAGGACTGTCAAGCAGTTGACAGTCCTAGAATCATATAGGACTGTCAACTTGTTGATAGTCCTAATTGAACTTGTTGACAGTCCTAAAGGGGTATATACAGAGTTTCAATTAGGACTATCAACAAGTTGACAGTCCTAATTGAAACTTACTATACTTTCCAAGTTTCAATTTTGACTGTCAATTTGACAGTCCTACATGAAACTATGACTGTCAACTACTTGACAGTCCTAGGACTGTCAAGCAGTTGACATTCCTATAATCATATAGGACTGTCAACTTGTTGACAGTCCTAAAGGGGTATATACAAAGTTTCAATTATGACTGTAATGTTAGGACTGTCAACTAGTTGACAGTTCTAATTGAAACTTTATGTATTTTTCAAGTTTCAATTTTGACTGTCAAGTTGACAGTTCTACATGACACTTGGACTGTCAACTACTTAACAGTCCTAAGACTGTCAAACAGTTGACAGTCCTAGCATCATATAGGACTGTCAACTTTTTGACAGTCCTAAAGGACATAGGTATAAAATTGAAATGACAGAGTTTCAATTAGGTGACCACCAACAATGCATGTTTTTGTACTATAACTTTGAAGTTTCATACCAAAATATTACAGAAATTTCATACCAAAATATTACAGTAGTTTCATACACAAACATCATAAATAAGTTTTGGGACAAGTTTGTCCACAAAATATCATAGAATCACAAAACATCATAGAAGTTCCATAACCAAAAATTACATAAGTTTCAAATCGACAAAGTTTCATAACAGAAGTTACAATATCTCCAAAAAGTTTCTTAAACGAAAGTTACTACAACCAAACTATTTATCATTTCATCTTTTCGTACGTTGCTCCCTAGAAAGGATTAGGTCAAATTCGGTAACAGAGCTGTCAATTGTTTCCATCTCTTCACTGATTTCTTTGTAGTTTTTGTCCTTACGAGCATGGAGGCAGTTTCCCAAATGCTTTACTTTTTTAGTCTGTTATGACATGACGAGAAATAGGTTAGTTTGTAAACAATTATAAATCTTTCAAATCTATAAATAATTTTTTCACCATATTAACCAATGCAGTATACAAGACATTTTTGGCGGAAAGAGATGCTAGTACTCCAACAACATCGGGTCTTTGTATGGTAGGGTCCAACAACTTTGAATGTCCGGCATCAGCATAATATGCCATGTAGTCGTCGCTGCAGTCCGACATCTCAACTACTGCTTGTCTTTCAGAATCTCCAATAACATGTCGTTGCAATTCGGTGAAGAAGTCCGAGACCCAGTTGAACTTGGCCGGGATATAGTTCAAGGGTTCCGTCCCTCACGGAGCACTTATTACTTTCAATGTGCGACTCGGTATCGTTTGTACGAAACTGAACTGACGAAGTACTCTATTAGGCATATAAGGCTCCTCGATATCATGACAACTTATAAGCCCGTGAAATAAAGCTATTGGTTGCAATGGACGGCTACTCTGTCGTAGATCCTGATATGGATGTCATACTATCTGTAACGTTAGTAAATTAGTACGACCCAAAAGAATCTAACAAAAAATAGGCTCTCCTTTTACCTCTTCTACCGTCATATCTTCAATTGTGTTGCGTATAGTGGCCAATGTTTTGGCACGTTAGGCATCAGCCAAAGTTGGCTTCCATCGGCACATTCTAGGAAGCTGTTCGTCACAGTGTCAACACACCTCAGCCCGCTTCAGCATCGAAAAGTGCTTGTATATCCATGCATGTATGTATAGTCAACAATTTAACAAGGAAATATCATATTATGTATAGAACTAAAGGAGCAAAGGTATTTCTTTACTTGGAGTAGAGTCTGGCATCCTGCTATTGTCTTCGTACCGACGCGGGATGCTGCACCAAGCTCGCGGTAAAAGTATGTTAGTATACCGCTTCCCCAATAAATTTCATCCAAGGTATCGATGTCGAGAAAATTCAATAGATATCTGGCATGAATCGAAGTTCCGGACTTGTCCGGAATGCCGACAGCTCCTAAGACGAAAATCATGTATGCACGGGTCGTCCTATCGACATTTTTTTCTTCGGCCTCCTTGTCTTTGAATGTCTCCTCCAAATATTTCAAAGGAAGACCATATGACTTCTTGAAATCTTGAAGGGGTCTAAAACTACTATCATCAACTCCAAGAGAATCTGATACAGTATCGATGACGTGTTCGTGCCACGATAAGTCCTTCTCAACAAATATATCATTCATCATGACCCGACCTTGGACATTGAGGCCCAATATGTGATGGACGTCGTCCAAAGTAATCGTCATCTCCCCTGCCGGGAGATGGAAAGTATTGGTCTCTGGATGCCAGCGCTCTACAAATGCTGATATAAGCGCAGTGTCCACCGTATGGTACGCGTATTTGGCCAAATTGTGCAAACCGGTAGGAATGATTTTGTTCCTGACGGCTTCTCCTTATCTGTCAAACTGCCAGCTACTGCACTTCTTCCCGTGGTTCACGACCGTCGTGAACATACGATAGGTCCTCTGAAAAGTTAACAGTCGGAGGAAATTAGCTTCTTGAAATATATAGTAATATAAATCATAACTTTATTATTCATAACGTAGTGTACATAGTGGCTCTTTCCATATTTTAAATGCAATATGGTTGTCGAACGACAACAACATAGAGCAACATTTTGGACGAGCCGAAATTGGACTAGCCGGCTGCTGAGAAGGTCATGAACCATCATCTGGTCGAGTTCGGACAATAGGCACCTTCCTCAGAGGAGGAAGCAGACGGAGGAGTAGTAGGAGCCACGTATTCCTCGGAAGAGGAAGAAGACGGAGGGGCCGGTTTCTTCAAACGAGACTTACGCAGCAGCGTCGTAGTGACTTGTCTTTGTGGTTCGGGTTCGACGATTATGAGTGGTCTCTCAACCACACGGTCCACGTTGCGTTCCTTGCGTGTCGATGTTGTGGATCATTTTCTTTTCACAGATACCGATTTACTGGAAAAAAAAAATTCAGATATACAGATAAACCACTTGGACTGTAAGAAAATTCTACAGTTCAAATTATACACAGGACTGTGAAATTTCTTACAATCCTACATATACAACAAGACTGTGAGATTACCTACAGTCCTACGTATATTACAGAACTGTAAAATTTCCTACAATCCTATATGTACAACAAGTCTCTGAATTTTTTTACAAATCCTATATATTTATAGGACTGTAGAATTTGCCTACAGTCCTATAGACAAAAAGTCGGACTGTCGGCGCTGTTGGATTTTTTTAAACCCTAAACTTTATTTTTAGGGTTCATCATTTCGTATATCAACCATAAATTAGTTCTATACTAATTTATCTAACTATTCTAGGCATTAGAATCAGATTATAACCTAATTATTTATCTAATCTATTTCTATTTTTAAGAAGATTTTTAGGATTCATCACTTCGTTTGAAAATTAAATCAAATATACACATATATAAAATCAAAACCCTAATTATAGGAAGAATATTGGATACAAACATAGATTTGGAAAAAGGTTTGGGTGCCATTTCTTGGAATTATTGGAGGAGTTGGAGAAAAAGGGAAGAGATTTTGAATAAGGAAAGGGAGAAAAGTTCTGGAATTTGGATAGTAAAAATTTTGAATGAATAATTTTGGAAAGATTTGGGGAGGGTAGTACTGTCCTCAGTAAATTTTGGACTTTCGGTAAAAAATGCAAAAATCTGAACTATCCTGAAATAATGGACTGTCCTAAGCAAATTTTGAAGTGCCTATAGAATTTGCCCACTAAGACTAAAGACTTGCAGTATAGTGACATGCTGCTCCCTGCTTGATACACAACATTGCGTACAAAAATAAAAAAAATCAACGGTCTACAATCCACCAAGGAGAACATAGTGCCAGCCCATCCAATCCAGATAGCACCAAACGCCAAACGATCAAGGACTTCCAACTTCCAAGACGGGATCTCAAAAGCTTTCTAGCTTCAGAAAATAACCATTCTTCCTGAATTTATAAAGGTAACGGCAAACTTCAGCAAAAAGAAATATCCTCACAGATTGTTCTTAGGCATCAAGTCAATAAATGGAACTACAACATTAAAGAAATGCGATGTAGTAGATTCATTTTTGATTACTTGATATCCAATAAACTCTAGACCGCCTCTCTTCCAATCTCAGCCACTGGCCATAAATCCTTTACAACAAACTTTTTTGAAGTTCACATGAATTATATGCGACCGGCACAAGAAATATATTTCACAATACAAATTACGATTGGCAGTCAGCAACCCAGACTTCCTCTTCTTAAACCAACCATGTAAACAACATTGCCACATAAGCACAAGTGCATATTTGCTAAACATACTGCAGATATCGACCACTCATCGTGAAATAACAAATTCTGTCTTCGAGCTTACAGGGAGTATCCATCCATAGTCAAGATAGAGGCCAATTGAATCATCTTATGGCTCCAAGTAGATTTGCACCACCAAGATTAGCTTTGTCCAGTTGCTGCATTTTGTATAAATCATCCAGGTAACAGAAAACAAATTCATATGCCATTTTTGATGATTAAGATAGCAAGTAAATAAGGTTCCCAGCACATTTGGCCCAAGGAACTTAATCAAGATTAGTGGCAGAAAGAGGAATCACAACACTATTAGAGGTGTGAACGAATAACATCAAAGAAACATATGTATGCATTTGTAATTAGTTGCTTGAAGAAATAGCATTATTGGAGAAAAATCTAGAATGTACTTATGTAGGACTGCACGAATCTTTCAGCAAAGGAGTTGATATTTCAGCAACACTATTATCTGCATGTGTTGTGTATGGGCAAGGACAGGTGCAAATGCATGTTCAGCAGCTTGTGCATGCATCTATACAATGCCAGATGCACAAGTCTGCAATTGTTGATAGAAATCTCTCCTTCCCCCATCCCTCCCTTTTTCCTTTCTGTTTGTGTCTCTACACAGTGCACAAGTTGACAATTATCATGCATTCATATTTAGGTGACAACAATCTTAACAAGCAACATCGTCATCTAAAGAACCACTCACATGTAGAGCATTTGTAGTTAGGTGACAATATTTTTTAACAAACAGCATTGTCAGTAAAATAGTTTTCTACGACATATGTAGTAGGATTGGAAGAATCTTTCAGTAACATCACTCATCTTGCGGCAAGGTACAGTTTTGATGCATGTATCAATTGCCTTTGCAAATATGTAGCATTGGACAAATCTTTAACTAATAAAACTTATATCGCAGCTAAGTATTCCATGTTGTGTGTACCTGTGGACGGGAGGGAACACATATCACAACATGCATGTGGGATGCCTATATAAGATCTCTCATGTGAGTTTACATTTACTTATTCATAGATAGCAATCCCTCTTCCTCCTCCCAACCCCATCTTTTTATGTTTATATGTACAAAGCCCAGTCGGTCAACATGCATAAGAATTAGAGTTTTGGAATTCTAAATACTAATCCATTGAAGTGAGGTATGGAGGTAATAAAGTTTTTGTTCTCTAGCAATTGTACGATGTGATGGATGGCAATGGGATGCTTAGGTGCGAAGCCCGCATAAAGAGGCCTCCTAAGTCTCATCTTCTTCCTTTTCCTGGAGTAATTCTGTCTCTACTCTTCTCTTCCTTTCCTTCCTCACCATAAAACACATCTATAATTGTTATTTCGAACCTTGAAATTTTGTTCAATGACAGCCATCAAAACTCAAGAAAATCCATTCTAATTGTTCCAAAACAACAACAAACCTTTTCTACCTTAATCCCCATCAACTACTAAACCTTAACCCCAGGTTTTGAGTTAAAATTTATTTATTTCAAACCTCAAGGTTCAATTGCAAAATCATGCCCAAGAAGCCCTTTCTTCAATTGGAAAACCCTGAGGATGAGAGAGAGAGAGAGAGAGAGGAAGGGGGGGTAGCCAATCTGGATTTCATAGACAATGTGATTGGGATATCAAAATCATAGTAATTTTAGACAAAACATGATGACATCAAAATATCTGTGATTGTGTCTATGATTTTAAAAGTTAAAACTACACTCACATTGTGTTTCTATAGTCACCATTCAAAAGATAAATTACTTACAAGAAGTTCTGCATTGTAATTTAGATAAACTGTTAATATAATTATATATTTATTAACAACTTTAGTGATATACTTTAATCCAAATCAAAAAAAAAAAAAATTTAAATTCAATTTGAATGTAAAAATTTCATAAAATATATTAACCATATTATCTTTTGAAAAAAAAAAATTACAATCAATATAACAAAAGATTTGTTGATAGTAAATAGCTTAGAAGAAAACTTTTCAAACCATATTAGAAAAATCATTGGGGACAATTAACAAACACCTTGAGGATGTAAGTTTGCATCTTTCTTCATCTTCCATTAATTTATAATTCACAAAAATCGGCCAACAAGTTCCATCTACTGGTGCCAATTGCCACCAGTATATAGGAAACCCCGGGCTGGGAAGAAAGTCATTGAGATGCAAAATCGACAAACATAATTTGCATTATTTTCAACTAACGACAAACATGGTGAGGATATATTTCTTATTTTTCCCATCCTTTATTATAAATTGACAAAATCAGTCTATTATTCATATCGTTGTCATGGGTAATCGATAAATACGTTCTCATTCATATCTTTTACAACAAGCTATTAGGGATAATCAACAATCAAATTGTTTTCATTCCAAAATATGCAATTTCTGAATAATCTTTAACATCAAGTTATTGGAGATAATCGGGAAACACATTGTGACCTATGTTCCTAATATTTATATAATAAAAAAAAGCATATTGTTCTGGTTCGAAGTTTTGCAATTTCGGAACAAACCCACAACAAATCACAACAGAATGATCTTGCTCAACAAAACCTTTTTTTTCTCGTTGAAACAATTCATGGAGTACAAAAGAAAACATATCAAACACTGTATATTGCATTCAAGAAAAAATAATCACCTATTCTTCTTCCTATCATACCCCCGTCGTACTCCGTTGGATGGTACCTTATGGACGACGATCAATCGATCACCGTTATTACCGTTTGTAGAACTGGAAGTAGAAGAGGAGGTTGTGCATTGAAGGATTGCGGTCAGGTGGAAGGACAGAAGTGGACGTAGTCTACTGGAGGCCAAGTCTAGTCGACGGGGAGGACGAGGCCATCAGAAGGGACTTGAGTTAGCGGTTGATAGGTAGGAAGCAATGGGTTGCAACTTCAGAGAGTATAAGAGAGGTACCCACGCGAAACTGAGAGAGGTACTTGAAGATCAGGAGTTAAAAGAGAGGCCTTTTGTATTTCAGAATGGCAACTTTTCAAGCTGCGATTATAATGTGAAAAATTGCATTGGAAACAATCCCATGTGATTTAAAACCTCAATCTATGGTGGATTTTGAATCTCAATTAACTAACAGGTGGTTGCTAAACCTTACCAGAAATCCTAAATGATTAACGCTAGATTTTGAAATCCTCTCTTGTGATTATTAAATCTCAATTGACTAACGGGAGGTTGCTAATTGATTAACGCTAGTATACATAAATCAATACAACTCCACAATACACCATCAAGTGAGTAAAGGTACCCAAGTGACTAGCCCATTGACATGGACTTGCACTAGCACACCATCCATAAATAACATTCAAAATTAGAAGTTTGGATTGGCATGCAATCAAATATAGAATTTGACAAGATAGTCAAATATAGAATTTGACAAGATACCATGTTAACATATTCTTCTCTGACTAACAAGGCAGCCTCTAATTTTTACAAGGAACCAAATATTTTCAAGTATAGTAAAATACTCCTCGATGGTGGACCATCCCGATTCCTAACCACAGTCGGAGTACAGATGATCAGTACGAGTTTGAGATGTTCCTTTATTTATTTTGAGTTACTATTCTCAATTTATTATTAGATATTGGATATGAGGATGTTATTGGGTTCAGTTCCTGAAGACCTAACCCAAGTAGGATTAGGGTTCCTTATTTGTATAAATATGGATGTACAAACCTATTTTATTTGGAGAGTTTTTGGTTAAGAATTAAATTTAGAATTTATGAGAAAACCCTAAGTTGTATCCTATTCTTCATCTCTCAATACCATTATTATCCACATAACTTTGTGGTGCTTGTTTATTGTTGCTGTCATGCTTGCTGCAGAACGAGTTTGCAGCAGAAAAATAAACCCACTACTAAGACCTACCCATATGTACCATTGATTTATCTTCCTGTTGCATCCTAATACAACCTGATGGCACCACCCGTGGGCCCTTCATGTCATTCCCCTTTTCCGATATACGTATTTGGAACGTATTTATATTTTAGCATGGTTGCATGTGCATGGAGACTAGACCCATTCTTTGGTTTAACCTTGCTCATGGTTTATTTTGTGGGTTGGTTCAACTCATGAGAACCTTTGGTTCAACCCTCAAACTCTACCATATATAATCCAACATTTTCTCTCTCCTCACTTCTTCATTTATTCCTCTTTCTTTGGCTCTCTCTCCATTTCATAGGCAAGTACACCTTGCATGAGAAATGGAGAAATCTTCCATATTATTGTTCCATTATGTTTATTATGTGTTTCTAAGCACTTTTAGTTCTTGGAGTTTTCTGTTTTGATGGATGGATTAGTGTAGATCTATATTTCTAACTTAGGATTTTATGAATTTCATGAGCTTTTTTTTTGTTTTGATCTATTAAACTTGTGTCTTTGAAAACCAGTTTTTGCTACATGATAGAGCTTTCAATTTAGAGCATTTTGACTTTTGGTTCACCCGATTTGGACTTAAAATGAGAATTTTATAAACAAAACAATATTTCAGTTTTTGGAGCTTTTCCGTCATGGCTGAACCTGCTGTTGGAGAAGACGAAGTTCACATGCGGCCAGTGAGCATATGCGGCTGAGAGTGCCATGCAGCCCGAGAGGGTTATGCTGCCTAAACTCTTGCCGCATACTGACAGCATGCGTTCATCTTTTTCGACGCATGACTGCTGATTTACACAAGTGTCCTTGAACATCTTGTGCTTTCACTCGCTGAACGAATGAGAATTTCGCTAAGTTTGAGACACTCCATGCGGCATTGACTCCATGCGGCACTGACACCCATACGGCCAGGAGAACATGCGGCCCATCTTTTCTTGGACACATAGCTCTGAACCGTTGGCACTCATTTTCTTTAGTTTTGTCTTTCTTCCTGACACACTTTATGCCTTGTCACATCAGTCACTTTATGCCACATAATTGACACTTTATTTATTTGACTGTCACTTCAACACTTGTCCCAAGGAGTAGACCTTAATCCTGAGCATGCGGCCAAGTGGTTCATGCGGCCCTGACTTCATATGCGGCCTGGATTGTCATGCGGCCTAGAGACCCATGCGGCCCTGCTTGTTTTGATTGAATGTCTTCTTGATTCTTGTGATACAATGTATATTGGTAATTGGACTCGAATAGTGTATCCGTGTTGATACCCCTATTGCATGATTATTGTTCATGTTTTAATGTGCGCCGAGGTGCGACACATCCTGTTACGTGTTAAGAGATTATATTTGGGTTGTGCATCGAGAATGCCTCCAAATTCTTGAACGTGTGATATATATATCTATATACATTGTTTTTCCAGCACGAACATAATAAGCGAGTCAACTACCAAAGCGTGGTTAGGATATTGATTGTATGAATGTTGCATACACGCTCGGGTGAATCCAGATTTGACTTCCATGGATTCGTATCTAGCGTGCCCGTACCTTGTCCGACATCTTAAGAAAAATTCTCATGTGACCACGTCTTGAGATTTCAAGCACAACATAGGGCTATTAAGTAACTAAAAGTGGGAGTAACATTTGGAGGAAACGGTATCCCGAGATCATGCCAACGAACCTTCCCACAGAGATTTATTCTAAGTGCGTTGTGGGCTGGCTACCACATATCATCTGCCTTAGCGGAGTGCAGTATCTGACTATTATTATACCGAGCCACTGTTTCAATATAGGAACACTGGAACCGCTAATACCGTATTTTTAGCACAGTGGCCCTACGGTGGACTGGTGTATCCTACAAGTGCATGTTTTATTATATTGGTTCGGTTAACTCATGTGCGGCAGTGACGTGATCTGAGGATACTTATTATGCATTATTTCTGAGATAACCTCAGACTCCACAAAATAGCAAGCCGTACAAATGATTGGCCGATTTAAGAAGAAATGGATTTGGTTGTGATTGTATTATTCAGCTAGTAGCATAGGAAAATGGACTATCTTAGTGTGATGGTTCAACCATTGTCCTTGTTTGGTTGTAGGGTTGGGCCTTTGCGTTAGGATATGCCATGGACCAAAGTTACGACACTGAACCTATGTATTATTATATGTTTCCCTTGGATTTTGTTTCTCCATTTCGTGCTTTCTTTGTGCCACTTGCTATTTGGGGTCTAACCACACTGGTTTTGCATGGCCAGGTTTCGAACCAGCACCTGAGGATCCAGCGTACTTTTCTCCAACTCATGGCGAGCACCAGGAATATGGTCGCAGGGGATAGCGAGTGGGTTTTCTTCTTCCCTACTCGTCTTGCACATTTACTTCTTTTTGGCGTTTAGCCACCGGCACCTGTTAGCCGGCTCGTCTGGACATTAGTTTCCTTACATGATTGTATTAAATCAGATTGCAGCTGAATCACTGTCATGTACTTTTGTTACTCTTCCAGCTTCTTATTTTGCATAGCTGGATTACAGAACATTTTGAAAAAACGTTTGGGACGTCTTATTGCTTATCATATATGCTATATGCTTACTGTTTCTTACTTGAATGATTGAGACATAGAAGTTCTTGACCATAGGAGACTTGATTGTAGTATGCACCCCCTTGTCTTATACAGCCGTGATCGTCGTACGACGTATAGTACCTTGTACGGGGTAGCTGGCCATGTCCGTCTCCGTATTCCGGTACTGGAGCGTGACAAGGTTTTAGTGGTAGCCCATGCAGGTCTGTTCTTCAGACTTGTGGGATGTCATGGTCATAGGAGTCTCAATCAAACATGATCCTTCTTGAAATTCTGAATTCGTCATCTTTGATACTCAGCTTGAATTCTTCCAGATTTATTGCTTCCTTGTTCCTTCTTGTCCTGTGCTTATTGTTTCTTGTGTTCTTCCTTAGGGCTTCTCCTTCCCCCAATGCTGCAGCAACAAGAGAGACAGAGTTGCCAGTGGAACGAAATCCTGTAGAACCTCAGCCAAGGATCCGAGTTGAACCCACGATGAATGGGACAGAGCAGCAGGCTCCAGGTATCCCCGTACCTCCCGCAGTGCCGGCAGTACTGGATACCCCGACCTTGCTAGAGATTATTCGTGAATTGTTGGCTGCCCAACAACACAAGATGGTGGTGCAACAACAACAACAGCAGGAACAGAATGTCCTATTGAACCAAGAGTTGCAGACAGCCCTAGAACGAGGCGGGAGAACAGATTCTGGGGCATCTGTTAGATTTTGCAGACTGAACCCCAGATATTTCGATGGCACGGAGGACATAATCACGGCTGACGATTGGCTCAGGATATTGAGACCATTCTGACAGCAGCTAAAGTTTCGACCGAGGAACAGGTTGACCTGGTTCGCCTACAACTCCAAGATCTTGCAAGAGATTTGTGGACTACGATAGAGGTAGGACTAAGGCGTCCTATTTCATGGGAGGAGTTAAAACCCGGTTCATGACGAAGTACTTCGGGATTGTGGCCCAGTGTGAGTTGCAGCAAAGGTTCGTTAACCTCAAGCAAGCAGGAAGGACACTAGACGGCTATGTGGCGGAGTTTTGTCGACTTAGCATATTTGCTCCAACCATGGTGGCAACAGAGTTGGAGAGAGCAATGAGGTTCCAGCAGGGACTTCACTTGGAGATCTTGCACATGGTAGAGGTGCACGACTACCAGACCTTCGAGGTGGTATTGATAGCAGCCAAGAGGGTTGAGCTTACTTCCCAGAGGATGGCATCAAGAAGAGTGGATCGGAAGAGGCCTCATAGACATAACAATGAGGGAGGACCAGTACCCCGAACGTCAGCACCATCACCTGGCGTTCGTATACATGATTCAGCGTCGCGGAGGACGGCAGTTCCAACAATGACAGTACCAACTCGGCAACAGTCGAGACAACAGCAGCAGCAGCAACAACAACGAGGAGGAGCGCCGACAGGTTGTACCTACTATGGCAAGGGAGGTCATACCCGAAATATTTGTCGGGCAGCTAACAGACTATGTTTGAGATGTGGGAGCCCTGATCACAAGGTTGCTACGTGCCCATTGATGCAGAGGCCAGAAGGGCCAGTACAACAGATTCATGCATTGCCAGCTCCAAGGACAGTGCAGCAAGGAGGACCAGCAGTAGCAGTACGGCCTTTAGCTCAGCGTCCGTTGTCGACGCAAGCTCAGCTTTATAGGCAGCAACAGCAGAATCAGCAGGGGCCGCAACCACGACAACAAGGAAGACAGCAGCAGGGAGCTCAACAAGGCCAAGGGCAGGTACTCACCCCGTCTTTAGAGGAAGCAATGGCGTCGGGCGACGTGGTGACAGGTAACATTTTCGTTACAACCTTTCCTGTCGTAGCATTATTTGATTCTGGAGCTTCGCACTCATTTATATCTGCACACTATGCGATATGTATCGGATTGAAGTTTGAGGCATTGCCAGTGAGGCTGAATATATTCAATGGCAATAGAATCGTGAAAGTTAGTAGGGTGTGCCTAGCATGTCCAGTCGTAGTTTATGGACATTTATTACCTGCAAAGTTGATCGAGTTTCCTATGGGTAACTTTGACGTTATCTTAGGTATGGACTGGTTGAGAGACAGTCATGCGACGATAGACTGTCGTGAGGGTAGAGTGTTGTTTAGAATTCCTGGTCTAGAAGAGTTTGTCCTTAGCAGAATAGCAAGAGACCAGCATAAGGGAGGAGTCGCAACAATAGCAAGGGAAGCGAACCCGCTGCCCAAGATAGTTGAAGAGTTCATGGATGTCTTTCCCCACGATCTTCCCGGATTACCCCCAGTTAGAGCAGTAGAATTTTGTATAGAGTTGATGCCAGGAGCAGAACTAGTATCTCAGAAGGTGTACCCTATGTCACCATCAGAGCTTGATCAATTATACCGACAAGTGGAAGAACTGAAGGCGAAAAAGTTTATTCGGACCAGTGCATCACCGTGGGGAGCACCAACGGTATTGGTGAAGAAGAATGATGGATCGACACGGCTGTGTATGGATTACAGGCGGCTTAATGCAGTGACCGTGAAGAACGTGAAGAACAAGTACCCATTACCAATGATTGATGATTTGTTTGACCAGTTAAGTGGAGCAAGAGTCTTCTCCAAGATAGATTTACGATCAGGATATCATCAGGTGCGAGTCCGGGAGCAGGATATACCAAAGACAGCATTTAGGTCACGATATGGGCATTACTTATTCTTAGTTATGCCATTCGGACTGACTAATGCTCCAGCGGTATTCATGGACTTGATGAACCGTATTTTCATGCCTTACTTAGACCAATTTGTGGTAGTATTCATCGATGATATCCTGGTATATTCTCGTAATGAGGAGGAGCATGAAGAACATCTCAGGATAGTTCTGCAAACTTTGAGGGAGCACAAGTTATATGGTAAGCTCAGTAAGTGTGAGTTTTTGCTAGATCGCATATCCTTTCTTGGGCACATTATTTCTGGAGCAGTTAAGAGTGTCAGTTGATCCCAAGAAGGTAGAGGCAGTAGAGAATTTGCCAGTTCCAAAGACAGTAGCGGAAGTGTGTAGTTTCCTGGGCTTGGCAGGATACTACAGAAGATTTGCGTCAGATTTTGCTAAAATCTCGGCACTATTGACTCGGTTGACGCACAAGGAAGTTAAATTTGTGTGGTCAGCGGAATGTCAAACAGCCTTTGAAGAGTTGAAGAAATTAATCTCCGCACAAATCCTTACTCTTCCAGCAGGCTCCGGAGGATTCACCGTGTACTGTGATGCATCTGGCAAAGGACTTGGATGTGTTTTGATGCAACAAGGGAGAGTGATGGCATATGCTTCTCGACAGCTCAGAGATCACGAGAAGAACTATCCAACTCACGATTTGGAGCTAGCAGCAGTAGTGTTTGCACTTAAGCTATGGAGGTACTACTTATATGGTGATCGAGTAAAAATATTCACAGATCATAAGAGTTTGAAGTATGTGTTCACGCAGAAGGACCTGAACATGAGGCAGAGAATGTGGCTAGAGTTGTTGAAAGACTATGACGTGGAAGTTCAGTACCATCCAGGCAAGGCTAATGTAGTAAATGATGCACTTAGCAGAAAAGGTGGAGAATTTATGTTGACTACTCAGAAGCACATTTTAGAAGACTTAAGAGATATGGGTATCGAGATAGTACTTCAACAGAGTACAGGAGTTCAGGCTAGCCTACAAATTCAGTCAACTTTGGTAGATAGAATCAAGCTAGCTCATGCAGAGGACCCAGAGATTCAAAAGCTACGAGAAGAATGCGAGTCAGGCCTTCGGAAAGAGTTGACAATACATACGGATGGAACGCTAAGGTTTGGGAATCGTCTATGCATACCAAGCGGGAATATTCGGCAAGAATTTATGATTGAAGCACACAGTTCCTAGTATTCCATTCATCCGAGAGGCACGAAGATGTATCAAGATATTAAGCAACACTTTTGGTGGAACAGAATGAAGAGGAAAATAGCACGCTTCGTATCGCGATGTCTGATATGTCAGCAAGTAAAGGCAAAACAACAAAGACCGGCAGGATTATTGCAGCCTCTTCCTATTCCAGAGTGGAAGTGGGAACACATCACGATGGACTTTGTGACTAGCTTACCTAGATCACCGACTGGTCGAGATGTAGTTTGGGTGATAGTAGAGCAGCTCACAAAAGTAGCTCACTTTCTTCCTTTTCGAGTAGGACAGTCTACAGAATAATTGGCTGAAATGTATATGTGACAGATAGTAAGACAATACGGTGTCCCACTATGTATCGTATCAGATCGAGACACGGTTCACTTCGCATTTTTGGAAAAGTTTGCATCAGAGTTTGGGCACTAAGTTAAGATTCAACACAACTTACCACCTCCAAACAGACGGACAATCAGAGAGAACCATCCAGACCCGGGAAGATATCCTACGAACCTGTACCTTAGATCTTGGTAGATCTTGGGAGAATCACCTTCACTTGGTGGAATTCTCGTACAACAATAGTTATCAGGCCATTATTCAGATGGCACCTTTCAAGGTGCTATACGGCAGGAAGTGTAGGTCACCGTTGGCTTGGGACAACATTGGTGAGCGAAAGATGTTAGGTCCTATAATGATCACACAGACAGTAAAGGTTGTCAAGCAGATTAGAGAGCGACTTCGGGTTGCACAAGACAGGCATCGGCATTGGGCCGATTAGCATCGTAGACCTTTAGAGTTTTGTGTCGGCGACAACGTATTTTTGCGGATTTTACCTACCCATGGAGTCATTAGATTCGGGGTTCGCGGGAAACTTAGTCCGTGATACGTAGGTCCGTTCGATATTCTCGAGCGGGTAGGCAATGTTTCTTATCGTCTTGCCCTTCCGCCTTCGCTACGTGAGGTGCACGATGTATTTTATGTGTCTCAGTTGCGTAGGTTTGTTCCAGATCCGAGTCATATCTTCGATCTCTGAATTAATCGTTTATACCGACTTATCTTACGAGGAGCAACCCGTATCAATATTGGACCGAAGGGAGAAGGTGCTCAAGAACCGGACTATTTCTCTTGTCCGGGTTGCTTGGGGACACCACACTCTTGGAGAATCGACGTAGGAGCGCGAGAACTATATTCGGTCTCAGTACCCGCACATGTTCGATTCAGAAGGTATATTCTAACTTATGCCTTCGTATCTAGTTCCGTGATCTGGTGATCACCTATATGTTGTGATGATATTGCTTGCATGTGTAGTTGTTAGTAGATTTATATCGTGCTTGTACTGACCTCTAGCTATTTGATACAGGTCTGAAGTAGCAAGGTCTGAAGTAACTGCCAATCACCAACCAACTGCCATAACTGTCACAACTGCCAATCACCAACTAACTGCCCTACCTGCTGCCACAAGGAAAGGAAGGCAACAGTATCAGTCTACTGTATAAATAGTAGGGAGAAGAGAGGATGATGTATGTGAGAAATGGATACTTAGCTTTTTCTAGTTTTTCCCTTCTTCTTGAATTGTAACTGTTCTTGTTCTTCTTCTTCAATAAACAGTGTAGTTCTCATCTTTGATGGCTGGGACAGTTAGGTCTCCCCCCAACCATGGCTCCATGGGAAAGAGATCTAACAACTTGGTATCAGAGCCACTCGACACGGTTCTTGAAACCAGTCGAGAGGAAGGGTCGAGTAGCCGCAGCTCTCGACGGGGATCATCGGAGGGCCATCGGAGCTCCGCCGGAGAGGAACGACTGACAGCCTTGGAAGGTACTATTTCAACCCTAAATTCCAAATTTGACAATGTCACTCGAATTCTTGAGGACCTGGTGAAAGAAAAAGGGAGCAGTGGAATTGCTCCATCTGGGAATGCAACCACAGCCACAACACCCAACCTTGCACCATTGCCAAATCCATACGTACCCCAAGCTCCTCTCATGGGTTTTCTGCCATCTGGGCTGAACCCCTACCCAAGCTCCACCACAGGACCCTCCTCTTCCCTGAGCACTCATCATATACCAATGTTTGGATCCATGGGATTCTTGCAACCCACCAGCTCTATTGAAACCAACTATGGGAGACCAATACTTGGTCCACCTCCACAATTTGACCAGATGCCAATACCCCCACCTGAGCATAGAACAAATCTTGCACCCTGTCCTCAATGGGATCCAAGAAACCCTGGGAATCACAATGCTAGAACACCAAATGGGCATGTTGTCAACCCAGTGGCTCAGAGTGCAAACCCCCCTTTTGGATCCACACCAATGCAAGGGACACCACAAAGTGGGATACCACAGGGAACACTGCACCACAAGTTGGGGTGCCACAAGGGACATGGATTCCTACCCCAACCCCATTGCAAGGAACATCACCACCTGGATTGCCACAGGCACAGGGAATATGGAATCAATCTCCATGGCAAGGAAACCCACAAACTGGGGTACCACAGGGAGGACCAACATGGAATCCATCTCAAATAAGGCTCAAACTGCCTCAATTTGATGGAGAGATAGATGTGGAAGACTGGCTCTTAAGAGTCAACAGGTATTTCAATTACTATAGGGTCTCAGAAGGAGACAGGGTGAGTCTCTGCTCAGTACAACTACAAGGGACAGCATCATATTGGTTTGATTGGTTGTCAACCATCAAAGGGGGCATGATAGGGTGGGAGGAATTTTGTCAAGCCATCAAGTTAGAATTTGGACCTTCCCATTTTACTGATCATGGCATAGACTTGAAACTGCTCAAGCAAGAAAACACTGTGCAAGAGTACACACAAAATTTCCAAAAGCTGTCCAAGAAAGTGATAGGCCTACCTGAAAAATGCATGATTAGTCAGTACATTGGAGGCCTCAAGGAGGAAGTAAGATATGAGGTACAAGTAGCTAATCCCCTTAGTTTACCCCTTGCTATGCAGTTAGCCAAGTTATATGAGGCAAAGTTGGTAGCAGCAAAGAGACTGTCCAAACCTGCTTCCTATACTCCCAGAACTCAGAGCTGGGCAAGCAGTAATCAATCCACCTCAAGTGAACCAAAAAGGAATAGCAACCAGTCATGGGGCACAGGACAACAAACTAGCACAATTTCTCCTTCTGAAATCATCAGAAGGAAGGGATTGGGATTATGTTTTCAATGTGATGAGAAATGGTCCAGAGGCCACAAATGCAAGGAAAAGAAATTATTCATGATACTAGCAGATGAGGAGAGGGATACAGATGAACATACAAGTCCAGATACAGAGGAAGGGGAAGATCCACAGGCACAAAGTTTATTTGAGATATCCTTACAGGCTCTGTCTGGTAGTTCACATCAATCCACTATGAAAATCAAGGGTACTGTCAAGAACAAACCTGTAATCATCTTAATAGATTCAGGATCAACCCATAGCTTTGTTGATAACCAACTCAGTGAAAGGTTGGGGCTGACAATGGCTAACAGCAAGCCATTTGAAGTATTAGTTGCTAATGGAGAGAAGCTGTCCAGTAAAGGTTTCTGCCCAGGAGTGACCATTGAGTGCCAAGGGAAGAAAATTACCACTGACTTACTGCCACTACCTATCAGTGGATGTCACATAGTACTGGGAGCCAACTGGCTCAGTACTTTAGGTGACATAGTATGGAACTTTCAAGAATTAACTATGAGGTATGAAGACCAAGGGAAGATCAGGCAATTCACAGGGATAAAGAGTGACTTCCACACACTCAGTGAACCTATAAGTAAAGAACTGAGACAGAAACCACAACTCTTTGTTATCCAACTCTACAGTTTGGATAATCAGGAGGAAGAGTATGAACCCAGTAGTAACAGAATATCAGAAGAAAATGAAGCAAAGATATCTGCAGTACTGAGAAGCTATGAACACTTGTTTGATGAACCAAAGGGGTTACCACCAAAAAGGGCATATGATCATAAAGTCCCTTTAATACCAGGTTCACTGCCTGTATGTACAAGACCTTATAGACACCCCTATGTTCACAAAAACGAGATTGAAAAACAAGTACATGAGATGTTGAGCTCTGGAATTATCAAGCCCAGTACAAGCCCCTACTCCTCACCAGTGATACTAGTAAAGAAGAATGATGGTACATGGAGAATGTGCATTGACTACAGAGCACTCAACCAGAACACCATTAAGGATAAGTTTCCTATTCCTTTCATAGAAGAGCTTTTTGATGAATTACATGGTGCAAAATTTTTTTCTAAGCTAGATCTAAGAGCTGGATACCATCAAGTTAGGATGGCAGAAGAGGACACACACAAGACAGCCTTTAGAACACATGAGGGTCACTATGAGTTTCTAGTTATGCCTTTTGGCCTCACCAATGTCCCTTCCACATTCCAAGCTATGATGAATGATGTTTTTAAGGCACTTCTCAGAAAATTTGTATTGGTATTTTTTGATGACATTCTCATTTACAGCTCTAGCCTGGAAAGCCACTATATGCACTTAGAGGAAGTTTTCAAATTACTACACAGGCACCAGCTCAAGATCAAGGAAAGTAAATGCTTCTTTGCTCAAAAACAGGTAGCCTACTTGGGTCACATCATCTCTGAACAAGGGTTGCAGGTGGATCAAGGGAAGATCCAAGCAGTAATGGGGTGGCCTACCCCTAAGAACCTGAAGGAACTAAGAGGCTTTCTTGGCCTCACAGGCTATTATAGAAAGTTTATTAGAGGCTATGGATCTACTGTTGAACCTCTCACAAACCTTCTCAAAAAAAATGCTTACAAATGGAACCCAGAAGCTCAAAATTCTTTTGAGCAACTGAAAAGAGCCCTGACTCAACCACCTGTCTTGGCCATGCCAGATTTCTCAGAGGAATTCACACTGGAATGTGATGCATCTGGCACAGGAATTGGGGCAGTCTTAATGCAAAAAGGAAGACCCATAGCTTACCTAAGCCAAACTATCAAAGGTAGATGCACTGTTCTATCTACTTATGAGAAGGAGATGCTTGCTATCCTATTAGCAGTCAAAAAATGGAACCACTACTTATGGGGAAGGAAATTCCTTATCAAAACAGACCACCAAGCCTTGAAACACATGTTGGAACAAAGGGTATACACTGATGCCCAATACAAGTGGCTCCTCAAATTACATGGTTATAATTTCATAGTAGAGTATAAAAAAGGGAAGGAAAATAGAGCAGATAGCTTGTCAAGGATGGACTGTAGCACTAGGTCTGAAGCCCCAGGTCTTAATGAAGTTCACACCCTGTCTACCATTTCAGTAGTAAGCACAGCATGGCTGCAGCAATTCAAGGACCAAATGCAACAATCCACATATTACCAAGAGCACTTAAACAAATGGTTCCTTCATCAGCTGGATCCTAATAAGTATTCCTTAAAGAATGGATTACTATACTATAAAAACAAGCTTTTCATTGATCCCCAGTCAGATTTTGTTCTTACTATGCTCAAAGAACACCATGATACACTGACAGCAGGTCATTCTGGCTTGACCAAAACACTACAAAGGCTGAGGAAGTCCTGCTACTGGAAAGGGATGAAAAAGAGTGTTCAGACATACATCAAGACTTGTGAAGACTTGCCAGAGGAACAAAGCAGAGACTACATCTCCTGCAGGGCTTTTACAACCCCTACCTATCCCCAATGCAGTTTGGGAAGATATCTCTATGGATTTCATAGAAGGACTGCCTTCTAGCTATCAAAAATCTACTATATTTGTAGTAGTGGATAGACTCACAAAGTATATACATCTCTTTGCCTTGAGTCACCCTTACACAGCCCAGAATGTTGCCCAGGTGTTTATGAATGGGGTTTTCAAATTACATGGGATGCCCAAATCGATTGTCTCTGATAGGGATGCTATCTTCACTAGTTTGTTTTGGAAAGAGCTCTTCAAAATACAGGGAACACACCTTAAGTACAGCACTTCTTACCACCCACAATCAGATGGACAATCAGAGGTAACTAACAGATGTATTGAGGGCTACTTAAGATGTTTTTGTAGCCATAAACCCAAGGAATGGTCCAGACATTTGTTATGGGCTGAGTATTGGTTTAACACCAACTGGCACTCAGCAACCAAGATTACTCCCTTTGAGGCAGTTTATGGGAGGCCCCCTCCCAACTTACTAACTTACATCCCTGAGCTACCCTCAGACAAGGGTGTAGCAGGAACCTTGGCTTCAAGAGACAATGCTTTGCAGCTGCTGAAGGACAATTTACTGATGGCTCAAGACAGAATGAAGAAGATGGCTGATCTACACAGAATTGACAGGTCTTTTGAAGTAGGTGACTGGGTCTACCTCAGACTTCAACCCTACAGACAGATTTCTGTGGGTAATAGAAGACCCCAAAAACTTTCTCCAAAATTCTTTGGGCCATACCAAGTGTGTGCTAAAGTGGGGCCTGTTGCTTACAAGTTGCTCCTCCCAGATGATTCCTCAATACACCCTGTTTTTCATGTTTCTCAGTTGAAGGCTAAACTCAGTAGAAGGATCTCAGTACAAGAGGGTACCCCTACACTACATGAAGAAACAGTCTTAGAACCACAATTGGTCTTGGACAGGAGAATTGTGAAAAAGGGGAATAGGGCTATCACTGAATTACTCATTCAGTGGAAGGACAGTTCTGCTGAGCATGCTCAATGGGTTCCATACGAGGAATTCATCAAGAAATTTCCCTCCTTTGACCTTGAGACAAGGTCAATTTGAGGGGAGAGGTATTGATACAGGTCTGAAGTAGCAAGGTCTGAAGTAACTGCCAATCACCAACCAACTGCCATAACTGTCACAACTGCCAATCACCAACTAACTGCCCTACCTGCTGCCACAAGGAAAGGAAGGCATCAGTCAGTCTACTGTATAAATAGTAGGGAGAAGAGAGGATGATGTATGTGAGAAATGGATACTTAGCTTTTTCTAGTTTTTCCCTTCTTCTTGAATTGTAACTGTTCTTGTTCTTCTTCTTCAATAAACAGAGTGTAGTTCTCATCTTTGATGGCTGGGACAGTTAGGTCTCCCCCCAACCATGGCTCCATGGGAAAGAGATCTAACACTATTGATTCAAATTCCGAGGATGAAAATTTCTAAGGTGGATAGAGATGTCACTCCCCGTTTCCGACATACGTATTTGGAACGTATTTATATTTTAGCATGGTTGCATGTGCATGGAGACTAGACCCATTCTTTGGTTTAACCTTGCCTATGGTTTATTTTGTGGGTTGGTTCAATTCATGAGAACCTTTGGTTCAACCCTCAAATCCTACCATATATAACCCAACATTTTCTCTCTCCTCACTTTTTCATTTCTTCCTCTTTCTTTGGCTCTCTTTCCATTTCATAGGCAAGTACACCTTGCATGAGAAATGAAAAAACCCTCCATATTATTGTTCCATTATGTTTATTGTGTTTCTAAGCACTTTTAGTTCTTGGAGTTTTTGTTTTGATGGATGGATTAGTGTAGATCTATATTTCTAACTTAGGTTTTTATGGATTTCATGAGTTTTTCTTAGTTTTGATCTATTAAACTTGTGTCTTTGAAAACCAGTTTTTGCTACATGATAGAGCTTTCAATTTAGAGCATTTTGGCTTTTGGTTCACCCGATTTGGACTTAAAATGAGAATTTTATGAACAAAACAAGATTTCAGTTTTTGGAGCTTTTCCGCCATGGATGAACCTGCTGTTGGAGAAAACGAAGTTCACATGCGGCCAGTAAGCATATGCGGCTGAGAGTGCCATGCGGCCTGAGAGGGTTATGCGGCCTAAACTCTTGCCACATACTGACAGCATGCGTCCATCTTGTTGGACGCATGACTGCTGATTTACACAAGTGTCCTTGAACACCTTGTGCTTTCACTCGCTGAACGAATGAGAATTTCGCTAAGTCTGAGACACTCCATGCGGCACCGACACCCATGCGGCCCATATTTTCTTGGACGCATGGCTCTGAATCGTTGGCACTCATTTTCTCTGTCTTTTCTTCCTGACACACTTTATGACATGTCACCTCAGTCACATCAATCACTTTGTCACATAATTGACACTTTATTTATTTGACTGTCACTTCAACACTTGTCCCAAGGAGTAGACCTTAACCCTGAGCATGCGGCCAAGTGGTGCATGCGGCCTGACTTCCCATGCGGCCCTGACTTCATATGCGGCATGGATTGTCATGCGGCCTGAACTTCCCATACGGCCTAGAGACCCATGCGACCTGCTTGTTTTGATTGAATGTCTCCTTGATTCTTGTGACCCAATGTATATTGGTAATTGGACTCGAATAGTGTATCCGTGCTGATACCCCTATTGCCTGATTATTGTTCATGTTTTAAAGTGCGTCGAGGTGCGACACATTATATTTGGTTTGTGCATCGAGAATGCCTCCAAATTTCTGAATGCGTGATATTATATATATATATATATATATATATATATATATATATATATATATATATATTGTTTTTCCAGCACGAACATAATAAGCGAGTCAACTACCAAAGCGTAGCTAGGATATTGATTGTATGAATGTTGCATACACGCTCGGATGAATCCAGTTTTTACTTCCATGGATTTGTATCTAGCGTACCTGTACCTTGTACGACATCTTAAGGAAATTCTCATATGACCACGCCTTGATATTTCAAGCACAACATAGGGCTATTAAGTAACTAAAAGTGGTAGTAACATTTGGAGGGAACGGTATCCCGAGATCATGCCAACGAACCTTCCCACAAAGATTCATTCCAAGTGCGTTGTGGGTTGGCCACCACAGATATTGTATATCATCTGCCTTAGCGGAGTGCAGTATCTGACTATTATTATGTCGAGCCACTGTTTCAATATAGGAACACTGGAACTGCTAATACCGTATTTTTAGCGCAGTGGCCCTACGGAGGACTGGTGCATCCTGCAAGTGCATGTTTTATTATATTGGTTCGGTTAGCTCATGTTCGGCAGTGGCGTGATCTGAGGATACTTATTATGCATTATTTCTGAGATAATCTCAGACTCCACAAAATAGCAAGTTGTACAAATGATTGGCCAATTTAGAAAGAAATAGATTTGGTTGTGATTGTATTATTCAGCTAGTAGCATATGGAAATGGACTATCTTAGTGTGATGGTTCAACCGTTGTCCTTGTTTGGTTGTAGGGTTGGACCTTTCCGTTAGGATATGCCATGGACCTAAGTTACGACACTGAACCTATGTATTATTATATGTTTCCCTTGGGTTTTGTTTCTCCATTTCGTGCTTCCTTTGTGATACTTGCTATTTGGGGTCTAACCCTACTGGTTTTGCATGGCCAGGTTTTGAGCCAACACCTGAGGATCCAGCGTACTTTCCTCCAACTCATGGCGCGCACCAGAAATATGGT
Source organism: Iris macrosiphon (assembly GCA_036927795.1). NCBI lineage: Eukaryota > Viridiplantae > Streptophyta > Magnoliopsida > Asparagales > Iridaceae > Iris > Iris macrosiphon. The sequence continues at coordinate 183,319,709 of JAYESA010000003.1, read as the reverse complement.
CGCAGGGGATAACGAGTGGGTTTTCTTCTTCTCTGCTCGTCTTGCACATTTACTTCTTTTTGGCGTTTAGCCACTGGCACCTGTTAGCCGGCTCGTCTGGACATTAGTTTCCTTACATGATTGTATTAAATCAGACTGCAGCTGAATCACTGTCATGTACTTTTGTTACTCTTCCAGCTTCTTATTTTGCACAACTGGACTCCAGAACATTTTGAAAAAACGTTTGGGACGCCTTATTGCTTATCATATATGCTCTATGCTTACTGTTTCTTGTTTGAATGATTGAGACATAGAAGTTCTTGACCATAGGAGACTTGATTGTAGCATGCACCCCCTTGTCTTATACAGCCGTGATCGTTGTACGACGTATTGTACCTTGTACGAAGTAGCTGGCCATGTCCGTCTCCGTATTCTGGTACTGAGACGTGACACTTCCTCCACTACAGCAAACCGGAAGTACAATTTCCATGACACCAAACCCAATCCCATCTAACTTTGGCCCCATTTGGGACTCGGTTTGATGCCCCAAAACTGAGTTTTAAGGCCAAAACTTGTTTTAATTTGCATGAGCACTGTTTGGGGTTTGGTTTTGGTTCAGTTTTGGCAAATTCAAACCATGTTTTTTCTCGTTTAGAAAATGGAACAAAAAGCTCCCTTCACCAAAACTTAACTAAATAAAGTTGGACATATTATCCTTCTCTTTGCTTCTTTTTTCTCCAAATATTAGTTATAAGTTTAATAAAAATATATTATGTCTATGATTTGGTAGATCATGTTTCAATGAAATTTGAAGATGTACGATTGTTTGGTAATTTCCACGTACAAAACATTGTTTATATTATGCATGTCCAAACACTTATCTGTTTACAAAACCGAATGTCAATATTTGTCTATCTTGTGTTTTTTTAAATTTAAACTCTGTTTAGAAAAACTCCTTTTTCAAAACTTGTCTTCAACACTAAATCTCAAACTGACCCTTTGTCCTTTCTGTTTTGATATGAATCAGCACCATATTCGTCCTACACCATTACAAACAAAACCCCAAAGCTTCCTTTTTCTCATTCAAAGCAAAGGTGCTTACCTTTATCATACTTTCCACCAAAGGCCAACCAAAATTCCTTATTACCATGAAGTCCAAAACAAAACCAGTCTACAAGTGAAGTTCACTACATAAGGATTTGAATTCCAGAATTTCCATTTTCGGTATTTCGATGTGTGGGTACTTTTACGATTCAGGTGACTTCATTCCAATCTATACTTTCATTGTTAAATTCTGCCTTAAATTATAATTATGTGTGCTAAATAAATACAATTTAATTGTTCACAAAACTAGTAAGTCTCTGTGCCCAGTTTGCCCTAGTCTTTGAAGTTTCCTGTAGTCCATCCAAATAGGTAGCCCCTATTTCCTCGGGTCTTGTCCTACACATCACCTTATCGCCACTAATACTATTATTATTGTCACAACGCAACCAATCATTTTTGGCACTTGCAATTCTTAATGTCCATTATTAATACGTACAAACACCAAAATATCTATTTACAGAACTAAAACGCACAATAAATACCGGTATAGGCAACTTACAGTATCACGTAAATCAACTTCCCTCAAGTAAGCCCGCTGAAGATTTGCAGACTGCAAATTTGCACCACTCAACTTTGCACCCTGCAAAAAAGCAAAGAATAGAAACTACCGATTAATCATTACAGGATTAGTATATGACTTCAAATAATAAACATAATGATGACTTGTAGGCAATCAAAATGCTTTGCAACATATAATGCGCCAAAGTTCTTCATATTTCCTTTATTTCGAGTAAGAAGATCATTTCTGAAAGTCAACATTTTTACTCGGTGTTTTCCACAATTATAAATGAAGCAAGAGATCTCCAACACAAATCCACATCAACGGAGATGTAAATAAGATATATTACTAATGCAACGAAGAAGTACAAACTAATTAGTATTATCTTTCTATAAACATGAATATAATTACAGTAAAGAAATTAGGTACTTAGAATAAAGCCTGTTTCTCACATAAATTCATACCATTGTATACTTAAATATCTAATACAAAACTAATGCAGCTAACAAGTAACAACTAATTCTATTGTATTTAAACATGCATATAATTATGGTAAAGAAATTAAGTATATTTGAATAAAGCCTATTTTCACATACATTCGTACCAATGTATCAAAGGTTTTATGTTATATTTAAATCATAGATATTAGCAAATTATTCACAGATTTCAATCTCATGACAATTGTATGTAATATCATCTACATGCCTTTGAAGCATATGCAAAATCGGCCGATAGTGATACGGTTTGGCATGTCCCGATCTGATACCGACCACTACCGATACTGACCTCTACCTACATTGGGAGTCTCTTTCCCAGTCAATTCGGCAAAAAAATTGAACGAAAAAGACCAATCCGCAGTGGTGTAAAAGCATACTAAAGTCGTAAAAGCAAGTAAACGAAGAAACTTAATTATCGCAAGTAAACCATTCAACAAGGGTGACTATTATTTCATCCAATTTCAAAACTAATAAGAAACAACACAGAAAATACTAAACGTAGCTAGCAAGACTCTACCCTCAACCACCCGCAGAAGATCTTGGGCTTACCAACTACACCAACACATGGGGCTGATATGTGTGTGTACATATACACACACAACCCCTGTATCCCAATTTTTTTGTCGGTTGTTTGAATTTTTCTTGTCATGTCCTTTGTAACAAAAAACAAAAATCATATCCTTCTTTAAAACTTCAATCCATGTTTGTTTAGGCCAACCTCTAGTCCTAACAGCTCATTCAACTAGTACCTTAATGCTCCTTACTGGAGGATTCATTCAACTAGTAATTTAACGCTCCTCCTTACCGGAGGATACACATATGCTCCGGTAGGTTTGTATAAGCAATTTAGTTATTTCTATACCTAAAAGATAGTCTATGGCAGTTTAGGTACATAAATAACTAACATTTATACTAACTTTCAGTTTTTACCTTAAATCCTTTCCATTCAACATCAATTTATTATGCCCAGAAACAACTCCTAGGTCAATTAAGGAGAAAATGTCGGACCCTCATGGGTAAGGAGAAGGTAACGAAAAAAGAATTGCTTATAAAAATTGGCAAAGGTATAAAATTCAGAGATAAAGTAGCAGAAAAGGAAACTAAGAAAACACTTGGGGAAGCTAAATCTAAGACATGATTAATATAGAAGGTTATAAACTGAGGGAGAAGGAAATTTATAAGCTTGCTAAGAGTACGTAAGGGAGGGCAGAGACTTAGGTAGAGTGAGAACCAAAAGATATTAGTAACAAAAAATGATATTAAGGAGAGGTGAATGAGTTATTTTCACAAGCTATTTAACAAGAACCTACCGAAGCTTAGTTTAGATCTAGCGTTAGCTCAAAATACATCATATAACTATTTTCATAAAATTAAAGTTTCTGAAGTTAAGATGCATTAAAGAAAATGAATAATGGAAAAAACAGTAGGGCCTAATAATATTCCTATCGAGGTTTGAAAATATTTAGGCAGGAAAGGATTGATGTGGCTCAGTGATTTATTCAACAAAATTCTAAGGTTTAAGAAGATGAATGAACCCATATATAAGATTCTGGCTTCAGAGTTAGCTCAAAATACGTCAAATTACAATTTTCATAAAATTGAAGTTTATGAAGTTAGGATGCATTAAAGAAAATGAATAATGGGAAAACGGTACGACCTAATGATATTCCTATTGAGGTTTGAAAATATTTAGGGAGGAAAGGATTGATGTGGCTCAGTGATTTATTCAACAAAATTCTAAGGTTTAAGAAGATGTCGGATAAGTATTATAATACTCAAATATAAGAACAAGGAATATATACAAAGTTGTAATAAGTATCGATGAATCAAGCTTATGAGTCATACCATGAAATTATGGAAGAGAATGATTAAGAAAAGATTAGAAAAAGAGACTAGAATTTCAAAAAATCAGTTTAGTTTTATGCCGGAAAGATCTAATATGGAAGTCATTTTACTTATTACAAAGATTAAAGAAAAGATTTAGAGAGAACATGAGATACTTGCATATGGTTTTTACTGACTTAGAAGAAGCTTACGCTCGAGTTCCTAGGAAGAGAATGTTGTGGGCATTGAAGAATAAACAAGTTCTTAATTATATTGACTATTATTGAGACTATTAAAAATATGTATCATAGAGTGTTACGACGATCATACGAACTATTGGAGCAGTTACTAATATGTTCCCTACTACCATTGGCTTACATCAAGGATCAATTGATCAAATACTAATTGCAAATAGAAAGTACTCCCTACTCATTGTGTATACATGAAGAAGAATTTAGGCAAATTTAAGATTATTAATCTCTTACAAGTTACAATAAATTGTTCTAGGAAATAGATAACTAAGCTCCTTAACAGAGACATAATGTAACTGGAAACAAATTATAATCAAAGCAAAAAAACATGATTCTGTATGTTATAGGACACCCCTAACTCATACAAAAGGCTTACAAACACGCCCATGATTGGCTACGTGCACCAAAGCTATTGCTGGAAACTGTTAATATTATTATTATTGGAAGTGACATTGTGCGATGGTTTAAAAGAAGATTAAACAATGCCGAAAGTTTCAGCCTTTTAGCAATGTTGTTAGTATCATCCAATACGTGATACGCAGTCTATTACGATATGATACACAAGGGTTTCGTCAGAGGTGCATATCGCTGAGATCAAATTACCAGATGATACGGTTTCCATATCATCCAATACAATCTTCGATAGACCTACACATACTAAGTTCTCGTTACTCGTTTCCCAAAAGAATATAGGTTAGATCTGAAGTTACTAATACTTAACCGGTTTAAACGACTTGGTCGATTTAATGTTCTCATTTCTCAAACATGATCCACCCCCACCCCGTTTACAAGTTGAAACCCAATCCAGGACCCACCTAGGGTTTACTTTTATTCTGATAATGACCCCAACTTCCCAATTTATGGATTTAATGAACTTATGATGGTTTTCTAGCTTGTGTAGTCCTAGTTTCACTTCTAGTTATTGACTTTACAACTTGATGGTTACTGATTCTCTCTATTCTCACTTAATGTGTTAAATTTACCCTATATGCGTGTTATACCAGTCTATTTTTCTATGGATAATGTATCTTACGATACAAAGTATGTTATGATACATGATACAATTATCAAGTAAAACCATATAAAATATGTATCACAATTTAACAACAAAACCTTTCAGAAGTAAAGGATATCTCAATTCAGATATAATGCTACAAGTACAAAAAGTTAATGCACTAAATTACTATAAAACTGGAAACAAATAAGAGGCATATATGATCGTAGATCCAATTCCAAGGTACTAATCTGGTCACGTAAATTTGCAGGTATGGATGTAAATTCACATTAAACTCCATTGCAGCCAGATCACAGTATAGTAATGAAAGCAAAGCATTATAGCACACCATAATGCCTCAAAAACTTACTGTCAAGAACTATAGAGATGCTGAACTCCTATATATCACTTTATCTTACAAAGACTTGTTGCCTCACATTAATAGTTTGTGCACTGAAGAATTTTACCTTCAAATTGGCTCCTTCCAAATTAGCGCCTGTTAAGTCTGCATTCGTAAGCTTCGCATTCTGAAAGATTGTGAAATGAATATTACTGTCTGATACAACACCAAAGTGAACAAACAATGTTTCTCAGCATAAGAGTGAAGGTAAACATTAAGTGGAACACAGGAATTCGATTCATAAATGGTATTTTTGGTTCACAATCAGTTTATTTTGCACTAAAATTCGATTAAGTGTGTTACATGTCTAGATCAATATCTAGTACACTCATAGAATTATAAAAGGCTTATGAAGAATGAATCTTGGAGTATATTATTCACTTTAAGAGGCTGCATATATGCATCTTTTCAGAGTATGGAGACCAAAAAGGAGTTTGTTTCGAGTCTTTTGACTAATGACATATTCATCATATTATATGATTTACAAAGGGATTGGTACATTGTAAGGGTTTGTGCATTATAAGGTTGCATGTCAAGACTTGCAAGGGATTCATGCATTTTATCTGGTGTAATACTAGTAAATACTGTAAGTCAATAGTTCAGTTCCTCAGCTTTCCACATAAGAGAGTTAAGACAACCATGTGGCTGGTTGTCATATTAAAATATGCGGGTGCCGCTAAATTCTATTTTCATTTGCCAGGAGAGGGGGAAGCAACAAAGAGACAGGTGGTGGAAAGTTAAGTGACATAAATGAGAATGAAGAACAGCAAGATAATATCCTAAGTGATTGTGTGTGGAGTCTTTGGAGGGCATCGGCAAAAAATCGAAAATGGAGGCGGCAGAATTATTTGGAAGTTGATTAGAACAAACAGATAAGAAATGGAGTGCGGACGTGTGGATTTGGTAATGTGTCCGTGGTGAGTGCAGGGCATGAAGGAATCCATATTATGCAACCGTTTTTTTCTATTCGAATTGAAGGGTGATATATGAAATTGGTTTACTTTCAACATCATATACATAACACATTCCCCTTGCTTCGGCGCAGCACAAACATCTGTATGACAGGGGAATCTGTTCCAAACATATATATGTCATGGTTTCTTACTGTGAAAAAAGGGTGCAAATTTCTAAGTTTCACCTTTTAGATACTTTTTCAGAACAACCGCTTATTGTAACCTTCATGTCAAAATTTTAATTAGGTTAATGAGAAGTCAAATTCAATTTGGATTCTTCTTCATAAGAAGAGAAATCCAAATTGAATTGGTTAAGGGCACAATGGTCAATTCACCATAATAATATCTTAACTCACTATTTCCCTCTATATAAACACCTTCCCACCTCCTTCACTCATTATCCCTCATCTCCCCTAAACCTTATATTAGCAAGGGATAGGAGTCCTCATAAGGTAACCCTTGATCCTCTTCAAATTTGTTTTATAACTCTAACTAGGATAAGTGTATATATATATGTGTGTGTGTCAAGAAAAGGGGGAGGGGAAAGGGACTGCAGAGCAGCAGTAGCTGCAGCAGCAGAGAAGCAGTGGCTGCAGCAGCATGCAGTGGCTGCAGCAAGGAGTGCTATATATATATTTGTATATATATATATATATACACGTACCTATATGTACATGTATCTCTATAAATATAATATGTATATATACATATGTATATTATACTATATATGTACATAATTATATATATACTATATATGTACCTATATACATATGTAAACTATATTCTATATGTACCCTATATACATAACTATATATGTATCTATATATGTATACTATATTGTATTTATATATGTATCTATATATCTATATATGTATACTCTATCTTATCTATATATGTATACTATATTGCATATATATATATATATATATATATATATATATATATATACTATATTTCAGTGTTTTAAAAATCGGGCTAGGCGGCCGTCCGCAGCACCGAAAACCCCCAATTCGGCCCTCCTAGGGGCCTGTTCAGGCCTAGGCGGGCCTGTTCGACGCCTAAGCGGGCCTGTTCGGCCCAGTTCGGTCAAGGCGGAAAATTAAAAAAATTCAAAATTTTAAAATTTCAAATTTCAAATTTCAAATTTGAAATGGCAAAAAATATTCAAAAAAAATTCAAATTTCAAAAAAATTTAAAAGAAATGCAATAAAAATTCAAAAAATTCAGGAAAAAAATCCAAACTAAAAAAATCAAAATGTTTTAAAAAAATTAAAACTGAAAATTCAATTTAAAAAAAAAAATTATGTGCGGCCGCCCCTTTGGCGCACCGAATCCGCCTAGTGCAATTTATAACATTGCTATATTGTATTTATATAAGTATCTATATATCTATGTATCTATATATATATATATATATATATATATATATATATATATCTATGTATCTATATATAATATATTGTATCTATATATATCATATACATATATATGTATCTATATATATTATATATGTGTATCTATATATGTATTTATATATATATATATATATATATATATATGAATCTATGTATATATGTATACTGTATATTATCTATATATCTATACTATATATCTATGTATCTATATATATATACATGTATACTATATATGTATCTATATATGTATACTATATTGTATCTATATACGTATCTATATATCTTATATATATGTATATCTATGTATTTATATATGTATCTATATATATGTATCTACATATATGTGTATCTATATATATATATATATATATATATATATATACATTATTTTTATATTTAAATTTTTATATAGATATTTGTCCCATCTATAAACCAGAAACAGCATAAAATTGACCTAAAAATCTAGTGGGTTGAATATACTTAATTATATTTCACCAATTAATGTGAATTATTCATGATATAGGTTATCTGGACCCCGTCACACTCTGACTTGTTTCACTCGCTTTGGACCCCAGGCGAGTACAGTCTCTGATGGTTTTCTTACTGATAATTTTTATAACACATGTAGTATTGTTGTACTTGATTCCTGATACGAAGAAACACGGACTAGCATATCTTGTGTTTTTAGACCTTGATCTTGTGTAATACTTGATATTCGTATGATTCATGTATGCTAGTCGGAGCGAAAAAATGCTACTTTATATGTGATCATACCCTTAAACCCTGTGCAAATATAATTCATGTGCAAAGGCTAACCATACACTTCACGTATGATTAGTCGGCTCCCATTGTGCAATCCTAAGCCAATCACATAATCAAACTAGTATTTTAAAACACTTGGTGACTATAGATTTCCTTGTTGATACATGACATATTTTTCTGTTTATTCATTTTTTCTGTTCATTTCTTACCCTGCCTTGATGTCAGTTTATTTATCCATCAGGTACTACTTTTTCTATCACTGTTTTATAGTCCTTATCATGTATTGAAACTGCTATTAGAATTGTACTCGTTCAATTCTGACTGGATAATATTTCAGGTAGCACTTAGAAGGACTTGTGCCCTATCTATTATGGATTTTTGGGAAAATAGCTTCGAGCCTGATTTTACCTCCTAGAGGATCGAGGAAGGCCACAAGCGGGAGACCTAGTTATGACAATAGTTAGAGTTTGCAGACTTACTATAGTTGTATGATTTACGAACACAAGATTTTGTACTGTAACCTTTATATACATAATGGCTACCTCACAAGATTCTGATTGACAATAAGATTTCCATTAAGTGTTCATAGAATCTTCTGTCTAAAGAGAAGTTTCATCAAAATAATGGTCACGATTTCATTGATATGGGCACATATGCTACGTTGGCACTTTAGCCTGCTTCTCCTTTCACGGGTTATCTGGAAAAACCCAATACCTCTAGGTCGTGAATATTTAAATAGCACGAACTGCTTATGGGGATTTATGTGTTTCAAAGGAAAGCAATTCGAATTAGGCTCAGTCAACCAGAAGACATTATTCATAAAGGAGATCTTCAAATTGAGAAGATCCATCTGACCTAAGATGAGGAGAAAGGTTTATTATCTTAGTTATTGGGTTATCACTTATTCGTTATTTGAGCAAATAGCAACAACCCTTTCATTGTGTATGTTTATTTACTTTCTGGATTGATTTACATGGTTTCATTGGTGGAATGGTGATAATGTAGTGAGTAATAAGCACTAGTTGTTTGCCTCCGTTCATGAATTCTACTTTAGGCATTCCATACCATTCATACATAGAATTCTTACACATGTCACATTATATGTTACTAAATTGATCTGGAATATCAAACAAACCATGTTGCAAGTGCTCTTGCATCCAAATCTGCTATTGTCTCCGACACCATTCCATGTTGCAATGTCAAATCAAGTTTCTTTCAGTCTCAGTTCTGTGACTGCTTTAAGTTCTTCAAAAATCATATAAATAAAGCAGCTTTTATATCGAGAAATCATGGAAAATACTGTTTGCAAAGAAGTTGAATGCTTTAAAAGATTTCTATTGTGACAATGTTGTGAACGATCAACTTGCTTGACATAATTTCCAAACGACATCTCGGTGGTGCAACAAGAACTTGCTGAGTCGGGGTATATTTATGATTTGTCTAAAAGAGATGTGATGCTTTCACTTCTTCGTTCTTTTTCTTTGCTTCCTTTAGACTTACTTTGGTTTTCTACTTGGTTTAGTTTAGTCTATTAAGTTTCTGTAGACGGTTTACACTTTTGGACTCCTAATATAAGGACTAGATGGATTATTATGTAGCTTCTAATTATTGACTTATTGTTTGAGATATTTGGAAAACAGGGTTTGTTCTTAAAGAGATACCACCACCCCTCTTCCCCAAAATTGGTTGTGATCTTATGATTTCCCTTGTGAAATTTAGGCAGTTCTCATTGTCTACCAATATCCCTATATCAATTTTAACTAATTGTCTTATGTTGTTTTGTACTGGGACTAAAGCTCCAGACAATGACCAACATTTGTGCACATCAGCGCGGAGTACAACACAAGCGTGACCGAGATATCGAAAAGGCCGAACTATGGAGATAAGTCTGGCAGTTGGAGCACAACCAGAAAATTACATACACGATAATTTGTTTTATGATATTAGCTTAGGGGTACCAAGTTTGGAGAATTAGCATAGGGATATACAAATCGCCAAAAGATATGGCGATGATGTTGCACATAAGTTGCCAAAGCACTTGGCAGTCTGGATACCAAACCGCCATAAGTACTGGCGATTTGTGTACGTTCTGTGTGTGTGTGTGTTTTTAGTTGATACTGATAGTAATGTAAACGGCTATATTGCACATAGATCGTCAAAGTTTCTAGCGATATGGAGTCAAAATCGTCATTGCTACTGGTGATTTGTGTGATTATTTAAATTTTGCACACAACTCGCCAAATCTTCTGGCGAGGGATTGTTTAATGGTATATAGTTTGCATTAGTGAGTATGTTCCCAGGTGTGAATTCTAAACACCTAAGCTCTCGCCAAATATTCTGGCGAGAAGATTGTTTAATGAATGGTATATAATTTGCATTAGTGGGTATATTCCCAGGTGTGAATTCTAAAGTCTACATTCTAACTGGCACACTACATTCTAACCTCACAATCCTAATCCTAAGATTTGTACACAACTCGCCAAAGCTTATGGCGAGTTATGAGCATGCATAAGCTCTAGCCAAATATTCTGGCGAGATGATTGTTTAATGAATGGTATATAATTTGCATTAGTGGGTATGTTCCCAGGTGTGAATTCTAAAGTCTACATTCTAACTGCACACTACATTCTAACCTCACAATCCTAAGCTTTGTACACAACTCGCCAAAGCTTATGGTGAGTTATGAGCATGCACAGAACTCACGAAAGCTTATGGCAAGTTAGAGCATGCACAGAACTCGCCAAAGCTTATGATGAGTTGTGTGCTACACAAAACTCGCCATAACTTGTGGCGATTTGTACCTGATTTTGAAATTTATGCAAACTTGGTATCATGTCTGTAGTATCGTAAAATTTGATATCTTGTACGTAATTTTCTGGAGCACAACACAAAGCCACAATCACTTTAAATTGTTGAAACTTGTGGACGACAATGCGTACAAAATTGAACTACCAGGAGATGGCATTTCTATTGTTCTTATTGTTGCTGATTTAAAGAGATAAGTCGAAGGTTTGAAGATTATATCTCGAGGGCGAGCCCTAAGCGAGAGAACCTGGAGGAGCATATGCGGCCACGAGAATAGAAGGCATGCAAACAAGAGAGAACAATTGAGTCCAAGCCAAAACTCGGATTGGGCGACTAGAACCACCTAAGGGAGCCATCAAGATGGGTTTACATTCAGGTAAAACCACTCAATTCTGATGCACTAGTAAGTGTGGCCGTCCCGAAGCAGAATTTAACCCATTTTAAGTTGTTTGTTTGCTTAGTTTTGTTCCTTTAACATATTACGCTTGCATACTTGGTTTAGGCTAGAAAATTATGTTTCCCTAGTTGATCTATACTTTTGGGATACAGATATGGACTGGATGGATTATTAGTAACTTTTCATTATTGTTTGAAAAATTGAGAAACCTTTAGGGTGTGTTCTCGAGAGAGGCCAACATGAAACGTTAGTGTGACTCTCAATGGCTATTGATATCCTTATCTTGGTCGTCGTTACTATATCTTTTAAATTAGATATATCACTTGGAAAGTTAGTAATATAGTTTAAGTGTGTCTTCAACTATATAGTTTAAACTACTGATGGTTCATCTCGTATGTTTTGAGCACGATGTATCTATCTCTATCCTTACTATCACCCTTATGAACCGTGAAGAGAGATCTCTCCTCTCCCCTGCAATTAACATCCACCTCATTATATATTATCCCAATATATGTTTGAGAATCATATCTCAAGATTTGCACTAATCGTGAAGTAATAGAGATTCATGAAAAAACAAAGTAAGAACTGGGCTATAATGGCTAAATTATGTTAAAACTGGTCAAACAAATCAAAGATGAAAGGGTCATGCATCGGGATCTTCTACTCTTCCCGATTCCATTCCATGTTACAATGCCATAGCAAGTTATTTGTCTCAATATCTTTGACTGCTTTAAGATCTTCATAAATATTGTAAATAGAGATGCTTTTATTTTGAAAAATCACGTAAAAGACTGTTCTCAGAGGAGATCCTTTTGTTGAATGCTTTAAACGATTTCTTTTGTGCCAATGGTGCTCAACTGGCTTGGCATAATTCTAATCATCATCTTGGAAGTGTGATGAGAAATTATTAAAGCAAGGTGTATCTCTGGCTCTTGTCTAAAAAGAGATGTGATGCTCTCACTTCTTCATTATTTTTCTTTTCTTATATTTTACATCCTAGAAGTATACTGTAGTTGTTTTTTCACTGTCTAATTTATATGCCCATTAAGAGGTTGTATCTTTAGTTACTATCAAGCAATCTTCTCAAGATATTAATCAATTCTACGAACACTAGGTCAAAATGATCATATAAAAAAGCATTTTTCTTCGCAGCTAAAGTACAGCAAAGACAGATGTATCGACCTGTAAGTGTGCTGATCGAAGATCTGCAAAGCATAAGCTAGACTCGATCAAGCATGCATCTGCAGAAAATGAAATTCAGCCTTGATAAGAATCTATACCCCAGGAGTTGCAACCAGTTCTTTATGCAGCATGTGATAACTGAGTTTTGTAAGTAGTTGGTAGAAAAATGGACAGAACTTAGTTGAATTCTAAATGCTAGGCAAAAGAAGGTGGATGCCTCGTCGCACCATATTGTAACTCTGTAAAATGCATCTCTCTTCCTCCTCAAAAGTAAGACATCTTGACAGATATTTTACAAGGTAATTTACTGCATTTGATTAACACCAATTTAACCTATTAAAAGATTCCAAACACTAAAAATGTTCTGGAAAGTGTATGGGTTTAAGACTCATCATAATTTGGAAGTTTACTAAGCAAATACATGTACGTCACTATCATAAGTACAAAGGAGTTGTGAATGCACACGACATAAACCAACAAATTAGCAAATATAACAAAAACCTTGTAGATTTGCACTCTGAAGATTTGCTCTATCTAACACAGCCCCATGAAGCTTTGCCCTGATAAACTCGCACCTTTCATAAGAAAAATAGAAAAATAATGAGAAAGTAGTTCATGAAAAAGATGTAAATATGACAAAACGAACATAATGCAGTAGCACGACTGAACAAATGCAACCTCCCAACATGAGTTAGCACTGAGACCAAGCATGGCCAATTAAGGATATCCAGAAAGACTGTAAGTAAAATAGAATCATAGTTTGTTTGGACAAACACTTGAATTGAGTAAATTTCCAAGTTGAGCCAAGTTTATAAATGAGTCAACTAAAGTTCAAAATATTATCCGTAATATGAAGCCATTGGTTAAGCTACTTAGTCATGAATGCATACATTTGATGTATTCTGAGTCTGACTTGGATAAAATTGTGCCTAGTGTCAGGTTTACAGAAGTCTGATGTGTTTGAATTGAACTTTTATGCATACCTCAACGATTAAAGCGCACATTGTGTTCAAGTTACTTGCCGAAAGACACCAAATGAAATGGATTGTCTACTCTAATACCTGAAGATGATGCTAAAGATTGATACAGCCAACAGTTTGACAAAATACATGCACATATTTTTCTTAACACCAGCTACCTACAGTCATCAGGACCCTCGACCATGTCACCTAGGGCTTGGGCGCCCTATAATAGGCAGCCTGATCTATTTTAGGTGTAAGCGTATGCATAGGCCCACAAAAAATGATAATAATTTGTTTATCGATTTATTTTTATCTTGGCAAGTGAATGATTGTTTAATAAATATCAGTCCACTTGTTTATCGACTAACTATTGTCTTTTACTTTGCAAGTAGTTAATTTAATTGCTTAAGTCAGCCCTATTGCATGTAGCTGTTGTTGATGATACAATTTCTTACATGCTATATAGTTAAATGACGTTTACACATTTAGTTTAGAATAATCTATGTTCATCATGGTTTTAGAGCACTTTTCTTATTATTGCCACCAATGTTTAAATTTTTCATATATTTACTTTTTGAACACGGAAAAAGACAGTTTAATGCCATCTGGGCCCTGCCTAGGCGGATACATGTACGATGCAGCTTCTAGATTTCACAATGTTGGATACAAATAGGAGTGAGCTACACTCCAAGCTTTGACAATTCTGGAGGAAAACAAATTCCAAGGACATAGGAAGTATACATACATAGAGAAAATTTCAGGTCAGCCAATTCATGCATTCAACCAATTGCCATCTGTTTATCCCACTCCTATAGACCTATCTTTTTTTGGCAACACTGGTGAAACTAGCGACAACCCCAACAACATCAGTCACCACCTGCAACCTCCAAGGATGATCGGATTAGTTTTATTTATCATAGTAACCAAAGCTCTCCTTTTTCTCTCTTTTTATTCTTCTTCATCTACAAATTATCTATCACCAAAAAATCCAACAACAACCACCGTAACATTTTTAGTACAGCTGCAAACATTTTGCAACATATTTCTAAAACTTGTCCTCCCTCTACAGATCCAACATCACTCACGACATCCAATGGCACTTCTAATGCCCCGCTTTGCGTTGTGGCACTATGTTGGTTGGAATAACCTTGTTAGTGGATTTGGAACATTTTCAGTATCTATATGATCGGAGCAGAGAGGCAATTCATCAATACGTGAGTGGCTTTTATCGTGCTTTCATTTAGCTCTGCGTTGTGGCACTATGTCGGCTAGAATAGTCTTGTTGGCAGATTTGTGTGGAGGAATATTTCCGGTATCTATACGATCAGAACAGAAAGACAATTCATCAATATGTGAGTGACTTTGATCCTGCTTTCCTTTATCTCCACTTGATAAAAAAAAACTTTTCTTTGATATGTCCATATGATCAGCACAACAAACAAAACTAGCGCTTCAGCCGCTTAGAAAAAGAAGACGGGATCTCCATCATTAATGATGTAAAGAACATAATCAAGACAAAAAGATCACATGCATACTTTTATTCTTGTTACGATTAGGAAATGTTGAAAATGTAAGCTGATAGTAAAATTGACATAATTGTTACATCAATTGTGATCATACAAGAATAGAATTGTGGACTATATATTATATGCTCAAAGTATAACGGTATATTGAGCCTTGATATTGGAAAAAGATAAATTGAATTGTATGGGACCGTTGGGTCGTCAGTTGTTATTTTGGGACTATCGGGTCGCCAGTTGTTATTTTGGGACCATTGGGTCGCCAGTTGATATCTTGGGACCATTGGGTCACCCCGAAATAGGAAGGTAGTTTACGAGCTACGGCTCAAGAAATGTAAAAGAAAGAATGAGCAAGTGTGGCTCAAAGTATTTACAATTTCCATTATCATACATGTTATGATTTATAGCTAAGTTGCATATGCATGCATGGTCATGGACAACTCGTGCACAAGGTTTTGGTTCCTGGAACGATGTCCGTGGCGACTTAATCGATTCAGCCTAGGAGGAACAATGATGGTACTGAAGTACAAGCACATGGATTTTGAGACCTTCAGTAGGGCTAGCTACATGTACCGAAAGGGACATCGTTTTACACATGAATAGTCCAGGATGGTGTGTTATCAATGACTATCATATAGTTAGACTGCATGCTAATGACAACGGTTTTGCAGATCTAAACAATTGATTCACGGATGATCTTGTGACGTTTACAATGTGAGCTCTAATGTAGCTTTGCAGAGTCGAAAAAATATGGAATTTAAATATTATATATAGTCCATGTTTTACATAGAAGTGAAGTGACTATAGGTAAGAATCACTATATGGTGATATGTTTATGTTTTATATCCTCGTTTAGGAATTGCTAACAGACCTTAGAGAAAGTAGAAAGATCACTTAATAATCTTATGTACTTCCACATGAATACTGTGTTGGTTTACTGAGTTGGGTTGATACCGCTCACCAGTACATTCCTCAATATGGTGAGCCTCGCCCAACAAGTGCAAAAAAAAACGTGGATATCCAGTAGCATTCGAAGCTCTTTTGGAAATTTGAAGATTTTCTTTTGAAGATCTCTCTTCATAATAAAGAACATAATGTACGAGTTGCAAGCCAAGTTTGGCATATTTATGTTGGCTATTGAGAGCCTTTGTATTCCGTTGCAAGCTTATCAATAAAAAGATATTTTTATTATATTTGTTGTGATTCAATTATGTGCTTATTTAAGCTGCAAAGATCTTCTTTTGATATATTTTATTAACTATGTACATTCATGCCTTGTGCAAGTAAATTTTAAGCTTGTACGGCATCACGTCCAGTGACAACTATAGGTTCTCCGTTACTAGGGCATCACATCACTGATATACTCAAACTTTGGTCATGATAAAGAGTAGAGATTAGCAATTTAATTTGTACAATATTAGTGTATAGACAAGTGAAGCTCTTATTGTGGTTTAAGCTTTACATATGAGTATGTCATTTTTGTACGATAAGAACACATGATAATGTAGGTGCCAAATATTTACTTTATTAGATATAAAAAACTGATAGGAATAGGATAAATCATTTGGTAACTTTTATCATAATACCTAAATTGTACCAATATTTTACTCTTATCAATATTGTAGAAGATAATTATTACTTCTCTATATACTCTAGGTTTATTAGGCTTTATTAGTTTTAGTCCCATATCAAGAAAAATCTAGGGAGGGTGAGTCACCCTTGCCTATATATTGTACTTATCATCCCATTTAGTAATTAGTAGCAATGTAGTCTTTATTTTCTACAAATATAACCTAAATCGCACCAATCTTTTTATAGTTTTTTTTGTATACTTTGAGAAAAAAGAATGTGAAGGATTGAAGCCCAGCATTCAGATACACCAATATGAATCTGCCAATATCTAAAACCAATACTCATAGGAAGGATCCTTATAGGCCTATTGCTAGTATGAGTCATTGCCACATTGCAAAATAAGGTTACATGTTCCCAAGAAGAAGCTTTCTTAAGTGTTATAATCCCCACCACCTTTTTAAAACATGTAGCCCCCTTTTTCCATGTAGGAATATCTCACACTATATATATATATATATATATATATATATATATATATATATATATATATATATATATATATAGAGAGAGAGAGAGAGAGAACCAAACAAAACGTCAAAAGCTCAATCACAATCAGTGTGTTTTATCGGTTTTTCACTTGCTCTTGATTTCTTTTACTAACTGCAAGAAGCAGATATTTCTACATTATACTATATTAGCATTTGACAATAACATAGATGCTTATTTAGAATATCTAGATGTCAGAGATCTTCTCCTGCACCCTCCTCAGCGAGTAAGACCTCAATAAACAATAAAACTGGGAGAAAGATAACATATTGGTGAATCAGGTTAGAACTGTCTCAGATAAAAATAAAAAAATAAATTAAAAAAGCTAATTGAAACTTTATGTCAACAGGTACAATGAAGTAGTTGTATAATAATAGAACATTGAATTCAATAAGATGCATACTAATGAAGTACGAAACAAAAATATTTCACTTCCATAAGCAAATCAACAACTTTTTGATAAAGCATCTTACTCACGCAAGATTGCACCTTCAAAATTAGAGGCATCTGCTTCTACGTCCTGTTAAGGAGATAAAATGATAGAATAAAATATAATGTGTGTCAATTATCTATAAATTATGTGAAGAGTGCGGCATTAAACTTCCAACATAAATTTATATTGCACGTCTTAAGGGTTTTTTCTCTATGTTTAATCAAGCAATACTAAACCTAACTTTAGTACCGTTGAGAAGTAAAAGTCTTGTAGAACGAGAAGCTAAACCAGTCTAACGACGTATCATTTGGAAAAGAAAAAAAAATCAACTATTATGTAATTTGTAACAGCTTGAACTCTCGGCCAGCTGAAATCAGTCAAAACAGTTTGGCTCGCCAGTCTTTGTCAATGTATAAAGTTGGGCAAGCCTTTTGTATTTCTCTTCCAACCAATAAATATAAACCTGCCATGGCAAATTTATCAAAAATATATGTTCCTAGATTCCAAACTCGATCTCCTATTATCAAGCAGTCGTTTCATATCATTGGCTTGTATTTTCCTTCTAGGATTTGGTAACGAGTCTTTTCTCAACGAAAACTAATTATTGGACTTATTCCTGGATCTTTTATCACAACTGTATATTCCTAGCAAGGCTGTAAAAGGCGCTAGTCGGGCCACCAGGCAAGCCCGCCTAGGCAGCTGCAAAGGCAATCGCGATTCAAAAAAAAAACCTACTGAAAATTGTAGAAAAAATCTATAAAACCCAAAAACATGCATAGTCGGGGGTCGGAGTGGCCTAGGTGGGTGCCTAGGACATCAAGCGGGCACCAGGCGCCGCCTAGGCCAATTTTTAGAATAATGAATTTCCTATATTCCAAATTCATCTCCTACTAATTGTTCCTAACTCGTGTCCTTTACAATAGAGTATAATTGGTTATTCTCTCACACCGAATACCATGGAATTAAAAAGTTGTGCAACGGGTTCCATTAAGTTAATCCACACACAAGCTTGTTAAGGTGGCACAGGCAGCGAGCACCAAAAGGTAGGCGGGAGGCTCCATGAGGCAAGTGAGGCCTCAAGACTTAAATTATTGGTGTATAGAAGGTTGTGTTGCGGACACGGCAAAATGGTGTTCGTATTCGTATCGTGTACCTGAATTCATGCAACAAAGGTAACTACTTTTGTATCTATTTGAAAATCTTCATATCTTGTATCCCTACCCATGTATGTGTTCTAGAAACATAGGTAAAGACAAGTTTGTGGCATAGTTTAAAGTATCGGCCGATACCGATCCGATACGGCCGATACCGATACAGTTTGGCATATCCCGATCCGATACCGACCGATACCCGATACTGACCGATACCGACATTAGAGGTCTCTTTTCCGGTCAATTCGGCAAAAAAATTTGAATTAAAAAGACCAATTAGAAAGGATGTAAAAGCATAGTAAGGTTGTAAAAACATATAAAAGAGGAAAACTTATCTATCGCGTATAAATCAATCGACAAGGATGACTACTATTTTATTCAATATCAAAAATACTAAGAAACAATACTGAAAATACTTTAAATTATGCATAAATGTATAAAATATATTCTCTAAAATGTTAATAATTTACTAATAGTTGTTTGCTTTCCGATACCAAAAAATCCGATACTCTGATCCGAAACCGCCGATCCCGATACTCATAGGAATGGTCCGATACCGATTCCGATACCGAAACTTTGAACCTTACTTGTGGTTTATAAGTGGAACTTTTTATTATGGCTCCTCCTATAAAGCAATTAAAAAATTATAAGAATCACATGCAATCTTGTTGTGTATATTGCATACACAAGTTTCATATTTCAAGATCAAAATGTACAATCAAGAAACAAATTTAACAATAGCAATCACTAACTAGAAATAAAAAAAGGAGGGGGGAGAGAGAGAGAGAGAAAGGGCCAAAGAGAGAGAGAGAGAGAGAGAGTGTGTGTGTGTGTGTGTGTGTGTGTGTGTGTGTGTGTTTTATTTGTTTGTGCCTGGCGATACTCGATACATTGGAGCCGGAGATAGAGATGTGATTTGATGGGTTAGGGCAGACCAAATGAGAGGGGATCGAGATGGAAAAGGCTATTGTTCCTTTCCTCTTTTTTCATATATATATATATTTATATATTAAATATATCTATAACTTTAAGCTATTGGATACGTGCCAGGTTCCAGATTCAAGAAAAAATGTCTTGGATTCGGTTACAATTAACTCAAGGCGGATTCAGGCAACAGGACGGAGCATCTAAATGCCTAGGCAGACGCCTTTAATAACCATGTTCATTGACGAGAAAGAGTTTTAGTTGGTCATTCCAGTTTGAGAAGCAAGATTTTAGATGGGTAATCTTCAACAAGTTTTTTGTCCGTGTTCAGTTGATCCATCTTCATAAATATGTCAATGATATTTGTGGTTTTCCATTTGGAGAGGCAAAAGAGGTTCATGCTGCTCTTAAAAATCCACACACAGCAACTTGGGCTCTCCATGGTTGTTTGCAGTTTGGTCTTTTGAAAGTTTTTCATGTAAAAGTTTGGAATTTTGAGTTTTACGAGAGAAGGGAAGTCCTAAGTAATTAGCCATTTAAGTATTTGGAGATGATTGGTTGTGAGTTGTTTGGGTTTGAGCATTTATGTAACAAGCTAGGTCATGTGTCATCCATGCACAACTTGGAGGGGAGTTCTCAGACGTATGAGGTTTTGTAACTAACACCAGAGGCTATAGCAGTGGATTGATATACCGGGTGGAGTAACCACCAATTAGTATATCAGATGGACGCACTAATTAACTGGTATATCAACTGTTGTTTAACAGCTAGGACTCTCAACCGCCGGAATGAGTAAACCGATTGACTGGATGATGATAAATTAGTAAATTTCGGTCCAGAATCTTATCAGATTGGTGACTCACTTTCCTTGACCTCTCCTCTTTTTTTTCTCTTGCTCATGTTAAGCCAAGTTGCGTGACAAGTACAAAGTTTAAATACAAGGCATCCTCCATAGGCAACAATTTGAGAAACTCACCCCAAATTTTGCTTTATGCAGGTATGCATTTGAAAAGGTGGTCTTCCGGATACATGCATAAGTGAAGTCAACAAAAGAAAGATCCTGCAGGACAGCACAAATGTCATGACCTTATAATATATAAACAATTCATACAAGCAAAATAAGATGAATATAAGCAACAGTTCCATTTTAAATTCATCAAAATACACTTTATCAAATTGTGAAGATCATTTAGTCGCAAAAAAAAGTTGTAAAGAGCATCAAATTTAAAAATAACATAAGAGCTACAATTACTAAAAGCCAATTGTCTGAGCTGCTAATACATATAAATGAAAATACTCCTGCATACTTCACCAAATGCAAAGACCTAGAACTACAAGCAACATAAGCACCTGTAGCATTGAACAACATATTTGACTGAGAGCTGAAAAAATATCCCCTTAACACTCGTGCATTATTAAGCATGCAGCTGAATATGAGAAACCGTCATCTACTTGTTTGAAATCTTCACCCTAACATACATCAAGCAAGTAGATTTACCAAAAATTTCCAATTATTTTTATGTTAAGATTTCATCATGTTATAAATTTATGTGCGTTTATAATCAGCTGAACCCCAAAATTTTGGGATAAAGAGTATGTTTTTGTTGCTGCTGATGTAGTATAAATTTATGCCAGTTTAACTGTAGAATCTTCATCAAGACTCTTTGGAAATAGTATTTCAACACTGCAAGAAGGGTCGGTCATCAACAATCATATTTTATTGATGCAATCATTCAAATGTGACTAAGGTTGATAGAGGCGGCAAAGGGAAGTATCATGACCAATCATCCAACCAAATGCGTATCAATTTATTTCTCCTTCACAGTAGTGAGGAATATTTTTTTCAAAGTTCTCAATTTCAGCATTCTCCCACAAATGCAACCATTCAGCAACCTGATAGGCTGCCTGAGAAGCTGATAACAAAACTAGACCTTCCATGTCAGAGTGGCAATGCCAAATTTAACATAAATGCTTCAAAACGTAAAGATGGAAGGTCAACAGATAGTTGCTGTGGTAGCAAGAACCACCAAAATGAAAGATAGAAAGCACTTTTCACAAGTGTAATAGATAAGCAGCTCAGTTAAGATCTTACAAGTTTAGAAAGATCGAGACCAGAAAGATTCACTCCCCGAAATCTGACTTTGTCAGATTGAATGCATTTGATGACATCTTTACGTGATAATTCAGGTCCTGATTCGTCATCATCCCTTTTCTTGTCCATATTTCTGTTTATATGCTCCACTAATCCCTGCAAAAGTTCATGATATTATAAGTGCTTAAGAAAAGATCCATTATCAACAATTATCAACTTAACCAACAAACAAAACTGTCGTAGGTATACAAAAATCTAGACACACCCAAAAACATCAGTAATGGAGTACAAATTTAGTCCTTGGCGTGATCTTTGCTACCCACCAATACAGTAAATGGTTCATGATTTGCTTTTTTGTCTTGTGGGGAATGTAATTCCTTTTCTCTCTTTGGCTTTATGTCCCATTGAATGAATTCCCTATATAAAAAATTTGTACCATCATTCGTACCTCTCAGTCTAGACTCCTAGTTTTCAGACTTGGAGAATGCTCCTTTGTTGCATGAGTTCAAACTTCATGCGCAAAAAGGTAGGTTTACCTACCAGTCAACTGAGCCTCAAAGTTTTATTGCAAGACCCTCTCTTGCTCATATCTACCTTGGATGATGATGACGATTTGTCCAGCATAGAGAGTTGAGGTCAGGTTGACAACTTGTCATAAACACTTTGTCAAGTCTTTTTTGGAGCTTTCTTATGCTCCATAGGCTACCCAATTACGATGTGAGAAGGCTTGGATGATGATTTATTGTCTTTATCTTCTTTGCATTCATAACTTGCAAGAAATAACAGAAGAATTAAAAGACAACTTTAAGACATATACTCAAAGCATGTCTTTCTCCATTACAAGATAGTGCAATACCAACTAAGCCCTCAAAAGATTCTAGATTCAAGGAAAAGCTTCCAAACAGAGTTGTCCAGTTTTCTTCACTTTCCGTAACCTTCACAGTCGAACTCATTCTACAGTGAAAAAAATGTACAATACTTTCAGCTCATTAATATTCAATGAAATTAATTCCTGGAAACCAAATTGGTATATAATAAGTCTCCAAACTGTTCACACGTTCACGTCCCTTTGAACCTTCTTAATACAACTTGTATTTCTTTTGGCCAATTACTCCTCTCAAAAGAGTGCATCGTGAGTCATAATTGTTATGCCTTCCAAATCCTTACAACTCCATCCATTTAGGTGAGGTCTTACTACCCTTACTCTTTAGACAACTAATGACGTAACGAGGAATCAGCAGATCACCAGCAGTCTCCACCACCTGTCCTTAATTGTGCAGCTCCAAGCCTCCAACACCATTACCAATAATGAACAAGTATTTGTTGTGCCACGCATGGATAGTTATGGGGCCGGGTTGGAGCAAGTGCCAAAAAGAAAAGGATAAGAGGATGACAATGATGATAGACTATAATATAGACACAAACACAATTCTTTGATGATGAGACAATGCTTTACCAGTGCTTGTGGGAAAAAAAAAAACTGATCATGAAGAAAGAGAATACTTGATCCAGTGTTCCACCTTAACGACAAAAGAAAGGATTGATTCCACTTAATTCTGAGAAATTGATCCTTTAACAAAGAATAATTGGTTATCCAATGCTTCAAACATCTGGGATCTATTTACTAACAATATTTAGTTGAAACTCACAATGAGTTTCGCATTTTTTTAAATGCAGAAACTCATTGTGAGTTTCAACTAAAATTAACAGCATTCTGGATACTAAAAATAACTCATTGTGATGAAATGGAGGGTAGTAGTAATAAAAATAAAAATTGGGTTGGGTTTAACTCTTAACATAAATTATTAAAACACACTAAGGTAATTGACGCAGATTACAAGATAAAATTTTATGACCATCAAATTCACTAAAATAACTCTAAAGGAGCATTACACGTCTTATTAAAGCACACAAAGGATAAATTATTTGCAAATTTATGTTGCAAAAACCATAGTTTGCAGTATCGGCCAATACCGATCCGATACGACCCGATACCGATACGGTTAGGCATGTTTCGATCTGATATCCGATATTGAGCGATATCGACATTGGGAATCTCTTTTCCGGTCAATTTGGCAAAGAAAATTGAACGAAAAATACTGATCAACAATGGTGTAAAAATATAGTAAGGTTGTAAAAGCATGTAAAAGAAGAAAAGTTATCTATCGCATGTAAGCCAATATGCAAGGGTGACTACTATTTCATTCAATTTCAAAACTATTAAGAAACAATACTCTGAAAATACTTAAAATTATGCCTAAATGTATATAATATATTTTCTAAAATGTTAATAATTTATAATAATTATTTGCTTTCCGATAAAAAATAAATCCGATACTCCGATCCGAAACCGCCGATACAGCCGATCCCGATACTCATAGGAATGGTCCGATACCGATACTATGAACCTTGGCAGAAACCTTATGTTTAGCTAAGTGCTATGTGGCCAAACCAAGAATGTCGTGATAGGCTACATAATCATAATGATAAATACACTTGCATAGATTATATATATTAATAATCGAATTTCCAAGTGATCTAGATTCACTGGATTCAAAAGAGGCTGATTATAATTCCAAAACAATTAATTCTCCTTTCCAGGAAAGGAAATAATAATCTGTCACACTATGTACTCACCTGACGTAGCAGGCATTTACCTATAGAAATATGAATGTTAAATGAATTTTGAACCACAAATCACATGAAGAGGCAGGAGTCAAAAGAAAAAAGAAACATTTCACAATTTTAGAGTATGTAATTTACAAGTAATTGATAGTATTCTGCTTCTCGCAACAACTCTTGATATTCTGAGTCTCCGAGTGTGGGAATAATGCCATCTCTCAACCAATTAAGTATATGCCGAAAATGCTTCCCATCCCTATCAACAAATATCATCCCCTGCAAGGTTTCAGTATGATCAAGGAATAAAAGTAGGTTTAAATCATTTGTAGAATAGCAGGTTGTTGCAAAATATAAATCACAGCATAATTTAAGGAATCTTCTGTCGACCGAATGAAACTATTGATATTAAAGATCCAAAGGTTAAAGAAACACAACTCATCAAAACAATGAAGACAAAATATGCATTGTGAGAGTAAGAGGACATAGACATTTAATAAGTGGCCAAAGGAACTTTAGATAACAATACCACGTGCACCAGGAGAACCACCTTGACGGTGAGCAATGGTCACATTAGATGATAACAACATAGAGAATAAACAGTCCCTTAAGAACTTCCTTGTAAACTATAAATCAAGGAAATCAAAATACAAACCAATGTACTATTCCAAGGAAGATGGACTCTATGCTGGAAACTTAGGATCTATCTTCACTGTGCATAGAGAAGACAGATAGTTGACATGAATTCCCTAATTACATGGAAACAGAGATATTTGTTTGGGGTGAAAATTCTTGTGGTTCTACCATTTTCCAATATCAGCACTTCTAGGATGAATTTCCTGAAAGCTGCTTAGATACCTAGCAATTCCATTAAACAGCATATAGATTTTAATTGCAGAGGGTCTTCATATTTTGGGAATTCTAGCAAATCCTTAATCTTTGTTGTGTCTTGTTCTCTGTGTTCCTCAACTTGACTTGAGAGTAGCTTTCAGGCTTCCAGCATTTGATCTTTTCCCTTTTTCCAAAATAAAAAGGGCATCCCAGTGCGACAACTCACGAGGCCGCACTTACACGGGGTATGGGAGGGTCAAGATGTACAATGTCTCACCCCTATATATAGAGAGAGGTTGTTTCCGTGACTCGAACCCGCATCCTCCACGGTGCAAGCAGCAAGCTTACTGTCACGCCATTTCCTTTTCAAAATGATGCACTAAAATAAGTTGTAAAATGTAGGAGTTTAAGAGCTTGCCGGTTGCACAATCGCCTCATAGCTATATGCAACTCACTAGCAAATGTTATTTCCCTTCACGTAGATTGATAGTTCTACCTACCTGCTAAAAGGCCTTTCCGTTTCATGGCAAGACCCTCGCTTGCTCATAGATACCTTGGCTTGGAACTTAGTACCGACTCAGAGGTTTGATGTCAGGGTTGACAGTACAACTGTTGATTTTTGTGAAGCTCCTCTCTTTTATGTTGAACAGATGCCCCACTCACATGGGATAAGGCTTATAGGTGGTGATGATTATGAATTATGGAGAGTTACTCAGGGTTAAATTGTTTGACTGATCATTTGTGCTCCCTTACCCACTAATGATGCAACTTACTTGGTACACTTTCAAACTTTTTCTTTCAACCTTTTTGTGTAGAGAATCAATGGTAGGTCCGTAAGTGCTGGAGACCCACTCATGACGGTCACCACACCAAAGAACTTCCAACCTTCTTTCCCGGCTCCTGCGGCCCCAATTGACCAGAGCCAACCACCATCCTGCCTGTGAACTTCAAGTCTTCTCCCTCACAACCATACTGCCAGCCTTGAAATCAGAACTGCCTTTGCAATGGTGATCATTACACAGCAGCACACTATTAGCCCCTTCCAGTTGTCAGCGGTAGGGCAGCTGACCATAAACGACATCCCCAACTTCAGCAGAGCATGACTTCAACAACCTGATCCAGTAGCCACATGCTATATTTGTTGCTATATAATTGATTGTCCTTGATATTTATTTTTAAATTATGTTTCTTTCAATTATTACAGACCTTTCTTATCAATTTGCTCTTTGGTATGAACTTAAATTCAAGTGTTGACTGCTTCCTTGCTAGTTATTCCTCCTAATTGACTAATAGTTGATGAACCACCCGAATTGGTTGCTCAAAAAAATTAGCCACCAAGCTTTATGGACGGGCTAGAAGTTTGAATCTGCGGCTAAAGTGAAGAGGAGAGCAAGAACATCAGGACATAGATTGAGGACTTCATCTTGCCACAAACCTTGCTTAAGATTCTTCACAACCTTGGGAGATGGCATTAGGATGACAACAACAACAACAACACCACCAAAGCCTTTATCCCAATTTTCTGAGGTCGGCTGTTTGAATCCTCTTCTTCCATTCGGCTGTTAAGGGCCATGTCCTCTGTCACACATTAGGATGACAGTAAGATATAAATTCGTTGATCCTTTGTATAGCCAACTTGTGATTTAGAACTAGCCTATTCTGAAGAAAATGCTTGATTTTTATGATTTCCAAACTCCAAAAAGTTTTAACAAACAATTTACATTTTACTCCTTAATGTTGTGATGCCACCACTGCCATAGGCAACCTGAATGATATTTGGACTTTGGAGAGAAGAAAAATACAGTTTTCTTTGACAGTTTTCTTTGACCAGAATAAAGCCTATAGTTCGTCACAAATGACATTTTTTTCAATCGAAGCTCCTTGGATAACAGTGCATCTTATAGAAGCCATGGGTGGGCTTTCAAGTTTCAAAAAGTTTAGAGATCATTATAATTTGTTCTTGACGAAGGCAACCCTCCTCTTACGTGCTTCCAGTTAGATCTAGAAACCTAATGATGCAACTTTGATGCGAGTATTTACACTCAAAAGAACGATTTCTGGTCATCATCACGATTGCATATATTATGCAAAGTTCTTCTAATACCTCAGGTTATGCGTAACAATGAAGAAAGAGTGCAACATATAAGCAATATTCTCAGCACAGCATAGCATGAAATAACTTGGGACAATATAAAACTATCATCATCCACACATCAGCAGTAAGAACCGACATGCATCTATGACTGTAAGAGTTGACAGAAAGTGAAGCAAAAAACAAAATTGTATTTGTGGACACGAAATGGTAGCTACCGTTCCAGAATCCTGAGAGACGGTATGTCTACCACTAAACATTGCTGCAAGCATTGAGTCAGGCTCACGTTGAGTAAGGGTGTCAGTTGTTGTTGAGTATTTCTCCCCCCTGCCAATAAAAAATTCCATATAGATCAGAGTATTGACTATGATGATATTAGTTTAGCTGAAAGGGATAATAGTCGCAAAGTATCTAGCAAACCTATATGCACAAATCGTATGCCCCTATGCTATGCAAGAGAAGATAAAGGAAGAATGAATAGTCTAGCTTAAAAACAGTTCCAATTTATAAAATTCATCCAAAAGGGGTGTGTGTGTGTGTGTGTGTGTGTGTGGGGGGGGGGGGGGGGGGGGGGGGGGGGGGGGGGGGGGTTGCACTTTTATGTTGCACGGACACAGATATGACACGACATGCCAAGGACGCGGAAACACGGACAACACCCATTTTGGTGTGCCCCTGGTGTGTCTAATATGTGACTGATACGTGTTCGACCCGACAGGGCGCTTTTACACTACATTTTTTGATAGCTTGGGTAACCATAATACACTTTCACGTCTTTTAATTCCAGCCAAAGCCCCCCACCCACCCACCGACCGGTTTTTCGGTTACCCGTTGTATAGTTTTGTCTGTCCTAATATTCACTTTTTCTTAATAATTAACAACTAAATTCTGGTCCAGTTGGTAGACTGGTAGGATTATTACTTGGAGGTGTTCATTTCATTCTCTCTAGCAACATTCTTATTTTATTTTTTCTTTTAACCTCTCTTTATGAATTCTACATAATGCCCCCTTAAATTATAAGTCAACATATCTTCTCGTCCCCCTCCCCTCCTTGAAAAAAAACTTTTGCGTCCGCCACGGGCTGTGATATGCCGCCGGGCTTCTCTCCGACTAGGTTCGACGCTTAACAATGCAAAATGAAGAGTCTATTACTCGTCTGAGTGTAACCACTTGTTTAACCTATAGATGACTATGGGCCTCTCGCCTGCAGTATCTTCGACTCGACGGAATCTAACAAGGGTTCGACTGGCTTCTCGCAAATCGAGCTCTAGGTTATTGCTATAACTGGCCAGGGGATTCTCGACTGGAAAAAATTTGAGCCTTCTAGGGATATTAACCGCGTGATGTGCATCGAATCGATATCCATGAAAAATGTTAACAAATCAATAATTGATTATTATGGATTGGAAACAGTATATGAAGAATTAGGGTTTGGGACGACGGAACGAAGGGAAACAAATCAGAGACGAGAATGATTAAGAGAGTGAGAACATGACTTACCAATATTGAGGAGGACACGGGAAGGAGACAATGGAGCTTCACTGGAACCCATCTCCTCCTCCCTCTCTCCCTCTCTCTCTCTCTCCCGCTCGACCAGCACTGCTGCTAGAAGAGTCTATTTTTGTGTTTGTTCTCACCGACTGGTCGGCAAATTAGCCCAACATTTATGGCTTAAATTTCTTCTATACCCCTGCCACCGATCTAAAATTTGTATTTTCTTGGACCGCTGGTTTAAAAACCGGTTCAATCACCGGGTCAGTTGGGCGAAACGCAAATATGTCCATGTCCAAGCTAATTAGTTGTGTTCGGAAATTTACCCGATAAACCTTAAGGTAATAAATTTTTGTTATTTATAAAGTGGCAACTCCGTTAGGCTGTAAAACGATTCAAACGATTCGTGTTTGGCTCACGTTCGGCTCGTTCGAAGTTCGTTCATGGGTTGGTCAATCCCGAGCTCAATCGATTTTTTTTGTTCGAAGTAGTGTTCGAACCGAATTCGATCGTAGGTTGTTCGACTCGATCTTGTTCGCAAATGTGTTTGAACTGGTTCGATTTCTCGTATTAAGACTTTTTCCTAGTATATATTTTTTTTATGGATGTGTATAAATTTTGTCTTAAAAATTTTACTCTTTTTTATATGATGGTAAATTTATGTTGTAAAGAACGTAACTAATTCAAAAACAAAAAACTTTAAGAGTTGAGAGTAACAATGTGGTGATTTATACAACAAGTTTAATGGGACTTTGGCTCGGGGCTCAGTTCGTGTTCGTCCGGGCTCGTGAGCTAGATCGAGTCGAGCTCGATTATTTCGAGTCTCTAATTAAATCGAGTCCAAACACAATTTTTTAGCTTGACCTTAAGCTCGATTTGAATCAAACCCGTTCGATAGTTTAGTCGAACCAAGTTCGAATACACTTTGTTCGAGCTCGTTCGTTTGATTTAAGCACTAGATATGAGCTATTATAAAAAAAAAAAATTCCTAAGGAGAACAAAAATTATTGGGTACAACTCTCTCTCTCACACAAATTTATTCTTCCTCTTCTTTCTACTTTCTTCTCCCCAATTCTTTTCGTCTTTCTCTATTGGATTTATTTAATGATTATGGATCGCACATGTAAATTTAATTGTGTTGGGCTATCTATATAATTAAGCCAAATTGAAGTGGTCTAATTGAGATAAGGTTTAAGGGTATAAATTGTCACGGAGATATTGTGTAAATATATTTAAATATATTACTAATTTGATGATGGGCCAAATTAGAAATATTTAAAATCAAAGGTTAAAGTCCCCAGCAGTAACACCATGGAGTGTCTACCTTGGAACATCAGAGTGCACTGCCTACTGTGCTCGAATTTTCAAGCAGTACATCCAATAACTTACACTCCCTCTAATTAAACATTCAACCCATCACTGATACCCCAAGCATTTGCACTGAACATAGCTACCTAAACTCCTTCAGTCCAAATCCTTCCCTCACTTGCAGTGCTAACAAATACCTCATATCAAATACCTGAGCAAAGTGTTGTTGTTGTTGTTGCTCGAGTACATCCAATGTCTCTGAGCACAAGAACTCATGTACACAGCAGCACATCCACCACTGCTCTGACACTTACCATTGTGCACCATTGCCTCTCACTTGCTCACTGGCACAACACACTGATCGGACACCCTACCATCATGCACACACCCACATACATAATATATATATCACACATATACCTACACACACACACACACACACACACACACACACACACACACACACACACATATATATATATATATATATATATATATATATATATATATATATATATATATATAACACTTACATATGTACATGACACACATACAACTCAAATTGCATTGTACCAAACACCTATAGAGCTCAAACTAGCGATACTCCATGATACTCAATGGTACACCCTCATAAATCATTGGTACACCAATCTAATCACCTAAAACCAATTCTAATATATATAATATGGTATGAAATCAATTAGGATAGTCAAAAATAATGCAACCCATAAGAACACCATCAATTAGACAAAAAAAAACTCCAAATTAGAATCCCGTATCACACTGTATCATGACACGGCCTATCCGTACCCAATTGTGGACACATATCTACCCTCACATGACCAATCTATTTCTAATTAGGTCTACCAAACCTAATAATAAACACTTGGTGTCCCATTCTCGGATTTATCCCAAAATTGACACCAAACTCAATGTAGAAATCTCAATAAGGGTCAATAGGAGCTTAAACTCCTTTCTATGGGTAGCCCTAATGCATAGGTACATTCTATATGCTCTAAAACATTAAATGGAACTAATTAGAGAGAGGGATTTCAGAATTTACCTATTGGGAGATGATTTCCCAATAAATAGACACTATGACACGATTTGGACACAAACACCAAGCCAGCTCCTTTTTCTCCAAAGCTTCTTGCAACCACTAGCTTCTATTCTCCTTCGGTAGTGAGGATGAGAAAATTTGAGAGAAATTTGTAAAGAATTTGATGGAGAGATGAACAATTTGGGAAAGAACACTAATTGGGAATAAAATGGAATGAGTGAATGGAGGGGGGAGAGAGAGAGAGATTCACCCTCAAAATAGGACCGACCCCCTCTTCCCCCTTTCCCAAGTAATGTGAATAGTCTAGAATGGCCCTATTGGGTTGTCATGAATAATTAATTAGTGGAAGCCTATAATCCTAATATGGGTTTAATCTAATTTCTAATTAAGAAGAAGGGTTAACTTAGATTGAGGCTAATGTGATTAGTCCAATAAGTTGGTTAAGTTGTCATGTCTACTTGGTTAGGTCCATTAGAGTCTTGTCTAACTAAATAATCTAATCCCTAACCAATACTAATATTAATCATAAATTATGGCATGCACATTTATATAAATAGAATATAACCACATTATTTATGATAAAATATAATGACCAAAAATATTTTTATTCTAGAAATGTGGTAGTGACAGTCGAATGGACACTTTGACCACACAATGACAATGCCGCATAGGGCCGTAGCCGCATATGAGGGAACACGTGGCATGGCACATTTGATGAAGTTATTAATGCACTGATGTGACTTTTCGTCCTTTTATGAGTTGTCGCCTCTCATGATTCTCGAGGCGCTCTGGGTGATGAGTGGTGTGTCAGAACTTCTAACATGCGTTGAATGTCGTGTCAGAAAATCTCATTCGGTCCCTTACTTCGTGGCTGTTCAGACCGCATGGGATCTTCTTATGCGGCCCCCAATTCCTTGGTTTTTCGGGCCGCATGGGCTTTATGTGGCTCCTCTGCGGCCTGCTTTCACTTTGAGAGTGCATGGGCTATATGTGGCCTGCATGGCTTTCAGATTTTTTATGCTTCTACAAAAAGGACATAGGAAAAAAGCCCCTAAAACATAGAAGAGGTCCCTTCTATACTAGTAAATTCACATGCATTGCACATAAAATAAAAATTTTCTTCTGAAATTCATATAAAATTATTTAAATATTTAAATTAAGATTTATTATATATATTTATATTTTAATTAGAATTTGTTATATATTTGATTATATTTTAATTATAATTAGTTTTGAATATATTTCTACTTTTCATAAAGAGTCTTGAAAATGGTTAGCTACGTAATATTATACAATTATAAACAAATGTGTCTTCTAACTCATGTGGTTAAGGTGGAAGGTATTCTCTCTGGTTTGTTGAGTTCGAATCCATGTAGTGATATTACTAACAAATTTTAAAAAATCCAAATTTTTTTTACTTAATATTTAAAAAAATTTAATTGATGATATACATACGACTTTGACGACTCAGTTTTGAGCCATTTTGAGGCCTCATTATATTATGTATGTATGCATGGATGGATAGATAGATGAATGGATGAAAGATGGAAGATTATAGTGTAATTTTTTTCCCAAATATTAGAGCGCATCTCCAACCCTGTTGTGAGTTTGGACAAATTGTGAAGTTGACATGACAAATGCATCCATAGGAATCACAACTTTTTATTTCTTATTTCAAATTTCTTATTTCATCAATTATGAATAAATTCTTATTTCAAAATTTCTTATCAGTTGCCACAAAGGAATCACAACTTCTTATTTCAAAATTCCTTCTCCAATGCAAATGTGAAATAAATTGTGAAGTTGACACGGCAATGACATGTCAAAGACAATGTGAAGTTGGTTCTCTAGATCTAGACAATGGACTTCATAATGCTTTACTTCCACATCATCAATTATGAATAAAAATATTTATAAAAAAAAAAGTGAAAAAGTTGTCTTGGAAGTTGGAAAAAGTAGTTTTTATTGTCTTCTCAATACTTTTGCATTGGAGAACACTTTTTTATCTCATTGTCTTGTGTGAATATAATCTTGCCACATAGAAAAAAATTTTGTTTTGTACCTCATGCCACATAAAAATCACAACTAGGGATGGCAATTTCTCCCGAACTGACGGAGATCCGATTTTTTTTCCGACGGGGATGGATTTGGGAATTTAAAAACGGGAACAGGGGCGGAGATGAGGATTAAAAAAATTCTCCGGTTGAATTCGGGGACGGGTATGGGTATAGTACTTCCCGCCCCGGTAAATCCCCATCCCCAATCACTTATACCCATACGTTTTGTTATATGTAAATGTAGACCTCTATTTGGAATATATTTTGTGAGATTAACATTCGCTCTTTGTTGATTTGTGTTATAGACTTCTATTTAGTACTTGTATATTTTTCTTGGATTAATATTCTCTTTTTATTGTATTATATCATTTTCTCTATCTAGTAGTATATTTGTTTTAAGTATATATTTTTTGGAATGAAAATAGTTTTTTAAGCTTATAATGTACACAAAAAAAATATTAATAAGGCAAGGGATGGGGACAGAAAAATTTGTCCCCCGAAAGTGTTAACGGAACGGGGATGGGGAGTGCATTGTTTAACGGGGATGGGAATGAGGATAAAAATTTAAACCTGAATGGAAATGAAAATGGAAACGGAAATGAGATTTCAAATACTATTCGGAGACGAAAATGATGAAAATGAGGTGTATGGTCCCGTCCCCAACCCACCTTATTGTCATCCCTAATCACAACACAAAAACAAGACGACAATAGGGGCCTGTTTGGTTTGTTGAAACTGTGGTGAAAGTGGAAAGAAATCTACAACTGAGCTGAACTCGCAAGTGTTCAAGTGTTTGGTTGGTTCTATGAAACTCCAAAAAAAAAAAGTGTGAACTGACCTTTACAGTTCCTATCCCCCTCTTTTTCGTTCACTTTCACCTCCGCCAGTTTTGTGGTGAAACTCACTGGAAATGAGAGAGAGGGACACTTTTAAAAAAAAAAATCTGGTGAAACTCGCTTTAGGTTGCGGTCATCCCCAACCGACTCTCCCGCGACATCACTGTTGGTTTTGTTTTTGCTTTGGTTTTGCTTTTCTTGCAAAAGCTCAAGTCCCTCTTCCTTTCTTTAGTCCCACATCGGATGCACCAAAGCCCTCTTGTGTACATATATTACTTTCTCTCCTTTGCTCTATTAAGTTGTCGTGTGGGGAACCCCTTGGGCCACACGCGCGCGCCGCCGCCGCCGCTCGGCTCGGTTCGGCGCGCGTAACGGGTGCGGGTACGCGCCCACATCTGCGGGCGCCGAATGCCGATCCGATTTCCTCTTCGGGCTGGGACCCTAAAATACTTTTTGTCCCTCTTCTTCTTTTTCATTTATTTTCTGAACGTTGGAAATCAATTTCGTCAGTTACGGATTGTTTGAAACGTTAATTTCTTTGTGTGTCCAGGTTCACCCATTTATTTCCATTGTGTAACGGCTGAATTAATCAGAAATTAATTCAGACCGTTTTCCTATCAGCTTATATATACTTCTGTGTTCTTTGTAAATCGTATCAGGAAAAATCCTTTACTAAACCTCTGTTAAAATTCTGCTCTGTTCGATATTCATCGTCTCCAAAAGCTCTGGGCAGAGCTAAGTCCTGGTCGTTCTCTCCAAGTCGTGTGCGGCAACGAGATACTGGTAGTGCGGGGGTTTTACCACTAGGAGCTTCGGGAACGTCTGCACACAGATCCCGAATAAACTCTTAGGGCAGTGCTTCGTGCACGACTTCCCCAGAGGCCGGTAACATCTAATTTTATTTTTGTATTCTGAAATTTTACAATAATAAAAGACAGCAAAAAATTCTAACAATCTAAGAGTTTATTTGTGTTAGAACCAATTTTTCTAACTATTGTTTACTGTTAGAGTAGAACTTTGTTAGAATTTTATTTACTGTTGCTTCACTAGTTACTGCAAGGAAAAAAAGAAAAAAATATCTGAATTTACTATTGTTTACTTTGTTAGAACTTTGTTATAATTTTTCTAACTATTGTTTACTGTTGCTTCACTAGTTGCTTCAATAATTTTATTTACTGTTGCTTCACTAGTTACTGCAAGAAAAAAAAAATAGTTAGAAAAAATCTGAATTTACTATTGTTTACTTTGTTAGAATTTTGTATTGCTACTGTTTAAAAAAAAAATATATATATATATATATAATATAAAAATAAAAATAAAAAAAAAAAAAAAATTATTTCAATTGCTTCTTCATTTGCTTACTGTTACAATTCATTTGCTTGAAAAATTGCTACTGTTACAATTCAATTGCTATAAAAATTCCTACTGTTAGAATTCAATTGCTTCTTCATAAAACTATACTATTGATTAAAATTGTTTCAATAGTTTTAATTGTTACTGTTAGAAAATATTTCTAAAGCCTCTGATTAAAAAGGAGCTTCTAACATTCTGTTAGCAATTTGTTTCAATAGTATTAATTGTTTCAATAGTTACTTACTATACTGTAACTATCAATATACAAATTTGCTTAACCTGTGTTTCTAACATTCTGTTAGCAATTTGTTACCACATACAGTGAACACATTCTGTCATTCTAGCAATTTGTAACCACATTCTGTTCTTCTAGCAATTTGTTAGCACATTTCATAATTTTGTCAATTGTAATTCTTTATCACTTTGTTTCTTGAAACCAATCTAGGACCAAAAAGAAAATAGTTTAGTAAAAGGAAATTGCAAATAAAATCTTCAAATCTAAAGTTTCAAAGTAGAGACAAACTCGGGCACAAGCCGAAAGGGTCCTTCTGTCAACCGGGTGTAAATAACCCTAAGCGACACGGTATTTAAGAGTCTTCGGACCACCGCTAGCTGGGAACCGGCCCCTACAGCTAACATGAGTTGATCAACACTTGAAAAACTAAAGATTTTAAGATTGTTTAGCAAAGACCACCTAAACTATTATCTTGTAGAAGGCCAAGGAAAATCCAAGTCTAATTTTCTGTATAAACCCAA
Organism: Iris macrosiphon; assembly: GCA_036927795.1. Taxonomy (NCBI): domain Eukaryota; kingdom Viridiplantae; phylum Streptophyta; class Magnoliopsida; order Asparagales; family Iridaceae; genus Iris; species Iris macrosiphon. The sequence goes on along the minus strand of JAYESA010000003.1, from coordinate 183,283,044 downwards.
AAGAATTTCTTCAAGAAGAAGAAAAACTTTCAGCCTAACCACAAAAACCATCATCACCAAAACTAAAAACCTAAAACTTCAGTCAGACTCAGTTAGACCAGAAGCGAACATGCTTCACAAAGGTTATTCGAGTTCCTTCAGGTCTGTAAGCTTTCAACCCCTTATTAACCTCTCTTACCATTCTGATGATTGGTGGTTGGATTCTGGAGCCAATGTTCACGTTTCGTTTGATCGCTCCTGTTTTTCAAACTATCAGGAATCAAGTGGAGGAGGTGTGACCCTAGGAGATGGCTCAACGGCACAAATAATTGGAAGAGGAAAAGTTAACCTGAAAATGACATCAGGAAAAATCTTAACTCTTCATGATGTTCTTCATGTGCCGTCTGTCAGGAGAAACCTAGTTAGTGGATCCCTTCTTGTAGCCTCAGGATACAAAATTGTAATGGAGGCTAATAAAGTAGTTTTTTCTAAGCATGACTCTTTTATAGGGAAAGGCTTTGTAAAAGACGGTCTTTTCATTTTAAGTACAATGAATAAAATGTCTGATGGTTCTCTCATTGTCTCTAATATAGAATCTTCAAATGTTTGGCATGGCAGACTAGGTCATGTGAACCTAGGTTCTATTAAAAGAATGATGACCTTAGATCTTATTCCCAAGACTCCAATAGATGACAAACACAAATGTGAGATTTGTGTTCAAGCCAAACACACTAGATTACCTTTCAAATCTGTAGAAAGAAACTCTGACCTTCTAGAACTTATCCATAGTGATGTATGTGACTCAAATAGGATTTTGACTAGAGGCGGTAGAAAATACTTTGTTACATTTATAGATGATTATTCAAAGTATTGTTATATCTACCTTCTCAAAACCAAAGATGAAGTTCTAGATAGATTTAAGGTCTATAAATCTGAAGCTGAGAATCAATTAGAAAGGAAGATTAAGATCCTTATATCTGATCGTGGTGGAGAATATACCTCAAACGAAATGACTAACTTCTGTGAAGAACATGGAATAATTCATGAGGTAACTGCTCCTTATTCACCTCAATCTAATGGAGTTGCTGAACGCAAGAACCGCACTCTGTTAGATATGGTGAATGCCATGCTTCTCAGCTCTGGTGCTCCTGATAACTTATGGGGAGAAGCCCTTTTAACTGCCTGTTACATTCTTAATAGGATTCCTAGTAAGACAAAAGATAAGACTCCCTATGAGCTGTGGAAAGGTAGAGCACCTAGGATTAATTACCTTAGAGTTTGGGGATGTCTGGCTAAAGTCGGAATTCCCGAACCTAAAAAGAGAAAGATTGGTCCCAAGACTGTAGACGCTGTTTTCATAGGATATGCCTTAGACAGCTATGCCAATAGATTTCTAGTGACTCACTCAGAAGTAAATAAAATCTCTAACAATACCATTATAGAAGCAAGAGATACAGTTTACTTTGAAAACATATTTCCTTTTAAGGATAGAAGTTCAATCTCTTCCTCCATACCCTCTACTAGTTCTCAAGTCCAAATACCTAGATCTCAATCTGAACAAGACTTAGAACCAAGACGGAGTAAAAGGAATAGGATTGAGAAAAATTTAGGAGAAGGATTCTTCACATTTTTGATAGAGGGTGATCCCTCAACTTATGAAGAAGCAATGTCATCTCCTGATGCTCCCTTCTGGAAAGAAGCCATTAACAGTGAATACAACTCCATCATGGAGAATAACACTTGGTTTCTAACAGATCTACCTTTAGGCAATAAACCAATAGGCTGTAAGTGGATTTTCAAGAAGAAACTCAGAGCCGATGGTACTATAGAGAAATACAAAGCTAGATTAGTTGCTAAGGGTTTTACCCAGAAGAAAGGGTTAGATTATTTTGATACCTACTCTCCTGTAGCTAGGATCACATCCATTAGAACTCTCTTGGCCTTAGCATCTATTCATGATATGCTAATCCATCAAATGGATGTAAAGACAGCATTTTTAAATGGAGATCTAGAGGAAGAACTTTATATGGACCAACCTGAAGGTTTCATTGCTAAAGGTCAAGAAAAGAAAGTCTGCAGACTAGTAAAATCCCTCTATGGCTTGAAACAAGCTCCCAAACAATGGCACAACAAATTTGACAAAGTAATTTGTGAATATGGTTTCTTGTCAAATGAGTATGACAAATGTATATACTCTAAAGGTACATGTAAAAGTTGTGTCATTTTATGCTTGTATGTAGATGACATTCTTATCCTAGGTTCATCACTGGAATTGATAAATACTACGAAGAACTATTTATCTAGCCAGTTTGATATAAAAGACCTAGGAGAAGCCAACTTAATTTTGGGAATGCAAGTGACCAAAAGCAAAGAGGGTTATACTCTATCTTTAGCACATTCAATTGAAAAAATGCTAAAAAGATTTGAGTTATTTGATAAGAAACCTGTCCTTACTCCTTATGACAGCAGTATTGTACTGAAAAAGAATGAAGGATCACCTTTGAAACAACATAAATATTTCCAGATGATAGCCTCCCTTATGTATATAACAAACAGGACAAGACCTGATATTGCATTTGCTATTGGGAGACTAAGCAGGTATACCAGTAACCCAAATCAGTCACATTGGACTGCCTTGGATAAGGTATTTAGATATCTCAAGGGCACCATAGATTACAAACTTCATTTTACTAGGCACCCTGATATCATAGAAGGTTATTCAGATGCAAACTGGGTAACCGACTCACATGATATAAAATCCACTACTGGATATGTATTTACTCTAGGAGGAGCTGCGATCTCCTGGAGCTCTTGTAAGCAAACTATCATAGCTAGGAGTACAATGGACTCTGAAATGATAGCTTTAGATACAACTTGCACAGAAGCTGAATGGCTTAAAAATCTTATTATGCATATACCTGTTTCTCTTAGTCCTGTTCCTGCAATTTCTATAAATTGTGATAATAAATCTGTTATTGATCTACTAAAGCATGATTCTGTGAATGCTAAGATGAACAGGCACCTGCAGCTGCGCTTCAAGTCAATAAAAAGCCTACTAGGCAAATATGTGGTTCTTGACTATATAAAGTCAGAAAAGAACCTTGCAGATCACTTGACGAAGGGTCTGTCTAGGACTTTGATCCTAGAATCATCGAGGGGGATGGGGTTAAGCCCATAAATTAGTCACCAGCAGTGGCAACCCAACCGAGTCTGACTGGAGATCCCAAGAAGCCGGTTCAATGGGTAGAAACAAGCTGAACTTTGGTGACTTTATGGAACACTGACTCGAGATTAAAAGTCTCATTAAAATAAAGCCCAAGCGGCTGTACATGTGTACAATGACTCCCCATCCCTATGGTGACAGTGTTCCTGTGTGATATGGTTAGGATGAGGTTAAACTCTTAATAGGTCCAAGCTGTAATGCTGGGTTGATTCATATCACCAACCATCAAGGACTTACCTATATGAGAGGTCGTGAAGGCCGCGACTATGGGACAGGGCGATCCCAGACAACTCTCATGAATGTGGAAAGTGCGCATGGCCATTTAAAAGCGCCACCCGATAGACCAAGGACCTCTAGCGTACTATGTGTACTATTTTTCTAAATCTGGTTCAAGAAGTCTGATTCAAGGCATAGTCCATCAAGCACTTCTTCAGATTAAGGCAATAGTCACTACGTGAGATTCAAGGCTGTAGTCCATCTCATCTATGCATAGTATTTTCCTGCCCAGATGCTCTCTCTCTCTATTTTGCTAATCAATCTCTATTTACTTCACTCTTATCTCTGTTTCGGAACTTGACCTTTTGGGGGGGATTGTTGGTTTTGTTTTTGCTTTTCTTGCAAAAGCTCAAGTCCCTCTTCCTTTCTTTAGTCCCACATCGGATGCACCAAAGCCCTCTTGTGTACATATATTACTTTCTCTCCTTTGCTCTATTAAGTTGTTGTGTGGGGAACCCCTTGGGCCACACGTGCGCGCCGCCGCCGCCGCCGCCGCCCGGCCCGGCTCGGCTCGGTTCGGTTCGGTTCGACGCGCGTAACGGGTGCGGGTACGCGCCCACATCTGCGGGCGCCGAATGCCGATCCGATTTCCTCTTCGGGTTCGGGCTGGGACCCTAAAATACTTTTTGTTCCTCTTCTTCTTTTTCATTTATTTTCTGAACGTTGGAAATCAATTTCGTCAGTTACGGATTGTTTGAAACGTTAATTTCTTTGTGTGTCCAGGTTCACCCATTTATTTCCATTGTGTAACGGCTGAATTAATCAGAAATTAATTCAGACCGTTTTCCTATCAGCTTATATATACTTCTGTGTTCTTTGTAAATCGTATCAGGAAAAATCCTTTACTAAACCTCTGTTAAAATTCTGCTCTGTTCGATATTCATCGTCTCCAAAAGCTCTGGGCAGAGCTAAGTCCTGGTCGTTCTCTCCAAGTCGTGTGCGGCAACGAGATACCGGTAGTGCGGGGGTTTTACCACTAGGAGCTTCGGGAACGTCTGCACACAGATCCCGAATAAACTCTTAGGGCAGTGCTTCGTGCACGACTTCCCCAGAGGCCGGTAACATCTAATTTTATTTTTGTATTCTGAAATTTTACAATAATAAAAGACAGCAAAAAATTCTAACAATCACTGTGTAGAGGATGAGGTCAGTGAGGAGGCTGAGCTCCTCTGGGATGTAGCCGACGAGGCCAAGGCCCTGGAGGGAGGTGAGCTTGAGTTCGCCGGCGAGCCTGACCCCGACCTCCATCTTCCCCACCTACGTAGACGTTCGGACCTCGAACCTCGTCCGTCCCTCTTTGCCGCCGTCGACGGTTGCGTCTGCGCTAGAAACGAGGCCGGCAGCTTGGGCGGAGATGGGGTGGGGTTCTCTGTGAGAAAAAAAAAAGTTTAGAAGAAGAAGATGACTCAAGAGAGAAAGAAGAAAAAGAGGAGGAGGACTCCAGAGGAGTGGAGAGAGAGAAGGATTGGGAAAGGTGGAATTAGATATGGCTTTTGATAAGAGCACTGCAACTTTTACTTGGTGCTAGCCCATTAGAAATTTTGAAAAAATTACAAGTTTGCCATCATGAAAGTTACTCGGGACTAGCCCACTGTTATAATCAGGACTGTCAAAATTTTGACAGTCCTACCACTTGGAAGGACTGTCAAAATTTTGACAGTCCTAAAAATTGTTAGGACTGTCAAAATTTTGACAGTCCCATTTCCCAAAATGGCAATTACTTGGGGCTAGCCCAAATTGTTATAATCAGGACTGTCAAAATTTTGACAGTCCTACCACTTGGAAGGACTGTCAAAATTTTGACAGTCCTAAAAATTGTTAGGACTGTCATAATTTTGACAGTCCCACAAGCTATGTGGACTGTCAAAATTTTGACAGTCCTAATTTTAACCCACTGAAAATTTTATATAAAACTAGGACTGTCAGGATTTTGACAGTCCCACAAACAATGAGGACTGTCAAAATTTTGACAGTCCTAATTTTAATTGTCAGGATTATTTTTTAAGTTTAATTATATTTAGTTAGTTTTGGATTTTGATTTTTTTTATTTAGTTTAACATCCAAAATAAAATATGTTATTATTGAACAAAAAAAAAAAATCTACCGTACGAATATTACGTCTGCCGTCGATCAGACTTCAAACGGCCATAACTATTTATTTTGAAATCGTTTTTCGTCACAAAATAGGTCTATTTGTATGTTTTCGACGAGAGTAACACAATTCGTGTAGAGAGAATTTTCATCCGAAGTAAGATGTACATATTACAGGCAAAAATATAAAATATAAAACTTTAAAGTATCATAACTTTTGACTGGGAGATCGAAACAAGCTCCAGTTTGAGCCAAAATGATCGTATGGAAAAGTACTTCGGGATAAACAGTTTTACTGTTTGACGGACTTTTCAAATTTTTAGAATCGCAAAAAAATGATGTTTCGACCTCCAAATTTTACTTTTTGTAAATTTTTTTTTTTACAAAATATTTAATGTACCAATAATAAATTTACTATTTTAAATAACATAATACTTTAACAAAATTTAAGGATAGAAATTTTAAGGATATTTTGAAATTGGCCCCCCCAACAATTAACAAAAATAAATTAACAGAAAAAAAATTTAGGACTGTCAAAATTTTGACAGTCCTACCAATGGGAAGGACTGTCAAAATTTTGACAGTCCTACCAATGGGAACGACTGTCAAAATTTTGACAGTCCTAAAAATTCAACATATATTTTTAGGACTGTCAAACTTTTGACAGTCCTACCAATTGGAAGGACTGTCAAAAGTTTGACAGTCCTAAAAATATATGTTGAATTTTTAGGACTGTCAAAATTTTGACAGTACTTCCAATTGGTAGGACTGTCAAAATTTTGACAGTCCTAAAAATCAACATATATTTTAGATCATGATTTTTAGACTGTCGACTGTCAATGTCAAAAAATTAGGACTGTCAAAATTTTGACAGTCCTACCAATTGGTAGGACTGTCAAAATTTTGACAGTCCTAAAAATTCAACATACATTTTTAGGACTGTCAAAATTTTGACAGTCCTTCCAATTGGTAGGACTGTCAAAATTTTGACAGTCCTAAAAATCAACATTTTGACAGTTCTTCTGTTTTTTCATTTTCTTTTTTGGTTTTGTGACGACGACGACGACGGGAGGCGCGGCGACGGGAGGCTGCGGTGGAGGACGGGGGAGGAGGCGGAGGAGGATGGCGGGAGGGGGGAGGGCTCCGGTGGGGTGGGGAGGGTTTGGGAGTGTTTGGGAAGAAGGGTTTCCAAGTGGGCTAGTATGAGTAAACTGATGGACTAGTGTGAGTAAACTTTGCTCATTAATGGGCTAGCCCCAATCCTGGGCTAGCCCCAAGTAAAAGTTGCAGTGCCCTTATCAAAAGCCTTAGATATGAAGGGGGTTGGTAGTGTGTGAATCACAGTAGTTAAAAACTTGTTAAATTAGTATAATATTTATACAAAATAATAATAATAATAATAATAATAATAATAATAATAATAATAATAATAGTTTATAATTTGTTAATTTTAAATTTTAAACACATGATTTTTTAATTATTCATATCATAGTCTTAAATTTTTAATCCATAAAAAAAAATATTAGTTGGAGTAAGTCTATTTAGGGTTACCACATCTCCAATCAACATCTATTTTCAACAACCATCCAAACAACGATTTTTTTTTTCACTTTCAACAACCATCCAAACAACAAAACTTATTTTTTTTCCACTTTATTTTTCAATTCAACCAACCAAACAACTTTTAGAAAGTTAAAATTTATGGGCATATATCGTGCACGCAAACTCCATTTTTTCACTTTCGCACTTTGGTACACTTTCGTGCAACCAAATATCCCTAGGGTTGGAGATGCTCTTATACAACTAGACAAAAGAAGGCTGTTGATAAGGGCACTAACAAATTTACTCGGGGCAGCCCAAATTTTACCATTGATAATTACAAGTCTGCCACTCCCAAAATTTACTCCGGGCTGTCCACTTCTCTTCTTCTTCTATAATCAGGACTGTCAAAATTTTGACAGTCATAAAAATATATGTTGATTTTTTAGGACTGTTAAAATTTTGACAGTCCTCCACGAGGCTGAGGCCGAGGGAGCGGAGGAAGTCGACGCGCTCGCGCATGACCTCGACGGTGACGAGGAGCTCTAGGCCGTCGAGCTCATTGGAGAGAATGCCGAGGCCGCGGAGGAAGTCGTAGACGCGGGAGCGGGTCTCGGCGGAGTCACGCTTGAGCTGGACGAGGGTGGGACGGGGGTAGAGGGAGGTGGGGGTGGGTTCGGGTGGTGGATCCTGTGCGGAGGCCGAAAGGAAGGACGAGGCTGAGGAGTGGGAGGGGAAGGAGACGACGGGAGGGCGGAGGAGCGGGAGGGGAAGGAGACGACGGGAGGCGGGGGAGGAGGCGGCGGCGGAGGACGGGGGCGGCGCGGGGACGACGGCGAGCGATGGGGGAGGCGGCGAGCGGATGATTGCACGTAGTAAAATTTTGGGCTAGTCCTAGTAAATTTTGGACTAGCGTGAGTAAATTTTTTTCATAACTAGGCTAGCCCAGGGGCTAGCCCTGAATGTACTTTGTAGTGCCCTTATCAACAGTCCAAAAGAATATCAATAACATTTTCAACATATAAGCCAAAAAGAAAAGCTAAAAGAAAGCAGCTGGGGTTTGCGGAAAGTAGGGTTTTGTAGAACGAGAGACGAGCTTCTTCAAATCCTCACTTTTTTCTCTGTAAATTTCTTCCTCAAATTCGCGAAATCATCTCCTATTTCCCATTTCAGTCCAAGAGATGCTGGTCTCCTACAGTAGTTTCATCACTCTGAGCTTCAACCCCAACCTCAGAACCCACCAACACCCAAAAGTCCGATTTTGTTCTTATAACTCACCTCCAGAATCGAAGAAGATCACTGGACATGCATTAAAATCCAATCTTTCCTTCGAAAATTTGGCGAAGATCGAAGCGAAGCACTCGTCCCGATGGTTCTCCTACGGAGGTTCCATCCCTTCGATCCTCAAATCTTTGGAATCCGTGGATGACCTCGACGAGGCCTTAAAGCCGTGGGAAGGAAAGCTCAACAACAAAGAAAGGACCATAATCCTCAAAGAACAGACCAACTACGGAAGAGCCCTCCAAATCTTCCGCTGGTTTGAAAGCAAGGGCTGCTACGAGCTCAACGTGATCCACTACAACATCGTGCTTCGGCTCCTTGGACGAGCCCGCAGGTGGGACCTCATCAGCCTCGTCTGGGTCGAAATGAAGTCCAAGAGCATACTCCCGACGAACTCCACGTACGGGACCCTGATCGACGCGTACTCGAAGGGCGGGATGAGGAAACAGGCCCTCGTCTGGCTGGGGGAGATGTGCAAGCAGGGGGTGGAGCCCGACGAGGTCACTATGGGGGCTGTTGTGCAGACCTACAAGAAAGCCGGGGAGTTTCGGAAGGCCGAGGAGTTTTTCAAGAAGTGGTCATCGGTGAGCATTGATGCCGCCGGCGATGAGGCCAAGTCTCAAACGGGTTATAGTTTGTACACGTACAATACACTGATAGACACCTATGGGAAGGCGGGGGATTTCAAGCAGGCTTCGGAGATTTTCGCTCGGATGCTAAGGGAAGGTGTCGCTCCTGACACGGTCACGTTTAACACTATGATTCATGTGTGCGGCAACTGCGGGTACTTGGAGGAAGTTGAATCTTTGATTTCTACGATGGAAGAAATCCGATGCTTTCCCGATACACGGACCTATAACATCCTCATATCGCTCTATTCGAAGAGCGATGATATCGGTTCGGCAAGTAAGTACTTCTCAAAGATGAAGGCAGAAGGTCTGGTGCCGGATATCGTGAGTTATCGCACTCTCCTGTATGCATTTTCGATAAGGAAAATGGTCGGGGAAGCCGAAGCTCTGATTGTGGAGATGGGCGAGCGGGGACTTGAGATTGACGAGTACACGCAGTCTTCTTTGACTCGGATGTACATAAGCGTCTGGAAGCTCGAGGATTCCTGGTCGTGGTTTGAAAGGTTTTGTGATACGATGAGCTCAAAATGCTTTTCTGCTAATATTGATGCCTATGGGGAGAAGGGACACTTGGAGTTAGCAGAGAAGGCATTTGGTTGCTGCTTACATAGGAATATGCTGAGTGCCCTTGTGTTCAATGTGATAATTAAGGCTTATGGGATAGCTAAAGAGTACAACAAGGCTTGTGAGTCAATTGAAGCTATGGAAAATCATGGTATTTTACCAGATAAATGTACCTACAATTCCATCATACAGATCTTATCGAGTGCAGAATTGCCTCACAGAGCAGTGGGCTACCTCAGAAGAATGCAACAGGAAGGTTTGATGCACGATTGCATCCCATACTCCATGGTGATCACTAGCTTTTGCAAGCTTGGTGAATTGATCATGGCAGAGAGTTTATTTTGGGAGATGGTAAGTTCTGGTTTGCAGCCAGACATTGTAGTTTTCTCTGTTCTAATCAATGGGTTTGCCGAAACCGGTAGCGTGCGGGAGGCCACAAACTACATTGAAGCTATGAAGAGTGCCGGTTTGGAGCCCAACTCAATCATTTGCAACTCTTTTATCAAGCTCTATACCAAGGTCGGATACCTACAAGAGGCTGAAGAAACTTACGAATTGCTCAAGGCGATGGGTGAGGGCCAGGATGTTTACTCTTCCAATTGCATGATAGATCTTTACTGTGAGAATTCTATGGTTCAAGAGGCTGAGAGAGTCTTTAAGAACCTGAAGCAAAGAGGTGAGGCAAATGAGTTCTCTCACGCAATGATGTTGTGTTTGTATAAGAAGACAGGGCGATTTGGCGAAGCTTACGAGATTGCCCAAGAGATGAAAGCACTCGGTCTGCTCACCGAGACACTTAGCTACAATAATGTCATTAGCCTATATGCATCGGATGGGAGAATGGTGGAGGCCGTCGAAAATTTTCAGCAGATGTTGGCTTCTGGTGTACGGCCAAATGATGCTACATTCGGATTGCTTGGGGTTGTTTTGCTCAGGAGGGGAGCTTCAAAGGAAGCGATCAAGCACTTGGAAACCGTAAGAAAACATGATGCTCAAAGTGGTGTTCGTGAATGGGTCAAGTCTCTGTGCTCCATGGTAAGATTGGATGATGCTTTCCCCAATATTGGAAGTAAAATCAAGGAGCGTTTTGAATCGCTGAATCTTAAACAGTGTTCATATGGTTGAAAGCTCTGCAAGCATAGTTTCTTGCTTTTTCTATGTTCCTGCAGCACCTCAATTTCTCTAGAGATGAATTAAATCAACAGTGGTTGGCTTCTCTCTTACCTCAACCAGAGAGATTTGTGCACGGGTCAGGCTTGGTTCAGTTCCAAACTGGTCCAAATCAGGTTAGGAAAATCAGGTAATCAAGATGTTACCAGTTGATATGCATCATATTAATAGTAAGAGCATAAGAGACAAAGTAACCAATAAACCCCAATTAGGCATCGCTTCTTTATATGATTGACAAGGCACTGACAGAACAATCGTTATGAATAATCCAAGATGCATATGATAAAATTTCTCCAACAAAATCATTACATATGAATAGTTCCATGAACTCTGCAAAAATAACTCCTTGCTGATCATAGTAGAAGTCAATCAAGGGTCAAAGCCATGTACATCTTGTTCTTTAGTACAGATATAGTGAAAGTGGTAGTCACTTATATGATGTTTCCCAATTTAATGGTTCACATCCATGCCCGAGATCATTCCTTTTTTACTTCATATGAGGGGATACAATTAGTTTTATTTATTTTCTTTTATTCATGTGAAACAAGAAGTCGCAACATCAATAAGATAGCTCTTACCTATCAAGATGGCCAATTTGACCAGTACAAACTCTATTGAGAGCATGTTTAATTGCTAACTTCCATGCAAAATGGAACGAACCACCCTACAAGAAATAGTGAAATGTGTGAATTGATATCTTTTTATGGCCTAATACCAAAAATAAACCAAAGGTAACAACTCCGTACCCAACCAAAGCTTCTAGAGAGATCTTTGCCTGTTCCAAGAGGTATGATGCCAATTGGAGGAACTGACTCTCTGTTCTGCATATACAGCTCTCCAGGACATCCCAACACCCAACCCACTGTACCATCACTACCTGCAACCTGACAGACAGAAACAAGAGCAATTTAAATAATGTAAAATTCTACCAAGAAATCTGCAAGGCAAATAACAAATTCAAACATTTCACAGTATCGGTATCGGACCATTCTTATGAGTATTGGGATCGGCTATATTGACAGTATTGGTTCTTTCGGATTTTTTGGTATCAGAAAGCAAATAATTATTAATAAATTATTAACATTTTAGACATATTTTATATATTTAGGCATAATTTTAAGTATTGTTTCTTAGTAGTTTTGAAATTGAATGAAATAGTAGTCACCATTGCTGATTGATTTACATGCGATAGATAAATTTTTTTTCTTTTACATGCTTTTACAATCTTACTATGCTTTTACGCGCTTGTGATTGCCCTTGTGATTGGTATTTTTCGTTCAATTTTTGTTGTTGAATTTACCGGAAAAGAGATCCCCCAATGTCGATATCGGTCAGTATCGGGTATCAGTTGATATCGGATCGGGACATGCCAAACTGTGTTGGTATCGGCCGTATCGGATCGGTACTGCACTATGATTTAAATTACAATAAACTCGCAGACCTTTGCCAAAAATTACATTGCCACCTCCAACTAAAATAATAGGCACAAAAATGTCCATGAACTTCCCCAACGTGACTCTTCAAACCCACCCACCCACCCACTGCTCCAGTTTGTTATCATGAACAAGATAAGAAACAAAATATTCGGTGTGCATGAATGACACTTATTCATGAATCGTGGTTACAGTATTTCATGCACACTAATCATCTTCAATCGATTGCATTAACTGCATAATGCAGTAAAGTGTTATGTGGAATAGAACAGGGATTTTTGTCTGCAGTTTTAGTTGGAATGGTAAATAAGGTTCAGCCAAAGTCAAGGGAGGTTATGCAATTAACTAATAACACTTGCTAAATGCATGAAAGGGGGAGGGGTGGGTGGTGGTGTAGTATTTAGTTTAAAAATGTGTGTGCGCGTGTTTTGTTAGGGGGGGGGGGGGGATAGAGTTATGAATAGTAATTTGGGGGGTGGGGTAAATACATATACCTCTAATATTTTGACTTGCCCTCCCCCCCTCCCTCCCCCTTTCTCCTCCCACTTTATTTAACATATTTAAGGGTGCACTCCATAGTTTTTTTTTTCATAATGTAAGAAACCTCCCACTTTTAAGTATTATGCCTCGTCGCGTTGACCCCCCCCCCCCCCTCTTGCCCCGTCGACACCCGACCCCCTTTCTGTTCCGCCGCCGCTGCACTCGCCGTTGCTGCTCGCCGTCGTCGCACCTCGCTGCTGGCGCCAAAGAAGGGGGGATGCTACTGGCGGCATATGGGGAGCGGGGGCAGGGAGCTGGGGGAGTGGGGGCCGGCGGCGGCGGGAAGACAAGCGCGTTGGGGAGGCGGACAGCTGGGGGGGGGGGGGTTGCAGCGAAGAAGACAATGGAGGGAGAGTATTTGGGTCAAATTTTTTGGATCAAAGGAGTTGACTGTCAGTCCTAGACAGTTTACGTCAAAAGTTTGGGAGGGGGGGGGGGGGGGGGGGGGGGGTGGAGAGGGTTCTTACATTATGGAAATTGTGTGTGTGGGGTGCACCATGAATTGTGGTAAATAAAGTGGGGACAACTCAAAATTTCTCTTTAAAAAAACTAGTATTCCTTCATAATTAGCTCAAACATACCACAATCCTCTACCTTTCAGGTGTAGACTTGGCACAATCATCACCAAGATCTGCCAGGCAAGCCAAGCCAAGCCATACTGAACAAAATCAGAATGCTTAACAACTGCTAAGATCCATAATCTGCTTAATTAAAAATAATACTTCTGAACATGATAATACCATAATCATATACAACTTAGGATACACCTTTCTGCATCACATGGACAAATTTATAAGCACAGTAAAACAACAAAAGCTACCTGCAAGTGTGTTCAGGACTACAAAGGCCTTTTATATTAACAGTCCAAGAAGCAACAAGAACCGGCAGCTTAGTAATAGCATTTTCATCTATTAGGGGGAGGGAGGGGGAGAGGGTTCTTATGTTATGGAAATTGTGTGGGGTTGCACCATGAATTGTGGTAAATAAAGTTGGGACAACTCAAAATTTCTCTAAAAAAAAACTAGTATTCCTTCATAATTAGCAACAACTTTCGCCAAAATCAGTACTCTCAACAGTTTTGAGTATTCATTTTGTGTAATCCTGTATGACTAGTATACAAAGACTTTTGCATAGATAAAAGAAACACATTATTATATAGATCACTGGAGAGAGAAGTAGAAATTAATTAGAAGTTACAAATTCAGCTCAAACATACCACAATCCTCTACCTTTCAGGTGTAGGTGTAGACTTGGCACAATCATCACCAAGATCTGCCAGGCTGCTACTGCTTGCTCATATTTCCTGCTGCACAAGCTGATAACTTGCCTGCAGGCTGTTGCCTACTGCTGGATTGGTTTCTGCAGCACCTTCAGATGCTTCACACTTCATTCGTGTTCTTCAATAATGCATTCAACTAGTATTCACAAACTTGGCAGCCATATAGAATGATTTGCAGTACTATCCAGAGTTGAGTATATACTCTAATACAAGCCATTTTCCTAACAGCTAGTTGTATGATCTTGATTTTGACAGCATTTACATTCTACAATTTAACTAGCCAAAGTACACTTTTCTGGCATACCAAAAGCACTCTAATTAGATACCAATTCCAATGTTGACTTCAATTTTAACGAGACCATATGTGGCTACCAGTAAAGTATACATTCGGCAGTTAGGGTTTGTTTGGTTTGAGAGAAAATGAAAGAAAAGGAAAATCGGTTGACGGGCTACAAATCTAATAATCTTAACATACAAGATGACGAGGGAATGATGCATTAGATGGTGATGATTGGTATTAGAGCACTATTTGATAGGATTTTTCGTTCTACAAAGTAGAAACATGACCTTTATATCTATTAGTATGAACTTTGATGTTATTGTTGTTTTGTTTCACTTTGATGATTAGTATGAACTTCGCTGCTTATTGTGAAAGACTAGAATTGCTTTTAGCTATTATATCATTATTATAATCATACTATGAGACATTTTTATGATTCTAGTTTATTTGAGTTTTGATTACTTGTTTTTAATGGGCGTTTGAGGCGTTTGGATCCCTTGGCGCCTTAACAACACTGGTATGCAGTATGCACAATATGATTTTCATGTGATGCTTGTAGTTTTTAGTTATCATTATCATACCAATTATGAGGAAACCACAATTCCAGCTGTACCACAAGCTTGTTTCAACTCGACATACCTCCATCATGCCCCTAAACCTAGGGACCCCTGCCTAAGTGAAACCACAACCACAAGCTTGTTTCAACTTGACATACCTCCTTCATGCCCCTAGACCTAGGTGCACAAAACATCGGCCTTTTGTCTTCACTGCCTTAGCAAGCTTGGATCTTGGCTTTTGTGCCTTATTAAAGGCCAAGACAGTTTGAAAATGCTAATTTTGTCATATTTGTCAGGAGTGCACTCCTTGGCAACATCGTCCGGTTATCTGGATTTATGCTTGATAATTGAAGTGCTGCAAGTGCAAATGAAGCTCAGTGAGTCAAGCCCTGATTCTTCTGGGCTGACACAAGTCTGGTAACATGTTAACTCCAAATACCAATGTTACTAGAAATTATCCTCTTTGTTCATTGTCAAATTTCCAAGATCATTTTACAGACAAAAGAAAAACATGATAAAATAGGCGCCGGCACTACAAACCATTGGTAAGGTTGTAGTGTAATATGGTATTAGTCTACCTTGAATATAGGTTTACACTAGCGCACTTTGTGTATTGAACATGACCACTTGAAGTTGTTCTCTTTGTACTGACTACATAAGAGAACAAACATTTTTGTTATTATAGATGCTTGAGCTCTTAATTCGGATATAATAACAGACATGTATATGCAATATGCATTACTTTGACTCATAAAAGAGTAAGATTCATTATGGGTCAATAACCTCTATGATTTGGGTAATAATATTTATGATTTGGGTAATAATATTGTGTATATGATGGGATATTGATTATAAAAGGAATCCATAAGGTTGATGATGTCCCCTTAACGAGCTCATAAGGATTGTCATGTAAACCCTGCAGGTGGATTATATCCGACATGACAAATAAAGTTGATGATGTCCCCTTAACGAGCTCATAAGGATTGTCATGTAAACCATACAGACAAAAGCTACCTGCAAGTGTGTTCAGGACTACAAAGGCCTTTTATAGTAACAGTCCAAGAAGCAACTAGAACAGGCAGCTTAGTAATAGCATTTTCATCTATTAGGTATAATGATCATGTGGAGGGGAGCATTTTGAAATAACTTCCATCACTCATTCTGATATCCCTTCTATTTTCAGACTTTCTACAGAAAATGAAAATCTGCAAGCTACAGGAGGCTCCTTATTAGTTTTTGTTTTGTTTTGTAAAACACAACTATATTATAGCTGCCATAAGCTTTCAAGGTGTGAAATTCTTTGCCTTTACTCTTGGAATTTTATCATATTATCAACAATTATATGAGCAGAGAATCTAAATACTCTTGTAAAACACACCTATATCAATAATAAAATAACTAACGAAAAAAATAAAAACAACAAAAGATGAAAAAATATTAAAAAAACGAAAAAGTAAAAGACAAAAATGACGGGAAAAAAGAAAAGAAAACGAAAACGAAAAATTGAAATAAAGAAGAAAAAAAGTTAAAAAAAAAGAGAGAATTAAAAAAAAAAACTTAATTATAAAACAACAATTTTTTTGTTTATATTTTTTATTTATTTACTTTTAAATTTTATGTTGTATTTTTTTAAAAATTATCACATTACAAATTCAACTACATTACATGGTAAACCAAACATATGAATGTAATTGATATTACATTGCATAGTTTAATTATGTGTTCCAACCAAACATGGTAACGTAATCGTAATTACATTACATTACAAACCAAATTCCATTACAATTACATTATAATGAACCAAACGAGCCATAAGTCTTACTCGCACAATCTTTCTATAATATATAAATATGAATACCCTATAGTTAGCAAATATTACACAATGCACAACATCACATTCGTTTCCAGTTTTTGTATTTCTGATTTTTGGATATTAAATTTTTTTCTTGTAAAATGATATTAAAATATGTTTCGTGTTTTATTTAATGTATTCATGTATTTATGATTTTGTTTTATTATGTGAGACTACCTTGGACCAGTAGAATACCTTTTGGCTTATCCATAAACTCATGTTAGGATTCGTGCGTAGAATGGAGAATCCTAAAAATTTTCTAAAATGAAATTTTTTCCTTTTTTCGGATGGACCATCGGCATTCCGCAGAACACTGATTTTCCACCCAGAGATATTTTGTCTTTGGATATTTTGTGAATAGTGTTTGGTTCACTCTATTATTCTGACCGTAGCCGAAAAAGACGCACCGCCTCGTGTTTGGCTCAAGTTTGGATCTCTCGTCCTTCGGTACATGCACAAAGGCCTTACAACCAAACACTCGCAGGTGATTATATGATGGCTCTTTATCGTACCATACTTTGTCAGGCACATCACCCTGTGAAGGAGCACTAGAAGATAAATTAATAACATAAGCAGTTGTGTAAAGTGCCTCACCCCAATAGCTGCCTGTCAAGTTTGCTTCTGACAGCAAACCTCGCACCCTCTCCATCAGCGTCCCGTTCATCTGCTCCGCTACACCGTTGAGCTACATTGTCTTTGGTGGAGTCTTCTGGTGTCGTATTCCTTGCTCTATATAATAAGCATCAAAGGACCGATATACTCGCTGCCATTGTCCGACCGAACACAAAGTAACTTCTTGCCCATCTTCCTTTCAACAGAGGCCTGAAACTCCTTGAAAGTGGGCAACACCTGATCCTTGGTCTTTAAGGTATAGACCAAATCTTTCTGGAACGGTCATCAATAAATATTACAAAATAAGAAGCACCACCAATGGATTTTACCTTTATAGGACCGTGGACATCCGAGTGAATCAACTCGAGCAACGCCGGCTTCCTTGAACTTTGGTGACTTTGAAAAGACACCCTATTTTGCTTTTTCGCCAAATAGTGCGTGCACTTCTCTAACTTTGTAGACTTTAGCCATGGAATCGCCTTCCTGTTCACTAAGTAGCTCATCCCCTTCTCGCTGATATGACTGAGCCGTCTGTGCCACAACTGAGTAGACGCATCAGTAGCTGTGTTAACCTCATGTGCCCCATGTGCCCCATGTGCTCTCCCTTCCATATAGTAGAGTCCAGACCTCTTGCTTCCTTTGGCAACCACCATCGAATCTCTGGAAAACTTTCACTGACTGTTCCCGAAGAGACTGAAGAAACCTTCGTCATCCAACCTTCCAACCGACACCAGGTTGAAACGGATATCAAGGACATGACGGACATCTTTGAGAACAAGAACTGCACTCGTCTTTGTCCTTAAATGCACATCTCGAATGGCAACCGCCGTTGACACATCTCCATTGCCCATCTTCAACACTCTACCGCCGCCTGTTGTGTAAATAGCAAATAGTGCCCTGTTGTGAGATACGTGCGCTAAAGCACCTGAGTCCACCAGCCAAGAGTTGTCATCGCAGGAGAGGTTCATAACTACCTCATCACCTACAATGATCACGTCGTCTCCATTTGTCGAAGCCGCCGCTGTAGTGTTCTCACTTTGCTTCCCCTTGTTGCCATTCTTCTCTCTCTTCCAAGTGTAACAGTTTTGCTTGATGTGGCCCTTCTTGCCACAATGATAATACTTTGAGTCATCGTACCGATCCTTGTACCTTTTTCTGCTTTTGTCTCTGCCACCGCCTGGACCCCTGTTTTTTCCCCTTCTGCGGCTCTCTGAAACAAGCGTCTATGAGTTGGATGTGGATGAAGTGCCCTGAGAACGTCTCCGCATCTCTTCATTCAGTACCCTGCTCTTGGCAAACTCCAGACTGACCACGCCTTCCGGAGCAGAAGCGATCATAGACACTCGTACGGTCTCCCACAAGTCTGGCAATGTACACAACAGCCATAGTCCCTGAACCTTGTCGTCGAACTTGACTCCTATCGAGGATAGCTGGTCAACCACACCCTGGAACTCACTCAAGTGATCCATAATAGATGCCTCGTCTTTGTACCACAGATCCATCATCATCCGGATCAGGAATAATTTATTTACCCCGGTCTTCTTCACATACAAAGATTCCAGCTTATCCCACAGTGTCCTCGCGGGCTTAATACTGTAACACCCCGTTCCGCTCTAGCGGACTGCCGTTTGAAACGACAATAGTGCAACTGTTCCGACCTGTTTTGTCTGAAACGAGAAGCAAAGGATATCCAGACTTGTCCCTACAGGATCACGGCTAAGGCTTTCAGAGGCTCGCTTGACGTATCGCTCTACCGAGGCAAATCATCGCTAAGGTGGGTGGCTACGGTGAACTTGTCTTTGCTTAGCCAGCACACATAAAATCTGGAATGTTCATGCTAGTCGTTAGGTGATTCACCCCCTGCATGCTAATAAGAATTCAACGCACCTAGCTAAGGGAATAATCCCAACTTGTAATTGCTTGTGC
This sequence comes from Iris macrosiphon, assembly GCA_036927795.1. Classification (NCBI taxonomy): domain Eukaryota; kingdom Viridiplantae; phylum Streptophyta; class Magnoliopsida; order Asparagales; family Iridaceae; genus Iris; species Iris macrosiphon. Next base: position 183,263,813 of record JAYESA010000003.1, on the reverse strand, counting down.
TAGAACATGAAAATTGAAATACTGCTTTTATTCAGACCCTCGCATGCTAAGTCCCTTACGGTTTTATCTCTCGGCTTACCTTCGGGTCCGAGCAAACGTGTCTGCTTACGTTCCTTAGAAACGCATGCTTGTCTGCTTGTATGTTGCCATATTTTCATCCAAACCCCGGGAGACTACTAAGTAGTCGTTCCGTGCCTGAATGAACCTGAAAGTATCCGGGACCGTAAGGTCGCCAAGGCAGTTCCCGAGCCAGGGGATTGCATCATGTCAAGTAAAAGAATCATACTCCTGTGGCAAGACTCATTCAGGTATTTCGATTTCTGCAAGTCTCCCTCGAGCGGACTCATCTCAGTCCAGGAACTTGTGCACATCCAATGGCTAAATGAATCAAGAATATCTCTGCAAGTCTCTCTCGAGCGGGCTCATCTCAGCCCAAGAGACTGTGCGCATCCATTTCAATCCAGTTAATCTGTAATCCTGACCTGCATGTCGCGGACAACTTGAAAACAGGGTACGTTCCGCGGACGGTCCCCAGGGCACTGGGACCGATCCGATCCGGACGGAACATCATGATAGTCTCTTGAGCGGGTGTGTTGGTATGCTTCGCCTCGAGAACCTAGCGTTGCATACCACTCTCACCCAAGACTAAACTGGTCCTTTATGGCTATGCCAGCGACTTTTGTCATATAGATAAGTCATCCTCGCTTAGCGGCTATCCGTGTGCGAGTCATTGCATAGCATCAATGGACTACTGAACACCTGAACGATCTGGACATAATGACTCTTGTGTTTGCATATGCTATGTGCCTCTTGAATGCTTATACATGCCCGTGCTTGAATTTATAATGTTTGCCTTGGACAGGGAAGGACAAATGGTAAGTTGGTAAGTCTCGTCGTGTTTTCTCTCATGTCGCACGGCGTACTGCCACACGAGTTAGGCTATTCAATGTTTGCATGAAACTGATCCTAAGACAACTAGAAAGACAACTTAATAGTTGGGCACGGAACCTGTATTACGTGTTTGGATTTGTCGAGTGGGCGAGTAGCCTCCCCACCAGTGCATTCAATGTACTGATAATCCACCAGTTTGTATGCAGGGTGCGGGAGAACCTCGTTCGGTACGGATGCCTCCTTCGTGCGTGCTAAGGCGTGGAGATCACTCCGAAGCAACGGTGCATCCGGAACTGAAGCACATATACAAGACATAATGTTGGAACTTGCCTGAACATCGCCTGTACAATCATTCCACAATTGTAGACATTTGGCACGCTTTTACTGTTTCAGAGAGAGAGGCTTGAGTGACTTGTAATCTCGGCTATACGCCGCCTGTAACACTTGTTTATATCAAATAAAAGAGTTTGCTTTACTTCAACTTGTGTTTCGATGCTTTCGTTATATTGTCAACTCAGTGAACTTGTTACCAATCGCTTTTGCGTTCATGACTCCGCTTCACTCGGACAATCAGTGCGACTCTGTGGCTTAGAACTCTTACCGCCAGCCAATGAACCACGGCCTTGCACGGGCGTGGATCATGCTCGTGCGGCATCACGCCCGGATGGGTCGAACCGATCGTCCCGCGGGAGCGCTGGCGAGGGTGATTCCCGCCTAGCGGGGACGGCCGATTAGCCTGCGGGAGATCGGGGCGTGACATAATGGTATCAGAGCCTGGCTTCTACGCCTTTGGAATTCATTTCGAATATCTCTGTTTCGAAAGCTCGTTCGTGGGTTATGTGCACGCTCTCTCTCAAGCCTCGATGGAATGTTCCAACAATAAGTCTAAATACTTTCAAAATGCGTTTTGAATGACATGACATGATTTGCTTGCTTGTGTATGCTGTGCTGCGAGTGGCCTTTGTGCCAACCTGTGCGAACCCTTGAGATTATCGCTAGTAGCTTGTCCGATTTCACTAACTCTAAGTTTGGTTGAATGCATCTATTCGAGGGACGCCATGAACTAGTGCACCATCCAAGACTTAAGAAAAGGTGAAACTCGAGTGCTAAGACTTCGCTATCACTAAGCTGGTTGACGTGTTCACGCTAGAGGGGCCCTTCGAAAGTGCGCACGATCCAGTCTAAGCGGTATGCTGATTTCGATGCTTGTGCAAGTGAATATCCAAATGAACAAGTACAACGACTAGTCTAGGATTGCCTCAACCATAGATTACTGCTTGTCCTCAGTAAGTCTCGAGGACGAGACTTTTTCTGAGTTGAGTAGGATGTAACACCCCGTTCCGCTCTAGCGGACTGCCGTTTGAAACGGCAATAGTGCAACTGTCCCGACCCATTTTGTCTCAAACGAGAAGCAAAGGATATCCAGATTTGTCCCTACAGGATCACGGCTAAGGCTTTCAGAGGCTCGCTTGACGTATCGCTCTACCGAGGCAAATCATCGCTAAGGTGGGTGGCTACGGTGAACTTGTCTTTGCTTAGCCAGCACACATAAAATCTGGAATGTTCATGCTAGTCGCTAGGTGATTCACCCCCTGCATGCTAATAAGAATTCAACGCACCTAGCTAAGGGAATAATCCCAACTTGTAATTGCTTGTGCTAGAACATGGAAATTGAAATACTGCTTTTATTCAGACCCTCGCATGCTAAGTCCCTTACGGTTTTATCTCTCGGATTACCTTCGGGTCCGAGCAAACGTGTCTGCTTACGTTTCTTAGAAACGCATGCTTGTCTGCTTGTATGTTGCCATATTTTCATCCAAACCCCGGGAGACTACTAAGTAGTCGTTCCGTGCCTGAATGAACCTGAAAGTATCCGGGACCGTAAGGTCGCCAAGGCAGTTCCCGAGCCAGGGGATTGCATCATGTCAAGTAAAAGAATCATACTCCTGTGGCAAGACTCATTCAGGTATTTCGATTTTTGCAAGTCTCCCTCGAGCGGACTCATCTCAGTCCAGGAACTTGTGCACATCCAATGGCTAAATGAATCAAGAATATCTCTGCAAGTCTCTCTCGAGCGGGCTCATCTCAGCCCAAGAGACTGTGCGCATCCATTTCAATCCAGTTAATCTGTAATCCTGACCTGCATGTCGCAGACAACTTGGAAACAGGGTACGTTCCGCGGACGGTCCCCAGGGCACTGGGACCGATCCGGACGGAACATCATGATAGTCTCTCGAGCGGGTGTGTTGGTATGCTTCGCCTCGAGAACCTAGCGTTGCATACCACTCTCACCCAAGACTAAACTGGTCCTTTATGGCTATGCCATCGATTTTTGTCATATAGATAAGTCATCCTCGCTTAGCGGCTATCCGTGTGCGAGTCATTGCATAGCATCAATGGACTACTGAACACCTGAACGATCTGGACATAATGACTCTTGTGTTTGCATATGCTATGTGCCTCTTGAATGCTTATACATGCCCGTGCTTGAATTTATAATGTTTGCCTTGGACAGGGAAGGACAAATGGTAATTTGGTAAGTCTCGCCGTGTTTCCTCTCATGTCGCACGGCGCACTGCCACACGAGTTAGGCTATTCAATGTTTGCATGAAACTGATCCTAAGACAACTAGAAAGATGACTTAATAGTTGGTGCATGGAACCTGTATTACGTGTTTGGATTTGTCGAGCGGGCGAGTAGCCTCCCCACAAGTGCATTCAATGTACTGATAATCCACCAGTTTGTATGCAGGGTGCGGGAGAACCTCGTTCGGTACGGATGCCTCCTTCGTGCGTGCTAAGGCGTGGAGATCACTCCGAAGCAACGGTGCGTCCGGAACTGAAGCACATATACAAGACATAATGTTGGAACTTGCCTGAACATCGCCTGTACAATCATTCCACAATTGTAGACATTTGGCACGCTTTTACTGTTTCAGAGAGAGAGGCTTGAGCGACTTGTAATCTCGGCTATACGCCGCCTGTAACACTTGTTTATATCAAATAAAAGAATTTGCTTTACTTCAACTTGTGTTTCGATGCTTTCGTTATATTGTCAACTCAGTGAACTTGTTACCAATCGCTTTTGCGTTCATGACTCCGCTTTACTCGGATAATCTGTGCGACTCTGTGGCTTAGAACTCTTACCGCCAGCCAATGAACCACGGCCTTGCACGGGCGTGGATCACGCTCGTGCGGCATCACGCCCGGATGGGTCGAAGCGATCGTCCCGCGGGAGCGCTGGCGAGGGTGATTCCCGCCTAGCGGGGACGGCCGATTAGCCTGCGGAAGATCGGGGCGTGACAAATACTGGCAACGTGGTTGTATACGTTCTCGTCAACGAACTGCCTGATGTAACCACACATCTATATATGCTCGAAATTTTAGTCCTATTCGGATTTGTCACTGGGCCTCTCAGAAGCAAATACCGACAAATGCAACTTCTTAAAAAATAGCAGATCCTTCATCTTGCTCCTCCAGTAGTGATAGTTGGTATCGTTCAAGTTTACCATGCGCACCGGCTTCACGTCCATCTTTTCTCCCTGGTTTATATGTCAACTCCTGGTACCCTTCTGAAATTTCAGAACCTGGCTTTGATACCACTTTATTGGGAAAGAAACGTGGAAACCTTCCCCCAAACCAGAGAGTACTTGTGAGAGAATCGAGCAATACAATGCATAAACCAAACACCAAACCACAAAAAAAAAATCCATGCAAACACAGAGAATTTTGATGTGGAAAATCCTACGGAAAAAAATCACGGGACGATCAGAGTCCAACCCTGAAGAACCTCCACTAATGGAATAAAGAGAATACGCCATCTACAAGCTCTTCCCGATCCAACACAGATCACAACAACACTTAGAAATAGAAAATAGATCACACCACGAAGATAGAAGACAATGAGAAATTATCCAAAGTTGATCTTCTTCTCCGAAACGGCCCCCAGTCCTTCTTTCTTCTTTCCAAAGTTGCAATGGCACTCTTGCCTCCTTTTTCCTCTTCCTTGAGATGATATGTTATGTATTCTCTATTGAGCCTTGGAATTTGGGTTAGAAAAACCTAATATATAGCCCCTAATCCTGCAACTAATCATGGACCGTAGGATACGATCCAACGGTGTATAAAATACCCTTAAAATTTTGTTGAGCCCGCTGACCGAACTCAGACCGACTTCGGTTTGGAGGTTCTGGAATACCACACCGAGTTCGGCCCGACTTCGGTTTTGAGGTTCTGGAACACCATACCGAACTCGTACCAAGTTCGGCCCCAACTCTGTCTCCCCCTGTACATCAGACTGCTCCTTCTTCCCTCCCGAGTTTCTTCGACCTCTCGAATGGCTCTCGTCACCTCCCCGAGCTTCTCTGACCACAAACTGTAACGCCCCACTCCGAACGGTTACTTATGGAATACTACGCTGCTTCGACTCGGTTGAGAATCGAGTCTCGGGGAAACCTTACCGATAAATCAACACGGACGAAGTGCAATGAAATATTCCAATTAATGGAACGACTTCTATTGAAATGAGTCCAAGAGTTTTCGTTGGTTGCTTTGCTTCTTGGTTTTGTGTTGCTTTGTGTTTTGAGTTGCTTTCGATGACTTGGTTTTCATGATTTCGCCTTCTCGCTTGCGCGTTCTTTTCGAATCGTAAGGAAAAGAGATCGAAGTATGCTAACCAAGTATTGTTGCATTTTCAGGACGCATAACCAAAGAGTGAACGTCGCTTAGGCTTCCCCATCCTCTCGTTCGATTCATTCGGTGAGTGGCTTAGGCCCTTCAATGAATCCTTTAAGTCTGCATGCCAAATGAAAAGAATCTCTAGTTCACAATGTTGCCTCACTAAAAAGATAAGCTAATGGAAATGAATTGCATACGAATATACGTAGAGTTTCTGCTTTACTTCAATTGAATGTTGCCCCTTATTTACTTGTTGCATCACTATATCGTGCATTGAACATTCATGGTTAGTGTTGTGTCAAGTGTAAAAGAAGAAGATGAATCTAGTAGTCCGCCCTGACGTCCGGTCCTACGGGATCTTGGGGGGTGTGGCTATTAGATTGTTATATGCTTGCTAATGTTATGCATCATAAGAGTTGGTTTATAAATGTTTGCTTGCCATGCATGGGTCTCGGACAACTTGTGCACAAGGTAATAGTCTCTCGATCGGTTTCTGGGGCACTGGGAATCGGTCGGTCCGGAAGGGATTGTGAGAGCACCCTGACGTCCGGTCCTACGGGATCTTGGGGGGTGTTGTTGTCCAATAATGGGAAAACTCATGGACCGTCATATAGATAGGGCGCATGCTAGGTTTACCTTCTTGCATACCTATCGTTTCGATATCGAAGAATGATTCATAAGTTTATGCACATATGTAAATTGTGACTAACTTGTGTGTCTGCTGCAGGGATAACCGCTCGGCCGTGGGTAAGAAATATCATACGCATATGCTAAATATTGTCTATGTTTCCTAGCATGAATTGTTAAAAAGAAACTAGACAACCAGAAAGATCACCTAATAATGTTAGCTTCACATGCTTTACTTAGTGTGGATTTCTAAGGTGAGTTTGGCCACGGTCGCTCACCAGTACATGTGGTAGTACTGACCCACGTTTGTGGGCAAATATCCAGGTGCTGGGAGCGAGAGCTTGGCTAGCATCTTGAACCTGAATCAGCGTGTGCGCACCCTTCCATAGGACTGTGTTCGTGCTGCTTCTCCGTCGCTTACCTCTCCAGTGGGCTACTTCCTCTTCTGCTAGATGTTTTGCTATTTTGGTCCTACTACAAGGGCATAATGTAATGGGCGTTGTGGCTAGTTTTGGGAATGTAAAAAGAGTTGTAAGCCTCCTAAGGCATATTTTGTAACTCAGCCAAGCAAGCATTTTGTAAATCCAAATCTTCAGTATTCAATAAAAAGGAAGTATTTTGTGTGCTTATCAAATGTGTTCAACTTTGGTTCTCTGCGTTTTACTCTGTGCCTATAAATGTATATTTTTGTCTAACTTGTCTTGTGCAGGTACGTTGCCTGGTGCAAGCGCAACTTAGGCTTGCACGGCATCGCGCCCAAGCGAGGACGAACGGTTCCGTAGGGACCAAGCGAGGACGAATGGTTCCGTAGGGACCAAGCGAGGACGATAGGCCCTACGGGATCGGGCCCTGCGGGATCGGGGCGCGACACAAACGAAGTTCGTCTCACTCAGGGATGTTCTCCACATAGGTTGGGAACCCCACCAACCTCAACACGTCATGGCAGTGCATCAAGTGCTAAAAGCAAAAGGAGAGATGAAAAATAGACATATACAATATGAGTATAAGTAATTATCTTATATATATATATATATATATATATATATATATATATATATATATATATAGACACACTCTCTCTCTCTCTCTCTCTGTGACACACACACACATACAAAAAAAGAAGATAATTACTATGTATAAAGTATGCAAACATGATGATGATAATTATTTAGGTAAAAATCACTAGATAGATTAATTATTCATTAAAATGACTTTAATATCATAATAGTTGGACATACCATCGTAGGGAGCCTCTAGACGACATGATAGTCGGATATACTTTCGAAGATAGTCTCTATGTCATAGCAGCATTATAGCTCGGTGTACCTCCAAAGAGAGCCTCTATGACGGCATGATAGTCTAACGTACCTCAAAATATGTCCTCAATCTATGACGACATGATACCCTGATATACCTTCCAAGAGAGCCTCCATGTAACGCCAGTATTGCTAATATAAACTCGTTGATATCCTTGTACTTATCAAATAATTTATAATAGTGTAACTAAATTTAAACATGATATTAGTAGTATGTATGTTTAATAAGAGTTTCCAACAAGTTTCAGGTTACCGAAATTATAACTTGGCGGTCACGCAAAACTGAATGGGGGGAACAACATATGATATGGTCAAAGAATAGCAAGAGTATGCATGAATTACTATAGAGAAGGACCTCGGGTCCTCGACCCTTCAACCAAACATGGACCATGATTGTAGACTGTTAATATATGATTACATTTAGAATTAGATTCAAGTTTATCTTTATGTATCTCCTATAAGGATACATATTTCTTCTCCTATATGATACAAATTCTTTCTCCTATACGAATAAGGTTTTGTTTTTCATCTCTATATACATTTATAGTTGTATGGTTTTATATATAATTTATTAATACAATCAATATTGTTGATCGTATCATCCATTAATAAAATCAATATTGTTGATTTATTTCATGGTATCAGAGCCTAGGAGAAATTCATCTGCTTCATCGTCTTCTCCGACCAAACTTTGGGTCGTCGTTTCCACAGGTCGTCGTCTTCTCCGACAAAACTCCAGGTCGTCGTCTCCACAAGTCATCGTCTCCACAACTCGTCGTCTTCTTCGACTAAACTCCAGGTCGTCGTCTTCTCCGACCAAATTCCAGGTCGTCGTCTCCACAGGTCATCGTCTTCACCGGCCAAACTCCAGGTCGTCGTCTCCACAGGTCATCGTCTTCACCGGCCAAACTCCAGGTCATCTTCTCCAGGCATTGCCGTTAATTTTTTCGATTACAACCGCAGAAACTGACTCGTTGTCATCAGTTTATCATCAAACCGCAACGTATAATTTACATCGTCACCAGTCACTGCTGCTTAAATCTTAGAGCCGTTCAAAGTATTTTTTAGATAATGAATAGTTGATTATCTACAAAAGTTTTAACATAGAGCAGTCCATATTTCCAAAGAGCTGAGCTCCTACGAGGCAGCTTGCCACAAAAATATCAATATCTAGTCCTTCGACACCACCATCTTCTTTACCGCTATCCAGAAACGTACGGGCTATCCAGGAGCGCACGAGCCAACACCAGCATTACTTCTTAGCCAACTCCTGTACTATTTCCCTACCACATATGACCTCCATGATCAGTTGACAGATTTTATTCCAATCAACACTCCACACCACAATTTCAGATTTTCTATTGGGCAAACTCATGCTATTTGACTCATCATGAGTTTGAAGGGGGGTGTTAAGATATGATTAGATTTAGGATTAGATTCAGGTTTATCTTTGTGTGTCTCCTATATGGATACATATTTATTTTCCTATATGGATACATATTTTTTTCCTATATGGATACAAATTATTTCTTCTATACGGATAAGGATTTGTTTTCCATCTATATATACATTTATAGTTGTATGGTTTTATATATAATGTAACGCCCAGTCCAAAAATACGTAGGACTAGGAATACGTAACATGCCAACTACGCATTCGACCAGACTCCGGTCCGACTTGAATACGTATAAGCTGTATTATAATGATTAGTATCTAAATAATCAAGTAAATATAAATATCTATGCCTCAATCCACAATGAACAGAATATACAAGAATGAGCTACATGTGCTAAAGTCGGCCGCCCAATAACACACAAACTCGAATAGACTCGAGAAAGAAATATGAGTCTATAAAACTAGGCTATATCAGCAGATGAATAAACAATATGACTAAATAACCATAACTCCGGTAGAAATGATATAAGTACCTGGCACCAATGCCTGCAAGACAAGCAACTCCATCAGCAACTCCAAAGGCTCCATAACCGTCAATGCTGCAAAAACTGGCAAGAGACCATGTCCTCAGAGGGACGTAACAAGGTACAAGAAATAACATGACAAAAGTAAAATAGTATAATGCCACATACTCGAGGGTAAACTACTGTAACCAACTATGTGACATGCAAATGAAAGTATAGTATCGTACCCCGGGCTGGTACTTACAGACTCATCCGTATGCTAGACAGTACCCTCGAGGCTCCGTGTGGGGGAACCCTGAGAAGGCTAGTATATATATAATTACTTTAGATTCCGCATAGGGAACCCAAAGTCTAGTACATATGAATAGTAATAAGTAAAATATGCCTAGAGCACGATGAAGACTCTCCCCACCCAATGTAATCTCACGTCTCATGTCCATAACACGCAAGATCATGACCTCTAGCTAGTGTAACGAGTCATAATAATATCCATATAATATGCAAGTCTCATGTCTCGAATCCTGTAAGCCTATACAGAATTCCTATGAATAACTCAAGAAAGATTATGTTACATGAATTAGTGTCAAGTGTCCTACGGCCTGGCGTACTTGGTAAAGCAAGCACGTAAAAATATGATCGTAGAATCAACTCTCTATGTGACGTTACACGACTCCGCGTACGGCGTCGACACTCGAATATTGTTCGGACGCTAAGTAACGTCTCACGGTCCTAGGATAAATACACACATCACACATATCAAATAATTATAATAACTAAATAAGATAATAAAGGCAAGGAACTATGATACATCATGGCAAGGTACACTTGCCTGGGTTCTGAACTCCGTCAACTACTCCTGGAAAAGTAAAATCTGCACGTACACCACCAGATGCTGAAACAAACATCATCAATATTCTCAGAATACTTGAAATAGCAAAGATTGACTACCCATAAGTCTAATTTGGACACCGGGGCAAAACTGACAGTTTTGGGTCAAAGCGGGGTCCACATATGGTCCACTTTGCATCGTAAAATATGCTGAAGACAAAGTTCTTCAAATTTGTCAAACTTAGTGTCTACGAGTCCAGAACGAGGACACAACCTCAACGGAATATCCAAAACTGGATTCCGATGTGCCGATCACGAAATCGCCCGTCATGTGAAACCGTGGGACCCACAAAACAACGTTTCGTCAACATTATCAGAATCGAACCAAACTTGGGTCACAGGACCAGCGTAACGTTGCGAATCCAATGGCATAAGTTTTGTTGCGAAACGACAAGCACACACAAAATTAGGACGAGTGTTAGAATAGGCCGATACGTTGCTTTTCGACGGATACACATTGATTCCGGTGTGCACGCACATTCAAATCAAGTTCCGCAAAAGCCCACACGTCCGCGTTGACGATACGCGCCTTTCGGTGAAATTCTCACACGACGAAGTCACCTCGTTTGGCGGAACGCACCCCGTATCGGAGATTTTGGTTGTTTTAAAAATAAATTTTTGGTCGTTTTAGAACCGGAATAATTTAACCATTAAAGCAAACTAATAAAAACTAAAAGAACAGTAAAAATCTTGGTTATATTGTGAAGAAGTCCTTTCAATTATATTTTGAAAATAATTAACGAGTTGGTAGAAAATTGGACATGAACAGGGGTACTTGGACTGAATTTCTGAAATATTTTCGAACAGTTTTTCGGCCAACTTTCGGTCGATTTTTCGATCAAACCTGGGTGTCTAAATTCGTTCCACTGGAAGAGAATCCTAGAGGGTTAGTTTGTGAACATATCAGCGAAGACGGAATACAAATCGGACGAGCGAAGAGGACAAAGGTTGCGCGCGAAGGGTGGGCCACAACAGCTACTGTTGCCGCTGTTGCCGCTGCCGGCCGCGCGGGTGCTGCGACGGCGCTGCGGAGGTCGGCGGTCGGCGGTCAGCGGTCGATGGCGCTCCGGCGGAGGTGGTAAAGGCGTGGGTGATGGGTTAGGGTTAGGGTTTTGATGTGTTTACATATATATATAGGAGAGATGGGGGTTCCTGTGTACGTGGGGAGGTTTTAATGGTTAGGGTTTTAGTTAATGGGTTTTTGGTTTAATTTTTAGGTTTAATTTATTATTTATTAATATCTCTCTCTCACTCTTTCTCTCTCTCTCTCTCTCTCTCTCTCTCTATATATATATATATATATATATATATATATATATGGCCATAAAAATAGTTTTGGACCTCAATAAATTCCAGAAAAATTATACAATACACTAATAATAGTTGTACACCCAAAAATATATTTTTTGTACAAAATTAATAATTAATTAAATATACTTAATTATAAATTCATGAATATTATATATTATAATTAGCTAAAAATAAATATTTTTTTTCCTTTATCACAATAATTTCAGAATACCAATATTAATAAATTTAAAAATTAAATTCCAAAAATCAGGGTGCTTACATATAATTTATCAATACAATCAATATTGTTGATTGTATCATCCATCATCATCCAATAATAAAATTAATATTTGTTGATTTGTTTCACCATGCATCGACAATACATATAACAAACTATAAATAGCCTAGATCTAAGAATTGACAAGCGGGTAATATAGAAGAACACCATGAGTATAAACCAGTATAAACAATGTAATGATAGTAGGCGAAGTTAAAAATGAAGTATTAAACATGTTTCGGGTCATTCATAAATGTAACTTGACATATGCACTTTACATTGTCTCAATTTTGGATTGCACACAAACATAATACATGCCCTGACTTTGGAAGTGAATGTCTCTATTTTAAAACAACATTATGGAATTCTAGTAATTGTACATGTTTCGTATATGAGTTTGGAACATTCACGATTTTTTTTTTTAAATTGATTGATATTAGGGTTTGGCCTACACAACCATTCTACAAAATTGTCTAAACTCTGGAATAAAACTGAATTCAGCTTAGCATGCCTATGTTCAACCGAGCATAACTCATAGATCCAAAATAAATATATCATATGGTTTCGGATACCTCTTGGAATGTTCTAAATGAATATAAATGCAAAGTACATAAACTATATTATTAATCACACGTAAAATGGTTTGGAAGATATCTGCACTGATATCACATGTTCATAAAAAACTATACGCAAGTTCAACAGAAAGTCTATAATTAACGGGGTGTAACTCCTACATTTGAGATGCAAATACGATGATATAATGTGTTTTTGGATACATAATTGAAAGTTGTACATGAATATAATGACATACTACTTAAAACTATATTATTTATTTACCTAAAGATTGGCTCGAAATAAATATGCACAATATTACTATATTCAAAAAAATGCTAACTGGTTTTTAAACTAAATGATTTGACACTTCTGGCTATCAGAGTATGAAATTAGTTTTCTAATTTAGCACCATTAAATCTATTAAAATCGTAGTATAAAATATCATATGCCCAAATAAAATGATAAATGACATATTGGAAGTGGTAAGCAACACTTGCCTCATATTGTGAATGCGAATTCTTATACTTTTCTTCCTATCCTCCTACAACCTTTCTCTTCTCTTATAGCTCTTCGCCGATTAGGGAATAATGAATGAAGACAACGAACAATGAGAGTACAAAAGAAAATGGAAAGAGAGAAGGAAAGATAATACATAGGTGGTTTTATGCACGGAGTTCATGCCATTATGCCATCTTAGAGTCATAGGCTCATAAGGTGGAGGTGGAAGAACTTTTTTTTGGCGTTGGAGGAGACAACTTGCTAGGTGAGGTGTTATATTAGGTGCAGTATGTGAGGTAGGAAAAATGATAAATGACTAGGATCATATAATATTAAAATATGAATTATATTAAATTATCCATAATAATAATAATAATAATAATAATAATAATAATTAATGTATTACACTGGTGCTGTCGAAAAAACAAACATGAAAATATGTAACACGGAGTATGATATAAACGATACGACTCACTAAAATACCCCAATACATATTTAGAATCATAATCATTACAATTTGGATCAGTTGGATCTTGGTCAATTATACTCGAATTTGGTTTTATTCGGAGTCATGGTTGTGTTGGGTCAGGCTCATATCAACGGTTATGGTCGGACCTCATTATGGTTCAACTCCTAATCCAATTTGGTTCAGGTCTAAGTTTGGACCGAGTCATATCCAAGTTAGGTTAACTCGAGTTCACATCAATGTGTTTGATTCTGACTCAAATATATAGGTTTCGGTCGGATTTGGGTAACATTGACTAACTAACTAGTATAAATATGACATTGATAAATAAAACATGTTGAACGATGTATGATATGATTATGAAAGTAACAACACTAAATATGACTTAATATAAATAAGAATATAATACTCTTTTAGGTGGTACTCATAAAATTGTAAATTATATGATAAATAGTAATATAAAAATTACACAAATGTGATGTACATACTTTTAATCATGGGCATATTTACCTCTCGACACTATTGTAATATGACTGCTAAGGTTTGAGTTCAACTAGTTTAATGGTTAACCAACTTTTAAAACATTGCTTTAGATGAGTCTCAACCCTTTGGTATAGTCCAATAATGTAGCAACAAAATCATTCTTAACCCTAGACCCCAATATGTACTGACATGGTTTTATCTAGCCCAAGATATGTTTTTGCTACCAAAAGTGCATAGAAAACTTTTCGATCATTTTGGGCTTAAAGTCCTTGCATGGATAACTAAGATGTTGTCGATTGTCACTTATGTTTTCAAAATGGATGGAATATGACTATTTGAATCTGTACATGGCATGAAATGAACGTAGGTAAAAGATAGCAAGATCACTATTAAAATCAACGTCTTGTCACATGATTACTTAGTGATTACTTTCAGATAGTGTGGCATTATTACAGTGTACTGATCCCAAGTACATTTTTCAGTGTACTGATCCCTTTCCAAATTGTCTGCAGGTGCTAAATGCTTTGTTGAATGTTCCAAGACGATAGAAGAATCATTACCATTGCGAGTTGGAGATCAAAAGACGCGTGGCTATTTTATTGTATAAAAGGATGTAATGTATTGTACGAAGTCATTGTAATTATTTAAAGTTAAAAAGTTGTAAGCCAGTTGTCATGTATCATTTGTCTATCGAAAGCCTTCGTTGAAAGTTATCAATAAAAGAGATTGTGTTATTGTCTTATTGCGTTCATTTTGTTTTCTGCATTAAAGTTTTGCTGCTTCTATCTCTATTAAGTCCATTTTGTTATTGTGTAAGATCGTTCCTTATACAAGCGCAACTTAGACTTGTACGATATTACGTCCAGTGGTGACTTTACAGTCCTCCGGGATCGGAACGTGACAGGGGCCTGATCTAACTCGAGTCAGGTTGGATGAGACGACTCAGGTGGGAGTGCCGAGTTGGGAGTCCAAGTCTTGGACAACTGTGTGTGCGTTTGGCAGCAAATAATCCACATTAGCAATGGCAAATTTTTACTTCGTCCATCCTACAACTGTTAATGGGGTGGCCACGACGGACATCGCGGCTGAGGAGCAAACCCAGGCTGAAGCATTATGGCAGAAGTTCATATATGGTCCTCTACCTGGTTGGGACCAGAGCTAACTATGACTCGATTACAAGTACGGCTAGGTGGTTGTGGTTGGCTCAAAGGACTGTCAATTTTACTCCACGGAGAACGAATTATTCCTGTTCAAATTTGAACATGAGGCTGATGTTGACCGCATGTTGGAAGTGGCCTCGTGGACATTTAATGGAAATCTTGCAATCACAAATCGATGAGATCCAACTATGAGTTTTGAATGTGATCGTCTGTCCAGGATCCGTATATGGATACAGTTGCATGTCTGTCATTAGCCATATGGAACACAATTGCTATAAAGATAATTGTCACGTCAAGAACCAAAATACTGGAGGTCCCTTATCTTGAGCTGTTCTGGACCCGGCCCCGGAATGTTGAGGCTGAACCTGAAGGCTTTGCTTGGCATCGGGATATTGTCCTGCTACTGGAGGAACTCGGACTGGATGATCAGAAGGACCAGGAACAATGTCCCTAAAAGGTAAATGACACAAGGATCATCAAAGAGACGAACAGAATTGATCGAGGATCAAAGCAGATGTTGAATCAAGATTTCAGGGATATAAATTCAACACTAGAGGAGATCAATGAGTAACATGGTTGAGACATCTAAAACACATTATTAAACCCCCTACACTTTTGAATTTTCAGACCTGCATGGGCCACCACTTAAGCCGTGTCACGCTCCAGAACCAGAATACTGAAGAGCGGGAGCAGACAAAGCCATCTACGTATACCAGAGTACTCTACACCCTAAGATACGGTCACAACTATCTAGACATGTGATGGTTTACTCTACACTCCATCAGGCAATCATGCGTCAAGAATCCTAGGTGTCTCAATCTCAACCAAGTAACAATTTTATAAGATGTATGATCACCAACATATAATAGTAATGCGTCCCAAAGTATACATACCCAGATGATCATGAAGCTAGTACCAAAATGAAGAACTAGCAGAGTACAATGTTACATGATTAGCTCTAGTTATAGTTTAGAATATGCTTTACATGTAGGCCCGCAGACTAGAATGTCAAGTCCCCAAAACACGAGCTAAACACATGCTCGGTCGCTAAATGCCTCAAAAGAATAATGTACAAGATCAAGTGGACGAGGAAGAAGAAAACCACTCATGTCCTCGGGTGCTCCTCGTGTTCACCATCTTGAGGGGGAAAGTACAGAAGAGCCTGCGGTCCTGCTCCAAAATCTGACCATACAAAACCAGTGGGGTCAGACCCCAAAATAATAAGTACCACAAGGGAGCCAAACTTATGAACTAAAACCAGCATGCAAACAAATCAATAAGAATAGCAGGTAAAGTAACAGTTAAACAGTTCTGGAGTATATAAACAAGGATATCTGAAATTAGTACTCTGGTTACCATTTTTGGATCAGCTGTTAATGAAATCAGGACTGGAAATCAAGCGATCATGGCCAATCATGCCCTAAGTCTCGCTATCATTAGCTAACTAGGGTTATCACAGTCCTATTTACTATCACACACAGTTTGAAATTTCTTACAGCTACATGTCCTGCAGACTATTCGGATTATCCAGACGAATATGTGTCACGCCCCAGTCCCAAAAATACGTAGGACTAGGACACGT
Source organism: Iris macrosiphon (assembly GCA_036927795.1). Classification (NCBI taxonomy): domain Eukaryota; kingdom Viridiplantae; phylum Streptophyta; class Magnoliopsida; order Asparagales; family Iridaceae; genus Iris; species Iris macrosiphon. The sequence continues at coordinate 183,247,185 of JAYESA010000003.1, read as the reverse complement.
AAGCATGCCAGCCGCATGGATATGGTAACTCCAATATATGAAAACCAAAACCCATACGTATGCTGTAATATGAATATCAAATCCACAAGTGGTATAAAATGTATCACAAGTCACATGGTACAATCTAAATCTCATCCACAGAAAATTAATATAAATAAATAACCAGTATCTACGAAACTAGATCTCAATATAAGTATCTAAGGATGATCGTTGGATGGAAACAAATCCACTACCAACTCGAATGGAAAAGCACAGCACAATAAACACAATATAAGAATACCAGCTAACGACCACGGGGCTCGAGGAGAAGACATCCTCGAAACATATGTAACCATCCAAATTTGTGCTCCTACAAATACTCAAGAACAGATACACCTGGAAAGGGACCAGGTCCTCAGAGCGACGTAACAAGATACATAGAAGCAAGCCAATTTGAATACAATACACATGCATAATGTTTGAAAATATATAAGTACGCTGTACAAGACAATCTATATGAATGCAAATGAGGACAACTTTTCGACGTATGGGCAAGGGTAGGCTACTCGATCTACCTCACAACTCACACACTCGTCAGTGGACATCAGAAATCGACATACCGCGGGGGTAGCAACCAGCGAGACTCCAAAAATTGACATACCGCGGGGGTAGCGACCAGCGCGACACATGCCCGTAGTGCGAACTATATACTACGATTTACCAGAGTGGTTAAAAGCCCATACAACTAATGATTGTCCTCTCATGTAACTAAGTGCCATGTGTGTGTCAACATATCTAATACATAGTAATGACTGAAAGAAAACTACACATGCAAAAACTATACAGAAATGCAATAAATATACAAAAATATACTAAGCATGCAAAATACTGTAAGCAATTTGGCAAGGTATCTTACCTGATAAGAAAGCTGCAAGGTGTAACGTCCAGATGTCGCACGCACATGATCAGAAGCTATGGCCTCAGAACAAATATCTTCGGATGCTAAAATAGATATCACCAACGTTCCCAGAATAAGCAAAATAGCTAGAAAGTACTTCCCTTTTGTCCAATTTGGACACATGAGCAAAACGGTAATTTTGGGTCAAAGTGGGGTCCACGTGTGGCCCACTTTGCACCGAAAAGCGTGCCAAGGGTAACAATATCTAAATAGGATAAATTATAGGTCAAACAAACTCTAAATGTCAATACGAACCTAACGGTATGTCCAAATGTGGATTTCGATGGGCCGAACACAATTTCGTCCAAAAAGTCAACCGTAGGACCCGCCAATTGGTGACTTGGTCAACTGTCTCAGAATTGCGTGAAAATTGGGTCACAGGACTAGCGCGTTACCACGAGTCCAGTGGCGCAAGTTTCGACACAATCTGACAAGTGTGTACAAAATGCGCACGGCTTTCGCAAAAGTTGCGACACGAGATTTGTCCGCGGATACGGGCTGATTTTGACGCGTACACGCGTCCGAATCAGTTTTCACGAACTCTCACATGTCTGGGTATACTGCGCGCACCATTTGTTATACTTGGTACACGGCGGAGCGGTCCCGTTTGGCGGGGCGCGCTCCGTTTCACAACTTTTGGAAATATGAAAAAATATGTTTTTGGGATTTTCCAACGAATTTAATTCTACCTACAACAGTTAATAATCTAGGATTATTTAACAGAAATTAAACTAGGTCAAGTGGTCTACGCATACCAAAAAGAATCATCGAATTCGGATCTCTGTGGTGGGAGATACGAATCCGGGAACATAGGTGATCACCGCAGTTTTCTGCGATCCCAGAAATTGGTTTTTTTCCGTCAACTTGGACACTATTTTTGCCTAGGGTTACGCGCTGTTCGAGGTCAACTATCATACAAATATTGAAGAGGGTTAAGTGAGGATCATACCGGTGAAGACGGGGTCGAGTTTGGTTGAGCGAGGCGACGGAAAACAGCACTTGAACACCGGTACTCTGCTGTGTATTTCCTGTCGCGGCGCGCGGTGGTCGCGGACGTCGTGCAGGCGGCCTAGGGCTGGAGGACTCCGGCGACTGGCGACAGGGCTGGGGCTCGGCGCTCAGATGGGAAGGAGGAGATGAATAGGGTTAGGGTTTGCGAAGGGATATATATATATATATATATATATATATATATATATATATATATATATAGAGAGAGAGAGAGAGAGAGAGAGAGAGAGAGAGAAGATATATAGGTGGGGGGGGGGGAAAGTCTTCCGCGTGCGGGTTAATAATACTGCGGCTGCTGGTTGCTACTTTTGATTTCTAAAGGGGGTGGGTTTTGTTGAGTTTTTTACATTTTAGTCCTTTTTTTCCTTTTCCTTTTCCTTTTTCTTTTTCTTTTTCTTTCTCTTTTTCTTTTCCATTCTTTTCTTTTCTTTTATTCTTTTTCTTTCTTTTTCATTTCTTTTTCTTTCTTTTTCCTTAAAAAATATGTATATATATTTATATATACACATATATACGCATAAAATCTAGAATTTGTATTAATACATACCATTAAGTTAGCAACGGTCCACGGGGTCTCCTATATGGAATAAATTAGGAAAAATTCCTAATGGCCCCATAAATCTTCTAAGTGCACGAACACCTAAAATAAAAATTAATAAAAATATATTTCTCCTAATTAGCCACTAATTACTATAATTAAATTAATAATTAATTAAAAGGGTAAATACGGTCTCTAGGAACAGGGGTTTTACAATAGGTACATATTATAGATTTATCTGGTATAATCATTTCTTATCTTTTCTGGTAGTGCAACACTCGTAGGTGTGCTGGAAGTGTGCCCCTCACGACGGAGAGCTCCAAATCCATCATGTGTCGCTGGGATACCGGGGTTGCATGTAGCCATGGAATCTTTCTAGATGCTTTTTAGATTATTATTATTCTAGTTATTAGTCTGGACAATTATCAAGGATTCTCGACCGCAGTGCTCATAAATCTGCCTTAGACATGATGTAAGACAAGACAGTAACTTGACGAGTACAATCAAAATTAACCACGGGGATACAGGTCATGTAATACAGGTGCTACTAATAGCCTTGACCAGGATATTTACAAGAATTCTCAAGCCAGGAGTGCGCTACACCGAGCCACTTTCAGGATTATCAGGATGGTGCGCTACGTCGAGCCACTATCAGGAGTATCAGGATTATCAGTACAATATCAGGGTCATCAGTATAGGGTCATGATTATCAGTACATGAACAGGATTATCAGCACAGTGTCAGGATTATCAATACATGATCAGGATTATCAGTATAATGTCAAGATTACCAGTACAAGGTCAAGATTATCAGTATAATGTCAAGATTATTAGTATTATCAATTCTATATCAAGATTCAGGAGTTCATTTATAATGTACAATCACTAGATCATGTCAGAAACCAAGATCAATATCAAGAACGTCATATTCAGAAAATAACCAGGATGAACTAAAATAACGGGATAAAAGAGACCTAGAGAATCATCAAGAGTTAAGCATATTAAAGAGAATACTGGCATACATGCGCATAAATCATCAATTCAGGGTTGGCGCATAAAATTAGGCAAAAAATAACATTCGCGCACAATTGGTCAAAAATTACCATTGGCGCACAAACGGATATTGGTTCACAAATCACTAATTCAGGCAGTTCTGGCGCACTTTGATACAGAAGTGCTCTGAGAAAAATGTGGCACACAATCATACTAAAGTGCACTACAAGGACCTTGGGGCACAATGACAGAAGTGCACGAGCCAGGAGCTTGACGCATAAATCTATCATTGACGCACAAATGAAAGTACCCAAGCTATGAACTTGGCGCACTTTCACCAAACTTTACACACTTTCACCAAGTATGCCAGTAGTAAGATTTAGAGCACAAATAAACGCAAGAAGGTCTACTAAAAGACAAAACACAAATTCCAAGACATGGCACAATAGTTGAGACGACTCTGCAGTCGAGAATACAATTCTCGAGAATGGTCAGAAGTCTTTGCTTAGTCATTAAGTAATACGAAAGGCTACAAAGTGCGTCGTCTCTTGAGAATGCCACATAGTGCACTACACAACAAAGTGCGCCATTCTCTAGAAAGGACAAAGTGCGTCAGTAAAAAAAGTTTACCAAAGTGTGCCAACTCTGCAATATCTGCAAAGTGCGCCAATTTGACTATTTAAGCAGTGGCGTACATTCTTGATGACTTGCAAACCCATTCAAAAGTGCTCCAAGTAGGATTTGCGTACTTTTGAAGGAATTACCTTAGTATAAAATATACGTAGGAGTAGAGAAGTGTGTCCCGAATACTTAACATATCTTGGCGCACTTTCTAAGGAATTTGTGAAACACACACAAGTGCGCTCACTGAAACTTCGCTTATGAGATAAGGGTTCCCTGCGTACTTTTTGTATGCATTCTCAGACCAACTTTGCATTCTCCGACTTGCTGTTCTCGGGCTCCATGAGCAATCCAATCCAAGAAAAATAAAATCATCAATGAGACAAGTTCTAAGTGTTACCCAAAAATAAAACCGATCAAATGATAAAACAAGCTATAGTAAGAATCAAAGCAAAATCCAAGGTTGTTCCTTTGGTTGGCAAGATGTACTTGTCTACGGTCAAAATGATAAAACAAGCTATACATAAATTGCCTTAGTACTTTTGAAGGAATACTAGAACAAAGAGACGAGTCTCACAATAATCCCCACCGATATGTATATATCTCATCGAACGGTCGAGAAGACGGGTCTAGGGTCGGGTTAAATTTGTCACAGTTATTGCATGCCTATTATTTTTGGCCATTTCTAAAGGCACATCAATATGTGCCCATGACAACTCATTACTCAGTAACAACCCAAAAATTGTAAATTTTACTCAAGACAACCCAAAAATTGCTTTGGGCTGCCCACCCTCCCCAACCTATTGATGTGGGGGGAGGAGGCCTAGTAGCCACATATCATTTGCGCTTAATATGCGAGATTCAGATGAGATCTTTCGCTTTGACGAAAGCTTTTGGACATAGCGAAAAGGACTCTAAGCCTTCGCGACGGCGGAGGTAGGAGGAGGAGGCGGCGGCAATGGAGGTAGGAGGAGGCGAGGCGATGAGAGAAGGAGGGGGGGGGGGGTCTCGCCGGCGGCCTTTTCCGCATTAGCAGTGACAGCTCCTCCTCCTCCTCCACAGCAGCAGCGGCCCTCGCTCTCGTCCGCGGTTGCGTGCTTCGTCAACCTAGATATTATTCTAAGGACTGTCAAAATTTGGATAGTCCTTCATATTGGAAGGACTGTTAAAAAAATTGACAGTCCTAAAGAATTCATCTGTCAAAAATTCTGACAATCCTTCCAATAGGAAGACTGCCAATTTTTTTGTCAAAAAAATTGACAGTATTTTAAATTGTTAGGACTGTCAAAAAATATGACAGTCCTAAAAAAATGGGCAGCCCAGAGTAAATTTTCCTGATGACAAACTTGTAAATAAAAAGAAAAAAATTTGGGTTGTCCTGAGTAAGTTTTGATGTGCCTTTAGAAATTGCCTTTTTTTTTTGCAAATTCTAAAGGCACTCCAATAGTTACTTAGGACAATCCATTACTTCAGGACAACCCAGATTTTTGTAACTTTTACTTAGGACATCCCAAAATTTACCCAAGACCCCCAAACCTTCCCAAAATTCTTCATTCTAAATTTTTACTGTGTCTTTTCAAATTCCCAAACCCCCAATCTCTAACCCTAACCCCAACCGCCTGAGGAGGAGGCGGCGGCGGGAGACAGGAGAGGAGGCGGAGGCGCGCGCGCGGGATGTTGCTGCTGTTATTGCTAATGCCACCGCTGCTACTACTGCTGCTGCCTCCGCAGTCGCCGTCCCGTCCCCGTAGTCGTCGGCCCTCCCCCGCCCGCGTGCGCGTGCCTCCACGGCATGCAGCCCCCCTACCCCACACGCGTCCGCCCCGCGCAGCCCCCACACTTCGCACCCCGCGTCAGCCCTGCACCCCGCGCCGCCGCCCGCCCCCGCACCCCGCCCCTGATGCTGCTGATGCTGCCGCTTCTTCTTATCTTGTTAGGACTGTAAACAAAATTGACAGTCCTAATTATTTAGGACTGTCACAACGTTGACAGTCCTTCCAATTTGAAGGACTGTAACAATGTTGACAGTCATTCCAATTGGAAGGATTGCCAATTTTTTTTTTTACAGTTCTAATTATTTAGGACTGTAACAATGTTGACAGTCTTGAAAAAAAAGTTTAGACTGATTTTTTTTTAAAGTCATTGAATTTTATATGAGAATTTTGGATTAAAAACTTGTAAATAAACTGAAAAAAAAATTGGACTGTCCTAAGCAATTTATGTAGCCTTTAGAAAATGCTTTTTTTTTTTTTTTCCATGACTAATGGATGGAATTTTATTTACAAAACCCTAACCCTATAACACCCAAGTCCTCACTGCCCATCCCAGACCTGGAAACCCTAACCCTAACCCTAACCCTAACCATAACCCTCACCCAATGGAGGAAGAAGACGATCCCTCTCTCTCGGCGGCCACCCACCTCCAAACCCTAATCTCCTCCCTCTCATCCTCCACCGCGAGGTTGTCCAACCGATCCAGAGCCGTCCCTTCCGACAAGGACTTCCACTTCTTCAATAACTTCCCGGAGTTCAAGCTCCCGGTCAAGCAAATCCAGTCCCTCTCCGAGTCCTCCCTCCAAACGCTAGCCTCCTCCAATAACCTCTTCGGCGGCGGCTCGGAGAACCCCCCTCCATTGCCTGCCGATCTCGACGAGTCCTACGACTGGCTCGTCAGCCTCAACGACGACCTGATTGAGCGGTTCAATGTCTCCATGGACGATTTCAAGAGCTCGAGGGAGAAAGAAGAGGGAAAGGTGACAAATTTGTCGATTTTGGAGGAAGGCGGGTTCCAGTTGGTTCGCGGGAAGAACAGGGTTAGGAAGAAGGAGAAAAATGGGCTCGGGGGAGACGTGGGTTCGGCTGCTCCGGCGGCAGGAGTTAGTATTGGTATGAAGGAGAAGACGGTCGGGGCGAGGTCGAAGGTGCCTTTCCATATACCGACGATCCCGCGGCCGCAGGATCAGTTCAGTATAATCGTGAATAATTTGAACCTGCCTTTTGAGCACGTATGGCTGGAGAGGAGCGAGGACGGGAGCCGGGTTGTTCATCCCTTGGTCAGTCTCAACATATTTTCTTTTTGACTAATGTAGAAATTTGTTGATTGATTATTTTTATTAGTTTCATGTTATTTTTCTTTGTTCTGTACTTCCATGGACTAACAATGTTGTAGATATTGTTCCCTTTATTTCTTGTGGCAACTAGTGTAGTGCGACACAAACGGGGTTAGGTGATAAGTGTAACACATGTTGCCATTTCGAAGCCGCCTGTAGATTTTTTTGAATAATAAATTTATGTATTATTATCAATCTTCTTTGTTCTAGTGTTGAATCTGTTGATAGGATCACTCAAAATATGGACCTTGTGTAGTAGAACCACCTCGATTCTTCATTGGTACAGCCTGTTTATAAACATCGTGTCCTTTCTATTGCAATGAGAGCGCGCGCGCGCACACACACACACACACAAACAGTAGATAGGATTGCTGCTAGGATGACATCTAGGAAAGACGATCCTTTTTAAGCTGTCCTTGATACTGATTACTGTGCGCGCGCGCGCACACACACACACACACACACAGTAGATAGGATTGCTGCTAGGATGACATCTAGGAAAGACGATCCTTTTTCAGCTGTCCTTGATACTGATTACTGTCTAGAAAGAGACGGTTTGTGACTTCTTCTTGCTGGTCACGCAAAACTTGGAGTATAATCCTAATTTATTAGTGGACACATTAGTACCTCCCTTGGATGTGTATGTGTGTCATGAGGCTGAAATTATATGAAAAGCAGGAGCATAAAGTTGGCCCATGTCAAAGAAAAAAGTCGGGTTATGGTTTAGAAGGTAGGTTAGATGCTTCTCTCTTTTCGTAGATCATCCACTGCAGACTCCCATCTTTGAAGAGACCTCGGTAGGGATGTTTCCCGGACCCCTGTCTTTGATCGCACTCTTCTTGATGGTATACATCATAGGACCACAAAAAGCTTGTATTACAAGTTGTACATAGAAGTCCAGGGTTGCAAGCCATGCAGTCGTCCTTTGCTAATGCTTGAAATAATTTTAGGCGTATGACAAACTTAACCCAGGTTAAAGACTCTTAATATCTTAATACTAGCTTTACTTTGCCACATGCTACTTCTCTCTTTTCGTAGATCATCCACTGCAGACTCCATCTTTGAAGAGACCTCGGTAGGGATGTTTCCCGGACCCCGGTCTTTGATCGTACTCTTCTTGATGGTATACATCATAGGACGACAAAAAGCTTGTATTACAAGTTGTACATAGAAGTCCAGGGTTGCAAGCCATGCAGTCGTCCTTTGCTAATGCTTGAAATAATTTTAGGCGTATGGCAAACTTAACCCAGGTTAAAGACTCTTAATATCTTAATACTAGCTTTACTTTGCCACATGCTACTTCTAGGATCATGAGTTTGTGGTACTTAAGGCCGTGGAGGACATCTTTGTATTGGCGTGTGAGTGAGGGAATGCTGGTTTGGTGGTATGATAAGTATATGATGGTGAATGGTTCCGATTTATGTCTTCTAGGGAGAATGGAAGGTTAATTTCACTAACAACAAAAGTCTGGAAAGCTGAGGACTCTTCGATGGCCACTAGGATTGGTTTGGATTAGAAGGTGATTGGAATGAGGTCGAAAATGCCATTCCATATACATTGGGCTTTTTGAGCATGTCTCGTTGAATAGTGTGAATCATTCCACTTCATTACCTGATAGCTTTCAAACGACCTCTTTTTGATTTTGGATTTGGAAGAATGGACAAAACATGTAGAATTTGAGTGCTTGTTGTTGTTTTGGATGATGATGATGATTGGGTTTTACATTTCTTGTTCACTCAGTAGAAAAATGATTCAGTCTTGTTTCATTTCTTTATCGCTGTAATGTTTTATTTATAATGATTTCTCGTCATAGCTTTTATTCTGTAACTCACTTCTTTTGGGCCTTTCCTCCCTTGTATCTTCCCTTCTTTTCTTTGATCCTCGTAGCTTTGTTCTGTTTAATCGTTTAATGCTGACAGCAAGAGTAAAATTGTGACTTGTGCGAAGCAGAATCACCTCTATTCTTCAGATTCTGCCAATAAAAGAGTATGATATTTATGTGTCTTCTTCATCAATGTAACCTGTGGCTGAGCCTTTGAGGATTGTGCTGAGCATCTCGCCCATCAAAAATAGGTTGGTTAGCATCTAGGATGTCATATAGGAAATGGGCCATCTGTTTGTGTCAGTAAAACTGCCTAGAAGGAAGTAGTTTGACTTCTGTAGCGGGTGACGAAAACACAAATGTCAGACCGTCTTAGTGGACAAAGTCGAGTGTGAATTCCCTCAAAACAAACTGTGGTTAGATATTCTGCTTCACTCTTCTTTTTGTTGATATTGCTTGGATAGTCCCTCCTGTGTAGATGGAGTTTAAAGGTTTGTTTGAGATAAGTCAATGAGATGATAATCATGATATGACTAAAAAAGAAAGTCACGTGGGGCATGGATTAAAAGGTAGGTTAGCTATTTGTCTCTTTTTTTAGATCAGCGACTGCAGACTCAATCTCTTAGAATAAGTCTCTAGTCTTCCCAAGCCTTTTTGTTACCAAGTGCTACATAGAAATCATGGGTCATCATTGCGGTGCTTCAATTGAAACTGGTTCCAGGTGTGACGGGAGTGAGATACATTACGGTGATACATAGAAATCATGGATCATCATTGTGGTACTTCAGTCGAAACTGGTTCCAGTTGTGACAGGAGTGAGATAGGAAGAGCAAGCATCGACCACTAACACAAACCTTCACTTTTTCACTTGTGCTTACTCCTAAAGTTGCCTCAAAAGGAAGTGATATTATGTAACATTTATAGATCACATTATGTAACACCCATGACTCTTTCTAGATAGGGTTGTTGTTAGTGACATCGAACTAGATGTATGATGGTTAGCCAAAATGTTAATAGTGATTGTTGATTCAGCTCCAAATTGTGTCATATCTGTAAAGTTTGTTGCCATGTTGTGTTTGTGTGCGACACTTATCAGGCAAAAGGACATCCCAAAAATGGAGTGAGGATAAACTAAAATAATTGTCATGACTATATCATCTTATCTGTATTGTGTGGTGTCCATATCATGCATCATAGGCTGCATTGCTTCATATATTGTTTCAATAAGTTTATTTAGCTTCAGTGTTCTAAATTTCGGTCTAGATGGACCGTCGCCGGTTTCACCGGAAACCCCTAGGCCGCAATCCTAGGCTTGTTTAGGCCCTAGGCGGCCCTAGGCTGTTGCTGCTGTTGCTATGAAGAGGAGAGAGATGGAGGGGAGAGAGGCGAGAGATGGAGAGGAGAGAGATGGAGGGGAGAGAGGCAAGAGGCAGAGGAGAGAGATGGAGGCTGGACTCTCTCTCCTCTCCCCCTTTTAGACCTGCACATATATATTTTTTTTTGGGTGGGGCAGGATTCAAACTCACCACCGTACCACTACTACTTGTACATGACCTTAAACACTTACTACCAGCCATACTAGCACATAAGACTTATGTGTCTTTATATTACATACAAAGTATATATGTCCTTTACATATTTTAAAAAAAATAAAAAAATTAGTCAGTTCGGGGCCTAGGCGGCCTAGGCGCTAGGCGACCCTCCGGCGCACCGACTCCGCCTAGCGAAATTTATTACATTTGCTTCATCTCTAGGTTGAATTGAATCGTGTAAAAGGTCGGTTGTATCTTTGTTTTTGTTGTTATTTCTGGTCATAAATTAATGTATAAACGTAGTTGATTCCCTGGCATATTGTTTTACAATGATTCCTCAAATTTAGAGGCTTTCCTCCTTCGTAAGTGGTGCACATCCTTCTTTTTTATTTCCGATCTTCATGTTTAAGTCTGTATCCCACAATACTGGAACCTCAATGGGGTTTACTCTGTTCAGTAGGATCAGTCTGTCTGGCATTGGTGATTCAACAGTATAGATGGTAAACTACAGCCTGCTTGGCAATGGAAGCGGAAAGAAAGTTGTAAATTAACTGGAAAATAGTGATTACAACCTTGTTATTTCGGGCAATCTTCGATTTTAGAGGCTAGCCTAAGGCAACACTGACTTGGATATACCTCAATCTTCAATCTCATACCGGGTTGTGGCACTCCTCAAGCCTAAACCCAGGTCAATCAGCTTCAACAGTTCTGCCTGGATTGTGTTTCTAATTGGGTGGGAATCATAAATATAAACCTAGGATGAGTTAAGTATATTGGTGAACAATGTGATTGGTAAGAGTTTGAAGATGATGTTCTTTGTACCAACTATTATTGGCCTCAGATGATATCATTATCTTGCTGAAAGCGGTGAATCAGCCTTCGAGCTTATCTGGCTGTAGAGAAGTGATGATGAGGGACCTGGTTTTTAATATCCAGTTTTGTCTGAAAATTCTCTTCTTAATTCTGGATTTGGAAGAAATACCAAATAAGTTCTATTGTTGTCGGATTAACAAGATTATGATACTGCTTATTCATATAAATGGCCATATTCACCCAGCAGACTTTTCTCAGGTCATGATGCCCTTAATTGCTGATGTTCGTTCTTTTGTTTCTCTTGCATGGCACAATTTGAAGTCCCAATATTATAGCTTGTAATTATTTCTTTGTAGGCTGGATTTCTGTATTTCTTATGTGGTTAAAATAATCATCTTGAATGTTTATTTTGGCATTGGCTACTTTCCTATTGCAATCCAAATTGTTGAATGCTGCATCTCTTACTAAAGTTGCTTGCCAAATTTCTTGTAAACAGGAGAAGCTGTCTGTCGCGAACTTTGTTGATAGAAGCATCAACGAAAGTGAGGAGATGGTTAAACCGCTTCCTTTAGAGAGCACCCCATTTAAACTCGTGGAAGAGGTGAAAGAATTGAAAGAGCTAGCTGCGAAGTTACGGGATGCTAATGAATTTGCTGTAAGTAGTCAGCGACTCATTGACACATTACCCATATCTTCAGTTGATGCTTGCCTTGCCATGGATTTCCATCGTCATCTCTACAAACTTTTCAAGATCTCCGCGCTTGTCATAATTTTCCTCCAATAACATCTTAACTCATATTTCTTTGGCTTTTGGTATATCATAATGACATTGTTCCATTTTTCTGATTTATATTAATGTATTGAAGGAGCATTATTCCTTTTACTGGATGATGGATTTATTATTTACTCTAATTAAGTTACACAATTTGCTCCCTGTATATACATGTCTACCAAGCTGTAAGACCTAAGAGGCAAGTTTTACACATGCATGTTAACACATCTATCCACACATTATATACCTACATGAAGTAGAATGGCATGTGACAATAAGTTATGTTCGAGTGATTTTGTTTAACAGCAAAGATTATGTAGAGTTGATGGAGTAGTTTGTTATATATATATATATATATATATATATATATATATATATATATAGGATTGTGTTGTGAATCATTGTAACTGAACCTTTATGACATACAGACATAGACACCAGTACGATAAAGTCGGAATTATTCAATAACCATGCATTGTAACCCTTATACTACATAATATATTATGATGCTTTTTGTTCCGCATTCCTTCTTGTTAACTTATGTGTCTTCAAACATAGATTTGGAGCATATTGGTCCATCTATATTATGAAGCAAAGTTGACTTCATATCTTATGCCAGGTTGATTTGGAGCACAATCAATACAGGTCATTTCAAGGACTGACTTGTTTGATGCAAATTTCTACAAGAACAGAGGACTTTATAATTGATACACTCAAGTTGCGAGTTCATATTGGCCCATATCTTAGAGAAGTTTTTAAAGATCCATCCAAGAGAAAGGTGCAATATCTTTTTTAACCTCTCGAACATCTCTCTTTTTTAACCTCTCGAACATATCTGCTCACTAATTTGTCTATTTCATTGTGTTCTTAATATTTCTTCTTGAGTAGGTTATGCATGGTGCAGATCGTGACATAGAGTGGCTTCAACGAGATTTTGGCATCTATGTTTGCAACCTTTTTGATACTGGGCAGGTATTAAGTTGTTTTGCCATATGCCTGAGCTTATGCTAATTCATGTTATTTGCCCCTGTTGGCAGTTGCGTCACTGGTGTCTAGTGAACACATGGATGATTTATGTGATTTTGTCATTTGATTTTTGTTTACGTCACTGTTAAGTACATGAAGTACTTTATATGTATAATTGTATATTATAGTAATAATTTGTGTAGTATAATAAGAAATGCATTCTCTCTATTTCTCATGTTTACTTTACTTTGCTATTTTTTTTTTGATGTCCCGTCTGGAGGTTTTTGTTTTGTATGACAACCACTAGGAAGTAGGGTTGTGCAATTTTGGGCCGGATCGATCCGGCCCAAACCGAACCGAACGGTTTTTAACCGAACCAATCGACTGCGCTGGTTGGGTCGGTTGGGTGTTCTTAATAACCTAGCGGTTTAGTTCAATCAATGGATTGATAATATCAAAAACCAATGAAATCGAACCAAACCGATCAACCGATGGACCTTATGTATTTTCATTATTTTGCTTTGTTGTTTGTATTTTTAGGCTTTTTTCTTTCTTTATCGGAGATAGAATGATAGAAATAAGCTATTTTGTTTGTTGGAGATGAAATGATAAAATAAGTTATTAGCAAACATGTGGCAAATGATTGCTCAAAATATTTAAATTTTTGTTGATTTTAAATATGTTATCTTCAAATACAAAACCGATAAGCCGAGCCAAACCGAACCTAAGTCGATCGGTTTCAAAACCGAACCTACCAGGTGGTTGGTTTGATTCGGCTGTCATTATTTCACAAAAAATAATTTCGGTTTAGCTGCGGTTGTGACCAAATAGGTTGACCACCGACCGATGCACAGCCCTACTAGGGTCTAGGAAGCACTGAAAGTGTAGATGACATGGACAATCCAACTCCCCTTGGACAAGCCAACATCCTTTTCAATAAAAGCAAAATTTGTGCTGCGTTCGTGCTGGCCATTTCAGCAGTTTCATGACAGCAAGAGGGATTAAACCTGTATTATTTTTATTAGGATTCTGCTGTTCTAGAATCCTTGGAACAAGTTTCGGTCGATGCTGTTTGACACTTTAGAAACTTTGTGAGAGCTCTCTCCGGTCAATATGGATGAATGCTTTTCTTTGAGGTTTTTAGATTTCTTGTTGTCTAAACTTGAAGTACACGTTTCATAAAGACAAAAGCCTGTACACGTTTCATAAAGACAAATATGAAATTATAAAGATAAAAGCCTGTACTAACCCTTGTGATATTTTGACACCTTGATAAGTGTCGGATTTCTCTTTAAGTGACTAATTTATGGAGATAACTTGTTCCGAGGACAGTAATTGTTGAAGTAATCTTTGCTATCTAGCTCACCTACTGTTTGTCATAAGAACATCTTGGGACTTCGGCAATCTTGATAAGTGTCGATAGCATGTTATAGTTTTGTACTATTTGGCTTATTGTTTAAACCATGCCACTCAACCAATGCCACTCAACCAAAATTCTAGATTTGTGATGAGGGTTAAGTGTTTCATATTTATATTATGTCAGTAGGTATCTTTTACACTGGTTTCATAGCGTTAATCTGGGAAAGAGTTATACCCTTGTCACTGCCATGCAATAAAAATAATATATTAACCCATTAGATGTGCTAGCCAGGCAAATATTGATCGAGTCAATACATAGTGATATTGTAAAACGTTTGTGGATAAAAATCAAAGGTGTAGAGATTTTCAAACAATGGATCAAGTGCTCTCATCTGTGTTATTCTTCGAAATAGTTGACATTAGTTATTTATTAATTCGCAGGTTAGAACTTGGAAATTCCCGTGCCACATATTTTTTATCCACAAGGGTCTAAACATGATGATCTACAATAACTATGTAGCTCCATGTACATAGATATTGCTCTATTATATATATATTAGAAGACAGATCATGCTATGGCATAGGACTTTCTACTATAGAGAGATGCCATTCTCACTTCCAACATAATTATGAATGAGAAAGTGACGCGTGTGTATGGTTACAGTACTCGGTTAGGATACTTCAGTGTAGATAACCTGCTTGTACCTAGCATTTACAATCGTGGATTACATATGATTATTTTGATGCATTGTATAAGATTCAAACATATTAGTATCCAACTATGAAGATACTTCCTGGTTTTAGTTTATTGATGTGAATAAAACATGAGAAGGCTTTGTGCATTTATAGGAGCAAGTCATAACATCCTCCTTTAGTCCAGGCGATGCGGGACTAAAGTGAGGTATACAATAATAGTTAACTGATGCTCCTCCGCAAGTTGGAGCATATATAACAATCATTTCCAGCTTGGATAACACGAGCAAACAAAGATCGAGACATTGGTTTGGATATTTGCCAGCTTAGCTGAAGGAGCCACTTGATGTAGGAAAACTTTTTTTTTCTTGTCACTTTCTCTTGAATAAAGTAACAATTTATTCTCCCAAGAAGAAAGGTAACCGTTGGTAGAGCGACGATCATCAACTCATCTAGAAAATTCTGCATCTGCAAAGACTGTAAGCTACAATGTAGAAAGTCCATAGATAAGGCCATGTCCAAAAGTCCACTTTATGTAGCGTACAATACTTTAGACAACCTGAAGATCAGAGGTTAAAGGATTCTGCATATACTGTCTCACCGTACTCGCATTATAGATAATGTTGGGACGATTGACAATGAGATAAATTAGCTTTCCAACTAGTCGTTTATAATGTTCTTGGTCAGATAGAGGAGGATTTGATGAAGTGCTTTTTTTTAGTGTACATGGGTGCATTGATGCTTATTCTAAGTTGTCAGGTTTCTTTAGATTGGGTCCTCAAGGTTGAACTGCAGTTGGAATAATCCTTGTTTTGCAAAAATATACTAGGGTCTTGAAAGTACCTTGCATAACTACATTACCATCAACATTTTTGGAGTGACTGATTACCAGTGATTACTTACTCCGAGGATGAATATTATTGCCGGTGTTGCCATTTCTTTTTAACACGCTTTGGACTTTAGCATTTATGATTGATGACTGCAGATAGTTCTTTCACTAGTTTGCTTGTTGTGATTGCTTATTTCTTCTTTGCGCATAGGCATCAAGAGTGCTGCAAATGGAAAGAAATAGTCTGGAGTATCTACTACATCACTTTTGTGGAGTTAGTGCGGATAAAGAGTAATGTTTCCTCCCCACTTTAATGCAGTAGTTCTGGTGATGTTCAGGAGATACAGTCTTTCTCTCATTCTTATGGTCGCTTGGTGTATCTGTTTGTAGATATCAAAATGCAGATTGGAGACTGCGTCCACTTCCAGCTGAAATGATCAAGTATGGTGACATGTGATGTCCAGTTAGTACAAGGAGATTTCCATCTAAAAAATTACACTTATACTATGTCATATTGCTCGTCTAAATTTATATGTACTTCCTTTACAGGTATGCCAGAGAAGATACACACTATCTATTATATATATATAACTTAATGAGGCAGAGGTTGCTATCAGCATCAACAGATGGAAATGATCTTCTTTTGGAGGTGGGAGCCTTATGGTCAATAGCTATGCGATTACGTATATGTACACAACAAAGCCTTTATTCCAAATTTTTGGGGTTGGCTGGTGATTATGTACTTGTGCTAAAGGACACAAAGGATCATCGTTGGGTAAAAATTTGAAACTAAAATTCGTGAGTCGTTCTCATTGAATTCCAATCTTTGTGGCCATTTTGCAGTAGATTACCATCCCAAGATTCCTAACAAAATCATCTTCCAAGCTTTTTTCTCATCACAATGGGGTCAGCTATGAACCATAAGAAAGCTCAATAAAAAACATATGGCAGTTCTTGTGATCGGTTATCCCCCTGATGTCGATCCTCTATGTTGGTGTAGCTATGAGCATGAGAGGCCAGGCCACAAAACGTAGACAACCAGTTGACGTGTAGATAGACCTACCTTTTGGCTAGACAGTTTAAGTTCATTCAACAAATGACCAACCTCCAAGTACCCTAGAATATAAATAATCTAGACGAAGTAATAAGATGATACATTTTTCTATAGCGAATTGCGTTCATCTCATTGACACATTATGTCAAAGTGTGACAAGGAATGATATTCCCTCAACCATACTAACACTATGCTATAAAAAGTTCATGGGATTTTGTTCTATGGGTCTTTAAGTTTGTAGACACATAAACCGTTGCTAAAAGGTTGAAAGATATTTTCGATCTCCACTTTTTTTTAGGGAATAAACAACACAGCTGCACAAATGCATGTCCTTATCAGTTCTCTTGTCATATATTGATCTCAGATAGTTGTCCTCTTAATTGCAGGTCTATAAGCGCAGTTGCGACATATGCACTCATCTTTATCAGAAAGAGCTCCTAACAGACACCTCTTATCTCTACATATATGGGTTTGCAGTTTTTCATTATCAGTTTTTATGGTTTTCCTTTTTATGCAATGTATTTTTTTTTTATAAAGTTTTTGTTGTTGGAGTAATCTCATGGCTTCTCTCACATTTGCTTTTATGTTAGTTTTGTTCTTCTATTTCTTAACTTCATCTTTTGTACCTCTGATGGCAGGTTGCAGGAGGCTGATTTCAATTCCAAGCAGCTTGCCATTGTTGCTGTGAGCATCTCCCTGCACCTGTGATTCTTAGTTATTTCGTAAAATATGATTTACTTATTTTTTGAGTTAGAATTCTAGGTGAATTTGAAGTTTGAATAGGATCTGATTGATCCTGATATAGGGGAGCTATTTTAGATGTAGTTCCAGATGATTTTCTGTCCGACTGCAAGGGTGATCACTGATGACCGTTTAACTTTATTCCGTTTGGTACTATTGAGTTGGTTCTTGTCATCCTGTGCCAATTTATGAACTAAGATAACTTTGAATTTTTTTTTCTAGTTACAATCATCGACTTTATTATGTTGGTATCAAGATTTACTTGTTTACAATTTTTTTACTTTCTATTGGACAGAGGCCAATATTTTGAGTAATGTATTTATATGTATACGTGGCAGGGGCTACATGAATGGAGAGACAGAGTTGCTCGTGACGAGGATGAAAGTACTGGCTATATATTGCCCAACAGATCACTACTTGAGATTGGTACTTGAAACTTTGACCTTGCTTTTTTGTATTTTGATTTTAGCTTCAGCTATTAGTCCTAAACAACTTGGTTATTGTTCTTTGGGTGGCATTGGTCTTGAAAAGCAAAACAGATGCCTGTCTCTCCTTTTAAGCTGCATCGGCTGGTGAAATCAAGGCACTCTTTTGTTGAAAGCAACCTCAACACTGTCATTAGCATAATTAGATATTCAATTGAAAACTCTTCTGCTTATGAGACAATTGCTGAAGAGCTAAAGCAGGCACGACCAAGAGTAAGTTAAATTACCAGTGCAGATAATATTATTTTTAATTTGTTGCAAGTTATTAACATGTTGCTCTGCAGCAAAGCATGGAAAAGGCTGTTGATAACTCTGATGTGATGCCTGCTACTGAAGATCCTATGGATTCTACTACTTCTCGAGCAGATGTTTCTGATGTTATTACTAGCAATGGTGGCATCATGCAGATTTCTGGAAATAGTGTAGCTTCCACGGACGGCGGTGTAAAACCTGCAAATACTAAAGTTACCAGTGATCAAATTGTTGCAGCTAGCCAATGTCAGCAATATGACAAACCACACTCAATGTTATCATCCGAAATCGTCTACCCAGTTGGAACTACTGAAAACAAAAAGGTAGGTGTTGGGAACACTGAGCGTATAAAACATAAATCCAACCAGGAATGTATTTTGATAATTTAACTACTAGTAGAATTAATAGATTTCTTGTTTGTATAATTCAGATTAGCACTGTTTCAGTCCAAATATCAAAAAAACCGAGCTTTGGTTTTGGAGCATTGTTGGGAAACTCAGCTTCTAGGAGAAAGCTTAACCCTGATAAAGAGGGTGTGAGTGATCAGGTACTTGTGATACTTGCTGAGTGCCACTTTCCCTTTGTTATTTATATCATATAAAGTTTTGGTTATCTGAGTAAACTTCTTACTGTTGTGATTGAATAAATATGGATCTATACTTTATTTGGTTTACACTTTTGGTTTTCTTATTTGTTGATTTTTATGAAGTAATAATAGTAAGTTCTGTATTCATTTTTCATCTATTTACCTGAGTTTTGTTTCTTTCCTTGTCAAGAGAAGTGGATTATGCAGGAACATGAGATGTTTGCAAATAAGACAAAAAAAAAAGAATAGAGATACCTTCTCTATGAATATAAAGTACAGAGTTACCTTCTATATGGCACAAATAAGTACATAGATACCTTATGTGGAGGTTCAGATAATGATGTAGTGTAGACATGATTTTTTGCTGGAGCCCTTATTTTGCGCTGTGCTCGGGATGAAATGGTTGTTAATGAGAATGGTTCTCACTTGGGAGGTTCTTTTTTTTCCTATCAGTAATTTACAAGTATTACTTTCATGTCTTGATGGTGGAGATGTCGTGGCTTCACACAATTTTGAATAAGTCACTTTGTTTGGGGCCCGAGAAGAAAGTAAAGTCTAACCTGTTCACTATTGTCGACCATTTAGTTCACATTGGACAATATACACCATATGGGATTGAATTGAATAATACTAGCATCATAGTTTGATATTTTGACCCAGCCGATATGTTCAACCAATTCGTAATGAAGCTTTTTTCTTTTTGAGATAAGTCCAGTCATTGATGACCGTCCCTGTCCTGGGCTACTAGCACCAGGACCCCCTATCATTTCCATTTTTATTTTGCTCGGGCTGGGATTCGAACCCATGCCCACTCCTTCCCCTCCCTTAGCAATATTACCACTGGACCACCCCCTTGGTGGTTATACCAAAATGTTCTTGTATTTGTATAGATTAGTATCACATATCAGTTGATACTAACAAGAGAGGTTACTTTCTTTCTGTTATGTGTGGCAGGGCGTTTCCATTTGTAACGAATAGTTTAGTTTAACATGACCATCTTATAGAAAGTTTCCCATTGAATACTAAAATTGCTTTCCATCAGTGTTGTACACAGTTTCCCGTTTCTTCTAGATTATGGTGTTACAACGTTATACAGATTCCTGTGAATCTTTGTCCCACTAAACTTACTGGCTAGTTCTTTTGTTCAGCTTCCAGTGCTGCACAATCTCAAAGTAGCATCATTTAGTACATTTCTGGTTTTAAAGGCTATAATAAAGAAAACTAACCCAAAGCTTCACCTCAGTGGCAGAGAATTCTCTAAACAATACTAACTTTAGCTGTGCAGATTGCTTCCTCTTGTTTTATGTGTTTTCTATCACTCAAGAGTCCGTTTAGTTTGCTGCAACTCTAGCGCCTGTAAGTTGCAACATGAATTGCTGGCATTGGGTGAGTTTTGTAACAGTTCTGTTGTATGTGTCTGTTGTTTGGTTAGCTATAACTCCTGTGGCTGCAGTTCAAGCTATTAGAAAAAGTCTCAAATTTCGTGCTGCGACCAAATTAGGTCAACCTGAGGACCATGTTGGGTTCTTGATTTGCTGTGGAGGCTTATCTTACATGAATTACATGCATCAAAACAGACCTTGAATACCTTTTACTAGATAGAACTCTGGAAACTTGTCAAATAGCATGTTCACTGAACAAAAATATGGAATTCAATCCGGTATCCATGTTACAAGTTGTCTCGAGCTAGCTGTTTAACATATTGTAAGTTTAAACTAACGTGCTAGAAATTTATTATTCGGGTAGAAGGTGGAAGTATTTTATAGTTGGCCCTTTTTCCAAAAGTATAGAACATTCACAACATAATAATATGAGATTATAACTTGCATTTGAGAACATTTCATTTTCCAATTTATACACCCAGACTAAGTTGGATGGTTATCTTGGGCTTAATCAATCCCTAGTTTGCAGATGAAAATTTTCAGTACATTTAACCAGGATTTTAGTAAGTGGTGTATTACATTTTGCACCTTGGACCTCATGCTCTGCTGACAGGAATTTTATAATTGATGTTTCTTAGGAATCGTGGCATGCTTGCGGAATCGCTATTCCGTACTATTCCGTACATCACACCTTTCAATTTGATCCAAATAGCTTGTAGTTTCTTTATGCTGATCACCTCCATTTTGATTATTTCCTGACATCTGATCTATCTAATGTTCTTTCCAGTAATCTTTTTAAAGAACTTGTATTCTTATTTTTAAATTGCCAATGAGTTAAGTACTTTAGTTAAATAACTGATATTTCAGTGGTTAGTTGATGCTTTGGTCTCTTCCCTTTTGATTGTTTCCTGACACCTGATATATGTAACGTGCTTTTAACTAACATGAGGTCTTGTACTTACTTTTCAGTTTCGAGTGTGCTGATTTTTTCCAACTAAATAACTGATTTTTGAGTGGTCCGTTGATAACTCTTTCTATTGTGGTGATCAGTTATTTTATTCTCTCTTTGGTTTACTCTTCTATTTCTCTTTTATTCTATAAGTTTTACTTCATTGCAGAACAAGAATGTGAACAAGGTTGAGCAGATTAAATCATCAGTAACTCTTCCATTCTTTTCGTTCACTTGTCGAGATAGCACTTCAGGACCAAACCCTGTGGACAACATCAAACATTCCCAGCCAGAGACTCCGCAGCAATGGTCTGACCAGCCATCTGAGACCACCAAACTGGAGGATGTGATACTGTTGGAAAATGATGAAACTGACAGCCCACAATCACCCTTTGAAAGTCCAATGGTCAATGACGATGCCACGGGCATGAAATGGTTCCCGCCTCATCCAGAAAATGGCGAATGTAGTCGTCAACCTGAGTTAGAAACAGGGGAGGAGCCAAATTCACTGTCAGATCTCTCCTCCAGTTTCCAGCAGTGCTTCCGGTCACTCAGCGAGATGAAAAGTGGTTCCAGAAAGAACCAGAGACAACCATCTCAGGAACCTGAGCCAAAAATTCAGGTAAAACCATTCGATTATGAAGCTGCTAGGAAAAATGTCAAGTATGGAGTAACTGAAGAACATGTGGATGGTGGGGTTAAAGAAAAGACCTCAGAATCTAGAGAGAAAAACAGAGGCATGATGACGGCAAGAGATGGTGGTGATGATAAGGCCAAAAGTCTGCGACGACAGGCATTTCCTCCGTCAGGTAATAGAAGCACAACTTACAAGTGAAACTTGTTTCGAACAATTGTGTGATTGGCGTTATCCTTCCGTGGGGATTCAGCTGTGTTGTACAGCAGTTCAAAAAGAAGCAGAAATTAGCATTTTAACTTGGTTTCTTATTAGAGGTATACACAATGCAGTTAGTTAAAGCTGTGTCGAGCTTCGACCAAGTGTTTCCAGGTTTTGCTACTTCAACAATTTATAGAAGTATTTGTATCTTTATGTGACTTTAAGGGCTGGATGGGAACAAAGATGTAGCTCGGCACGTCTACGTGAAATTTCTCTCTTTTTAGAAAAAAAAAGAGTAAAATTTTTGTAGGAATTTTTGTTCTTTGTTTCGTTTATGATGAGTTATTGAACTCCGGTATTGGTGGTCGTTGTTCAGATTGTTAAAACGAAAGAATAGAATTGAAAACATAAGTTTCTCAGAATTAGCCCTTTAATATACATGAAAACTAAACTAGTACCAGAAGAAGAAGAAAAGCTTAATTCTCATGCTAATCATTTTTTCTTTGCTATAACTATAACACTGGGACATCAAAAAAAGAAAAAAAAATGAGGTGAAGTGATGCCTAAGTTACGAGTTCTTGAAGAACATAACCAAGAGTTTCCCTGAGATAAGGATTCATCCTACACAATTTACAACAATTTACAGTATCGTGAATTGAATTACTTCTTTTATACCTTGATTTCTATTACTAGACCAATCCAATCTTTTTTCGTATAAGAATTCTGCTTCCAAGATTCTTCCATCATCACCTACATTGCCTCTGCCGTAGATTCTTAGCCGACGCAAACTTGGTAAGCAAGGCCTTCAGCCTCCTCGACCCCGGCCCAGGCCTCAGAACACCCCTCCTCTGCTCCCAACCCTTGTCACCACCTGCTGTGCAGAACCTCCGGTCCCCACCCGAACACCACCCCCCGTACGTGTAGCGCCCGTGGCGCCTCCGCAGGAGCTCCTTGTCGATCCTGTCGAGCACCGGATCGTTCTTCTTGAATTTCCTAGCGAAGGGTGCGCTGCTCAGGATCAGCCTCCTGTAGTCCTTCGTGCCGAGCAGCCTGGGGTGCTGCCTCGGAGGGTTGTCCCAGGCGATGTGGTGGAGGTCGTGGTTGACGGTCGTGTTCTTGAACTCTCGGGAGTTGCAGATGACCGTCTGGAAGTAGCCCTCGGGCGAGGAGATGAAGTTGGTGTAATAGAGTAGGAGTGTTCTTGGGAGGTTGTCCCAGCCTACTATGCAGTATTCTGCGAAAGACCTGGAAATGATGGTCCAAGCTGAACCTGAAAATTTGAGACGTGACTGTGGATATGAGCTATCTGCAATCAGCTGCGACAATGGAAGTCTTGTGTCACGGCGAAAATAAATCCAAGAAATCAGATAACCAAGTCTATATATGATTTTTCCATATTTAGAACTCATTATCTAGATAGGACTAGGGCTTTGCTTCAATCCAATCCTATTTGTGCTGAAAAATCCAATCATATTTGTGCTGAGAGTGGAAAATGGTCATGAACATGTTTTTGTCCTTTATTTTCCTTCAATATATATGGCAATATGGCAAAGCCCAAATGACAATTACTATATTTCTATAAATTTATCACACTGCCATTTAGTATGTTGTCAAGCAAGAAAAAGTTCATGATGGATATAAACTGATTGATTGTGTGGAGATATCCCCAAGGAAAATGAAGACCCAATAAACTATCACTGGCATAATTTTCTCATTTCAGCCATCTGGTAATAGAGTGCAGGGATTCTTCGTCGCGAACAATTCTCTCTGAAATTTGCTCTTCCTAACATATTCTTATTGAATGTGAAACAAAAATCTGAATTATGGTTGAAGCTGCAACAATTCACTTGGGGAAGGGGCTGCATAGAAAGTTACTAATACCAATAGTGTGACAGCAGATTGCAGGAACGAATTACTTACTGTCGACTATGGAAGGTTCACCACCCCCCCCCCCCCCCCCCCCCCCCCCCCCCCCCCTCCCCTTCTTTTCCTTTTGTTATTAGGAAAGTTATCTTGATTGATGGAAAACTGAAGGTTGGCATAATAAACACACTTACCGCAGTTCTTTCAGAATATCTTGAATTTGGTTTTCAGTTAAGTTCCATTTATAATATGAACTGTTTTTTGTTCTATTTAATGATCTATTGTGAACTGGTTCCTTCCTCTTGAGCCCTTTCCCAAAATTCATTATGAGGAAAGATTGACATCTAACACAAAAGGTTGATCACAGCGCGGCTGATTACTTCAGATCCCCTGCATCTACTACTTGTTCAGGTGTCACATTCACATGATTATACATAAACAGTGTTTAAGTAAGAACTGTTTGCATATCTTAGTGATTTATTTGCTTGTTTGGAATAATTTTATGTTCTGCCGGCAAGAGATCGCTCGACTGATTACAATAGAGCGCCTGCCAGTATCTTCACATGCCTAGCTAACCCGTATCGTGATTTTATGAGGGTGACACAAATAGAGGATCAGGCAAATTAGCTTGCAAATTACTTGTGGTCACCATTTTACTTCTCTACAATCCCAGCTTCAAAATCATCAATACCAACATATACCAATTCTTGTAGAAACTATACTTAAAATATGACAAGGATGCCTGATTTTTGAACCAATAGTCATATTTTAAAGTTCTGTTACAGGAGGTTGATTAATTAAAGCATGATACGCATGTGAGAAGCCCACATACCACAGCTATTTCATGTGCCCCCTAGATGAAGGATGTCTAGAAATTTAGGTTGTTTATAAGTACTTTTGTATTTATTACCATTAGATTCTCCTTGATTTCTGAGAGAGAGATAAGTAGGCGAACTCTTGTATAAATTGAGTTATTTTCTCTGTAGTGTCTGTCCAAAGTACAGATAATGCGGACCATTTTTGAATTGTATGCTTGTTTTACCAAGAAATTTTATAAGTAGTGTACTAATTAGTACTTTTGAGTACTATTGTTGTCATTTTATTACCTAGACCAACACAAACATCCTGTCATCATTTGCCTTACTTTAGTATTACTAGGAGAGTAATTAAGTGTTAGTAACATTTAAATGGATTGTGAGGGAGTCTGAATGCCACGAGACTCCCGCTAATGCAAAGTCTGGAGAAGTCAAGCGGTACCGACCTAAGAATAATAACAATAGTACTAATACGTGGAATTATGTTATGTAACTTGATAAGGCATCTCTCATATATTTGAGGATACTAGGGGCCTTTTACTAATCCAATCAATAGAATCTATGTGAGCTTGATCCTTAATGTCCATTAATTCATGTTCTTCGCATACACTAATGACCTACGTTGCACTGACACGGGAGAATGGTGTCTGTGTCGTCTCTATGTCCATATTAGTGCAAAGATAGGCGAGCAATTTTTTTGTACCTATTTGAAAATGTCTGTATGTATCTCATATTTGTGTCCTTTTCTGTATCCAGTGTCTGTATTCTTGAAACATAGCCACCAAAGAATTGGGAATGCTAAATGTACAGAAAAAAAAACTAATGTAGCTAACCTGTGAAGAGCTTGAAAGCAGAGGGAGGGTTCCTCTGCTTTGTAGACCAAATAATCTCAGATTTGTTGAGGCTGTAGAGCCCTGGGTCTATGATGATTGGCTTTGCCCTCTTGTTTCTGAAACATACACCAATTCCATCATCACCATAACTATATATGCAACAACAACAACAGAATAAATTTGTGTGTATGATGGATGCTCTTACACTTTCCATCCCAAGTTGCTAGTGTGCTGCACAAAGTTGAGATGTCTAGGCAAATGCGAGAAAGCAACAATCAGATCATCCTGGGTGACCAACGGGTAGTCGGACGCGCTGAGGTTGATGAACCAGTCCCAGTCCGACCTCCTGAGAAGGATGGACATGGCGTGGAGGGTGGCCGCGAGCATCGTGGGCCCCCGGTAGGTGACGAGGTTCGGCTTCGCGACTACATCCACATTGCCGAGCCGCGAGAAGACCGGGTGGCTGGACACGAACCGGGCGAGGCGGTCGTGGTCCTTCTGCGGCGACTCGAGGTCGAGGTGGAGGAGGTAGCGGTTCGCGGGATGGTAGAGGGCGGTGAGGGTGCGCGTAAGCCGGCCCACATCGCCCTTCGAGGCGGAGATGAGGTAGGCGAAGGAGACCGGGTACGGCTTCGAAGGGGAGGAAGAATCAATGACACTTGAGTGTAGGTTGGGCAAAGGTTTGTTACTACTAATTAGTAGTGATGTAATGAGGAGAAGGGAGAGGAGGAGAGAGGTGAGGAGGAAGGAGATCACATAGTCCTTGATGCCCATTTAATTTCCACAACAACAAGAATAGTACAACTATAACCAAGAAAAAAAAAGGTGAGATAATGTAAGTAACTTGAGCAAGTTATTAAGTACTTTCAACTTTCAATTTTCTATAGAAATTAAGAGAAGAGTTTGGAGAGAAGTAGTTATCAGTAGGGGTTGTAGTGGTAGTTAAAACGTACACAATGATTGGAGCATTCCCATGACAGGAATT
This sequence comes from Iris macrosiphon, assembly GCA_036927795.1. Lineage (NCBI taxonomy): Eukaryota > Viridiplantae > Streptophyta > Magnoliopsida > Asparagales > Iridaceae > Iris > Iris macrosiphon. Next base: position 183,220,411 of record JAYESA010000003.1, on the reverse strand, counting down.
AAAAGCAATGAGGTGTACTGGCCAGATCTTGTTCCTTTTTTTGGGAGGGGATTGGCTCCACATGACAAGGACTCACAGTCACACATACACACACTTTGCAGGCTTGAACCATGTGAAGTTTTTTCAGGCACCCTACATATCAACTTTCCCTTTTTCCTTCTTTTCTTCATGAAGCATCTTCTTGTTAAGTTATTAACATATAAGTTAAGGATACATATTGCTTAAAGGACATATTCTTCCTCCATGAAATTGTGTGATTAAGTAATTCAGGGCATTACCGAACTCAACTGGCCCTTTTGGTCAATGAAAAGAGGTATAATATCTTCCTAGTTAGACGAACGATCTCGGAATCAAACTGCTGAAGATGTGTGGGACATTGGATTCAAATGACATACAATGCAGTATGCACAAAAGTTTCGTACGTATCGTCGGACATCTCAAAAAAAAAAAAAAAAAGAGTAATTCAGAGCATCAAAAGTAGATGGTGGGGGAGGTTACTTGCAAAGAATGGTTTTGCAGCTTTGCACATTTTTGAAGGATATTGAAAGATAGGTATCAGCAATACAACCTCCGGGAGGGATGCTAAACTTTATAAAAACTTTGAAGTGTTTGTAAAATTTTTAATGGGAGGAATATCAGATTTCAATGAAAATGTCAACTATTTGCACAAGAGCTCTCAATATTCTACAAATATGAGTTTCATGTATGTATTAGTTATATTACCATCATAGATATGACAAAATGACGAAAATATTATATTCTACTCTTTTTATATCCTTATACTAGTTTCTTACACTATTTTTTTTAATATATCCTTCTTCTTTTCTAAAGTTAGAACATTTTGTTTCTCAAAGACCAATATCCAGAATATTGCCTTATTGCCTTATTGCTATATTTTGTGCTTATAGTTTTGACCAAGATATTTTAGTTGGTCCACTTACAAATTTTTTAATATATAATTCAAACGTCATGGATGTTACTAATTTTTTGGTGTAATACTTTATTGGCTAAAAATATTAGGAATTAAAAATTTATTTACTCACCCACTAACTCAAATTTTTATATTAATTTAAAATCGTCATAACCTTTTCTCTCCCTTCCTCTCTCTATGTTTGCCTAATTCGTCATAATCCCTTCCCTTTATATGTGTTCTTGATCTTCTTTTACTAAAAATTGCATACATAATAACTGTACTTCGACCTCTAATCATTATTATTTAAGTTGTTCAACTTATAAATAAAATTTAATCAATATGTTATTAAGAGAGGAGAAATTTGAGAATTAAATATAGGAGAGAATTTTCATATAAATAAGAAATTTAAACGAAAAATAAAAATGTTAGATTTTTGGAAATATATGCCTCACATCCTTACCATTCTCTTTAGCATGACCATGCCAATAAAAATAAAAAAATTGCACCACATACTTGCTTTACATGTAGCACGTGGTACATATTAATATTTTGATTGACTTGGAGTACTACCATGGACATAACTAGGATTGAATGGTGACGTGACGAAGAACATAAGTGCATATTTGGTACATTTTTAGGGGGTGGATACACTTAAAATTTTATACTAAATTTTTGTAGAAGTTATAAGAAGGTAGAGGAGACGGTGTTGTTCCATCAAACTATAATGTAGCTCCGTTCCCGAGTGCCACATAATTGAATTGTGGAATTTTCATGTGGTACAAATATACCATTTTTTTTGTTAATTTTAAGTATCATGTGGTCGTGGTCTACCATCATCTAATCATTTCTCTTAGTAATGTGAAGTACCCAAATAATTCTTACAAGGGAGAAAGACGCGTTATATTTACTAGCATGTTCATGTGCACAAAAAAAAAAATCTATGATATTATTAAAAAATTATATAAAAATTTAAATTACGTTAAAATAATTTAAATATAATTTGAATAATTTTTAATAAAATTTGTTATAGATATGTTTGTACAACTTTGGATATATGTTTAGTAATACAATACTATGTAGTTAGTTTAAATATAATTTGAATATTGAATATATTTTAATTTGGATTTTTTTATAGGGTTTTGGATGTATGTTATATAGATACGATGGTCGTTAGAAGAATTTTAGATTTTTTTTATTAATTATATGAGGATATACATTTACCTTAGACAACTCATTTTGAAACAAATATATATATATATATATATATATATATATATATATATATATATATATATATATATATACACACACACACACACACACACACACGAGAGAGATTGTGACTTCCGCTCTTAAACATTTTTGCATGCTCCTCGAAATAGTAGCAATTTAGATTTGTCTTTTTTGACCGTTCAGATTAGATCAAAATCTTGCGAAAAATTGAATAGTTTATCTGAACAGTAAAAAAAGATAATCCAATACTGTTATTTCGGGGAACATGCAAGAATACTTAAGAGTCCCTCTTCTCCTCTACTCTCCTCTCTCTCTCTCTCTCTCTCTCTCTCACACACACACACACACACACACACACACATATATATATATATATATATATATATATATATATATATAAAAGAAGTGAAGGGATTTTTTTTTTATAAAAGAAGTGAAGAATGTACGAAAGGAAAATAGAATCTGTCAAAGACGTGTACAATAGATACTTGTCGTTAGCTACTTGTCCCACAGAAGACAGAGATCACGATAACTACTTCAGGAGATCTCAGATAGATCCAAACACAATCATGTATGGTAACTTTTTCACATGAACAAATCTCAATCTATATTCACAAGTATACGATTGATACAAATATTGTTGAATCCTTTGTCCCAAAATTCAACCATCACAAATTTCAAGTATAAAGACAAGAAGATTACAATGAGATCGCTCAATCCAATTCCACTAGAATATCATAACTAATAGCAATTTTTTCATCGAATACGACGACTGTGACGATCTCCATAAAGGGAGCAAACGACCCTCTCCGAACAAATATTCTTTCTCCATCTGTCTTGAAGTGCGACCCTACAAGTAAGTAGTGATTTTTTCATAGATATGGTGGACTATCTACTTTAATCTCCTTGATTAGCACTAAGGAGCAGCCCCCCCCCCCCCCCCTTATTTCCTTAAATAAGACTTAAGAAACCTAATTTAAGATTAGAAATCTCTAAATTAACCCTAATCCAACTTAGATCCGACAGTCCAAAACTGTGTTGAAAGAAAACCAATATGTGAATTTTTTTGCAATGGACTCCGTGTAAGAGACCAATAGGAGCAAGGAGAGTTTAAGAACATGAACAAGTTGTCCATTTACTATTTAGGAAGATTACAAAACCATGTGGATGTTCTCCTATAGCTTCCATAGGCTTAAAAGAAAGAAACTCATATATGATTAAAGTCAACCATTGCATTGGCCAAAATGGAAGGAAAGAAAAAGTCCTTTCCACAATTGGGAAAAAAGAAGGTTGGACAGGGTTAGGTTATTTGTCTACTCTGAACTCTTTGATAATTGCTAATAAGAGAGAGGTGATAATACATCTTTGAATCCCCCGTTATAAAAATATCACAATGTCCGGGGCTGTCCGTATAATTATATAAATGGATATGGCAGCACGATATTTTTAATACTCTCGGAACTTAATCAAAAGATGAATGAACAAGACCAACATAGTTTCTGATAAATTTTGTAGTCTATTCTCGGTTGATCCAAAAGTTGTAGTCGAGATTCAGAAGCTTCAGCAAACAAGTTTGCCTTCCGAGATTTCGATTCCAACGAATCACTGTATAGAATATCTCTGATTACAACTTGTTCCGAAGAAAACAAAAGAATCAGAAAACCAATCTCGGTTCTTTCTTGCAATCGCAGTTACAGACGGACATAACGAGTTACAATTAGATACCAATATATAGCCTCAAACCCACAACTAGCATTCTTATTATAGATAGGAATATCCAATCATATTCATATTATATGTAGGAATATCCAATCTAAATCCATTGAGATATTCCTATTATATTTAGGAATATCCAATCCAAAATAAATTGAGGTATTCCTATTATATGTAGAAATACTCAATCCTACTTAGGAATATTTTCTACATAGGTTGGGAACCCCACCCACTCCAATAAATCTCCCCCTTCACAACTATTTGGAGGGGGTCGTCATCCCGACGATCCGCTTGCAATACTCAAACTTTTTCCTTGGTAGAACCTTTGTGAACATATCTGCTCCGTTGTCATCTGTATGAACCTTCTCAAGCGCCGCTTTTTCTTGTCAACCACATCCCACATCCAATGATATTGGGTATCAATGTGCTTGGACCGGCTATGAAATGTCTAGTTCTTCATAAGGTGAATAGCACTATGACTATCGGAAAGCAAATGATACTGCTCCTGCTCTAGCCCAATTTTCTGCAGCAACTTCTTTATCCACAATAACTCCTTGCAAGCCTCCGTCGCCGCAATGTATTCTGCCTCTGTCGTCGACAAGGCAACACACTTCTGTAAACGCGACTGCCACGCTACTGCTCCACTAGCAAACATTATCACATAATTCGAAGTCAATCGCCTCGTCTCTACATCTCCAGCCATATCAGCGTCGGTATATCCAACCAGATTTGGCTCGTCACCACCAAATAAAAGTCTCCAATCGGCAGTACCCTGAAGAAATCGTAGAATCCACTTGACCCCACTCTAATGTACCCTTCTAGGATTGGAAGTGTTCCTGCTAACTGTGCCGACTGTGTGAGCGATGTCTGGCCTCGTACATACCATAGCATACATAAAACTCCCTACGGCTGAGGCATATGGAACTCGCTCCATATCTTCCTTCTCGTCCTCGGTAGATGGACACTGCTCCTCAGTGAACTTAAAGTGAGCCGCAAGGGGGTTACTCACTTTCTTCGACCCATCCATCCGAAACGCTGAAGTACCCGATGAATGTACTTCTTTTGGGATAAGTGTAGCAGCTTGGACTCTCTCTCTCTCTCGGCTGATCTCCATCCCAAGAATAGTTTTCGCTATGTCCAAATCCTTCATAGAGAAGGCCGCATCCAGTTGGTGCTTCAACTCTGCTATCCTGGTGGCATTCTGACCCACAAACAACTTGTCACACTACCAGAAAAAGTCAAATTAGCGACGTCTAAAAACGTCGCTAAATAACAAAAAATCGTCGCTAATTTGGTTTAGCGACGTAATTAGCGACGTTTTAAAGCAGTCGGAAAAAACCAAATCACTAAAACAAAAAACGTCACTAAACGTCGTTATACCGACGTTTTTTAGCGACTTTAATGTGTCGCTAAATTTAGCGACGTTTAGCGACGCCGCGTCACTACATAGCGACGTTTATTGAAGTCGCTAAACGTCGCTAATTAGCGACTTATATAGCGACGTTACACCGACGTCTTTAATGACCTGGCAATACTGCCATGTCAGCAGTTTGCGACGTACAACGACGATTTTAGCGACGTCATTAGCGACGTATTTAGCGACTTGTTACAGCATCGCTAATTAGCGACGTATTTAGCGACTTAAGTTAACGTCGCTAAACGTCGCTAAAAACGTCGCTAATTTTCAAAAAAATATATATTGCATTTCTGGGTTTACCAACCCCTTGGGTTCATTATCAGGTATATGATGGTAGTAGAAATAATTGAATAAAGAACACAGTAGCAGCACCAAGGGGAAAATTTCTAGTGCACTGGATAAATACAGGCCAAGTATCAGTCATCAGTTGTAAACCAAAATATGAATAATATAATAAAATTTGAAGAAAAGAAAGCATCCAACAAATCTCATCGTAAACGTAAAGAATATGACAAATTTATATCCATACAATCGCATCCTAAATAATAAAAAAATATAAATATCTAGTAACTAACTATACTACTGCGGATCTGCAGGAGGCTGACCACCGGCGCGCTTGAAGGATAAGAACTTCTCATACTCGTCCCGTGGAATCGACACCGATGTCGATGGAGAAGGCAGTGACGTCGGTGGAGTCTGTGTCGATGTAGGCGTACCAGGAGGCCGTGCCCGCTCCAAGTCTGCGAGTCGTTGGTTGTAAGAATCCAGGGTAGATAACAGCCTCGTACTGCTATGAACCATTGAATCCTGCATCATTGTCAGCCTCTCGCCCATTGATACCTGTGACGCCTGCAGCTCCATGATGTTGCGGTCATTGGAGGCTCTAATATCATTTGTCAATTCCCGGAGCTCCGTCATGCTGCGGTCGAGCATATCGAATCGTGCGATGAGCATCGGATCGTCCGCCTGCGGCTGGGACCGGGGCTGCTCCTCCATCCTTCGCAGCAACTCGTCACGGAGAGACGCAATCTGACGGTCAACGGCCTCCTGGACTTTGGCCGACGACTGCGAGGGCTGCGACTGCGAGGGCTGTGTAAAATACGCAGCTGTCGGGGAGGCCCTAGATGACTGCGTCGCAACCAGGGCGCCATAGGAGCCCGTACCGTAGTACGTACACCTCTGGAGACCACCAGCTGCGGTCACCCACAGGTCGTCCGCCGACGGAGCTGGCACGGGCTGCGACGAAGTACCAGCCTCTCCAGGTGTAGGTGCACTAGCAGTCGCCCGCTCACGCAGCCTAAGATACTCGGCCTAGAAAGGTTTGGAAACTCGATAATTGTCTAAGTTATATTAAAATTAACACAAAGTAAAGTAATACTTACATAGGTCTGCGAGGTCCTCTCATCAATGAGATTTTCGTCCTTGCGATGGGTGGCCAAGAAAACGGTCACCATGTTGGCATCCTCGCCCCTCTGTACCTGTTAAAAATATATTATTTAGTACTAAACTTAAACATTTTTTCCTACTACCATTTTATGGTACTTATATTAAAATAATATAATTTAAAAGAAAAAATATACCAAACGACGGAAATGTTCCATCATCGGAATCGAGCCACCACACCACTTGGCAACATTCCGCCTAGCCGCCTTGGCCTTCTCAGACCTTTCCTTGTAGCTCGGATCGTCGAATCTAGCCCTCATCGCAGTCCACTGCTCAGGCGTGATCCAACCTTGGATCGGTTTTCCAGCACGATCACGAGCATTCTGGTCATCCAGAGCATCTCGGATAAGCTTGGCGGCAACGGTCGGAAAGAGCCGCTCGATCAACTCGGTCCGGTGCGGAGGATAAAAATATGTTTGCTAAAATAAATAATTTAGTAAGTGAGCATCACGGATAAGTTATATAATATGCATAAATTAGAGGATTTATTTAATATACTTTTACCTGGAAGTGCGCAAACTAGAATGCCTTCCTCTCCTCCGGAGCCTCAGAGTAGTTGATCCAAGGGCCACCGTAGTTGTTCCTCAGAAATTGGCCTAGGCGTCTCTGAACCGACGATGGACGATATCTATACAGAGATAATAATTTAGAATACTGAAAAAGTCAATATACGATGAATAAAGAAATACACGATATATATTATACTAAACCATCTAATTGACTTACTTTGTACCGTCGGTCCAAATTTCTGTCCTCGTCTCCTCCGGAGGTGCGCATGGAGGATCTTGCTGATGCTGGGACAACGTGGGCACTACCTCCTCGACATGCTTATCTGTCCCCATGGTTCCGTCAGCAGGAGGAACGCTGGACGAGGGTGTACTATCACGCCTGGAACTACTCGTCCCAACAGTCGGAGATGTGAGTGATCGATATACTGGAGTACTGGGCGACGATGATCCGGAACCCACAGTTGGCAGTAACGGAGGAGCACTCTATCTACCTCGGGACCTGCCTAATCCTCCGCGTCGTCCTGTCATATCTGATAACAACATATGATGAATATAGAGAAACACAAATATATAGTACATTCTACAGTCGAAATGTGATGCATATCTCTAAGCATTCTACAGTCGAAATATAATACATATATTCGTTAATGGAATATATTTTACAGTCAAAATATAATTACATTCTACTTCGTCAATTTTCCAACCTTGATCTACATTCTACAGTCAAAATATAGTTACATTCTACATGCAATATATTTTATTTTCAATCATCTTCAGAAAATTCATCTTGTTCGCCTTCCTCGACCTCCTCTTCCTCTTCCTCGTCCTCGTCTTCACTTTCATCTACTTCGTCTTGCTCTTCGGATAATTCTACATCTTCTACATTATTACTCGTGTAATGAGTAACTTCCGTTGAGTCCACATCTACAATATTTGTTACAAGAGGTATATCGTCCTCCTGATAAGCTATTTCGTCAATATCAAAGGTATTTTTAGCTTTAGTCTTGAATACTGCCCACTAATCCGACCTCGCTGTCCCCCGTCTAGGATAAGTTGTGAAGTACACGAGCTGAGCCTGACTTGATTATCAATATAAAGCAACAAAATGATAAAATCATCCTCGGCAAAGTACCTCACAAAACACAATGATCCAACGTCGTCCGTGCATAGCCATGCTCCCCCATAAATGACTCAAACTTCCTGTACCACTGTCTCGGAGCCTGTTTTAGACCATACAAGCTCTTCCTCAATCGGCAGACCAAATATGACTTGCCCTTCTCACAGAATCCCTCTGGCTGCTCCATATACAACTCCTCCTCAAGATAACCGTGGAGGAATGCCATCTTCATATCCATTTGCTCGACCTCCAAGTTGAAACTGGCTGTCAATGCTAGCACCACCCATATAGACGACTGCTTGACGACTGGCGATAAGATCTCATCATAATCTACGCTTTTTCGTTAACCGTAGCCTTTAACTACCAGTCTTGCTTTGTATCGAGGACGAGTAGCATCATCTGTCTGCTTCACTATGAACATCCATCGATTCTTCAAATCCTTTTTGCCCTTTGGCAGCCGTACCAGATCATAAGTAGAGTTGACCTCCAAGGAACTCATCTCCTCCTACACGACCTCCATTTGCTCCTGCTTGTGTTCGACTTCCATAGCCTCTGTAAAACTTTTGGGTTCTCCCCCGTTAGTCAGTAGCACATACTCACTAGGTGAGTATCTCGTAGATGGTCGACGCTCTCTATCGCTCCTCCTCAATGGAACTACTGGTGCTAGTTGTATATCTACAGTCTCTTCCCCTCCAGGAACTGTCTCCTCGGCATGCTCATTCTTCTGAGGGTCACCCTGACCACCATCAGCAGGATGATGATCAAGGTTGGGAGCAACTCTATGTACTGGATCCCCCATAACTGGATCCTCTGCGATGTCCTCTGGAAACTGCTCGAAGCGAAATGACTCTAACTTAGGTAATTCCTCAGCCTCAGAAGGCATCTCAGAATCCTGAGTGTTGGTCATGGTCATGGTCTGATCCTTGACGAATACCACGTCCCTGCTTCTGTAGAGCTTTTTTTTACTGGATCGTAGAGTCTATAGCCAAACGCATCCCGACCGTAGCCGACAAAGATGTACCACCTCGTCTTTGGCTCAAGTTTGGATCTCTCATCCTTCGGTACATGCACGAAGGCCTTACAACCAAACACTCGCAGGTGATTATATGACGACTCTTTGCCATACCATACTTTGTCAGACACATCACACTGCAAAGGAGCACTAAGAGATAAATTAATAACATAAGCAGCTGTATAAAGTGCCTCACCCCAATAGCCGCCTGGCAAGTTTGCTTCTGACAGTAAATACCGTACCCTCTCCATTAGCGTCATGTTCATCCGCTCCGCTATACCGTTGAGCTGCGGTGTCTTTGGTGGAGTCTTCTGGTGTCGCATCCCTTGCTCTCTGCAATAAGCATCAAAGAGACCGATATACTCGCCGCCATTGTCCGACCGAATACAAAGCAGCTTCTTGCCCGTCTCCCTTTCAACAGAGGGTTGAAACTCCTTGAAAGTGGGCAGCACCTGATCCTTGGTCTTTAAGGTATAGACCAAAACCTTCCTGGAACAATCATCAATAAATATTATAAAATAAGCAGCACCACCAATGAGTTTTACCTTCATAGGACCGTAGACATCCGAGTGAATCAACTCGAGCAACGCTGGCTTCCTTGAACTTGGGTGACTTTGGAAAGACATCCTATTTTGCTTTTTCGTCAAACAGTGCATGCACTTCTCCAACTTTGTATACTTTAGCCCTGAAATTACCTTCCTGTTCACCAAGTATCTCATCCCCTTCTCGTTGATATTGCTGAGCTGCATGTGCCACAACTCAGTAGACGCATCAGTAGCTGCATTAACCTCACGTGCCCCATGTGCGCTCCCTTCCATATAGTAGAGTTCGGACCTCTTGCTTCCTTTGGAAATCACCATCGAACCTCTGGAAAGCTTCCACTGATTATTCCCGAAGAGACTGAAGAAATCCTCATTATCCAACCTTCCAACCGACACCAGGTTGAAACGGATATCAGGGACATGACGGATATCTTTGAGAACAAGAACTGCACCTGTCTTTGTCCTCAAATGCACATCTCCAATGACAACCGCCTTCGACACATCTTCATTACCCGCCTTCGACACTCCACAGTCGCTTGTTGTGTATGTAGCAAATAGTGCCCTATTATAAGATACGTGCACTGAAGCACCTGTCACGACCCGCACCCGGAAGTTCGGGCACGAGTACGTGGGTACGTCCAGCCTACGCCGCAGAGTCGACGGTAGTACGCTGTCTAGGTCAATCCATCTAACTAGTCTAACTCATTCACAATTAACATAGGCAAGATAATAATGGGAATAGAAACTTAAAATTTGCAACTGAATTAAATGTGACAACAATTCAAATGTTTAATACAGGAATTTCAAATGAAATCGGGGACAAACCCGATTAAATAAGATAAGAAACAGAAATGAAAGATAGCTACTACTAGCTACTCAGCAGCAGGGGTCTCCTGTGTGGGTTCGGGCTCCTCATAGGTATCATCGGTACCCTCATAAGGACCATAATAAGTAGGGGCAAGATCCTCATCATCGCCTAAATCAACAGATCCAGTCAGGAAAGGAGCAAAGTACACAGTGCACAACAATGTTAAACTAAATATTTATGACAATTAAACATTGAATATCATGTTAAGGAAACTGCATAAAAGAATGTTAATATTTCAGAGTCAAAACTATAAACAGGAATATGAGAAAACAGAAGTAAACGAGCAGGAAAAGAAACTACACAGTCAGCAAGAATATAACATGACCTGAAGTTATCTGTATGAAACTTGTGTTTGTTTTTAGAATACTTAGTTGGCATGTAGGGGTTTATAAGGCTAATCCGGCCGTCATGAACGGCTATTAGTCACGAATAATCGGGATCCGGCTGATGGACAGTCGTGTACCAACAGCTATTATTCACGGCAAGGGGAAGGGTAACTACATGCCTTTCAGTATTCTCCCACCCGACATGAAAAACAAGACATGAATTCCAATATTCAAGACATGAAATATAGTATTCTAACACTAAGTGTAATCAGCAAGAGTACTAGTGGAGCAGGAAATTTAATTATCACAATATAAAGATTAACTTGAAGTGCAGGTACTTGCCTGTTGTTTGGATCTGTTTAATTTGGTTCTTGGGAGAAATTTCCACAGATGAGTCCAAAAGCTGAAATAGACATTACCATCATGCTCAGAAGATGTCAAATAGCTAGAAACGTCTGTCCTTGGGTCCAATTTTGAGACAAGGGCAAAAACGGCAGTTTCGGGTCAAAACGGGGTCCGCCGTTGGGTCCGCTTTGCACCGAAAAACGTGTCCGGATCAAAAGTCTCCAAATTCACCAAACTTAGTGTCAACAGGTCAGGAACGCTGATACGAACCCAACGGAACTTCCAGATTTGGATTTCGATGAGCCGAACACAAAATCGCCCGTCGAGCGGAGCCTGTGGGGCCCACGACACGCGATTTCGTCAACGTTCTCAGAATCGAACCAAACTTGACCCACAGGACCAGCGTATCGCTACGAGTCCGATGGCGCAAGTTTCGTCTCGATCTGACGAGTGTGCACGAAGTTAGGGTAAAATGTCGAAAAGGCGGATACGGGGCGATGTCCGCGGATACGCGTTGATTCCGGTGTGCACGCACACCCGAATCAGCTTCCACGAAGACTCACACGTCCGTATCGATGATGCACACGTATCTGTGAAGATCGCACGCGACCAAGTCGTCCCGTTTGGCGGGACGTACTCGGTTCCGGGGTGAAACAGGGTCTGGTTTTTCCTGTTTTTGGATCGCGGTGTGCGATCACCACAGGACGCGATGTCCCGAACAGTTTGTCCGGACACCGAGAGGGTCATACAGGCTTCACAACGCAATTTGCGGAATTGAAAACGGAGCTACGAGGCGAAAGTTACGCGTACCTAAAGGGGACCCGAAAACAGGGTCGAAATCGTGTCCGAGTCGTGTCGGACACTGTGTCCCGTGTCCGACACAGGAACAGAGATTAGGGTTAGGGTTTCGATGGTTTTCCGGCGGCACACGGCGGAGGGCGGCCGGAGGGACGTCGGCGAGGGCGGGGGGCTGTTCGCCGGAGCGAGGCGCGTCGTCCACGGGGCGGCGGTGGCGCTAGGCGGCCGGCAGCGGCGGCTGCGGCTGCTGCTGCGGTTGCGGGGTGCTGGAGGAGACGGCGGGCGGCGCCGAGGGGGAGGGAGGCGCTGGGAGGTCGGCGAGGCGGCCGGTGAGGCGGTGGCGAGCAGCGGCGAGGCAGGGCGGAGCTTGGCGGAGAGGGGAGGCCGGAGTTAGGGTGTGAGGCGGAGGAGGAAGAGAGGGGAGGGTTTAAATAGGGCGGTGGCGGTTGGGGGAGGCCGAGCACGGCGGGGGCGAGGGCGACGTGGGCGCGGGGAGCGCGGCGGGCGGGGCGCGGGACGCGCGGCGCTGCGCGCGGCGGCCGGCGGGGGACGCGGGACGTGGGGGGGGACTGTGCACGCGGGCGGGTCGGGTTGCGGCGGGTCGGGTTCGGCTGAACCCGACCCGACCCGAAAGGGGGCTGGGCTGGGCTGGCTAACGGGCCGGGCCGCGGCCCAAGAAAAAGAAAAGAAAAATAAAAAAATAAATAAATAAATGAATAAATAAATAATTAAATAATTAAATAATTAATAAAATAGTTTTTAGGCATTTAAAAATAGGTCTGAGGCCCAGAAAAATCCAGAAAAATTACCCTAAGTCCAATTTTTCATTTTACACCCAAAAATATTATTTTCATGATATTTTAATATTATTTATTGCTAATTAAAAATCATTTATTAATTGAAAACCCTGATTTTAATTACAGAAAATTCCCAGAAAATTCCAGAAAGTTGGGAAAAATCCAAGATTTAATAATTTGAAAATTTAGGGGGTTTACAACCTACCCAACTTACAAAAATTTTGTCCTCGAAATTTAAGAATAACAAGGCACGAAAAGAAAAGGCCGAGAAATAAAATACACCTCAGGGTTCAAAAAGATAGGGGTATCGCTCTCTAATCTCGTCTTCTCGCTCCCAGGTGGATTCGCCGGGAGAGTGGTGCTTCCAAGCTACGCGAACCAGTGAGATAACCTGGTTCCGTAGGACTTTCTCCGAGCGATCCAGTATCTCCACGGGTTGCTCCTGGTAAGTCAGACTTGGGCCTACTTCGAGCTCTGAGTGATCTAAAATGTGGCCGGGGTCTGACACGTACTTCCTCAGCTGCGACACGTGGAAGACGTTATGTACTCCATCCAGAGAGGATGGCAATGCCAGTCGGTATGCCACTTCTCCGATTTTCTCCTGAATGCCAAAAGGTCCAATGAATCTTGGGCTGAGTTTTCCACTCCTTCCGAACCTAATGGTGCCACGTGTCGGGGAAATCTTTAAGAATACTAGCTCTCCAACCTTTAACAAAGTCATAATCAAGTCTTAGTTCCATAGGCAAAATATTTAAATTGACTTGAATTTCATAAATTTAATTACCTCAAATTCCAAGGGCCTTCGGTGGCTATTTGCCCAATGTCGTTGCCTGTCTTGAGCCACTCGAAGTCTGTCCCTTATTTGCTTTACCTTCTCAGCTGAATCGATCACCATCTCTGGTCCCAGTAGGGCTCTTTCTCCAACGTCGTCCCATGATAGCGGGGTACGACATCTTCGGCCATACAGGGCTTCAAATGGAGTCATCTCGATACTGGCTTGGTAGCTGTTATTATAAGAGAACTCCACCAGATGTAGGTAGTCTTCCCAGGATCCTCCAAAATCCAGAACACATGTACGGAGCATATCTTCAAGTGTCTGGATTGTACGTTCCGATTGTCCATCGGTTTGGGGATGATAAGCTGTGCTGAATTTGAGTTGAGTCCCCAAACTGGCTTGTAAGCTCTTCCAGAAGTGAGAGGTGAATCTTGAATCTCTGTCGGAGACAATACTTACTGGAACCCCATGTAACTTAACAATATGTCTGATATATAAATCTGCCAGCTTCTCTGTAGATAGCCCTACTTTGAAAGGTAGAAAATGTGCAGACTTGGTCAGTCTATCTACTATCACCCAGATTGCATCCTTTCCACTAGGTGTCCTTGGAAGTCCGGAAACAAAATCCATTGTGATATGTTCCCACTTCCACTCCGGAATGGGTAGTGGTTGAAGCAGTCCTCCAGGTCTTTGTCTCTCTGCCTTGACTTGCTGGCACACTAAACAACGAGATACGAACCTGGCTACTTCTCTTTTCATGCCATGCCACCAAACATGCGTCCTCAGGTCCTTGTACATCTTGTTGGCTCCTGGATGTATAGAGTACTGCGATCTGTGCGCCTCTTGCATAACTTCTTCTCTTATGTCTCCTTGAGGTACACATAATCTATCGCCATGCCTCAGTGATCCATCTTCATGAATTCTGAACTCTTCTACTAATCCAGCTTGCACTTGACCTCGAAGGCTTCGCAGGCCTTCGTCTTGAAACTGAGTCTTCTTGATCTTGTCCATTAAAGTAGACTGAATCTGCAAGTTCATCATTTGGCCTTCTTTTCCTGGGATAATTACTTCAATACCTAAACTTTCCAAGTCCTCCAGCAGGTGTCTGTCCATAGTCAAGTACATCGCCATAGGATACCTGCTTAGAGCATCAGCAACTACATTTGCCTTCCCAGGGTGATATTGAAGAGTGATATCAAAGTCTTTCATTAGTTCCAGCCACCTTCTTTGCCTCATGTTTAGCTCTTTCTGAGTGAAGATATATTTTAGACTCTTATGGTCTGTAAATATTTCCACCCTTTCTCCATAAAGGTAATGCTTCCATAGTTTAAGAGCAAAAATGACAGCTGCCAATTCTAAATCATGAGTTGGATAATTCTTTTCATGTGGTCGAAGCTGTCTAGAGGCATATGCTATTACCTTCTTGTTCTGCTCCAATACACAACCTAGACCTTTTCCAGAAGCATCACTATAAATAGCGAAACCTCCGGTTCCGGAAGGTAAGGTCAGAATAGGGGCAGAAGTCAGTCTTTTCTTCAATTCCTCAAAAGCACGCTGACATTCATCAGTCCAGGTGAACTCTTCATCTTTTCTTGTTAATTTTGTCATGGGCTCCGCAATTCTAGCAAAGTCCTTCACAAACTTCCGATAGTAGCCAGCTAGTCCCAGGAAACTTCTAATCTCAGCTACAGAGTCTGGAGTGGGCCAGGATTCTACTGCAGCTATCTTCTTAGGATCTACTGCTATTCCATCTCCAGTCACAACATGTCCCAAGAATTCTACTTTGTCTAGGAAGAAGGCACATTTAGACAATTTTCCATAAAGTTTTTCCTTCCTCAAAGTCTCCAAGGCTAACCTCAAATGTTCTTCATGTTCTTCGGGGGTCTTGGAGTAGATCAAAATATCATCAATGAAGACCACTACAAATTTGTCTAGATATGGCTGGAAAACTCTGTTCATTAGGTTCATAAAAACCGCTGGAGCATTCGTCAACCCGAACGGCATTACTAAGAATTCGTAGTGTCCGTTCCGGGTATTGAAAGCAGTTTTAGGGATGTCTTCTTTTCTCACCCTTACTTGGTGGTAACCCGACCTCAAATCAATCTTGGAAAACACCCGAGCTCCACTCAACTGATCAAATAAGTCATCTATCCTGGGCAGAGGATACTTATTCTTAATTGTTAAGGCATTTAAGGCCCTATAGTCAATACACATTCTGGATGTTCCGTCCTTCTTGGGCACAAATAGTACTGGAGCTCCCCAAGGTGAGACACTAGACCTAATGAAACCTTTGTCCTCTAGCTCTTTGATTTGTTCATTTAGTTCTATTATCTCCTTCTTGTTGATTCTGTAGGGATTTTGGGACACTGGTGCTGCTCCTGGCACTAAGTCAATGGAGAATTCAACTTCTCGGTCTGGGGGTAAGCCTGGGAGATCCTCAGGGAAGATATCAAGGTATTCAGAGATGATAGGTGGCAATTCTTCTGTTACTAGGGCTCCACAAATTATGTTATTACCCATTTCTCTAGAACCTCTAGCAAATTCAAATTCTGGCTTGCCAGGGGGCCTGAAGATTACACTGCCTCTGTGACAGTCTATGGTGGCATGATGTTGACTTAACCAATCCATACCCAGTATAATGTCAAAACTGGGCACTGGCATTACAAGTAGTCTAGCATACAGTACTCTTCCACATAATGTAATAGGACAATTGTTACAGGCATCACTAACCGGGATGATTCCTCTACCGGTAATGATCTTATAACAATTCCTAAGGGGTTTAGTGATTAAGTTATGCTTCATAAGGAAATCTACTGACATGAATGAATGAGAAGCTCCAGAGTCGAATAAAGTAATAGCTGGTATTGAATTTATAAGCACAGAACCTGTGATCACGTCTGCTGTGGCCTCAGCTTCTTCCAGAGTCATTGCATAAGCACGGCCTTGCTGCGGTGCACCCCTCTGTTGCTGTTGGTGCTGAGCAAAGCGTTGTTGTTGTGTTGGAAGCGGGGGTCCCCTCTGTTGTGCTGCTGGGGGCCTGGCCTGGACTGGGGCCTTTGGTGCAGCGGGGCGTCCTTGAGCAGCAGGACAGTCCCTCAATTGATGTGCTGGGGAGCCACAATAGAGGCAGGCACCTAGCCTCTTTCTACAGTCTTGCCAAGTGTGGCCTGGTTTTTGGCAATAGTTGCAAGGGGGAGCTCGCTGGTTCTGACCTTGAGCCTGGGGTGCTGGAGCTCGAGGGAGAGGACGCTGAGTTTGCTGCGGGGCCCTCTGCTGTTGTTGTTGTTGAAAAGGGCGTTTGTTGGGTCCCGCATTCCCGGTATCTCTTTCTCGTTTCAGTTTGTGCCCCATATCTCTCTCGACGCCTTGTGCCACGCTCAGGATTTCCTCATAGGTGCGAGCTCGGCTGGTGGTGACAGCAAGGCGGATATCCGGAGATAGCCCCTTCTTGAATCTACGGGCTCTGTCCTCCGGGGTACGAACCATGTACTCCGCAAAGTGGCTTAACCTGCTAAATTCAGCAGTATATTCATCAACAGTCATGTTACCTTGTTCCAGTCTCTCGAATTGGCTTTCGAGAGCTTCCCGAGCCACTTCGGGGTAGAATTTCTCCTTGAATAGCCTCTTGAAGTCTTCCCAGGTGATGTCGGGAGCAGATAGTTGGGGTTCGTCTCTGAACCAGGTTCGAGCAATGTCGAACAGTTGCAGGCTTGCGGACTCCACTTTGAGATCATCGGGAACCCGGGCAGTCTTCAGGAGTCTCTCGACATTCTCTATCCACTCATCAGCGTAGAGAATGCCCTCAGTTCCGTAGAATTCCAGAGGCCTAAGGTTCTTGAAGTCTTTAGCACTCCCTGGCCTCTTGAGTGGCGACTCCTGGGACTTAATATCTTCTGAAAGGCTGGTCCGCAGAAGTGCAGTCTGTTCTTTCTGGGATTCCACCAATCCCTGGAACACTCCTAGCAGTTGTGCCCCATCTAGGGTAACTGCCGGGACAGATGGAGGCGGCGGGAGTGCAAGGGTCTCGGGCACATTCTGCTCAGCTGGTTCTGATGTGCCTCCTACTGTGTTCCTGGTCTGGACCATTCTGAAAGATTAAGGGATAGGAAGATCAGAATAGAATACTTGGAAATCAAAGGCGATAGGAAAAAATTGAGCAGCAATGATATCAAGAAATGAAATAAGGACGCTATACTGTGAATGAGCTTTTCCTAGAATCCTCAATTTTATTCCATACCCTGTCCTAGGGTATTACCCTATTTTAGGATAGGGACCTGCATGGGCCACCATAAAAACGTGTCACGACCCGCACCCGGAAGTTCGGGCACGAGTACGTGGGTACGTCCAGCCTACGCCGCAGAGTCGGCGGTAGTACGCTGTCTAGGTCAATCCATCTAACTAGTCTAACTCATTCACAATTAACATAGGCAAGATAATAATGGGAATAGAAACTTAAAATTTGCAACTGAATTAAATGTGACAACAATTCAAATGTTTAATACAGGAATTTCAAATAAAATCGGGGACAAACCCGATTAAATAAGATAAGAAACAGAAATGAAAGATAGCTACTACTAGCTACTCAGCAGCAGGGGTCTCCTGTGTGGGTTCGGGCTCCTCATAGGTATCATCGGTACCCTCATAAGGACCATAATAAGTAGGGGCAAGATCCTCATCATCGCCTAAATCAACAGATCCAGTCAGGAAAGGAGCAAAGTACACAGTGCACAACAATGTTAAACTAAATATTTATGACAATTAAACATTGAATATCATGTTAAGGAAACTGCATAAAAGAATGTTAATATTTCAGAGTCAAAACTATAAACAGGAATATGAGAAAACAGAAGTAAACGAGCAGGAAAAGAAACTACACAGTCAGCAAGAATATAACATGACCTGAAGTTATCTGTATGAAACTTGTGTTTGTTTTTAGAATACTTAGTTGGCATGTAGGGGTTTATAAGGCTAATCCGGCCGTCATGAACGGCTATTAGTCACGAATAATCGGGATCCGGCTGATGGACAGTCGTGTACCAACAGCTATTATTCACGGCAAGGGGAAGGGTAACTACATGCCTTTCAGTATTCTCCCACCCGACATGAAAAACAAGACATGAATTCCAATATTCAAGACATGAAATATAGTATTCTAACACTACGTGTAATCAGCAAGAGTACTAGTGGAGCAGGAAATTTAATTATCACAATATAAAGATTAACTTGAAGTGCAGGTACTTGCCTGTTGTTTGGATCTGTTTAATTTGGTTCTTAGGAGAAATTTCCACAGATGAGTCCAAAAGCTGAAATAGACATTACCATCATGCTCAGAAGATGTCAAATAGCTAGAAACGCCTGTCCTTGGGTCCAATTTGGAGACAAGGACAAAAACGGCAGTTTCGGGTCAAAACGGGGTCCGTCGTTGGGCCCGCTTTGCACCGAAAAACGTGTCCGGGTCAAAAGTCTCCAAATTTACCAAACTTAGTGTCAACAGGTCAGGAACGCTGATACGAACCCAACGGAACTTCCAGATTTGGATTCCGATGAGCCGAACACAAAATCGCCCGTCGAGCGGGGCCTGTGGGGCCCACGACACGCGATTTCGTCAACGTTCTCAGAATCGAACCAACCTTGACCCACAGGACCAGCGTATCGCTACGAGTCCGATGGCGCAAGTTTCGTCTCGATCTGACGAGTGTGCACGAAGTTAGGGTGAAATGCCGAAAAGGCGGATACGGGGCGATGTCCGCGGATACGCGTTGATTCCGGTGTGCACGCACACCCGAATCAGCTTCCACGAAGACTCACACGTCCGTATCGATGATGCACACGTATCTGTGAAGACCGCACGCGACCAAGTCGTCCCGTTTGGCGGGACGTACTCGGTTTCGGGGTGAAACAGGGTCTGGTTTTTCCTGTTTTTGGATCGCGGTGTGCGATCACCACAGGACGCGATGTCCCGAACAGTTTGTCCGGACACCGAGAGGGTCATACAGGCTTCACAACGCAATTTGCGGAATTGAAAACGGAGCTACGAGGCGAAAGTTACGCGTACCTGAAGGGGACCCGAAAACAGGGTCGAAATCGTGTCCGAGTCGTGTCGGACACTGTGTCCCGTGTCCGACACAGGAACAGATATTAGGGTTAGGGTTTCGATGGTTTTCCGGCGGCACACGGCGGAGGGCGGCCGGAGGGACGTCGGCGAGGGCGGGGGGCTGTTCGCCGGAGCGAGGCGCGTCGTCCACGGGGCGCGGTGGCGCTAGGCGGCCGGCAGCGGCGGCTGCGGCTGCTGCTGCGGTTGCGGGGTGCTGGAGGAGACGGCGGGCGGCGCCGAGGGGGAGGGAGGCGCTGGGAGGTCGGCGAGGCGGCCGGTGAGGCGGTGGCGAGCAGCGGCGAGGCAGGGCGGAGCTTGGCGGAGAGGGGAGGCCGGAGTTAGGGTGTGAGGCGGAGGAGGAAGAGAGGGGAGGGTTTAAATAGGGCGGTGGCGGTTGGGGGAGGCCGAGCACGGCGGGGGCGAGGGCGACGTGGGCGCGGGGAGCGCGGCGGGCGGGGCGCGGGACGCGCGGCGCTGCGCGCGGCGGCCGGCGGGGGACGCGGGACGTGGGGGGGGACTGTGCACGCGGGCGGGTCGGGTTGCGGCGGGTCGGGTTCGGCTGAACCCGACCCGACCCGAAAGGGGGCTGGGCTGGGCTGGCTAACGGGCCGGGCCGCGGCCCAAGAAAAAGAAAAAAAAAATAAAAAAATAAATAAATAAATAAATAAATAAATAATTAAATAATTAATTAATTAATAAAATAGTTTTTAGGCATTTAAAAATAGGTCTGAGGCCCAGAAAAATCCAGAAAAATTACCCTAAGTCCAATTTTTCATTTTACACCCAAAAATATTATTTTCATAATATTTTAATATTATTTATTGCTAATTAAAAATTATTTATTAATTGAAAATCCTGATTTTAATTACAGAAAATTCCCAGAAAATTCCAGAAAGTTGGGAAAAATCCAAGATTTAATAATTTGAAAATTTAGGGGGTTTACAGCACCTGAGTCCACCAGCCAAGAGTTGTCATCGCAGGCGAGGTTCATAACTACCTCATCACCTACAATGATCACGTCGCCTCCATGTGTCGAGGCCGCCGTTGTAGTGTTATCACTTTGCTTTCCCTTGTCGCCCTTCTTCTCTCTCTTCCAAGCGAAACGATTCCGCTTGATGTGGCCCTTCTTGCCACAATGGTAACACTTCGAGTCATCGTACCGACCCTTGGACCTTCTCCTGCTTTTGTCTCTGCCACCGCCTGGACCCCTGCTTTTACCCCTTCCGCGGCTCTCTGAAACAAGCGTCTCTGAGTGCGATGTGGGTGAAGTGCCCTGAGAACGTTTCCACATCTCTTCATTCAGTACCCCACTCTTGGCAAACTCCAGACTGACCAAACCTTCCGGAGCAGAAGCGATCATAGACACTCGTACGGTCTCCCACGAGTCTGGCAATGTACACAACATCCATAGTCCCTGAACCTCGTCGTCGAACTTGAATTCCATCGAGGATAGCTGGTCAACCATGCCTTGGAACTCACTCAAGTGATCCATAATAGACGCCCCATCTTTGTACCACAGACCCATCATCATCAGGATCATGAACAATTTATTTACTCCGGTCTTCTTCGCATACAAAGATTTCAGCTTATCCCAAGTGTCCTCGCGTGCTCAATACTGGCAACGTGGTTGTACACGTTCTTGTCAATGAACTGCCTGATGTACCCACACACCTGTATATGCTCGAAATTTCTGTCCTCTTCAAATTTGTCACTGGGCCTCTCGGAAGCAAATACCGGCAGATGCAGCTTCTTGATAAATAGCAGATCCTTCATCTTGCTCCTCCAGTAATGATAGTTGGTACCGTTCAGGTTTACCATGTGCACCGGCTTTCCGTCCATCTCTCCTCCCTGGTTTGCCTGTCAACTCCTCACCCTTCTGAAATTCCAGAACCTGGCTCTGATACCACTTTGTTGGAAACGAAAGTGCGAAAACCGTTCCCCAAACCAGAGAATACCTGTGAGAGTGTCACGACCCGCACCTGGTATAGGGGCACGAGAACGTGGGTACGCCCAGCCTACGCCGCAGCATCGGCTGTAGAACGCTGTCTAGGTCATGATACTATCTAATTAATCTCTCACTAATATCCAACTCCATAAGGAGACACAGATATCACAATATAATATGGAATATACTCAATCACATAAGCTAAAGCACGATGAGATATCGAAGCAACCAAATAAAATACAAGACAAGTCTAAACATAATAAATAGTCTAACATGCAATCAATAACATCCAATCTCCAGGTATGCTGGAAATAAATCCTCTATGTCACAGTCTGGAAAAAATATCCAGTCAGGATTGGAACGAAATACACCTCTAACACCAGTTCCATGTATATTGACAAAAACTATAACACGGTGTAAAGAAATACAAGACAGATATGAATACTAGCAATAAGAAATACTGACGAGCATGGATATACTGGAAATAGAAATACTGGAATAATGGAATACTGGAGCATGTCATCATCAATGTACATCTAGCAATGAAATAGAAATACAAGTACACGCAAGAACAATGAACTGGTATGTAAGTGTGTACCAGAACAATAACTAGAACATGTAGAGATGCTAGATCAATATACTAGAGATGCATGTCAAGAACATCTAACCAAGTGTGTGAAATATTAGCATATCATGTGATCGGCTTGGGACTATATGACTCATTACATTGATTAGCGTTCATCCCCAACAAGTCCGGCTAACCTTATGTAACAATGATGAGGCATGTAAGGGTCAGGCTGCACCGACGTGAGGTGTGGGTGAGCTATGATGCATGTAAGGTTTGGGTATGATCACATAAGCTACTAATATTTCTCCATTTCCCCCCAGCTAGCACGATGGATTCCAATCACGACTCCTCGTGACAGGTCTCAATGATGCCAACTCGTGTAAAGAACAGTGTCAGAGTCATGTACGCTATACAACAAGAATTATAGAGATAATCAACATAATAGAAACAGTCAGAGAATGTACTCGCCTGGGGTCCTGCTGCTGGTATGAATCAGAGTCCAAGTCACAGTCCAAATAGCCTATGTATTACAAATTTACCATGTCAAAAGATAATTTATTCTAATTTATTTAATTCTGGAATAATTACTCTAAAATCCTATTTTAATCTTATTATTCTGATTTTTTGGTCAAATCCTAAATTTTGTCCAAAGGAACTGAATTTTATCAACTCGAGACTCATGGCACGCAAATCGAGGTGATCTGTTGACCGAAAAGTCAACCGACACAAACTCGACTTTCATGCATGAATTCCTGTAGATTTCAGCGTAAAAAATATGCTGGAATTTATGGCTCGTCCGAATTCAAATTCATTTGGGAATTATGGCACATACAACTTTCGTATCGTGTACCGATGGTTAAATTCTAACCTAGAAGTTCTACAGAATTAACAGTATGTAAATACTTCGAATTAAATTCAGGGAAAAACATATGTTAATGATCTCGACGTTAGATTTCCGAAACTTTAAACTGTTCGTGATTCTGATTCCTGGTTCTCCCGAAATCACGAAAACATCGATACACGTCTATTTTCGGACATGCTGTGTTCTACGAATTTTCCAGAATTTAATAATCATAATTTCGTAAAACAAATTATATAATCAGAAAATTAACCTCAATATCATTCTAACACAAAAAACTAGGCCTCGTTTGGAGTCCGGAGCTAAGCGCAATAGCTTCTGGAAGATGAAGGAACCCTAGATGGCAATTCTCCAAAATTCGGCTGAAGAAAAATCCTAAAAATAAATAACTAAACTAATATATATATAGAGGAGAGAGAAAGCAGCCGCGGCTCAGATCTTGACACGTGGCAACCATCCGCGCAGCCCCGTCCAGATCGAACGGTCGTAGATCCACGCGGCTCGGCTCAGCTGAGTCCGAGTCGAACTCTGACTCGGCTCGAGGTCGGCTCGGCTCGCACCCACCCCGCGGTCACTGACAGGCGGGCCAGGCACTGTTCACTGCGGGAGGCTGACAGGTGGGCCCCCTATTTGCTGACTTGGCAGAATTAATTACTTTTTGGGTTTTCTTTTTCAGAAATTAGTTTTTAATTCAGTTTTTCATAATTAACTCAAAATAAATGCTAAAAATAATCAGAAAATTCCCAAAAAATTCTAGAAAATATTTTTTATTATTTAGAACCAAAAATAAAAGTTTGGAATATTTTTATTTAATTTTATCTCTAAAATAAATTCTTGAAAGTCCTAGAAAATTAGGATTACTAGTTTTTAATTAACTAAAAATTATGGAAAAATCTCAATAGCCCCAAATTAACCTAATAATAATATTTAAGCCAGAATTTCAGGATACGGAGGTTACAGAGAGATCCGAGCAAAACACACAAACCAAAAATGCCAAACACAAATCGCAGATACATAGATTTTTGATATGGAAAACCCTTGCTCGAAAAACCATGGGACGATCGGAGTCCAACTCTGAAAAACCTCCACTAATGGAATAAAAAATACACCGACTCCTTACAAACTTCTCACCGATCCACATAGGTTGGGAACCCCACCCACTCCAACAACCCACTTGGTGGTGTAGCCAATGTGGGACTATCTTTCTTAGTCAAAAGACAAAAACACCAACAATTTTGACATCAGCAAATGTGGATTGGAGAGGATGCGAGAGGAAAATCTTATTCAAATGGAAAACGCCAACGAGTACCTCCTAGGGGTGCAACTCGGACGGGCTAAACCCGTTAATTGGTTGGATTATGGTTGAAGATACTCGGATTCATGTTCGGCTTCGGATTAAAATATTTAAACCCGATCAAAAATATTTAAACTCGATCAAAAATCGGGTTGGACTCGGGTTCATGTGTGGGTTACACAAAGAATCCGAAACCTGACATACATATAATTTATACAAATTAAATTATATGTATAATCATTTTTGTCGTCGGTACCATAGATGCCGTCAGAAAGAAAACGACAAATGATCCATTTCAAATATGAACAAATTAAATTATTTTTTATTGCAACCAAGTTATTCACACTATGTTTGGAAAATTTGTGGAAGAGGGAAAGAAAATTTTGAAAGCAAAAAAATGACTCATTTCTTGGATGAACATAAAGTAGAAAATGAAAAAGTGAAAAATTAAATTTTTTTTTTTTAATATAATGTGAGGACTCAAAAAGATCCAAAATTTATACAATTTTTTTATTGTTTTTTCTTCTATAGTCACTTCCATATAACGCACTTGTTTCTCTCTCGGATGGTTGATCGTTGTTGCAGGTGAGCATGATCAGAACCTGTTGTAGGGGTGGGCAAAGGCATTTGGGAACGAGATTTGAGGTACTATGGATAGGGTCTAGCGATGAGGAAGGAGATGGTGGTGGTTTAGGGTTTAGGGATTTTCCTAGAAAAAGGAAGTAGGCGATGGTGGGCAGGAGGAAAGTGCTGAGTTTAGCAGTGGCTAGCGTTATTGTTTGTGGTAGAGATGTAACATTAACATTAAAATTTTTGGGTAATTAATTTTGGGGGTTAGAATTTGTCATGTCAGCTGTCATGTTAGATGGCACATAAATATGCTATATCAGCTGCCACATAAGGAGGGATGTTTTAGAGAGAATTTGAATGTGCGAATAACACTACTCTATTTTTTTCTTATCCTTAGAGATAAGATATCTCCTAATTCGGTCATATGCTTGTAGTTTTGGACTAAAGGAGGGTCGCAAAATAAAGTAAAATAAATTATGGTATCCATGTAAAATAGGAAAAAAAAGTTTGTGGTGTTAATGTGATTATAGATAAATGATCATGATATTTAATCCAAATTAGCCTTATATTTTGGTACCAAGAGAAACGAAAACTAAAGGATTTTACCAGCCAATTAGTTGGAGGGGATTTTTCAAAATTAGAAAGAAAGAAAAGTATAATAAAACAATGAGGCTATACTTCATTTGCTCAATCTTTGTATCATCTAGCTTATTATGTTTTTTATTCTTTAGCTCATAGATACACCTTATATATTAGTAAGTGTGTCTGATACTTGTCTTTGAAACATCTGATCATCCAAGTATCCTATGGGCAGGTACAAGTATGACACTTCCATTGAAGTATTGACCATCCTATGCAGTCTTTGTGTTGTTCTTGGTTTCTTATAGCTTGGGGTTTTAGATTGTTCAATGTTTAGTGGCACAAACAACCAAGATAATTGATACTTCCTGTTTGGATATGTGTTGTACTTGATATCCAGGCTGTTAAAGAAGGGGAAGAACCTGTTAGTTTGGACCTAATGCAATCCTTGTAAAATATGGCAAAGGATTGGAAGTTGCAAACAGTTATTAAAAACGCTAACCTCGACAATCTGCATATCTATTGCTTCACCATTAGGTGGAAGATGGAAAATCAAAACCTCACATTCTTCCTTTTGTGAAGTAGGATACAAAGAAGCGAAACAAATGCGACAGATACTGAAAAACAATTTCTCCAAATGAACTGGTGTTTGAAATTTAAACCAGTCTCAAAAAAGAGAGTCTAAACTAGTGTCGGTTAAATATTTATATGTTATCTATATAAATAGGTAATTTAGAATAAGGGAGATGGCTACGTAATAAATATACTGAGTATTGAGAGGAAACATGATATTATTATGCCAAATTGCATATGTCATTTATGTTTAAAAGAGTCCAAGTAATAAAGTCTGTATGCTATGAAGTCTCATCTTTCCATATAGCTCTCAATGTCCCAATGGTAATAAATTGTTATAGCATTACCATTTTCAATGGTTATTATTCTCAGTATAAAATGAACCAAAAGAACAAAATTCGTAACCCGAATTTCTTGACACTGCAAAACAAAAAGCGCGCACACACACACACATAAATAGTCATGTGAAGAATACGGTAGTTGGTCTTTAGCATATTCTAATTGAAATATGTGCAAAGTACGTGCACATAGACTAGTTACTATATAATAAGAAAAGTTTAGTCTTCATTGTGAAAGTTTTTGTTCTAAAAATACCCTTATCTATGTTTACTTTTATTAAATTTAATATGGATAGTTAGGTAATTACACACAGATTTTTTTTAAGGGTGGTTGTTTGCTCTTTCCAAGTAGTAAAAAAAATTATATGCTTTGCTCTTCTCAAGTAATAAAAAAATTAAAAGACTATTATTTGCTCTTTACAAGTATGACGTGCAACACACGTGCATATATACTAGTAACTATAAAAGTAGATGCATGAAATTAAGGTTTCTGCGGGAAGGGACTTCCTTTTGTCTACACCATTAAGCAAACTGGTCTTTTAAAAAAAAAAATCTCTTTCTAAACAAGAAAGCAATGACTAAATGGAAAATAAGGCATTGCACCTTTTTTTTTGTTTTCCTAGGCCTTGTACCCAACAATTAGGATTATCAAACCCAAGCATGTTGCATCACACAACTCATCACAATTTGGGTACTCTGAATTGTTGATTTATTATGAAAATTTACAATGCTAAGAGTCGTAAAGGAAATCACAGTGCTATGCATTTATATAAGCTCTTATCCAAGAGGTCACATTGCAATATTTTCCTAATTCAGTCTTAAGTAAGCTTTCTTCTTTCTTTGAGAAAGCCAATTCTAAATATGCTTTCAAAATAAATAAAGATGGAGATTCAAAACTACTAAAACTCCTCGCAAAACCAACTTCTCCGGGAACCGAACTCCCAATTCTTATTGCAATTGAACTCATAATATATAAAATGATTGAGACCTACTTTTTTACTCTAAATTTGCTCTCCTGTCAAAAACCTTCTACATTGATTAAAACATAATTTCATAACAACTCCAGAAACATTATATATAATACATCTGGCGGTCAAAAAGGAGACCATAATGACGTTGATTCTGGTTCAAGATTTGATTAAAAATTGCTTGTGCATCTATAGTGAACTCGAAGCAAAAAGTGATGGAACTTGATAGAATTTTGGGACGATATTTTCATACTAAAAGCTATAACGAATATGTTCGTTCTTGTTAATAGTAATACCAATTACAAAGATCAATTTTGTAGAACATGACATATGCTGGAGCTGATACTTTATTTAGCAGAAATCACTCAGCTCTCAGTCTGTAGAGGAACCGGCAGGTGGGTCAAGTTCAAGTATCAGTTTTCAGTATATTACAAAGATATTGGCTGGTTTTGTCTTCATTTTCCTATTTGGAGGAGCACTCTCTTTCTGGAGAATCTCCCAAAATTACTCATTGTTTTTAAGCCCATTGTGAAAGTACATACTTGATTTAATGTCAGACAATTTTCTTGAATGAAGAATCACTCCTTTCAGAACATTCTCTCGCATATGCACCTAAATTTTATTTCATATTCAAGGTAGTATCCAAGAATCAACTTTCCTTTGTGATTGTGATGGGATAATGGTAACAACCTATTTTTATAGCTGGCATCTTTGTATGTATAGATCATACTTTTTTTGTCTTCCCTATAATATCATCTTCAATTATTCTTCCAGAAGAGAATTTTAATGGGAATTCAGAACAACACAGAATGAGATAGTTAAGGAGGCTGCTGTTGCATCGGTAGTGTGATTTGACATCCCTAATCACGTTTATTCTCTTCGTGGTACTCTTGTAATCAACTCATTCATTCCTACATTAACGTGTTTCTAATGGCGATATAATGAATGTAACTCATTTCTGGTTATTTAACACGTGCATTCAAATATAGGGTGAACAAGCAGTTTAAATAAACCATATTTGAGCTTCTTGAATGGTCTACTAGACTCAATGCTGTTGAATATTTAAAGATGAATCTTAACTTGATCATGTTATTGAAATTCTTGAATTCTAATCCTTTTTCACTGATTCACTATTTTTAGGTTAATAGTTCACTTAAACTGTAATTTCTGCCATATATTCAATGACTCTGATGTATTGAGTGATTGATTCCATTGATCGCCAATTGAGGTATTGCTTTCAAAATCTAGCAATCCCCAATATCAGTAGTATGGATATATGTGAATTTTTTCACACTATAACCTAAATTTACTAATGACTTTTGATCATCTTCATATTAAATCTTCAGCATCAGTTGTTTCACAAAAATATGAACAATATGGTTAGTATCAATGGTTACATAAGTTTATACTGTGCTCGGATGGAGTAGAAAACAGAGTTGGTACAAAGTGGGTTCGAATACCTTGGGCATGTTATGCCCATAATTTAAAGGGGAGATGAATTGGTCGGGATCTGGAGGAGTGGTCTACCAGAAAATAGGAGAAGAAAGAGGGTTCGAGAGAGACATGAGGGAAATAAGTAAGTACTTCCTACTTGTATTGAGTACCAATTATATAAGAAAACAATTCCATTGTGGTATTGTAATGTATTTCTCTCGTCAAACTGTTATACTTTCCAAATGAGGGCTATATAAATAACTGGAAATGGACAAGAAAATGTGAAAAATGCAAAACAAACACTCGAATCAATTGTCAAGTATGGATAAGAATCTTCAAATCAGTTCCTTTTGCTAAACCCTGTATATATAACCGAAACAAATCAACAATACTAATTTTATTGAACGGATAAAATAAAAGCAATACAACAATATATATATATATATATATATATATATATATATATATATATATATATATATATATATATATTGTTAAGAAAATTTTAGAGGAAAGAAACAAAATGCTTTGAGTCGTGATGGAAAGTTCACTTTCCTAAAGGCAATATTTCCCCTCACTATCCTTATTATAGAAAATGGAAAAGTAGCCTCCAGGATAAACCAAAGCACGAATTCTTTTTGAAGATTAAGCGGAGAATTCGAAGATATCCCAAATACGTTAACAACTCTTTCTTTTATAGAATTGGAGGTGTCTTTTGATCAAGAGTCCTAATTGTCAATTATGTCTGATCCAAAAAGAAATGTCTCTTGCTAAATGTGTCTTTTCATTTTAATTTCGAAATAATTAAAGTAAAAAAAATTGTTCTGAATGAACAAGGCCCCAGAGTGCCCAAGTGCCTATCAAAGACTTTTAAATAATTAGGCAAAGGCATAGTAGCCAAGCCCATGAATAGGCTCACTTCTTGACTAACCCATAAGTAGTATTGTTATTGGACATCTATATTTAAAGACAGTGGCAATTTTATTTTGTTCCAATGTGGGACTATGTTTTGCATACAAACTATACAACAATCCCCACGAGGTTGTATGTAAAAAGTTTCTGCCTGACAAGTATTATGCATACATGTAGGTATATTTCGATTTTAACCTTCAATTAGTGTATATAACTTAAAGTTATAGCAAAGTCATAGGTGTCACTAGATTGAAATTTGACTCCTTGTGCTATAACCGAAGAAGTAACACACATAATACTCATCTAGAATCTTCAAAAGATTTCAACAACTGCTTAGCACTATTATATATGGCCATGTGCTAATCCTGGATTATCATGAACATTTGTAGAAGAACCATGACTACAGTTCTTTTACTGAAGCGACACCACTTCCATGTTCATTTAGGTCGAGTTTCAATCTAGTCCTAGTTGCTTAGGACTCTTATAAATTCCATTAAGAGTATAAACTCATCCTCCATTTATTCCACGCAACTATATGCACTTGTTCTTTCAATTAGTATGAGATTTACTAGTGCTTACAAACACATAACAACAACTTGTTTTTACCCTTTGAACTTGAAATTAGTGTTCTACTAATTTCGAAGTTGGGTTCCCATTGACGGTGCTTATTTTTACAATTTGAGTCCCATACCAAAGTCGTGCTTTTTACCAAGTCTCTTGGTAATGCTTTAGTGAGAGGATTTACAATATTATTGCTAGACTTAACATATATTATGGTGATCACCCCATTAGTTATTAACTCTCTCACGTATGTATGTCTCATACTGATATGTCTAGATTTTCCATTATATACTTCACTATATGCTCTAGACATAGTTGCTTCACTATCGCAGTACATTGAAACAACTGGCATTGGTTGTGGCCACAACTCTATATCTATTAACAAATCTCTTAACCACTTTGCTTCTTTGCCTGCAGCGACTAGGGCTATAAATTCAGATTCCATTGTGGAATGTGCAATGCAAGTTTGTTTCTTGGATGTCCAATTTATCGCCCCATCGCCTAATACAAAAATCCATCCTGAAGTGGATTTATTTTCGTTATTAGTTGACATCCAACTAGCATCGCAATAGCCTTTAGCACAGCCGGATAATCATTATAAACAAGACTTAATTCTCTTGTTCGTTTAAGATATCCAAAAATCTTTACGACTGCTTTCCAATGTTCTGTGCTAGGTTTACTAGTATATCTTGACATCATGCATACGAAAAACGCTATGTCCGGTCTAGTACAATGCGTAACGTACATGAGACTTCCAATGACACTTGCATATTCTAATTAAGCAACAATTCTACCATTATTTTTTTAAAATTTAATGCTGGAATCAAAAGGAGTATTTGCTTCTTTAATGTTGAGATACTTGAATTTATCAAGTAACTTGTCAATATAATGAATTTGATTTAAGACATATCCTCTTTCATGTCTCTTAACTTTTATTCCCAAAATAGTATCCAGTTCCTCTAAATCTTTCATTTGAAAAACTGAAGTTAGATACCTTTTGGTCTCAATAATACCTTTTATGTTTGTGCTAAAAATTAGCATATCATCTACATAAGAGACATAGGACAACTGTATACTCCTTTATTACCTTGCAATAAATGTACTTATCGACATTATTATGCCTAAAGCCATTCGATAGAATTGTTGTATAGAATTTCTTGTGCCACTGTTTTGGAGCCTGTTTTAAGCCATATAATAATAACTAATTTGCACACTTTATTTTCATTTCCCGGAAGCACAAAGCCTCTGTTTGCTCCATATGAACTTCTTCTGTTAATTCACCATTTAAAAAGGCTGTCTTAACATCCATTTGATGAACATGTAATTTATAAATTGATGCAAGAGCAAAGAGAACTCTAATGAATGTTATTCTTGCCACAGGTGCATATGTATCAAAATAATCAATGCCTTCTCTTTGTGTAAAACCTTTAGCTAGTAATCTTACCTTAAATGTTTGAATAGTACCATCCGTTCTATACTTTCTTCTAAACATCCATTTACACCCAATAGCCTTTGAACCAGATGGTAAATCAACTAGGACCCAAGTTCTATTCAACATGATGGAATCCATTTCATCATTGACAGCTTCTTTCCAAAAGGCTGCATCTTGAAGCCATCGCTTCTTTAAAAGTTTTAAGGTCGCTATCTATATTAAGAACCATGGGTGTTTTATGTAGTATTTTGGTTCTGTCTCCTTCTACGAGAAAAGCAATAGATTTTGGTGAGATAAAATTTGAACTCAAGAATTTC
Source organism: Iris macrosiphon (assembly GCA_036927795.1). Classification (NCBI taxonomy): domain Eukaryota; kingdom Viridiplantae; phylum Streptophyta; class Magnoliopsida; order Asparagales; family Iridaceae; genus Iris; species Iris macrosiphon. The sequence goes on along the minus strand of JAYESA010000003.1, from coordinate 183,188,159 downwards.
ACTTTTCTCATTCTTGAACTTTTTTTTGGTTCATTAGATTCAATTGTTCTTTTCTCACCAACCCCCACATTTTTTGAGGGTATTTTTTGATTTTGTTGTTCTTTCTCATTTTCATGCAAAGTAGAGTGCACAAATTTATTTTCAAAGAACTCAACATGTATGGATTCAATAATATTATTAGACTCCAAATCTAACAGTCTACATGCTTTAGAGTTCTCTGCATAACCAACGAAAACACTTCTAATACCTCTAGGTCCTAATTTGGATTTATGTGGATCATGAACTTTATAAAATGCTATGCACTCCCATACTTTGAAATAATTCAAATTGAGTTTTCTTCCATTATTCCAAAGTACATATGGTGATGCATGAAACTTCTTGAAAGGAACTTTATTGTAAACATGACATGCGGTTAATAAAGCTTCTCCCCAAATATTGAAAGGTAACTTAGAGTTTGTATGCATTGCATTAATCATTTCAACCAATGACCTATTTTTTCTTTCTGCAAGGACATTTTGTTGTGGAGTATATGGAGCTGTTTTCTGATGAATTATTCCATTTTTTTTACAAAATAAATTGAAAGAATCTGAAAAATATTCTCCCCCTCTATCACTTTGTAAAATTTTGATCTTTTTCTCCTTTTGATTTTCCACAACAGATTTATACTCTTTAAATTTCTCAAAAGCCTCATCCTTGGTTCTTATCAAATACACATACGTGTATCTTGAATGGTCATCAATAAAGGTTATAAAATACCTTTTACCATTCTTAGTCAAGTGACCATTTAACTCACAAATATCAGAATGTATAAGTTCCAAAAGTTCATAACTTCTTTCAACCTTTAAAAATGATTTTTTTTTTATTTTAGCTTCAACACAAACTTCACATTTGTCATGATCTTTTTTATAAGGGATGTAACCATGTTTAGACATGTAATGTAATGTGCCATAATTTAAATGTGCTAATCGATCTAGCATGCCATAAAGAAGATGTGCACTCAATGATATAAGCAACAATATTGTTTATTTCATTAATAGATAATTTAAACATGCCATCACAAGAGTATCTTTTTCCTACTAATACTCCATTCTTAGATATTATTACATTATCAGATTCTAAAACAACCTTGAATCCTTTCTTACATAAGAGATATGCATAACTCAAATTCTTCCTAAGTTCTGGAACATAGAAGACACTGATAGGAGTGAGTTTCTGTCCAGAAGTGAAGTTCAATTCAACACTTCCTTTTCCCAATACTTTGGCATCAACATGATTACCCATAAGCACTTCCTCGGGTTCCTCTAGTTCATTGTAGGATTTGAACAACGCTTTGTTGTTGCAAACATGTAAGGTTGTACCTGAATCAAGCCACCAATCTTCATGATAGCAGAGGCCATGTTAAGCTCCGTGATCATATCTATCTCCATTTCAATAACCATTGCAACAAGTTCTTTGATCTCTGCCTCAACCATATTTGCTTTGTTACCCGTACCAGAACCAGAGGCACTAGAGAACTTACTCACATTTCTGAATCTGCACTCTTTTATGTAATGTCCTTTTTCTCCGAAGTAAAAAAATGGACGATCTTTCTTGAAATTGGATTTCTTGAACACTTTCTTCTTTACTTTAAAATTATTTCTGGATGAACCAGAATTACCACCATTGGCAGACATAGGGATTTTAGAAGTAACATAGTTTACTTTAGAATCCATGAGAGACTCATCCCTTGCACGATTTTCACATTCAATTTGGAGATATGTAACAAACTGCTAAATGGTAAAATTTTCAGAAGAATGAAGTATCTTTCTCCTATAGTGATTCCACGTAGGTGGCAACTTTGAAAGAATTGCTCCCACTTGAATTGCATCAGGAATTTGAATTTGTAATTCACTCAATTGAGAAACTAATCTCCATATCATGATATTGGTCCATGATTGGCATGTTGTTAGTGAATTTGAATTCAAAATATTTCAATGCTAAAAATCTGTCCGTACCTCTCTTGACATCTTTATATTTTGATTCCAGAGCAGTCCAAACTTCTTTTGGTGACTTGTATGTTCTATACACATCGTACAGCCTGTTGGTGAGAGAATTCAGAATATGTCCGCAACACACCATCTCGTCAGTCTCTCGTTTTACCTTGTCTGCTGCAAGTTTTGCAGCAGACTGCATCACTATCTCCAGGCTTTGGTTCTGGAATTGGCCGCATAGTTGGATCCAGAACATAGTATAGGTTCAGAGTTGTTAATAACCAAGACATACGATCCTGCCATCTGGGATAATTGGTGCCATCAAAGCTTTGATCCAACTTGATTGATTCTTTCTCCTGAAACTGTACTTTCACACTAGTGTTCAGTTTCGCTTCCATGATGAAAATATTGCCTTTAAATTGTTAAGAAAATTTTAGAAGAAAGAAATAGAATGCTTTGATTCGTGATGAAAAGTTTACTTTCCTAAAGGCAATATTTTCCCCACTATCCTTATTATAGAAAATAGGAAAGTAGCCTCCAGGATAAAACAAAGCACGAATTCTTTTTGAAGATTAAGCAGAGAATTTGAAGATATCCCAAATACGTTAACAACTCTTTCTTTTATAGAATTGGAGGTGTTTTTTGATCAAGAGTCATAATTGTTCAATTATGTCTGATCCCAAAAGAAATGTCTCTTGCCAAATGTGTCTTTTCATTTAAATTTCAAAAAAATTAGAGTAAAAAATTGTTCTGAATGAACAAGGTCCCAAAGTGCCCAAGTGTCTATCAAAAACTTTTAAATAATTAGGTAAAGGCCTAGTAGCCAAGCCCATGAATAAGCTCACTTCTTGACTAACCCATAAGTAATCTTGTTATTGGACATATATATTTAAAGACACTGACAATTTTGTTTTTCTCCAATGTGGGACTATGTTTGGCATACAAACTATACAACATATATAACTTCAACCCCAGGATGTGATGAGTCGACATCGAGGTGCCAAACGACTCTGTCGATAAGATCTCTTAGGAGTCATCAGCTATAGGGAAAGCAGAAGTCAAGGAAGCAACGGTTCGGGTAAGCAGCTGTAAGGTAACCTGAAGTCGACTACGACTTGTCATTGTCCGTTCAAGCGGTAGAAAAAGAACAGTTCGTTCCGTTCTCGTAGACCAGCAAGAGCATTAATCACTAGTGTGACTGTGAGACCGACTGGTCGAACAGAGACGAAAGTCGGTCATAGTGATCCGGAAGTCCTGTGTGGAAGGGCTCTCGCTCAATGGATCAAAGGTACACCTGGGATAACTGGCTAATGACTCCTAAGAGCTCTTATCGTGAAGCAAAAATAAAGGGTTGTAGATAAATGAAAGGATGATAGAAAGATAGAACACTATAATATATATATATATATATATATATATATATATATATATATAAGAAGAATATATCCATATCCATATAGGAGAAGAAAACTAATCATAAATATAATTAATCTTAACACCTCCTTCAAACTCATGATGGGTCAAATAACATGAGTTTGCCCAATAGAGTTAATTGAAATTGCTGCGTGAGGTGTGACTTTGTAAAGAAATCTGTTAGCCGATTAATGGAGGTCACATGTGGTAGAGAAACAATATCTATCAAAAAAATGCTCACGGATGAAATGAAAATCAATCTCAAAATGCTTTGTCCGTTAATGAAAAATTGGATTGTTTGCAATCTGTATAGCAGTCATGTTATCAAAGTGAAGCGACGTAGGACTTGTAGGATCAATGCTTATATCAGATAGCAGTCTACGTACATGAACGATCTTCCTCGTGGTAGCAGTCATAGCTTTGTACTATAACTCAGTAGAAGAACATACAACAACGACTTGTTTCTTACTTTGCCATGAAATTAATGAATTACCAAGAAAAAAAATCGCCATTAGGTCATCTCGTAGTCGGATCTCTTGCCCAATCTGCATCAGAAAATGCTCGAAGCTATAGAGTAGATGTAGAAGACATGAATAATGAGTGCATAATGGAGACCTAAAGATATTGGAGAATCCAAAGTAAGACACTATAATGAGCTGATTGAAGCACGAAAACGTACTGGCTAACAATACTGACTGCATAAAAAATATCTGACCTGGTCAGACAAAGATACACAAGTTGACCCACTAACCGTCTATAGCGAGTATGATCTATTAAAGACTCACCATCTATAGGCGAAACTTTACATGAAGCATCAAAGGAGTATCAACTATCCGACTACCCTACAGATCGACAGACAAAATAATATCTGAAGTATATTTTTGCTGAAAAACAAGTATCCCTCTCTTACCTTGTGTAATCTCGAGTCCAAGAAAGCAACGAAGATAGCCAAGATCCTTCATCTGAAATTGCTGATGAAGATACCTATGAGTAGCTGCAATCCATGCTGAATCATCGACAGTCAAAATTATGTCATTCACATAGAGTAAAAGAAGAAATAGTCCTTGCAGTAACAGCAAACAGAGAACGATTTTGAGCACACTTCTGAAAACATTTTTTACGATTATCACTCCGAAAATACTCAAACAAGCTCGGGAGAGCTTGCTTGAGACCATAGATAGCACCACGAAGGTGAAAAAAATGTCTCGACGAAGAAGAAAGACGGGGAGGAGAATTCATATAGACAACCTCGAAAAAAAAACTGTGAAAAAATGCATTCTTCACATCTATTTGATATAGTGGCCACCGACGGCGACAAGAACAGCTAGTAATGTACGAACTGTGGTCATCTGAGCAACATGAGAAAATGTCTCATCATAGTCAATTCTATGCTCATATGTAAAACCTCGGACAACAAGACGAGCCTTGTACTACTCAATGGATCCATCAGGTCGATACTTGACCTTGAAAATCTACTTGCAACTAACAGACTGGACCCCCGTCTGGGAGTGGAACGACATCCCAAGTTCTTATCTACTGAAATGCTGTGAGATATATGAAGATGATAGACCAAGAGATCATAACAATAGTATCCCTTGTGCTCGAAACTAAAATCGAGTAAGACACAATTGGCTAATCGAGTTGTCAACTTCGTGCGCTAAGTCTAAGGAAGAAGAATAAAACAAGTGCACCAAAAATTGTGAAGTATATTTTAATCATGAGGACACGAAAAAAAGACTCATGAGGTGTCCGACCAGACAAAACAGAGGAAGGAGTGATATTGATAAGATTAACATAAGTAAGAATGAGCTCTGTCCAGAACGTTTGAGGAATAGAAGAGGAAAACAAGAGAGTACGAGAAGTCTAACGAATATGACGATGTTTGCGCTCGGTTAACTCATTCTGTTAATGAGTGTAAGGACATGACTGCAGAAAAAGGGTGTCGTAAGATTGCTAGGATTAAAAAATTTCATTCTGATACCATGAAACAAATCAACAATATTGATTTTATTGGATGGATAAAATAAAAAGCAATACAACTATGAATATATAGAGATGGAGAATGGATCCATATCCGTATAGGAGAAGGAATATATATATATATATAAAAAATCCTAAATTTAATTAATCTTAACAATAACCTCCATATTCAACACTGCTATTCAAACATCATCCTCTTGTAAGACTCATGAGTTTTTCTCCTTCAACTTGGAGGCTTACAACACCGCCGATATATAAATTCAAGATACCTTTTTACATAGACCGGGTGGAGTGAACACTTCTAGGCCACACTTTGGGATGAAGTTTTGTATATTTCATCTACATGGGCTGAAGGCACGTAGATTACATCCGTCAGCGAGCTATGTGTACGACCGTAGAAAAAATACACAAGAACCCCAGTCACTAGCCATACTGAAACCCGCATCCACGTATCATAACTGCAAAATACAGGTTATGAATGTTAGGAGATAGTCATTAGCGAAATCTTAAAACTGGTCAAAGGATATAATGCTACATCACTCTGAAAGCATGACGACTTCAAGTAAAGCACTAGGCTAATTTTTCTGTTGGAGATTGAGAATAATTGAGCTTCTTGCAAACTATTTTGAATTGCTTGTACATGAAAAGAAAGGGGCTAAATTACTAACCCGAGATTTATCAGCAAGTAAGTGTTAATGAGGATGCAGCAAACAGGCAGTAAAGGGACAAAGGGGCAAATAAATCCTGAGGCAGAAATCATAAACATTTGCAAGTTATATTTAGCTCACCATGCCCAATAGTAATAAATAGAGAACACAAGGAAGGTCAGCAGGAGTAATAGATGTATACCTCCTGCATGTCCAAAACTGTGTCTACCATCATCTTGGTCGATACAAGAGAGTACAGACAGACCACTCAATAGAATCAAGCCACCAACCAAGCACGACAAAAATTGCATTGGACTAATTTAGGGGGGAAAAAGAAGTAAATGTAAACATATATTCAAATAGGAAAATAAGTGATCGAATACCAGAAAGCCTCTCGACTCAAAATCTTCACAAATTCAATATTGGAAGAACCTTCAGACTTCAGAGAACGACTTACATTGACAAAATGGTGGCTGAAGCAGCAGAAGTGAGGATGAGAACACCAATACACACAGATGCTATGCTCCAAGCTGCTTTCTTTCGTCTCGTTTGCTCAATGGTTTTATCTGCGACATCTAATACATGGCCAGCTTAGATACAAGGAAATAAAAAATCTCTAGGATGATCAACGTAACACATACAAAAATATTTAAGATGGACTTATTCTCGGTAAAACAAAAAAAGCTCGTTTGTAAAAAGAGACGCTGAGGTTTATGGTATGGAAAATTTCTTGTTGGATGAAAGGACAACAATGAGAATAAATAGCATAGGGACTGAAGATGTGAGAAATTATATCAGAAATCTCAAGGTCATATAGTTGGTACAAATTAATTATTACTTTTTTTGAGCCAAAGCCCAACTGTTTTGGACAAGGATGATAGTTATGGTTATAAAAAATGAGAACTCATGCATTTGTAGATTACAACACCACCAAAGCATTTGTAGATTGATGGTACTAAAGTAAGACATTCCCAATTACTGTTGATCTATGTTACATGGACACGGAAAATGGTGCCCATATTCGTATCATGTCCATACCTGTAACCATGTATGTATTCGTATAACATAGATAACTAAATTGTACCTATTTCTCCTGTATCTACATCGTGTCCTTACCCGTATACGTGTCCGTATTGGTGCAAAATAGCTGCTGATATAGGTACTAATTACATAATGCAGTTGTATCTGTTTTATCCTCACCTTTAATATCCTCCTTGACAATAAGTGGATAATCAGCCAATGGTTCCACATTAAGCAAGTGTTGGCTACTATCATTCTTTTCTTCAATTATCTCTTCCGCACTTCCCACATCAATTTCTTGAGAACAATAGCGCAAATGTACTGAGTGGATTGACTCATGAAGTGATGCTGGAAGAGGTACCTCGTTGGGCGGAGTATATCTTAGTATTAAAATAGAAACTGCAACGATTGTAAATGCCAGTAGTGTACCAACACTGACCTGTACAGAATTGCAAATTCTAAGTCAAAAAATAAAATGATCACATTTCCAATATAACAAGACATACCACGGCAATTGATTATAAAACAAGGGGTATGCGTATTGCTTACCTTGGTAATGAAATTGTATGTATTTAGTTAAATACTTAAATCAACAAAATAACAAGAGAATTTGATCATACAACATTATCTTACCATTCCTGCCAATTGTGAAACATCCATGAAGAAGGCTAGGAGAGCTGCACAGATCCCAGTAACGATAGTGCTCTTCACTGGTACTTGAGTGCGAGTATTTACTTCTGAGAAAAAAGGTGGCAGTAATCCATCTCTTGCCATTGCCATAAGTATTCTAGGCTGACAAAAACAAGAAAGTCCAAACAAGATGTTGGTATATTAGAATGTATTAGGGGATTTTATGTAAGATGGAGGGTTGTAAGGCTATATATATATATATATATATATATATATATATATATATATATATATATCCAAGAGATTATTAATAAATAAAATAGAACTCAAAAATATTCTACATTGTATCAGAGCACAAACCCTAGCCGCCACCACCGCTGCCGCGCCACCACCACCGTCGTCCACCACCACCGTCGCCGCCGCCGCCACCACACTTCCGCCACCACTCCTGCGGAGTCTGAAGGAGCCTTCTGCCGCGGTTTCCGGCGTCTCCCGCGGATCGTTCCGGACGTTGACATCGAAGGCCTAGATCCGATGGGGGAGAGGCATGATCGTGTCTAGGAGAGGACGAAGAGGACGAACGTGGATCGTGAGACGGGTGTGAGGTGATCGGAGAAGAGGAGGATCGATGGAGGAGATCATCAAGAAGTTGGACCCTAAGGAGGTCGCAAGTTGATGAAGCTGATGAAACTGTCGGCTGGTGAGAGCGCGACACGAATACCGGCAAAGTTGGAGCTTTCCTCCATCGATCTGAAGCTTGATGGACTGGCCACCTACCTGAGTTGGTCACGACGGGTGAGGAGAACCCTCGCAGGAAAGAACCTGGAGGGTTTCTTGTCAGGAGAGAAGACATAGCCGGATGAGGGCTCGGCAGGACTCGGCGAGTGGAAGTCCACTCATATAGTGATATACATTTGGCTCCTCAATTCTTTAGTCCATTCGATCGCCGCCACAGTGGATGGCCTTGAGATGGTAAATGACGTGTGGGAGAAGTTGAGGAGGACCTACGATGGTATGGAAAATAACTTGAGGATTTTCCAGATCAAGGGAGAGATCGACGATACCGTATATGGAGAGAAGACGGTGCAGGAGTATGCCACGGAGTTGGAGTGTCTGTGGTTGGATTACGATCACTCCTCAGATCGGACGATCTGCGAGGACCTGAAGTGTAAGGAGAGACATATATGTCTGCAGGAGAGGATGATGAAGTTTCTTGAGGGACTGGCCGCAATATTTTCTCAGAGGACAACACTTCTAGCCCAACCGAAGATCCCTACACTGAGGAGGCTTTCTTGGCCATGATCCAGGAGGAGACTCGCATCAAGCTGCATGCAGAGACATGTGGTCCTCCTGAAGTGAAGTCAGAACTGGCGGTTGCCAATTCAGGCGGCACAGGAACTAACAGAGACCCCCGGCAGTGCTACAACTGCGGGAAGGTGGGCCATCTGAGGTATGCTTGTACCAAACGATCCAAGGAGGGAGATTCAGGTGGTGGACGTAGACAGTTTGGAGGAGGTAGCCGTGGTAGTGGGAGTTGACGGGGTGGTCGAGGAGGTTATCGGACGAACCTGCTGGTAGCAGAAGGCGGGGAGGGAACTGATGATGCCTATACTGAGGAGGATCAGGCACTGCTGGGCATACTGGAGGTACTCAGGAGAAAGCAGAGAGCGTTAAGCAATGAAGACAGGAGGAGTGGGACTGAGGAGGCGTCCACCTCAATCTTCGCCAGAGGTAACGCTGCCATGTATGCCCATCTATGTATGCTCATCTATCGGAAGGTACTGACGACTCACTTGTCCTTGCATCTATGTCTTCCCTTAGATCGTCGGACTGGATTGTCGATTCGGGTGCGTCTCGACACGTGACAGGGAATACTAGTGAGTTATCTTCCTACACTCACCTAGCATCGACGGACAACATTCAAACAGCCGATTGTACTTTCCATCCAGTGGTCAGTAAGGATACTGTCGATTGTACAAGTTCAGTAAAATTATTCAATATTTTGTATGCTCCTTCTTTTCCAGTTAGTCTTTTGTCTATTAGTTCTATAATCCTCCAACTAAAATGTATTGTCTCTTTTGATATTCCTAAGGTGATCTTCCAGGAGAAGGAGACGGGACGAAGACTTGGGACTGATACTTAGCATAATGGACTGTGGTATCTGGATCGGGAAGGGCTAGATTCGGCATTGGTGTCTGTGGCATAAAGGGCATGAATGGGAGGACCGAAGATGAGTGCCGAGAATACACTGATACTCTACCATAGGTGGTTGGGGCACTCCTTTTTTGGTATTTTGAGTATATTGTATCAATCTATTTATGAGAAAGCAAATAAGGAGAAACTAGTATGTGATGCATGTGATTTAGGCAAACTTACTAGGAGCTCATATATTAGTGCGAGCCATATGAGCTCTTCTATTTTTGATATTATACATTTTGATGTTTGGGGGCCGTGCGACACAACTACTATGAATGGTTACAAGTATTTCGTTTCTTTTATTGATTGTTCCTCTCGTGTCACCTGGTTGTATTTGATGAAAAATAAGAGTAATGTCTTTGCCTGTTTCCAGGACTTTCATAAACATGTTCAGACTTAGTACAGAGCAGTGGTGAAGGTACTGAGGTTTGACAATGCGACAGAGTATACCAACAAAGTACTTGAGGAATACCTGTCAGCCCAAGGGATACAGCATTAGACCATCTGTGCATACACACCAGCACAGAATGGAGTGACAGAAAGGAAGAACAGACACCTTCTGGAGGTGGCAAGGGGCATGATGATCGCCATGAATGTCCCACAGAATCTGTGGGGGGCATGTAGTGTTGACAGCAGCTCAACTGATCAACATGATGCCCTCGAAAGTACTGGGATGAAAGTCTCCATGTAAGATATTGCAAGAAAATAATAGTGGGATACTCCCGCTGAAGGTGTTTGGCTACGTATGTTTTGTGAAGGACAACAGACCGTCTGTTGGAAAACTTGACCCTAGAGCAGTCAATTGTGACTTCGTGGACTATTCGGCGACTCAGAAGGGGTAAGTGTGCTGGAGCCCAGTAGAGAAGAAGAGGTTTGTGAGCATGGATGTTCACTTCAGGGAGCTTGAGCCATACCACCATCAGGCGAGAACCTCATCCATGGACAAATCACCTGACACTGAGAGTATGAGACGAGAGAGGGAGATTGGTGAGAGTTTGGTGACCGATTTAGGAGTATGGCATGGAGGAACGGTTGAGGAGATGAGTGAAGAGGAACAGGGGGAGGAGATGAGAGGTGTTAGGCCCACGGCTTAAGGAGAGTTACTTACCTACAGCAGGAAAGGGAAGCAAACTGCAGGACCAGTACCTATAGTGCCAGTGCCAAGTCCCTTGCCTGCGTCCGTCTCACTCATGAGACACCTACACCACCACCACCAGATTTTTTTCCAGGTGATATCATTCTTCCTATCCCTCCCACACCATTATCAGTACGGAGGACCACTCACAGCAATGCAAAAAATTCTCCTGATAGATATGGTTGGAACCTTGCTCAGTTTGTTTTATATGATAACATCTCTTTTTCTCATGGAGCATTCATTGCGTCTTTGAATAGTATTACTGTACCTAACAATTGACAGGTTGCCAAGAATGATCCAAAGTGGAAAGCGGCGATGTACGAGGAGTTAGGGGCTCTTGAGAAGAACCACACTTGGGAACTGATAAAACTGCCAGAGAGGAAGAGGGCAGTCGGATGCAAGTGGGTCTTTACTGTGAAGCAGAACCCAGATGGACAGGTTGAGCGTTACAAGGCTCGACTGGTGGCAAAAGGATACAGTCAGACATACGTCATTGACTACGATGAGACTTTTGCACCAGTGGCGAAGATGAGCACCATTAGGACCCTGATTTCTTTGACAACGAATGGTGGATGGAAGCTACACTAACTGGATGTGAAGAATGCATTTCTTCATTGGGATCTAGTGGAGGAGGTGTGCATAGAGATACCACCATGATTCTGCACTGATAAGACAGTGCGCAAGGTCTGCAGGTTGAAGAAGTCCCTCTATGGATTGAAACAGTCTCCTCGAGCATGGTTTGACAGATTCAGGTGGACGATGATAGGGATGAGATATCGGCAGATCAACGCTGATCATACTGTATTTTTTCGTCGGAGTGGAGGCCACATCACCATGCTTGCGGTGTATGAGCAGGAGATTGCCACAGGAGAATGGATGATATGATTATCACAGGAGATGATGAACATGAGATTGTCCGACTCAAGGGAAAGTTTAGCAAGGAGTTCGAGGTGAAGGACCTTGGCCTTCTTCGGTACTTCCTTGGAATTAAGATTGCTCGAGAAGAAGAGGGGATTGTTCTTTCTCAGAGAAAGTATGCGATGGACCTTCTCACAGAGACAAGGATGTTGGGATGCAAACCTGCAGCGACGCCGATCAATCAGAGGTTCAAGCTGGGTGCTGAGGCTGAAGAACCAGTTGACCGGGACAGATACCAGAGACTGGTGGGCAATCTGATCTATTTGAGCCACACACGTCCTGATATCTAGTTTGCAGTGAGTGTAGTGAGCCGCTACATGCATGACCCAAGGAAGGGTCATATGGACGCAGTGTACCAGATTCTGAGATACTTGAAGGGTGCCCCCGAAAGGGGTTGATATTCAGGAAGAATGATCACTTGAGCATCGAGGGCTAGTTGTACTGATGACAGGAGGTCTACCTCGGGCTATTGCATATTTGTAGGAGGCAACTTGGTCTCTTGGAGGAGTAAGAAGATCTGTGGTGGCCAGATCGACAGCTGAAGCAGAGTACAAAGCTATGGTCTTGGGAGTTGCAGAGCTGCTATGGCTGAAGAGTATGCTGGTGGAGCTGAAGCTGGATCAAGGAGCCAAGATGAAGCTGTAGTGTGACAACTAGTCAGCCATCAGTATCGCCAACAATCCAATGCAGCATGACAGGACCAAACACATCGAGATCGATAGTTTATTCATCAAGGAGAAGTTGGACAATGGACTACTGGAGCTAGGCCACGTTCCAACCAAGGATCAGTTAGCAGACAGTATGACCAAGGACTTAGCTCTGCAGATATGATTAGAGGATATGACAAGATAGGCTTAGTGAATATCTTTCGCCCATCTTGAGGAGGAGTGTTGGTATATTAGAATGTATTAGGGGGTTTTATGTAAGATGGAGGATTGTAAGGCTATATATATATATATATATATATATATATATATATATATATATAGCCAAGAGATTATCAATAAATAAAATAGAACTCCAAAATATTCTACACAAGATATCATCAAAGAAGTTAGCTTTACCCTTAAATTTCACTTGTAGGTATCTTTGCAATGATGGTTCATAAATCTTAAATTGCGGGTATTCATCTAAACTATACCGATGGAAGTGAGAAGAAATAATGATGATACAAATATAACTCATATCTTTGACACTAGGATTTTTACTGGGAAGACGAGCTAATATCACATAAGACATTTTTATGCATGAAGTCTGGTATTGATGCATAATATTATGTATTAAACCAGAATGTAAATAATAGTGACATACAAATGGCCCAAACTAGCATCATCCTGTCAAGAAGCAAACTTTTAGGACCAATTTGGATCCTGACATCAACTTCTGTGTTGATGGAAAATCCTAGATGACACAGCTATGCAAGGATTTCATTTTCGGCTTGATTCTGTAAACTAACTACACAGAGAAAGAGAGAAAGAATCCATTATTCCTATTCATTAAGGCAAGACTAAATGAATGCCATATAAGGATATGAGCAGTGCTCTAAAAAACGTCCTTGAGACATACATAATTAAGTTCTCTCTTCTTCTTCTTCTTATTTTTTTTTCCTCGTTTTCAGACACCCCGAGCAGTTGGAAATTGTTGGATTCATGACATAGCTCAGAAAATAGATGCATTAATTGGATATGAAACTTGAACTAGTTATTAACCCTAATCTTACAAGATGTTTTCGGGATTATTCCCACTCCTTCCCTTCGAAAGTTCTACTCACATTTCTAAATGGAGTATATCTATACTACCTTAAAAGTAAACAACATACGTCTTTATCGACAGTGAACTAGACCCTCTAGCTTAGTTAGATTTATTGCCATATTCCCATTTAAATTAACAGTCACTGATTAGCTAGTTTAGTTACATATATCTTATTCTGGATTTACCCTTTTTAACTATCTACATCCTAACCAAATAACATTTCCACTCTCTTGATATATATATATATATATATATATATATATATATATATATATATATATATATATATATATTGCCAATGAGGTCATAGCCTAATAGTTAAGACCGAGGCATTCTACCGAGGCCGTTGCGGGTTCGAGCCCCCTGGGCGCCATTTAATTCCCTAGGGGAATTAAGTGGTGGGATCCTTGGATAGTGGTGGGATCCTTGGATCAACCATACCAACCATACCAGCCCGATTTCCACACCGTTCCAGCTACACCCATTTCATCTGAGAAGCAGTGGAAATCTGGAAGTAAATATGCAGAAATTTTACTAGTCAATTAGTTATATATAGGAAAATGTGTGGAAGAAATCATTATATTGCATCCTAGTTGTGTGATATTTTGAATACCTGTGGGAGGATGGAACCCATCAATGATGAGCATAGAGCAAAAACAGCTCCAGCAGTGACTATATACCTAGAATTCAAAGCAAAATATAATAAAATATAACAATTGGACAAGTTCATAGTCATCGACAGAACTTCTGATGTAAAGGTCACCTGAGACTTACATTGCCCACTGCATTCCATGTCTGGAGAATGCAGATGAAATGGGTGTATCTGGATCCATCGCGAAATATGGTACGAGTCCGACAATAACAATGGAAACCATCATGTACAAGAAACAACATATAGATAATGCCAAACCTATACCCCATGGTAAATCACGTTGAGGGTTCTTTACCTGGAAAGAGAAACAAGGGGAAAAAGAAAATTGATAAATGAAGTATGAATTAAAATTTCTTTTAACTCGGAAACGACTTACCATTTCAACTTCCTTTCTTAGACAGATTTTAGAGCAATTATGATCATACCAAGTGTAAACTCAAGTATTTAGAGTAGGGTTTACATATCTTCATATTGTGCTGGAGGTTATTCTGTAGTAGGGGAACAAGTGGGTCGAGTAGAGATAATACTCCCAAGACATGTACCAATGTGACCACACTTGAAATGAAAAGCAGGGGTCGAGTTTGGATCCAAGTTCCATACCCAAACTCCAAGTATGATATGGGTTTCACATTTTTGGGACTCAGAAAACTCGAAAGATGACTGGCCTGACAAATTCTAGTATAAAATTTGAATTCTGGCCCATAAAAAATACAACTAAGTTCAAAATCAACTTGATCATGTCCCTTATAAATTCCAAGCCAAAGGAGAAACTCAAGAATGAGGTCGGATATGTGTCTAAATCAAGGTTCGCACTATCGGTATCAGAATTAGTTTCAGTTTTGGACCATTCTTATGGGTACAATCAACAGTTTCGGTGGTTTCAAATCATAGTTCCGGAGGAGTTCTTGGTTTTGGAAATCCAAAAATAGTAAGAAATTATTTTAAAAACTAGAAAAATATTTGATAAATTTAGGCATAATCTTATGTATTATTTGTTGTTCACGTTAGTTTTGAATGTAATAATTTTCAATGTTATAGATATTATTTATTTATTTTACTTGCTTTGTAAACAAAGTACCTCGCAATAAATAGTTTTGAATGGACTAACATTTAGATGAATGAACATTATGATTTTACAGATATACTAACTTCTACAAATAATAATAATTACATTATAGACAAGGAATTTTATTAACATATTTCAGCATATAGATCATCGGCACAACCAGTATCGACACTGTATTTTACCATACGTATTCTTTCTCTTTCATTCCTTGTTGAATTGACCAGAAAAGAGAGCTCCAATTCAGGTATCGACAAGGGACAGTATTAGATCGGGACAATGCCAAAACCGATACAATACAACCAATACATATCGGTATTGGCCAATACTGTGAACCTTGGTTTAAATATTTGTCTGAATACCGTGTGTATTGCATAACAGTTCTAGGTATAGATCAAGCTATACCCAAACACCAAAAAACTTGCACACAAACTGTGGGTATTGTTGTCAAACATTTCCAATCCTATCCTTGATAATTTCGATCCATGTTATTTTTTGTTTGCTCTTCCTTTTGCCTGGCCCTTTTGATGACGCATATTTGAGCAAACTTCTTAGTGCAGTGCTTAATATCTTGAACATGCTCCTACAATCTCAATTGGTAATTTATCATAAGTTCTACTCCTATGCTTCCTCAAGCCTACTCGTCAACATAACATTTGCTAATGAAAACCAACAAGTAGGGAGTGACAACCTACCTCCTCAGCAGTGCTAGCAACAGAATCAAAGCCAATATATGCAAAGAATACAGTTGCTGATCCAGCAAGCACTCCATTCACGCCATAGGGGAAGTACCTGAAAGCCAGAAGAGAAGTTAATTGAATACCTGATATCTGATCACCACAAGAAAAGAGTCTTGGATAGTTCTTACCCACTAGAAACAGAATATCCAACCCATCCAGTCTGGAACCCGATATATCCACCAGCTATGATGACAAATAACATGACACACACATTCGCGATTGTGGTGATTGATTGTACAAAGGAACTCTACACACAAAAACTTTGTCCAAGTCATGAATCGTACTCGTCAAGGGAAGGCATAATAAAGAACAAAGAATCAACAATACCTCCTTTATACCAACACATAATAACCCAGTGACGACTAAGACAAGGATTGCAGCACATGGATCAACAACAACATCAATCCCTGGAATTTCAGCACGGGCTAGAAAGAAAGGCAAGCTATCTGGCCCACCAAAGAATAAGGCCTAAAGCATACAGCACTAAGTTA
The DNA here is from genome assembly GCA_036927795.1 of Iris macrosiphon. Lineage (NCBI taxonomy): Eukaryota > Viridiplantae > Streptophyta > Magnoliopsida > Asparagales > Iridaceae > Iris > Iris macrosiphon. The sequence continues at coordinate 183,171,552 of JAYESA010000003.1, read as the reverse complement.
TATAAGATGATTTTTCTGAGAAAAATTAAATTACCAATCATCAGACTCTTATAGCCTTAAGATACAAATTTATAAATAAACAAACTTCAGTTAACCAATAGACTAACAAAACTGTGGAGAATGAGAAAGGGGAACCAAGCAGTACCTGTTAATATCAAGGTGAAAAAGCAAGCAAACATGTGAGAGTAGTTTGAAAGCTTATAGAAACTAGTATTTGATTCTATGGCTTGAAGATAAGACTCATCCAAAACTCAAAAGAAATTGAATGTCCCAAAATCTGCAATTTCCAAGTATTAATAACAATAACAACTGATAGTATTCGAAATATCTTCTTTTTGTTAAAACTAACATGCAGTTCCTAGTCAAATCTGATGAGTCTTTAAGGTTAGTTATCACCAGAAGAAAACCTCAATCATCTTGCCACATAATACCTTGAATCAGATCCTTTTTTTCTTGGAGGATTGAGCTATTGGAAGTTTTTTTCCTATTGAGTTTAATATGCTAAACTCTGATAATATTAAAGCATAGAGGACCTCGTGACTGTCGACCTATAACGGTCATCTGTTGCAACAGTTGAATAAGTAACTAGGAACTAGACACTATAAAATTGGTCCATGTTCCTTCATTTCTGTCACGTATTGGACACGACATACACTTAAAAATACACCAGTACAAGCTAAAACATGCATCGTATCTGTGTCTCCGTGTCCATATTATTTTGTGTCCTTATATTTGTATCCATGAGTAGTATCATTACTCTTAGATGACTAGCAGAGCTTCCCCGCAGTTCACACTTTTTGCAGGAAGTTACCTACTTCACAAATATGAATCTGTGTGATTTATTATATGATCAGAGTTATGAATATCACTATTGAACATTATACTAGATGAGAGGCAACTTTAGATGTAGAACCATACCAAGTTTGGTGAAATGCCTCGTGCAACAGCTGAGCCCCCAATTGTATATTCCAGTATCAGAGCCCAACCAATTAACCAAGCAGCACTGAAGCAAATAATACAATTCCAAAATCAAATTTATAATCATGCTTACATCACAAAAAAAAACTTCATTTATAACTTCTTCTTAGTTGATTATGGAACAATATCAGTAACCAAGTGGTTGTGTTGAATATAAAAGACATGACAATTACCCTTCTCCAACACAAATGTACGAATAATGATAGGCACTGCCTGCTGAAGGGCAACGACTTGCAAGTTCAGCATAGCAAAATGCTGACAGAGCTGCTGCTATTCCAGCTATCAGAAAGGAAATAGTAAGAGCTGGTCCCGAGTGCTCTCTTGCAACTGTTCCTACAAGAACATAGATTCCAGCCCCTATGGTTGTCCCCACACCTGGTCAGAGAATCCAACACATTCATTTAGATAAGGAAAAAGTTGCCAAGAAAGAAACTTACCTAAAGGATGGTGGCAGAAGAGAAACTGACTTACATAATCTAGAAACTTAAAATGTGGCATGTCCGGAGGAATATAAGGGAGAGAGTGAACATAATGCAACATTTGAAGAAGAAACTGTAATTTTTGCACAATCAAAATCTTTCGTGATTGAAGGTCCTACTCGAGTGGGAAGAGATGAAAGGGGCTATCAGTTGATCAATGTCTCAACCATTCCAAGTCCAATTTTGTGGAAAGCAAAGGGGACCTTAATCAGTCAAGTCGGTGAAATCCCCACTTTTCCTTTGGTCGACCTTCAACTGTCAGCTTTGTTCCAACCTGTTGACGATCGGAATCAACCTCTTTTCTCCTGATCAAGCTATGGATTCCCCATCCCGATCCCCTCTCAGTTCCCATACCCACCTTAATTAATTCTCTCCAACACAAATTTCTGTTCTTATTCCTCTACGTTTGCTCTATGATTTAAAAAAAAAAAAAGTCAATGGCTCTAGAACCAAGTTAACAGGCTTGAATGATTGAGTATGGATGTAATTATTAGGAATTGGTAAGAAATGGATCAGAGATATTTTGTTGGCAAAGAAAGAAAGAATACAGTTTATGACGTTGACCACGTATATACTTATGTACTTTTCGTGTTCCTTTTTGCGTGCAAGAAAGAGAAGAGAAGGAGGAACCGTCGGCCCAGAATCCAACTTAAAAGTTTTTCAATGGGGACATGGAATCAAACACGATATTCTCAGCCAATGACATGCTAACACTTGTCATTATATGTAAATTATTAATTTTTGAATTTCGGCCCAGGTTTACCTTCCATTTTTTATTTTTTTTATTAGACTTGTATCCGACTTTTTATTTAAAAAAATATTTATTTTCTCGCAAAAAACTGTCGTCAAATATTTTTCATGATAAAAAGTAAAATATAAGACTAACAAACACAAAAAGGTGGAATATAAGTCTAAAAATTATATTATTAAGCCGGACGAAAGTCAAAAAATTCTATTATTTTATAGGCTAAATTTTGATACCCTCAACTATTCAAGTTTTTCAATTTATTAGTTCAATTATAATTGTACAATTTAATATCCTAACCGTGTTAAAGAAAAATTCAAAATAACAAAAATATTCCCCTCATTCGTGATTACTTCAAATATCCTCAGGAAGGAGGATGTGAGTAATTTGGTTATAAAATTATTATTTATTTTTGTTGAAACGAAAAAATTAACTCCCGATTGACTGACGGAGGGTATGAACTTGAAAATATTCAATAGTTGAGGTATTGATTTGTATGATATTAAAGTTGAGGGTATCAAATTTTTTTTTTTAATAGTTGAGGGTATCAAGTTGAAATTAAACCTATTTTATATAATATATATTATTAAAAAAAAAATTTTGACATAACGCACGTGGTCTGACGTAACGTACGGGATCCGACGTAACGTTCGGAACTTTTGTGCATACTGCATTGTATGTCTTTAGATTCACTGTCCCTCAACTTTTACCATTTATAAATAAAAAATATATATATAACTAACTTAGTAATTCGGTCAAACAACTTAATAGTTGATAGGGATCGAATTAAATAGAGTTCAAACCAACCAGGTACATGAACAGGAAAAGACAGTATGAAAAATAATAACTCATTGAATTCCAAGACATCAAGTTGTCAATGGTAACATTTGAAATAAAAGTGAGCAAATGTTCAACTGACGTGTCTAATTCATCCTTAATAAACATATAGTAAATGAACCAAAATCAATAGAGGAGCTACAATCAAGCAAGAAAACCTATGGCTAAGAATACTACGACCATGAAGGGATGAATCATGAATGACCAATAAATTCAACGAAATAAATAAATCATCTCTTCTACGTGGTTAAATGGGAACACATTCACTCGGGCCATGCCTTGCGATGGTGTGATCTCAAGGAGATGATCAGCGAATTCACCAACTAAGTCTCCAGGAAATAACAATATTGTGTAATGTCATTGTAAATATGGAAGAATATATACTATATGTAATAAAATCATGTATATCACTGTTTTTTTGGTGTAATATTTTTTTGTCTAAAATATTATTTTTATGGATAAAATGTTATTTACTTGTCCACTAATTCAAACTTGAAATGTAATCCAAGAACGTCGTAACCTTCTCTTATCTTCTCTTGTCCTTATCTCAGCATCCTACAGAAGAACAAGATGAGCCCAAGAAGAAGAATATGACGTGGACGATCCTTCGTCTCTCTCTCTCTCTCTCTCTCTCCTCTCTCTCTCTCTCTCTCTCTCTCTCTCTCTATATATATATATATATATATATATATATATATATATATATGGGAGCCCAACTGTTGGATCGCGAGAGTCCCACGCGTGCCCCCCCCCCCCCCCCTCCCCCCGATCCAATGGTGCAGGGGAGCGTGTATATATATATATATATATATATATGATCCTCTAGTCTAGTGGTTAGTGAAGAGGCATGCGGACCGAGTGGTCGAGTGTTTGAGCCCTAGTAGAGGAGTGGAAGGAATTAATTACCAAGGGCCAATATGCCCCTTTCCATATATATATATATATATATTAAAATTTTATAGAATTTTTTATGAATATTTATAGGCCAAAAGTTATTTATTAATATTTAATTCTACTATGTATGAATTTTAGAAAAATATTGATTTGGAATTTGTATCCCACATTTTTATAATGAGCATAGAACATCATTTTAGAGTTTCTCCTATTTTTTTTTCATAATTTTCAGAATTCATTTAATATTTCTTTATATTTAATTAAGCTAAAACTATATATATATATATATATATATATATATATATATATATATATATATATATATATATATATATATATATATATATAGTGTTAGAAGTGGTTTGGTAATTTTTAAAATTTTATAGAATTTTTTATGAATATTTATAGGCCAAAAGCTATTTATTAATATTTAATTCTACTATGTATGAATTTTTGAAAAATATTGGTTTGGAATTTGTATCCCAGATTTTTATAAAGAGCATAGAACATCATCTTAGAGTTTCTACTATTTTTTTCATAATTTTTAAAATTTATTTGATATTTATTTATATTTAATTAAACTAAAACTAGTTATTAAATATGTTTTCTAATTAAAGAAAAAAATGATAGAAAATATGGCAAAAACCTAAAACTTCACCCATATTTAGAACCTTATGGGGGGGCCTACATGTCCTTACCTGTCACGACCCGCACCCGGATATTCGGGCACGAGTGCGTGGGCACGTCCAGCCTACGCCGCAGTGTCGGCGGTAGTACGCTGTCTAAGTCATAATCACAGGTAATCTCTAGCTCATCCACAGTAAATAAATATGCAAGGATAATAACAGGAAATAGAAATGCTAAGATTTCATAAACAAAATGTGACAACCAGATCCATAGTTAATACAAAGCCAGAAGATAAATCGGGGACAAACCCAAGTATTGTGCTGAAAGGGAAAAAAACTAGCTAACTGGCTACTACTCCTCAAAGGTAGTCTCCTGAGTGGGAACCGGCTTCTCAACTGTATCACCTGCTGCCTCATAGGGATCATAATAGGTAGGGGCAAAGTTCTCATCATCGCCTAAAACAACGGATCCAGTCAGGAAAGGAGCAAAGTACACAATGCACAACAAGATTAAACTAAATATTTGTGACAAGTAGGAAAAAGACTGACTAAGTATCATGATCAGAGTATGCATAATAAATAGTAAAGATTAACTGAGAATTAATGCTATAAATCAGGACTATAAGTAAAACATGATTAATTTCTATAAACCAGGAATAAGGGTAAAACAGGAATAAAATGTGACAGGGAATGTAACCGTAACCAGGCAACAAGAACTGCAACACGACAAGAACTATTGTGTGTGAACACGTGTATTTAGAATACGTAGTTGGCATGTAGGGGCTTATAAGGCTAATCCGGCCGTCATAGACGGCTATTAAACATGAATAATCGAGATCCGGCTGAGGGTACAGTCGCGTACCAACAGCTATTAAACACGGCAGGGGGAAGGGTAAACTACATCCTTCTAGTATTCTCCCACCCGACACGAAAGCAAGACATGAAAAACCAGTATTCAAGACATGAAATCCAGTGTTCTAATACTACGTGTAATCATCAATGGTACTGGTAGAGCAAGGAAATTAATTATCACAATATAAAGATTAAACTTGAAGTGCAAGTACTTGCCTGATGTTTGGATCCAATTATAGTTTTGTATCTCGGAGAAATTTCTAGAAATGTGTCCAGATGCTGAAATAAACATTACCATCATGCTCAGAAGATATCAAATAGCTAGAAACGTCTATCCTTGAGTCCAATTTGGAGACAAGGGCAAAAACGGAAATTTCGGACCAAAACGGGGTCCGCCGGTGGGCCCGCTTTGCACCGAAAAACGTATCAGGGTCAAAGGTCTCCAAATTCACCAAACTTAGTGTCAACAGGTCAGGAACGTTGATACGAACCCAACGGAACTTCCATAATTGGATTCCGATAAGCCGATCACAAAATCGCCCGTCGAGCGGGGCCTGTGGGGCCCACGACACGCGATTTCGTCAACGTTCTCAGAATCGAACCAAACTTGATCCACAGGACCAGCGTATTGCTACGAGTCCGATGGCGCAAGTTTCGTTTCGATCCGACGTGTGTACACAAAGTTAGGGCGTGATTCAGAAAAGGCGGATACGGGGCGATGTCCGCGGATACGCGTTGATCCCGGTGTGCACGCACACCCGAATCGACTTCCGCGAAATCCCACACGTCCGTATCAACGCTGCGCACGTATCTGTGAAGACCGCGCGCGACCAAGTCGTCCCGTTTGGCGGGGCGTACCCAGTTCCGGGGTGAATTGGGTCGTTGTTTTTCCTGTTTTTGGATCGCGGTGTGCGATCACCACAGGACGCGATGTCTCGAGCGGTTTATCCGGGCACCGAGAGGGTCATACAGGCTTCGCAACGCAATTTACGGAATCGAAATCCGAGCTACGAGCAAGAAAATACACGCACCTGAACGGGACTGAAAAATCCGGGGTCTCGTCGTGTCCGACTCGACACGGACACTGTGTCCCGTGTCCACTGTCGTGTCCGACTGAAATAGGGTTAGGGTTAGGGCTTGGACACGGCCGGAGGAGGGCGGCTCGGGCGGCTCTGCGGCGGAGGGAGGCCGAGGGCGGCTCGCCGGGGGAGCGGGGCGTGCGGAGACGGCCGGCACGGTGGGGAGGAGCGGTGGTGGCAGAGGAAGGGGCTGGGCACGGTGGGGACTCGGGGAGTTTATAAGGGGAGAGGGCGGTGGCTCGGGGCCGAGGGAGGCGGAGGGGAGAGGGGGTCGTCGTGGCCGGAGGGAGGGGCGAGCCGGGCGGAGCGGCAACGGCGCGGCGGAGGCGCCGGCGGAAGCGGAGCGGGGAGAGCGGGTCAGGGGGGGGGGGGGTGAAGGTTCAGGCGGGTTCGGGTCGGGTCGGGCGGCGGGTGGATCCGACCCGACCCGCTAGCATTGGCGGGCTGGGCTCGGCCCAATGGGCTGGGCCGGGCCGGTTGGGCCTGGTTTATTAAATAGAATAATAATAATAATAATAATAATTAATCAATTAAATAAATAAATAGTTTTAGGTGATTTAAAAATAGGTCCGGGGCCCGATAAATTCCAGAAAATTATCCTAAGTCCATTTTTCCATTTTACACCCAAAAATATTATTTCCATAATATTTTAATATTATTTATTAACAATTAAAAATCATTCAATAATTAAGAACCCTGATTTTAATTACAGAAAATTCCAGAAAATTGTGAAAAATTCCAATTTAAAATTCTTGCAAAATCTGGGGGTTTACATTACCCGTGGGTCAAACTTGGATTTGACCCAAATTCCCCCTTTTACAATATATAGACATTAGGATTTCTTTTTAGGATGACTAATTCTTTTGAGAATAGAATTTCAGCAGTAACCATAGAAGGAAATTTGTGTTTGGAAATAATTTTGAGGGAGCAAAGGAAAGAATTTTGTTCTCAAACTTTTCAGGTATATTCTCATACCTCTTAGCTTTCCAAATAATATTCCTAATCCCGAAATAAAGTTCGTTTGGCCCCTAAAGAAATTCATACGAAAATATGTATTTCACCAGTGTATATTCCTAGTAATTTTGTAATAACTCATAGGTCGTTGACAAATTTTTAATGAAACAAAATTTATAGTAAATCTAACATCTAGTGCTATCAGAATTTGAAAGTAGATTATTAAAATATTTTTTAATTACTTATGGTTCTTGCAATTCAGCCTTTCATGTTTTGATCTATTCAGAATTTATCCTATTTGGAAAGATCATAACTCCCATTTACTATGTAATTTTACATGAAATTTTAATATACCTTTTATGAATATATTATTAGTTTGTTAACAAAATTTTAGATCTATTGGATTATTGATTTGGGAGAAATCATTCTTCCTTCATCTATTGTCATGTTTGATCGAATAAATTAATACAAAAATATATGACCTATATTTTGTGAGATTTAGGTGCGGGCAAAAATATTGTATATCAAAGGATATTTAATATCATAAATCTATTTTTTTTAGAATTTTATAAATTAGTTTGACAGTTCTTATGAATTTTGAAAGCCGAAAACTAGTTACAAAAAACTAGCAAATATGTTCAAAACATAGAAATAAGTGACTTAGATCGATCCAACTTTTAGTTATGAGTGGTTATTTGTAAATGTACTTATGTATAACATATGTATGATTGTATTTGGGATTGGTAGATATTTACGATGATTATAGATCATGGTTTGTGGCTAGACTTGGATAGAGATCGGGCTCGCAAACTTAGTATTCTTGGATGGACTCCAAACAAGTATACTTTGTCCGAATTGTACAGTATTTACATGAATTTTCTAATATGTTGTTTCTTTCCAGTCATACATGATTATATGTTGCTTATGTTCTTATGATTTGTTGTTTTATGTGCACGTACCTTATTTGCTTTCCATGTGTCATTGCTTTCATGTACGTACTGTGATGATATTTGTTTAGTTCTATTCTTCCGTTCCATTGAGTTTGACTTGACTTGACTTGACTCGTACCACTTTGGAGAGATTGAGTACTAGATATTGGCCTATGTACCCTCTAGGACGGAGAGTGTTCCATACAATTGCAATGTTAGCAAGATTGGGAGCGTCCCATGTCGTTATGGTATTGAGATATGTTCTTACCAGGAGCATCCTTTGGTGTTATGGTATTGATTCCTTATTGATTGTACGTTAGTTTGTAGGAGTTGCATGTATTCCTTGTCTCTCTTTCTTGCATGTTTATTTACTGTTACATTTTGGCATGTATATTATGTATCTTGTTACGTCCCTCTAAGGACCTGGTGATCTCTCCAGGTTATTTGCTGAGCTCACTTTGTAGAGTAGATGAATGATTGATGATTGCGTCTCCAGGATTTAGGTATCACTAGTGCTACTGTTATCATTCTTCCGTCTTCTATATTTTATGATGACATCTTCTGCTGTATAGCCTAGTTTTACAAGCTTTATTCTTATTCTCGAGCTTGTTCGGATATGTATATTACATGGCGTTCGACTGTATTGCATATGTTCATTCTTGATATTTTTGTTCTTTATGTGTATTGTGATATAGTTTGACTTTCTATATTAGACATGATACCCTATTATAAATAACGTATACGTATTCGAGTTGAACTGGAGTCTGCTTGATACGTAGCTGGCCATTGTCATGTATCATGGTCATACATATTTTGGGACTGGGGCATGACAGTAGTAGTGCACCCATGTATTGATTTCTGTATTGACTTCCAAATAGTGGCTCATAGAAGCGCACTCATGTCCATGTATTGTCTCATGTCTTGATTCTTGATAGTGGCTCGTCATAGCGCACTCATGACTTTAGATTCTTGTATTGTCCTGGTCGTGGCTCGTAGTAGCGCACTTCTATTTCCTGACTATATTTCGTGGTTGTTTTCCTATCTTGTGTCATGAATGTGCTTGTTTAAGCTATTGTCTAGTTTTGTATTTTCTCCGATGGAGAAATATCATGTTTAGGATAGATCCTAGGATACCACAGCCGAAAATTCTTGATTAAACTGTTAAGGTTAATAACTAAACTTGTCACCTAAATTCATTGGGAGGGGAAATTTTAGGTTGCATGCAATCCCGTTATCCCTGCCACATTATTTGGATTTGGAGCTCTCCGACATAAGGGGCACACTTCCAAGCACACAATCAAGTATTGCAATTTCAGTACATTGATTCATGGATATTGATTTCGTCTGAATAACCTGGATAGACTAAAGGACGTGTGAATGATAGAAAAACCTCAAGTGTATATATTAGTAAACATGATTTGTGATAACCCTAGTTATCTAATGATAGCAAGTTGTAGGTCATGATATATTGACCGTGATTGATTGATTGTCTAGTCTCATTCAAGTCTTATTCTAGTTTATTGTTCATGTATATTCATGTTTACTGTTCATGGTTCTACTGTACATGTTTTTTTTTTTTGTTCCTACCATGTCTCGATCCTGACATGTTTATGTTCCTACTATTTTCCTTTCATGTTCCTGTTCACGTTTACCTTTTCATGTTTCGGTGTACTTGTTTACTTTGCCCTATCCTGATGCACATGTTTACTTTAAGTATGTTATTATTTACTGCGTTATTGTATTATGCTATGTATGATGATTTTACTCCATCCTTATGGCTTCCTTGTGGTACTTGTTATTTAAGGTTTTGAACCTACTAGTCTTGCATGGCTAGATTTGGTAGCTGAGCCGGAGGATCTACAGTTTATCCTGTTCGATGTTGTCCACTTGGAGGACCCCCAATCGAGCACTTGAGTGAATGTTTCTTTCATCTACCCACTGACTCTGTATATTCTTTTGTGGCGTTTAGCCAACGAACTATTATTTACCTCGTATTTTGTTCATGACATTTCTGCCATAATTGGCTTACATGTTCTGTATATTCTAGACTGCAGCTAGATTGATCATGTATTACTATTACACTCTTGTTAGTATCTCATTTTGTATTATTAGCTTCATGATCATCTATATATTATGGTTTGTGATGCTTTACCCTTTTATATGTCATGGTAATTTATCTTGCTCTTTATATATTTTTGGTGATTGAGACACGTATGATTGTTTGACCGATGATTGACGATTGGCTTGTAGTATAATCCCCCATTCTTTACAGTCGTGATTGTATCTTGAGGTATTAGAATACCTCGATATACGTGGTTGGCCTGGTTCTGCCCTAGCTCTCAAGTATTTTGGTTCTAGGACGTGACAAAGACCCACTTGCAACTAACAGACTGGACCCCGTCTGAGAGTAGAACGATATCCCAATTATATGTCTGCTGAAATGTTCGAAACTCCTCTGTCATAGCCTCCTGCCACTCATGGAACTGAACATCATCTTGATAAGAACTGGGCTCTCGTATAGTATGGATAGCAGTAAGAAAAGAATAGAACTGCGAATAATATGAGACTAAGGTAGCAAAACCAAATTTATCTGGTAGACCATGGAATAGTCAGGAGTAAAACGAGCAGGAGGTCGATGAGTACGCTGGGACTAGTGGATAGGATGTGGTGGAAGCGTATATGGTGGAGAAGATGGTTTAGCAAAGGTTGGTGGAATATGTGGAGGATCTTCGTGAGCCAACAATGAAGGCATCGTAGGAGGAGCTGTACTAAGAGAGGGGAGCAAATGAGTAGGATCAATGGAAACACAAGATGACGGAGGTGGAGGAACAAGAAATGAACATCCGAATGTGGGATAGTGAAATAAGAAGTCCTTTAGAAAGGTGACATGACGAGATATGAAAACGACGGGCCAAGGGATCATAACAACGATAATCCTTATGTTTGGAACTAAAATCGAGTAAGACACACTTGGCTGATCGAGCTGTCAGCTTCGTGCGTTCAGTCAAAGAAAGAAAAGATAAATACAAGTGCACCAAAAAGTATGAAACATACTGTACTCAGAAGGACACGAAAAAAGACTCATGAGGTGTTCGACTAGACAAAACTGAGGAAGAAGTGATATTGATAATATTACAGAAGTAAGAATGACCTCTGCCCAGAACGTTTGAGGAACAAAAGAGGATAACAAGAGAGCACGAACAGTCTCAAGAAAATGGCGTTGTTTGCACTCGGCTACCCCATTTTGTTCATGAGTGTAAGGACATGACTGTTGAAAAAGGGTATCGTGAGATTGCTAGGATTAAAACTTTTTGTTCTGATACCATGAAACAAATAAACAATATTGATATATTGAATGGATAAAATAAAAAACAATACAACTATGAATATATATAGATAAAAAACGGATTCATAACCGTATAGGATAAATAATCTAATTCTAAATCTAATTAATTTTAACAATAACCTCCATATTCAACACTGATATTCAAACATCATCCTCTTGTAAGACTGATGAGTTTTTCTCCTTCAACTTTGAGGCTTAAAACACCACTGATATATAAATTGACAATACTTTTTTTACATAGACCGGGTGTAGTCAACACTTCTAGGCTACATTTAGGGAGGAAGTTTTGTATATTTCATCTACATGGGCTGAAGGCACGTAGATTACATCCGTCAGCGAGCTATGTGTACGACCATAGAAAACATACACAAGAACCCCAGTCACTAGCCATACTGAAACCCGCATCCACGTATCATAACTGCAAAATACAGCTTATGAATGTTAGGAGACAGTCATTAGCGAAATCTTAAAACTGGATATAATGCTACATCACTGACTTCAAGTAAAGCACTTGGCTCATCTTTCTATTGGAAATTGAGAATAATTGAACTTCTTGCAGACTATTTTGAATTGCTTGTACATGCAAAGAAAGGGGTTAATAAATTACTAACCCAAGATTTATCAGCAAGTAAGTGTTAATGAGGATGCAGCAAACAGGCAGTAAAGGGACAAAGGGGCAAATAAATCCTGTGGAGGCAGAAATCATAAACATTTGCAAGTTATATTTAGCTCACCATGCCCAATAGTAATAAATAGAGAACAAGAACACAAGGTCGGTCAGCAGGAATAATAGATGTATACCTCCTGCATGTCCAAAACTATGTCTACCATCATCTTGGTCGATACAAGAGAGTACAGACAGACCACTCAATAGAATCAAGCCACCAACCAAGCACGACAAATATTGCACCAGACTAATTTAGGGGGAAAAGAAGTAAATGTTGTAAATATATATTGAAATAGGAAAATAAGTGTTTGAATACCAGAGAGCCTCTTGACTCTAAATCTTTAAAAATTCATTACTGGGAAGAAGCTTCATTGAACGACTTACATTGACAAAAATGTGGTTGAAGCAGCAGAAGTGAGGATGAGAACACCAATGCACACAGATGCTATGCTCCAAGCTGCTTTCTTCCGTCTCGTTTGCTCAATGGTTTTATCTGCAACATCTAATAGATAGCCAGCTTAGATACAAGGAAACAAAAAAGCTCTAGGATGATCAAGGTAACACATACAAAAATATTTAAGATGGACTTATTTTCGATAAAAAAAAAAAAAAAAACTCGTTTGCAAAAGGAGACGCTGAGGTTTATGGTATGGAAAAGTTCTTGTTGGGTGAAAGGACAACAAGGAGAATAAATAGGATAGGGATTGAAGATTTGAGAAATTATATCAGAAATCTCAAGGTCATATAGTTGGTACAAATTAATTATTACTTTTTCTGGGCCAAACCCCAATTGTTTTGGACAAGGATGATAGCTATGGTTATAAATAAAAAATGAGAACCCATGCATTTGTAGATTACGACAACAGCAACAAAGCATTTGTAGATTTAATCAAGGTTCAAAGTATCACTTATCAGAATCCGTATCGGACCATTCCTATGAGTATCTGGATCGGTAATATCGGCAGTTTCGGATTGGAGTATTGGATTTTTTGGTATCGGAAAGCAAATAACTATTAGTAAATTATTAACATTTTAGAAAATATATTTTATACATTTATGCATAATTTTAAGTATTTTCAGTGTTGTTTCTTAGTATTTTTGAAATTGAATGAAATAGTAGTCACCCTTGTCGATTGATTTACATGTGATAGATAAGTTTTCCTCTTTTATATGCTTTTACAACCTTAGTATGCTTTTACATACTTACTAATTGGTCTTTTTCTTTCAATTTTCTTTGTCGAATTGACCGAAAAGAGACATCTAATGTCGGTATCGGTCAGTATCGGATATCGGTCGATATCGGATCGAGACATGCCAAACTGTATCGGTATCGACCGTATCGGATAGGTATCGGCCGATACTGCAAACTATGAGATTGATGGTACTAAGGTAAGACATTCCCAATTACTGTTGATCTAAGTTGCACGGACACGAAAAATAGTGTCCGTATCCGTATGGTGTCCATACCTGTAACCATGTATGTATCCGTATGACATAGATGACTACATTGTACCATTTTGTCCGGTAGTATACATGTCCGTATTGGTGCAACATGGCTGCTGATAAAGATACTAATTACATAATGCAGTTGTATCTGTTTTATCCTCACCTTTAATATCCTCCTTGACAATAAGTGGATAATCAGCCAATAGTTCCACATTAAGCAAGTGTTGGCTACTATCATTCTTTTCTTCACTTATCTCTTCCGCACTTCCCACATCAATTTCTTGAGAACAATAGCGCAAATGTACTGAGTGGATCGACTCATGAAGTGATGCTGGAAGAGGTACCTCGTTGGGCGGAGTATATCTTAGAATCAAAATAGAAACTGCAACAATGGTGAATGCCAGTAGTGTACCAACACTGACCTGTAAAAATTGCAAACTCGTCAAAAAACAAAATGATCACATTTCCAATATAACAAGCATACCATGGCAATTGATTATAAAATAAGGGGTTTGCGTATTGCTTGCCTTGGTAATGAAACTGTATGTATTTTAGTTAAATACTTGAATCAACAAAATAACAAGAGAATTTGATCATACAACATTATTTTACCATTCCTGCCAATTGTGAAACATCCATGAAGAAGGCTAGGAGAGCTGCACAGATCCCAGTAACGATAGTGCTCTTCACTGGTACTTGAGTGCGACTATTTACTTCTGAGAAAAAATGTGGCAGTAATCCATCTCTTGCCATTGCCATAAGTATTCTAGGCTGACAAAAACAAGAAAGTCCAAACAAGATATCATCAAAGAAGTTAGCTTTACCCTTGAATTTCACTTGTAGGTATCTTTGCAATGATGGTTCATTAAATTGCGGATATTCATCTAAACTATACAGATGGAAGTGAGAATAAATAAATGATGATACAAATATAACTCATATCTTTGACACTAGGATTTTTACTGGGAAGACGAGCTAATATCACATAAGACATTTTTATGCATGAAGTCTGGTATTGATACATAATATTATGTAAAACCAGAATGTAAATAATAGTGACATACAAATGGCCCAAACTAGCATCATCCTGTCAAGAAGCAACCTTTTAGGACCAATTTGGATCCTGACATCAACTTCTGTGTTGGTGGAAAATCCTAGATGACACAGCTATGCAAGGATTTCTTTTTCGGATTGATTCTGTAAACTAACTACACAGAGAAAGAGAGAAAGAATCCATTATTCCTATTCATTAAGGCAAGACTAAATGAATGCCATATAAGGATATGAGCAGTGTTCTAAAAGACATCCTTGAGACATACATAATTAAGTTCTCTCTTCTTCTTCTTCTTCTTATTTTTTCCCCTCGTTTTTAGACACCCCGAGCAGTTGGAAATTGTTGGATTCATGATATATCTCAGAAAATAGATGCATTCATTGGATATGAAACTTGAACTAGTTATTAACCCTAATCTTACAAGATGTTTTCGGGATTATTCCCACTCCTTCCCTTCGAATGTTCTACTCACATTTCTAAATGGAGTATATCTATACTACCTTAAAAGTAAACAACATACGTCTTTATCGACAGTGAACTAGACCCTCTAGCTTAGTAAGATTCATTGCCATATTCCCATTTAAATTAACAGTCACTGATTAGCTAGTTTAGTTACATATATCTTATTCTGGATTTACATTTCCACTCTTGATAAGCTTAGTCGTTGCAGCCTCTTCATGTTCTTATATATATATATATATATATATATATATATATAGAAATGCTCTAAAACCATCCGGTGGTTTCATATTATGGAACCACCCGGTGTAGCACGGGTTGGATTGAGATTAAGTGGTTGAGATTAAAAGGTGTAGACCCCACCACTATTTAATCTCAATCTCAATCTCGATCCAACCTATGTAAGATAGGGTGGTTTCATTATATGAAACCACCCGGGTGGTTCTAGAACACCACTATATATATATATATATATATATATATATATTGGGTATGCTCAAATGGGACTAAAGTACTGTATGACCTTTAGCTTCAACTATATTAAAGAATGATGTCTAGTTACTTCTTTTAAAAGGTGATCACATTATGAATAAAAATACATACACGATATAATTTGATTATTAACATTTGTCTGGAAGAAAATAGGACGGCCCATACATAAGCAGTGAAAATCTGGAAGTAAATATACAAACATTTTACTAGTTAACTAGTTATATATAGGAAATGTGTGGAAGAAATCATTATATTGCATCCTAGTTGTCTGATATTTTGAATACCTGTGGGAGGATGGAACCCATTAATGTTGAGCATAGAGCAAGAACAGCTCCACTAGTGACTATATACCTAGAATTCAAAGCAAAATAGAATAAAATATAACAATTGGACAAGTTCATAGTCATCGACAGAACTTCTGATGTAAAGGTCACCTGAGACTTACATTGCCCACTGCATTCCATGTCTGGAGAATGCAGATGAAATGGGGGTATCTGGATCCATCGCGAAATATGGTACGAGGCCGACAATAACAATGGAAACCATCATGTACAAGAAACAACATATAGATAATGCCAAACCTATACCCCATGGTAAATCACGTTGAGGGTTCTTTACCTGAAACAGAAACAAGGGGAAAAAAGAAAATTGATCAATGAAATATGAATTAAAATTTCTTTCAACTCGGAAACAACTTACCATTTCAACTTCCTTTCTTAGACATATTTTAGAGCAATTATGACCATACTAAGTGTAAACTCAAGTATTTAGAGTAGGGTTTACATATCTTCATATTGTTTTATGGAGGTTATTCTGTAGTAGGGGAACAAGTGGGTCGAGTAGAGAGAATACTCCCAAGACATGTACCAATATGACCACACTTGAAATGAAAAGCAAGGGTCGAGTTTGGATCCAAGTTCCATACCCAAGCTCCAAGTATGATATGGGTTTCACATTTTTGGGACTCATGAAAACTCAAAAGATGACTGGTCTGGCAAATTCTAGTATACAATTTGAATTCTGAGCCATAAAAAATACATAGATCAAAATCATCTTGATCTTGTCCCTGATAAATTCCAAGCCAAAGGAGCAACTCAAGAATGAGGTTGGATATGTGTCTAAATCAAGGTTCGAATTATCGGTATCAGAATTAGTTTCAGTTTTGGACCATTCTTATGGGCGTCAATCAACAGTTCTGGTGGTTTCAAATCATAGTTCTCGAGGAGTTCTTGGTTTCGGAAATCCAAAAATAGTAAGAATTGTTTAAAAACTAGAAAAATGTTTGATAAATTTAGGCATAATCTTATGTATTATTTATTGTTCACGTTAGATTTGAAAGAAATAATATTCAGTGTTGTTGAATGTTCACCCCGATAGATATTGTTTTTTATTTTACTTGCTTTTTAAACAAAGTACCTCGCAATAAATATTGAATGGACTAACATTTAGATGAATGAACATTGTGATTTTACAGATATACTAACTTCTACAAATAGTAATAATTAAATTATCGGCAAGGAATTTTATTAACACATTTCAGCATATTTTACCATAGTTATCTTTCTCCTTTATTTTTTGTTGAATTGACCAGAAAAGAAAGCCCCAATTCAGGTATCGACAACGGTTAGAAACAGATCAGGACAATGCCAAAACTGATACAACACAACCAATTACGTATTGGTATTGGCCGATACTGTGAACCTTGGTTTATATATTTGTCTGAATACCGTGTGTATTGCATAACAGTTCTAGGTATAGATCAAGCTATCCCCAAACAACCAATAAACTTTCACACAAGCAGCGGGTATTGTTGTCAAACATTTCCGATCCCATCCTTGATAATTTCGATAATGTTATTTTATGTTTGGTCTTCCTTTTGCCTGACCTTTTTGATGACGCATATTTGAGAAAACTTCTTATTGCAGTGTTTAATATCTTGAACATGCTCCTACCATCTCAATTGGTAATTTATCATAAGTTCTACTCCTATGCTTCCTCAAGCCTATACGTCAACATAACATTTTCTAATGAAAACCAACAAGTAGGGAGTGACAACCTACCTCCTCAGCAGTGCTAGCAACAGAATCAAAGCCAATATATGCAAAGAATACAGTTGCTGATCCAGCAAGCACTCCATTCATGCCATAGGGGAAGTACCTGAAAGCCAGAAAAGAAGTTAATTGAATACCTGATATCTGATCACCACAAGAAAAGAGTCTTGGATAGTTCTTACCCACTAGAAACAGAATATCCAACCCATCCAGTCTGGAACCCAATATATCCACCAGCTATGATGACAAATAACATGACACACACATTCGCGATTGTGGTGATTGATTGTACAAATGAACTCTACACACAAAAACTTTGTCCAAGTCATGAATGGTACTCGTCAAGGGAAGGCATAATAACAAATAAAGACTCAACAATACCTCCTTTATACCAACACATAATAACCCAGTGACGACTAAGACAAGGATTGCAGCACACGGATCAACCACAACATCAATCCCTGGAATTTCAGCACGGGCTAGAAAGAAAGGCAAGCTATCTGGCCCACCAAAGAATATGGCCTAAAGCATACAGCACTAACTTGTATAAGATGATTTGTCTGAGAAAAGTTAAATTACGAATCATCAGACTCTTACAGCCTTAAGATACAAATTTACAAATAAGCAAACTTGAGTTGACCAGTAGACTAACAAAACTGTGGAGAATGAGAAGGGGAACCAAGCAGTACCTGTTAATCACAATATCAAGGTGAAAAAGCAAGCAAACATGTGAGAGTAGTTTGAAAGCTTAGAAACTAGTATTTGATTCTATGGCTTTAAGATAAGACTTGTCCAAAACTCAAAGAAAATGAATGTCCCAAAATCTGCAATTTCCAAGTATTAATAACAATAACAATTGATAGTATTCGAAATATCTTCTTTTTGTAAAAACTAACATGCAGTTCCTAGTCAAATCTCATGAGTCTTGAAAGTTAGTTATCACCAGAAGAAAACCTCACCCATCTTGCCACATAATAACTTGAATCAGAGCCCTTGTTTCTTGGAGGATTGTGCTATTGGAAGTTTTCTTCCTATTGAGTTTAACATGCTAAAATCTGACAATATTAAAGCAGAGGACCTCGTGACTGTCAACCGATAAAGGTCATCTGTTATAACGGTTGAATAAGTAACTAGGAACTAGACACTATAAAATTGGTCCATGTTCGTGTTCATTGGACACGACATACACTAAAAAATACACTAGGACAAGCCAAAACATGCACCGTATCCGTGTCTCCGTGTCCATATTTTTGTGTGTCGGTATTTGTATCCATGTGTAGTATCATTACTCTTAGATAACTAGCAGAGCTTCCCCCGCAGTTCACACTTTTTACAGGAAGGCTACTTCTTTACAAATATGAATCTGTGTGATATATTATATGATCAGAATTATGAATATCACTATTGAACATTATACTAGATAAGAGAGAACTTTAGATGTAGAACCATACCAAGTTTGGTGAAATGCCTCGTGCAACAGCTGAGCCCCCAATTGTATATTCCAGTATCAGAGCCCAACCAATTAACCAAGCAACACTGAAGTAAATAATACAATTTCAAAATTGCATTTATAATCATGCTTACATCATAAAAAAAACTTCATTTTTAACTTCTTCATAGTTGATTATGGAACAATATCAGTAACCAAGTGATTGTGTTGAATATAAAAGACATGACAGTTACCCTTCTCCAACACAAATGTACGAATAATGATAGGCACTGCCTGCTGAAGGGCAACGACTTGCAAGTTCAGCATAGCAGAATGCTGACAGAGCTGCTGCTATTCCAGCTATCAGAAAGGAAATAGTAAGAGCTGGTCCCGAGTGCTCTCTTGCAACTGTTCCTACAAGAACATAGACTCCAGCCCCTATGGTTGACCCCACACCTAGTCAGATAATCCAACACATGCATTTAGATATGGAAGAAGTTGCCAAGAAAGAAACTTACCATAAAGGATGGTAGCAGAAGAGAAACTGACATAATCTAGAAACTTAAATGTGGTATGTCCGGAGGAATATAAGAGAGAGTGAGAGTGAACATAATGCAACATTTGAAGAAGAAAATTTAATTTTTGTAGAATCAAAATCTCTCGTGATTGAGTCCTACTCGAGCAGGGAAGAGACGAAACGGGTTATCAGTTTGATCAATGTCTCAACCATTCCAAGTCCAATTTTGTGGAAAGCAAAGGGGACCTTGTTGATATGGTATGTTGGGTGTCATATTTAAGTATAGTATAAGCAAATGGGAATATCCTGAGGACATATTTGGGATGCCAGAATATGTCACAGGATATTCCATTATGAGATTATTGTCATAATGATTGAGATCATTGTATTAATGACTGTAAGGCTATATAATGCCAATGAGACAATCAATAAAATCATCAATTAATTTCAACATGGTATCAGAGCCAAGTTTCCACAAACCCTAGCCGTCACCAAGCTTCCACAAACCCACAGGAGAATTTCCTAGATCTCCTCCACCGAACTCTTCCACGCCCCCCCTTCTTCCCTTCTCCGCCCTTCGCAGGCCGTCCTTCGCTGTTGCTGCCCCGTCCCGCTACTGCTGCGGCTACTACTGCTGCTGCGGCTGCTGCGACTGCTGCGGCTGCGACGGCGGCTGTGAATGCGTGCTGCTGCCTCCTCCGCACCAGCACGAGACATCGCCTAATAGGGATGCCTAGATCTGAAAAAAGGGGGGACATGTTCGGATCTAGGAGCAGACGACGAGGACGAGCGTGAGTCGTGGAGCGGACGTGACGTGATTGGATAGACGACGCATCGATGGAGGAGATCATCAAGAAGCTAGATTCTGCAGAGGTGGCGACGTTGATGAAGTTGTTGACGATGTCGGCTGGTGAGAACACGACACGAACGTCGCCGGAGTTGAAGCTTCCCTCCATCGATCTGAAATTAGATGGACCAGCCACCTATCTGAGTTGGTCACGGCGGGTGAGAAGAACCCTCGCAGGAAAAAACATGGAGGGGTTCCTGACGGGCGAGACGACAGAGCCGGACGAGGGCTCGACAGGACGCGATGAGTGGAAGTCCACTCATATGGTGATCTACATCTGGCTTCTCAACTCCTTAGTCCAGTCTATTGCCGCCACAGTAGACGGTATTGAGAGGGTGAAAGATGTGTGGGAGAAGTTGAGAAGGACCTATGATGGTGTGGGGAACAACTTATGGGTCTTCCAGATAAAGGGGAAGATTGATGACACCGTACAGGGAGAGAAGACGGTGCAGGAGTATGCCACGGAGTTGGAGCGTCTGTGGTTGGATTATGATCACTCATCAGATCGGGCGAGCTGCGGGGACCCTAAGTGTAAGGAGAGACAGGTGTGTCTGCAGGAGATGACGATGAAGTTCTTCAAAGGGCTGACTGCAGCTTTCGCACAGAGGACGGCCCTACTTCTAGCCCAACCAAAGATCCCTAGCCTTGAGGAGGCTATCTCAGCCATGATCCAGGAGGAGACACGCATCAGGCTGCAAGCCGGGACAGGTGGTCCCCCCGAAGCAAAGTCAGCACTAGCGATCACCAGCTCAGGTAACACAGGATCTAAGGGAGAGCTCTGGCAGCATAACCGGCAGTGCTACAACTGTGGGGAGATGGGTCATCATCGGTATGCTTGTACCAAACCACCTAGGGAGGGAGATTCAGGTGGTGGACGAGGACCGTTCGGCGGACGAGGATATAATGGAGGACGTGGTCGTGGTCGAGGGGGTAGACGAGACGGCCGAGGAGGTTATCGGACGAACCTCCTGATATCAGAAGGGAACGGAGAAACTGATGGCACCTTTACTGTGGAGGACCAGGCACTGGGAGACATGAGGAGTAGAACCGAGGAGGCGTCCACCTCATTCTTTGTTAGGGACAACGCTGCCATGTATGCCCATCCATCAGAAGGTACTGACGAATCACTTGCCCTTGCGTCTATCTCTTCCCTTAAATCATCAGACTGGATTATCGACTCGGGAACATCTCGGCATGTGACGGGAAATGCTAGTGAGTTTTCTTCCTACACTCACCTAGCATCAGCAGACAGCATTCAGACAGCTGATGGTAATTTCCAGCCAGTGGTCGGTAAGGGTACTGTTAATTGTACAGGTTCAGTAAGATTATCCAATGTTTTACATGCTCCATCCTTTCCAGTCAGTCTCTTGTCCATTAGTTCTATAATCCTCCAACTTAAATGCATTGTTTCTTTTGATATTCCTAAGGTGACCTTCCAGGAGAAAGGGACAGGACGAAGACTTGGGACTGGCACTTGGCATGAGGGACTGTGGTACCTAGATTGAGAAGGACTGGACTCAGCATTGGTATCTATGGCAGAGAAGGCTGGCATAGAAGGACTGCAGCAGAGGACTGAGGATACCTTGATACTCCATCATCGGAGGATGGGACATTCTTCCTTTGATACTCTAAGTAAGTTGTATCCAAAGATTTATGCAAAAACAAATAAAGAGAAATTAGTATGTGATGCGTGCGAGTTAGGAAAACTTACTAGGAGCTCATATGTTGGCACGGGTCATATGAGCACTTTTGCTTTTAAGGTAGTACATTCTGATGTCTGGGGTCCATGTGCTACTAACACTATGAATGGTTATAAGTACTTTGTTTCTTTCATTGAGTGTGCCTCTCGTGTTACCTGGTTATATTTGATGAAAAATAAGAATGATGTACCTGCTTGTTTTCGGGATTTTCATAAGCATGTCCAGACTCAGTACAAAGCAGTTGTGAAGGTACTGAGGTCTGACAATGGAACAGAGTATACCAACAGGACGCTTGCAGAATACTTGTCAGCACACGGAATACAGCATCAGACCACCTATGCATACTCACCAGCACAAAATGGAGTTGCAGAAAGAAAAAACAGACACCTTCTGGAGGTCGCAAGAAGTATGATGATCGACATGAATGTCCCACAGAGTCTGTGGGGGCATGCAGTGTTGACAGCAGCTCAACTCATCAACAGGATGCCCTCGAAGGTCCTCGGATGGAAGTCCCCATGTGAGGTATTGCAAGGCAATAATAGTGGGATACTCCCACTGAAGGTGTTTGGGTGTGTGTGTTTTGTGAAGGACAACAGGCCATCAGTTGGGAAACTTGACCCTAGAGCGGTCAAATGCATTTTCGTAGGCTACTCGGCGACCCAGAAGGGGTATGTGTGCTGGAGTCCAGTAGAGAAGAAGAAGTTTGTCAGTATGGATGTCCACTTTCGGAAGCATGAGCCATACTACCACCAGGACGAAACTTCACACAACACGCCTAATACTGCCAGTATTAGGCGAGAGGGGGAGATGGAGAACTTGGTGGTAACCGATTTAGAAGTTTGGCATGGAGGCACGGAGAAGGGACAAGAAGGTGAAGGTGTTAGGCCGACGGCTAAGAGAGAGTTACTTACCTACAGCAGGAGAGAGAAGCAAATTGCAGGACCAGTACCGACAGTGCCAGTGCCAAGTCCCTTGCCTGCGTTCGTCCCAACTCCTGAGGCACCGACACCAACCCCCCTTCAGGTGATACCCCCTCATTCACAAGATATCATTCCTCCTACTTCTACCACACCACTATCTGTACGGAGGACCACTCGCAGCAATGCAGGAAATCCTCCAAACAGATATGGTTGGGATATTGTTCAGTTTGTTTCTTATGACCATATCCCTTCTTCTCATGGAGCATTTATAGCATCTTTGGATAGTATTACTGTACCTAACAATTGGCAGGTTGCCAAGAACGATCCAAAGTGGAAAGCGGCAATGCACGAGGAGTTGGGAGCTCTGGAGAAGAACCACACTTGGGAGCTTGTGAGACTGCCAGAGGGGAAGAGAGCAGTTGGATGCAAGTGGGTCTTTACCGTGAAGCAGAATCCAGATGGACAGGTTGAGCGCTACAAAGCTCGACTAGTAGCCAAAGGATACAGTCAGACGTACGATATCGACTATGACGAGACCTTTGCACCAGTTGCAAAGATGAGCACTGTCAGGACTCTGATTTCTCTGACAGCGAATGGTGGATGGAAGCTACACCAACTAGATGTGAAGAATGCGTTTCTTCACAGAGATCTAGTGGAGGAGGTGTACATAGAGATACCACCAGGATTTGGCACCAATCAGACAGTAGGCAAGGTCTGCAGGTTGAAGAAGTCCCTCTATGGACTGAAGAAGTCCCTCTATGGACTGAAGCAGTCTCCTCGAGCGTGGTTTGACAGACTCAGAAGGGCGATGATAGGGATGGGATATCAGCAGATCAATGCTGATCATACTGTGTTCTTCCGTCGGAGTGGAGGCCACATCACCATGCTTGCGGTGTATGTGGACGATATGATTATCACAGGAGATGATGAGCAGGAGATCGCCCAACTCAAAGGAAAGCTTGGCAAGGAATTCGAGGTGAAGGATCTCGGCCTTCTTCGGTACTTCCTTGGGATTGAGATTGCTCGAGAAGCAGAGGGGATTGTCCTCTCTCAAAGGAAGTATGCACTGGACCTTCTCACAGAAACTGGGATGTTGGGGTGCAAACCTGCAACGACACCAATAGATCAGAGGTTCAAGATTGATGCTGAGGCTGGAGAACCAGTTGATCGGGACAGATACCAGAGACTGGTTGGCAAGTTGATCTATTTGAGCCACACATGTCATGATATCTGCTTTGCAGTAAGTGTGGTGAGCCGCTACATGCATGACCCACGGAAGGGTCATATGGATGCAATGTACCAGATTCTAAGGTACTTGAAAGGTGCTCCCGGGAAGGGACTAATATTCAGGAAGAACAATCACGTGAGCATCGAGGGCTACTGTGATTCTGACTGGGCTAGTTGTGCTGATGACAGGAGGTCTACCTCGGGATATTGCATATTTGTAGAAGGTAACTTGGTCTCCTGGAGGAGTAAGAAGCGGTCTGTGGTGGCCAGATCGACAGCTGAAGCAGAGTACAGAGCTATGTCATTGAGAGTTGCAGAGCTGCTATGGTTGAAGAATATGCTGGTGGAGCTGAAGCTGGATCAAGGAGCCAAGATGAAGCTGTGGTGTGACAATCAGTCAGCTATTAGTATCGCCAACAATCCAGTACAGCATGACAGGACCAAACACATCGAGATTGATAGATTCTTCATCAAAGAGAAGTTGGATAGTGGATTACTGGAGCTTGGCCATGTTCCAACCAGGGATCAAGTAGCATATGGACTAACCAAGGGACTCGCCTCAGTGAGCATGATTAGAGGATGTGACAAGATGGGCTTAGTGAATATCTTTCATCCATCTTGAGGGGGAGTGTTGATATGGTATGTTGGGTGTCATATTTAAGTATAGTATAAGCACATGGGAATATCCTGAGGACATATTTGGGATGCCAGAATATGTCACAGGATATTCCATTATGAGATTATTGTCATAATGATTGAGATCATTGTATTAATGACTGTAAGGCTATATAATGCCAATGAGACAATCAATAAAATCATCGACTAATTTCAACTAATCGGTCAAGTCGGTGAGATCCCTTCGGTGAGATCCCTGCTTTTCCTTTGGTCGACCTTCAACTGGCAGCTTTGTTTCAACCTGTTGACAGGAGGCTGAGAATTATGGATTTTTGCCCAAAAGCAATCAGCTACCTAGGAGGGTCAGTCAATGAAAGATCGTGTGACTCTTTCAAAATTCCAGTCAAAATATTCCCCAGTACTCCATTTAACTGGGGTTGCCCTAGAAAGTTCCTTGCTAAAATAGGCCTAAAGAAGAAAGTCTACACACGAACTTACGTATATTTAGAGAAAGAATATGACACAATTCACAGGGAGATAATGCAGTAGGTTTTCAGAAAAGAGACAAGTATACACCATGTACATCTTTATTGTGACTATGAAGAACAGTAGAAAAGTATCACAATTCCTTTCACTAAACCAAAACTCAAGACTTGCGATAAAGTTGAGGGTCTATTTTTTTTATATCATTCCAACACACCCATGCATGTCAAATGCCCATCATATGTGGGTTGCGAGCTGGATTCACGCAGTTGCACAGTTCTTAAACGGCACAAAAACGAGATATTCAAACATAGGAGGCTCTTGATGATGTTTTACCGCTACCAAGAATCTCGGAACTTCTTACTAGGTTGTATCAATGGATTCCTTCTAATATCTAGTTGTCTTTTTCTTCACTTGCGCACACGAACACACACCCAGTGCCGCTCTGAAGCTCAACTTAGGATTAAGGTGAAGGTAAAAAATTAAAATCGACACACTTTTAGGATAGAATTGTGTGTACCTTATGAAGATGTCAATGGACTATATATACTCCTCTCCTGGTAACCGTAGATTGCTTTTGTGCTTATCAAGTTAGGTTCATGATAAGGATGTCAACTTATCAAATATTGCCGACTTATCATTTAGGGCAAAGGATAATATCATACAATATATCTCAACAAGATTTGTAGAGTCGATGGACAACTCCAAGATTTACCCGCTCTTGATGATATTTTACCACTACCAGGAATCTCGGATCTTCTTACTGGGTTGTAACAATGGATTCTTTCTTATATCTAGTTGAGTTCTTCTTCACTTGCGCACACGAACACACACCCAGTGCCGCTCTGAAACTCAACTTGGATTAAGACGAAGGTAAAAAAAATTTATAGACTTTTAGAATAGAATTGTGTGTACCTTATGAAAATGTCAAAGGGACTATATATACTCCTCTCTTGGTAATTGTAGATTGCTTTCGTGCTTATCAAGTTACGTTCATTATAAGGATGTAAACTTATCGAATATTACCGACTTATCGTTTAGGGCAAAGGATAATATGATACAATGTATCTCACAAGATTTGTAGGGTCGGTGGATGACCCCAAGATTTACCTACATATATAGCGAATATTTGATCGTAACTCCGATTTGAATTGTAAGGATGTGGATAGATCATGTGTTTGCCACATGAGAAGGAACAGTCATAGTTTACAATATCAGTCGATACCAATCCGATACAGCCGACATCGATATGGTTTGACATGTCTTGATCGATATCCAATACTGAACGATACGGACCATGTGTATCTCTTTTTCGGACAATTCGACAAAAAAAATTAAACGAAAAAGACCAATCATGAAGGATGTAAAAGTGTAGTAAAGTTGTAAAAATATGTAAAAGAAGAAAACGTATCTATCACATGTAAACCAATTGGCAAGGGTAATGACTATTTCATTCAATTTTAAAACTACTAAAAAAGCAATACTTAAAATTATGTCTAAATGTATAAAATATATTTTCTAAAATGTTAATAATTTATTAATAATTTTTTTTTTCCAATGCTAAAAAATCTGATACTTCGATCCGAAACCGCATATCTAGATACTCATAGGAATGGCCCGATACCGATTCTGATATCTATGCTATGAACCTTGGGAGCAGTCAGGAGCGGCCCGAGGGAGGGGAAACATGGCTTGGGTCCGGGGCCCCAAGGCCCAAGGAGCCCCAAATAATTTTAAGAGTTTGTAATATATAGTTATATAGTATTAACATATAACAAAAAGTTGGTAAAATAAAAAAATTCGACAATTACTTTTCCATTCGTGAAGGCTTCTCTTCCGATTCCAGAAGAGAACTTCTTTCAAATTCCAGAGGCAAATTGATCGCCAACGGAAGTGTTCTTAGAAATTGTTGATTTTAATTCTCTTCCTACTTTCATCTGCTTATAACTGAATACCAAACATCTATTTTTTTAATCTTTTCTCCTTCACGCCCTTCTTCTTCCCAGAATTTTGAAATCTATAGGGATTTGAAGTCGGGAATTGGAATTTTACAATCGTTAAATTGGTGTAAGCTGAAGCTAAGAAAACAACTCCTCACTGAAACGACGATGGAACTTTCGTTGAACGATCTCCAGATAATGAACTCGAGTGTGTGGTCTAAAATTCAAATTTTAATAATGAACTTGAGTGTTGGTGATGCTAATAATGACAATAATTTTAATGATCACGAGTTGCACTAATAGTGACAATAATTTTAATGATCTCGAGTTGCACTGATGAATTATTAAATTTTGAGTAAATTCATTAAAAAAATTTGCACAACATACTATGGAATATTGTAGTGTGTAGTGGATTTTAACAAAAAAATAGCACTCTCGGCCGCATAGGTCGCTGACTGCATGGAAACTTCGTCTTCTCCAACAGCAGGTTCAGCCATGGCCAAAAGCTCAAAACGAAAAATTTGTTTCCTTCATAAAATCTCCATTCTAAGTCCAAATCCAGCAAACCAAACTTCAAAACCACACGAAATCAAATGCTCTATCATACGGAACTACCGGTTTTCGAAAATAACGAAGTTTTAATAGATCAATACCAAGGAAAACTCATGAAGCCCAAAGGAAACTCTAACTTGAAACTCAGATCTACTAAAATCTGTCCATCAAAACCAAAAACACCAAGGACTAAAAATGATAAGGAACACATGGAAAACATTTTTCATCAAACACATTTTTTAAAACAACATATATATGAAAAATTCGAAAATCAAGGTTTCATCATGAAGCAAGATGTACTTGCCTAAGAGTCCATCGACCTCTTCCTAGCTAGATCCAGTGCTACGGTTCGGCTAGGGGAGGTGCACGGGGGTGAGGGAGGAGAGCAAGGAAGAAAGAAAGTGAAAATGAAGAAGAAGAAAGAGAGAAGAGAGAAAAGCTCATATATATATACTAAAGGCAAAAGTTGGAGGGTTTGGTTCATGGGCTCAAGGGTTCAACCCAAATGGCCAAACTAGGGTTCAATTCTAAATACGGGTCCTAGCATGAGTCAGTGGCACAGCTACGAATCTATTACTGGTCTCGGGTAGTCTCCGCTACAGGACAAAATCCAAGATATAATATATAATATAAAATATAAAATATACATGCACCAAAACTACCTAACATAATGAAATTAGAGAAAAAGGGTGTGACATATAGTTCGGCTAAATTACAACTTGATACCCTCAACTATTCAAAATTTTAAACTTAATATCCTAAACTTTGATAGGTATCAACTTGATACACTAAAATTTAAAAAAGATGAAATTACCTCTTCTTTCTCTCCCCTCCTGCCCGTGTGCGGCGGGGTGGGGGGGGGGGGGGGGGGGGGGGGGGGGGGGGGGGGCGAGGTATCAAGTGGTGTGTTTGGGGGGTGGGGGCACAGGGGTATCAAGTTGAAAAATTTGAATAGTTGAGGGTATCAAGTTGTAATTTAGCCATATAGTTCTGACAACTTCACTAATTCAAAGATAGCAAAATATGTGAAGATGATAAGATGATATAATTGAGATGACGATGAAGAGAAAAAAGTAGTAAGAGAATATGTGTGATACAAACCAATGCCAATGAGGTGAACAACAGATAGTTCCTTAGAAAGCTGGTGATGATGGCTCCCTCCTCCTCCTCCTCCTCCTCCTCCTCTGTCCTGTGGACGATCGGAATCAACCTCTTTTCTCCTGATCAAGCTATGGATTCCCCATCCCGATCCCCTCTCAGTTCCCATACCCACCTTAATTAATTCTCTCCAGCACAAATTTCTTATTCCTCTATGTTTGCTTTATAATTTAAAAAAAAAAGTCACTGGCTCCAGGACCAAACAAAGGGAGATTGAATGATTGAGTTTGGATGTAATTATTAGAGATATTTTGTTGGCAAAGAGAGAAAGAACGCACTTTCGTGACGTTGACCCCGTATCTATTTATCTACTTTTCCCATTTTTTTTGCGTGCAAGAAAGAGAAGGGGAGGAGGAACCGTCAGCCCAGAATCCAATATAAAGTTTTCGATGGGATATGGAATCCAACACGAGATTCTCAACCGACGATATTTTTATTTGATATTTTCTTTTCACCGGGTCAGAAACTTTTAGGGGGTTTGTGATAAAGGTACTACAAAGTACACTCAGAACTAATTCAGTATTGGAGCTAGTCTAGTTATGAATTTTTTTTACTCAGGCTAGTCCAAATTTTACTAGGGCTGTCCACCCTCTTCACCTCCCTCATCCTGCTTACCCTCCTGCTCCTCCATCGCGCGCGCACCTCCACCTCCACCTCCGCCTCCGCCTCCGCCCCCGTCCTCCACCGCCGCCTCCGCCTCCCACCGCCTCCTTCCCCTCCCACTCCTCCGCCTCGTCCCCCCTTTCGTCCTCCGCGCAGGATCCACCACCCGAACCCACCCCCCACCTCCCTCTACCCCCGTCCCACCCTCGCCGAGCTCAAGCTCGACTACCTCGGCGTCTACCGCTCCTCCCTCCCCTCCTTCCTCCGCCGCTAGCCCCAGGTCCTCCACTCCAGCGTCGTGGAGGACTGTAAAAAAATCTACTGTCAAAATTTTGACAGTCCTACCAAGTGGAAGGACTGTCAAAATTTTGACAGTCCTAAGTCCTAAAAAATATATGTTAATTTTTTAGGACTTAGGACTGTCAAAATTTTGACTGTCCTTCCAATTGGTAGGACTGTCAAAATTTTGACAGTCCTGATTATAAAAAAAACACCTACAACAACAATGAAGCAAAAGGTTACACTCATCAATAGCATATTTTGTCATTGTTTCATTAAGACAACAAATAAACTGGTTTGAGTAGGGGAGTAGAGCAGTTCTAGTAGGGGAGTGAAGCAGCTCTGGATTTTCGCCTAACACGGTAAGTGCAACTTTCTAGGACCAAATACTATTAAGGTTTCTTCCAAACGCAGCATCACGCAGTCTACTACCAATCAGTTGCCTCAACTCGAGTTCATCCGGGAACCTCTGCTCCTTCAATTTAGAAAATACCTACAACATCAATGAAGCAAAATAATTGCTTTAGTTTCAGTAGGAAAGACAATTTTCTTATTGTACTATACTATCCATAAATTGGACGGATTTTTTTTCCATATATATGATAGGAAAAGGCACCAGAGTTGATAAAGCAGCCAAAACGTCATCATATATTTACTGAAGGAAAATAAAGAACATTGCAAATATTTTCTTTTAGGACTGTCAAAATTTTGACAGTCCTACCAATTGGAAGGACTGTCAAAATTTTGACAGTCCTGATTATAGAAGAAGAAGAGAAATGGGCAGCCCGGAGTGAATTTTGGGAGTGACAAACTTATAATTATCAATGGTGAAAATTTGGACTGTCCCGAGTGAATTTTGTAGTGCCCTATCAACAGCCTTTTAATGGAGAGGTTCTCAACCGATGATATGCTTCCACTGGTTACTAAGATGTAAATTATTTTATATAATACTACTAAATATACATGTGTTGCACCTAAAATTTTTTGTTCTAATATTATTGAAAAATAGTTTAAATATTTATAAATTAAGATTATATATATATATATATATATATATATATATATATATTTATATTTGTGTGTGTGTGTTTTATTGAAAAATTAGATATAAAAAAAATTCTCAGATATTATTAAAAAATTAAATAATATTAAAATAGTTTTAAAATGATTTGATATATTTAAATTAAAATTTGTTATATATATGTTTATAAAACTTTGGATATATGTTTAGATATAAAAAATTATTTTTAATATAAATTAAATATTGAATATATTTTTATTTGGATTTGTTATATATATCTTTTTATAAATTTGAATATATGTTCAGATAATTATAATGATTTAAAGATATTTCTAGGTAAGAAAAATACATACACGAGTAGTTAGAATTTTTTTAGAATTATTAATTACGTGATGATTTACAAACGGCTTAGACGGCTCAATTTTTAGTCGTTTTGAAGTCTCCTTATAAAGTGTAGAGATATATTACTAACTTAGTAATTCGGTCTCCCAACTTAAGGCTAATTCTAGAGGCACTCCAACAATTACTTAGACTAGTCCAAATTTTAATTTTTTTTTTATTTACAAGTTTGCCATCGAAAAAATTGCTCCAAGCTAGACCAAATTTTTTTGGCTTGTGATAAAGGCACTACAAAGAACACTCAGGACTACCCATTTTTTAACCCCTAAAAATTACAAGTTTGCCACTCCTAAAATTTGCTTAGGGCTGCCCATACCAACCTATATAAGTAAAACTATTTCTCTTCTTTCTTTTTCACCTACAAATGAAGAATCCATCATTCTCTCCAAGTCCTAAAACCTAAACCTAACTTTGGAATTTGATTGTTGTGGTCCCAAGTGAAAAAAAATTCTGATTTGGTGATTCTCCAACGAATATTCTTTGTTAAATTTGGTATGTCTTCGATAACATACGATGAATAAGTTTTTGAAGCATTCGATTGTCACCAAATTATTTAGTTTTATTCGACTATTGTAGGAGCGATGCATGAAATTCTCTTCGATGAAGAAGTCGGATCATGCAATCCATTAAATATGCACTCCGCTCCATCCGAAGAACATGTCGGTTATTCCGAAGCACCTACGGTACGCAAAATGACAACCCTATTTCGATAGTCAACAGTCATCGTGTAAGCACTGTATAAATTACGACAGTCCTATATAATATAGGACTATCATAAATTCGACAGTCCTATATGAATATAGGACTGTCATAATTTTGACAGTCCTATAGACTATGTTGACTGTCAAAATACTAACAGTCCTGAAGATAAAATGCTGAACAACGTATTTTCTTCAAGACTATAAAAATTTTGACAGTCTACTCAATACATTAGTTTGTACAAATTATGACAGTCCTAATTTGGACTGCAAATTATTTGAAGTTAGTTTGTACTCGTTGCCTCATTCCAATGCTTGCCACAATGAGTTTATGCCACAATGAAATAACACTATCGCGTATCGTGCATGCATCGAGTCAGCCAGAAGACTATCGAATAATCTTTCTGTACAATATGAACCTTCAAGTATCCGGGACCATTAGGTCGCTAAGGCAATCCCTGAACCAGGGGAATACATCAAGGCAAGTTGAACTCTGAACGAGAATATGTCAAGTTTACATCTGAACGAGAATCATGTCAAGCAAATCAAGAATCACAGCTCGTAGAGAAAATGCTCGTTTCAGAACAAGAATCATGGATTATCATATCAAGTTATGAATCTGGAAGACCAAGACTGCGTGTCGCGGACAACTTGGAATCAAGAGGGATCTTCGGATCTCGTTCCACGGGCGGTCTCCGGGGCACTGGGGCCGATCCGATCCGGATGGAACTAACATTTAATCTCACGTGCTCGACGGGATGGCTTGCGGTGCCTCACGTACTTTAGTTGCAATTCTATCCTCGTTCAAGACTATAACTCGTCCTTTATGGCTATGCCAGCGACTCACGTTCATATAGATAAGTCATCCTCGCTTAGCGACAACCCGCTTACGAGTCATTGCATCGCATCTAGTAATCGAAAATACTTGAATGGCTATGAATATAATACACACATGTACATATGGAGCACTTGAACATCTTCTGCAACACGCCATATGATTCGTGTAACTCGTGCACCCGAAACATAATCTCGCTTACAATACTTGCATTTGCATATGCTATTGCCCATGGATTTTATTATAATTATTGTGCATGATTTAACTTGGTTTGCCTTGGACAGGGAATGACAAATGGTAAGTTGGTAAGTCTCGCCGTGTTCCTTTATATCGTACGGTGCACTGCCACACGAGTTAGGCTTTACATCATTTCCATAAAACTTATCCTAAGGCAAGACTAGAAAGATAACTTAATAGTTGGTGCACGGAACCTATATAACGTGTTGGATTTATCGAGCGGGCGAGAAGCCTCCCCACCAGTGCATTCATGTACTGATAATCCACTAGATTGCTTGCAGGGTGCGGGAGAACCTCGTTCGGTGCGGATGCCTCTTTCGTACGTGCTAAGGCATGGAGTTTACTCTAGAGCCTTGTGTCCGGAACTGAAGCACATATACAAGACATAATGTTGGAACATCGCCTATGTATCATTCCACAAATGTAGCCACTTGGCACACTTTTACTATTTCAAAGAGAGAGACTTAAGCGACTTGTAATCTCGGACTAGCACCGCCTGTAACACTTGTTTAAATATCAATAAAGAGTTTATTTAGTTCTATACTTTTGTTATTCAATGCTTCCGCTATCGACGACTCTGTGAACTTGTTACCAAATCGCCTATGCGTTTATTATTCTGCTGCACTCGGATAATCTGTGCGACTCTGTGACTTAGACCTCTTACCGCCTGCATGGACCACGGCCTTGCACGGGCGCGGCTTACGCTCGTGTGGCATCACCCCCAGATGGGTCAAGCGATCGTCCCGCGGGAGCGCTGGCACAGTAATTCGTAGGCTAGCGGGGATGGCCGATTTTCTGCTGGAGATCAGGGCATGACATATTGGTATCAGAACATGGGTTTACGCCTTTGGACTTCGTTTCAATTTCCTCAGTTTCGAAAGCTCGTTCGTAGGTTATGTGCATACGCTCTCTCTCGATGACCCGATAGAATATTCCAAACAATGAGTCTAAATACTTTCAAAAAGTGCATGTAAATGATATGATTGCTTGTATGAAATTGTGATGTGAAGGCCTTTGTACCGACCTTTGCTAGACTCTTTGGGATTAGACTCGTGCTAGACTTTGCAATTATATACAAACCCAAATGCCTATATGTGATTATCCAGCTGGTTAGTATGAGAAATAGAATATCGTTCAACGGTTAGCTATGCACACAGCCTTTCGGCTAAGTTGTGTTAAGTATCGCCCAAGACCCTTTGGTGCAAGCTAATTTTAAACGAGATTTGGATATCGTTTAGGAAAGGATAAGTCAGACTTAGAATGCCAACCGATAGAAATATTACAAGACTTATCGCTTAGGCGAATATCGAGAATCGTGCTTGGATTCTGGGAAATAGCTCAAACGGTATTTCGTGTTGGAAGATACAAATCGAATATGGATTTAATTGGATGACTCAATTCCGAGTGGTGTATGGATCATTTAGAAATGTCTAAACAGATTCATATGTCTCGTGTGATAGTTGGATTGAACGAATTTGAGAATGTCTTGAACAAATGATAAGACCTATATCGAATATGGATTCAAGAAATGAAAATCGATATCTTGGTTAAGGAAACTTGTTGGAAACTTGGAGGATTGTGCAAGCGATTTCGGATTAAAATAAATGGATTAAACTTGAATACAATATCACTTGAATAGAATTTAGCCGAGAATAAATATTGTGGTTCGATAAAAGAGATAAGCGATAACGGATTTGACTTAGAGTTTGGAAAAATGATCTTGAAATCTAGTTCGAAACGATAACCTTCGAAATCAGTCCCAACGAGAACGATTACCCTGCGGGAGCGTCGGCGTGGTGATTCACGTACGACGGGGATAATCGGACTTACGGGAATATGTTCGATGATTATTTCAAACGAACACGATAAATGGAACGTATCAAAAGTGGATAGACTTTGGCTTGAATATTTAAACTTAGTTGTTTTAGGAATGCTAGAAGTAGACTATGGATTTATCAAATGGTAACATTGAAGTTGGATGATTTTTCTAGAGGAATTATAATCACTACATGAACGGACATGACTTGATGGATTTTATATATAACTTGGAAGGAGAAAAGTAAAAATGGATAAGGTGACTCGATCGTTTCGAAGATAACCATAACGTTCAAACGTTCTTATCTTGTGGAACATAACTCTATGCTCGTGCATGCGTCACGTCCGGATTAGGATGATTATCCAGCGGGAGCGTTGGCCTGGTAATCTTACGTCCAACGAGGGTGATCGAACTTGCGGGAGACCGGAGCGTGGCAACTGATGAATCGTCTTGACTTTTAGTTCGACACGATAAGACAAATTTGGGAATGCAAGTGAATCAAATATATTTCATGGATAAGTTAGCCTAGAACCTAGAGTAAATCACGCGGGATAGTTTCGTGAACGGATACTTGAATCAGGTTGGACGACTTGGAGTTATAATTAAAGGTTTAGAAATGGATATATGGATTCTATCTAAACATGTTAAGAAAATAGAATATCGAATTACTAGGCTTATCCTGCAACTTGGATATATCATGGATTTTACTAAACGGACTCGAACCCTGTACAAACGAATGTGTGAATGTGAGTAGGATGATCCGTGCTCGATGTTTAGAAATCTGAGTGAAACGAGCTTGGGAAGAATACCCCATACAAATAAATAATGGTTTGATCCTAGGAATTGGGGCGAGCATCGTGCGACAAATTTGCACGATGAATCATGTGCTAAAACTTGTACCTATGACCTTGTGAGGCGACCTAGCAATTTGGCAGACGACCCTGTGCCGAGTGAGAGAACTTGTGTAACCGACTTTAGAATATTTTTTGAATAAGCCATAGAACTGGGACAGCAAGACTGTAAACTCCCTCGACCAGATTTCAGTACTTTAGGATTAGTTTTGACTAATTAGAATTATTGCAACTTTTTAAAATTTTATTTATTATATATTCTATTGATTGTGCACCTGTTCATTACACAATTAATTAGGGCATCCCACTAGCTGTTAAACCCTAAACAAATTTCACATTCCTGCTCTAGACTTGTTAGACTACTTTTCCTGTATTTTGTGCAACTTCCAGAAACCTTGTTTGGTGCTTCGTTTTAGTCGCACAAATATCGTTACAAACGTATGTATTTATTCCCTATTTAAAATTTTGCTCTTTACCCATCCCTGTACCCTAGGGATTTGAGGACCAATAGGCACCTGTTTTGCCCAACCAAAAATACGATAATATTCTACTATAATTGTATTACAATTATCGTATTGACACCGTAGAAAAATTATGACCCTAATAGCCTCTAAATAATTAGTGAACACCGTACGCAGTATTTATTAAATAATAAATACGATGACCCGTATCACCTGCAGAATCAGTCCCTACATCTGCCCAGACTCACCTCACACTGTCCAAAACATTTTCCCCAGCTATTTCCCTCATTTCTGTACAATTCAGAATTTCGGAAAATCAGTATTTGAAATTTGGTAAATTGCGAAATTACGCAAATTACAAATTTTAGACTTTTATGCAATTTATGAAAAGTTAGGGTTTTTTATGCAAAAATGCATGCAAGGTGGCATAATCATATTGGTTAGTGAAAAGGTGTGTGGGACCCACCCAAAAATCCAGAGAAATCCAGTCAAAAATATCCCAAAAACCTAAATTACCTAAATAACCCTGAACTTCCCCATAATTACAGGTATGCCATTGGCCCCAAATCCTATAAAACCCGAACCCCCCTCTCATTCCTCACTCACTCACACCCTCTCCGGCCACCCTCCGCCACCGGACCGCTGCCCAATCCCTCGCCCCCTCCCTGACCTCCTCCCCGACCATCGGAGCCCCGCCCTAGCCGGCCGCCCTGCCGCCGGGAGCCTCTGCAAGCCGACTCCCCCCAACACTGCCACAGCAGCCACCACCACCCGGACCACCCCCTACGCCACCCTCCGCCACCGTGCTCTGCCACCACCCCTACCATTCGAACCGCCCCGACCTCCTCTCTCCGACGACCACCCCCTCAACGCCCCACGACCCTTCCTCCGCCGGCCAGAGCCCCCGCAACCCCTCGGCTCTCCCTAACCCGAAACTACCACCCCCACCTCCGACGGCCTCCAGCCACCGCCACCGCCGTCAAGGACCTCCGCCACCACCACCAACCTGACCGCCACCCTCCCCTCTGTCGAACCCGCCGCCTGCCCGGCCACCTCCGCCACTCCTCCGCCGCCGGCAGCCCCCGCAGGCAGCTGCTGCTGCTGCTACTGCTATCTGCTACTGCTGCTGATCCTGCTCCTCCGGCCGCCTCCTGCCATCTCCGCCGCCGTCCTCCTGCCGTCGACGACCCCTAGGTCCCACCTGTCAGTAGGTATACTCCTAATACCTAATATATATGTATTTATATATATATTCTTATATGTATTACTATATGTATATATATGTATATATATGTATATATATATATATATTAATATGTATATATGTATATTTATATATATATGTTATATACTATTATTTGCAGTATATTATACTGTATATATTATATATAAGTATATATCTATATATATATATTTATATATGTAAATATGTATATATGTATATGTATATATGTATATGTATATACATCTATGTATATTTATATATACTATATAATATTATGTATTAATTACTAATATGTATATATGAATTTTAATTCTATTTTGCTTATATATATATATGTAATATATATATAATATATGTATTCATATATTTATAAATGTTATGTATATTTATATGTATATATATAACATATTATATATATGTTATATTACTACTACTATAATTATAGTATTTATTATATAGTATATATGTATACTATACATTTTTTTTCTTTTATTTATTTTCTGCACTTCCTGCATTTATTATATATGTATATATATATATATATATCTATATCTATATGATATTATATATTATACTGTGCTGGATATTACAGCTTACAGATATATGTATACATTT
The DNA here is from genome assembly GCA_036927795.1 of Iris macrosiphon. Lineage (NCBI taxonomy): Eukaryota > Viridiplantae > Streptophyta > Magnoliopsida > Asparagales > Iridaceae > Iris > Iris macrosiphon. The sequence goes on along the minus strand of JAYESA010000003.1, from coordinate 183,133,236 downwards.
ACAATTCCTGCACAGTCTTCAATTTATTATATATGTACACTATATATAGTATTATACAGTACATAGATATATATGTATTTACTTTCTGTCCTGTCATTTCAATTTATTTATATATATACATCAGTGGATATACCCTGATTATTATATTATTATATATATATATATCAGTGGATATACCCTGACTACTATATTATTATATATCAGTGGATACACCATGATAATATTATATTATAAATATAGCAGTGGATATACCCTGCTACTATTATAGATACCTGCATTTTTTTTTGTTCTTAGATACTGCTATATATATTATATCTATATATATACATACTATATATATATATCTATATATATATATATACTTATTACAACCATGATATTCACGAACCCTGTCTGTTTTAACAGAAACCACCTTCAGCACAGCCAGTGACCCCCTGTCACCAGCAACCTCAAACCTGACTGTGAGATCAGGTTATCAACACTATCAGGGAGTAGGCAAGTATACCTTGCCAAAGTTATTGCTTAACTTCAATTATTGATATCTGTTTTGTTTCTGAATTTCATATACCATGATTACCTGAGACTGCCTTGGGTACATTCTGCTGATATGTTAACATTTAACATAATATTACAGACTCACCAACAACTGTGAGAGTATTTTAATAGTCTCTTAGACCCCATCACGGGAACACGCAACATGGTTGCATTACATATATGGATGTGAGATGCGTATTTGATTAGCTACCAGTACGTGTGACCCGTATCACGAATTAGAATAACTCAAGAGAAGTACGACTTGATATTTAGTTTCATTGGGATGGGAAAGATAACTAGTAGACGTATGGGACACCCCCTCCAATAATGTTTTATACCTTCGTACCAGAGATGGTCGATTGCAGAGCTACCCGTGAGTCCGGGGGCATACGACACATATACTAGCCAGTCATCACGATTGGTGAATTACGTCAGCGTATGTCTAGCCACACATTCCCATGCGTACTACAAGGTCTTTACTTGCATTTCACTTAGAATGGTTAGCACCCTGTATTTATTATTTATTTATTCAGTCTTTACATTACATGGCATGTCATTTTCCTGTATCTTGTTACGTCCCACTGAGGACCTGGTTCCCTGCCAGATCTAGACGAGGCTTTCTACCCCACTGTGTACGGCCCTGATCAGGAGGCCAGATGTGCTACCGAGGAGGAGCTCGAGGAGACACCCTCAGAGTATGCTTGACCCTAGAGGCCTGCCACTTGGAGATGGAGATGTTTTCATCTGATAGACACTGCTTAGTCTATCTGATTTTTCTGCTCTATTATCAGTTTTTGTAGTAGGCGTGTATTCTCACCAGTTGTGTACTGTATCAGACTCAGTTATATATATATTTCAGCACTTACTTTTCTGACATTTTGTTGTGGATGAGATAGATTTGACTGTGTTTTACATGTAGTATTTTAGGACAGCGTAGCACGTTCCTTTGGGTCCATTCAAAATAGATTAAGCCCTTAGTGACGTGTCAGCTGGCCAGTGACACGTGGCCTAGTTCCTGACATTTTGGGACTGGGGCGTGACACAACCACCTCGCCAAGTGTCCAACCCACAAACACCTCGCCAAGTGTCCAAGGAACCCCGTACAATCACCAAAATTCTGGCCAGGAGACAACACCAACACCGCAGGCAGAGACACCTTTGCCTCCACCTCCAGCCTTGCCTATCCTGATGCCACAGCTTGAGGGTCAACCTCAAATGTTGCAGTTTCTCCAAACGATGTTGCAGAACCAGTGGCAGCAGACTGAGGCTCTGAGACAGTCTCAGTGGCAACAGACTGAAGCTCTGCGACAGACTTTGATGACGGCCTTGGAGAGAACCATTGCCCCGGCACCAGCACCTGTCCAACCAGTGGGCATAGTCAAAGGTTTCCACCAGATGAACCCGAGGACCTTTAAAGGCAGCGAAACTCCCGAGGAGATCTCCGACTGGATCTCCAATACCGAAATGCTACTGGAAGGATCGCAACTCACTCCTGACCTATGGATGACCGCTGTGAAGGCCCAACTTCTCGGCAATGCCCATCACTGGTGGGAATCCATAGAGCGCAGCGTCGACAAGGATCAGACCTGGGAACAGTTCCTGGAGCACTTCAATGCCAAGTACTTCCCCGCAACAGTCCAAGATGCCCTATACTCCCAGTTCCTGCACCTGGAGCAGGAAAACATGACGGTAGATGCCTACGACGCGGAGTTTAGCCGACTGAGTCATTTTGGTGTTGTTCTGATTCCGAACGAGCTGAAGAAGGCTAAAAGATTCCACCACGGCCTCAACTACGAGCTCCAGAGGTACACAACGACGTAGTCAAGGATCTTCTACAACGAGGTTCTTACAGAAGCGAGGGATCAGGAAGCAATTGGTCGAGGAGCCAGACGCTCAAATCCAACCTTCTCGGCCAAGAACCAGCAAGGAGCAGGAGGACCTATACGTCGTCCCCAATATCAGACTCAGCAGATGACGGGACCCTACCAGAAGAAGGAGCTCCCGACTTGTCACTTTTGTGGCAAGAAAGGACATTGGGTCAGTGACTGCAGAAAGAAGCTGGGATTATGCCTGCTATGTGGAGCTAAAAATCATATGGCCAGAGACTGCCCACAACGTAGAGATGCAGCACCTCAGCAAGGGCAGAAGCCAGGAGCACAAGCCCAGAAGATGCTACCCTCCACATCAGGAGGATATCAGCGAGGAGCACCCTTGCCTACTCAGGAGGCCCAGTTCAAGGCCAGACAACAACCTGGAGGGCAAAGGCACGGACAAGCCTTTGCGTTAGCTGCCGTTGCAGAAGAGCCTGAAGGAGAAACTATAACATGTACCATTTTAGTTGCATCATTACCTGCAACTGTATTGTTCAATTCTGGGGCTACTTTGTCTTTCATATCCAGTAGTTTCGTAGCCATGCACAAGCTAGTCACTTCTCCGCTACCTAAGTGTTGGAAAATACTTACCGGAGGAGGCATTGTTCCAGTTACCAACATTATTGAAACATGCCCGGTAATCGTTTGTAGTAGAGGACTAAGAGCGCGATTTTTGGTACTTCCAATGCCAAATTTCGACGTTGTCTTAGGCATGGACTGGCTAAGCCAGAACGATGCTATCTTAGACTGCCGAAAGGGTAGTGTTATCTTTAGACCCCCAGATCACCCGGAGTTCGAATATGTCCGAGGTACCATCGAGCAAAGAGTAGGCCAGACTCCTAGAGCTTACATGGCGATGGAGACAGCACCTCCATCAGTTGTAGCAGAGTTCGCGGACGTATTTCCAGAAGAATTGCCAGGCCTACCGCCTGACAGAGAAGTAGAGTTCATTATTGAGCTAATTCCCGGAGCTGCACCAGTATCCTCCAATGTATACCGACTGGCGAAGAAGGAGCTTAACGAGCTGAAGCTTCAACTGGAGGAACTACAGATCAAGGGATTTATTCGTCCTAGTGTATCACCCTGGGGAGCACCAGTGCTGTTTGTACCAAAGAAGGACGGAACATATCGCATGTGCATTGATTACAGAGCCCTCAACGCTCTGACAATCAAAAACAAGTACCCCTTGCCGAGAATTGACGACCTGTTCGATCAACTGACAGGAGCCGTGGTATTCTCGAAGATAGACTTGAGATCAGGCTATCATCAGGTCAAGGTACGGAGAGAAGATATTCCAAAGACAGCATTCAGGACTCGTTATGGTCACTACGAGTTCCTGGTGATGCCGTTTGGACTGACTAATGCACCTGCTGTATTCATGAACCTGATGAACCGAGTCTTCCACCAATATCTGGACCAGTTCGTGGTAGTCTTTATCGACGACATTCTGGTGTACTCGAAGAGCCACGAGGAGCATGAAGAGCACTTAAGACTGGTACTAGAGACGCTGAGACGGGAGAGCCTTTATGGTAAGATGAGCAAGTGCGAGTTTTTCCTTGATCGTGTCGCTTTTCTTGGACGCGTGATCACAGGAGAAGGCATCTCGGTGGACCCAGCAAAGATTTCATCTGTGGAGACATGGCCAACCCCGACCAATGTCTCAGAGGTGAGAAGCTTTCTAGGACTTGCCGGATATTACCAGAGGTTCGTAGAAAACTTTGCAAGAATCTCGGAGCCGATTACCCGCCTTACCCGTAAAGAGCAGGAGTTCATATGGACTGAAGAATGCCAGACAGCTTTTGATGAGTTAAAGAAGCGTCTGACTACAGCTCCCATCTTGACTATACCATCTGGATCCGGAGATTTCGTAATCTATAGCGATGCATCCGGAAAAGGATTTGGTTGTGTCTTAATGCAACATGGGAAGGTTGTAGCTTATGCCTCAAGACAGCTGAGGACTCATGAGAAGAATTACCCCACTCATGACCTGGAGCTTGCCGCAGTCATTTTTGTCCTGAAGCTATGGAGACATTATCTATACGGCGAACGAGTGGAGATTTTCACCGATCACAAGAGCTTGAAATATGTCTACACTCAGAAAGATTTAAATCTGAGGCAAAGACGATGGCTCAAAGTGATGACAGATTTCGAGATTGATTTACAGTACCATCCTGGCAAAGCAAATGTGGTAGCTGATGCTCTAAGCAGAAGACCCTCGGCATTCTTTATGATCACCCAACCAGATCTGCTGAGAGATCTAGCAAAGTTGGGAATAGAGGTCATTATGCCAGAACTTGACGGCCAATTATCAAACTATCAACTGCAATCAACCTTGGTGGAAAGAATTAAAGCTGCTCTACCAGCAGATGCAAGATTTCAGAGGCTTCGTCAAAGAACAGAGGCTGGACTCCAGACAGGATGTCGCATACACGAAGATGGGACTCTAAGATGTGGTGATCGTCTTTATGTTCCAAATGGAGAACTTCGTAATGAGCTGATGTCAGAAGCCCATAGCTCAACATACTCTATACATCCGGAAGGCACAAAGATGTACCGAGATCTACGGCAATATTATTGGTGGCATGGAATGAAGCGGGAGATAGCACGCTTTGTGGCTAAATGCCTGGTGTGTCAGCAAGTCAAGGCTGAGCATCAGAGATCTGCCGGTCTACTTCAACCCCTCCCAATACCCGAGTGGAAATGGGAACACATTACGATGGACTTTGTTACGGGCTTCCCAAGAAGTCCTAGTGGTCGTAATGCTGTCTGGGTGATTGTAGACAGACTCACCAAGGCTGCTCATTTCCTACCTTTTAGAGTCGGCCAATCTACAGAAGTCTTGGCAGATATGTACATGAAGGAGATAGTGCGTATGCACGGAGTACCAGTCAGCATAATATCTGACCGGGATACGAGATTTACATCCTACTTTTGGCGAAGTATACAAGAGAGTCTTGGTACCCGCCTCAAGTTCAGCACCTCGTATCATCCACAGACAGATGGCCAGTCAGAGCGCACCATCAAGACCCTAGAAGATATGCTGAGAGCCTGCATGCTTGATTTCAGCGGATCCTGGGAAGATCACTTACACCTGGTGGAATTTTCCTACAATAACAGCTATCAAGCGAGCATCCAAATGGCTCCCTTTGAAGCTTTGTATGGAAGGAAATGTCGTTCCCCAGTATGCTGGAGTGATATTGGCGAAAGACAGATCTTGGGACCAGAACTGATTATTCGTACGGTGGAGAAAGTAAAGAAGATCTAGGGACACCTACGAGCTGCACAAGACAGACAGAAGCATTGGGCCAACATTCACCGCCGACCTCTAGAGTTCCAAGTTGGAGAGCATGTGTTCTTGAAGATCTCACCTACTCGAGGTACTATCAGATTTGGAGGAAGAGGGAAGCTAAGTCCAAGGTACATTGGACCCTTCGATGTGTTAGATCGCGTCGGAGAAGTTGCTTACAGGCTAGCTCTACCTCAGACCTTGGAGGGAGTACATGACGTCTTCCACGTATCTCAGCTGAGGAGGTACATTCCAGACCCAAGTTATGTGCTGGATTATTCAGAGATCACCATCGGGCCGAGCTTATCGTACCAGGAGGAGCCTGTAGAGATCCTGGACCGTAGCGAGAAAGTGTTACGGGGTCAGACTATTCCTCTTGTTCGTGTTGCATGGAGACATCATGCACCAGGTGAATCCACCTGGGAACGAGAAGAGGATATTCGACAGCGTTATCCCCATTTATTTCCAAACCAGGGTATGTCCAATATTTCAAACTCAATCTTTCTTAATCATTACATGTCCTAATTCAATCTTTCATTCTCATTATATGTTTATTTTTATTTCGAGGACGAAATATTCTAAGAAGGGTAGATTGTAAACTCTCTCGACCAGATTTCAGTAATTTAGGATTAGTTTTGACTAATTAGAATTATTGCAACTTTTTAAAATTTTATTTATTATATATTCTATTGATTGTGCACCTGTTCATTACACAATTAATTAGGGCATCCCACTAGCTATTAAACCCTAAACAAATTTCACATTCCTGCTCTAGACTTGTTAGACTACTTTTCCTGTATTTTGTGCAACTTCCAGAAATCTTGTTTGGTGCTTCGTTTTAGTCGCACAAATATCGTTACAAACGTATGTATTTATTCCCTATTTAAAATTCTGCTCTTTACCCATCCCTGTACCCTAGGGATTTGAGGACCAATAGGCACCTGTTTTGCCCAACCAAAAATACGATAATATTCTACTATAATTGTATTACAATTATCGTATTGACACCGTAGAAAAATTATGACCCTAATAGCCTCTAAATAATTAGTGAACACCGTGCGCAGTATTTATTAAATAATAAATACGATGACCCGTATCACCTGCAGAATCAGTCCCTACATCTGCCCAGACTCACCTCACACTGTCCAAAACATTTTCTCCAGCTATTTTCCTTATTTCTGTACAATTCAGAATTTCGGGAAATCAGTATTTGAAATTTGATAAATTGCGAAATTACGCAAATTACAAATTTTAGGCTTTTATGCAATTTATGAAAAGTTAGGGGTTTTTATGCAAAAATGCATGCAAGGTGGCATAATCCTATTGGTTAGTGAAAAGGTGTGTGGGACCCACCCAAAAATCCAGAGAAATCCAGTCAAAAATATCCCAAAAACCTAAATTACCTAAATAACCCTGAACTTCCCCATAATTACAGGTATGCCATTGGCCCCAAATCCTATAAAACCCGAACCCCCCTCTCATTCCTCACTCACTCACACCCTCTCCGGCCACCCTCCGCCACCGGACCGCTGCCCACTCCCTCGCCCCCTCCCTGACCTCCTCCCCGACCATCGGAGCCCCGCCCTAGCCGGCCGCCCTACCGCCGGGAGCCTCTACAAGCCGACTCCCCCCAACACTGCCACAGCAGCCACCAACACCCGGACCACCCCCTGCGCCACCCTCCGCCACCGTGCTCCGCCACCACCCCTACCATTCGAACCGCCCCGACCTCCTCTCTCCGACGACCACCCCCTCACCGCCCCACGACCCTTCCTCCGCCGGCCAGAGCCCCCGCAGCCCCTCGGCTCTCCCTAACCCTAAACTACCACCCCCACCTCCGACGGCCTCCAGCCACCGCCGTCGTGGACCTCCGCCACTACCACCAACCTGACCGCCACCCTCCCCTCTGTCGAACCCGCCGCCTGCCCGGCCACCTCCGCCACTCCTGCTACTGCTGCTACTGGTATCTGCTACTGCTGCTGATCCTGCTCCTCCGGCCGCCTCCGGCCATCTCCGCCGCCGTCCTCCTGCCGTCGACGACCCCTAGGTCCTACCTGTCAGTAGGTATACTCCTAATACCTAATATATATGTATTTATATATATATTCTTATATGTATTACTATATGTATATATATGTATATATATATATGTATATATATGTATATATATATGTATATATATATATATATTAATATGTATATATGTATATTTATATATATATGTTATATACTATTATTTGCAGTATATTATACTGTATATATTATATATAAGTATATATCTATATATATTCTATATATATATATTTATATATGTAAATATGTATATATGTATATGTATATACATCTATGTATATTTATATATACTATATAATATTATGTATTAATTACTAATATGTATATATGAATTTTAATTCTATTTTGCTTATATATATATATATGTAATATATATATAATATATGTATTCATATATTTATAAATGTTATGTATATTTATATGTATATATATAACATATTATATATATGTTATATTACTACTACTATAATTATAGTATTTATTATATAGTATATATGTATACTATACATTTTTTTTTTCTTTTATTTATTTTCTGCACTTCCTGCATTTATTATATATGTATATATATATATATCTATATATATGATATTATATATTATACTGTGCTGGATATTACAGCTTACAGATATATGTATACATTTACAATTCCTGCACAGTCTTCAATTTATTATATATGTACACTATATATAGTATTATACAGTACATAGATATATATGTATTTACTTTCTGTCCTGTCATTTCAATTTATTTATATATATACATCAGTGGATATACCCTGATTATTATATTATTATATATATATATATCAGTGGATATACCCTGACTACTATATTATTATATATCAGTGGATACACCATGATAATATTATATTATAAATATAGCAGTGGATATACCCTGCTACTATTATAGATACCTGCATTTTTTTCTGTTCTTAGATACTGCTATATATATTATATCTATATATATACATACTATATATATATATATATATATATATATATATATATATATATATATATATATATATATATATATATATATATATATATATATATACTTATTACAACCATGATATTCACGAACCCTGTCTGTTTTAACAGAAACCACCTTCAGCACAGCCAGTGACCCCCTGTCACCAGCAACCTCAAACCTGACTGTGAGATCAGGTTATCAACACTATCAGGGAGTAGGCAAGTATACCTTGCCAAAGTTATTGCTTAACTTCAATTATTGATATCTGTTTTGTTTCTGAATTTTATATACCATGATTACCTGAGACTGCCTTGGGTACATTCTGCTGATATGTTAATATTTAACATAATATTACAGACTCACCAACAACTGTGAGAGTATTTTAATAGTCTCTTAGACCCCATCACGGGAATACGCAACATGGTTGCATTACATATATGGATGTGAGCTGCGTATTTGATTAGCTACCAGTTCGTGTGACCCGCATCACGAATTAGAATAACTCAGGAGAAGTACGACTTGACATTTAGTTTCATTGGGATGGGAAAGATAACTAGTAGACGTATGGGACACCCCCTCCAATAATGTTTTATACCTTCGTACCAGAGATGGTCGATTGCAGAGCTACCCGTGAGTCCGGGGGCATACGACACATATACTAGCCAGTCATCACGATTGGTGAATTACGTCAGCGTATGTCTAGCCACACATTCCCATGCGTACTACAAGGTCTTTACTTGCATTTCACTTAGAATGGTTAGCACCCTGTATTTATTATTTATTTATTCAGTCTTTACATTACATGGCATATCATTTTCCTGTATCTTGTTACGTCCCACTGAGGACCTGGTTCCCTGCCAGATCTAGACGAGGCTTTCTACCCCACTGTGTACGGCCCTGATCAGGAGGCCAGATGTGCTACCGAGGAGGAGCTCGAGGAGACACCCTCAGAGTATGCTTGACCCTAGAGGCCTGCCACCTGGAGATGGAGATGTTTTCATCAGATAGACACTGCTTAGTCTATCTAATTTTTCTGCGCTATTATCAGTTTTTGTAGTAGGCGTGTATTCTCACCAGTTGTGTACTGTATCAGACTCAGTTATATATATATTTCAGCACTTACTTTTCTGACATTTGTTGTGGATGAGATAGATTTGACTGTGTTTTACATGTAGTATTTTAGGACAGCGTAGCACGTTCCTTTGGGTCCATTCAAAATGGATTAAGCCCTTAGTGACGTGTCAGCTGGCCAGTGACACGTGGCCTAGTTCCTGACATTTTGGGATGGGGCGTGACACAAACACCTCGCCAAGTGTCCAACCCACAAACACCTCGCCAAGTGTCCAAGGAACCCCGTACAATCACCAAAATTCTGGCCAGGAGACAACACCAACACCGCAGGCGGAGACACCTTTGCCTCCACCTCCAGCCTTGCCTATCCTGATGCCACAGCTTGAGGGTCAACCTCAAATGTTGCAGTTTCTCCAAACGATGTTGCAGAACTAGTGGCAGCAGACTGAGGCCCTGAGACAGTCTCAGTGGCAATAGACTGAAGCTCTGCGACAGACTTTGATGACGGCCTTGGAGAGAACCATTGCCCCGGCACCAGCACCTGTCCAACTAGTGGGCACAGTCAAAGGTTTCCACCAGATGAACCCGAGGACCTTTAAAGGCAGCGAAACTCCCGAGGAGATCTCCGACTGGATCTCCAATACCGAAATACTACTGGAAGGATCGCAACTCACTCTTGACCTATGGATGACCGCTGTGAAGGCCCAACTTCTCGGCAACGCCCATCACTGGTGGGAATCCATAGAGCGCAGCGTCGGCAAGGATCGGACCTGGGAACAGTTCCTGGAGCACTTCAATGCCAAGTACTTCCCCGCAACAGTCCAAGATGCCCTATACTCCCAGTTCATGCACCTGGAGCAGGGAAACATGACGGTAGATGCCTACGACGCGGAGTTTAGCCGACTGAGTCGTTTCGGTGCTGTTCTGATTCCGAACGAGCTGAAAAAGGCTAAAAGATTCCACCACGGCCTCAACTACGAGCTCCAGAGGTACACAACGACGCAGTCAAGGATCTCCTACAACGAGGTTCTTACAGAAGTGAGGGATCAGGAAGCAATTGGTCAAGGAGCCAGACGCTCAAATCCAACCTTCTCGGCCAAGAACCAGCAAGGAGCAGGAGGACCTATACGTCGTCCCCAATATCAGACTCAGCAGATGACGGGACCCTACCAGAAGAAGGAGCTCTCGACTTGTCACTTTTGTGGCAAGAAAGGACATTGGGTCAGTGACTGCAGAAAGAAGCTGGGATTATGCCTGCTATGTGGAGCTAAAAATTATATGGCCAGAGACAGCCCACAACGTAGAGATGCAGCACCTCAGCAAGGGCAGAAGCCAGGAGCACAAGCCCAGAAGATGCTACCCTCCACATCAGGAGGATATCAGCGAGGAGCACCCTTGCCTACTCAGGAGGCCCAGTTCAAGGCCAGACAACAACCTGGAGGGCAAAGGCACGGACAAGCCTTTGCGTTAGCTGCCGTTGCAGAAGAGCCTGAAGGGGAAACTATAACAGGTACCATTTTAGTTGCATCATTACCTGCAACTGTATTGTTCGATTCTGGGGCTACTTTGTCTTTCATATCCAGTAGTTTCGTAGCCATGCACAAGCTAGTCACTTCTCCGCTACCTAAGTGTTGGAAAATACTTATCGGAGGAGGCATTGTTCCAGTTACCAACATTATTAAAACATGCCCGGTAATCGTTTGTAGTAGAGGACTAAGAGAGCGATTTTTGGTACTTCCAATGCCAAATTTCGACGTTGTCTTAGGCATGGACTGGCTAAGCCAGAACGATGCTATCTTAGACTGCCGAAAGGGTAGTGTTATCTTTAGACCCCCAGATCACCCGGAGTTCGAATATGTCCGAGGTACCATCGAGCAAGGAGTAGGCCAGACTCCTAGAGCTTACATGGCGATGGAGACAGCACCTCCATCAGTTGTAGCAGAGTTCGCGGACGTATTTCCAGAAGAATTGCCAGGCCTACCGCCTGACAGAGAAGTAGAGTTCATTATTGAGCTAATTCCCGGAGCTGCACCAGTATCCTCCAATGTATACCGACTGGCGAAGAAGGAGCTTAACGAGCTGAAGCTTCAACTGGAGGAACTACAGATCAAGGGATTTGTTCATCCTAGTGCATCACCCTGGGGAGCACCAGTGCTGTTTGTACCAAAGAAGAACGGAACATATCGCATGTGCATTGATTACAGAGCCCTCAACGCTCTGACAATAAAAAACAAGTACCCTTTGCCGAGAATTGACGACCTGTTCGATCAACTGACAGGAGCCATGGTATTCTCGAAGATAGACTTGAGATCAGGCTATCATCAGGTCAAGGTACGGAGAGAAGATATTTCAAAGACAGTATTCAGGACTAGTTATGGTCATTACGAGTTCCTGGTGATGCCGTTTGGACTGACTAATGCACCTGCTGTATTCATGAACCTGATGAACCGAGTCTTCCACCAATATCTGGACCAGTTCGTGGTAGTCTTTATCGACGACATTCTGGTGTACTCGAAGAGCCACGAGGAGCATGAAGAGCACTTAAGACTGGTACTAGAGACGCTGAGACGGGAGAGCCTTTATGCTAAGATGAGCAAGTGCGAGTTTTTCCTTGATCGTGTCACTTTTCTTGGACACGTGATCACAGGAGAAGGCATCTCGGTGGACCCAGCAAAGATTTTATCTGTGGAGACATGGCCAACCCCGACCAATGTCTCAGAGGTGAGAAGCTTTCTAGGACTTGCCGGATATTACCGGAGGTTCGTAGAAAACTTTGCAAGAATCTCGGAGCCGATTACCCGCCTTACCCGTAAAGAGCAGGAGTTCATATGGACTGAAGAATGCCAGACAGCTTTTGATGAGTTAAAAAAGCGTCTGACTACAGCTCCCATCTTGACTATACCATCTGGATCCGGAGGTTTCGTAATCTATAGCGATACATCCGGAAAAGGATTTGGTTGTGTTTTAATGCAACATGGGAAGGTTGTAGCTTATGCCTCAAGACAGCTGAGGACTCATGAGAAGAATTACCCCACTCATGACTTGGAGCTTGCCGCAGTCATTTTCGCCCTGAAGCTATGGAGACATTATCTATACGGTGAACGAGTGGAGATTTTCACCGATCACAAGAGCTTGAAATATGTCTACACTCAGAAAGATTTAAATCTGAGGCAAAGACGATGGCTCAAAGTGATGACAGATTTCGAGATTGATTTACAGTACCATCCTGGCAAAGCAAATGTGGTAGCTGATGCTCTAAGCAGAAGACCCTCGGCATTCTTTATGATCACCCAACCAGATCTGCTGAGAGATCTAGCAAAGTTGGGAATAGAGGTCATTATGCCAGAACTTGACGGCCAATTATCAAACTATCAACTGCAATCAACCTTGGTGGAAAGAATTAAAGCTGCTCTACCAGCAGATGCAAGATTTCAGAGGTTTCGTCAAAGAACAGAGGCTGGACTCCAGACAGGATGTCGCATACACGAAGATGGGACTCTAAGATGTGGTGATCGTCTTTATGTTCCAAATGGAGAACTTCGTAATGAGCTGATGTCAGAAGCCCATAGCTCAACATACTCTATACATCCGGGAGGCACAAAGATGTACAGAGATCTGCGGCAATATTATTGGTGGCATGGAATGAAGCGGGAGATAGCACGCTTTGTGGCTAAATGCCTGGTGTGTCAGCAAGTCAAGGCTGAGCATCAGAGATCTGCCGGTCTACTTCAACCCCTCCCAATACCCGAGTGGAAATGGGAACACATTACGATGGACTTTGTTACGGGCTTCCCAAGAAGTCCTAGTGGTCGTAATGCTGTCTGGGTGATTGTAGACAGACTCACCAAGGCTGCTCATTTTCTACCTTTCAGAGTCGGCCAATCTACAGAAGTCTTGGCAGATATGTACATAAAGGAGATAGTGCGTATGCACGGAGTACCAGTCAGCATAATATCTGACCGGGATACGAGGTTTACATCCTACTTTTGGCGAAGTATGCAAGAGAGTCTTGGTACCCGCCTCAAGTTCAGCACCTCGTATCATCCACAGACAGATGGCCAGTCAGAGCACACCATCCAGACCCTAGAAGATATGCTGAGAGCCTGCATACTTGATTTCAGCGGATCCTGGGAAGATCACTTACACCTGGTGGAATTTTCCTACAACAACAGCTATCAAGCGAGCATCCAAATGGCTCCCTTTGAAGCTTTGTATGGAAGAAAATGTCGTTCCCCAGTATGCTGGAGTGATATTGGCGAAAGACAGATCTTGGGACCAGAACTGATTATTCGTACGGTGGAGAAAGTAAAGAAGATCCAGGGACACCTATGAGCTGCACAAGACAGACAGAAGCATTGGGCCAACATTCACCGCCGACCTCTAGAGTTCCAAGTTGGAGAGCATGTGTTCTTGAAGATCTCACCTACTCGAGGTACTATCAGATTTGGAGGAAGAGGGAAGCTAAGTCCAAGGTACATTGGACCCTTCGATGTGTTAGATCGCGTCGGAGAAGTTGCTTACAGGCTAGCTCTACCTCAGACCTTGGAGGGAGTACATGACGTCTTCCACGTATCTCAGCTGAGGAGGTACATTCCAGACCCAAGTCATGTGCTGGATTATTCAGAGATCACCATCGGGCCGAGCTTATCGTACCAGGAGGAGCCAGTAGAGATCCTGGACCGTAGCGAGAAAGTGTTGCGGGGTCAGACTATTCCTCTTGTTCGTGTTGCATGGAGACATCATGCACCAGGTGAATCCACCTGGGAACGAGAAGAGGATATTCGACAGCGTTATCCCCATTTATTTCCAAACCAGGGTATGTCCAATATTTCAAACTCAATCTTTCTTAATCATTACATGTCCTAATTCAATCTTTCATTCTCATTATATGTTTATTTTTATTTCGAGGACGAAATATTCTAAGGAGGGTAGATTGTAAACTCCCTCGACCAGATTTCAGTAATTTAGGATTAGTTTTGACTAATTAGAATTATTGCAACTTTTTAAAATTTTATTTATTATATATTCTATTGATTGTGCACCTGTTCATTACACAATTAATTAGGGCATCCCACTAGCTATTAAACCCTAAACAAATTTCACATTCCTGCTCTAGACTTGTTAGACTACTTTTCCTGTATTTTGTGCAACTTTCAGAAATCTTGTTTGGTGCTTCGTTTTAGTCGCACAAATATCGTTACAAACGTATGTATTTATTCCCTATTTAAAATTCTGCTCTTTACCCATCCCTGTACCCTAGGGATTTGAGGACCAATAGGCACCTGTTTTGCCCAACCAAAAATACGATAATATTCTACTATAATTGTATTACAATTATCGTATTGACACCGTAGAAAAATTATGACCCTAATAGCCTCTAAATAATTAGTGAACACCGTGCGCAGTATTTATTAAATAATAAATACGATGACCCGTATCACCTGCAGAATCAGTCCCTACATCTGCCCAGACTCACCTCACACTGTCCAAAACATTTTCCCCAGCTATTTCCCTCATTTCTGTACAATTCAGAATTTCGGGAAATCAGTATTTGAAATTTGGTAAATTGCGAAATTACGCAAATTACAAATTTTAGGCTTTTATGCAATTTATAAAAAGTTAGGGGTTTTTATGCAAAAATGCATGCAAGGTGGCATAATCCTATTGGTTAGTGAAAAGGTGTGTGGGACCCACCCAAAAATCCAGAGAAATCCAGTCAAAAATATCCCAAAAACCTAAATTACCTAAATAACCCTGAACTTCCCCATAATTACAGGTATGCCATTGGCCCCAAATCCTATAAAACCCGAACCCCCCTCTCATTCCTCACTCACTCACACCCTCTCCGGCCACCCTCCGCCACCGGACCGCTGCGCACTCCCTCGCCCCCTCCCTGACCTCCTCCCCGACCATCGGAGCCCCGCCCTAGCCGGCCGCCCTACCGCCGGGAGCCTCTACAAGCCGACTCCCCCCAACACTGCCACAGCAGCCACCACCACCCGGACCACCCCCTGCGCCACCCTCCGCCACCGTGCTCCGCCACCACCCCTACCATTCGAACCGCCCAGACCTCCTCTCTCCGACGACCACCCCCTCACCGCCCCACGACCCTTCCTCCGCCGGCCAGAGCCCCCGCAGCCCCTCGGCTCTCCCTAACCCTAAACTACCACCCCCACCTCTGACGGCCTCCAGCCACCGCCGTCGTGGACCTCCGCCACTACCACCAACCTGACCGCCACCCTCCCCTCTGTCGAACCCGCCGCCTGCCCGGCCACCTCCGCCACTCCTCCGCCGCCGGCAGCCCCCGCAGGCAGCTGCTGCTGCTGCTACTGCTATTTGCTACTGCTGCTGATCCTGCTCCTCCGGCCGCCTCCGGCCATCTCCGCCGCCGTCCTCCTGCCGTCGACGACCCCTAGGTCCTACCTGTCAGTAGGTATACTCCTAATACCTAATATATATGTATTTATATATATATTCTTATATGTATTACTATATGTATATATATGTATATATATATGTATATATATGTATATATATATGTATATATATATATATTAATATGTATATATGTATATTTATATATATATGTTATATACTATTATTTGCAGTATATTATACTGTATATATTATATATAAGTATATATCTATATATATTCTATATATATATATATTTATATATGTAAATATGTATATATGTATATGTATATGTATATACATCTATGTATATTTATATATACTATATAATATTATGTATTAATTACTAATATGTATATATGAATTTTAATTCTATTTTGCTTATATATATATATATATGTAATATATATATAATATATGTATTCATATATTTATAAATGTTATGTATATTTATATGTATATATATAACATATTATATATATGTTATATTACTACTACTATAATTATAGTATTTATTATATAGTATATATGTATACTATATATTTTTTTTTCTTTTATTTATTTTCTGCACTTCCTGCATTTATTATATATGTATATATATATATCTATATATATATGATATTATATATTATACTGTGCTGGATATTACAGCTTACAGATATATGTATACATTTATAATTCCTGCACAGTCTTCAATTTATTATATATGTACACTATATATAGTATTATACAGTACATAGATATATATGTATTTACTTTCTGTCCTGTCATTTCAATTTATTTATATATATACATCAGTGGATATACCCTGATTATTATATTATTATATATATATATATATCAGTGGATATACCCTGACTACTATATTATTATATATCAGTGGATACACCCTGATAATATTATATTATAAATATAGCAGTGGATATACCCTGCTACTATTATAGATACCTGTATTTTTTTCTGTTCTTAGATACTGCTATATATATTATATCTATATATATACATACTATATATATATATATATATATATATATATATATCTATATATATATATACTTATTACAACTATGATATTCACGAACCTGTCTGTTTTAACAGAAACCACCTTCAGCACAGCCAGTGACCCCCTGTCACCAGCAACCTCAAACCTGACTGTGAGATCAGGTTATCAACACTATCAGGGAGTAGGCAAGTATACCTTGCCAAAGTTATTGCTTAACTTCAATTATTGATATCTGTTTTGTTTCTGAATTTCATATACCATGATTACCTGAGACTGCCTTGGGTACATTCTGCTGATATGTTAACATTTAACATAATATTACAGACTCACCAACAACTGTGAGAGTATTTTAATAGTCTCTTAGACCCCATCACGGGAACACGCAACATGGTTGCATTACATATATGGATGTGAGCTGCGTATTTGATTAGCTACCAGTATGTGTGACCCGCATCACGAATTAGAATAACTCAGGAGAAGTACGACTTGACATTTAGTTTCATTGGGATGGGAAAGATAACTAGTAAACGTATGGGACACCCCCTCCAATAATGTTTTATACCTTCGTAACAGAGATGGTCGATTGCAGAGCTACCCGTGAGTTCGGGGGCATACGACACATATACTAGCCAGTCATCACGATTGGTGAATTACGTCAGCGTATGTCTAGCCACACATTCCCATGCGTACTACAAGGTCTTTACTTGCATTTCACTTAGAATGGTTAGCACCCTGTATTTATTATTTATTTATTCAGTCTTTACATTACATGGCATGTTATTTTCCTGTATCTTGTTACGTCCCACTGAGGACCTGGTTCCCTGCCAGATCTAGACGAGGCTTTCTACCCCACTGTGTACGGCCCTGATCAGGAGGCCAGATGTGCTACCGAGGAGGAGCTCGAGGAGACACCCTCAGAGTATGCTTGACCCTAGAGGCCTGCCACCTGGAGATGGAGATGTTTTCATCAGATAGACACTGCTTAGTCTATCTAATTTTTCTGCGCTATTATCAGTTTTTGTAGTAGGCGTGTATTCTCACCAGTTGTGTACTGTATCAGACTCAGTTATATATATATTTCAGCACTTACTTTTCTGACATTTTGTTGTGGATGAGATAGATTTGACTGTGTTTTACATGTAGTATTTTAGGACAGCGTAGCACGTTCCTTTGGGTCCATTCAAAATGGATTAAGCCCTTAGTGACGTGTCAGCTGGCCAGTGACACGTGGCCTAGTTCCTGACATTTTGGGACTGGGGCATGACAAAGACTTAGAGTTAGACTTGTAACGATAACATATGCTACGTTTAACCCGAACGGATGGACTCTAGTCGGTTAAATTGGATAGATTGTGCTTAGCGGTAGTACAAATACTTGATTTGAGTTAGTATGAAAAATAACTTGGATTTGATTGACCCTGTCGGAATTATCCTTGTGATTTGTAAAAGACGAGAACCCTTTGGATTTTCGCAAGTAGCTTGTCCGATTTCACTATTGCTAAGTTTGGTTGAATGCATATGTTTGAGGGACGCCTTGAACGTGTGCACGATCCAATACTCAATGATATGTGAAACTCGAGTGCACAGACTTCGCTATCGCTAAGTTGGTTGACTTGCATGTGTTTGAAGGATGCTTTGAATATGTGCACCATCCAGACTCGCGATATGCTGATCTTAAATGCTAGTGCAAGTGAATATCCACAAGGACAAGTACAACGATAGGTTTGCCTCAGCCATAAATCATCATTCAAGATGGATCATACCATATCATGTGTTAAGAAACATGTTTTGCGCTAAGGCACAATAAAGACCGAGTCAGAACTTGGATTAGATGATAGAGTCATTCAATAAGACCGACCTAGCATATACGCGACACGGTATAAGAAATGAGTTGGAGATTGCATTCGTATGGATCTAGTGGTACCGATTGCTAAGCTTAGAATAGATTCGATAATGCGATAGAACGGCCTGCGCTCAGGAAGTCTCGAGGACGAGACTTTTTTGAGTGGTATATAATATGACGACCCATTCCGTTCAAGCGGATAGCCAATTCAAACGGCAAAAGTGCAATGACCCAACCCGCCTTGCTCAGCGAGAAGACTTGTTTGAGGCAAAATATTTCCAGACTTAGCCCTTCAGGAGTTTTAGCTTAGGCTTTCAAAGGCTCGCTCGGAGTATCGCTCGACCGAGGCGAATCATCGCTAAGGTGGGTGGCTACGATGAACTTGTCTTTGCTTAGCCAGCACACTTAAAATATGGACGATACATGCTAGTCGCTAGGTGAATCCTCCCCTGCATGCTAATAAAGAATATAACACACCTAGCTAAGGGAATAATCCCAACTTGTATTGCTTGTGTTAGAACATGGAAATAAAATTTGTCTTATATATATATGGACCCTCGCATGCTACCTTGCCTTGTACAAGTAGACCCCGCTATGCCTCGAGTAGAACATTATACTTTTCGTAGTGTACTGTTTAACTTGTTTACACTGCACGCCCATAGATTGTGTCGTTCGGTATGTTCCTTTACGGTTTTACTTCTCGCCTACCCGTGCCAAACGTAAATATTATGTTCAATATAAATGCAAGCTTGCCTTATTATACGTTAGTTTATACTCGTTGCCTCATTCCAATACTTGCCACAATAAGTTTATGCCACAATGAAATAACACTATCGCATATCGTGCATGCATCGAGTCAGCCAGAAGACTATCGAATAGTCTTTCTGTGCAATATGAACCTTCAAGTATCCGGGACCGTTAGGTCGCCAAGGCAATCCCCGAACCAGGGGAATGCATCAAGGCAAGTTGAACTCTGAATGAGAATATGTCAAGTTTACATCTGAACGAAAATTATGTCAAGCAAATCAAGAATCACAACTCGTAGAGCAAATGCTCGTTTCAGAACAAGAATCATGGATTATCAGGTCAAGTTATGAATCTGGAAGACCAAAATTGTATATCGCGGACAACTTAGAATCAAGGGGGATCTTCGGATCTCGTTCCACGGGCGGTCTCAGGGGCACTGAGGTCGATCCGATCCAGATGGAAGTAACGTTTAGTCTCACGTGCTGGGCAGGATGGCTTACGGTGCCTCACGTACTTTAGTTACAATTCCATCCTCGTTCAAGACTATAACTCATCCTTTATGGCTATGCCAGCGACTCACGTTCATATAGATAAGTCATCCTCTCTTAGCGGCAACCCGCATGCGAGTCATTGCATCGCATCCAGTAATTGGAAACACCTGAATGGATATGAATATAATACACACCTGTACACATGGAGCACTTGAACATCTTCTGCAACACGCCTTATGACTCGTGTAACTCGTGCACTCGAAACATAATCTCGCTCACAACACTTGCGTTTGCATATGCTATTACCCCTGGATTTCATTATAATGATTGTGATTGATTTAACTTGGTTTGCCTTGGACAAGGAAGGACAAATGGTAAGTTGGTAAGTCTCGCCGTGTTCCTTTATATCGTGACAGTAGCATTGCCCACGTAGCCAAGCTGGAGTTGAGTGCCCTGGGTTTGGTCATGAGAACCCGTAGAGGATTAACCCGCAAGATCACATGGATCGTTTGTCCTGCCACGTAAAGCCTAGTTTTATTTATGGCAAAGACCAGAGCGAGATACTCCTTCTCGAAAGGGTTGTACCTATGTTCTGCGCCGACCATCATTCTGCTGAGGTAGTAGATGGCATGCTCGTGGCCTGTATCACTTTTTTGGGCTAGCAGAGCAACGAGAGAGTGATCCATCGCACGTACATAGAGCAGGAAGGGATTCCCAGTTACCGGGGCTACCAACACCGGGGGGGTCTATAGATACTCTTTAATATCGTCGAATGCGTGCTGGCATTCTTTATTCCAGGCAAAGGAGACTCCCTTCTTCATGAGATGGGTGAATGGATGACAAGGTCCAGAGAGATTTTTTATGAATTTTCTGATGTATGCCAGTCTTCCTTGAAGGCCGTGAAGTTCTCTGAGGTTCTTCGGCAGATGCATTTCTAGGATTGCTTTAGTCTTGTCCGGGTCTATGTGGATGCCCTTTGAAGTTATAATGAAACGTAGAAACTTACCACTGGAGACTCCTAGTAAAGATTTGGTAGAATTTATCTTTAGCTGGTGCGCACACATTAGGTCGAACACAGTCCTCAAGTCTTGGAGGTGATCATCTTTAAAGCGACTTTTGACAGCGATGTCAACAACTTAACACTCAATTGTCTTGCACAGATGTTCACGAAAGTGTGAAGCATGAAAAAATCATGCATACCATATAAAGGTCATGCCCCCCTCAAAGGAACAACCTAGCCGCAGAGAAGCCATAAGCGGCCTGAACAAACAAGCGCAGAGAGGCAACATGCGGCCTGAAGGACCAAGCCGAAGAGAAGATACACGCGCCCTAGTAAAACCAAAGATCAAGGAGGCGCATAGTATACTCTATGCGGGCTGAACGACCGTGGAGCAGGAAGGTCTCATAAAAACCCCTGACACAGCAGTCGATGACTGTCGGACTCTGACACATCGCTCTCCACGCCGACGCTTCGAGATTCATAAAAATGACAGTTCAAGAAAAGACAGAAAGTGGCATTAGTGCATTAATGACCTTGTCAGATGTGCCATGCCACGTGTTCCTTCATATGTGGCTATGCCCTATGAGGCCACAACGTCATGCGGCCAAAGTGTCCATCGACCAAAGGCCAGACGAGAGTTTGCATGCGGCCACAATGTCATATGGACAAAGTGTCCATCAACCAAGGCTAGACGAGAGTTTGCATTTAGCCTCGCCAACATGCGGCCAGAGCATCCAGATGACCAAAGGCCAAATGAGAGCTTATATGTGACCGCGACTATATGCGGCTAATATTTTATGCTGCTCTCGACTCACAGGATTTTCTGTTACAACCGAAGATAATTTCTCGTACAGTCAGTGCTGACTAAGTGTCCAATTGACGAGGTCACACACGCAACAACCCAAAGATCTCTTCAACAATATATCCTAACCGAGACCATATGGCAGCCTGTCCATAGCATACGATTGCGGTTACAACCGTATTCTGTTGAAGGAGTCATATACGACCACCAAACAGAGTCCTGTGCGGCCACCAAACAGAGCCATATACGGCATCGATAGTCCGTCAACACAACAATTATAAATAATGAGGGTAGCATACCCTACAACCCCCCGGTTAGCTATATGCGTGCACACAAGCTCATGAGAGAAAAGAAATGAGAGCATCCTTATTCCCTCATCGGACCGTCAACGGAGTAAAGAAGCCGCCACAATGCTCTTTGTCCATCGTCACTATCCAGATCAAAATATTGTACTTAGAGTTTCTGTCTAGGATCTCTTTGTACTTCTTTGTTTGTTATTTAAACATCCAAAACTTGGGATAGAGAACAAGAAGATGGTGCTCATAGCTCGCTGGTATGTAGCACATGCGTTCTTCAACCCAAAAGGCATGATCGTGTAGCAGTAAACCCCTATCGGCATTCAGAACAACATATGCTTCAAAAATTATCTTGATTTGATTGTAGACTAAGAATTCATCCATGAAGGACATATATGCGCTCGAAGCCACAAGTGTTATCGATTATTATGTCAGTGGTCGAAAAAAACTTGTCTTTTGGGCATACGACGTTCAGATCGCAGTCGTAAAAAAGAAGGGAACAATCCGGATCTGCATTGACTTCCGTGATCTAAACGCGGTCTGGCATAAGGATGAGTTTCCCCTTCAGATCACAGACATAATGATCGACAACACATGTAGCTTCGAGCGTATGTCCTTTATGGACGAATTCTCAGGCTATAATCAAATCAAGATGTCTCTTGATGACGAGAAGCACACATCCTTTTGAACGTCGATAGGAGTGTTCTGCTACACAGTCATGCCCTTCGGTCTGAAGAACGTCGGTGCTACATACCAACGAGCAATGAGCACCATCTTTCATGAATATTTATGCCAGACGGTCAAGTGTTACGTTGATGACATCACCGTCAAGAGTCGCTCCAAAGATGATCACCTCCGGGACTTAAAGACTATGTTCGACCTCATGCGTATGTACCAGCTCAAGATAAACCCCACCAAATTTTTCCTAGGAGTCTCTAGTGGCAAATTCTTTGGTTTCATCCTAACTTTGAAGGGTATCCACGTAGACCCTGATAAGACCAAAGCAATTCTTGAAATATGCCCACCAAAGAACCTCAGAGAACTTCGTGGCCTTCAAGGAAGACTGTCCTACATCAGGAGGTTCATATCAAACCTCTCTGGACGTTGTCAGTCGTACACTCAGCTCATGAAGAAATGAGTCTCTTTTGTCTAGAACGAAGAATGCCAGAACACCTTCGACAATATTAAGGAACACCTCATGATCCTTCCAGTAATGGTAGCCCCGGTTATGGAAAAATCCTTCCTGCTCTATATGCGGGCGATGGATCACTCCTTCGGTGCTCTGCTAGTCCAAAAAAGCGACGCAGGTCACGAGAAGGCCATCTACTATCTCAGTAGGATGATGGCCGGCACAGAGAACATATACAACCTCATCGAGAAGGAGTGCCTTGCTCTAGTCTTCGCCATCCAGAAGACCCGGCATTATGTGGCAGGACAAACCATCTAAGTGATCTCGCGAGTTAATCCTCTCAGGATCCTCATGACGAAACCTGGAGTGCTCAACTCTCGCCTAGCCACATGAGCAATATTGTTCTCACCATATGACATAGTATTTATCCCACAGAAAGCTGTCAAAGGCCAAACATTGGCAGATTTCCTGGCAGCCCACCCGGTACCGAAAACTTTGAAACTCTACGAGGAGATCCCAACAAAGTCGCAGACTCCAATACCGTGACGAACCCAGAAGCCATTTGGTGGATGTTCTTCGACGGTGCTTCAAGAACATGGCCCAAAGGCGATATTATCGCTGGCGTCGTGTCACGCCCCAGTCCCAAAATACGTAGGACTATGATACGTAAGCATGCCAGCCGCATGGATATGGAAACTCCAATATATGGAAACCAAAATCCATACGTACGCTGTAATATGAATATCAAATCCACAAGTGGTATAAATCCATCACAAGTCACAGTCATAATCTAAATCTCATCCACAGAAAATCAAATAGAAATAAATAAATAACCAATATCTATGTAACTAGATCTCAATATAAAGTATCTAAGGATGACAGTCGGATGGAAACAAATCCACTGTCGAACTAGAATATAAAAGCAAACACAATATAAGAACATCAACAAACAAGCACTGCGACTCGAAGAGAAGACCTCCTCAAAATATAAGTGGCAAGTCCGGATCTGTGCTCCTGCGAATACTCACGAACATCTACACCTGGAAAGGGACCAGGTCCTCAGAGGGACATAACAAGATACATAGAAGCATGCCAATAAAGTACTGAAATAAATATCTAATGGGTCGCCTAACCGTCTAAGTGAATGCAGTTTAAGAACAACTTTCTAACAAGTGGGCTATCTGGCCATAAATGGGATTGGCATGATTCTCTCGGAGAATCAGGGGCCTACAAAGTATGTCATCTTTTGAATGGCAGAAGCCGCCAGTAATATATGGGTCATCACCGCCCGTATCTCCGGTGGAGCGTCCGGGTGAACAAAAGGAAAGTGCAAAGGAACCCAAATGCCGTACTTGTTGTTCTTCCCACCCCATGCTCTAAGCATGTCACCTTCATGACACGAATTGGTTCATAGCCTATCTTTAGTACAATAGCCCAACCCTGCAACCAAACAAGGACAAGGATTGGACCACCGTACTATAATAGGCTATGTCCATGGACTACTAATAACTGCTAAGTCTTCTAGCATGCAAAGTTTCTAACAACAGTTATCCCTAACGCACGGCCCATACGTACAGGAGGCCAGACCTGTCACGCAGTCCGTGATCTATATGAGACTCACACTCGTGTAACAGCTGTGTCACGACCAATAAAACCTAATGATGCTTCATGATAATGGGGCGGTCTCATAAACAAGGTCAATGCATATACATAATAAAAATAAATCACGACGACACGTCGTTGCACCCAAGTTTCCTTGGACGCGTATTTTATATAGCAGTTTAAAATATATGAACTAAATGACAGAAATAAAGATGCATGCAACATATGGAATAAGAATAACAGTACAATGGCAAGGTATACTTGCCTGGCAAGAAGCTGCGTAATACCAATAACCTGCTCCTGAAGTCGCGCAGAACAATCCAATGGGTCCTATATACATATAATATAATACAATACAACATCAGTCATTACACTAGCACATACACAAACTTAATTACACTGGACTCAGGGGGTACGCTAGGGGTACGGGTCAACTAACATGGTCAATTGCGCGTCTAATTACGCGGGTGTTGCGTCTGTAATTGATGTGCACAATCAGACAGTCAAACTAACATATCTCTTGTCAGTACATCAGTGTACACAAGGCAGTCAATTCCCTAATATTTAGGTCACCAAGTCATATGAAAATATGCGGACAAAATCCACGGTGTCCTAGGGTCGTACACATATATAGTCATAATTATTATTTAGCATTTAATTACCTACTCATATATATATTTAATAATATAACCAATAATTTATATGCATACTCATTTGAATACATATACTATATATATATATATATATATATATATATATATATATATATATATATATATATATATATATATATATATATATATATATATATATATATATATATACCAATGAATATTATACATATACTAAATATAGATATATACATATATATATATATATATATATATATATATATATATATATACCAAGTTGAACAATATACGCATACGTATACGTATACGAGTTTGGGTTCTCCGACACGGTCGGGTCTCATAACCACTAACTGAACCAGTCTGCTAAAACCCTACACACAAGCACACATACGAAATAAAAAAGGAGAGGGACAGGTTTGAACCTCAGGGTATGCGCACGGGGACGACGATGACGACTATGAGGTTGACGACGATGACGATGTTGATGATGATGACGAGGGTAATAATCATGGTGATGATTATGGTGATCAGGTGATGGTGAGATGATGAGGTGATGATAATGAGGTTGCTAAGTGTGATGGTTAAGGGTGATTATGACTATGGTGATTAGGTGATGAGGTGATGATGTAGATGGTGATTGGGATATTGGTGATGACAAGGATGATGATTGGGATGATGGTGATTGATGATGATGATGAATGGTGATTGATGATGATGATAACTGGGATGAGGATATTGCTTCGGTCAGGGGGTCCGGCCAAGGAGGACAGTGGTGGTAATAGGTGGTGGGCAGGGTGGAAGAAGGAGGAGGCTCGGGTGGTGCTGGTGGTAATGGTGATGTTGATGGCAGTGGTCCAGCGGAGCTACGGGGAGATGGCCGGGGAGATGAGTCGTGGTTGGGCTCAGGTCAGCAGGGAAGGGGAGGAAGAAGATGAAGAGGTGGTGGAGGCTGGTGGCGTGTGGTTGAGGAGGAGGAGAGAGCAGGGAGGTCGACTGCTTCGGTCTCGATGGAAACTTTGGGGTCAATGGAGGCAGAGGACGGTGAACGTGGAGGAGTCGGGTTGACAGCGGCTCGACGCAGGCGGGTCGAGGGAAGTCGTGGGTTCGGCAGGGTGCAGCGGCTCGGGATCAGGCCCGGCGGCGAAGAAGAAGAGGACATGATGGTTTGCTGCCCGGTGGCTCAAGGAGTCGAGGTGGAGGTTGTTCAGTCGCTCTCCGACGGAGCTCCGGTTGGTGGAAGGAGAGGTGTGATGAATCAGGAGGTTGGGGATGGTGAACAGGGAATAGGAGAGAGGTATTCGGCTAGAAAATTGGTTTAGGGATGGGTTTTGTGAAAATAAAGGAAAAGTGATATTTATACATGGGAAGGAGGGTTGAATGTTTGACCTAAAATTTTGGGCTTGGTCAACATCTTCTTGGGATGGGCTTGGCCTTACATGGAGATGTTGGAGGGCTATAATTTGCATTGTTTAAAATGCAAGGGCTAGGTTTAAATGAGGGGGCGATGTTGTGCGTTGCACATTCCGAAAATCATGGAAAAAAATTCATATGAAGGAAAAATAGGTTTCTTCATGCGTCATATCCAATGGTGTAGACACCTCAATGCACTTTTGCATAAAAGTGCCAAACAATTAGAAAATTGTACAAAGATAAAAATTGGATTAAATTAATTAAAATTAATGTGCAAGGTGTTCTGGAATTAATTAGAAGTACATGGGGCTAAAATTAGGTGGGACACAAGTGTCATGGATGTAGAGGGTTCAGAGTAGAATATTATCATAATTTGGGTTGCAAGAAACGGGTCAAGATTGTGTCTCCAATTTCGATTGGAACGCACAAGGATACAAAGTCAAATTTATTTAGAATTAAGAAATAACGTCTGTGACGAATGTTGTGCGACTAAAATGTAGCACAAGAGAGCATAATAATAAGTTACACAAAGGTCAGAATAGATGACTGGCACGTCTAGGACAATAATATAAAATTCGTAGAAAGGCAATGGCTAGTGTAGTGCTCCAATTATCGAAGCAACGGTAAGGTGCACTAAGTGATTTAATTGTTGTAAATTAAATAAAATGTTGTGTCCTATTTCTAGTTGGATTCAACTAGCCCTAGTTTCACTATCTATGCCAAGTAGGCCTAATTTTGGATGAGGGGGTTTACACGTCGGAATAATGTTGATCTTCCCATATGATCTGGTTATCAACCGCGCTTACTCCCTCACAGAGCAATGCTCCAACAATGTGTTAGAGTATAACGCTCTCGTCATTGGTCTCCAACTTGCTAAACAAGTGGGAGTTGACTACCTGGAAGCTAACGGCGATTCCAAGCTAATAGTCAATTAATTCCGAGGCGAGTACGAGGTCCGAAATGAAGACTTTATTCCCTACCATCAAGTCATGCTCGGTATTATCTCCACCTTCGAGGGGTTCTTCATAGAGCATGTCCCTCGGCTATATAATATTGAGGCCGACTCCCTGGCCAATCTCGCTGCCTTCCTAACAGTCCCGATCAAAGCCCATGAATTGATCATCGTGATCGGTCAAGAGCTGGTCTGCCCAAAGAACAACCTATGTCTGTGCCTAAGCTACTCATTAGAGACAAGCACTGACTCGCAAGACTGGAGACTTTCATTCATCGACTATGCAGTCTATTAAATTCTTCCCGAGAACCCAAAGGAAGTTACTTTCATCCGAAGACGTTCCCTCCGGTTCAATTATGATATGGCTACCAAAATATTGTATCGCCGCTCCTACGACAGTCTTCTTCTATGATGTTTATTGAAAGCAGAAGGGAAGCAGGCTCTCTGCGAAACTCATGACGGGGGTTTGCAGTTTCCATCAGCCAGGACCCAAGCTACAGGACCATCTCCGAAGAATAGGTTAATATTAGCCGACGATAGTAGTAGATGCCGTTGACTACGCAAAAAAGTGCCAAGAGTGCCAAATCCACACAGACTTCATCCACCAACCCTCGGAGTTCCTATACTCGACTGTTGCGTCATGGCCGTTCGAAGCCTGGGGCATGGGTATCATAGGACCGGTCAGTCCACCTTCGTCTAAGGGACATCAGTTCATCATCGCCATTACCGACTACTTCTCCAAGTAGTACCACTCATCGAAGTCAAGACATCCAACGTAATAAGCT
The DNA here is from genome assembly GCA_036927795.1 of Iris macrosiphon. NCBI lineage: Eukaryota > Viridiplantae > Streptophyta > Magnoliopsida > Asparagales > Iridaceae > Iris > Iris macrosiphon. The sequence continues at coordinate 183,104,324 of JAYESA010000003.1, read as the reverse complement.
TCGTCAAGCATCACGTCATATACCGCTTCGACTTGCCATGAAGAATCATCCATGAAAATGGTCCACAGTTTGCAAGCCATGCGTTCTACTGGTTTTGTGACAAAAATTGAATTCAGAATTTAGCATCAACTGCCTACAACCCAGCAGCAAATGGTCTGGCAGAAGCCTTCAACAAGACCATCATAAAGCTTCTTAAAAATTTTGTGCATCCAACAAATGCAACTAGAATGAGAAGCTGGGTGAATATCTTTGGGCCTACCGCAAAATGGTACGGACACCTACTGGCAGCACGCCATTCTCTTTGGTCTACGGAAGCGAAGCAATCCTCCCCCTCGAGGTCCAAATTCCCTCACACCGAGTGGCCCTCTCCAACCAATTAACCGTCGACAACAATCACCGATGACGGCTACAAGAGTTAGAAGCACTCGACGAGAAATGTATTTTAGCTCAACATCGCACTGAGCTATACCAAGCACGTCTATCGGGAGCCTTCAACAAAGGGGTGAAGAAAAGGACTTAGCAAGTAGGTGATCTAGTCCTGACAATAAGGAGGCCGATGGTTATGACCCACAAGACGGCCGGCAAGTTCCAACCCAAATGGGAATGCCAATTCATCGTAGAATCGGTATTCTCCAATGGCGCCTACCGACTGGCGAAACCCAATGGCGACTTGCTCAAAATTCCCATCAATGGAAAGTTCCTAAAAAAGTACTACGTCTAAGGCTAGGCTGGTACTTCCCTATCCATATGAAGGCGGCCAAGACATACGATGTTTATACTCATGGCTCTTCATCCCCAGCGAGTGGCTATGTACGGTACTGTCCTTTTCTATACAAATTATTGAAAAAGTCATTATCTGTGTTCAGGAATCCTGGATATGCAATGGATAATGGATCCTCAAAAGCTCCCCAGCAGAGCAGTCCTCAGATCTACTTGCACACTCCAATAATGACCACTAAAACTAATCTCGTTAGACGCTAGCCATGTTCATATTACCTCTGAGCTATCGTCCTAACAATCTCCTCGGCGGAGCAATCCTCAGGTCTATCTATATTTTTGGATAGACCACACTCAGCAAATCACTCCTCAGTAAATTTCTCGAACATTGGTTCACGTCCATATCACCTCTGAACTACCGTCCTAATATTTTCCCTGACCGAGTTTGCCATGTCCATATTACCTCTGAGCAAACCTTCCCGGTTTGGCTACCGATCATCACGTCCATATTATCTCTGATATCGATTGTCATCTCAACTTAGCACCCTTACTTAACTCTAAGTACGCCAGCAGTGTTAAGCCTACAAAATCTGCCATATCCATATTACCTCTGGCAGGGCTTGTCTCAAACATATTACTTGCACTCAGGTGCACAAAAAGTAATAGGTCCACAAAATCTATCATGTCCATATTTTCTCTGATAGGATTTTTTTTCGAGATTATTACTTGCACTCCAGTGCATAATAAGTAATAGGTCTACCAAAGATCCCCCAGCGGAATATCCTTAAAAAGCTACGGTATTGTACTACGTCCATATTACCTCTAGTACAATACCCAAAGTCCACAAACACATAAATTTTGAATAAGACTTCTCTCTCTCCCCCCTATATATAGGAGGACTATGTAGCAACGGATGATGACAACGGCTGTTCGAATCCAACCTACCTCGATCCACGAAGTGACGATGGTTGGCGGTGACTCCTCGTTAGTTGAGCCACTTTATCCGCTGATGGCGCAGAATCCTAAGAGATCCGCACGAGAATTGAAGTAAATCTCCTCATTTAATGAGCGGATAGCCTGTCAGAAATAATTATACGGCTATGAGAATATGCGGCATGCCCTGTATATGTGGTCAATCATGCTTCTTTCAAAGTATTCCAAACTTGTCATTTTGGAAACTTTGAAGAGGGTCTTGTAGAAGCATAAAAAAAATTATGCAGGCCGTATAAAGGTCATGTCCCCCTCAAAGGAACAACCTAGCCGCAGAGAAGCCACAAGCGGCCTGAACAAACAATCTGCAGAAAGGCAACATGCGGCATGAAGGACCAAACCGCAGAGAAGCTATACATGCCATGGTCAAACCAAAGATCAAGTAGCCGCATAGTATAATCTATGCGTCCTGAACGACCGCAGAGCAGGGAGGCCATATAAAAACTACTGACACAGCACTCAATGACTATCAAACTCTGACACATTGCCCTTATCGCCGATGCTTCGAGATTCGTAAAAACGACATCTCAAGAAAAGACAGAAAGTGACATCAGTGCATTAATGACCACGTCAGATTTGCCATGCCACGTATTTCCTCAAATGAGACTACGTCATATGCGGCCACAACGCCATGCAGCCAAAGTGTCCATCGACCAAGGGCCATATGAGAGTTTGCATCGACCACAACGCCATGCGGCCAAAGTGTCCATCGACAAAGGCCAGACGAGAGTTTTCATGTGACCTCGCCAACATGCGGCCAGAGTGTCCAGACGACCAAAGGCCAAACGAGAGCTCGTATGCAACCGCGATATTATACGGCTAATATGTTATGCGGCTCCCGACTCACAGGATTTTCTGTTACAATTGAAGACAATTTCTCGCACAGTCAGTGCTGACTAAGGTCCAATTGACCAAGTCATGCATGCAACAATCCTGAGATCTTTTCAACAATATACCCTAACCGAGACCACATGGAAGCCTATCTGCAGCATACGACTGTGGTTACAACAGTAATCTATTGAAGGAGTCATATGCGGCCACCAAACAGAGCCTATGCGGCCACCAAACATAGCCATATACGGCATTGATAGTCCGTCAACACGGCGACTATAAATAGCGAGGGTAGCATACCGTACAACCCCCCGGCCAGCAACATACGTACATACAATCTCAGGAGCGAGAAGAAAGGAGAGTATTTGTATTCCCTCATCGGACCGTCAACAGAGTAAAGGAGCCGCCACAACGCCTGATGAGTCGACCAAGGAGCGACGAAAGGAGCTACTTTACGAGGCAATCACGAGGGAAACCCTCGTGAAAACATAAAGTTATATTAAAAAAGGAGCTACAAGCTCACTTTTTTAACCCAACAAGCTCTACCCACATCAAAATATTATACTTAGAGTTTCTGTCTATGATCTCTTTATACTTTTTTGTTTGTTATTTCAACGTCCAAAACTTGGGATGGCGAACAGAAAGATGGTGCTCATAGCTCGCTGGTATCTAGAACATGCGTTCTTTAACCCAAAGGGCATGATCGTATAGCAGTAAACCTCTATCGGCGTTCGAAATAACATATTTTTCGTCATCGAAAAACATCTTGATTTGATTATAGCCTGAGAATCCGTCCATGAAGGACATATATATGCTCTAAGCCATAAGTGTTATCGATCATTATGTCCGTGATCGGAAGGGAAAACTCACATTTTTGGTACGTCGCGTTCAGATCGCGGAAGTCTATGCAGATTCGAATCTTTTCGTTGATGATGGACACGATATTGGCTACCCAATAGAGAGGTTGTTCCTCGCGGATGAAGCTACTAGCTATCAGCTTTTTTACTTCAGCTTCGATGGCGTTCATGACATCTGGACGAAAATGCCGTTGCTACTGCTTTATAGGCTTAGCATTTGGCAAGATGTTGAGATTATGCATCACGATCTGGGGTCTAATCCTGGCATGTCTTTATAGCTCTAGGAAAATACATTGATATACTCCCGTACCCATTATAGCAGGGATTCTCAATCTTCATCGGATAGGCTTTTGCTGATGAATATGGGTTTAAGAGCGGATACATCGCCCAGATTGACCCGTACGACCTCGTCCTTAGTGGGACGTTCTTGTTGCTCGAACCGTAACTCCCATTGTGATTCTAAGCATTGGGCCAACGTTCTATTTTAAAGAGTTCAGGTGAGTCATTGTCGTCTTCCTCAGGGTCAGCTGATACCATATTGAAAGACAACGTTTGTCAGAGGATATCACTGATGCTTGTATCAGAGTCCTAAGCTGAGGATTCTAAAGAGTGAGAATGTAATTCGTCTTCTTCTTCTGAATCTTTGGGTGTTAATGGGGGTGTTACATACCCCAGACCATGTTGGGTCTTGTGGTAGTAATCCTCGGACTTGCCTGCCGGAGCGGTGAGATGCAAGGGCAGCCGTCGACCTTTGTCATAATTCAGACCTTGGTCACTTTTAAGATCATAGACAATCTTTTGGATGAGGTTCTTGGCTTGAGAATTATACTGGTAGAGTTGCATTCTGCCAGTATCAGGCTCTGGCACCTGCTCCTCTGGGATGAAGGACTGGTGGCATTCGACTCTGCCGAAGATGATAGGTTTGTCTTCCCTTCACCTTGCTGGAATTATGAAGTAGAAGTTTTGGCTAGGGAGGATTTGGTTTACTATATAGCTGGTAGTCACCTGTGTATGCAGGTGCGGGCCTATACCTTGCTCTGAGGAGTATAATATGCACAAATGTTCGATATCAGAGTAATTCAAAGATAACCATTTATTCATAAAGTAAGGGATCTTTTCAAGATGAATTACATCATCTAGATAGGGGGTATCCGCATGAGCAGCTATATACTCCTCTAACTCATCTTTTTTGGAGTCTGTCTCCAGTGTGAGTGATGGCTTTGGAGGCCTCTTTCGGAGCTTTACCACCAAGGGTTTGGGGGTAGGAGCCGGTATCGGGTTCTTCTTTGGTGATTGACTTGGTCTTCGCAGGCGAACGACCAAAGGTTCTAGTGCCTTCCTCTAGAGTTTCACCACGAGGGGAGGGGCTGTATCACGAGCACGTCCCCTGAGGTGGACCGTCAAGGGCTTATCTGCTGGCATGTCGGTTTCTGCTTCGTCGACAGCATCATTCCCTTATTTGTCCTGGTGGACTTGTTAGTAGAGGAGTGAATCAGAGTAATAGGCCTCGACCCCTTTGAATGGATCGACATCATCAAACTCTATCTTGACCATGCCGTGATCGTCAACGTACTTTAGGCACTGTTATAGAGTTGATGGTACGATCATGTATTCGTGTATCCATGGACGCCCCAGCAAGACGTTGTAGGATACGTCTATATCAATGACATAAAAGGTGACCTCTGTTTTTAGATCGCCGGTCTAGAATTTCAGGCGAATCTTACCCAGAGGGTAGCTTCTTCCAGCGTTGAAGCCGCTGATGGTAGTATTGGTGGCTGTCAGCCGATGCATTAGGATGCCCAAAGTTTGAAGCAGACTCCGGGGGATGACGCTGATAGACGAACCTGGGTCAATGTACATCTGGTCCACCTTGATGGCACTGATGTACCCTATGTAGTATAGAGGATGATCGTGCCTATTGTTCTTCAGCAACATATCTTGTTACGATAACGTGATATTGGGTACCACCTCCGTCACATGATTACAGTGGGGGCATGCAGCAGGATCTTCAACTTCTGGCTTGACTTGCTCCAGGTAGGTGTCGACATTCTACAATGCCTCACTCAGAGCATCCCGAGTGTCTTTAGAGAGTCGGAGAAGCTCGAATAGTGACAGCTTCGCCGGAGTATTAGCTAGTTGTGCCAAGATATCAAAATTTTAGGACTCCCTGGGTTGCTTCCTTGCGCAACGGCTTGTCGAAGAAAGTCTCTCTACTTTGATTTGTCTACTGCCGGAGGTTGGAATAGACCCGGATCAGATGCGGCAGGTGCGACGGGCGCGACCATTGGCGGTGTCTCATCTTCAGGAGCATTATAGTCCCACTGGTAGGTAAGGCCTAACCTAGTTGCCCCTGTCATGGCTTCCTTAGTGGTGGGGGACACCATATGGCAGGACTTGGTCTTTCGTCCCTTGGACTTAGTGGCAGAAGGTGTTTCTGGCTGAATTATCTCCTGACCGGGGTCTAAGTGAACCCACATGACCTCACCCCGTGGTGTAGTAAAAGGTATCAGCTCGGCTATATGGTTGTGAGCTGGAGGGAGATTGACCACCTACATTGTTGCCCTCGGGATTGGGACAACGCCATTTTGGGCCTCCATTACAGGCAAGTCACCAAACTGGAGGGAGACCATATTAGCGGCAACTATTCTATCATCGAAATCCAAGGTAAGGGCCTTGGAGTCGAGCAAGCGCTAGATGTACCGCTTCAACATATAACAATCCTTTGTCGAGTGGCCGAGGAACCGGTGATAGTGGCAATACTTGGGGTCCTCGACCTTGACTGCCTCATCGAGGCACTTAATGTTGGGAAGCCGGAGCTTGTTGCCCTTCATCAGTACATCAAAGATTGCCATGACGTCATCATCTTTGAAAGAGTATATCTCTTTTGGTTTCGGAGCCTCTGCAAGCTTCCGCTCAGGCTTCCTAGTTAGATTGGCGACAATGTCCTGCTTTCCTTTAACGTCACGGCCACTATTACCGTTGTTATTGTTGTTGTAAGGGCACTTTTCCCTATCATCAGCGACGGAGATCTATATTCCCAGTAATATGGTGTCTTTCACCATCTTCTCTGCCCCGGCAGCATTTATGATGAATGTCGTCCAGTCTTTGAACTGAGCGTCGCCCATCCAAAGCCTTACTACTAGCAGAAGATTCCTCCAGCATCTGTCCATCAGCGTAGACTCAGGATTTTTAGGAGGTAACTTCAGTGTAGCTTGCTTGTATCGCTCTGTGTATTCCCGTACAGGCTCCTTCTCTTTTTGCATGAAGTCCATCAAAGAGGGCATCGTCATGTCGTTTCCCTCATCATAGAATCGAGAGAAAAAAAGACTCTTGATATCGTCGAAATATGAGATGCAATTGTCCTGGAGCCTACAGAACCAGTCGAAGGCTACTCCAGACAAGGCTTCAATAAAGAGCTTGGTGAGAATAGCGACGTTGCAAGGCAGATGCCCCGTCACAGTCTCAAAGTAACTCATGTATTGGCGAAAAGATGTCTTCCCGTCAAATAGATTCAAATTAAAAGGCTTATACTTGGGAGGATAGGGCACGTCTCTCCACTCGAGGGATATGGTTTTCGAATCCTGAGCTCATGCAATGAGTCCCGATTGCCCATTGAGTCTAGGAGGGCTCAAAGTTCTCGTACCTCCAGCATTGCTTCCCGGGATTCATCTATTGCAGAAGAAGTAAGTGATCTGAGCCGGATATAATTGTTGTTGATGGGTAAAGCGGTTGCATTAGAGTCCCCGTTGTTCCCGGGGTCGAGGCTTGCCTGACCGGAGGCCCTTGGTGGTTAGGAGGCCATATTTCTCTTGATCTCCAATATTGTTTGGGTTAAGGCCTGCATCGATGCGCTCATAGTTTGCATCATGGCCTCGAGGGTCTCGAGGTGTTGTTGATCACTAGGGCTTTCATGATTATCCCCTGTCATGTAGACTGTTCTCACATAGGGAGAGATAGATGGGACGGTAGACGTTGCACTTTTTGCCTCGGACTCTTGTAGTGGATAGTCCTTAGGAAAAGTTGACAGTGCTGCATCCTCTTCGGACTCGGAGGGAACACTACCCCTAGGGTAGGAAGCTACATTTTCTTGATGAGGGTGGCTACCCCCAGGAATCTCAGTGCATGTTCCTTGGGAATCATTGTTTCCTTGGAACGTCGGGTTGTTATAGAGTTTCGGAGGATCGCTACCCCAAGCTTGTAGGGCTGTCTGGGTTCTCGAACAAAAACTACCTCCAATGGCTGAGAGTTTCTTTTTTGAGCGCATACCCAGGAATGCTCCTTCCATGGGCACCGCTGCTTGCCTTCGATTCTTTGACATGCTAGATGAGAGTAAAGGATTGGAGATGATAGAGTTTCAACCTCCCCTTATGGAGGGAGATTTCTAAGTGGAATAACACGAGACGAAAGACAGCTCCTCCTCCTCTGGTGTTTGTACCTATTTTTTGGGTCACTATCGGATTGGTGCCTTTGGTTGCAGTCGTTGAAATTCGGACTGCTTGTTTGCAGGTACTACTACTTTAGTACAATAGCAGTTAATGATGATGTTGGCACAGTGATGCCCTGGGGAGTACACCTCACATACCGCAGTTGTTTTTCTCGCTTTGCGCTTGTGATTGATCACATTGTGCAAGTCAAGTAAGGGCTGATTCACCTTTATGTCCTTCTTGTGAGCGTGGATAGACCGAGCATACGGACGTGTAGGTGTTGTCTTTGCTCCCTAACCTAGGGTTCGTATAAGAAGTTGCCCCAAGTTACTGGGGGAAGACTTTTGAGACTGACCCTGTCCACTTACCGCTGCGGGTTGGACTCATGGGTTGGCCTTCTACAACTTTCCATCAAGGGCACATATAACAGTCAGTGGCGCCTGATTACAGTCAGCCATATGAGTAGTTGCTTGAGCTTGGCGAGCTCGCATTGCCCTAGACTTCTTCGTCCTATCACGCACTGGTGCATAGTATGAAGAGCCTAAGTTTGCATTTTTCCCCTTTCTCAGCATGGTGTATGGAATCATCACTACATGAGATTCGATCGAAGAAGGATCTCATTTGGCCGTCGGGGATGCATGCGACCGTCTGCCTGCGGCTAGAGTCTGATGTGCATGGATATTCCTATGAGGCCTTCGTTGTGGTCGTATGAAACGTGTCTCAGCACCCGAACTACTAGTATCATAGTGTTTTCCTCTGCCAGAGCCCAAGTGTTGCATACTTTTCTTGCCCGAAGAGGTTGCCGCATAGGTAGATCCATCCTGGATGGACGCATGATTTGGTCTTTTGCGGCAGGGAGTGAGAAAGGAGCGCATGCTCCGCAGTTGGGTGTGGCACAACGGCCTTGGCTACACATGTCCTGCAGGTCTTCTTAGGTTTTGGTAGCCTTGGAGAAGCACTGCCCTCGGAGATCATCTCTTTGAAAGCTTGGTCGTCGAAGCGCACGACCAGCATCTTCTGGGTTGAACCCAGCTTCGATGCGTCTGACTGCATCACAACCTTCTCATCAGAGGAGAAGGATGTCCCCAATAGAGTCGCCATCTTGTTTGACATTACAAGTTTTGGATGAACTTCTTTAAATAACAAACAAAAAAGAACAAAGAAATCCTAAGCAACAAATCTAAGTATAATATTTTTTAATTGGGGACTGTGACGATGGAGATCGAGTACTGCAGTGACTCCTTTACTCCGTTGATGGTTCGACGAGGGGATGAAGATGATCTCTTCTATCTTCTCTCACTAGCTTGTGTGCAAGTACGTAGCTATCCAGGGGGTTTGTGTGGGTGTGTTACCCTGCAATTTATAGCCGCCATGCCGACGGGCTATGGGTGCCACATATGCCTCTGTTTGGTGGCCGCATAGGGCTCCTTCAATAAAATACGGTTGTAACCGTAGCCGCATGGCATAGGAAGACTGCCACATGGACTTGGTTGAGATATGCTATTGATGAAATTTTAGAGTTGTTTTCAACTCTATTGTGTGTGTGACTTGGTCAGCTGAACACGTAGTCAGCATTGATTGTGTGAATATCTTTTCGGTTGCAACAAAAAGATCTTGCAAGTTGATGGCCGCATAACGTCTTGGTCGCAAACGTGCTCCCGTTTGGCCTGGGTCTGATGGACACTTTGGCCGCATGGAGTCGTGGCCGCATATGTGCTCTCTTTCGGGCTGGAACACTTTAGCCGCATAAGGACGAGGATGCATAGGCACTAGGCCGCATAGGCACGAGGTCACGTGGCACTGTATGTATGATAAGGCCATTAATGCGTGATGTGACCTTCTGTGTTTTTTGTACCACAGTCTTCACGATTCTCAGAGCACTCTGGGTGATGAGTGGTGTGTCAGAACTTCGGACAGGCATTGAATGTTGTGTCAGGAGATCTTATGCGACCCCTTATTTCATAGCTGTTCTGGCCGTATAGGTCCTGTTATGTGGCTTCCAATTCCTTGGTTGTTCAGGCCGCATAGACTTAGAATGGCTCCTCTATGGCCTGTTTTTCTTTTGAAGGGGTATGAGCTCTATGCGGCCTGCATGATTTTCATGTTTCTACAACAGTCAAGGTCAATAATGTGAATTTGGTTGGAAAGAAAAAGGTTGTTCATTGCTCAAAAATTCAAGCCATGGCAAAGTGTCATATATATAAAAGAAGAATTTAGAAATTAATTCTTTAAATCTATCTAATTAAATAAAATAATAAGAATAATTATAAATTACCAAATTATCCTTATTTCAAAATGAGGGGGGTTACAATATACCCACCTTAAAAGACTTTTTTCCTCGAAATTTAAGATTTTCAATAATTTTTTTTTTCTCCATCAAAATTTCAAGCAATAATCATGAAGTCAAATTAGTTTTGTTATTTAACAAAGTCCTCAAAATTTACTTCATCCTCAAAGCTTAAAATATTAAGGTAAATATTTAAAATTCGAATTTATCTTCAAAATTTAAAATCCAATAAATTTTTTTTTAAAATCAGATCCTCAAGTCATAACTCTTAAATACAATCTAACATTATTTTCCCAAAATTTAAATCTCATTTTTAACGGTCTTCAAAAATTTAATAATTCAATCCTTCAAATTTAATTTCATATCCAAACTTAAAAATCTAATCCAATCTTGAAGTTAAAAAAAAAAAAAAATTAATTCCAACCTTGAAAATTTGTATCTCATATTTTAGTCGTTTCTCACAATCTTCTAATAATTCAATTTTTTTTCTTATCCCCATAATTTGTCTTGTCTTCACTGTCATTACGTATATACGAATTTTTTGTATTTAAATTAATGGTCATCCTCAAAACATCAATTAATGAGTCAATCCTAAAAAATTGAAAGTTAAATACAATCCTCAATTTAAATCCTACTAATTTATATCTCATGAATAAATTTAAAAATTCAAAGTCTCATCATCAAAATTTAAATTCGAAATATATTCCATTAATCGTATCTCTCAAAAAAAATTCTTCAAATTTTGAATTCAAATTAAGTCATTAAAATACAAATTCAATAAGTGATAAAGTCAATCTTTATATTGTTATTATTTTGGTCTAACCCAACCCATAAACCAAATCTCAATATTATATTGAACTCCTAACACTCAAAATCCTCAACATTATCCTTGAATTATATCTCAAAACTTCTAATTAAATTTTAAAATTATATCTTCAAAATTTAACCAATTCAAGATTTAAACTCCTCAAATTTAAATTTAAATCAATTCTCACATTTAAAATTTATCATTATTCTACTCATTCAAATTTCTTTAAAATCCTCAAAATTATATCCATAAGATCCCAACTCCTCAAATTATTAAACTTGAATTTAATTCCAACCATCAAAATATAATTTGAATCCACATCTTGTAGTCCACTATCAATAATGTTAATCTTCTTAATTTTTTTTAAAAATTATAAATTAATAACTCCATACACAAAATTTATCAATATTATAATTTGAATCCATATCTTGTAGTCCACTATCTATAATGTTAATCTACTTGATTCCTGACACAATGGTACACGGATCTTCTACTTGATTACTTACTATCTAACTTTTATTATACTAGTATCATAGCTTATATTTAGTATCATACATAGTATCCTAACTATGCGTATAGCTCTCAACTAACCTTGGTATCAACTAATGCCTTAGTATCATAACCATATCCTACACCTTAACCCATATCATGCTATGACTCAATACCATACCCATGGTATCATACTACCCATTCATTAATATTAATACTTATCCTAGACTCACCAATTATCCATTACCTTAACCTCCCTCTTGATTGATACTCTCAAATCCTCAAGTATAAACCTCAATATCTAGTACTACCCTCAACTAACCCCCTCGCATGCCTTACTTGACTGATACCACACAACTTCAGGCAACCTGAACTGCATCAAGCTCCTATACAGTCACTGCAATGGACAGATGCAAGTCAAATACCCAGTTGTCTGGGCACAAATGCCCGAGCATCCAAGGGAATACACTGCTGATTGCTGGTACAATAATCCCCCAAGTTGCCCATGCAAATTCAGGTTCACCCTCACTTTACCCATCTTCCTGCTGCTATGAGTGCACTTACTGCACAATAGTAAGTCCCAATAGACTAGCAACTCCTCTACTCTCACCAACTTGTGCACAACCCTCTGCACAACTGTGCACGGTCTGCTACACTAACAGAGACATCCAACACCAGTTAACCACACACATAATGTCACGACAAAAACACAACACAGGCATAGAATATTATGTACACCCGATCCTTCTCACTCTGTTTGCATGAACTGAAACTTGATCCCTCACCTGTGCATACTTGTGCACAGGTATGCACACATCAGTGTGCTCTAACTGTACCTCACCAACCTTCACACAACTAAACATCACAGCTACCTAAACACTTCACAATTGTACTGAACATACCATATTCCCTCTCTATCATACTCACACTAAAAATATCAATACACACAACTCACACAAACATAATATAAACACAACACACAATAGTGTAATTGATTCATCAAACACTTAGTGCACCACTCATGATACACTATAATACTTTCCTCTACAGATATACCAAACCAAAACAATTGAAACACTAATATACATATCAAATATAATTAGAATAACTAAAATTAATGCAAATTAAGAGGATTAAACACTAATAGCTCAATAAATATTAATTCTGCCAATTTCTCCTATATGTATCATGACATCTCATGATACGCACCATTGTATCCAATTTTGGACATATGGACACCAACACACAACCAATTGAACCCCCATAGTCCTCATGAGGACACAAAACCCAATTAATGGACACAAATCAGATTTCTCCAATTTGATCCCCAAAATCAATATTCTACCAAAATAAAAACTTAGATCTAGCAAAATGAAGGCTTCTATACCTAGATCTAGCAAATTAGACTCAAATTCACCTAGGGGATGGTTACTATGGGTCCATGGGGTGTTCATAACTATGAATTTCATGAAAATGAGAGAAATACCTAGTGTTTGTGTAGCTCCCTAGAGGAATTCTGAATTTGGACACCAAGGTGATGAGTCAGACACGATCCTCCCAAGCTTGGACTCTTCTTCAACCTCCTTCTTGTGCTCCAAGCTCTTTACTCTCCAATGGAAGTGAAGGAATGAAAATTGGAGAAGAAATTGATTGGAATTCAAATTCTAGATCTAGAATTTGAGAGGGAAATGAAATAAATTAATTGGGAATTGTTTGGAGAAGAAGTAGAGGAAAAAATTAGAGAAAAACTAAATTTGAATTGGTTTCCACATGGAAGGCTCCTATTGGTTGGGTTAATCATGGTGCACATGGCTTATGTCATCATTCCTCCAAATTGAATTTAAATTTTGAAGAGGGAAATGAAAGAAATCTCTACAAACCAAAAGGAATATTCTATCCATGATACTTGTCATAACTAATTCTAATTAATTTGCTAACAACTCACACTAATAATTCTAGGCAACTCTAATTAATTCTAATCTGGCCACTAATATAAAATAAAATAATACAATTTACAATCATGAAAAATTACTAAAATATTTCCTACATGTAAAATTACCAGAATACTCCTATGTTAGAAAATGGTGGTTACAAATCCTACCCCCCTAGAAAAATTTTGTCCTCAAAATTTAAAGATGATTGTACCCAACTCTAGGTCAAAATTTCCAATCTATCTAAAATCATGCAAGCATACAAATTATTGGAAAAAAAATCACTAATTATTATCAACATATTTGGTTATGGTCTCTACCTGTCATCATATTATCGTCACAATCAAGGGTTTATTACTAACTATACCATAACAAACAAAAATTACTAAAGCAATCTATAAGGTACTAGGAATCAAATAAATCAATAGATGGAAAGAAAAAGGAAGAAAAGAACAGAACAGAACCTACAAACCCATCACCTGTAGCATCGGTCCCGTCGACCGTCATCGCAAAAGCCCTGCCCAGCCGGGGTGTCTCCATCTGCTGGTATTAGGCATTTGCGGTGCCACAAGTGGCCTAGCTGGACTCTTACTTATATCCGATATATACACCAGTTATTCACTAAGCATCAACATAGTCAAATACTTAATATCAAGGGTTACCACTTCTACTATTGGTGATACATTATAGTTCTAAGTCATGAGCACACTTAACCCACTAGCTCACACTAAGAATACTATACTAACACCTCTAGGATACTATTTATGAGATACATGTCTAACTTTCTGACACTATCTATACAAGACACTAACTCCTATACATGACACTCATGGAATACTCTCCTACCAAGGTACTCAAGAATCTCCTCTATGCCTAATACATTATCCACTAGGTTACTCATGTTTCTCTTCTGTATCTAATACACTAGCTACTAGGATACTTGTACCCCAAAACCTCAATAATACTTGAGGTACCCCCAAATCCTAACACTAAGGTACCCCCTTATCTTGACATTTGGCTGCATACCCATATTCTAACACTCAACAATCACTCTAGGATACTTACCCATATCTTGGTATCAATATAAGCATATATAAATACTTTCTACCTATTATGATACTAAACACTAGACACTGCTATCACACTAGTACCATTCTACCACCGTACAATTCACTGATATATAGCTACTCATATACTCAAATATACTTGTAATGTACCCACACTCACTGAATCTTACTCCTACACAGGTTACCCCTCTTCCCTTACTGTCTCGAACGCATGCACTCTTACTCCCTTCATCAATATTACACTGATGCACCTAACTGATACTATCATACACAATGTACTTACTGATACTAAACTGATATACTACACATATCACATAATACTTATCTTAATCCTGCTATACCCTGGATACTTACATACTCTAAGCACTCTTGGTGCATAAACACTAACTCATAACTATACATGACGCATGCACTTAATAACTCAGAATACCAACTTGGTACTAACCTACCCTTCCAACTCACTATTGATATTTCTAATACCCAGACTCCCACTGCAGGATACTCATGAAACACCCACACTAGTACTTCACTTTACCACTCATGCCCTCCTAACATCACTCACTAACACATCTACACCCTCAAGTACTAGGTGATACACCCATTCTAGACATCTACTTGTGCACTCATATCTACCCTCACTAATGCACAACTCTCACGTATAACACAAGTCCTATTACCTAGCACAATATATTCTAACACTATAGCACTCACTTATACACCTATGGGTACCACTCTACCATGGCACACTCGTTAATACATCTCATGGATGCACATTCTCTACACAACCAATTGGCAAGCACCAATAGAATATTAAAGCTCCATTAATGTTCAAAATAATTCTACGATACTCAACTGATACTTGGATCACTCAACTATATGAACATATATATATCTACAATATGCATGATGGCATGATACCAGCACCTAGAATCACAAATTTGTATATTACTCTCCCTCGTAACTCTCTTATTTCTAATACCATTGTACCAATCACTAACTATACTCTAACACTAATCTTAGATCTATTATTATAAATGGTACTACACTATGAGTTACTTCTAAGCTTATATACTGATACCAAAAGCTCACATATCCAACTAGGAACCACTTACAGACCCACAAGCTACACTCCCAATAATCAATACTGATACTTAACTTGAAACAACCTATCTGCAAGTTACCAACTACTACACTATCCAAAGAACATCAGAAGCTAATGAAGGTGAAGCTCTATTGGGAACTGAACTAGAGGAACTAAAGATATCTCTATCCTAAGCTAATAGGGTGATGGAACAGAATTAAATGATAACAGGGTTGAATGACAGAGATGATACATTAAGAACCAATTTAAGATACAATCTGATAATCATATAGGTCTATTCGAAATCATGTTACCCAGAATTCTTGTCACGCCGGTAAGCATAATTGCGATAAACTATAGAGTTCATAACTAAGGTACATACCTCTAGAATTATGGTATCTATAATTTTTGCCCTGCCGCTATCTTGGCTGCAAAAAATTTAAATTCCATAACCAAGAGAAGTATATCCAAAATTTGGCTCTGTATTTGCAATGACAGCCAATATGGTTGCGATAAACTATAGACTCCATAACTAAGGCAGGCGATTATCTTTCTCACTGTCCTCATCCAAATATGTTATCAGAATATATCTCAATTCAGTCCATAAATCTATCTCGATACAAGGATCAATTCAACAACGAACAAAAAAAAGTGAAAACATATTTCAAAATATAGTTTATAGTAAGATTCTCAAGGGTCATCCTAGGAATCTTTTAAGAAATCCCAAACTGTGATTGAGTACCATACTTCTTATAATTCATCAATCATATTGTATTATAGGCTCGCAGCAGTACGTCTAAGATGAAGTACTACCACGACATCGTACTAGTTGCGAAGACGAGACCTGCATGGACCACCATAAAAATGTGTCACAATCGCACCAGGATATTTGGGGTACGAGTACATGGCAACGTCCAACCTACGCCACAACATCGATGGTAGAACGTTATCTAGACCTCAAGATCAGTACAAGTCTAACTAATAGCAATAATTACTCAATCACAATAACTAAAAGAAGATATGAATAAAGAAAGATAATACAACAACAATCTAAACAAAGTAAAACTAAGGCACGACACTGAGATAGAGAAATACTAGCCTAGATCTCACCAGAGGTCGCCCACTAGGTCCACAGTAGTCACGATCATAACATCACTATAAACTCAAAAACGTGGAGCACAATAATGCCTAAAAATATTATCCAGTCAGGAAGGAACGAGTACAACTCTAACAGCAGTTCCAATTAAATGACAAAGACTATAAAACAATGATAGTGAGTACAGTACATGATGAGAATGAGAAACTAAATCATAACTGACAGTAGCAATATGAGAAATAGATAAATATAAGTATATGGCATAACATGTAAAGGGCAGTGAGTAGACATAGCAATAGATAGTAACTCAGTGAATATGAAATAGACAGGAAAGAACTGGACTAACTATGTATTTTGAAGTATTAGTGTTGATATGTGATCAGCTTGGAAACTTGTATAGTACGATAGGGCCTGGCTAATCATACGTAAGGTGTATGGTTAACACTCACAGTACTTGCTCTTGCATAGTAAGGGTATGATCACAAATCTAGCTAGTACTTCTCCACCCCCGATTAGTATAGTGGATCCAAACCATGACACGTCACACAGGGATAACTTGCATAGTAAGGGTAACATGCACAGGGATAAGTTGCACAGGGTTAACATGCACATGGATAGCATAAATATCAATATCTCATGACGGGGATCCACAATATACCAATTCGTATATCAACATGTCAGGAATCAAGTAGAACATCACTAAGTACATGAATCATAGTAAATATCAAATAATAAAAACTATCAGAGAATATACTCGCATGTGGTCCAGAGCAATGAATATCAAACAATATCTGTACTGGAATCCAAGTGACCTATATTTGAATTTTTAATGTTAACATGTGTTTTAGAATCATAAATATGCTTAACTAGTCACATTCTAGGTTTCTAGGTCAATCGGGTCAAACTAGGTCTAAACCTACTTTTTCGGTTCCAAAATACTAAGTTAGTTGGCCTACAAGATCAAACTAGCTAATACCAGGTCAATGTTAGGTTTCTAGACCATACTAGTAGGTTTCTAGCATATATTACCTTAATATATACTTATACAAATAATACCTACTAATACCTTGGCCTATATAGCCAATTACCTTACCCCGTATCATAGTATATTAACCTATTTCATAATATTTACCCATATCATGGTATCTACCCATTACCTCATAATACCTTACTATCTAACTTATATTATACTAGTATCATAGCTTATATTTAGTATCATACATAGTATCCTAACTATACTCATAGCTCTCAACTAACCTTGGTATCAACTAATGTCTTAGTATCATAACCCTATCCTACACCTTAACCCATATCATAATACCCATTCACGAATATCAATACTTATCCTAGACTCACCAATGATCTATTACCTTAACCTCCCTCTTGACTGATACTCCAAAATCCTCAAGTATAAACCTCAATATCTAGTACTACCCTCAACTAATTAACTCCCTCACATATCTTAATTCATTGATACCACACAACTTTAGGCAACCTGAACTGCATCAAGATCCTACCCAGTCACTATACTAGACAGATGCAGGTCAAATACCCAGCTGCCTGGGCACAAACGCCTGAGCATCCAAGGGAATACCCTACTGATTGCTGGTACAAGAACCCCCCAAGTTGCTAATGCAAACTTAGGTTCACCCTCACTGTACCCATCTCCCTGTTGCTATGAATGCACTTACTGCACAGTAATAAGTCCTGTAAACCCCTGATTCTTCAAAAATATTAAACTTGGATTTTTCACAATTTTCTGGAATTTTTTGGTAATTTTTCTGTAATTAAAATTAGGGTTTTAATTATTAAATGATTTTTATTTGTTAATAAATAATATTAAAATATTATGGAAATAATATTTTTGGGTATAAAATGAAAAACTGGACTTAGGATAATTTTTCTGGAATTTATTGGGCCCCGGACCTATTTTTAAAACACCTAAAACTATTATTAATTAATTAATTAATTAATTATTTATTTATTTATTTTAACCCCAGCCCAACCCAACCGGGCCGGCCCAGCACAGCCCGCAACTTGCTAGCGGTTCGGTTCGGGTCGGTCAAACCCGAACCGCGAGCCGCCCGACCCCCTGACCCGGTCACCCCCAGCCCCGTCTGAACCGCTCCGGCGCCCGCGTTTTCCGCCGCCTCCGTCGGCCAGCACCCCCCAAAGACGCCGTTCCGCCCGCTCCGCTCGCCCCACGACCCCGCCAGAGCCGCCACCTCCCCCGCCTCGTCCGGCCAGCCCCGCTCCCCCTTCAGCCTATAAAATCTCCCTCGAAACCCCCTCCGGCCAACATCCCACGCCGCCACCGCCTTCCCCAGTCGCTGCCAGCGCCGCCCGTCCACCGCCGCGCTCCGCCGTGCTGCCCCCGGCCCTCTCCTCCTCCTTCTCCCTCTCCTCCAGCACCCGCCTCCGGCCTCCCCGACTCCAGCACAGCCCGCATCCCCGCTCGGCCAGCCACTCCTCACCGCGCCTCCGCCGTGCCCCCGGCCGCCTCCCGCACGTCGCCCTAGCCCGGCCGGCCTTCTCCCCCGCCGCAGAGCCGCCCTCCTCCGGCCGCCGGCAGCTTCCAGAACCCTAACCCTAGCCCTAATTCTCCCCTGTGTCGACACGTGTCGGACACGACACGGACACGAGAAATCCTAATTTCTCGAGCCCTGTTCAGGTACGTGTAATTTTCTCCTCGCTGCCCCGTTTTCAATTCCGTAAATTGCGTTGCGAAGCCTGTATGACCCTCTCGGTTCCCGGATAAACCGCTCAGGGCATCGCGTCCTGTGGTGATCGCACACCGCGATCCAAAAACAGGAAAAACAACGACCCGAAATTGCCGTTTTTGCCCTTGTCTCCAAATTGGACTCAAGGACAGGCGTTTCTAACTATTTGATATCTCCTAAGCATGATGATAATGTTTATTTCAGCATCTGGACACATTTCTGGAAAATTTCCCGAGGATAAAACTGTAATTGGATCCAAACATCAGGCAAGTACCTGCACTTCAAGTTTAATCTTTATATTGTGATAATTAATTTCTTGCTCTACTAGTACCATTGATGATTACACTTAGTGTTAGATTTTGGACTTTCATGTCTTGCTTTTCGTGTCGGGTGGGAGAATACTAGGAGGCATGTAGTTTACCCTTCCCCCTATCCTGACTAATAGCTGTTGGTACACGACTGTACCATCAGCCGGATCTCGATTATTCCTGTCTAATAGCCGTCTATGACGGCCGAATTAGCCTTATAACCCCCTACATGCCAACTATGTATTCTAAATACACACTTACACACACATGGTTTCTTGTCGTGTTGCAGTTCCTGTTATCTTGTTGTAGTTCCATTTTCCTATCTCACTATATTTCCTGTTTACTCATATTCCTGATTTACAGCAATTAACCCTTAGTTATTGTTACTTCTTATTTATGCATATCCTCAACATGATACTTGTCAGTTCTTTTCTACTTGTCATAAATATTTAGTTTAATCTTTGTTGTGCATTGTGTACTTTGCTCTTTTCCTGACTGGATCCGTTGATTTAGGCGATGATGAGGACTATGCTCCCACCCTATTATGGTCCCTATGAGGTAGCAGGTGATACTTTTGAGGAGCCGGTTCCTACTCTGGAGGCTACTTTTGAGGAGTAGTTAGCCAGTTAGTGTAGAAGCATGAAAAATACGCTGGGACGATCTATGCAGCATCTCGATACAGAGCAGCGTAAGCAGAGGCCTTCGAAGCCATCCAACGTAAAACAGGGTTCTTCATCGCCTCCATGGCGTAAAAACCAGCCGCTCCCAAAGCAGCGTTAAAGCGTACGAGGAACGCTTCGTCTTTCCCGAACTGAACCTGTCAAGTCACGCGGTGAACCTGACCTCTGACTCCTGACAAAAAGTACTGCACGGCTACCCAGACGACGGCTGGAAACGATGGCAGATCCCTCGGGATGCACCCCGCAGTATGATGGCGGATCTCTGCATTTAATGCAGAGGATTTGGTTAAATATCACCAAACCGTCGCCTACCAAAATCCTCCCAGCGTAAACCGCTCTTTCGCGTACATGGGAATACGCTGCCTTGTTTACACAGGCAAACATGAGCTGTTTCACGCCCTACAGTAAGGCAAACCGATGCCACGTCAAAAGCTGCACTCCGTACGGGGCTCGAGGCACGTCTCTACGTCTAATTGCACAGAGCAGTGACAGTTTCCCTCAAAGCACATCTCCGCGACGGATGCACAGAAGGGCTGCAGACCTTCAAAAATACGTCTCCGCATTTAATGCACAAGATGATGACAAATCTCTGTAGAAGATTTGATTACATCTTCGGAAGCCGTAATTCCGGCTAAAACGTCCGCATCAGCACTTCGACTCGGTACGCAGTGGCTTCTACGCCCGCTCAGGATCAGTGCTCCCTCGGCTTCCAACGCCCTCTCGGTCTCTACGACTATTCGGCTCCTATGCCCACTCGGCTTCTATGCCAGTTCGGCTTCTATGCCCATTCGGCTTCTATGCCTATTTTGGCTTCTATGCCAAGGTGACAGTCGTTTGGCTTTTACGCCAACCCCTGCTACACAAGGGATACCTACCTACGTGGCTTCTACGCCGTGATCTTCGTAGCAGATATACGTGTTTTGCCCCCTTAGTTGGACACGCGTCACATGCTCACTCAAAAGGTCATTCACACGCAGGCATTGGTTATTTTAAACCGTTGTGTAAAAGGGTGCTGTACTGTCCACTCCTCGGTTGTTACACCGACGGAGTGGTCACTGTCACCAAAACTCTATAAATAGAGACCCCTATCAATGGGGAAAGAGGTCGAAAAATTGGTCAAGAAAACCAGTACAAGATCAAAGGTCGAAGAATTAGATCGGACAAGGTCATCGAACCAGAGATCAAGGAGGAGAGATAGAGAGAGAGAGAGAGAGAGAGGAGAACCCAGAGCTCGGGCAAGGAACAGGGAGCGACGACCTTCAGCATCGCGCATCCACCCTCCTTTGCAACCTCCGAAGCTGCATCCTGTCTTCCACGGCACTTCTTCAACATCGTGTAGTCCAAGGGCTAAAGTGATCGACCGCAGATCAGACACCTATAGCAATTTATACCCAGATTAAATAAATTGTACTCCCACATCCTCGTATAGGATTATATTGTACAAGTTTGTTTGTAAACCAAAGGGCGCGGGCCTCTTATAACCCCGTCATTGAAATACACTTTCATTCTTTCGTTTAAAATCACAAACAAGATGGTGACTCTGCTGGGGACATCTTTCTCTTCTGACGAGGAAGTAATTGCTCAACACGATGCGGTATCTATAGGAACCGTGAAGAAGACACTGGTCGTTCAGTTCGACCAGTCTGCCTACGAAGACATGCTTCGGACTGGGGGTAGCTCTCACTCTCTTTCCGTCCAAGACAGCAGGAAGCTGCGCAAGGTGTGGATGCCCAAGACATCCTCCGTCGTTTCTGTGGACTCTCCGATCTCTCCGATCTCTCCGACCAATGAGGTGGTAGCATCGCTCCCTCCGTGCCCCGTACGTAAAATTCAGTCTCCCGCTACGCGCGGTACAGACAAAGCTTCTGGCAAAGCCTCAGCGCTAACCCAGGAGTATCCACTGCGTTCTACGCGCAGAAGTCAGTCTCCCGCTACGCGCGGTACAGACAAAGCTTCTGGTAAAGCCTCAGCGCTAACCCAGGAGTATCCTCTGCACTCCACGCGCAGAAATCAGTCTCCCGCTACGCGCGGCACAGACAAAGCTTCTGGCAAAGCCTCAGCGCTAACCCAGAAGTATCCACTGCGTTCTACGCGCAGAAATCAGTCTCCCGCTACGCGCGGTACAGACAAAGCTTCTGGCAAAGCCTCAGCGCTAACCCAGGAGTATCCACTGCGTTCTACGCACAGAAGTCAGTCTCCCGCTACGCGCGGTACAGACAAGACCTCTGATGGCGCCTCAACACCAAATCAGAAGTACAGATCACGCTCTACGCGCAAAATGACATCTGACCTTTACGGTGAACCAGACGAGCGCAGCGATCTCCGCAAAGGAAAGCAGGCGGGTGAATATTCAACTACTGGGCCCTTACGCCAGCAAAAGAATAATCTGCCTACTCTCCGGATTACGCGAGAAACTAATGGCCAACTGAGAGCCTCTTCAGCCTCACGCCAGACTGAGCGAATCTCCAAGTTACGCCAGGAACAATCCCTCGGCATAAAACAAGCTCAGATTGCGGAAAGACACCCTCCCGGGGGATTATCCGCCGCCCAGATGGCCAACCTGTTGTATACAGGCGGTATAGGGAAAACCGGGGTGACCAGCCTCCGCGTACCCGCTGAGGGGAACAGAAGACACAAGCCTTCGTCTTCCTCTTCGACAAATCCTCCTGACCTGCACACCTATCTAATCCGAAAAGACAAAAACAGGAGTCGTAAAACCGTCAGACGAGGAGAGATCGTATGGGAAAATGCATCAACATCTAAAGTCATCATGATGTATGAACCAGATGAAGATAATGCCTTTATTGTCCCTCCTACCCGCGGCGATCAGCATCCAATAGTCTTCAAACAAAAACGGAACGGACCGGTTGAACAAGAAGAATCCCGCGAGCCTGAGAGTGGGAAAATACAAATCCACAGGTACAGCCCACAGGCTTTGAAGATTATACAGAACATGGGTTATGATTTGGAATCAAAGCAAGGCCTCAACTATGGAAAGGGTAGACGAACGCCATTGCAGGGTAATTCCCGCCATCAGCAAACTCGTCTCGGATTAGGATATGCTGCTAAATTTAATCCTGTACTGTCAAGGACAATTCCTCCTGATTCAGTTTCTGCGATCAGAGACCATAGCGTGTCTGGGGGTAGCTCGCCTCGACAGAACAGAGCAACGTCCAAAGCGAGGGGTAGAATGTCCACAGGATTCAAAGATAGTACGACAACGGCTATCTCCCCCGAAGACCATAAAACTCAGACGTCAAAGGCCCCACGACCGAAAGGAACTTTCTCCTTCAGAGAAGATGACGTAATTGAAATCTTCAAAATATTAAGAAAGGAAAGTAAGCTTCAGCTTCCCGACGTCAGATATCCTGAGAGGTCCGACAGAATCAATGACCCAGATTATTGCCTCTTCCATCAGTACACTCATCACCCTACGAAGGCCTGCTATGTACTAAAGAAGAGAATTCAGGAATTAATCGATGCCAAGGTCATAACTCTGCGTCTATAGGGAACGATCACTACGACAGGAGAGCAGACATGTGCCTCCCTCTCCGATGGAGTCACTATCACAAAAGTTTGTCATGTTCATATTACCTCTGAATAAACTTTCGACCATCAACTATCATGTCCATATTACCTCTGATATCGATTGTCGTCTACACTTAACATTCGTACTTAAATCCTAAGTACGCCAGTAATGTTAAGTCCACAAAAATTGCCATGTCCATATTACCTCTGAGCAGACATATGCCTCCCTCTCCGATGGAGTCACTATCACAAAAGTTTGTCATGTTCATATTACCTCTGAATAAACTTTCGACCATCAACTATCATGTCCATATTACCTCTGATATCGATTGTCGTCTACACTTAACATTCGTACTTAAATCCTAAGTACGCCAGTAATGTTAAGTCCACAAAAATTGCCATGTCCATATTACCTCTGAGCAGATATGTGCCTCCCTCTCCGAGGGAGTCACTATCACAAAAGTTTGTCATGTTCATATTACCTCTGAATAAACTTTCGACCATCAACTATCATGTCCATATTACCTCTGATATCGATTGTCGTCTACACTTAACATTCGTACTTAAATCCTAAGTACGCCAGTAATGTTAAGTCCACAAAAGTTGCCATGTCCATATTACCTCTGAGCAGATATGTGCCTCCCTCTCCGATGGAGTCACTATCACAAAAGTTTGTCATGTTCATATTACCTCTGAATAAACTTTCGACCATCAACTATCATGTCCATATTACCTCTGATATCGATTGTCGTCTACACTTAACATTCGTACTTAAATTCTAAGTACGCCAGTAATGTTAAGTCCACAAAAGTTGCCATGTCCATATCACCTCTGAGCAAGTACAGAGACCTACTCCACATCATGAGGTAGAACCCATAGCACAAAAATTCTTGAAAGCTATAGGCTCCTCTCGCCCATATGTCTGGGAAGTAGCATCGCCATCCAACGTCGTCACGACATATGGACCCCATGAGGATTCTATCTTCATCGTCCCGCCTACCTGCAGCACTCAGCGCTCAATTGTCTTCGGTCGCATGCGGAATCAACCGATTGTCCAGGAAGACCCTTTCGATGACGACACCGAGAAAATACAGATTCATCGTTATAGCCCGCAAGCGCTAAAAATCATGCAAAATATGGGCTACGACTTGAAACGGAAGCCAGGCCTCAACTACGGAAGAGGCAGACGAACGCCGCCGTGCGGCAACCCCCGTAATCAACAAGCCCGTCTCGGGCTAGGGTATGCCACCTCCCTCGCGACTTCCGAGCCAAAAGAGGACCCCTTTACCTCTTCCCAGAACAGCTCATCGCCCTCCAACTCGCCAGATGCTTTCGAACAAGCACTATCGGCGAATATGGTGATGACAAATCCCTCAGAAGCCGAGGAGCAGGATACGGAGCCATTCGAGGATGACCCCTGGGCTCAACAAATGGATACGCAGTGGGAATTCCGCTTCGAGCAGAGAGAACCTCCCACCAAGGACGAAGTCATCCAGATCAACGTTGGGAGTGAGCTCTCACCAAAGCCAATATTTGTCAGTAACAATCTTCCCCCACCTGAAAGGAAAGAAGTTATACAGCTGATAAAGGAGTATATTGACGTCTTCGCGTGGAATTACGAGGACATGCCAGGCCTAGACCCGAAGGTAGCTACTCATATGCTCAATATATTAGCCGATTCGAAGCCGGTAAAGCAGCACCAACGACGGTTCCGCCCCGATATGATGGACGCCATCGAAGCTGAAGTCAAGAAGTTGATAACCTGCGGCTTCATCCGGGAGGAACAACACCCCGACTGGGTCGCTAACGTGGTCCCAGTCATGAAGAAAAATGGAAAGGTACGCATCTGCCCCAAAGATGAATTCCCTCTCCCCATCACGGACATCATGATCGACAACACCTGCGGCTTCGAACGCATGTCTTTCATGGACGGGTTCTCGGGATACAATCAGATCAAGATGCATCCTGAAGACGAGAAGCACACTGCCTTCTGGACACCACTGGGGGTATATTGCTATATGGTCATGCCCTTCGGGCTAAAGAATGCTGGGGCTACGTACCAACGGGCTATGAGTAACATATTCCGCGAATATTTACGCAAAATAGTGGAATATTACGTAGACGACATAGCCGTCAAAAGTCGCCTCAAAGGTGATCACATCCGAGACCTGAGGGCAGTATTCGAATTAATGCGCCAGCATCAACTCAAGATGAACCCCACAAAGTCCTTTCTGGGTGTATCCAGTGGCAAGTTCCTGGGATTCGTTATTACCACCAGAGGCATCGAAGTAGACCCTGACAAAGTCCAGGCGATCACGGCAATGCGACCACCCCGTAATCTGAGGGAACTCAGGGGGTTCCAAGGACGTCTGGCTTATATCCGGCGATTCATATCCAACCTCTCGGGGAGATGTCAGCCCTTCTCTCATCTCATGAAGAAAGGTGTATCCTTCATATGGGACGAGACCTGCCAGCAAGCGTTCGAGGATATCAAATGCTACTTAACCAGCCCGCCAGTCCTGGTGCCTCCCGTCGTGGGAAAACCATTCTTGCTGTACGTACGGGCAATGGATCATTCGCTAGGAGCTCTCCTCGCACAGAAAAATGATGCGGGTCACGAACAGGCTATCTACTATCTTAGCAGAATGATGGTCGGGGCCGAACACCAGTACAACCCAGTGGAGAAGGAATGCTTGGCTCTGATGTTCGCTGTCCAGAAAATACGGCACTACGTCACCGGCCAGACTATTCATATCATCTCCAGGATCAACCCCCTTCGAGTACTGATGAGCAAGCCAAGTGCTCTCAACTCCCGACTCGCAACGTGGGTGATGCTGCTGACACCATACGACATGGTGTACATCCCATAGAAATCCGTCAAAGGCTAAGCGCTGGCCGACTTCCTAGCGGCTCATCCGATCCCGGAGACCTCCAAACTATACGAGGACATCCCCGATAAAGTTTCAGAATGTAACTTCGCAAGGAAAAGCGACGTATGGCAACTGTTCTTTGATGGCGCCTCCAGAACCGGTCCTAAAGGAAACGTCATTTCAGGAGTGGGGGTCGTCCTAGTTACCCCGGATCAACTCGTCATCTACCGAGCATACTCTCTTAGCGAGCCCTGCTCCAACAATGTGGCGGAATACAACGCTCTACTAATTGGGCTCCAAGTTGCCACGGAACTGGGGGTAGAATCCCTGGAGGCTTTCGGTGATTCTCTGCTCATCGTCAATCAAGTCAGGGGAATATACGAAGTCCGTAATCCAGACCTCATCCCCTATCACCGGGCGACGATCGAGATAGCCATGACGTTCAAAGGGTTCTTCCTAGAACACGTACCTCGATCTCAGAATCTGGAAGCTGATGCCCTGGCCAGCCTGGCCGCAGACTTGGCCGCTCCTATAAGAAGGCAAGATTCGGTAATCCTTCTTAACAGAGATTTGTTCTGTGTGAAGAACAGCTGTCACATAGAACGCAGCTACGCTGTAAGCGCCGATCCTCCTACAAGAGATTGGACAAGTCCTTTCATAGATTTTGTGGCATACAGAATCTTACCGGAGAACCCCAAGGAAGCAGTATCCGTCAAGAGACGATCGTTACGCTTCTACTTCGACGCGTCTTCACAACGCCTGTATCGCCGGACCTACGACGGACTGCTGTTAAGGTGTCTCTCTGGCACCGAAGCACAACAGATTATCCGTGAAGCTCACGACGGCGTATGCGGAGCGCATCAACCCGGGCCTAAGCTACAGGATCGCATCAGGAGGATGGGCTATTACTGGCCAACCATGATCGCAGCTGCAATACAGTATGCAAAGCATTGCAGAGCCTGTCAGGTTTATGCAGACTTCATACATCAGCCGTCGGAACATCTACATCCTACGGTCGCATCCTGGCCTTTCGAAGCATGGGGAATGGATATCATCGGTCCTATTCACCCATCTTCTTCCAGGGGTCACCAGTTCATACTGGCCATCACAGATTACTTCCCCAAATGGGCCGAAGCAATCCCTCTCGCCGAGGTAAAGGCATCCAACGTGGTCAGCTTTATCAAACATCACGTCATCTATCGCTTCGGGGTACCCCGGAGGATAATTCACGACAATGGGCCCCAGTTCATTAGCCAGGCGTTTCATCAGTTTTGCGATAAAAACCGGATACACAATGTTGCCTCCACGGCATACTATCCAGCTGCTAATGGTTTGGCGGAAGCTTTCAACAAAACCATTATCAAACTCCTAAAGAAGTTTGTCTCTTCAAACAAGAGAGACTGGAATAAAAAGCTGGGCGAATGCCTCTGGGCATACCGCACGACGGTACGAACGCCAACGGGTTGTACCCCATTCTCGCTGGTCTACGGGAGCGAAGCAGTTCTTCCCATTGAAATCCAGATCCCGTCGCTCAGAATAGCCGTGGCTAATGAGCTGACTCAAGAAAAGAATGACCTCTTAAGGCTTCAGGAGCTAGAAGGATTAGACGAGAAACGCCTCCAAGCTCAACAGCGCATCGCGCTCTACCAAGCACGCATTTCCAGGGCTTTTAACCATAAAGTAAAGGAAAGGGTGTTCAAAGTCGGCGAGCTAGTTCTAGCAGTAAGAAGGCCGATGATTCTAACTCACAAAAGTAAGGGCAAATTCCAGCCCAAGTGGGAAGGCCCTTATGTGATCGAGACAACGTTCTCGAACGGCGCCTATAGGATAGCCCAGCCTAACGGGGACCTATTAATGGCTTCCATCAACGGTAAATTCCTGAAAAGATACTACGCTTAATTCCCCCCTGCCCAGGCGGAACATAACGAGAATCTCAATTCTGACGAAACTACTCCAAGAAGAGAAACTAGTTAGGTCATATCCTATCATGTCTATACGACCTCTGAATAGATAGATCCTGCTAAGGAGGTTTATCGAGAGTATGTCAGGTCCATACTACCTCTGATATCCCCCTTACCTAAAAAACTGTCATTTACATTCCGAAATGACGGGTCCACCACAGTCAGAAAAGAGTCGCTTTTATTCATTCCCAGAAGGAGGCGAAATTACATAAGGAAAGATACATCAAGATGACGGAGTAATCAGATCACGAATCTGCCGTCCCAGTGCAGCCATCCCCTCCTTCCAAAAAACCAAGGCATCGGCGCGAGCCCGCTCCAGCTGTGCCTCGGGAGTATGCGTGAGAGTCAGGTTAGCCCTTGCCCGAAGACAGCCCGCACAGGCAGCTTCCGCACGGTCCAGATCCCGTCGCGCTTCACTCAGTCGACCAATCGCTACCTCTGAACCTGCCAGCGACTGGGAGGCCCACTCCTCTGCCAGAGCAAGTTTTTCCCTCAGCTTGGAGACCCTCGCTGCATTCCCTTCATGCTCGGATCGACACTGCATCTCAACAGCAAGAGCTTCTTCCACTACAGCCTTTCTCCAATCCATCTCCAGCTTGTGCTTCTGGATAGAGTTGTCTAGGCTTGCCAGCTTGGTAGCGAGCCGCTCAGCCATGAGGTCGAACCGAGCCTGGACATCAGCATCAAGGCTGGCCTCAGCCCGCTGCAAATATTCGTTAACGGGTTGCTCTAAACCATTAACCACCGCCTCCAAAGCGTCAGCTACTCCAGGATTGCCAAGCCCCCTGATAACCTCGATCGAAAGATGATAAGTCTTCTTCAGGAGCTCGAAGTCAAGTTTCTTCGCCAGCACCATCGGTATCATCATTTGTAAACCGGTGTAGACAAGGCTGGTATGCCGCTCAGTCAACGCGACTAGACCCGACTGAACGTTCGGAGTAACCGCGATGCTAGTAACTCCCTCTCCAGGGACAATTGCAGACGAGGTAGCCACCGCCGCCGTCTCGACGAGTGGCGCGGCCGAAAAAGGTGTGACGGCAACGATCGAGGTCATCGGCATACTCGCGAAAGGCGAGGTCGCGATAACATGTTCGTCCCCCTCCCGGGATGACGAAACCTCTCCAGGTGAGCTGGCCCCCGAAGACACTTCTGCCTCGAAATTAGGCGCCTCCACATCTTCACTAGGAGCCAACGGCATATACGACGCGTCTGCACCTGGTGTGGCTAAACCACGCCTTAAGGACGCAATGCGACCTGTCATACCTGGAGAAGGAGGTGGGCCGACCGACATCGCCAAAAGTTCGGTCAAGCCTTCCCCGAGACGTGGTCGAGGTTCGTCAGCCGGAGTCTCGCCGAGCGCGCTCGCTGACCCAGAAGCAACTTCCCTCACTGCTGACCTCGGGAAAGATTCTCCCATCTGCAGCGGCCACGTGGGCAATCCGGCTCCACTGCTTGAAGCAGCCACGGCGACAGCAACCTCTAGCGAGGACTCCCCGGCGCCACCAGCCGGAACTGTAGAAGGTCCCTCTCTAAAAGGCGAGGAACCTCCAGCCAAAGATTCATCCCTGATATAGGAAGGTGCCGACTCACTCACGGGAGCCTCAAAACCAGGAATGCGGAGAGGACGAGCCACTGTCTCCTTCCTCCTCTTACGAAGGGAAGCTTCCTTCGGAGCAGAAGCTCGTCGCTTCCCAGAGGAGACTATCAAAGCCCTCACCGGCGCAGGCACTGCACACCTCGGCAACGACACCAGGAGCTCATCCGGAGTACCAGACTCCTCGCCCTCGTCAGAAGAAACCGAGGGGACTTCGACTCTTCCCCCAGGCTTGGCAAAAGGCACTCTAAAGCTTTCCCGCATGTCGAAATCGCGATGGAAGGTGTTAATCGCCACATAAAACTGGGCGTAAGAGTGAAGGAGGCGCAGCTCCGTGGAGGTTGTAACGACCGGCACGATAAAAATTGCCCCCGTGCAACCCACGATAAAATATCTCCACCCTCTGGCTCCGTCAATAAGTCCGCCCCTAGGCCTGAAGCTGGTGACGGCGTTACCCACGTGCAATTGATCGTACCCGAACTGCCTGGCAAATCGACTAGGCAAGTAGGGCTCGAAGAAGCAATAGTCTTCGCTCCTATACAGCAGATGGGATGGTCTGATACAGACCAACCAATTAAAAGCCTCCGGAGAAAGAACGGTCTTCTCTCCACCTGAATCCTCAAGCCACACCCCGGATTAGTTGCGATGTACCGGAGGGAGAGTACAGAGGATCTTCCAGCCATGGCTGAGGTTCAACACTAACCGACAGTCTAAAACTGTGTTCACATTCCAGGTGGAATCCCTGTAATTCAACAGGAATATGCCCCCTGAGCTGCTGCCGGAACCGGGAGACATCACCCGGGGGTTGTGAAGAATTAACCAACCCATCAAATACAGGTATGGCAATTCCACCCTGGGAAAACTCTCACGCCGAGCTTCATCGACGAGCAACCCATCGGTCATGGCCCTCAGGCCAGCCTGAATACGGCATACCATGGCAGGAAGCAGGCCCAGTCTTGCCCCAAACACCAGACGCACTGCGGGCCACAGGATATTTCGGTGAATTCGATCCGCGGACGCGATACCGGGCACTACCACTCGACGCAGCCATATGGAGAGGAAACCAGCCAGCTGGGCTTTCTTAGACAGAGGCCTGCGACAGCGCCTCAAGTAACTGTGGGCCTTGGTGCCTTCGGGGTATTTTCCTACCCCCTCAACAAGAATCTGATCGGGAGCCTTGGCGTCCTCCATAAGAGCCTCGACCACCTGGGCACTAAGGACGCTCAAGCAGTTTACGGCCTCATTCTTACCCCCCGAAGCTTTCTCCGACTTGGCGGCCCTAGCCCGATGGAAGAAGAGGTAAGACATCCACTTAGTGGTATGGGCCAAATCCGAGGGCTCATCATAAAAAGCGGTGCACGCGAAGTACTGACACATCAGCTCCTGATATACTTCCGCCACCCGAGGGTCCGAATCCCCCAACTCCCGGTTGGTGGGGACATACTCTTCATATGGGGTATCCCCCATCGGCAGTCTCGAGACGACTGCCATCTTATGAAGGGCCAATCCCAACTCCCCCAGCGGAGTGGCAAAGGTCCCGGTGAGCGGAATATACCGCTCCATCAGTGCCAAGAACAAATTAGCATTGGGAGGCAACCCAACACTCGTCGCGCTCACAGTGGCGTATAGTCCGATGTCCTCCAGCTCTCTTCGGAAGTGCGACAAGGCCCAATCAACTAGGCATCTCCATCGGGAGTTCGTTGGGGCGATCCACCCGTTGCACCGAGGATTCTCCTTGGGATATACCCCACCTCGACTCATGAAGTCGTTGCAGAAGGTCGGCAACTGAACAGGCTGGATCACCGAGCTATCTTCACTCGGAACATTACCCGGGCACAGACCCCGGAACAGCGTCACAACGCCGGAGGGGCGACTGACAAAAGACCCCTGGTCAGCTCCTTTCAGATGAAAGATCTTCCCAGGCTTCCCATGAAGATCAGGAGTCAGCTTCCACGACATCTTCCTAGGATGCGTCGCATGGGAGAAAGCCGAGATAGGATAATCCCTCGGCATCGTCGGCAGATACAAGACCAAATCCCCGGCAGGGAAAACCCAAGGCTCCCTCTTGGGTTTCGTCTGAGACTGCTTATCGATCATGTCCCCAAAGAGGAAAGCCGGCTTTATGTACTGCTCCCCGTCTACATGTGTCAGCGGTTCGCCATTGATCATGCTCAACAGCATTCGCTCACCCTGGGCCGATATCAGAAACGCCCTGCCCTCAGGATACTGGGGTCCAGAGATGGAAAAGGCCACATGGGACAGATCCTCCAGGTAGTTCGAGTGCAGCATCCCGGCAGCAGAGCCCATCACCTCAGCCAGCGGTGACTCACCCAAATCAACTGCAAAAGTGCAAGGAAAATAGGTCATTATAAATCCTGCACAAATACAGACCAAAAGAAAATGACAGTCTGTGCTTTATGCCAAGATTGCGCAAATTTGGTCTCTATACGCCAGAAGTCTCCTCTACGAGCGTAAAATTCAAAATTTACGATATACCCCGATTTTCGCCAGCCAGAGCTTTTACGCTAAGAGCTACGAGAACATGGAATTCTTACGCTAGCACATTAGAAATGTGGGCGTAAAAGATGAAAACGTCTCCGTGCATCCTCCTCCTCAAAAGAGGCTATCAGCACAGAAGACGACCTAGCGCGGTCACGTTCAACGTGTGCGAAGGATTTTTCGTCGTTTGTGTCATCCCAAAAGGCTCTACCTCTAAAGCCAGGTGCACTGCTCGTCGGCGGGATACTCCTCTCGGAAGGAGGTTCACCTCGCCCGACCGAAGATTCTCTCGCCGGTACCGAAGGACGAGACGAGGAACCTGCGCTCTTTCCCTTGGTGGAGGGAGTTTGTTTCGACGCCATTTCTGGGGACTCGAAGTACTCGGAGAAGAAACGAAGGAAAACTCGAACAGTCGAAAGCTCTCTTTCGCAGAAGGCAGATAAAAAGCTTTTTCTCTCAAAAGCTTGGGGTATATATATACGGTCCGAGTCGACTCCTCGAATCCTCGGACGAACCCCTCGAGACCCCAAACCGGATCTCACAATTAAGAGTTGGTTATGATTGGATGCTACGTCAGCCCACTACCCTCAAAAAATGGACAGTCAGCGAATTCGAAAGGTTTTTTCGTGCAAGACGGTTCAGCGGGTTCTACGCTAAAGGAGCTTTCTACGCTCGACAGCAACAGATCTACGGTTTTACGCTTGCAAGCTACAAGTCTAGGTTCTACGCCCGGATGCCTTTGTGCTCGGTAGCTTTTATGCTCGAGAGGCCACAGACCTACGACTTTACGCTCAGCAGATACCAAATCGACGATCTCACGCTCGGTGGCGCTCAGTTTACGCTCAGAAACAACAGATCCGCAAAACCTCACGCCCGAAGAAATTTTCTTTTCAGGAGTACAGATCTACAGTTCTGCGCTAAAGGAGCTTTTCTACGCTCGACAGCAACAGATCTACGGCTTCATGTTCGACAGCTACAAGTCTACGGTTTATGCCCGGATGCCTTTATGCTCGGTAGCTTTTATGCTCGAGAGGCAACAAACCTATGACTTCATGCTCAGGAACCACAAGTCTACGATTTCACGCTCGATGGTGTTCTTACGCTCACAGGCTACAGATCTACAGTTCTGCGCTAAAGGAGCTTTTCTACGCTCGACAGCAACAGATCTACGGCTTCATGTTCGACAGCTACAAGTCTACGGTTTATGCCCGGATGCCTTTGTGCTCGGTAGCTTTTATGCTCGAGAGGCAGCAAACCTATGACTTCACGCTCAGGAACCACAAGTCTATGATTTCGCGCTCGGTGGTGTTTTTACGCTCAGAGGCTACAGACTGATGATTTCACGCTCCACGACTTTCCGCATATCCGAACAGTCCCCAAGGCGGTCAATTGCAAAGAGTTCACACAGAAGATACTCGTTCTTGACCCAGAGCATCCCAAGTACCCGAAGCATACAGAGTTTAAACATTGAGAAATTACTCTTCTCGGGTCCAAAATTGGAGGTTCATCCAGACTCCAGTCTGAACATCCCGTCTATCAAGGTGGCAACTCAATTTGACAGCCAAAAACCTCGACCCTGTTCCAAGGGAGTTTCGAGAGATCATTCTTGAAGACGAAGTCTGAACAAGATCCCGCTTATCAGAGAAGCAACAGTTCAGATTCTACGCCGTCCCTCAGTCCTAGCAACAGGACAGTTCTAAAGGCTTAAAGACGCTCAGCAGCGTTCTATGGACTATTCGCTGCGCGTAGAAGGCAGGGCCTAACACTCTTTCTATCAGAGTCGGCGTAAAAGTTCAGACGTGTCGAAGCTGCACATATCCAGACTTCACAAGCAACGTATGGCAAAGACGATCATATGGAGAAGAAAACGATTTTATTAAAATCACAAATTACATATGAGGGAAATCCTGTCTACAGGGGTTTTTCTTTATTTTCGTGATTACATATGATGGAAATCCCCTCTACAAAGTCTTCATCCATCTTCTCCAGCAGATGGTCGACGGCGGAGGACGACAGAGTTGGGGCTTGCATAGATTTTGCAGGTCCCAAGCTCCGTGCACCGCTCAAGCCGGGACAGAACGAGTCTGTCTGACTCTCGTCACCGGAGGCAACGAGAGAAGGCACTGCTTGCAAGCAGTGTGGTCTAATACGACCGTTCTTCTCGCCAGAGGCAACGCCATACAAAGTTGCTGATTATCCCGAGCAAGGGAGGCTAAGATATCCTTCCATGATCCATCGCTGCAATGGACACTTGCTCGAAGACGCCGTCTTTTTCGGCTCCTTACATGCTGGAAGAACATGATCTCCTTCTTCCTCAGATCGACCCGACGAGCTCCGGCGATCATCTTTGCATGACAATGGGAATGTGGTGAAAACAGGTTCACCCCCCAGCCTTTTATAGGCGAAAGAGATCACAGCGGTCCCCAATAAATCCGCCATAAAGTCAGTACCGACCGTTTCAACGCTCCATTCAGAAACGTTTCGAGTTACGAGGGGCCGTTCATGCTTCTTTCAAAGCGTTTCAAATTCCGAGGAATTTAAAAGCTTTGAAGGGGGTCTTGTAGAAGCATGAAAAATACGCTGGGACGATCTACGCAGCATCTCGATACAGAGCAGCGTAAGCAGAGGCCTTCGAAGCCATCCAACGTAAAACAGGGTTCTTCATCGCCTCCATGGCGTAAAAACTAGCCGCTCCCAAAGCAGCGTTAAAGCGTACGAGGAACGCTTCGTCTTCCCCGAACTGAACCTGTCAAGTCACGCGGTGAACCTGACCTCTGACTCCTGACAAAAAGTACTGCACGGCTACCCAGACGATGGCTGGAAACGATGGCAGACCCCTCGGGACGCACCCCGCAGTATGATGGCGGATCTCTGCATTTAATGCAGAGGATTTGGTTAAATATCACCAAACCGTCGCCTACCAAAATCCTCCCAACGTAAACCGCTCTTTCGCGTACAAGGGAATACGCTGCCTTGTTTACACAGGCAAACATGAGCTGTTTCACGCCCTACAGTAAGGCAAACCGATGCCACGTCAAAAGCTGTACTCCGTACGGGGCTCGAGGCACGTCTCTACGTCTAATTGCACAGAGCAGTGACAGTTTCCCTCAAAGCACGTCTCCGCGACGGATGCACAGAAGGGCTGCAGACCTTCAAAAATACGTCTCCGCATTTAATGCACAAGATGATGACAAATCTCTGTAGAAGATTTGATTACATCTTCGGAAGCCGTAATTCCGGCTAAAACGTCCGCATCAGCACTTCGACTCGGTACGCAGTGGCTTCTACGCCCGCTCAGGATCAGTGCTCCCTCGGCTTCCAACGCCCTCTCGGTCTCTACGACTATTCGGCTCCTATGCCCACTCGGCTTCTATGCCTGTTCGGCTTCTATGTCCATTCGGCTTCTATGCCTGCTCGGCTTCTATGCCTATTTTGGCTTCTATGCCAAGGTGACAGTCGTTTGGCTTTTACGCCAACCCCTGCTACACAAGGGATACCTACCTACGTGGCTTCTACGCCGTGATCTTCGTAGCAGATATACGCGTTTTGTCCCCTTAGTTGGACACGCGTCACATGCTCACTCAAAAGGTCATTTACACGCAGGCATTGGTTATTTTAAACCGTTGTGTAAAAGGGTGCTGTACTGTCCACTCCTCGGTTGTTACACCGACGGAGTGGTCACTGTCACCAAAACTCTATAAATAGAGACCCCTATCAATGGGAAAAGAGGTCAAAAAATTGGTCAAGAAAACCAGTACAAGATCAAAGGTCGAAGAATTAGATCGGACAAGGTCATCGAACCAGAGATCAAGGAGGAGAGATAGAGAGAGAGAGAGGAGAACCCAGAGCTCGGGCAAGGAACAGGGAGCGACGACCTTCAGCATCGCGCATCCACCCTCCTTTGCAACCTCCGAAGCTGCATCCTGTCTTCCACGGCACTTCTTCAACATCGTGTAGTCCAAGGGCTAAAGTGATTGACCGCAGATCAGACACCTATAGCAATTTATACCCAGATTAAATAAATTGTACTCCCACATCCTCGTATAGGATTACATTGTACAAGTTTGTTTGTAAACCAAAGGGCGCGGGCCTCTTATAACCCCGTCATTGAAATACACTTTCATTCTTTCGTTTAAAACCACAAACAGTTAGCTAGTGTTTTCTTTCAGTCTAGTAATCGGGTTTGTCCCCGATTTATCTTCTGGTTCTGTAATAACTATGGATCTATTTGTCATTTTTATTTATTTGAAATCTTAGCATTCCTTTTTCTGTTATTATCCTTGCCTATTTATAATTTGTGAATGAGCTAGATTTATTTTAACTATGAATATGACCTAGACAGCGTACTACCGCCGACACTGCGGCGTAGGCTGTACGTACCCACGTACTCGTGCCCGAATATCCGGGTGCGGGTCGTGACAAGTCCCAACAGGCTAGCAACTCCTATATTCTCACCAACCTGTGCACAACCCTCTGCACTACAGTGCACGGTCTGCCACACTAACACAGACATCCAACACCATACAACCACATACATGTTGTCACGGCAACAACACAACACATGCATAGTACATTGTGTACACCCGATCCTTCTCACTCTGTTTGCATGAACTGAAACTTGATCCCTTACCTGTGCACACTTTTGCGCAAGTCTGCATACATCAGTGCATTCTAACTGTACCTCACTAACCTGCACACCAACTGAACATCACAGCTACCTAAATACTTCACACTTGCACTGAACATACCCCCATTCCCTCTCTATCACACTCACACTAAAAATATCAATACACACAACTCACACACACATAAATATAAACACAATACACACTAGTGTAATCGATTCATCAAACACTTAGTGCACCACTCTTGATACACTATGATACTCTCCTTTACACTTTGATATACCAAACTAAAAAAATTGAAACACTAATATACATATCAAATATAATTAGAATAACTAGAATTAATGTAAATTAAGAGGATTAAACACTACTAGCTCAAAAAATCCCAATTATATCATTTTCTCATATACGTATCATGATATCTCATGATACGCACCCATTGTATCTAATTTTGGACACATGGACACCAACACACAACCAATTGAACCCCAATAGTCCTCATGAGGACACAAAACCCAATTAATGGACACAAATCAGGTTTTCTCCAATTTGAGCCCTAAAATCAACATTCTACCAAAATAAAAACTTAGATCTAGCAAAATGAAGGCTTCAACACTTAGATCTAGCCAATTAGAGTCAAATTCACCTAGGGGATGGTTCCTATGGGTCCATGGGAGTGTTCCTAACCATGAATTTGATGAAAATGAGAGAAATACCAAGTGTTTGTGTAGCTCCCTTGAGGAATTCCGAATTTGGATACCAAGGTGATGAGTCGGACACGATCCTCCCAAGTTTGGACTCTTCTTCAACCTCCTCCTTGTGCTCCAAGATCTTTGCTCTCCAATGGAAGTGAAGGAATGGAAATTAGAGAAGAAATGGATTGGAATCCAAATTCTAGATCTAGAATTTGAGAGAAAAATAAAATAAATTAATTGGGAATTGCTTGGAGAACACGTAGAGGAAAAAATTGGAGGGAAACTAAATTTGAATAGTTTCTACATGGAAGGCTCCTATTGGTTGGGTTAATCATGGTGCACATGGCTAATGTCATCATTCCTCCAAATTGAATTTAAAATTTAAAGAGGGAAAGAAAAGGAATCTCTACAAACCAAAAGGAATATTCTATCCATGACATTTGTCATAACAAATTCTAATTAATTAGCTAACAACTAACACTAATAATTCTGGACAACTCTAATTAATTCTAATCTAGCTACTAATATAAAATAATATAGTACAATTTATAATCATGAAAATTTACTAAAATACCTCCTACAAGTAAAATTATCAAAATACCCCTATGTTGGAAAATGGTGGTTACAACAGCAGCGAGGGCGAGCGGCCTCCGCCTCCTCCTCCTCTCCTGCCTCACATTGCCTCCTCCTCCTCCCCCGCCTCACATTGCCTCCTCCTTCACCTCCCGTCGCCTCCTCCTCCTCCGGCGGTTGAGGTTAGAGTTAGGGTTTAGGGTGGGAGAGAGGGGGGATTGGACTATCATGAGTAAATTTTGGGATGTCCTAAGTAAAATTTACGAAAATATGGACTGTCCTGAAGTAATGGATTATCCTAAGCAATTTTGGGAGTGCCTATAGAATTTGCCCAACTTAATGGTTGAGAACTTGGACATGGATCGAAATTAAGTAGATTTCATGTACCTCATA
The DNA here is from genome assembly GCA_036927795.1 of Iris macrosiphon. Taxonomy (NCBI): domain Eukaryota; kingdom Viridiplantae; phylum Streptophyta; class Magnoliopsida; order Asparagales; family Iridaceae; genus Iris; species Iris macrosiphon. The sequence continues at coordinate 183,065,300 of JAYESA010000003.1, read as the reverse complement.
GTCAGCAAATTTTTCTCCTTTCTTCCTTTTCTTGCTCATGTTGGTAAAAAAAAATCTTTGAGATGATAAGTCGAGTTTCATAGAGAGAAGAGCCTCAAACCTGAGGCTTCCTCGCAACCTGGACACCGACTGGACGTTGTCACTACTATCGCTATTATTGTCGGGATTCTTCTTGGGTTCCCTCCTGCAAACTATACTTCTTCTCTTCTATGATCGATCTCCTCAACGTACTTTTATTAATTCCAACCTAAAATTCTAACTAATTATGTTGGTTTTTTTTCTTTGGACTAGTAAAGATAGTCCCACATTGGCTACACCACCAAGTGGGTATATTAATATAATATTTTTTATGTGTTGAGGTATGCACATGGGGTGTGGTGGGGCACATGGGTGCCATGTGGGATGTTTTATTAGGAGGAAAAAAGATTAACTCCTCAATGAAAGCTTTTAAGCTTTTTTTATGCTCTTGGATATTATTCTATATGAGCTAAGCCCCAAAGGGGCTTAGCGACTCAGACTCGGACACGGACTCTGGCTCAAGGGCGCAAAGTGGCACTTTGTTGGCGCACTTTGCACTTAGCACGTTAGCATCGTCGCAAGGTGCTTGTGCGCTCGTGCGTGAGTTTTATGCTCGGATTGCATGTGTGTGTTGTATACGCATGTTGCATGAATGGGCGTTGAGCGGGTGCTGAACAAGCACTGAGCGGGTGCTGAGCGGGCTATTTATTAGGCTGCGATTGTGGGATAACAATTTTGTATATTGTCTTTTTAGTCCCACATCGAAAAGAAAATGAGGATGGACTTCCATCATTCCCTATATAAAGATCCCTCTAGCCTCCTTTTGAGACACACCAAAAAAATTGTGAAAGAGGAGTCCAACGGAGTCCATTCGAGTCACACAAAGAGGTGACTACGAGCGTTCCAGAAGTTCTCTTATGAACTTGCTGGCTCCTGGGAGCAGATCGTTGATAGAGGACGAATCTTGCTTTGAACAATGGTGGTCTTCACTGCCCCAGCAAGAATAATTTTATTATGTCTTCTTCTCTTCTTTCTTCGTTCTTATTCTATCTCAATTGCAACTGCGTTTCCAAGAAAGAACAACGCTTGTTTATGCCAGTTGATTTTTAGAGTTGGCACTCGTCTTGAGTTTAGATCTCCGTTCAGGAAGATCTTGTACCATCCTAACAAGCTCGTTCAGAGTTTTGTTGCTACCTTCCTAACAAGCTTGTTCAGAGTTTTGTTTCTGGCATCTGTTCAATCCATCTGAAGATCTGTCTAAGAAAATAACAAACTCAAAGCAAGATCCGAGTAAGATGGAGAACAACCGTGCAAGTATTCTCGACACAAGTTTTAACAAACTTTAGAAGTTCGACGGGGAACATTACAATGTCTGGAAGAAAAATGTCAGCCTTAACATCCAACTCATAGATGTGGACTACGTGTTGACAGGTTCTAAGCTTGTTACTTCGGATGGTGAAGATGTTACTGTTCGGGCTATTGCAACTGCAAGAGATAAGCAGAACAAGTGTATGATAGACAATAACCTCAGTAAATTGCTGATTCTCAACTCCATGGAGGATACTCTGGCAGAGTCATACAACAAGACGGACCATGCAAAGGTCGTCTGGGAGGATCTGGAAAAATATTACAAGGAGGATGAGAACCACAACAAGATCCATGTGACGAAAAGTCTGGAATATGCGATTTGAGGACGACAAGACTATGTTGCCTCAAGTTAAGGAATTTCTCAAGTTACGCCAAAAACTTGAGGATGATGGTAAGCCATTGGTCAACTCTTTCGTCGTAGGAGGGATTGTTGCCAAGCTCCTGCCTGATTAGAGAAAGTTTATCTCAGACGTGCACCAAAAGAAGATGGAGATGAGTCTTGATCAACTACTGCACAAGATCCATGTGGAAGATGAGATAAGGGCTCAAAACAAAGTAGACACACTGTCCAAATAGTTGGCAAAGGCTAACTTGGTACATGCTGGTGACTCCAAAGGGAGGCAGAAGGCTTCTCACAACAACAAAAAATGACTTCAACCATCTGAAGGTGAAGTCGGCATCGTTCAAACCAAAGCCCAAGAACGATGGGGGTTGTTTCAACTGCGACAAGAAAGGTCATTTTAGCAGAGACTGCAGATACAAGTCCAAACAGAAAGAGCAATGTGAGCCTAACAAGGTTGCCATGGTCGCGCAGGTTGCTACGACTGGCGTCGATACTGACTGCTGCATGGACACTGGCGCATCATGCCATGTTTGCTCAAAGAAGGAGTTATTCACCACCTATAAACCTATATCTAAGAAGGTTATGGTGGCGGACAAGTCACAAGCTGAAGTACATGAGATCAGAACAGTGGTACTGAATTTGACTTCGGGGAAGTCGCTGATTCTTTAGGATGTGAAGCACGTACCGGTAATAGCCAAGAACCTGATCTCAGGAAGTCTTCTATGCAACACAGGCTTGAGGATGGACATCAATATTGGGCAGATGGTGATGTCCTATAAAGGAACATACTTCGGAAAGGCTTTCTGCACCGAATGAATGTTTAAACTTTAACTTGTAACTCCTGCCATTACTATAAATGCAGTCTCTTCTTCTGGTTATTCTCTTGAGTTATGGCATAATAGACTAGGACATGTTCATTGTAAAATAATAAACAAGATGTCTAGTCTAGGGCTTATCTCCAAATATGGGAGTAAGGAGGTAGAGAAGTGTGAGGTCTGTGCGCAGACAAAGATCACAAAAAATTGTTCAAACGGGTAAACCAAAGTACATACATTCTGGAGTTTGTGCACTCAGATATCTGTGACTTCAAACAGTTCTCCACAAAGGCCAGAATAAAGTATTTTATTACTTTCATCGACGACTACTCAAAGTATGCATTCGTCTACCTGCTCAAGTCAAAAGAGGAAACATTCGAGAAGTTCAAGGAGTTTAGGGCTGAAGATGAACGTCAAACTGGACAACAACTCAAGAGACTCAGAAGTGATCGAGGCAGAGAGTATAGGTCTATTAAATTTGCATCATTCTGCAAAGAATATGAAATTGTCAATGAGAAAACTGCTCAGTATTCTTCTCAATCAAATGGAGTAGTAGAAAGGAAAAACAGGACGTTGACAGAGATGATGAACTCTATGTTGTTAAATGTGGGTCTTCCAAACTATTTTTGGGGAGAAGCTGCGCTAACGGCTACGTTCATTCTGAACAGAGTGCCATACACAACTTTCGATATCACTCCTCATGAACTCTGGTTCAAGGTCAGACCCTACTTGAATTTTATTCGATTTTGGGATTGTCTGGCATATGTGACGCTTCCGGACTTGAAGATTCAGAAGCTGGGGATGAGAACTACAAAAGATATATTCTTGGGATATGCTGAAAAGAGTGATGCTCGGAGGTTCCTTGATATCGAGTCTAACTATATCATTGAATCTTATGACGCATAATTCTTTGAAGATAAATTTGCAAGGCACAAGAACGTTATTATCACGGACATTCCGGAGAATGATGTGAATGCACCGGAGGGTAACACTTCCAATGAAGATGTAGTCTAAGAAGAAATTATCTTTCCAGAGACAACGTTCGAACCAGAACTCACAGAACTAGGAACTAAGCGGGTGAGGAGACAGAAGGACTTCGGAGATAATTTTGTCACCTATCATGTGGAAGCATATTCGCTTACCTATGATGAGGCGATAAAAACCAGAGACGTTGTATTCTGGAGGGAGACTATAAATGATGAGTATGACTCAATAACCTCGAACAACACTTGGGTGTGGTCGATCTTTCTGAAGAAGCTAAACCAATCGGATGCAAATGGATCTTCAAGAAGAAGATGAAGGCCGATAAAACTATTGACAAGTTCAAGGCAAGGCTGGTAGCCAAGGGATTTTCTCAGAAGCAGAGGATCGACTACTTCGACACATATGCTCCAGTAGTGCGGATGAAGACCATCGGGATATTGATTAATATAAGTATAATCCATAAGCTAGTTATACATCAGATGGATGTGAAAACATCATTCCTTAATGGTGAATTGACCGAAGAGATTTACATGTAACAACCAGAAGGATTCATCGCCAAGGGTCTTGAAGACAAAGTCTGCAAGGTGATAAAATCGTTATACGGTCTGAAGCAAGCTCCCAATATGTGGCATGAGAAGTTTGATAAAGTTATAAAATCAAACGGCTACAGGGTCAGTGAGACGGACAAGTGTGTTTACACAAAGTTCGCTGACGAAATATAAGTCATCATTTGTCTATACGTGGACGATATACTGATTCTAGGTACGGATCTAGCACGTGTAACTGAGACAAAAAAGATTCTCTTATCTAAGTTTAGTATGAAGGACTTAGGAGAAGCTGATGTTATCCTGGGGGATAAATATCTTTGGTCAGACACTAGAGTGGCATTTTTATAGTCTCATTATATTGAGAAAATGCTCACATGCTATGGATATCAGGATCTTCCAGGGATCGATACTTCATACATGTGTGACAAGAAGTTGAAGCCAAATCTGAAGGAAAGTGTCAGGCATCTGGAGTATTCGAGCGTCATCGGGAGTTTGATGTATGCAACAACTTCCACAAGGCCTGACATAGCTTTCTCCATGGGGATGCTGAGACGGTTCACGAGCAATCCAGGTGTTGAGCACTGGAAAGCTGTGAAGAGAGTAATAAGATATCTCAAAATGACTCAGAATTTTGTATTAAACTACAACGGATATCTGACAGTAGTGGAAGCTTCAGTGATGCAAGTTGGTGTTCAGAAGCAGAGAGTGAAAGGTCTACAGGAGGATACGTCTTCTCCATGGATGGAGCTGCTATATCTTGGAAGTCGAAGAAGCAGACATTGCTCTCACATTCCTCAATGGAATATGAGTTCTATATACTAGCGACTGCAGTGGATGAAGCAGAGTGGATTCGGGAGCTCATGTATTATCTTCAAGTGGTTGGTGCACAGATTCCGACGGTACCAATATGCTGCGACAACCAGGTGACTGCAGTAATGGCATCAAATGACCTCTTCAATGGTAAGAAGAGGACTGTGCGCCTGAGGCACAGGGCAGTGAATGATCTTATCAAGACTGGAGTCATTGTCGTGATTGATGTTCGGAGCCAAGAGAATCTGGTCGATCCATTCACCAAAGGTCTCAAGTGCCAGTTGGTTGAGTACACATCAATTAAAATGGGCTTGAAGACATTATGATATTCTTTTTTTGTAATTCTACCATAAAATTTTATGTTATTAGTTCAAAGGGAAATCTACTAGGAATCTAGCTTTTGGTTCAAAGAATGATCATTGACTGGGAGAATATCAGGAACAGTGGGTAGTCCTTTGAGATATTGAGGGGTTTCGGACCCAAAACCACTGTCATCTACTATCTGTTCTCTGAGTAGAACAAAATTATGTGAAAGGATGGCTTAGACGTCTTAATGAGTTCTAGGACATTTGGAATATCCGGCGTGCTTTACAGGAAGCACGGTAGCATAATACTTCAAAGGAGCAGAGAACTCCATACTATAGTGGGTGACACCACCATGAGGTTCCTCGATAGGGTAATGCCTCGGCTTCGCGAGCCATGTCACAGCGACGTAGTACCGCATATAGGCAGGTAGCCTAATACTGTAAAATAAAGAGTGGTAGGCAGCACTATGAAGAGGCCGGTGTCCTCATGATACAGTGGTGTGACACCACCAAAAGGTACCTGGAGAGGGTAAAGCCTCGGCTACGCAAGCCATGTCACAGCGGCGTAATACCGCAAGGAAGCACAAGGCTTCATGTTGGATAGTTTGGCACTACAAAGAAGATGGGACCTCATGATGCAGTGGATGACACCACAGTGAGGTGGGACCTCGGCTTTGGGCATGTCATAGCGGAGTAGCACTACAAGGAAGCGCAAGGCTTCATGCCAAGGACTCTTTAAAAGAACTTACCTAGAGTGTATGAAAAGATATATAGGTCACCTTTTGAGGGTAAACTTGTAGACGCCCAAGATACATACACCGAAACCAGGTGTGCACAGGACCTTTAATGTGCAACCGGAAGCACAGATGATGTCATTGTGTGAGTGGAAAGAATTGCAGTTACGGTACAGAATTTAAGGCTTAATCCATTCTTGTATCATATTGTTATTCGACCCATGCGGGAAGATTCAAGTCGAAGCGACATCTATCCTAATGCATGATGGGTAGTCACTGTGGGGAACGCTCAACCCATCTATTGAGATATGTAGGAGATTGTTGATATTTTTGCCTTTGGACTAGTAAAGATAGTCTCACATTGGCTACACCACCAAGTGAGTATCTCAATATAATACTTTATATGTGTTGAGGTGTGCACATGGGGTATGGTGGGGCACATGGGTGCCATGTGGGGGTGTTTTATTAGGAGAAAAAAGGATTAACTTCTCAATGAAAGCTTTTAAGCTTTTTGTCATGCTCTTGGATATTATTCCATAGGAGCCGCGACTCGGACTCGGATTCGGACTCGGGCTCAAGGGCGTAAAGTAACACTTTGTTGGCGTACTCTGCACTTAACACGTCAACATCGTCGCAAGGAGAGTTTTATGCTCGGGTTGTATGCGCACGTAGTATGCGCGTGTTGCATGAACGGGTGCTGAGCGGGTGTTGAACGGGCGCTAAGCGGGCTATGTATTGGACTGCGATTATGGGATAACAATTTTGTATATTAGCTTTTTAGTCCCACATCGTAAAGAAGAGGAGGATGAGCTTCCATCGTTCCCTATATAAAGAGCCATCTAGCCTCCTTTTGAGACACACCAAAAAAATTGAGAAAGATGAATCCAAAGGAGTCCATTCGAATCACACAAAAAGGTGACTACGAGCGTTTTAGAAGTTCTCTTGTGAACTTGCTGGCTCATGAAAGTAGATCGTCGATAGAGAACGAATCTTGCTTTGAACAACGGTGGTCTTCACCGTCCCAGCAAGAATATTTTTATTATGTCTTCTTCTCTTCTTTCTTCCTTCTTGTTCTATCTCAATTGTAACTGCGTTTGCAAGGAAGAACAACAATTGTTTCTGTCAGTTGGTTTCTAGAGTTGGCACTCATTTTGAGTTTAGGTCTCCGTTCAGGAAGATCTTGTACCATCCTAACAATCAGAGTTTTGTTACTACATTCCTATCAAGCTCGTTCAGAGTTTTGTTTCTGGCATATGTTCAATCCATTTGAAGATCTGTCTAAGGGAATAACAAATTATGCCATCAATTTTGCTTGCATACCATACTTACCATATTATGCTATTATTTTAGCGAACCATACCTAAGTTACAATATCAATTTGTTTAACTTACCAACAAATGTAATGAAACTTAGAACTAGATAGGTCATATACTATCCCATATGCATGTTTTTGTTTTATTTAAAAAAAATAATCTGTTGAGATGTTTCTTTCTAGCAATGTTGTTTCGAGTCATTATATGTCCGTCCACTTATCATGATGTTCCTTCCTTTCAGAGATGTAGAGTAATACATATATTATTGTTGCTCTAAGACGATGAATGCAAGATCTATCTATAAAAGAGTTGGCAGAACAAATAGCAAAAGATCTTGTATTCACCAGATGACCGAATAGCTCCAAAGAACCGCTCAGACTACAGAACAAGAAGGCATGCCTCTCTTTTTCATCGGCACAAATATATATTTAAAAACTAGAGTTAAAACCGTTTAAAATTAAATTTAAAAAATAATTTGAAGAAAAAAATATCAGAAATATTAAAACTATTTAACATATCTTAATTTTTATAAAAATTTTAACAATTTTCTTTTATGTGCAACGGACGTTGAAGTAACTAGTATATATAAGTTATGACACAACTAACAAAACAATGTTCCTTGGACAACAGGAGAGGGCATTTTATCTTTTACACCACATTTAAAAATATAATTATATACAATACATTGGGTGATAGAGAAATTACCATGTTAACCTGAATTTGAACCAGATAAATCCTACTTTTAAGTGATTTAGAAATTAATACTTTTAAACACCTTACTACAGCTCCCAAAACTCGGCCCAGATACTCAATTTTTTTTTTTTTTATAATATGAGGCATCTAACGTATATATGGAAACAAAAAAGTTTTTTTGTTTTCCCACAGTTGATATTGTATCTTACTTCCACTACGAGTAGGTCGTCTTGGCATTCTTATTTTTTTAAGAGTAGTGTCTTGGCATTGGTTTTTTTTTTTAGTAACTATGCTTTTTTTAAGTTCTTTGCGAAATTTAAATAGCAAATTGGACATCAATGTATCAACATTTCCAACGAAATAAAAAAAAAATATGTGTTGCCTATGCAACAAATGTTCTCGATCACTGGTATGATATATCCACATTAGATATTGACAATAAAAGATTTGTCAATATCTCGTGTATTCTATTGGAATTGACATCAGGACACATTACAAAATATTAATATTGGGGAAACCAATCCGAGTCTCCATAGCCATAGTAGATGTAGTGTGACGAGCATGTTTTACCCGGTACATCTACATTGGAAATACGTGCACAATCGCTTTCACTTCAGAGTTAAAAATAGCAGCAGTCTGTGTGCCCAACAGATGGCGCAACAAGCCAAAATAGAGGAATCAATTGGAAGAAAGAAAGAGAAAGAAACACTATTTTCAGAGTCGAGGAGTCCCTTCAACCTCACTCTCTTTGACTTCTTGCTTTCATCTATTTTGGCATGTTGCTTTCACCCATGAATGCGACATTATAGCCAGTTACGTATTGGACTGGTTGAACTATGCAGTTATCAATAAAAGACAGAAGTTGAAAGCAGATGATGATAGCAAAGATGCTGCGCCTTCGTATCTGCATCTCACACTCTTCCTCTTTAACACATCATTATCAGTGGGCTACAAGCGTGCTATTTGTCGTAGAGCCCATATTAAATATAGCATTACAATCTGCACACCTGCCTCATCCAAGTGAAGCCCATAGTTCCGTGTGATTAGAGACACAAGCAGTAGATACAAGGATTCCTGGAACCAAATAAGAGTGCTACATGGAAACTCAGAAAGTCATAATCTAAACTGGAAGCTTTACCTAGCTGCTGAGTAAAGAACCATTCATTATGGCTACGACAGAGTCCGTACAGTCTTCCGAACAACACTTGCAAGTATATACAACATATCAACCGTCTTCTCGTTATCTTGACAACATAAAACTGACATGGTACAAATCTGCAATCAGGGATCATATTTTTTTTGTATCAAGTCCGGGACCTTACCCTTCGACCACTTGAATCTCCACCATCTGAGAGCTGGGCCCAAACGCTCCGGCTCTTACCACCGCTGCTGGTGTCCTCTTCGCATCCTGCTATGATCTTCAACAGTTCTGACTGCAGTGATGGAGAATTATCCTTGAGATCTGCAAATCCACTCGATCGCATTACCGCTGCAAGCACAGAAAGTAGCATTAAAAATGCATGAGATAATGATTTATAATTAGGCTATTTGCAACTAAATACCCTAAACTGTTACCAATTTGCAAGTTGCTACTATCAAACTTAGCAAGTTACTCTCCTAAAGTATCATAATTAGCAACTAAATAACTTGATTTTTTACCGATTCGCAACTTTATAATAGTAAAAGACCTGAATGAGCACTATATTCCCTCGAATGTGTTGTTTGTCACTCTTTTTGAATTAGAATCTCCCCACAATCATCTCATAGAATTTTTCTTTCAACTTTAATAGTATCATGCGATCACGAAGTACTCCAGAAGAGAACTATTTCCTTTCAAGAAGCATGTTTTAGTTTTTTGCATAACATCCTTGTTAATCTATCGTTACGAATGATTAATCCTAAATACCAAAAATCTCCACCCTCGGATATCCTTTAACCATCTATATGTATCATTATCTTTTCTTCTTTTTTTGACTTCTGGTTGAAGTTACATTTTGTATACTATATTGTTGTTACTAATTTTAAAATCATTATATTCCAAAGTTACTCTCCACACTTCTATTTTAGCATCTAACCCTTCCCTACTCTCAATGCTCAACACAATATCGCCAACAAACATCATACACTATGAAACCTCCTTTGGATATGCTTAGTGATTTTATCCATAACTAGTGCAAGAATGTAAGGACTTAATATTTATCTTTGATGTAAGTCGTCGTGCAGATCATATATATCCTTAATAGTCTTAATATAGCTACTATACTTGTTTCTTCTTCAAAGTCACCACTCACCACATTATCACCCTTAGAACTCTATTTTAAGCTCTAAGTACAAAAATTCATATGTAACTTCCTCTTGTTCTCTCTTAATTTTTCCACTAATATTCTTAATATGCAAATGACTTCTATAGTAGATATTTTCGACATAAAACCAAATTTATTATCTAAAATTCTAGTTTTTTTTCTTAATCTTTGCTCAATTACCCTCTTCTATAGTTTCACAGTACGACTCATAAGTTCAATTCCTTGATACTTATTAGAACTCTATATATCACCCTTACATTTATATATGGTTACTATAATATTACTTCCTTTATCAAACATCTTTAGGATTTTGTTGAATAAACTAAAACCACATCAATCCTTTCTCATTAAACATAAAAGTCTCTAAGGAATATCATCATGTCCTACCACTTCTTACTTTCATTAAAACTTTTATCTTTGTAACTTCTATGACAATAGCAACATTTTATTTTATTTTTAAGATAAGGCCATGACCGTCCATATCATGGGCTAGACGCCCTACTATTTAATTAATTTTTTGCCCGGACTACGATTTGAACGCATGCTCACAGCTCCCCTCCCTTCCATTGCTACTACTTGACCACCCTCACGGTGGTAACAATAGCAATATAACTTTTATTTCAGAAATTTTATGACAATAGCAATCCTATCATGAACTAACTTTGTTTCCAAATTAAGTGCTTCTAGGTTGATCTTGTTAAGTAACTTGTAAAATAACTCCCCAAACACTCCTTGATATCAATCTCTATTACTAATACTTTTTTATCCTTACTCTTGATTTACTTAATACTAAGTAGGTATCTTTTCCTTCCCCCCTTCATAGCAAGCATATAAATACTTTTCTCCCTCAATTTCTAACCTCATATACAAGTAATCATAGGCCTTAGATTTAGGTTCACTAGCTTTCTTAGCTTCCTTCTTTGCTAGCCCTCTAACTTTTCCTCATTTCCACACTTCTACAAATTTATATAGGAAAATCTTTTTTTTTCCCTTTTTTACGTTTTGAACTTTCTCATTCTACCACCGACTTCCTTTCAAAGTCTAACTATTTCCTTTATAAACTTTAGAAATCTTTGTTGCCACTTTCTTGATACAATTTGACATTATACCAAATAACATTAGAATCTTCTTCTATTTACATCTACCTTTATCATTTTCTCCTTAAAAAGTATTAAGTTCTCTCTCAAGTTTCAACATCTAGTTCGCAATCACTTGTTTGACCTAGTCTCTCTACCATTTCATAATACTAATATTTAAGATCATCAAGTATTAGCTATTTTAAGATCATATGACACTACAAAATCAAGGATCATAACACCCCATTCATTTCTAACTCTAGACCCATAATAACCTCCGTGCACGCAACAATAATCATTATTCTCATTTCCAACATGATCAATTAAGTTTCCTCCAATATACGACTTTTCTTCTCTAGAAACTCCTTGAATCAAACTATTTATTTATATGCTCCAAAATTTTATTTTTAGTATTTTCATGTAATCCTACTAGGGGTGCATATGCACTAATAAGATACTCCTTTAATACTAACCTAACCAATACAATCCTTTCTTCTATTCTTTTCTCCAATTCTTTTTACATCTACAATGCTTCCAATTAATGATAACTAAGATAGATACGAAAAGAAGCATTATAATTTATGTTATTAAGTATATGAAAAGCAGGTTTAGCAACACTACAAGAAGACACATCAGGAGATATATTGATAGCAATATGAATTTGTGATGATTTTGTTACTTAAAAGCTTTTATCATTCATTATAACTGTGAGATTGAGGATCCTGTTTATAGAACCAGGCACAGTTTTTGAAGAGGTAAGTGCATTGAAATTGAAAGGCAAACTTTACAGAAGGCTGCAATACCAAGAATGCTTTAATCTATGTTGCACAAATACAGGCATGGATACGGACACGAGCACCATTCTCCCATGTCCGTGCAACATAGGCTTTGATCCTCATAATGTTGGGGCTATTAAGAACATGTCCAAAGACTCATATATATATATATATGGCGAAAAGGGTTCCTAAGGTAGCATCGTAGGAAATTTCCTTAAGAGGTGTCCACGTGTCAATTTACAACTAATCAATGTCCGAGCGTATTGCACCAAATTTCAACTAAATATATGGAATAAATGGTAGTTATTGGGGATATGATGAGCCGTTAAGAATTTGACATGTGAACTCCACCTTAGGGAACCATTTAACACATATATATGAGTTGGTCTATGGTGCTATTGATAGGATTCCAGAAGAAATCCTATCAATTATTAGTCATTGAATCGACTTTGAGATCATGATTTCAATAGAGGTAGTCGGTGGAAGAAAAGCTAGCATTATCACTATTTTAGGCAAGACAAATAATACAGAAACGAATCATAATCTACTCGTTCATTTTCACAGCCGTCTTTCCGAATTTGACTTTTTTTTCCGTGTCATTTCCTATTTGTTTTTTAATGGATACTTCATGTTATTGTCATCTTCACTTCTCTACTTGCTGTCATGGCCATATTGACTCCATAATTGTGCAGCTACGAAGTCAGGCTGCTTGTTGATTTATCGCTTGCTGTCAAGATTTTAATTGGCATGTTCAGTTAATTTTGGTAGTTGTGCTGACTCCGTAAATGAAGAACTAATGGTACAGATCCAAAGATTTTAGATTCTTTTTACATATGACTCGAGTTTCAGATCTGGAGATAGAAGCAAACATCCCCATAATATGCTTTGATCGGGTGTAAGTCGTCTGAGAAATACGGTCCATTATAGGCCCCAAAACTCGCAACGTTTGCGACGTTACCCCGCAGCCACAACACAGCCAGCAGCAACAGTTTGCAGTTGCAGCATTGATCTATCTTGTGATGCCCATCAACGGAGGACAGTAGAGGATGGTATGCATTTTGATAAGATATTCAAAAGTATCACTCGCAAAAGTGGCTTTTTGAGATTTCGGGAGGGAGGAGGAATTGTGTTGGTGATGGTTGATATCAAGTGGAGATGAGGCTTGGTTTGGTAAGAGACTAAATCAAATAATAAAAAACTAATGTAATAAGCTGTAGACATCAATAATATGTTCTTATTTATTTCTCCTACAGTCCTACTTAAAATAGAGAGAATTAATTAACCATCGCTACTCAAAATCAATCTTAAAATTGATCCAATGGGCTAATAAATATATAGGATTTTTTGGAATCCTATCGATAACACCCCTGACAAATCTTAAACAGGGACACTCATAACAAAGCACCTGCTTTTGATAAAGCTTTTGGTGGAAGATTAGTGTAGTAGGAAAGGGTGGATGTTTGGGTCAAGATTCCAAATAACCGTCTAAAGGTCACACCTTAACTGCCAGCCTTGGCCACATGTCCCAACGTTGTTGGGACCTTTGGATGAGGCAACATGATGTTTCTTGTCAGACACACCCCTTGCGCATATTATTTGCAAACAAGGGTATAATGAACTTACACCTTACACATTCTCCAAGTAAACAAAGATAGATGTAGACAGATGACTCCAACATACATCGCTACAGAGGGTGTTAAATGTATCATAAATTATTGGAAGAAACAGGTTACCACAATTAGTCAACCATATGTAGAAACATAGTCACCATATTTTGCATCCTACAAAAACAAAATCAGACTATGTCATGCTGTAACAACCCAGAAGGATCAGATGAAGATAGAGGCAATGAGGAGAAGACTACAACTCAATCTTGAAACAGAGTCAACTTAATATGCATTATGTAAAAACAGAATCGACTACATTCTGATGTAGCTATATATTACAGTAGGAACAGAATATGGTGGTGGAGAAAATGAGGAGAAGACTATTTGCTACAGCCTATATATATAGCAAGACACCAATCTCTCAGTAGATGACAGAATCGACTACATTCTGATGTAGCTATATATTACAGTAGGAACAGAATATGCTGGTGGAGAAAATGAGGAGAAGACTATTTGCTACAGCCTATATATATAGCAAGACACCAATCTCTCAATAGATGACATAACAACCCAGGAAAGCACAAAGGAGAAGGTGAAGGACTAGGACAAAGCAAAGACTATGTTCTGCTAGCAATACACAAGATCCCTGGGTAACTGCCTACGCAGATGCAAAGCCAGCCACCTTGCATTTTTGCGCTCTTTAAACCTTAAAAGCAAATACTTTAAAGTCAGGAGCAGACAAGGTTTTTTTCACTTTATCTCAAAGGTTAAACAAGGCAGCAGCATCCAATATTATGCGCATCAACTTTTTGAACATCTTATTTGGACATCAATGGGTGCACACAATATGAAGTTACCATAATTGCTTTGGTTACAACATTGTTCCTTAGATAAGACGAAGTTCCTAAGGAAGCAATTCAAGAATAACCAACCCACTTAGAAGTCTTCAGACAATCGAACAAGAGAGGCAAAGCAAAAGAGTGCGCTAATTGATTCTTCAGGCAAAGTAATGCATAAAAAATCCTAGAACTAGAAATTTAGCAAGGCTTGGATCAAATGGCATGATATCTTTTATCACAATTCCACAAAAATGAAATCACGATTCCAAGACATTTGAAATTTCTTGATTAGCAATATCATGCACAAAAATGAAATCACGATTCCAAGACATTTGAAATTTCTTGATTAGCAATATCATGCACATCTTATGTAATCCAACCAATAGAAATTGGAATATCCAAGGCACTTAGAAATATATTTCCAAGACAAATTTGCTTCAAGCCAATCAGCATAACCATCTCTGGAAGTCCATATATGGGCATTAGTCTTCCAATTGGGTGTATAAGTGTATTTCAAACATCTCGTCTAATACTACACCTTACGTTATATGAGATGCAGAGGTGTTCCTGAATTGGTTGCCATCAAGCCATCATTGTGGCCAAGATCCAAAAACAATACTTCCATCTTACGGCCCTATCACTAGCCATTTTAGGCAGGACTCATGACGTGTGCCTCTCCTTCAAATTAAAGAGTGTGGCAAGAGTTTCTTATAAGAGGATGGAGTTATAGTTCACAGGTATATCCCATTTAACATAGAGTAGTTATTTTTTGCCATTTACTACGAAGGATGGGGGTGCATGTTTCAAATACTTTCTTGGAATAATTGCAATTCATGAGTATGAAGGTAGACTTGGAGAGCAGTCTTCATGCAACTGGTGTAGCTGTTGTGGTTTCAAAACTTCTCCATCACACATCTTAATATGACACACTGACCACCCCCCCCCCCCCCCCCCTCCCCCTCTTCCCGGTTGTTCGCTAAGTAGAAAATGATGTACGATAAACAGAAAAAAGTATTTAAGTTTGCATGTGTGAATGTGCAATTGCGACCAACTAATGAGCCTCTGTAACATGAAAGGGCATCACAAAGATTTAATAAGAGAGGACCTAAACTTAAAAAGTTTTTCAGCCAGATTATGTTCATCCCAAGGGAAAAGATGACAAAAATGAAAATAAGGATTTGCAAAGGAAAGGGAAGAAAAAAGAGTGGAAGATGGGATCTTTAATTTAATCTTAAAATATTTCTAGAAAATAAGGATTCGCAAAGGGAAGGGAAGAAAAAAAGAGTGGAAGATGGGATTTTTAAAATATGTAGAGTAAAGTAGCAGGTGTACTTTCGTCAACTATGTCATTTAAAATATTCTTAAATATTTCTAGGAAAGCAGGACACGAGACAAGGTTGAATCCATAGTCCAAACTGAGGTATATAGTGTGCTTTATTCTCATTTGCGTTAATGTTCCCGCATTTCAATATTAAGGTAAAACCAGGATAATGATGTTCCTATATGCTTTTCTAGTCCAGACATCAATATTGGGTTAACCCACCCCACATCTTTGTATAATTGCAGCTAATGTATATAGCCTCAGTCATGCATCCATGAACTATATTGGCCAAACACTATTCCAAACGTAAAGACTAAAGGAACCATGGTGTTCAATAATTTGATTAGAGTGACATACATTTACCCATGGCAAAAATGGTCCCTAAGACAGCAGCAGCAGCAGCATCCAAGTCTACATCTAAATGACGAAGTTTGTATGACCGGCTATGGAGCGAGCATAAGAATGCTCCAAAGAAGAACCGTCGATTCTTTATGATTGGATGTCGACCTAATGTGTCAACCCACTATGTCCGTGCCAAATTCCTAGCCCATGTGGCAATGAGCATAAAAAGAGAATTTCAAAAAATCTAGACTACTAGCTGGCGGGTAGATAGAGCATTCTTTTATATCTGCAATTTAAGTGTATGCAACCAAGGATCACCCTCCATGTTTCCCTAAAGTGGTGTTGTCATGGCAAAGGGCGCATAGCGAGGTTCAAGGTACACATAATGCTCGAGGTATATAGCATAGCAGTATGGCATGTGTGCGTGGTGCGTGACTCATTGAAATGAGTTGCACATTTTTTATCTATTTTAAAACTCTAAAAAAAAAGTGATTACAATATCCTAATCGATCATTTGTAATATAAATAGTTTAGAAAAAGTACGAAATTTAAAAAAAACTCACACGAGAGGTTGCTAGACTCGACAATGAATGGCATTCTGTAAAGGAAGATCAATGTTAGCCTAACGAGAATTGTTTGATGTTATGAGAGACGAAAAAACGTATAAAATAAATCACAAGAAATAAGTTGCAAAATAAAAGAGTCGACTTGAAGACAGTAACTAGACTTTGTTAGGGGGATTTCGTCGATGCATGACAATTATCGAAAAAAACTAAATTGAAGTTACAAAAAAATACCATGAAAAAGAGGAAAAAAATTTGAAACTTGCAAATTAAGAAATAACTTGAATCCTTTGGCTGACAATAAGTTGTTGGCAATCGAGGAACGAGTGTCGACGATGATTGTCGAAAAATTGAAAAAGGATCAAGAGATAAAAGGGAGTAAAGATGGAATTCTGAAAGTAAGAAGTTAAAGTGTGCCAATAAGTAGTACGTTATGGGTTCGTAATTAAGCTAAAACAAAGTAAAACATAAAGTTCATGTTAGGTTTCATGAGGCGGCGCCTCAATGCGTCATGCACCTCGCATCATGGCGCGACTGAGGCGTTCGCCTCAATGAAGCGTAGCGCCTCATGTCATGGAGAGGCGCATCGGTGCGCTACGTTGCACCTTGCGCTAATGGTGTGCGCCTCGACGCGCCATTGACAAGACTAACCTAAACTTAGGAAATGTAATCATTTTCACTCTCTGGCTTAATTTGTCATATAGATTAATCTAATTCCCTCTAGCAAATTGCTCCCCAAGTCTTTAGCGTAAATATATTCTCGACTGTAAACTAAAAGGCCCAAATATGCATGTCAAAATAATTTTTCGACGAATCATGTACAACATTAATAAATGTAAATGTACTATATATATATACTCATACAACATTAATAAATGTAAATTTACTATATATATACCCATAGGCCTTGTCTCCCTGTACATGACTTCTGTATATAACCCCTCAGCTATCCTTCAGTTAATTATGCATCCTTTTATAAACTAAGCTTTCTACATTTTCTTCCCCAAATACTCCAGAAACTTCAAGTACTTCTAACCTATTCCTTATGAAACCAATATTTATCCTATTAGAATTAGCACACATCTCCTAAAGGACAACCTAGTGCCACTAAGCACCCACCAGTAGAGGCTTTGGGCTCTACAACAACAAAAAAAACCTTTTGTGCCAAAATTTTGGGCTAGGCTCTTTGAATCTTTTCTTCCATTCAGCTCACTTATGGACATATTCTTTGTAACACTAACAAAAACTATATCCTTTAAACTTCAATTCATGTTCGTCAAGGACTACCTCTAATTATAGTCCAAAATTTGGTGTGCTGTCGTAGGCACCCAAAAATAAAACCTTTACTCTTGAAATAATATGTAGTAGTGAGAGTAAGGATCGTTCCCACGAAGAGTAATTAGTTTGATCTTTATGCTGTGTGAAATAAGATGGGGGGGAAAGTTTTGGATCAAAGCAAATTAAAAAGAGCTAAAAACAATTAAAGTATTAAAACAATCAAAGGAAAAAAATGTTGGTCTCAGTCAACATCCACCATTGGAATCTTAAAATTGATCATTGATGCAAACATAAATTATCATACTTTGAATATTCACCGTTGGAAGTATTTCCTATCTCTCTTAGGCTTAGATAATTAGAAACAAGCGATCTAATTAGCTTTAATTACTAAATAATCCAAGACAAGCGCTGGAGATTTAATCTAGTAATTTATTAAAGAACCAAGAGATCGATGAAGCAAAACAACACACAACTCTTCTTTCTCTTCTCCAATATATTTTTGGGCTCCTTTGACTATATTTTATAGCTCCTCCTTACGAGAACATCTATTGGTCTATGTTGCATATATTCAAACCACCTAATACGATTTCTCATATTTTGTATTAGTGACACTTCTAACTTTCCACGAATATGCTCATTTTTAATTCTATTTTTTAACACGCTCGTCCGTCTTAGCATTTTTATTTCGGGTACATTAATTCTCTAGACATGTTTCTTAATTACCCAACACTCTAATTCATAAAGATAAAGCATAGCTGAACTTGTAAAATTTTCCATTCAACTTGAGAGACATCTTTTGATCACAAAATACTCTAGAAAGACTCATTCATTTCAACTATCCAAATATCATGTTTTAATTGTATGCATGACATTCTTCTTAATCCTCAATCATGATAAAAGATGGGTTCTATATAGTAAATACATAAACTATCACTCCTAGGTATCTATTGTCCATTTATATGTGCTCCTCCCTCACTTCTCTTTAACTTACTTCTCTTTAACTTGTGGTTGAAGTTTCATTTCACGTTCTTTTTTTTCATCCTACAAATTTTAAAGCCCTTATGTTCCAAAGTTTCTCTCCACATTCTATTTTAGCATATAAACCTTCTTTACTCTTGTTCTCACGCCCCAATACTGGAAAGAAGTTCATTTGACTAAGGCAAACAACGTAGAGCGATAAACGTTGTATCTTACCATCATACACTAAGCTTAAAAGAAATAGTCCACACAACATCTCAATAATCAAAATACAGCATCATCCATGCAGCTAAACAATCCAAGCTATATTCAAGAACATAAAATAAAAGAACTAAGCAAAACATACTTCCAGGATCCAAGTCCGATAATCCAGTCCAAAACTACTAGAAAAATAGTCCAAGAAAGATGAGAACGAGTCTATTCAATAGACTCTCTAACTAGGCAAAGACTGATCTCCGGTTTCGACGTACTTGTCACCTCCAAACTACGGCTCCATGGCTTCAATGTCCTTTACCAAGTCTGGGCATGCAATCTCAGGATCGTCAGAGCGCAAAGTAGGAAGTGATATCTCAAAGAAAAATATGCAGCAAAATATGTATAACAAAACCATATAAAAGAAATCATGACAAGAACATTTAACAGTCGCAAAACTCTACACAATGTATCAAGGATATGTGATCATGTAAATGTGATTAACTTGATATCGGTTTGCTTTACTTAATTGAAACAGCCCATATCACACATCAGTATACTTGTTTTCCTTAATTACGTAGACTGATAGTCCTCCAAAAAAATTCCATAGGAATCTTGATCTTCTTAACCTCTGATGAGTACGCCCACTATACTTCCTTGTTTTCCTTAAATGTGTAGAGTGATAAGTCCAAAAAAAAATTCCAAGCACCTCCGTCTTAACCTCTTATGAGTACGCCTCTGAACCAATCATGGGGCATAATGGCAGCTTGCAACACGAGTTCTTGGACAACGTCAAGAGTGAGACCAGCCTTGGCAGTGCTTGGATTATTAGTATGAAGGTGAAGTTGGCAGTTGCAAGTGTGTGCGGGGAGGCAACGACTTCGAGCATAGGTACGGGAGAGATGGTTGGCGGTGACTGGTAGAGACACAAAACGGGGCAGGTCAGAGAATGACGTGAAGGGTCGGTCTCTGGTTCGGTTGTAGAGGATATAATAACGGGTTTAGGATTTGTTGCTTGCGTGTTGGATTTGCTAATGGTTAAGAGGAAGATGATGAAGAAGATAAATTTGGTTTTGTTAAGGGGCCAGGATTTTGGTCTAGGATGTATGAAGGAAGAAGCAAAGAAAAAATTAGTTTAGGTTTTAATGGTCATGGTGATTGTTGGGAATAAATATAGGGATGAAGAAAGGGGTGCGAGACTATATATAGTCTTGGGCATCGTAATCCCAATGGCCTAATAGGATATACAAATATGATTTCAAACCCGATAAGGATAT
This sequence comes from Iris macrosiphon, assembly GCA_036927795.1. Classification (NCBI taxonomy): domain Eukaryota; kingdom Viridiplantae; phylum Streptophyta; class Magnoliopsida; order Asparagales; family Iridaceae; genus Iris; species Iris macrosiphon. The sequence continues at coordinate 183,044,817 of JAYESA010000003.1, read as the reverse complement.
CTAACTATTCAATTATCCCAAAAAATTACTAAAATTTACAGGTACACTTAAAAGAGAGTCCACCATACATACGTCATATGCTTCAGTTCATATACTTGAATGCTTTATGTTCAAGAAGAATGAAAATAACAGTCTTTTCGAGACTTGAACTCCATCCTGCTCTCCTATCACCTAATTTTCTTCCTCATTTCATTCAACACATCCTTCTCCGATATCATCTCTTCCAATCTTTGCATTTCAATCTAACACCAAGTGCGCCGCTTCTCTACAACGGTCAATCCAACACTCTCCAGTCAATATGAATAATAACATAGTGCAATGCACATGAAAATGGTAGCCACAATGACCTCAATATTTTTATCCCAATTATATGGTTGTTGCTACAGGCTTCCCTAACGACATCAACGGTGGTTCCGCCTCTAGAGAAGGAGGTGGTAACTTATGTTGCAGGGACACAGCAAAATGGGTCTGTATCATAATTGTATCTTCACCCGTACCATACCCGTTTATGTATTCGTGCAACAAAGGTAATTATACTGTATCTATCTGAAAATGTCCATATCCCTAACCCATTTCGTGTCCTTACTCGTGCAACATAGGTGGTAATCAACACACTGCCTCCGCATTGTAAGCTACTCCCAAATGACGTCCTCGATGATGGTCTTGAGCTACTAGTGGAGACATTCATTGATTTCACAACTGATGAAATGGTGTTGCTTGCAGGTATTGTGTGATGGTCGATATTGTCCTAGACGGCAGCAACATCATATCTACGTAACAGATGTGCAAACGTGTATAAAATATATAATGGTAGAACTCTGTAGCTGCCAACTTATCTATATATATGTCATCAATCTTCCTTAAACTTTACTATATGGTGAAAATGTCCAGCCCATAGTAGTTGATAGCCAAACCATTAAATCTTTCTTAAACATGAACTATCTTAACAAGTTCTACAAATTATGAAGTGGTGTATGGATAATATTCAAAAAAAGTAATATATTGCTTGGATATTTGCACGTACTTGACCATTTGCAAAACCGTCAGAAGCAACTTCAAATTTCTGCTGCTAGCAAAAGACCTTCTAGTGTTTGTCACTAAACATGTAGTTATTGACCATTGCATTTGAACATGGCAGCTTAGGTTGACAATGGCTTAGTTTAACAATAGCTCCCATTTGCATGATTACTTCAACACCTTCAACAGAGCTGACATGAATCAACCATCCGCACCACCACCGCCGCAAACAAAATCCCAATCACCGCAAAAAAAAAAAAAAAAAACTGCCTACAAAATAATAGCCACCCGTTTAAAGTCTTTCCTTTGATCAAACTCCTGCTCTTCTTCATGTCTTCGATGGGAGACAACGCTCGAGTCTTCGATGACGGAGACGACGCTGGCGAGGTGCCATGGCAACACTGATCCAGACGGGCTGCTCAAGATAGTAGAAAAAACAAAAAAGGGGATATTTTGGTCACTTGAGAAGGGAATATTGTCCATGGTCAGAATGTTATCAAAACTTTAACTAGAGAAGATGGCTTCAATTGATACGGAAGGGGAGTAGAGGAAGGAGGGGATGGGGACATTTATTCGAGAGGAATAGTTAGAGGAGAAGGCACAGTAGGCATTTGGAGTCAAATTTATGGTGTGGACTTCTTTTAAATGTATGTTCACAGGTAAGGGAGTTCACACCTCCATTTTACTCATATATATATATATATATATATATATATATATATATATATATAACAGTGCCAAGGACCCTCTAGCTCAAATGGTTAGAGTGAGGCATATCCCCCAGAGGTTGCAGGTTCGAGCAACGGGGGAAGCACATTTAATTTGATATGGAAAATTAATGTGAGGGCAGCCGGGATGCAGGCAATTTCTCGTAGAGTAAAATTCTCATCAATACGAGTCAAGGGAATGGTTCATTGGCCCCTGATTTCCATATAAAGAACATGACGAGGAAAAATACCCCCGGGTGTGGGTGCGATGCAGTGCATGTGCTGGCCTTCGGGTTAGAAGTGTGGCCTTCGGGCCGAGTTTGTAGGCTTTCAGGCCAGGAATCTGTAACACAATTACCTCTTCCAAATATATATATATATATATATATATATATATATATATATATATATCACGGTTATATTGCATCGGAATCCGTTTCGAACCCTTCCTATGAGCATCGGTATCGGCGGTATTGACAATTTCGGTTATTTTGGATCGGAGTATCGGCTTCTTCGTTTCGGGAAGCAAAAAATGATAGAAAGTAGTTTAAAATGCTACAAAATATTTGATAAATTTAGACATAATTTGATATATTATATGTTGTCTTTTGTTAATTTTAAATGTTATAATATTCTCTCTTTTCAAGTTCCAAGATCTAGTTCTTGATATCTTGTCTATCCAAGTCTTGCTCTACCATTTTACATTACTAATATCTAAGACCATCAATATATGTTTACTAGTTAATCTCTCTTGGTATGACTTTGCAATCTTTACATACTATTTTATCAACCCTCCAAATAAGAAAATAATCTACTTGGCTGATATTGGATATGCTCTTAAACGTAATAAAATGTTCAGGTCTCTTTCTTAAAACAATTATGTGTTAATGTAAGGGTATATAACACTGCAAAATCAAGGATCTTATTGCATCCTTCATTCCTAAGTTCGTACTGCTAACCTCATTGCATGCTATCAAAATTATTCTTCTCCTTTCCAACATAATCATTAGTCTCCACATAATGTATTTTTTAATCCTTCAAGTACTACTTGAACCAAACTATTCATATGTTCCCAAAACTTTGTTAGCCTTTTCGTGTAAACCTACTTGGGGGTGCATTTACACTAACAACATTAATAGCATATAATACTAACTTAACCAACATTATCCTATCTCCAATTCTCTTTGCATCTAGAAAGCTATTTTAACGATTTATCCACAAGTATTCCTTTTTTTCTCTTTTCACTTGTTTCCCCAAAAAATTTCTAAATCCAGTATTCTCAGTTTCTCTCAATTTCACACCTACTACTTATTTTCCTATAGACAAACTATATTAATCTCTCTCCTAATCATTCTATCATTAATTCCATTCCCTTCTCCTTAAGTTCAAAGTAGCTAATCAAACCCTATATTTATTTGTCATCCCATTGGAGTAGCAACGCAGCACGTCGCTTCTGGGAACATCCTAACCTCCCCTTGTTTAATTGGCATTGCATTGGGATGGTATCGATGCAATTGGTCATTTACAAGTGACAACCTAGCAATCCACCATTGCTCACTTTTCATGGCACTAGGGTAGGGAAGATGCAATAGGCCGCTACTAAGGAATGTCCCCACATGTATTCTATAAGGATTCATTTCATAGATATCCGACAATGTTTGTTGTTGGTTGTTGGCTACCTAACGCAGCCCTCCTCCTTTATCCAGGCTCAGGAATGAAATATGAGACATTAAGCACATCAACGGTAGAGTTCGTCTCTAGGCACTAGATTATTTTTTAATCAAATGGCTTTGCCAAAAGGTATTTCTTTATTATTATATTCCAACTTCTCAAGATGTTTTGAACTTAGATAAGTATTATATGCCAAATTTTATTATGTTACACATGATATATATAAAAAAATAATTTAAATCTTAGTCGTGACTCGTACATTTTTATCTAACATCAAAGTAATTAGCCTAGTAAACGTAAAAGTATTATAATGCTTAAGATAATACATTTATTCTCAAAATCAAATGACTTAACATTAAAGACCAAATTTTCATTCTCCTACTACTTCTAATGATATTTTCCTGGCAAATGGTGTCCTTTGTCCTACACTTTTCTGTCCATGATAAAACCAATTGATACTTCAATTAGGCTCCAATATCAATTGTATATATATGGGTAGTGTCGTCTTTTGTCGTATTCTTCGAGTCCATGATATTTTATCATGCGCGAATATGAGTGTATAACTAAGCTTATAAATGTTAAGATATAATATACAACGAACACTACTATTGAAAATTTGACAGCCATGTTAGTATATTTATCTTCTCTACTAACAAGCCTACAACAGAAGAGTGAACTAGTGAAAACCATGATATAATATCATGGACTCGAAGAATACGACAAAAGACGACACTACTATTGAAAATTTGACAGCCATGTTAGTATATTTATCTTCTCTTCTAACAAGCCTACAACAGAAGAGTGAACTAGTGAAAACCATGATATAAAAAGCACCACCTAATTGCACAGTACTAGTTAAGTACAAATTGGATTAATTTTCAAACATGATCCTAATGTGTTGCTACTATACAAAAGATAAATTGTATGGGTCTCGGTGCATAAATAGGGATAAAGGAACTCACATTTATTTCAATGTTCTACTAACCAATCAAGTATAATTCCACAATATCTTGTGATGTAGTCCTACCTTTGTTTAAGATCAAGCAACCAAAAAGCATAAACCAACACCAAAATATAAATGGAGCCAATAAAAGTCAGGTTCAAGCAGATAAAATCAAAATTGACGTCAATTGAATAACACTGACCCTGTAAAACTATAAAGCCATTTTGTTAAAGCTGAACTCAGTTAAACATGGGCTTTAAAGAAGAATATGGATCATAATCTTCTTTGTTTCTAGAGGCCCTCCTTCAGCAAACCATACAACACAATAGGTCTCCTCTCTCTCTCTCTCTCTCTCTCTCTCTCTCTCTCTCTCTCTCTCTCTCCGTGTAGTTATGCAACATTTTAGTTTTCAGGGTTCGGGACGGGAATTTCAAAAAGGAGTAGCTCCAGATTTTATATAAATAACGCCCACACAGAAGAACCTTTAATCAGGCATGAAAAATAAACTACCACTAGGGCTGCAAATGAAAAGAGCAGCTCTTGAGCTTGACTTGTCTTGGCTCAGTAAAAGCTCGACTTGGCGTTACTCGGCTCAACTCAGGTATCGTAATTATCTTTGAGTTTGAACAAAATTTTGAGCTCGATTCCCTTACCGAGCCGAGCTTGAACATAGGAAGCTCAACTTGACGAGGCTCGACAAAATCTCGAGTCATTAAGCTCAAAGAGTACTCGGCTCAACTCAACTCTTTTGACTCGATTATGGCTCGACTTGGTTAAGCCTCGACTCGACTCAATGCAGCTCAAGTCTAAATTAGTGTTTGAGAACGTTGCCAATGGACCAAAGTCTAAAATCTAAGGCTACAATGGTAGAAAGCCAACCCATATAATCAAGCCATGTACTAGTGACCACTTATTAGTGGTTGGTAGTTGAAATGTATAATTGGGCTCGACGTAAGCAACTTATTATTGTTTGGGAGTTGAGTTGTGTAATCAAGCTCGAGTCGAGCTCGGCTCGAGCTCGTGAAGCTCACAAACTCGCAAGCCGATCCGAGCTGCTCGGGAGCCAATTCGAGCTCGAGCTTGAATATGACTCCCAAGCTTGAGCTCAGCTCGATAAAAAAAATCATAAACTAGCCGAGCTTGAACATGCAAAGCTCGAATCAGATCGGCTGGATGCAACCCTAGCAACCACAATTGCTAACTTCTGACAAGGATGGCGCTCAATAACACTGACAGGATGATACTCAACCTAAATTACCTAGGATAAAAGGCTTTTGCAGTGCATGTGTGCATAACACATCCTTCTTTATCGCTTCTTCTCTCTACTCCCCTTCTAGATGAAAGGACAATTGTGGAGTTGCTTACAACCAACTTAGGCATATAATTGAGTTGAAAACTTTTCCTAGTCAAATCCCATTTCTAATTTAAAAGTTAAAACCAAACAGCTTATTACGAAACCTCGATTTTAATTTCTACAGTTCTTATATGAAGGAAATACAAGAAAACATAACCTTCACAAACTAAAATCTGACTGCACCGCACGTCAATTGCCCTCGTATATGAATCTGTCAAATTAAGTACAATGGAGATTATTCTCTTCATGTTTTATGTTTTCTCCCATTTCTTCAGATTTGTTCTCTCCATGAAGATGATATAAATGTTAAAGAATTTCTTCTTGATACAAGTTCTTTCTGTCTTCCTTTTTTTAAATGAAAAATAAGGATTAAACTTGAAAGAATTCCTTTTCTGTCTTGCCTTTTGAAATGAAAAATATAGAAGAAAATTGATACAATTTTTTTTAAAAGAAATTACGGATAAAAAAAAGTTGATGGAAGATTGCATGGGGAAGGTAACAAATCTGGAATTTGCCTTCCATTAGAAACAATAATACAATTCAAAGAAGGGAGATATGCAACAAAAAGAAGCTAATAGAACCAATACCTAAAAGATTTTCAGCAGCAAACTTGAGGCAAGCAGCTTTAAGTTCCATTGCATGATAGCGATCAGCCAATGCAAGATAGCTAGCAACTGTATTCACAGATATATCCTTGCAAAGATAAGATTCACACATCAATCGCAGCCTTTCCAAGCCATACGTGTAGGTTGCAGCTAATAATTTTACGGTCAATCTATCAGATACAGAAGACACAGGGGAGGTTGAGGCAAGCGGCATCTCATCTTCTTCAATAGTATCTCTATATATGAAGTGGAGCATTGCCTGACCAAGACAGAATGTAAAGCAGGTTGAGGAAGGCAAATAAGAAACAATATTAACTGTGTATAATGTGGAGCATTCTCCGACAAAGACTTAAAGAAGTCAGCTCAAAAGCGATACCAATAGCTAACCCAGAGGTATCGGCAACAAAAAATCAAATTACTAAAGGATAATAAAACTTCACCTTGAAAACTTTAGGTTCCAAATCTGTGACGACAATCTCATTCTCTTCCCCATCTACTCCATCATAGAAAGATGCTCTAAATACTGGAGACCGAGCAGCCAGTATCAACTTATGTGCATGAAATTTCTCCCCAGCCACATTAAAAACAACATCAGAACCTTCTTGCCTCTCCAGAAGCATCCCAAAATGCATTCCTATATCAGACTCAGGAACTTGAATAGAGTGTAGCCTTGGACAATCCATCACTGACACCACAACACCAACTGTGCAATTTATTTTCAAGCAGTCGTCCTTTAGGTAATCAGATGTCTCAAGTGCTGCTCTTCGGAAGAATCGTTTGTAACCCCTGATGACAGATGTACACAGCAAAACAACCAAATGATGTATTTCAGCAGGAAATAAATGCAGTGGAACCAAGACCCTAAATATAACTGGAAAATATTGTATAGGTAACAATTACAATCTTGCATAGCCATTCTAACAGAAGTAGAAAGTATCAAGCTCATGATTGCATAACAAGTCATACTTCCTACACACCCTCAAAGAAATTATTTACCCATATATACTTTACAAGATTACAAAGCTTAGGATATATCTTCTACTATATAATGCGGCTTGGAAACGGCTCAAAAGTGAGCCGTACAAGCCGTTTGTAAATCCTTAACCTAATTTTTTTTTTAATTCTTTTAAATGTCAGTGTGTATATCATATCCTTCACCCTTACTTAATTTTTTTTAAAATTCTATCTAATTTAAATTCCTATATAGTTTAAACTATTTTAATATACTTAAACCAACTCAATGATATTATCTAAATATATATCCAAAATTCTAAGAAACATATATATAACAATTTTTAATTAAAATTATATATAAACTATTTTAATATATTTTAAAATTTTATCTAATTATTTAATTATATGATGAAAAAAAAATTCTTTTTTACATGCTTCGCACGTGAATATGACTACTATTAATAAAATGATCAATGATAAGTATATACTTTTCCTCAAACAACAATGTATATCCAGTTACAAAGGGAACTTAATTATTTAATGCACTTTACTATAATGTTTCAAGCAACCATGATTTTGTCCAAGTAAAGCTGTGCAGTTTCTGAGTCATTCAAATGAAATTGTGTCAAAACGAACCACCAAAGAGTTGGTTTCATATGAAAAGGGCAAAGCACAGTACAATCATTCAAGATTAATAATATAACCATCATTATAGGAGAGCTACTCTGGCCTTTAAAACATGCATGCCCTACTGGACCTAAACATTTCTTAATGAATTAGCATACCTTTTTCCGGACAATATTATATGACAGTTCTTGCATAAGTGAGCACTAAATATTGACTGTTACAATATTTTCAGGTACACATATAGCTTGACCTGCAAGGCAACATTTTAATATGTAGAGGGATGCCAAAGTATCAACCACCGAAGGATACAAATTAACCATTCACTTTTAGTCACTAATGCTCCAGATCCATAGCTTGACATCAAGACCTGGTAGCTTTCCGAGCCATGACAACTGATTTTTTTTATAAGATAGTACAAGGAATTGATGCCATAACTTTCTTTGACCCATAACAAGGAGATATTATTTAGAAATTTTATCTCCTTTTGAATTTACCATGACTTTGTCCAAGTATTTACCCAATTGGCCATTTGGCTCGTATTAGAAAAGGAAATCTCATGCTTTAGTTATTTTTCTTTATATATACAATGTTATGAAAAACGTTAGAGGCCAGTAGGCCCCTAGGAGGGGCCTTAGCACATAGGGCCGTAGGTAGGCTCGAGTAGGGTTAGGCAAGTGATCCCTATACTAAGTATAAATAACAGTAGAACATTACAAAGATATAAGAAATCCTGAAAACAATGATAAAGGGTCCTGACAATGATATAGGGTCCTGAGAATGATATACCCTACAAGTCTCTAGGTAAACATTAACCATAAACAAGAAATTGAAGGATAGGCTTCAGAAACTAAATCAAACACTAACAACAAAAAATAGACAAAGTATGCAAGTAATAAACTAATAATTATTGACGAACCGTTAACTTGATAAAACGTAAGCAAGTCAACATGTGAACTAATCTGTATGCATTACTAAAAGGTTAGACAGGTCTAGGTGGGCTAAGTTGGGCCCTAGGTGCGCTAAGAGGGGCTCAGAGTGGTAGATGGGCCTAAGAGGGCGGTCCTAGTATATGGAATGGATCAGGCTCTCCAAGACTAACAGACTGGACCCTAGGTAACAGATGTTTACCTAAAGGGTGTGTATAAAGACCTAGGCGACCTAGGTAACCATTTTTCACACTACTTATAACTCATATTTCCAACTAAGAAGAACCAAGTCGTAATTCTAGTTTCCTTTCCCATCATCGTACACAAATAAAATAGGCAAATTAACTCACTTTCAATCTTTGACATTGGACATTATTAACCAAAGAAAGTCCTTGCTTCATATGTTTGTAGTATCGGCTGATAGAATATAACCGATACTGATACGGTTTGGCATATCCCGGTCAGATACCTACCAATATAGATAGATACCGACGTTGGGGACCTCTTTCTCAGTCAATTCGGCAGAGAAAAATGAACGAAAAAAACCCAAACGGCAAGGGTGTACAAGGATAGTAAAGTTGTAAAAGCATGTAAATGAAGAAAACTTATTTATCGCAAGTAAACCAAGCTGCAAGGGTGACTATTACTTCATTCAAATTCAAAAACTACTAAGAAACAATATTGGCCTAAATGTATAAAATATTTTTTTCTAAAATTTTAATAATTATTTGTTTTCCGATAACAAAAAATCGGATACTCTATTCCGAAACCGTCGACATTGCTGATACCGCCGATGACGATGCTCATAGGAAGGGTCCAATACCGAGAACCTTCAAGAAGGAGGGTTCTCTGAAACTTAAAAGTCTTAAATTGAGTTTTCAAGAATAGCAATACTTTCATAAGTAATCTGAGATGCTTCATTTCCATTACTTTCTGAGCCATTTCGTTTCTAGTATCACGCAAAGCATAGTTGTCTAAGGTGAAAAGGACACTTAGCGCCAAATCTGAAGCACACTTAGAGCCAATCGTTCGAGACGTAGGCACAAAAATATGTGTGTGCCTTAGCAAATCAAGGTTCATGTATAATAAGAAGAAACATAAAGGCCCTAAACCTCGAAAATGCTTGTGTTGACCTATTCCTTGACAGGGAGGGTGGGTATTGCTTTGGCAGACACCTATGTAGGGAGGGTCGGTATTGCTATTAAATATTGTATAAGGTTGACATTGCATTTGTTCCCTTTAAAAGCAAGACGTGCATCTTGCCCAAGCCTTCCCATAGGGCAATGCCCGTGCTTCTCACAGAGGCGCGCCTTCAATAACTACGATGCAGAATGCATGAGAATGTCCTGACATATCAATATTAAATAGGTTGTGGAGGTAGAAGACCCATGATAAGTGAAGTTAAATCTCAGAAGAAACAATACTTCCTACAGAATAAGTTCACTATGCACAAGCAAGTATGAATACTCATTTGATTACGAAATGGTTCTACTAAACAATGAAGAATTCATTGAGAAGGATACTACAAGCGTAAGAATGATCAAGTACTACTTTTTTAGTCTTCAATCTTGATATCTACAACTTGTGTCAAAGTTATTATGTATGTCCACATTGCTCATGAACCTAACTTCATGGATAAATCCTTCTAATCGAACACTGTTATCATCGAGATTAGGTGGGTGTGAAGTAATCCGCGTTCCAGCTATCGGAATTATTGGACCTAACAGACTTTTGGCCCTGTGTCGACTCCTTCCCATCTTACAACAACCTATGTATTTACCAACTCGGTTCAGCTTATGACCACTGTATAGTTTTGTTTCTCCCTTTATGCCTGCGGCTACCTTGTCTTGATAGGAACTCCCTCCAGTCCCACTAGAAATCAATATATGCCTATACTGATTCAAGTGTATGACTTATACAAATCAAAAGGAGTTCGATAGGATGGGGAGATATATCAAAACATTTCAACAAGGTTCTCATGAAGATGAATGTAGTTCTGGTGCCATGCTCTTGAACCTGTATATACCTCGAACCATCGAGACAAAAGGCAACATTATGTAAATGCAAACCACATTTCATGATTTTGTTTTGGAAAGAGACTTATAATTCAAACACGATATGTATCTAAATGGGTTGATAATCCTACTATTTCCTAAAACATGGAATTAACTTTTCTTTCACCTAGGGTAGCAAGGACATGTCAAAAGGATGTTTGTGTTCCAAATGAATTCAGTGTCAGTCTTGTCAGATCCAACACAGAACTGCTCATATCTTCACAATTACCGTTGCTCCCCAGCAGCTGGTGGAGGTGACAGGGAGAGACATAGCAAGGACGATAAGGGAACGTAGGGACTATTTAAAAACACTAACCATACTGAAATATAGGTCATTTGAGACATCTGCATATCATGATACTAATCCACTTGGATTTTATGTATTAAACAGGGTAGGGTCATGTTAAGGTATTAAACTCTCCCTAGCCCTTCCCTCCATCTTTTGTAACTCTCACCCATTTTTCTGCAACTCACCCGTCTGTGCCTCCTAATAACCCACCACAAATGAGCACCAATAATGCAAGTTCTTTTTCTTTATTTCTCTACCTTGCTCGTCTTCTTTCTCCTCCTATATTTAAAAACTATTTCTCGCAAAATATACTATTTGCCTACTAATGTGTCTTAGTCGTATCAATGTTTAGATAGTTTTGGAACCTTTAAATCGTGAATCCATATACTTTTAGATAGTTTTAGACCTTTAAATCGTGAATCCATATCGTACCTGTGTCTGTTTCTTGTCCATGCAGATACTACCTAACATGAATATCTTGACAAAGTTTCTTGAGGAAATCTCTACCAAGTTTCTTGATTTGTGGATCTATGGATTTCTACAATATCATAGAACCTTCATAACCAAATAACATGTATTCTCTATGGTATTACAAGTTCACCTTAAGTTACAAGGGCACGGCGACAATACATATATTGCATAGACGCTCGTTAAAGAAAAAAGACAAGATCCTCAACTTGTATGTCTCTTGAATTCATTGCGTGACTTGCGTCACGAATTACGATTCTGAAAAGGGGATAATAATTCTTGATTTGTTAAGTTCGCTTATGGTATAGTTCCGCAAAGATCCGATGACCAAGTTAGATTCCGACGATTAATCCCATTGTAGAATCTGAATAATATGATTAGGTCTCGATCATGCTATGTTGTTCTGGGCGCTAGATGAGGCAACAAGCCTCCCAACTAGCCTAGGTGTCGCCTTGTAACTTGGGTACTTCCATGTTGCTCCTGCAAATTTCTCTAATTTCAAAGTTCTATGCGACCCTAGTCGGTTGCCTACGTGTCCATCGCCACAACCAGGAGAAATTAACCCGAGACGAGTCAGACAAATTTTTTACATGTACGCCTAGGGGTGGCCTCTAACAACATAGCTACCAAGTGCATAATGAAATCGATTTTAACCTAATTTCTAACCAAGTTTCTTGATTGACGGATCTATATATCGTACATTTCCACGGAACACTCTAAAAATGAAATTCCGAACTCCAAATCAACAAAGAGTTAAGTAAGGTCCTTTTTTACCACATGCTCCCTCGGTACTTCAACGTGTAGGGACCGCTCTCGAGCGAACGGTCGAAGTGGCTGTGCACCTTGTGCTTCCCCTTGCCGCTCTGGTCGAGGAGCGTGAGCTCGAAGAGGGCCCTCACGTCGGTCCCCTCGGAGGCGAGGGCGATGAAGACGGAGACGTAGGCGGAGTTGTCCTCCGGGTTCTTGCCATCGGGGTAGAAGTAGACGGCCCACTGGAACCCTCCCACCGAGAAGACGTCGCTCGCGATGTGCTTACCGACCCCCATCCCCTTCGCCAGCGAGTACCCCTCGATCACGAACCTGTGCGACCCGTTCACCGTCTTCGTCACCGACCGCGACACCGTCGGAAGGGACGGCATTTCCTCGTCCAGCTCCGGAATCATAGGGCTCAGCGGCTTCCTCTCCTTCTCGTCAATTGGAGATTTTGCTGGGAATTTGGGGGTTAGGGTTTCCAATTTCCTCTTTCTTTATTCTTTTTCCTCTCTGTGTCCGTCTGTTGGGTTAGTTGCTTGAGGAGCGTTTTGTAAGGAAAGGATTTGCAGTGTGTTTTGTGTAAAAATCCTTAGTCCTATTTATTTTAGGCAAATTATAAGGGCACTGCACATTTTACTCGGGGCTAGCCCATTGAAAAATAAGAAAAAATTACAAGTTTGCCATCATAAAAGTTACTCGGGGCTAGCCCACTGTTATAATCAGGACTGTCAAAATTTTGGCAGTCCTACCACTTGGAAGGACTGTCAAAATTTTGACAGTCCACATAGCTTGTGGGACTGTCAAAATTATGACAGTCCTACCACTTGGAAGGACTGTCAAAATTTTGACAGTCCACATAGCTTGTGGGGCTGTCAAAATTATGCTACAAATTGTTAGGACTGTCATAATTTTGACAGTCCTACAAATTGTTAGGACTGTCATAATTTTGACAGTCCCACAAATTGTTAGGACTGTCATAATTTTGACAGTCCCACAAGCTATGTGGACTGTCAAAATTTTGACAGTCCTAATTTTAACCCACTGAAAATTTTATATAAAACTAGGACTGTCAGGATTTTGACAGTCCCACAAACAATGAGGACTGTCAAAATTTTGACAGTCCTCATTTTAATTGTCAGGAATTTTTTTAAGTTTATTTCTATTTAGTTAGTTTTGGATTTTGATTTTTTTTTATTTAGTTTAACATCCAAAATAAAATATATTATCATTGAACAAAATAAAAAAAAAAATCTACCGTACGAGTATTACGTCTGCCGTCGATCAGACTTCAAACGGCCATAACTATTTGTTTTCAAATCGTTTTTCGTCACACAATAGGTCTATTTGTATGTTTTCGACGAGAGTAACACAATTCGTGTAGAGAGAATTTTCATTCGAAGTAAGACGTACGTATTACAGGCAAAAATATAAAATATAAAACTTTAAAGTATCATAACTTTTGACTGGGAGATCGAAACAAGCTCCAGTTTGAGCCAAAATGACCGTATGGAAAAGTACTTCGGGATAAACAGTTTCACCGTTTGACGGACTTTCCAAATTTTTAGAATCGCAAAAAAACGATGTTTCGACCTCCAAATTTTACTTTTTGTAATTTTTTTTTTTTTTTTACAAAATTTTTAATGTACCATTAATAAATAAATTTACTATTTTAAATAACAGAATACTTTAACAAATTTTAAGGATAGAAATTTCAAGGATATTTTGAAATTGGCCCTCCCAACAATTAACAAAAATAAATTAACAGAAAAAAAAATTTTAGGACTGTCAAAATTTTGACAGTCCTACCAATTTGTAGGACTGTCAAAATTTTGACAGTCCTAAAATTTAACATATATTTTTAGGACTGTCAAAATTTTGACAGTCCTCACAATTAGTAGGACTGTCAAAAGTTTGACAGTCCTAAAAATTTAACATACATTTTTAGGACAGTCCTTAAATTTTTAGGACTGTTGAAATGCCTACAGTCCTATATAAATTTAGGACTGTAGAAAATTCTACAGTCCTTAATATACATAGGACTGTCGATTTTCCTACAGTCCTAAATCTATATAGGACTGTAGGAAAATCTACAGTCCCGTCCGATACTGCTCGACGTTGTCGACGATTCTCGACATTTTATGCCCTAAAATCGTGTTCGATTCTCGACATTGTCGACTTTGGGAGCCATCGACAAGGAGGACGAAGTCTCGGAGAGTTTGAGAGCTCCGCCGGCGGGAGGGGGGAGGGCTCCGGTGGGACGGGGAGGGTTTGGGAGAAGGGTTTGGGAAAGTGGGCTAGCCTCAAGTAAAATAATGGGCTAGTGTGAGTAAACTTTGCTCAATCCTGGGCTAGCCCCAATCCTGGGCTAGCCCCAAGTAATATGTGCAGTGCCCTTATCAAAAGCCTTATTTTAGGTTGTTGATAAGGGCACTACTAAAATTACTCGGGACTGCCCAAATATTTACCATTAATAATTACAAGTTTGTCACTCTCAAACATTACTCGGGGTTGTCCATTCTTGATTTTTTTTATAATCAGTACTTTCAAAATTTTGACAGTCCTACCCATTGTTAGGACTGTCAAAATTTTGACAGTACTTCCAATTGGTAGGACTGTCAAAAGTTTGACAGTCCTAAAAATATATGTTGAATTTTTAGGACTGTTAAAATTTTGACAGTCCTAAAAAATCAACATATATGTCAAATTTTGACAATTCTTCCATTTTTTCTTCTTTTTTTTTGGTTTCCTGTGTGTTGTTATTTTTCTTTGTCATTGTGCTATTATTCATGTCAGCTGACCAATGTCTATGTGACTATATAGTATTCAGTTAATAAAATGATTAGATATGGTTTGTTGAAATTAACTTATTTGTTACTGGTTTAGGTTGCATTTAAATGCATTTTACTGATTGTCTAAAAAATTAGGACTGTCAAAATTTTGATAGTCCTCCACGACGCTGGAGTGGAGGATCTGGTGGTAGCGGCGGAGGAATGAGGGGAGGGAGGAGCGGCAGAGGCCGAGGTGGTCGAGCACCGAAAATGGGTACGAGGCGGAGGAGCGGGAGGGAAGGAGGCGGCAGGAGGCGGGGGAGGAGGCGGAGGCGGCGGTGGAGGACGGGGGAGGAGGAGGAGGAGGAGGCGGAGAGTTTAATATTTGGGAGGAGAGTTTAATGTTTGGGCTAATATGAGTAAAGTTTTGGGCTAGTATGAGTAAACTTCATTCATTAATGGGCTAGCCCCAATCCTGGGCTAGCCCCAAGTATATTTTGTAGTGCCCTTATCACCATCCTTATTTTAGAATGAACAGAATTCCCCAATAAATTTTACAATATATATTACTTGGTACTCTCCCGACAACCACTATTTATCTTTGAACAGCTTAGAGTTTATGTCCTGACATGTCTATTTAGAAAATTTAGCCTCTGAATTTAGTATTCGAGTGTACATTTAGGATCCAAAAATACTAAATTCAGGAGCCAAATTATCTAAATGGACATGTTATAACCTAAACTCTAAGCTACTATAAACTCTAGGATCTAAACTCTAATTAGTCCAAATAGTTAATTCTCCTGGTTTGAAATTGAAGACATGGGAGTATGATATTGAACTGATAAATATCAATAATCTACTCCACTATATATCTATTTTACTATATAATAAGGAAAGTAGGCTTTACCGTAAAAAAAAAAAAATCCAAAAATATCATTCAGTATATTTACTAATTAAAAATAATACCTACAATAAATTCCAATGACAACCATTTAAGAGGTGCATTAATATATTAGAGAAATCAAATAGTTCATGCTACTTGCTATGTCTTCTAAGCCATTACCAAGAAATTAGAAGGGTTGAACTCTTAACCGATATAATTAAAAGCAGCAAAGTTAAACCAACCAACCAAAATCATCCACTACAAGATACATGCAAAACACGTGCATATACACTAGTAGTGTATAATATGAAAAGTTTAGGTTTACGTAATTTTTTTTTTCCAAAATTACTCTTGTATGTTTACTAATTGACATTATTCATTAAAGTTAATAAAGACAATCTAGTTAATTATAGGAGATGTCATTTGCGCTTCTTAAATAATCTATAGTATTATATATCTATACTACCATATAACGCCAAAAGTTCAGCATCACCGTAGAACTTTTATTTTCAAATAGATCCATGTATATGTTTACTAATTAAAATTATTCATTAAAGTTAATAGGGACATGTAGATAATTATGTATATAAAAAAAAGTAAGTAAAATATAGTTTGCTCTTTTTTTGCCTTTTGCTTTTTCAAGTAAAAAATTATAATTAAAAGGTTCAAATACGTACAATGCACGTGCATATATTTACTAGTTTATATAATAATAAATCTATTTATATAATAATAAATTTATACTACAATATAATATAAAATGTTTCACTTTACCGTAAAATTTATCTTTTCAAATATACCCTTAGATGTTTACTAATTAAAATTATTCATTAAAATTAAAACAGACAGCTAGATAATACAAAAAATATTCTTTATTTTTTCTTATATGATACCTATAATAATAAATTTCAAATAAATAAACTTATTGTCTTTTAGCTTTTATAAATTGTCTTAACAAATGTTAGAATAATTATAATTTTTTATTTTTTTTAATAATAATATATTAAATATGTGCAATGCATATATACTAATTGTTATTAAATGTATGACCCTCAAGTAGTCAAGTGTTCAATCACCTTTATTAACAAAAAAAATTGGCGTGTGCATCGCACTTGGCCATCTAATAGGGGTAAAACTAGCAAATTATTGAAGAAATAAGGACAGACGATTCAGCAGTAATATTGGTTTATTATGGAGAAAATTGATAGCATTAGGTAATGACTTACCGAACTCAACTAGCTCTTGTGGTCAGTGAGAAAACATATAACCTCTCTAGCTAGGCGGACGGTCTCGGAATAAAACCACAGGAGATGTTTGAGACAGTGAGTCCAAACGACATACAACGCAACGTGCACAAAGTCCTGTGCATATCGCCGGACATCTAAAAAAAAGATAATGACTTAAGAATTTATTGTAATTTTGTTTAATGTATAAAAAAAATAGAAAATAATTTAGTACTTGAAATTTGGGTTATTTATATTAATCGTCCCTATGTTTTATGTTTATTACACAAATATCCTTATCTTAAAAATAATGACACAAAATATCTTTATTTTAAAAATAATGTAAAAAATAATAATTATGCTAATCACCCTTATTTTTTTCCACAATAAAGATATCAGTGTCAATTATTTTAAAATAAGGTTTCCGTATAATAAACGTAAAACATAGAAGATATTAGTGTAAATAACCCTTAAATTTTAGTTATACAGATTAGTAACTTTGTTTGCCATATCAACATGTGTGCATAAATTTACACATCATTATATTATGATAAGCCTTTTATCTTGTCAAAACTATTTCTTTAGTTTAGATCTGTAAAATATGACGAGATTTTCTTGAGAAAGCTATTCCTTTGATTCTATAGTCTCTCGAGCTAGTCATACTTCTTTAACAAGTTCATGTAACGTTTTGATCTAGTTGAGACAGTACACCCACAGCAAAGAAACCTACTATTTGACACGCGCCTACGTGCAATCGTTGTGCACGCATGCGGCCGACGGAGGTGGAGAAGCATGGGGGGAAGGCGGTGTCACTACCCAATTCTAGAAAAATAGGATTATTTTTTTTTATTTAGTAAATTGTGTATTGATCATAAATAATTGTATTTATATTTAATTGTTGATTGTATTATTTTTTCTATTGGTTGTTTTAGGGTTTTGGCTAGTCTGGACCCATGTCAGACCCTAGTGGACCCATGTCAGACCCAACCAATACCCTTGTCAGACCTATTTATGGGTTTAGAATAATTATTATATTTTTATTTAGTTAGTTGGGGAGTTTTGGTTTAGTTAGAGTGTGTTTAGAAATCCCAAACCTAAACCCTTTGTTGAATGACTAAAAGAGAGGGCATTTTAGTTATTGTGCTTAGGAAACCATACTTTATATGTGAATGGCCGGCCCTTTCCCAACTTCATGACCGAACCTCTTCTTCTCCATTCCATTTTCTTCTTCTTCTTCTCCACTCTCTACTCTTTTCTTCTTCCTTCTTCCAAGTTTCAAGTAAGTATTTCTCCTTTTCTTCTCTTTCTTCTTCTATTCTTCCATTTATGTAAACCCTAACCCTTTACTTTTCCCTAACCTAGGTGTGTAGAGCCTAGACTTAGTGTAGAGGCTTGGCTTGGAGGCTTGGAGGCTTGAGGGTGGTGATTTCAAGGGTTTTGGAGAGTTTGGCCTTGGGATTCCAACTCCCAAGAGGTAAACCCTAACTTTTCTCTTAGTGATTGCTCTAATATAGTGTAATTAGTAGTTTAGAACCTTCCTAGACCTTAAGGCTACCCGTGGGAGGAAGTTAGAACTTGTTTGGTTGTGTTTGGAGACTTTGACATTAGGTTTTGTGTCAATTTTGGGTGAAATCCGAGATTAGCCCAATTTTGGGTGATGCTCTAGGTTAGACGGACCTAGGTAGACGTGCTTGGGTGTCTTGGGGGTAAGTAAGTGTCTCCGTTCGGACACGTGAGGTCATGTCGCGGAGATTTGGGCGTTTCGGTCCCGTGCCGCCTGAATTGGCAACCGTCAGTGATGCCTTCACTTCAGGAGGACCACCTGTCCCTGCCTGTTGCTTGATACGAGTCTCCTCCTGGATCATGGCTGAGATAGCCTCCTCGAGTATAGGAATCTTCGGTTGGGCTAGAAGTAGTGCTATCCTCTGAGCAAACACTGCGGCCAGCCCCTTAAGGAACTTCATCGTCCTCTCCTGCAGACATACCTGTCTCTCCTTACAGTTCGGGTTCTCGCAGCTCGTCCGATCAGAGATGTGATCATAATCCAACCACAGACGCTCCAACTCCGTGGCATACTCCTGTATTGTCTTCTTTTCCTGTACGGTATCGTTGATCTCCCCCTTAATCTGCAAAACCCTCAAGTTATTTCCTACACCATCGTAGGTTCTCCTCAACTTCTCCCACACGTCTTTCACCATCTCAAGGACATCCACTGTGGCGGCGATTAACTGTAATAAAGAATTGAGGAGCCAAATGTATACCACCATATGAGTGGACTTCCACTTGTCGTGTCCTGTCGAGCCCTCATCCGGCTCTGTCTTCTCTCCTGATAAGAAACCCTCCAAGTTCTTCCCTGTGAGGATTTTTCTCACCCGTCGTGACCAACTCAGGTAGGTGGTCGGTCCATCAGGCTTCAGATCAGATCGATGGATGGAAGCTCCAACTTCGCCAATGTTCGTGTCGCACTCTCACAAGCAGACAATTTTATCAGCTCCATCAACGTTGCGACCTCCGCAGAGACCAACTTCTTGATGACCTCCTCCATCGATCCTCCTCTTCTCCGATCACCTCACACCCGTCCCATGATTCACGTTCGCCCTCTTTGTCCTCTCCTAAACCTGATCATGTCAGACTCCATCAGATCTAGACCTTCGATGACAACATATGGAATGACCCGCGAGAGATGCCAGGAACCGCGGCAGAAGGCTCCGCGGGAGTCGCGGCTTCAAGGTGGTGGTGGCGGGCGAGTGACGATGGTGGTGGCGAGCGAGCGGTGCGGCAGCGGTGGTGGAGGACGACGCGGCAGCGGTAGTGTCGGCCCCGACAATGGTGGTGGCGGGCGGTGTGGCAGCGGTGGAGGCTAGGGTTTGGGAGGTGGTAGTTAGGGTTTGGGCTCTGATACCATGTAGAATATTTTGGAGTAATTGTTATATTTTTTATTGATAATCTCTTGGCTATTTATAGCCTTACAATCCTTCATCTTACATTAATACCCCATTAAAATCTTATATAGAATATTCTAATATCCCAACAAATATACCAAGAATGTACTAATATACCAACAAATATACCAAGAATATTCTAATATACCAACATATGACAACACAACTTCTTAGTAATTCTCCCATGTTCCTCGGCTTCATTTTTTTCTCTCTATTGCATCTTCCAAACTATGAATAAATAGTTAGCTTAGGTTTAATCTAACCCTTGCAACAGAACGATCGCGATATCTAGCAAATTTTGAGATGATCTAAAAAACCAAGATTTATACTCGACTTTTACATCATAAGCAGCTAGCTATTCATCATTGGAAATTTGCTAGATGTCACAATAATCTACAAAAAAGATGACTTGTAAACAAGTTCTACAAGTTGTGAGGCAAAGGCATGATGATTAGCAGAACTAGTTTGTACATTTTCTCATTTATGAAGAACTTGACTTGTACTCTCTTTGGATTCATTTAGAAAATTTATCATGCTCCATAGCTAACCCATCCTAGTAGAATAAGGCTTCGATGGAAATGATGATTTAGTTTTACCGTGGTCCACGGACATTTCGAACTTGGTCCATGATATCAATGTTGCCTCAAATTTGCATATAATTACTACAGTATATAGAGCATGTTGGTATATTAGAATATTTTTGGTATATTTGTTGGTGTATTAGAATATTCTTGGTATATTTGTTGGGATATAAGAATATTCTACAGGGACTTTTAATGGGATATTAATGTAAGATGAAGGGTTGTAAGGTTACAAATAACCAAGAGATTATCAATAAATATATAACAATTACTCTAAAATATTTTACATGATATTAGAGCCTAAACCCTAGCCACCACCTCCCAAACCCTAGCCGCCGCCACCACCACCACCGCTGCCACACCGTCCGCCACCACCGCTGTTGCACTGCCACCACAGCCACTGCTGCCGTGCCGCTAGCCACCACCACTGCCGCACCGCCGGCCACCACCACTGTTGCGCCGCTCGCCCGACACCACCGTCGTTGCTTGCCCGCCACCACCACCACCGTGAAGCTGCGACTCCCGCGGAGCCTTCTATTACGGTTCCTAGCATTTTTCGTGGGTCATTCCAGACGTTAACATCGAAGGCCTAGATCTGATGGGGGAGAGACATGATCGGGTCTAGGAGAGGACGAAGAGGGCGAACGTAAATCATGGAACGGGTGTGAGATGATTTGATAAGAGGAGGATCGATGGAGGAGATTATCAAGAAGTTGGACTCTGCGGAGGTCGCAACGTTGATGAAGCTGATGAAACTGTCGGCTGGTGAGAGCGCGACACGAACATTGGCGAAGTTGGAGCATCCATCGATCTGAAGCTTGATGGACCGGCCACCTACTTGAGTTGGTCACGACAGGTGAGGAGAACCCTCGCAGGAAAGAACCTGGAGGGTTTCTTGTCAGGAGAGAAGACAGAGCCGGATGAGGGCTCAACAGGACACGATGAATGGAAGTCCACTCATATGGTGGTATACATTTGGCTCCTCAATTCTTCAGTCCAGTCGATCGCCGCCATAGTAGATGGCCTTGAGATGGTGAAAGACGTGCAGGAGAAGTTGAGGAGAACCTACGATGGTATGGGAAATAACTTGAGGGTTTTCCAGATCAAGGGGGAGATCGACGACACTGTATAGGAAGAGAAGACGGTACAGAAGTATGCCACGGAGTTGGAGCGTCTGTGGTTGGATTATGATCACTTTTTAGATCGGACGAGCTGCGAGGACCCGAAGTGTAAGGAGAGACATGTATGTCTGCAGGAGAAGACGATGAAGTTTCTTAAGGGCTGGCCGCAGTGTTTGCTTAGAGGACAACACTACTTCTAGCCCATTCGAAGATTTCTATACTTGAGGAGGCTATCTCGGCCATGATCCAGGAGGAGACTCGTATCAAGCTACAGGAAGGGATATGTGGTCCCCCTGAAGTGAAGACAACACTGGCGGTTGCCAATTCAGGCAGCACAAGACCTAAGGGAGACCCCTGGAAGTGTTATAACTGCGGGAGGTATGCTTGCACCAAACCACCGAAGGAGGAAGATTCAGGTGGCGGACGTGAACAGTTTGGAGGATGTGTCCATGGTCGTGGGGGTCGACAGGGTGGTCGAGGAGGTTATCGGACGAATCTGCTGGTAGCAGAAGACGAGAAGGGAGCTAATGGTGCCTATACTGAGGAGGATCATGCACTACTGGGCATGCTGGAAGTACTCAGGAGAAAGCAGAGAGCGTCAAGCGATGGAGACATGAGGAGTGGGACTGAGGAGGCGTCCACCTCAGTCTTCGCTAGAGGCAACACTGTCATGTATGTCCATCCATCGGAAGGTACTGATGACTCACTCACCCTTGCATCTATGTCTTTCCTTAGATCGTCGGATTGGATTGTCGATTCGGGTGCGTCTCGACACGTGACAGGGAATGCTAGTGAGTTTTCTTCCTACACTCACCTAGCATCTGCAGACAACATTCAAACAGTCGATGGTACTTTCCAGCCAGTGGTCGGTAATGCTACTGTCGATCGTACAAGTTCAGTAAGATTATCCAATATTTTACATGCTCATTCTTTTTTAGTCAGTCTTTTGTCCATTAGTTCTATAATCCCCCAACTAAAATGCATTATTTTTTTTTGATATTCCTAAGGTGATCTTCAAGGAGAAGGAGACGGGACGAAGACTTGGGACTGGCACTTGGCATGATGGATTGTGGTACCTGGATCGGGAATGACTGGATTTGGCAAATATGCCACATTGCAGAAAGGGAAGGAATGGGAGGACCAAAGATGAGTGCCGAGGATACACTGATACTCCATCACAGGCGGTTGGGGCACACCTCTTTAGGTATTTTGAGTAGGTTATATCCATCTATTTATGAGAAGGCAAATAAGGAGAAACTAGTATGTGATGCATGTGATTTAGGCAAACTTATTAGGAGCTCATATGTTGGTGCGGGCCATAGGAGCTCTTCTGTTTTTATATTATACATTATGATATCTGGGGCCATGTGCCACAACTACTATGAATGGTTACACGTATTTTGTCTCTTTTATTGATTGTTCCTCTCGTGTCACCTGACTGTATTTGATAAAGAATAAGAGTAAGATCTTTGCCTGTTTCCGGGACCTTCATAAACATGTCCAGACTCAGTACAGAGCAGTGGTGAAGGTACTAAGGTTTGACAATGAAACAAAGTATACCAACAAAGCACTTGAGAAATACCTGTCAGCCCAAGGGATACAGTATCAGACCACCCGTGCATACACACCAGCACAGAATGGAGTGGCAGAAAGGAAGAACATACACCTTCTGGAGGTGGCAAGGAGCATGATGATCGTCATGAATGTCCCACAGAGTCTGTGGGGGTATGCAGTGTTGACATCAGTTCGATTGATTAACAGAATGCCTTCGAAGGTACTGGGATGGAAGTCTCCATGTGAGATATTGCAAGAAAATAATAGTGAAATACTCCCACTAAAGGTGTTTGGCTGCATTTGTTTTGTGAAGGACAACATACCGTCTGTTGGGAAACTTGACCCCAGAATAGTCAAGTGTGTATTCGTGGGCTATTCGACGACTCAGAAGGGGTACGTATGCTGGAGTCCAGTAGAGAAGAAGAAGTTTGTGAGCATGGATGTTCATTTCAGGAAGTTTGAGCCATACTACCGACACGAGGGAACCTCATCCATGAGCAACTTCACCTGATACTGAGACTGAGAGTATGAGACGAGAGAGAAAGATTGGTGAGAGTGTGGTGACCGATTTAGTAGTATGACATGGTGGAACATTTGAGGAGGAGCAAGAGAGTGAAGAGGAACATGGGGAGGCGATGAGAGGTGTTAGGCCCACGGCTCAGGGGGAGTTACCTACAGCTGGAAAGGGAAGCAAACTGCAGGACCGGTATCTATAGTGCCAGTGCCAAGTCTCTTGTCTGCGTCTGTCTCAACTCCTGAGACACCTACACCACCACTACCAGATTCTCCTTTAGGTGATATCATTCTTCCTACTCCTTCCATACCATTATCAGTACGGAGGACTACTCGCAGCAATGCGAAAAATTCTCCTAATAGATATGGTTGGGACCTTGCTCAGTTTGTTTCATATAATAATATCTCTTCTTCTCATGGAGCATTTATTGCATCTTTGGATAGTATTACTGTACCTAACAATTGACAGGTTGCCAAGAATGATCCAAAGTGAAAAGCGACGATGCACGAGGAGTTAGGCGCTCTTGAGAAGAATCACACTTGGGAACTAGTAAAAATGCCAGAGGAGAAGAGGACAGTCGGATGCAAGCGGATCTTTACTGTGAAACAGAACGCAGATGGATAATTAGAGCGCTACAAGGCTCGACTGGTGGCAAAAGGATACAGTCAGACGTACGACATTGACTTTAATGAGACCTTTGCACCAATGGCGAAGATGAGCACCGTCAGAACCCTAATTTTTTTGGCAGCGAATGGTGGATGGAAGCTACACCAACTGGATGTGAAGAATCGTTTCTTCATGGAGATCTAGTGGAGAAAGTGTACATGGAGATACCGCCAGGATTCTGCATCGATAAGACAGTGGGCAAGGTCTGCAGGTTGAAGAAGTCCCTCTATGGACTGAAGCAGTCTCCTCGAGCGTGGTTTGACAGATTCAGGAGGGAGATGATAGGGATGAGATATCAACAGATCAATGTTGATCATACTGTGTTCTTCCATCGGAGTGGAGGCCACATCACCATGCTTGTGGTGTATATGGACGATATGATTATCACAGGAGATAATGAGCAGGAGATTGTCCGACTCAAGGAAAAGCTTGGCAAGGAGTTCGAGGTAAAGGACTTTGGCCTTCTTCGGTACTTCCTTGGGATTGAGATTGCTTGAGAAGCAGAGGAGATTGTTCTTTCTCAGAGGAACTATGCGCTGGACCTTCTCACAGAGACATGGATGTTGGGATGCAGACCTGCAGCGACGCCGATCAACCAGGGGTTCAGGCTGTGTGCTGAGGCTGGAGAACCAGTTGACCGAGACAGATACCAGAGACTGGTGGGCAATTTTATCTATTTGAGCCACACACGTCCTGATATCTGCTTTGCAGTGAGTGTGGTGAGCCGCTACATGCATGACCCAAGGAAGGGTCATATGGACGCAGTGTACCCGATTCTGAGATACTTGAAGGATGCCCCCGGAAAGGGGTTGATATTCAGGAAGAACGATCACTTGAGCATCGAGGGCTACTGTGACTCTGACTGGACTAGCTGTACTGATGACAGGAGGTCTACATCGGGCTATTGCATATTTGTATAAGGCAACTTAGTCTCTTGGAGGAGTAAGAAGAAGTCGGTGGTGGCCAGATCGACAGTTGAAGCGGAGTACAGAGCTATGGCCTTGGGAGTTGCCGAGCTGCTATAGCTGAAGAGTATGCTGGTGGAGCTGAAGCTGGATCAAGGAGCCAAGATGAAGCTATGGTGTGACAACCAGTCAGCCATCAGTATCGCCAACAATCCAGTGCAGCATGACAGGACCAAACACATCGAGATTGATAGGTTCTTCATCAAGGAGAAGTTGGACCGTGGACTACTGGAGCTAGGTCATGTTCCAACCAAGGAGCAGGTAGCAGACAGTCTGACCAAGGAACTTAACTCTGCAGATATTATTAGAGGATGTGACAAGATGGGCTTAGTGAACATCTTTCGCCTATCTTGAGGAGGAGTGTTGGTATATTAGAATATTCTTGGTATATTTGTTGGTATATTAGAATATTCTTGATATATTTGTTGGGATATTAGAATATTCTACAAGGACTTTTAATGGAGTATTAATGTAAGATGAAGGGTTGTAAGGCTATAAATAGGCAAGAGATTATCAATAATATATAACAATTACTCTAAAATATTCTACAGAGCACGATGGTTATTTTGAGTACAAGAGGGATTGTTATTGTAAGTATTTTATAGGAGTTGAAGATGTGTCATTCATGTTTTAATGAAAGAAAATTTGAGATTCAAAGATAACATCAAAATGGTATAGTTATTGAATGGATTATGAAATATGAATTCAAAATCACGGATAGTATAAGAAATAAAGAATCTAATACCTTGCTAAGAAAAATGTAAAATCCTTGAAAGACTTGGGACAAACATATGAACTTCTTAAGGAAGTGACATTATTCTTTTCATAGATATACATATAGATACCAAGTAAAGCAAGCTACTACAAATTTGTATTCACATAAAAGCTTATTGCAGGAAGAAGTTCTAGCGAAAGCCAAAAGTCAGTTAAAAATAGAATGTAGCTCGGATATTGAATCTAGTTGTATCAACTGACACAATCTGCCGTTTTTTCTTGCTCTATAGCATCATTCAGTATTTATGTTACCTTCCAGACTTCACCAAAGAATGTGAAGCACTATAACAGAGTTCAGTTATATTTCCTTAAGGTAATTCTAACTATTAATTTAATTGTGGTATTAGGCTTTGCTCCACCTCGTGAAGTTGACCATTCCCTTTTTTGGTGCCAGCCCACGTATCTGTTTCCATCATAGTGGGCAAAGGAATGTATCTGTTAAATTAGTTGCTGGTTTTCTGCCATGTTAATATATTATCCTTAACTAGAGCCTCATGTCAAACTAGTGCTCCATAGTTTATTTTGGGTGTATTGTTTTGTATTGTTTTGTATTGTTTTATGTAATTCAACCATATAGTTATGGGCTTCGTGATCATCTTATCAATGAAATAACCATTACAGAGTTGCATATATTTCAACTACAAAATTATTTAGCGATCAAGATAATTTGAAACTGTTAATAAATTGCATTACTTCAATCCCACTATTGCTATGGTGTTCACAGTGTTAACACTCTTTTATCACATCCATGAATTATCGACATCCACTTTGAGTAGAAAACAATGACTCAGCAAGAAACGATTCGTCCATAAAGCACCGACACTGCGAATATCGGTGTTGCGTTCATGTCTCGTCGTGCATATGCGTATTGGACACATGGACAATCCGAAAGACACTAGCTCATGCAACTAGTCAGTGTTGTGCTCCTGCTGTTGTGCCCGTAATTGTCTTATTATAGTGTCCATAGTCCATATGTGTTGCATATATCCTTCTTGTCTATACAAGATAGTACATATCCACCATGTAAGAAAGCAGCAAGAAAAAGAATGTCCAATTCAATATATCTATATATTTTTAGGGTCAGCTTGTTGGCAATTGTGGGGGTAGCGGTTATGAGATGTTTCTAGAGTACCGGTTATGAACAGTTATGAGGGGTCCGGTTTTTGGTGGTTTTAAGTAGCTGCTTTTAAACCAGTCCAACCCAACGGTTCTGAAAGTGGAATATGTAATTCGGTCACTTAGATCATCCAAATTGTTTGTTACTGTAACCTCAAAAGAGTCAAAAGACTCTAAACCTGCAGAGCAAATTATAGCATGGACTTCCTGCTATTAGAAGCGAATTTGCATGTATACTCCTCTAGAGGTTCATATCCGTGTCTATCCAGCACAGTACTTTCTTGACATTCATGTTGAATACGGCCCACACATGCCTAGGTTCCACAAGGGCCAAAATATGGCTGAAAGTGGTTTGCTATATTGTGCAAATGCAGATTATTTTTGATAGGTACAATAAGTAGTCACCTACATTGGATGCATATAGACACGGATAAAGAATGGACAGGATACAAATACATATACCATTTTCCCGTGTTGGTACAACATAGGTGATTCAGATATGGTCAGCGAGACTCGTGACCATGCAACACATAGTTGATGTATTATACAGTAACATTTATTTTGAAATAGGTCCTTCCTAGAACTTATTGAAATCTAGTTACCTAGGTAGCAGCAGGGACACTTCACGTCTACATGCCGTGTTTGTGTCATGCGACATGGCATGGGCACTCTAAAAATATACTAGGATGCTCCAAAATTGTGGCGTACACCGTACTTGACCCTGCAACATAGCTAGTTACTATCCACATCATGCGTAAATATCGATATTACTAAGATCTAATTATGTATGTAGATATGTATTTATGTGCATGTATAGCCATGTCCGAATCCTAAATTTTCTAAAAAAATGTCATATTCCGAATTTACATTGGGCATGTATCCGAATCGGTCTCCATTGACTACGCAACCTAGTTGGGAAGTGATAGAATACGGAGATGATTAGTAAGAAATCTATTAAGTGGCTCTTTGATTGCATAAGATTGGGTAGAGATTGCTCTGGATTTCGTAATGCATACAGATGCATAAGGCTGAAAGGTAGACAGAAGGTTATTCATAGGTCATACAACATCGTTTGGTTTTTAATATGAATTCGAGATATATAAAGATAGAGAAATAAACATATGATAATTTCATACACTGAGATATGAGCAACAAATTTGCCGACCAACACACCAACCACGAGAGAGTTGTATATATTGACGTGAAGCTTGCAAGACTCACATCAATAATTTGAAAACAAACAGAGAAGTATGCTCATGGAGTACTGAATAATAAACTTCACACTACACCAAATCAGGACTTTTACGGCCTCTCATTTATGACGTTCATTGGATATTGGCCGTACATGATACAAAATTATGGCACGTCTGAAATGCGAGCCATAAATCTCCTTTTTTTCCTCTTTATTACGACAAATATTTTTATAGCCGTTAAATGTTATCAATTAAGACATGCATTTATACGAGCCGTAACATATATTGTTTTTATAGCATTCCAAGGCCTGGTAGGCCGTAAAATAAATGGACTTTAACAGCCTACCAAATTCAAACCATAAATCACATCCCTCCTAAAAAAACAAATTTGTCACCAGTTTTAACATAAAACCGGGAAAGATGGAATATTCCCCCCACTTTCCATTAATCAAACCCAAAAAGACAAAAGAAAAATGGTGAGATTCAACGTCCAAACCCAAAAGAGTAATTCTAAAGGCACTACATAAATTGTTTAGGGCAACCCAAATTTTTTTTAGTTTATTTACAAGTTTACCATCAAATTTCTTTACTTGAGGGCAGTTTAAATCCTCACATAAAAGCCAATGACTTATATTTTTCAGCCCTAATTTTTTTTTCCATGACTGTAATAATGTTGATAGTTATTGCAGTCCTAAATAATTAGGACTGTAAAAAAAATTGACAGTCCTTCCAATTGGATGGAGTGTCAACATTGTGACAATCCTAAATAATTAGGACTGTAAAAAAATAAATTGACAGTCCTTCCTAAACAGCAGCCGCCCCGCGCCGCCTTTGTCGTCCGTCCCGCACCCCGCCACCGCCGTCCGCCCTGCACCCCGCACCTCCGCCCCACGCCGTCCCCGTTCGCCGTATCCCCGTCCCGCTCATCGTGGCTTCGTCCTCGACCCCGCCGTCGCCGTCGCCACAACCCCCGCACCCCACGGCTTCGTCCCCGGCCCCGCACCCCTTGGCTTCCTGATGAAACCCCGAGCAGCGGCAGGGCGAACATCTCCTGCACGTCGAGCACTGACATCATCTCCTCCTCGCGGATCATGTTGGTCCTCACCCTGTTGACCAGCATCTTGATGTCCCTGATCCCGTCGCACTCTAGGAGGACCACGATGTGGTCGGCGTCGCGGAGGGCGGTGATGTCAGGGGTGGTGACGTGCAGGACCTCGTCAGCGGGGGCGATGGCGGTGATGAAGCCAGTGTCGATGTCGACGGGGCAATCGATAAGGATGAAGTCCTTGGAGGGCTTGAGGACGTCGATGACTCAGAGGAGGACCTTGGAGTTGAGGGGAAGCTTCGGGGAGGAGCGGGACTTGGAGAGGCAGATGAAGTGGAGGAGGGAGGGGAAGCGGCTCGGAACGAGGGCCTGGGCGACACTGGTCGGAGAGGACGTTTGGGGTTGGGCTGTCCTAAGTAAAAGTTAAAAAAATCTGGAATGTCCTGAAGTAACGAGCCGCCCTAAGAAAAAAAAAAACGTAGTGCCTTTAGAAATTGCCAACAAAAAACCCCTCCGAAGAAAACCTAAATCGAAGTTACAGCCTGCTTCCAAGATCCACCTGTCCTTCTTCCCGAAGTCGAAATCAAAGTTCTTCCCGGTGCCGAAATCGAAGCTCGTCCTCCAGCCCGCTTCCTAGATCCTCCAGCCGGCTTCAAATTCTCAAAGCTCCTTTTCCATCTCGCTTCCAAGATCCTCTCGTCCTTCTTCCCTTCAAGAAATCAACGAGATATTCCTCCTCCCAAAGTTGAAATCGATGTTCTTCTCGGTGAGTTTGATCAATTTTGCGAAGCTAGGGTTTTAGTTAAGTTTTAATTCCACTAGGTTTTTGGGTCCGTTTGGGAGTTTTACTAAGGTCGTAAATCTAGGGTTTTGATTGATTCCTCTCGAAATTAATGAGATTTAGGGCTGGTGCGCGTTCAACGAGCTTTATCTTTGATCAATTTCTTGGTTCTAGGGTTTTGGCGGGGTTTGGGGTTTCACCAACTCTACTAGAGTTATAATGGAGTTTGTGGATTCAGTAACGTTGCAAAGATAGGATTTGGATTAATTTACTCTGAAAAAGATTAACTTAAAATAGGATTTGGATTAATTTTACTCTGAAAAAGATTAACTTAATGCCTGTTACATATTCATAACTTTACTGTAATTTTTGGTAGAGTTTATGAGTTTTACTTACATCAAGAAGATAGGTTCTTGATGAACTTGTTTCCGAATTGATGAGCTGTAACCGGATGGATACTGGATCTCGTCTTTGAACTATCATACCATTGAGGGCGATGTAAGTTTTTACGGTGCATTTTTAAGGAATTAAGCATCAAGGCTGATACAGATACATTTTTGTACAATTTTGTAAACCTAGGTATAACTAACTTTAGTAGGATTTGGTGGAGATTGTGGATTCATTGAAGTCACAAATCTAGTGTTCTGATGTATTTCGCTTCATTGAATTCGTGTATGAATTTATGCAATATATTGGACTACATATGTACCTACAATATTTTTATCATCTATTCCTATATGGGTATCCTGTGTCTAGGGTAAAGTGCAAAAAAACCCTCATTAGATTTTCAACTTTCGCAAAATAAAACCTCCAAAATTATTTTGCTCAACTTGACAACAAATGGTTTGCACCCCCCTCCCGCATCTATTTTCCGTTCCATGTGAACGTTAAAGGCGGACTTTTAAAAAAGAGAGTCTAATATACCGAAAATACCCCTAACAAATTTGTATATATATTAATTTTGGGTTTAATGGCAGTTAAAGAGAGAATTAATGGTTATATTTAACTAATTTGTGTATATTAATTTGTATACAAATGACTTGTTTTTTCAAATTATTTTTAATTAGTTAGTTTTTGGGGATATTTAGACTTTGGGTCTCGAATAAGTTACGATATTTGTATTTGGGTCTCCACAATAGAAATAATTAGTGTTTGGGTCTCGAACTAACAGTTGACTGTTGAAACCCAACTAAAAAAGAAAATAAAAAATGAATAAACCCCCCCAAAAAAACGACGAATACCCGGGTAAATAATGTTTGGTTTAGGTTAAAAAAATATTTTCAAAAATTATGAATATCCGGGTAAATAATGTTTGGTTTAGGTTAAAAAAATATCTTTCTTTCGTAAATTATTTACCCGGGTATTTGTAGTTTTCAGAAATATTTTTTTAACCTAAACCGAACATGGGAATAAGTTTCCTACAATAAATTTTCTCGGGTATTCGTAATTTTAGGGAATAAATTTGTCCAAAAATATCAGACATAAAGTCTAAATATCCTAGACAAATTTATTGTGGGAAACCTTTCCCATGTTTGATCTAGGTTAAAAAAAATATTTCCAAAATTTATAAATACCGTCAGGGTAAATAATTTACCCACAAAATATGAGAATCCTATCACTAAGAATATGTTGGTATATTTTTTTTTTCGCTTGGACGTTCTTTTATCCTTTTTCGTTTTTTAAGATTTTTTTTTTTCATTTTTTTTCATTTTTTTGGGTATTTTCTCTTTCTTTTTTCTTTTTTCCTTTTTTCTTCTTTCGTTTTTTTATTTTTTTATTTTTTTATTTTTTTATTTTTTTATTTTTTTATTTTTTTATTTTTTTATTTTTTTATTTTTTTATTTTTTTATTTTTTTATTTTTTTATTTTTTTATTTTTTTATTTTTTTATTTTTTTATTTTTTTATTTTTTTATTTTTTTATTTTTTTATTTTTTTATTTTTTTATTTTTTTATTTTTTTATTTTTTTATTTTTTTATTTTTTTATTTTTTTATTTTTTTATTTTTTTATTTTTTTATTTTTTTTCACTTTATTAGAGGTTTTTGCACTTTTTTAGGGTGGGACCGCGTCAGCATTTGGTTCCCCCTCGATTCGTCATGCTTTTTTCTAAAAAAATGCCACGTTCAAATTAATAGCTCTTGGTTCCCTCTCGGTTCGTCAGTTTTTTTTCTTAAAAAATAGTCACGTTCAAATTAATAGTGCTCCCCCTAATACATTAGTATATATAATAACAGACTTTTTTAGGTTTTTGAACAATTTTATTTTTGAACGGTTCATTTTTGAACCGTTTCTAAGCTATTTTTTTTAAATATCTAATATATTTTAGAATTTTATTTTTATTTTTGCCTATGTGAGAAGGTACATACATCGTTGGAATTTTTTTTTGTATATACAAATACAAAATTAGATAGAAAATTGTATATATTTATTATATATATTTATTTGTATTAATAACAAACTAATACATAAAAATAAATATATTAGTATACAAATAAATATAGGTAATAACAAATAAATATAGATAATAATAATTTAATATAAATAATAACAAATTAATATATACAAATAAAGTGGTAGTACCCATCCAAAACCTAATGGCCTTCCTCAATCTTCCGCCGCCAAAAAATATATAAACAAAACTTACATGGTTTTTTTTGCAACTTATCCTTAGGTTTAGATGGGTGGGTATAATCGTCCTTTCATATCTAATTTATCGTCCGTTAACAGCAAAAACCGAATTGGCTGTAAATTGCACCAAATGTAAAATTTGAGGATATTTTCAAACTATGAGTCTTTTTTTGCAAAAGTGACTCATCTAAGGAGGGGTTTTTTGTACTTTACCCCCTGTGTGTGTCTATAACACTGCGTACAAATGATTAGAAATAATTTTGTAGTTGTTATAGTTGCTTATGTTTGTTCAACATACTATATATACATGATTCTGAATAAAAGTGGATCCATGCTCTTTTCCGATAATATCTTTGTGTCCACCTCCTGGTGATTCTTCCAACATTTTATATCATTGAATTAATCAAGACATGTTTGACACTTCTGGAAACAACTTTTTTCTTCTTCTTCTGAACTCTGGAATTGAAATAGGTTGCATGCTAGGCTTTCAGAGAGATTACAAAAAACTAAATAATCTATTGATGTTGCAATGAACTCCTAAGTTTTTGAGTATTATTTTTCTAGACGAACTCCTTATTTCACTATATCACTCTACCTGATCAATATGCATATTGATGTTGCAATGTATAAACAGATTCTTTTGGATAGAACAATATAATTTTCAATAAAGACAAAGCAGAGAAGGTGAGTCGGTTTTACTAAAAAATATACTACCAACTCTCATCTTTCTTGGTCAATGGATATAATATCAGCACAACAACAGCAAAATGAGTTTTCTTGTATAAAATGCATTTATGGTAATACTAATATGTAGTCATTTCAGGTTTGTTCAGTGTAATTTTCAGGTAAATCCAGGGTTATATGGTGATAACTAACACCAGATTTTTCACAAAATGGACAGTTTGAGCTGAAACTTCTACAAAAATAAGAGGTTGGGGACTATGTTGTTATAAGAAAGCTACTGTCTTTTCTGCTCAAGATAACTGTCTTTTCTGGTTTTATTATGGCAGTCGAGAAGAGGTAACCCTGTAGTTACACAGAAAACTCCAATAGAAGGCAAACAAGATCACTTTTGTACAATTTATTATTAGATTTGAACATAATCGTTTTGAGAGAGTAAAAATTTTAGAAAAATAAATCGAGTTTCTCAAGAATAGCAATAGTAAATCATAAGGAAAGATATTAAATGTTAATGAATGACAAACACTTGCTGTTCTTTCATAGAAACATCCAGGACAAAATCAAGAAAAAGGACATAACAGTAATAGGAAATTAAGAGCTTCCCACAATCAGGTGAGTCCTGCTTGCAGTATCGGCTGATGACGATACTGAAACTGACACCTAAACCGCCCGATTAAAAATCAAGACTTGTCTAATGAGTGAATTGCATTGTTTGTCATTTGAGTTCACAATCTCTCTCAGAAATGGTAGTATTATGAGTTCAAAATTATCAGTTTGGCCGAAGTTGAAAGAAAATAAATTATGATTTGATTGGATTAGCTTGGTGGGATGACACAGATGGCAAACCAAAGTCAGGATCTTTATTTGGGACAATAATTGCATACAAGTCATATGTAAATTTCAATTTCAGAGTAGGCCTTCTTAATGCTCAAAAGTATAAAAGCTGCAATATTCCAGAAACAGCTTGAAACTTCTCGGAGAGAATTTTGGAGCGCTAGAGATTCAATTTTGCTTTCTGTATACTGCATCAGTGGCTTGTAAACCAAACTGTCTGAGGATAAATAAAAAACATAGCCAATTTAGTGTCTTGGAATAGTTGAAAAGAAGGATTTAAGAAAAGATTTGAAGGGAAACATGATTCAAATCGGAGTATTGATAATCACATTAGCCGTCTCCAAGAACTGCTAAAGGATGGAGGATGTTAGTGAACTGACAACCTTGTACCAACAAAAATATAAAGCAACAAAAATAAGTGATTCAAGTAGAAAAGGACATCATATGCATAGTCAATGACGGATAAATCAGAAAGTTTAACACAATAGTACTTCGCTCGAAGAGGACCATTAGCAGTCCACCTGAACAATACCAAGAGAAAAAATACGAGGGAAAAAAAAATCTACAGTACAGCCAAACACATCTGCTCAGGAAAAAAGTAAGAAGAGGAAGGTAAGTGAGTCCCTCCCGCTAGGAACTTCATTGACTGGACCACATTTTTGGTCCCAGAACTCCCAGAGCACGTTATTCATGGAATTAAACTGTAGTTGACTTAGTTTTGGTAGACCAGAAACTGTACTTCCAAGCGTAAGTTACTAACAATGAATTAAATTTGGCAAACACACTCTTATAACCATGGCTAATTATTCCGCCTTTCTGTATCAGCAGTAATCAACGCGGATTGGTTAAGATTTTAATTCATTGTTAGTAACTTACGCCCTTTTTTAGAACGTAAGTTCATAAATTATGCCCTTTTTTATGGATATTTTTCTCCTATTTTTTATGACAACTAATTACATTAGGTATAAAATAGATATATTTAATATGTATTTGTATTATTAATAAGAGTATTGGGGGTTCTGGCATGAGTGTATCATGAGTATCATATTGTGCACACAAGGTGCTTGGCAAAATAACTAATAGAGGTGTGCACCTACCCATAGTATCTTGTGGGTGTTTTTATATATATATATATATATATATATATATATATATATATATATATATATATATTAGTGATTATATGTAGTTTGGTTGTGTGTTGTGCACATAGGAGGAGGAAGAGGAGTGACAGTGCACATTGACAGTGCACTGTGACAGTGCACAGGAATCAGTGAGAGGTCGGGTTTTCCTGTGTGCAGCAGTGAAATATTGTGCTTGTAGCCAGTGTGTTTGAGTATGTGAGTGTGCATGCTCTAGTAGTGCTCTGTTGGAAGGAGGCTTGGGTAGATGTCTAATGTGGGACTAGTGTTCCAGTGTGATTAGGCAGTTGTCCATACCAAGGCTTTGGGGATCCTTGTGTGAGAGTGTGGCAAAGAGATAGAGTGGGGTTTCAGTTACAATTAAGGGTTACTGCTGTGTTTCACAGAAATGCAAGGAAGAGTTAGATGTGCAATGTAAATTGCAGTTGTGTTGGTGTTGTCTTGGGCATCTAGAGTTGATCAGTGTGAGGTGTGTCACGCCCCAATCTCCCGCAAGCCCAATTGTCCCCGCTGAACGTGAATCACCACGTTACAGCTCTCCCGCGGGACAATCGTTCTCATCGGGACGTGATGCCGTGCAAGCCTAAAGTGCGCTTGCTCAAGGCCAAAGCTTTGAACAAGGGCAAGTAAGCTATTCGATACTGAAGCAGCGGCACACATATTGCAGAAAAGTAAAGAACACAATGGCACATGATAAACAAGCTCTTTTATTGATATTCAGAAGTGTTACAAGCGGCGCAAGGCCGAGGTTACAGATCGCTCAAGCACTCTTCTCTCGATTACAATAACACCGTTCCATACATTATGTCCCTCTATACAAAAGCAGCTCAACTCGGTGCGGCTCAAGGCATCGACTCCAGATTTTCGGCTCCTTGGGATGAGGCACGGCTATCGCTTCCCGAACGAACGAGCACCTGAGAACAAGCAAACTGTTGGTGGGTCAGCACTTTATACAAGTACTGGTGAGATAAACAACTGAACAGAAGCTACACCCCCTGAAACCCACACTAAGTAATCATGTGGCAAAACATTGCATTACTAGTGATCTTGCTACTTTTACCTAAGTTCGTTTCATGCAGTTCTAGCAGAGTCATATTACATTATTTGAAAACATAACTTTGAAACAGTTTTGCATATTCAAACTATAAGCATACGAATCGGGACAGTGCTCTATCGTGCAGTGCGCAGCATGTATTGTGCATCAATACTAACTCTTAGGGGCAAAGCTTATCTAGCAGACTGATCATATCGAATTAAGGCAAACATATCAAGTGGACTATCATTCATTCAGAGTTTAAGGCAACACATCTATATGATTTCGGTCCCCGAGAAACTCAGGATTGGCAGCGGTAATCCAGCTATCCAATGGCTCACATTCTGATACTATTAGCAGCTGTGACCGAGGTTCAGCTCTGCACTAATAGTCATTGTCTGACCGATGCAATGCATGAATCACTAACAGATAAGCTCTACGATGCAGACAAAATGAATGAGCAGGCTTATGTATAAACTCATATTTCTTACCCCATAGCCGAACGGTTATCCCTGCAGCAGACACACAAGTTAGCCATAATTTGCATATTCATAACTTACGTATCAAACACTTGGTGCCATCAATCAATAGGTATGCAAGAAGGTAAACCTAGCATGCGCCCTATCTATATGACGGTCCATGGGTCGCCCCATGATTAGCAGCAGTTGCCCAAGGTTCAGCTCTTCACTAGCACGCATGGGTGTCGGCAGCTGTCACACGAGGTCCAGCTCTACCAACACACCCGAGTGCAAGCAGCTGTGACATCATGGGTTCTGCACAACACTAATAGACATATCGCCCCACTAGACCCTTGCGAGCCGTACACCTCAGGGCGATCCAAAAATCTCTTCCGGACCGAGCGGTTCCCAGTGCCCCAGGAACCGTTCGAGAGACAAGACCTTGTGCACAAGTTGTCCGAGACCAATGCAATGACATAAACACATAGTGCAAGCAAAACAATGATCAAGCAAAACATATGCGGTCTTAGCGAAACACATCTTATCAAACGAAGCATATCTTTCTCAGACGAAGCACACATTTCACATATCTAATAGCACACCCCACTAGACCCTTGCGAGCCGTATCCTCAGGGCGTACTATTAGCACTGCACTCACACATTCACTTAGCAGTTCGATATAGCAAACAGACAAGCGATACACATGAAGGCAAGCACGATTGATTTTATTTCTAACATATGCAATAACTATCTCTTCTTAGCATATTCAAAGGGACATATTCGAACGATTCGTTTACTTATCTTGTTAGCATAGCAAAGGTTCGTTCAATAGCTGTGTCGGTGTTTCTAAGCATTGCAATAATTCTATCTTTTCTCTTAGCATAGCAATGGTTCTATTTCATTTCTGACAAGCATTCATATTCTCTTAGTTAGGCAGCAGAATCGTTTCGATGACAAGCTATGTGCGTTCTCTTATTAGCATACTGAGTCGGTTCTATCATTCTCTTATGAAAACATTTCTTCTTAAGCAAACAAGCATTCAAAAACTCAGATTCATTATTAAGTCGTGCAAGAATCAGAGAATGCAGTTCTGCCCACTCACTTTGATCAATCGGTCGGGAACTCTCCGAGAAGACTTCCGTTCGAGCAAGCAAGACGATATCACTTTATACGTAGCGTCGATGCGGAGCAGGGCGCTACAAGGTGGTTATTTAAGGAAAACAGATTATGAGTTAATGAAAGGAAATAGTATCAGAGACTAGGAAGTTGTATCAGTTATAAGGGGTACAGATACAAGGGGTTAGCAGTAAGCTTGTGGCCCGAGTAGGGTGGATAGTTATCCATCCTATCTCTGTTGACTGTGCTGCATTAGGAAGTTGTATAGTTGAGAGTTCAGTCTATAACAGTAGAAGGGGTATGGTATTATATAGGATACCAACTTCGTATCGTAGAGTCTGTGAGTGATGATAGTGTATATCAATGTTCCCACCATAGAGTGTTCAGGTACTAGCAGTGAGGAGTTGGGTATCCCATAAAATCTGTGACTGGCAGCAGTGCTAAGCACTTGGGAGCACAGCAACAGCAATGTCTATAAGGCACTGATGCAGTGTGGCAAGTGCACTTTTGTGCACTTGCCTTGACAGCAACATTAGGCCCTCATCAAGCAGATCAGTAGCAGCAGCAACAACTGAAGCTGCAGTTGGTGCTCAGGCATTAGTTCAGTTGGGTAGGGCTGCCAGCAAGTGTGGTTCAGAGTTGTGGGGGAGCTTGTGGTACAGCAACTTGTGTGGGGCGAGTGGTAGTGTGATGTGCACGCTTGTGCACAGAGTTTCAGTGGGGAGAACATAGAGTTCAACCTAGAGGGTTCAGATGCCAGTGCATGCTAATTAGAGAGTTAGAGTAGTGAGTTCATTTTGAAGTGCAAGGTCTGAGGGGGGATTCCAGTTGGGAATGTAATATTGATACCTTGAGTATTAGTAGATAATGGTATCGGATACACCTCAGTATCAGATATGGGAGGTGGTATAAGAATTGAGAAATAGTATATGATAAGGTATGTTAGCCAAGTAGATAAGCTGAGGTTGGTACCATATAGTTAAGGTTAAGAGCTAAGGTAGTTAAGTAATAATAGTATATAAAATAGTTAATTTAATCTCATATATATAACCAAGGTGAGAATTGATCTTAGGAGTGTATCAAGATACAAGGTTATGAGGTAAGATGACTATTAGTATATAGTTAAGGTAAGTTTTATATAGTAAAGGTATTAACTACTATACGCAATATAGCTAGTTGATTTAGTTAGGGTATAAGGTATTGTCTAGGTAGTGAACTTTTGGTTAAGGTTTTAGCCAATACTAAGGTAATACTAGTTAGTATATAACTAGTATATGTATATGAGTTATATATTGATACTTAGTATATATAGTATCTTAGCATCTAGCATTAGCTAGTATAGCTAATACCTTCAAGGTATGGACCTAGAAACCTAGGTATAGGCTAGTGTTACCTAGAGTTGACTAGCTTTGACCTAGAAACATGGTTTAAATCTATTTAAGACTTATTTATGACTTCAAAATACTCTTTGACATTGATATTAGTTATGAAGCACTATATTGGAAGAACCACTCAAGATAAATGATTACTCTTTTCTTTTCTCCTAGTTATTTTAAGGCAAATAATGCTTTTGTAGATCTTGTAATATAATGAAATTGAAATTTCGATACCACCAATTTGAGAGCAAGATATTGGTCTAACCTTTAGTGAATTTACAATATCCTGTAGCTAAGTTCAGTGTGATGTATGACCTTTACAACAATGAGATCTAACACCTTTTTTGCGTGCTGCAGACTTTGTATGTTGTTTTTCTTATAAAATTTCTGTGCATTTCCTCTATTGCTTAATTGACGTTTTGATGTATAACAACCACGTTGCCTCCAAATTTGTAACTAATAAGTTGATATATCTTATATCAAATTTGATGTAGTTGTTTATAAATCAGCTCAGAACTCGAATATTGGACTTGGTCCAAGTTTACATATAAATTAACACTTGTTCTGGGTAACTTTCCCCGTGCATTGGTGTGTACTGGTTTGGATGGAAACATCTTGAAGCTGATTTACTTATTCATAGCTTTATGTGAACTAGTGAAAGATATTGCCAGTTGGACCTTTCCTTTCTTTCCAACGTGAACACTGGGGATTGGGTTTCAAGTTCCCTTAGGGACGAAGTTCTCTTACTAAGGGATCAAGGACACTGTAAACTGATGGTCTTCAACACTGTGGATTATGTTTCCACTATGTACATTTCTTGTTACAACTAGTAATTTTTTTTTTTTCCTGTTTGCATAATCTTCTGAGTTTTAGATATCTTTCCTTTTTTTGTGACTTCCATGTATGTCTTAGTTTATTGCAGATGACTTGATTTTTTTTGGTTTAGGCATAACATGCGAGGCAATTTAACTGCTCGCTTCGTGCAGAGAACAACAAGATCCGGTGAGGAGGAATCCTACTTTGACGAGTAGAAGTTGAGGATGGAGAATGCCAGGCTGAAAGAGGAGGTAATTGTGGCCTACGTCTTAATTCTCTTGTTTGTTTCTTGTCCATGCGATCCTTTTGATTGTCAAAATTAATGGCATTGGAAGAATCTTTGATTGGTACTACCTTAGCCTTTGAAATATATTTATAAAGTCTAATTTCTTCTCCTAAATATAAACAACCCCTTTGTTACATTGGATAAAGGCACCTAGTCCATCACTATCCAGGTTTCTGTTAAATGCTTGCTGGAATAAAATGCCATATCATCACAGGAAGATTACTATCATCTAGGCTTCAATGCATAGTAACAAAGTTGTGTAGCCAAGGTGCATTAATTCTTTTGCATGTTCCCTTGTATGCATGTTGCCTGTTCACTAAGCATTTTTTTTTTTTTTGCAGAACTTCCTCTATATCTCATCCTTGGAATGCTGTGTGGGGGCAGTAAGCGTAATTTTTACTCATTTGGTAGTTTGGTTCACAAAAACCTTTATAAAAGAAAGGTTCAGTCTTCCTGTTGTCGTATGCCCTGCTTTGGGTAGTTTGGGAGCAGGTATGATAGCAGTGTTCTGAGATTGCAGTGTGTCCAAAGTGAGTTTCAATTAGTAAGCAGAGTTTGATTATTAAATGTTTTCATGTATTCTTCAAATTAAAGTACCCAATTGTTTATAATCTTTAGATGCTCGAACAGTCTTTACAATGCCATTTTTCTATCTACTTTACCATAGTGCCACCTTGTCAGTGTTCCTGGAATTTTAACCATTTCCACGGCTTGCACCAAAATTCCTAAGATGTGAGATAGTTGAAAACAGATAGTATAGTGTCTATTGGATCAATTATAAACGCCATTGTCAAATAAAGATCTTTAGTGTATCCCATTTTTTATTCACCAAGCATATAATTCTCCTCTAATTAGTTCCCAACATTTAGTGCTTGTCGGGTACTATCTTTTAGGCTGCAGAACATTATTTGCCAACTTGACTTGCATACTTTCCAGGGGTTGATAGATTCCACGCCCATTCAACACAAATGTCTGGCTGTCCAAACAGTGTAGTCTAGAATTTTATTACAAACCTTTGGGGTAAGATCAGCATGCAGTTTCTGAAGATTCCAAGTTCTAGGTAGCATGGACACTCCAATGGTTTTTCTCAGTAAATTTAAAATGAAACGGGGTATTGATATAGATTATTGCTGCATTCCTTGTATTTTTCTCAGTAAATTACTACTTTTAGAAGGAAAAAAGAGTGAAGGAGCAACAACGAGTAATGGAAATGAACTTTGAATAATCAGCTTATTAGTCTTATATCTTGACAGTCTGAATAGATCATGCAGAAGTTTCTTTTTTCTTTTCTTGTTTAATTTTCTCAATAAGTAGTATTTAATTTGTCTGGAGGGCAAAGTGAATTGTGAGTACACGATACACAGTCTGAATATCTTT
This sequence comes from Iris macrosiphon, assembly GCA_036927795.1. Taxonomy (NCBI): domain Eukaryota; kingdom Viridiplantae; phylum Streptophyta; class Magnoliopsida; order Asparagales; family Iridaceae; genus Iris; species Iris macrosiphon. Next base: position 183,002,576 of record JAYESA010000003.1, on the reverse strand, counting down.
TTTCTTTTCTTGTTTAACTAGCAGCACATACATTATAGCCTAGGTATAACTAACAACACATACATCCCAGGGTCTTTATTTTGAAACCATAGCTAACTCATTTTGATCACTATAGTTTGTGATGATATTGTTTTTGTAATTGTTTTTATTCACGTGAAGCTTAAAGAAGAGGGGAAGCATGCTTCTAGAAAATGAGTTATGGTGAGCTTAAAGACATGGAAATCTTTGAAGCTCTTGAGTGTCCAGCTATAGTGAGAAAGTGATTTTTGATTTTGTAGTAAGACAATAACTTTTGATTTGAGCTTAAAAGACTTTTTCTTTTGAGTCTTGTAGTAAGAAAATGGCTTTGCTATTGGAAATCTTGTTTAAACACTTTTGCTTTGTTTTAAGATTCATCCATGTTGTGTCATCATTAATGTTGTGGATTTAGTCCAACTTGTAGTTCTACTAGTTTGAAGAAAATACCCTCAATAGATGTGTAATTAGTTTGATCTCTGTTGGAAATAATGTGAGAAGCAGATTATACTCATATTTGATTTTGGTTGATTAATTTGTATTTATAGCTATTCAAATGTGGATTTTTTTTTAAAAAAAAATCACGGCACACTTTGCGAGCCACAAAATAAAACTCATCAACCCTTTAACGGTCCTCATTTTGAGTCGTAAACACATCGCATTATACGACCTGCATTTTTGGGCCATTAATGTGAGGTTGTATGTTTTCGTTTTAAGTACCCACGGCTTGCTATGTGTGTCGTAACCTGAAGAAATTGAATACTTTAACGGTGCTCACTTCGAGTCATAAAAGTTTAGTATTTACGGCATGTAGTTTGGACCGTAAATTAGATCCGAAGTTTTCTAGCAACTTTATTTACGGCGTGCATTTACCTAAGTTACGGCCTATTATTGCATGCCGTAACTACTCGTACCCTTTTACGGCTGGAGCTTTTATGACACGATCCTGTGAGCCGTAAAATTAGTTTTCGGCGTAAATTGCGGGTCGTAAAAGCCCTTATTTGGTGTAGTGTCAGAAGTTGATAGCCTGATACATGTGAACTTTGATGTAGAAGTTAACGTGTTTAGATTTAGGTAACAACTTAACATTTTAAGATAGATATCTAATGCCATTTTGGTAAAAAGGTGACGGCCCTTAATTGAAGAAAAAGAAGCAACTAAGTGACTAACCAGCCCCCAAATTTGGATGGCTCCCGTTGTATCCAACTCTCCTTGTGCAGCAATTTGGAAGAAAGGTGATTATTTAATGTGTCAAAGATGCAGTGAACTTTAAGATCTGTATATCCAATAATGCTGATTGTTGTTGAGTAGTTAAAACTTGAAACCTTCATGTCGTCGAACATTTAAAGTCGGTGGCAGTAGCCATCTGTGGTGATCTCATGCTATGATATCAAGAAACTTGCGCCTTGTGTCTTAAACATGATGCGATGCTCATATTAAGTTGTTTGAATGGAGATTTTTCTTAATTTAAATGGACTAAGTTTTTAAGATAGTCACGATAGATAATGGAGGTACTCCAAGCACACAACCAATGTTCTTGGTAATAAATAATTCAGAGATTAAGGAATTTCTAAGATATCATGAAGTATGATCAAGTTGAGATCCACTTTTGAAGCAATGCCAACTTGAAGTGCATTGAGATTTCAACTTCTGATGTTCATGAGATTACATTATGAGGATGGACTATGATACCATATGAAGATAACTTAGTAAAGAATCTAAAGATGAGCCGCAATACGAGCAGAAATAGTGTTCAGAATGAGTATTTTATTGGAGGGCGGCTCAATAGAGGATAAATTTAGAGCCTATATGATGTTCTTGACAATCTCAAAGCATTGGTGACTATGAGACTGAGACTGGTGAAAAGTCAATGTCAAGTTCATTTCGAAGGTTTCTCAAAGAGGAAATTTGAGTCGCATCTATAGATGATGAATCGATGATAAAAGGTTCACTCTTTAGGATCAATTCTTTCTCATGTTGGTGAGATTGAGGAGGATTTTGTTAATAGAATTAAAGTGCTTTACGACCATACAATACCCTGTAAATTGACAGATAAGTTATATATGATTGCTATAACCCAGCCATGCTTCATGAGCTGGAATGTGGGATAAAGAGATATGGCTAAAAATGAGTTACTGAGATTGTCGTCCACTTGTACTTTAAAAGATGGAATAAGAGCGATTCCATTGTGGGAAGTTGGAGGTAATTCCAATCCAGAATAAGTTAATATAATATGCTTTGAGGTGGTCTGAACATGTTGCTGTGGTCTGGAATTGTGCAACAAAGACCAAGACGCACCACTTGAGAGGAGTGCGTCTGTGTGGTGTTTCACTTATGTTATGTCGTGGTGTTTCACTTATGCCTGTTTGATCAGAAAGCTGAGATCATTGACAAATCATTTATGGGCTAGACAGTTGGGCAGTCGTTGAATTGGAATAATTTATATGGTGGAAAAGAATTCTTTAGTCATAACTTACTTCACTTGGTCGTTGCTTTAACTGATACGCTGCACAAATTTTCGGAAAATCAATTTTGTGTTAGCACGCAATCGAACGTTTTTTCTGCTAGATGTAAGGTAAATCTGTTTATGTATTTGAGATGGTAGTTTTATTGGTGAATTTGATCAAGTCTGAATCCTTTGTACTCATCTATAATTTAACAGTTAGAAACTTGAATTTTATGGGCAAATGTGTTTCAAATTTATACAGTGCTATTTTGGGCCGGAGAGTGCCTAAAAACGGAATGCATTTCCTTTGAGCAATTGTTATCTTCTCTCATCTACTTATTAGTTGCACGAGTTCAATTTATGCAACTAATAAGATCAATTCCCTATTCCCAGCATCTAGTTTTCTAGTGCAAGCCCCTCTTATTGGTAATTTCCTTGGTAGAAATTTGGAAGTGACTCATAGGATGACTAGTCATAAGATTGGTCTGTGTAATTCTAATTCCTTCTTAATTTATAGTTGTTCTAGATAGCTGACCCTTCCTAACCAGAAAGCGTTAATATGATGACGATTGCTCTTGAATTTAGTGACTTCTGTTTTCAACTTTGCCAAAATTTGATTTTATCCTACTAAAAGTTGGAACTTTGCCTGCATTGCAGTTATGGTCGAATGTATAGAGATGTAAGGGATGCAGTTGACCTATGTCATCGTGATGGAACTTTAAAGGAGATGGTTGCGAAGAATCCTGAGAAGTAAGTAACGGCTGAATGCTACTATCTTTCCAAAATAAATGTTCAGATTTAGCAATGTCTGCCCCCAAAATTTTGAATAAAGGCTTTGTTGTATATAGAAAAGCCTGATTCTTCTGTTTATATCTACTACTATATTATTCATATAATATCTTGAGTTTTATTTTTAACTTTTTAGTTTTTGCTTGGTGCATAAAAGTTTACTGAATTTTAACTATGAGATGACAATTCCATTTTGTGCCGGATAGTTTGAAACATCCATATTTTGTTTTCCCTTTCTAAATACTTCAGTTTGTTGGTTAAATTCTTGTGATTTTATTTTTTTAATGCTCTCCACCTTTTGATATGAATGCTTAATGTTCAAGGAGTGATATTCATTTACGGTTAGAATAGTATAAATATTAACTCTCAACCCTCACCAACACTTTAGACTTTTGGTGGTGGGAGAGACTTTAACATGATATCAGAGTAGCCGACGTTCAAATCTTCTCTAGTGTCGATTTTAAGCGGATTTAAAAATAATTATACTGCTGCGCGAATCCAACTCTTGGCCCATGAATTCGGTATTCGACCTACGGGACGTGTTAGAATAGTATAAATATTAACCCTCAACCCTCACCGATACTCTAAAGTTTTGGTGTAGTTGCAGGGACTTTAACAAACACTAATTTGGCAAACTACACTCTACTAACTTTCGGCATCTTCCTTTATACTATTACTTTAGATGCCATAGCTTCATTAGTACATATCTAATACAATGTTTAAATGAATATTTGGGGGAAGAAAGAGCTTGAATTATGTGAATGATCGTCAAGTATGTTTAGTCTACTATTTCAACCATTACTGTATAGAGTATGCAGATTCATACTAAGATACGACTGCAGTTGGAGTTTATATATTATGCAAATATTTACTTAATATAGGCGCAGGTGTACACATAAATGAAGAACAAACAACAACACGTGGATGAATGGAACCTTTACGCTATGTGCATGATGAGGCAAGTACCTACACAATATCATTGCACCCTTCCTCAAACCCATAACTAAATTTTACCCATAAAAAGGTTGATTGTGACCAGTAGTTCCATTTCCAGGAATTAGGTTTATTGACTGATAAAGGCTGTAAACTGGTATATATGTATTAATGTGGTTAAGAGATGCTGCCTGATGAATTGCCATGGGAAAAAAGGGAGCAGAAAGCTGCAACGTCATTGATGTTTACAGTTTTGTACAGTGTTGAAATAGGTTTGTGAGGCAGCTGATATGGAGCTGATTGGCAATTAAAGCGAGAGCCAATATAAGACAGGTAACCAAGGAAGCACCATAAGTCCAAACTAGCATGAAAATTGTGTTAATCATTGAGATAAGTGGAAACAACTTACCTCGATAGTGAACACTAAACGGTAGGAAGTGGAAACAACTTACCTGGAGGGTGTTGTTCAAGTCTCGGAACATTCTCTCCACAATGGTGGTGATTGATGACTGCTGGGGTTGCTTAACTTTTGACTATTTGCAGTAGCCACATAGCGCAGGAACATCCTTTTCCATCTAATAGTTGAATCAAGAGAGAAACTATTGATTAATGAACTTTATCAAATATTCGTTTCAATCTTTTAATGAAACTATGGATTGGGACATGATTAGTTCGTGCAATTATCTCATTTCTTAAATATGAAGCAATATACTTACAAATTTGATAAAACTTTTTCTGGGATCAACATTTTTAATAACTTATTGCACACATATATTACTTGTAAATTGTACTACATATTAATGGTGGAATAAAGAAAGAAAAGATTCATTTACTTGAACTTTTTCAAAGGTTAATTTCAATCTTTTAATGGTATTATGGATTGGAACATGATAACGTTATGCAATTATCTCATTTTTTTGAAATAAAAAAGTATGCTTCAATATAATTTGCAAGGTTCTTAGTATCGGCCAAAATCGCTAACGAATTGATACTGAACCTGTTGAAACTACTGAAACTGACCGATTCAGACCCCCTGAAGTGCTCTAAACCACCGAAACAGATACTCGAAGGAAGGATCCAAAACTTCAAAACCGATCTTGCAAACCTTACAATTTCGATAAGCTATTTTTGGGCTCTACACATGTATAACTTGCAATTCATATTACGAAAGGAAGCTGTTAAAGTAGATGTGGTCGGATCCTATATGATCCTCTTCATCTTCATGATCATCATCCAAGCGTTCTTGTATCAGAATCGTCTTGGCTATGGAGGAGGAGATATCCATAAAAGAATTGAAGGATTTTTTATGACCGAGTTACAACTTGATGTCAAACCCCTATTATGATACATAATTCCATGTTAAGCTAACAGCAAGAGAGTGCCTTGTAATAACTTTGAAAGGCTAGTTGGTGGATAGATAAAATATGCCTTGTTGGTAATGAAGTTTAAGCTTATGAGCACTAAGGATCACCCTCCAACTTCCCCTAGACTAGAAAATAGTTTAGAAGGAGAGGTAAGATGCTATGGTTTTTCTGTAGTGAATTTCTATAGAATTCACTAGTAGATCCATTTTAATTTTGTAGGATCCATATGCGGATCCAAACTCACTTAAACACAAGATTCCTTCCCGAGTCCATTCCCTATAATTTTTGGGGATTTCAGTTATCGTCATTTTATATATGAGAAAACAATATCGATTACAAATTTCTGTATGAACTATATGAAATTATAGCTACATATACACCATTTTCACTTTTTCTCTTAATTTTATTTCTATTATTATGTTAAGCAGTAATGTGAAACATGAAAATGAGTCAGAAACAGGCTCCCTAATAATGAAAGGGAATTATTTTTATATTTTATATTATCTATGATCAAGTCTAAACCATACAAATTTGAGGATCCATACCTGAATCCAGTGAAGACTGAATTTGTTTCTAGGATTCATATCTGACCCAGATAAGTGAAGGGACCTTA